>CP124713.1:143197715-144592769 GCA_031232105.1 Capsicum rhomboideum
TTGACTGGATGGCCTCAACGGCCAAGTTTCATATGTATGTATATATATATATGTGTTATTCGTCGGTCAAGTCCTTACGTAATAATGGTGATGCTTCTGTGATGCATATGATTGAACATAGGCAAAGGTTGGTTCTCTCGGGCCTTATCGGCTACCGGTGCCAATCATGTCTCGATGGGATTCGGGGCGTGACACAACAGGTGGAGACATTTCCTTTTTAACTAATAACTCCAGTGCCCATTATATTCGGATTATAGTAGCCGATAGAATAACATACGGTAGAGTAGAGCTCAAATCAGTCAATACGTATACATCATGTAACAATATGGTAATATACCTAAATACCTGTATCGTCATCAGGAGATGTTCCCTCAGTCTGCCGGTCCACTAAAGCATAAGTGCGATTCTGGACCCCACTAGTACTGGCTGCTCCTCTGGTACCTCTGCCACGACCAACAGACTGCACACTTTGATCTAAAGAAGGAACCGATGCTGATGATGCCCCAGTAGACCCCGCAGGTCGTACCATACTACCCAAGCCTCGTCGTGGACAGTCTCTCATTAGGTGACCCGGCATACCACACTAATAACAAGCATCCGTCCCCCTCCGACATTCACCTTCATGAAATCGTCTGTAAAACGGGCACAGTGGGTGAGAAGACCCTGCTGTCTGTGAATCTGACATCCTACCACTCTGCCCAATATGACTGCCCCTGAATCTTCGAGAGTGAGATGGAGTGCCTGCTGTGGAGTAAGAGAATGAGGGTCTAGGCGGTAACATCCGAGATCCAGATCCTCCTGGGGACACTATGGACTGCCCCATGGATCTTGCCCTTTTTACTGGCCCTTCCTCAGATTTCTGTATCCTCTTCCTTTGCCTTTGGTCTTTCATTTTCTGTGCGAAGGCCTGAATTCTCGCTATATTCATATCTCGATTTAAGGCAGCGATAGTACAGTCCCGTACCAAATAAGGCTCCAATCTGTCCACATATCTATGTACTCTATCTTCCATCGTGGCCACCACATTTGGAGCATATCGTGCCAAGGAATTAAACTGCAAACTATACTCTCTAACACTCATATTTCCTTGACGTAAATTTAAAAATTGATCCGCACGAGCCTCACGGATCTCGTAGGGAAGATAGTGATCCAGAAATGCCGCTTTAAATTTGTCCCACGTAGGTGGGCATACCTCGAGCTTTCTTCCAGTCCTCATACCACAATATAGCCTCGCCCTTCAACCTATAAGCTGCTAACTCAACCGTTCTACTCCTGTTACATGCATTACCTCCAAAGCTCTCTGGATTTGATCCACAAAGTCCTGTGGATCTGCTTTCAAGTCTGACCCAGTGAATATAGGGGGGTCCAATTTTAGAAAGTCCTGTGTTCTGCGACTTGCCACTCTAGCCGCATCATCATCATGTGTCATCGGACCAGCTCGTCCTTGACTCTGGGCTGCCACTAACTGTGTTAACATATGAACTGCATTTCTAAGATCCTGGTCCGTAGTATTGACTGGTGGTTCTACAGGTACGCTTCTCCTACTCGACTCTTCTGGTACAGAGGGAGTGGAGGAAGCTCGTGACACAAATTCATGCTCAGTATCACCTTGATTAACTTGATCTGGTGGTGGTATATTGGTTCCTTCACCAGCAATTCTATCTATTCTCTTACTTTTTCCTCGACCTCGTCTTGTCATCGGCATCTCTATATCAAAGAGAAACATTTACCATGGTCAGATTTCAATTTAACTTACAACACTGGCTCTATGGCACGATCTAGAATTGAAGAAAAGAAACAACATCCTAAATATCCCGTAGCCTCCTACTTATAAATGTGGTGCACAACACATCGATAAGTAAGACTCTACTCAGACACGGCTTTGTAGACACCCTTAGAACGACCTGCTCTGATACCACTTTTGTCACGCCCCAAATCCCAACGAGGCGTGATTGGCACCCGAAGCTGATAAGGCCCGAGAGAACCAATCATTGCTCAAGTATATTCGCATACATAACCTCATATGAATTTTGTTACACTTTATGCAACTATGCGAAAGTCATAGACATGAAAACATATGTCATAGCTATATATGTAAAACTTGGCCGTTTGAGCCATCAAGTCAAAACGACATGTACCTTCACATTTATACACCCACATCCGTCTACAAAAGCCTCTAACAAATGCATTGACCAAAATGAACTAAAAGTCGGGACAAGTCCCGCTTTATACAACATGTCCAAAATCAAAACACATGTACAACAGTGACTCGGAGAAGCTCCGAACTAACTGGAGCTCACCAAAGATCTGTAACACTGACAATCTACTGTGGAGGCCTACTAGGACCTGCGCCTGCAGCAAGTAAAGTAAATTCCCCAAGAGGGGTCAGTACGAAGAATGTACTGAGTATGTAAGGCCATATGAAACTTGTAAGCTATGAAAATATGTCAAGAACTCAAGTTCCAATGCATAACCAATATAGATAAATCACAATGTAGATGAGTCACTATTCTGTACTTTGGAAACCATGTATATTACATTCATTCTTTCTCTTGCCTTTACTTTACTTTACTTTTACATTACTCATACACTTTCTGGGCCCACATCATGCAGGTGTTCTTTTCACCCCATGGATAACATAACATCGTCATGCAGGTATTCTTTCACCCCATGGATAAGATCATATCATCATGCGGGTGTTCTTGCACCCCATGGATAAATGGCCATCATCACGCGGGCGTTTGCGCCCCATGGATAAACTGTCATCATCATGCGGGTATGTGTACCCCATGGATAACACATGCGGGTGTTCTTGCACCCCATGGATAGAATAACACAACCAATATGCATTACTTTATTCTTACTTCATTTCTTTACTTTTGAGATTGATATCTTTACTTGTGAGAGATTGGTACTTTTGCTTATGAGATATTGATACAATGGTAGCCATAACCTTATTTGAAACTTTGGATCATCAACCAATGAGTGAGAGACATATGAGTAACATTATTGGAAACACAATATCATCAAGAACATAACACCATTGGAGCTATTGGAAAAATAATCAATGAACAAGAGACATGAGTATAACCACTATTGAAACCTTGGAACATAACATGATTGGAATAATGCTATTCAAACTAAACAAGTCCTCTTTACCTCACTACTCTTGTTGAGATAGTTCTCTTAGCCTTTACAACATATGACAACTTAAGAACTTCCGTCCATAAAATACGAACTAAGTGGGTCATGATTCGTCTAGGAGTAAAACACATATGAATAACAATGTATATCAACCTTAGTTGGAATACTATAGAACCCCTTTGGAATAGAACACTTTTGAAACCTTAGGACAATGAGTACTAACTAAGTCACATGTGGATATCAACTGTTCACCAACCTGAGATGCAATATCTTACAACATTTGGAACTCTTTACATATTAGCCAATGAACGTGAGTCAACCAATGGACATGAGCCAATCAATGAACATAAGTCAACCAATGAACATGAGTCATATGATTCACCATTGACCAATGAATAAGGAACATATGAGTAACTCTAGCCAACTATCGGATACGGAATATCTTAGAGTATTTCGGAATCGAATGAGTACTATGATCATGTGAACACCATATGTTGCAGAAAGACATCGAAGAGTAACCTTACATACCTTATCTTCCCAATGTAAGTACACAATCAAATATGTGAGCGCAACAATTCCGCTCCTTCTTTACGTTTCACTCTACATCACAAGTACATAATGAAACCAACATTAACCACCAACTACCTTACAAATGCATACAATATCAATAAGTCACATGTTTGCTCTTAAACATGCCATTTCCCCTTGACAAAACCATTGTTGAAATTATTATTCCAAAAATCCCCCAATATTCCATACATTGACCAATACATGAAAATCAATACATTTCACCACAACACTTCTCCTTTACACTTTCTTATCCATATCACATCACAAAGAAGCCATCAAACCACCTTAATACATCTCATAGCACATATCGGCCAAAATCCCACAATTTACACTTTTAGAAAAATAACAAGTTTAATAACAAAATCACACCATACATGTTCATATTTTTTCCATACCATTCACTTTCATCAAGACATCAAGTCACCTTTTAAGGTTAATTCACAAAAATAGCACATATTTACCAAAACACAAAAGTGCACCACTTACACTTTTAGACATAACCATCATGATCTACATGCTCTCCCATGCATATAATATGTTAAGCCATAACAATAATCACTTACCCAAGCTTGAAAAGTGATGATCTTGCTCCAAAGGTGGCTTAGGGTTTGAAGAGCCCAAAGGGGTTTTCTTGAAAATTCTAGAAAAAGGCAAGAAAAGCATGTGTGTTTTGTGGGTTAAAATCTGATTTTTGTGCCCCTTTCATAGAGCTTTAAAGTCCTCTTTAGCCACCTTTCTCAATTGTTAATTAGTCAAAGGAAGAATGCCCATGTCTTTTGCCTCATTTTGGGCCTCTTTTGAGCCCAATTTACTTAACCCAATAAAATCAATAATTCCTCATGTTTAATTCATTTCATATGCGTTACGATAATATTCCCACTCATGCAATTCACACTCGTAGCCTTACTTCCAAAAACAAGCAGTTCTAGCCACGTATGGCTTATTTTGGCTACAAGGATAAAATCGTCATTTTGACGCCAAATTTGTTCTCGAGTAATTTTATCACACCAATATAATACTTCACTCATTTCATGTATATACTCTTGGTTGTAGAAGAAACGTGGCAAAAATCGGCCCGGTACGTCCCCGGGCACCCTTGGACACTTAGACAAGTTTTTGGAGGCATTGCTGGTTTGGCCGCCCCAGACAGTGCCTGGCGCCCACCAGGGCACTGATCTTTAAAAGGTTGCTGGTTTGGGCGCCAGAACCAGCGCCTGGCACCTCCTGTGGCACTGAAAATGTTTTTTTTGTGCTTCGACTTTTCTTTGCAGATTTGGTTAGATACTTCAAATCCTATTATTTAACTTACTTCTTACCCTTAATATCCTTTGTTTGGAGGTCCTCTTAGCCTCATTTTGAACCTCACAAATGCTCCACGAAAATCACAAAACACCTCCTATGAAAGGCTAATCACATGTATGAAGCCAAATTTCAATTTTCTTCTCATTAACATTACCAAATACGTACTTATGGATCTCGACACCTAAGGAAACATTATTCAACATTGTCAGGTAGGGTTGGGGAGGTACGGGGTGTTACAGGGTTACTGATTCAAAATGACGTGAGACTAACTCTAATACCACTCTGTCACTAACTCGACAAACTTTAATCACAAAGCTAGGCCGTGAAGTGAAAAGGTTGTAGACTACTTATAAGCACTCATGACTCCCTCTTCTCAAACATTCGACCAACTTAGGCCGTGAACGAAAATAAGTGTTTGTTTATCAAACTGACTCATAGTAGACGCTTAAATACCTTCTAAAATTTCAACAAATGGGAATGTACTCAAATGAATGGAAGGTTCACATAAATCTTCAAAGAGAATTACAGCTAAAGTTCAACAATACATGACCAGAAGAACAAGTCACTACAGAAAATTAAACTGATACATAATGTTACAAAATAAGATACACAGTTGAACATGCACCCTCCCACACAAAACTACAATAGTAGTCCTTACTGATATAGCACAACATGAAGAGTTTAAACTCATTATTTGTGACTAATTGCTGCTAAGTCGCTCAACAAAGGGTAAAATCGATGGCTTACGAGCTTCAACCCCACCATAACCAGCACTGCAACTACACAAGGACAAAGATTAGCACAAAACTAATACCTGAAGTCTTTTCTAAGCAGAAGCCAGAGAGCAATTCCCGTTGCTATATGGAGTCAATGCTTCATCTTCAGCAATTATCCAAACAAAACCAGGAGTGTCGAACCTCCTTCCTGACACTGTCCTGTATATGTAAAGTTTCTCAACGGGGCAACTTTCTGGTCTCGTATCCGGATGAACCCTCTCGTCTACAACTTCAACATTAAGCCCTGGCAACTACTGAGCTAGCAGCTTACATGCTTCAAAACTTACTGAACAGTTGGACATCCAAAGGGATCACATTGTCTCCAGCTTTGCAGCATTGGCCAACAGAGCCTCATCGCCAAAGGGGCAGTCTCTAATCTCCAACTTACGGAGGCTCTCACAACCAGAGAGCACGTAGTGGAGGCCTAGATCGCTATCCCCTGCAAAAGCTAAGGAAAGCATCTCTAACTTCTTAGTATGGACGTACTCAAACACACGATCTGTAAGGAGGCCAGAAAGAGAAAGTCGCCGCAATTCCTTGCAGTGTTGCACAATCGCCCCAAAACCAGCATCAAGTGGTTCAAAGGTTGAGTAATCAGGTGTTCGAGGCTCGATAATACACAAACGAAATCGGATCATGCTAGGACAGTTTCTTGCAATAGTAACCAAGGTGTCATTTGACATTTGGCGGCAGAAGTATAAAACTAACTGAAGCTTAGGGCAGCCCACTGAGACAGCTACAAGACCTTGCTCTGTCAAGGATGCATTTGGTCCTGGAGCAAATGGATCAGAAGGGAACACCCTAAGCTCTTGAAGTTCCTTACAAGAGTAAGCAGTCTCCTCATGACCGTTATCTTCAATGTAATCTAGCACCTGCAGTTACATCGATTCCAAGCGAATTAAAGCGTAAGCTGGATAACCAGTTAGGCAGAGAAATACGTCAGAGCCACTAGACAAAAAGAGCTTAAAAACATAGGGAAGCATCCAACTCAGAGGGATAAACACGTTAATTGTCAAAGAGTAGGAGCAAAAATTAAATAACTGAAAAATATTTAGTCCAGATAACAACAACTATGCTATATTCAGAGAATTTACTCTACATTAATCATTTAGTCTCGTTATTTCAGTATACACTGAAGTTTACCTACGCTGTTTATCAGAATCAGCATAACAATGAATACGTTAGGATTTTTCTACTCTTGGAGACTTTTGCTTTCACAACTAGACAACATGCTCAGAAGGTATTATTAAGGATGATAAACATGATCGATTTATCTATTTTATCACAAACACAATTCATTTATCGAGTGTTAACTATCGAAAACAAGCAAATTTATACAAAAGTAAAAAACAAGCTAGAACCTACCCATAACCGCTGCAAATTGTGACAGTTGCTGATGAGCTTGCCAAGATCAGGTATTTGAATGGTTGCATAGCTTAAATTCAAAGAGGTGAGTCTGGAGTGGACTCGATATGTAATTCTTTTCCAGTGACAAATAGTTGGAACTGAAATTCCCAGTAGAATAATTTTTTCCAGAAAAAAGAACATTGAAGGACTCAAACTGATGTGAAGTCATGTTTTTGAATAGCAAAAATAAAAAACACAACAATACGACAAAAAATATACCTAGAATAACTAAACCAAGAGCCCTATGTATCTAGGACTAACTGTTAACGAACAAGTCTATGCTACTCTTTTCCACCGGGTGTCGTCAAATAACGTCCAATCAAGCAAAACATAGGAATGAACTGAAAGGGTTAACTACAGCAGATAGCATACCCCCATAGTGTGTACGCAGACCTTACCCCTATCTTGTGGCGGTAGAGAGGTTGTTGAAAGAGGTAACTAAAAGCTTCTTAAATTTGGAGCATTGAACTAAGGGAAACTGTAAAACTGCCCTTTCAGCTATCTACATTTTTCACACTCCCCCTCAAGTTGAAAATGATAATTATCTGCTTTGCTTAACTACATTGCTTTCATACAGTGAGTTAGTATCATTTATTTCATTACTAGTTAACTAAACCGATATTTCTTTTTCTATATATAGTTGATATAAAAGAAATGAAAATTCTATAATACCAAAAGTTAAAATTATATATTGTTATATTTTCTACATACAAAAAATAATCTAATGTATGAAAAAATAATATGAAAATTTAAACAGAGATACAAAGATAATAATAAAGCATTAAATACTTTCTTATAATTTCATAATTAGAAGTTCTCCAAGGACACTTCTCCTATGGTCGTTTGACCATGCAAATTGTGAGTAATTGAAAAAAAAAAATAGTTTTTGTTTTTAAAGTGAAAAATGATAATTGTAATTAGAGTTGTATTTGACCATCAATATAAATTTGACTTGTTTTAAAAAATTTATGAGTAATGTAAAGTTTTAAAAAAAGTGAAATCAACTTATTGGTATTTTTCAAATTCAAGAATTTAAAATGGCCAAACATGGTTTCAAGAGTTCCAACGTCCACAAAAAAAATTTAAAAAATTCATAATTAAACGCTCCTTTAATTTTAGGAGAGTTAATGCTTTTTTTTTTATTAGAGTATTTCATATGGGACCAATGATTTTTTTTTCCATCCAATGATATACAATTTTGCTTAGTTGGTAATAGTTCATATTGTTACTCCATTTTTGTGAAAGTTGAAATAGGTTGTTAAGTTAATTGCAGTTAAACACTTCTGTAAAATTCAAAGACATCGTGTAATTGTTGCTTTGTTTATTTTTCCAGTTAAGGAAAGAAAATGAGCTATCTGAAGTTTACAAAGAACTTGTGATTAGAAATTGAATGTAAAGTGCAGCAACTATTAGACAACATTTTTAAAACAAAAATTAATTAAAGAAAACACTTCTAAAAAAAAAAAGGTAAAGCAATTATACTCCCTCTATTGATTTACCAGTCCAATATATTAAAAATAATAGTTCAACTTAAATTTGTCAAATTAAAAAAATCAAGAGATAATTTACTATTTTGTGTCTATTTTACCGTTATTAAATATCATTCATTTCCTAATATTTAGATGACTTATAACCGATCGGTGTGATCTAATAAAATGTACTATTTCATTTGTAGAATATAATTTCTTAAAAAATGTGTCAAATCAAACATAAACAAATATAGACGAACAGAGGGAGTACAACATTTCAAATATCCTTTTGCAACTCTGCTTCATACTTGTAGCCACGTAATACTGGAAAACATTATAAACAAACTACATTTATAGATACAATTGCTTATTAACATTCCAAAATGCAATTAAAATTACTACAACTAATAAAACTAATCAACCATATTAATAGTGTAAACTTTCTATATATCCACATAAAATTTCATATGAAATCATAACAGGTGCAATTTGAAATTCAAGGGAGAAATAGGAAATCATATTCGATCCACATCTAACCAATTAGCTTTTTGTACAAAAGAAAATCAATTCTTCTTCCGAAAAGAGAAAACTGAACAAAAAGGGGTCAACTGAAAATGAACAATTTTTTTATCTTAAAAAAAAGCAATGAATACACTAGTAGAGCCCAAATACCAATTTTGTGTAGAAGAGGAATACATTATGTAATTTAAACACTAGAGAAATATGAAGAGATCGTATAGAAAAATTTTCGGGTCATATAACACACTATCTCTTATCTTTTTTCTTCACAAAGGTCTACAAAAGAGAATATTGAAAGCCATTATAATGTGTAGACATATATTATCTAGAAAAATTGTGTTGGAGAACAACCCACAAGTCATTTGAACCAAAGAAGATTGCCCTTTGTGTATTGTTTGTGTCACTTAAACTTTCTTGACCCTTTGTATTTTGTAATTAATGTGACCTTTGATGGACCATTAGTAGGGAATACTAATGAATCAGTACGTGCGTGCATATCAGTTTAGGTTTTCACTAAAGAATAAGAAAAGTTGGGATAATAAATGATAATAGGATAAATGGAAATTATTCCATTTTAGCATATTTTCATTTTTCATGGAGGAAATGAAAGCTTGGAGTAGTAAATATTTAGGCTTTTAAAGTGTATAATAAAGAATATGAATAAGTGGGGTAGTAAATTTTGATACATTAAGTTTTTACAATAAAGAATAGAAATAAATGGAGGAATAATAATTAACATATTTATTTTTGTACAATAATAAATAAATAAATAGAAATGTAGGGAAAATTGCCATAAAAATATATGAATAAGTGGAGTAGTAAATTTGATACATTTAAGTTTTTACAATTAAAGAATAGAAATAAATGGAGGAGTAATAATTAACATATTTATTTTTGTACAATAATAAATAAATAAATAAAAATGTAGGAAAAATTGCCAAAAAAATAAAGTGTGAATAGAGGCCTTAGAAGTATGCCACATCGGCACATTTCTAACCTTCTTTTATATATATATATATATATAGATTTGGTCGACTTTAGCGGTTTAGCCTATGACACTATACAAATTCAATTATTACTCTGAATTACTAACGAATTTAGGGATAAACAAGCCCGTATACAACTTAATAGCTAATTGTACAACTCCTTTAATTTCAGCTATCTATATTTCTATGCATCACCTCAAGTTGAGAATGATAAATATTTCCAACTTCACAATCAATGCTGCAAGTTGTCTGTGTCCCAATGCTTTTGTCAAAAATGTCAGTCAAAAACATATTTTTAGACTTTCACCTCCAAAAAATAAATGTCATTCTCACATTCATAATTTGAAAGTAATCATATTATACTAAAAGTGGGAACAAAAAAAAGTTGAAAGTTGGATTACCAATTTGCCCCTACACTAAATTAAAATATATAAAATATTTACTTTATTAATAATATATAAAATAGTAATCATATCGTAAATTAAATTCCTCCTATTTAATATTAATTTGAACTATTTAATTTATCCTACTACATAATTGGAAGAACTTTTAATCTTCTTATACTTAATACCAACCTCCTCAATAATTTCATCTTCTTTACGAATTTTATCTTATTCCATTTATTAGTGGTAGCCTTTGCACTTTTCAGCTGGTCTCCTTTTATTAATTTTTTGTTCAATTTTTTCGACATTTTATTCAAAAATTCTCTGTAATTCTTAAAATCCCCACAAATGGTTGAAGCCATTTTTGAATCATTTATCTTATAATATTATTATTCTAAAAAAGCTAGGAAGACCCAAACTAAAATATTAAAAAACCAAAATAAACTTATAAATTTGTGACAATAATACTCTACAAAATAAATAAATTATTCATTTTTATCTTTTTGAAAAAACTAATTATGCATTAATACTAATCAATATCTATATATATATAAAAGAGGGTCATTGCCCCGCCTATGTGGCACTACTAGAAGCATTCCTACTTTTTTCACAATTTTACCCCTACTATACGCGGCTTTAAAACACAAAACCCTTCTTGAAGCATCGCCTCACCAAAAGGCACGACCAAATCCCTATACAACCTCTCTCCCAATCTTCATTCTCACACCTTCTTATTACTCTCTGTCACTTATGTTGCAGAGTTAATGATCTAAAATGCCAGTTTGAAAGTTCAAACGCCACCGATGTTATGGCAAAGACACCTTTTGCTCGAGTCTTTCAATTTTACTTAATTCAGTTAATTTTATTTATGTCTCGAGGTAGTTTGTGGTCAACTATATCAGTTTTTGTTTGCTAATCTGATGTCAATTACAACTAAGGAACGGTGATGGTAAGTACTTTCACTTCAAATTTTCTCGATTATTAGTTTGTTCTTTTACAGTGTTTTAATTTCCTCTAACTCATAATTTTGTTTTTAATTTGAGGTGGTACGTTTGCCTTATATTCGTTGATATGCCGATATTCCAAGGTGGGATTCTTTTCGAGTACAATGTTCAAAGACAACGGTCTCCCGACTTTTAAATTTGATATGCCTGATAGACATATTCGTCAGGCATCATAGTTTATGTCGATGCTAGAAAACAACGAATTCCCAAAGTTCTGTCTGCTAATTGCAACAACACTTGGTACTTCCATGTTTACTGGGGGGTACTTCCATGTTTACTGGGGATGGTGTCCTAACGCCCTGTATTTCAGGCATGTTGTTAAGTTTTCCCTGTTTTATTCTAACAGAAACGATACGAATTAGAAAAACAGGGCATTAAAGAAGTTTATGATACTAATAAACTATTTTTTTCTTTTTCCAAATGATGTGACCAGTTTTGTCTACAATTTGCACCTGTTAATGAAAATTTCAACTTCTTTACTTTTTTAATCCTTGATTAACTAATCTTTTGTTTGTTGTCATGGGATGCAACCAGTATCGTTTGGCTTGCAGTAGCCATCTTGACAGTTATGTTCATGTTTTAAAGTTTTGGTACTGAAAAAGTTTCTACACATTTGCACCTATAATTTGCTTATGTTTTGTATTGATTGCTGGTATTGGCGTTTATAACTTCGAGGTATACAATCTAACTATCATCCGAGCTCTTAATCTTATGTACATCATATCCTATTTCCAAAGTAATGAAAAGGATGCTTGGCGGAGTTGTTATGTGCTTAACAGGTAACAACTTTGTTTCCAACAATCTTGAAATTTACTAATTGAGAAGAGAATAAAAAGTTATTTGTTATAATTTTTTGAGGTGAGTAAAATATTGGATGAATAATTGCAGGAGTTGAGGCTCTATTTGCAGATGTTGGCCATTTTAGTGTTTGATCGGTACAGAAAAGTATGTGCTTTGTCACATACCCCGCACTCATATTAGCATATCTCGATCAGGCTTCCTATTTAATGAAGCACATTGACGATGTTGCTAATGCTTTCTAGAAGTCCTGACCACGTAAGTAAAATTGCACGGATGGTGTAAAAATTCCTTATATTGTCAGTTACTTAAGTATAGTTATGCTTCTCTCATAAGGGGAAAGGAATTAACATCTCGTGCTCCTTTATTTTCTACTTTATAAATGCAGAGAGTATATATTGGCTAATGTTTGTTGTAGCAGTATTAGCAGCCATAACATATGACATAAATTATGTACCAGTTGTTGTATACTCACCATTATGATCTGATGTGCTTGCACACAAGCATCCAGGATACAAAGAGAAATTGAATTACTAACTTACAAGATTTTTTGGGCAAAAAAGAACCTGGAACACAAATTTTTGGGGAGAGGTCTAGGATAGAACTGGCAAATAAATGTGGCTTTTTTAAGTATGATTTGCCATTTTCTTAATGATATATACCTTCCTAGACTTCACGGTATCTTGGTTATGTTCTTATTATAATATTAGAATAGTAGAATATGTAAATGTTAAACGAGAATTAAGACCATGTTGCCCAAACAATGTCCTTTAATATTCTTGAAAGTATTGATGTTCCTTTAACTTGCAAGAATGTATGTTTAGTTACTACATCTAACCTGACACCTTCATATTCTATGTATCAGGAATATGCAGTTTTGGACACTTCATCAGCAAATTTTTTTTCCACTTTTCCTGCATCTTTAGATCAAAAGCCCTTAATGAGTCAGGATACTTGGTTGCTTCATTCACTTTATTCGAAGTTGTCTGATAAGGCATCCCACTTGAAAAGAGCACACTTGGCAAATTTATTAGTGGCAAATATTTTGTTATGTAGGAATAAATCCTTAAGAATTTGCCTATTCTCGAAAATGTCATTGATTAAAATAGCTTTACTGTCAATGCTGGAACTGTTTCAAGCCAGTTTTGTACTATAACTATCTGGAGAATCTCCTCTAACCTTGAAATTCCAAGATCTACCATCCCACCAGTCTGCAGTAACATAATTTTTATTTAGTACAATGCTCTATAAATCATGAAGTGTGACAACAAGAGAGTTTTCCCATCTGTATTTATCTTCCAAGCTTAATTCTTTTTCCATTTTCAATTCTACGATTTGATTTGCAGGATGATAATAGGGCATATAATTATTGTAGAGTTGATATTGTTCCTGTCTTATTAATAACATCAGACCAGTTAGTCATAGTACTGAAATGGTATTCCTTGAAGTAGTTGAATATGTTCTACTTTTTCTTTAGTCTTTTTAATTCTTCGCGTTGGTCACTGATCACTTGGTTATTAAATGTGCATTGTGTCTGATCATAGTTTGTGAATATACATACTTGCGCAGAATATGCAAAAGATACTTGAAAAGGGAGCAACCACTTGTGTCTACTATTCCAATTGATAAAGTTATTCAACTGTTATGACAGACTTGAACTTTAAAGGAATGTGCCAGGCAATTATGCTTTGCATGTTGATATTTTTTCGACAGAGTTGAATGATGAGGAGTTCCTACTGAAAGTTCACATTGTGCACTAGCCCTATGTGATACACAATGCTTTCAAAAATGTATGTCAATCAAGTAACCCAACTCTACTATCTTCATCTCAACACTTCTCCGACAAGAATTTCATCAACTAATAATCTCTAAAGGTATTTTGTCAGACATGACTACAACACAGCTTGACGACACCTGCCAAAAACAGGATGACTGTCAATAGCATGGTCGCTGGCTGCGTTATTGATATTATGTACAATATACATATAATTCCAGGGCCAAAAGGAAGAAATAATTGCATAATTAGTTATGTTCTGCTATGTAAGGAAATTCTTAGTTTTTAGAACCCCGGCATGTATTATTTGAACAAAAACATTGAGTGTTAATGAGAAATAATGAGTTTTCAACACCTTCCTTACAATAGTCAATATATGAAACATAAAGTTGTAATTGGAATCATAGCGTTCTGGTTTGTCACATGTGCACTACTTTTTCCTTATTGACAACTTCTCTGGTGATCTTATTTTGCAATATTATGGCTTTTAAATTGAATATCTCATTTTTAAATTTCTTACTAGAATTGGCAGAAAATGGCATAACAACAAACTGAATAGCAAATAAACTGTATATACTGAATTCCTCCATACCTATTGAATTCTAGATAAATGAAGTTGAACCAATGACACTTCCCATCAAAACAATACTACTATTTCAATGGAGTTGTAAACCACAGATCTCTTTTAGCTTCTCAAAATCAATTCCTTTTCCTTTTCAAAAATATGTTGATATTGTGTGTCGTGCATGATGATGGGGAGAAGGGTCAACTAATTAGCTACTAAAGAACCAAAACAAATTTAGTACCTCGAAACTTCTTCCCACAAGGGTCTATAGGACTTGAATCCTTGAAGACTTTTCTTTTTGTACTTTAACTGTTTTGGTCGCACTTAGTTGCATAGGATGATTAGGTTGTCGTTTTGATGAAGCACTTAACAACCTCAATGAGATTTGCTTTAGGACAAGGATCTTAAACATATCTTAATGGGTTGGTGGGCTTAAAAATCTTCAATAACATCACTTGAAAAATATGTAAAGTGACATTGTCTAAATTAGCAGGGAGTTTGTAAAATGAAATGTGTGCTTAAATATAATATGGAGGTATTGTGTATTAGTGGGCTGATAAAAACTATGACGGGGAGGATCTTCGACTTCAGATCTAATGTCATTCCTAGGACATAAGCTACATATTTGATACATTAAAGCTATTTCTCAAATTGTATTTAACTTGAAAAATTATTGTGATTGGAAAATAATTGAACACAATTGAAGGTTTTAATGTATCATGAGAGTATGTGCATTTAACAAGATTCAAACTTATAAAATAAAAATTATAATTTATATGCATTTAGAGCTTTTAAAATGTAATTTGAATGGTAATCTCACACTTGGTTGAATTACTCATATTTTGTATTGCCAAGTCTAAGTACCTATTGAAGACGTATTAAGCAGCTCATTTTTATGCAATACGCATTTTTTAAATGTTCACATATTCTTTCTGACTTCCTCAAATTTAGATAATT
Source organism: Capsicum rhomboideum (assembly GCA_031232105.1). Lineage (NCBI taxonomy): Eukaryota > Viridiplantae > Streptophyta > Magnoliopsida > Solanales > Solanaceae > Capsicum > Capsicum rhomboideum. Next base: position 143,213,370 of record CP124713.1, read on the forward strand.
GTTTTTATTCTGTCGTATCAACTATTTTCATGAGAATTTCCTCATGTCTTCTTTTTTATACTTACAGTTCGCTCCTATGACTCCAATATCTTTTGAACAACACACACACAAAAAAAAATTCAATAATACTTTTAATATTTTCGTGAAAATTTTCACTGTTGGTAAAATGTTCTTGATAATTTGGTGTAAGCATCGAAAGAAAAATTATCTACCTTTTAACAACCCGTTTCATTCCCTTTAATTCCTATATATGTAGCTGAACAAGGTTTCATTGGTGTATAAAATCAAAAAGAAAAACGGATATTACCGAATAATCATACGTAAACTTTATAAGGTAGTTCACCACCGCGCGAAGCGCGGGTAGTTTACCTAGTATATATATAAAGGAAGGTTAGAAATGTGCTGATGTGACATACTTCTAAGGCCACCATTCACATTTTATTTTTTATTTTATTTTTTTGAGGTTTTTTTTATTTTAATTCTTTTTTTTAATTTTTTTTATCCGTTTGTTTTCCTTAATAAATTCATTAAATACCATTTAGTTTTACCAAGTAGTAATTCAGCCGTTCTAAACAACCCCTTGGTCTTCCCATTTTTCATTCATCAATGACCCATTATCATTAACCCTTCTCCTCAAAAAAACTACAAACAAATCATAGCTCTACCCATCAGATGCACAATTTCAACCCAAAAATTTAAGATTTTCAATTATAATGGAAGCAGATGTAAGAAGAAATAGTAGAGGAGAAGAAGTTTACTCTCTTTGAGAAATATCAGAAGGTATGACAACTTTTGACCATTTGTGTTTACTATAACCAAAAAAAAAAACTCCTTTTTCTGTGGTCGACTCGAATCTAACAAATATAAATTTTATTAGTTATTTTTTACTCTGTTTTCAGATACCCTTTTGAATCTCCATTGTAGGAGAGTGATTTATTTTATAGATGGATACGGAGAGGTGAAGGGGATTATGGCTTATGGCTATGTACTTGAAGATGGGTACTGTTCTCATACTACTTCTTTTTATTTTTTATGTTTGAATATTTTTGACTATGCATTCGAAAGTCATGACCACTTCCTCACCCACTTGGAATGGTGTCATCTCTCAATTCTTTATGGAATCTACTTTCGTGCGATGTGTCGTTGTCTTCTGACGAGATATTATGGTCTATTGTAGGTGTACAAGAGTTCTTTAAAAAGAAAATGTATAATTTATGTTTTCTTCATGTTTGTTTTCATGTGTATCTGTATAGTATTTTTGTCTTTTTATTATTCGACTATGTTTAATGGTATTATTAATGTGTCGAATTCACCTTATACTTAATATTTTCCTCAATATTTACGGCAGTTTCCCAATCTCTTTGATCTGTTTTCCCTTTCAACACTAACCATTCTACTAGAAAATATCTCAGACAAATCTATCAACATATAAAGGTATGGCATTTTATTTTGCCTTTATTTTTTCTCTTTGGTTTATTATTATTATTATTATTATTATATATAATGTTTTAGGCTGCAGTTTCATTGCTTTCAACTGTGTCTTTAGGTGAATCATTCTTTTTGGCTTTTACATTATTCTCATTTGCAAGGTACATATACTCATCCTTATGCCTTCCTGATTTTCAGTTATATATTTCAACTGCAGTAGCTAATTAAAGTTATACTTCCTTCGATTTTGATCTTCGACGCAGTGCTAGCAGAGTATTCTTTATGTTTTGCATGGTTGTGCTGACTGCTGAGTAGTCACCTTTTATTTCTCATCTGTTTTATTATTGTGAAAGTTTCTTAACTATCCGATTTAAGCCGAGGAGGGTCTATTGGCAATAGTCTCTCTATCTATCTCTATGAGGTAAGGTTAAGGTCTGCATACACTATACCCTCTCAAACTCCACTTACTATGTCCTATTAAGAATTATCTTTTTCGTTGTGTTATGTTTATGACCTTCATTCACAACCTCTTAGTTAGCTAATCTAAATCCAAGAATAAACTTCAAGATGGTACTACTCATGAGTTTTTGGCTTCTCTTCCGACTTCGGACCCAAATGAACTCAGTAAAAGCTCCAATGAACAATGAGGAAAAAAGTTGGAAGTTGTGGGGAAAAGGAAAAGGCGAAAGTATCAGTTTAGAGAACTACCATGAGGAGGAAGACGGCTGCTCAACAAGAGGAATCATAGTTGGCAGTTTCTAAATGACATATCTTACTTCTTTTTGCTCCTTGATTCCTTTTTAAGGCCACCATTCACACTTAATTTTTTATTTTATTTTTTTGGTAATTTTTCATACATTTCTATTTATTATTGTACAAAAATAAATATATTAATTATTACTCCATTTATTTCTATTCTTTATTGTAAAAACTTAAATGTATCAAAATTTACTACTCCACTTATTCATATCCTTTATTGTACACTTTAAAAGCCTAAATATTTACTACTCCAAACTTTCATTTCCTCCATGAAAAATCAATCATCAATCTATATACAATAATAAAGAAGAAACAAGAGAATGTGATGTGACATCTATCTATGGGCTCCATTTCTATTTATTCTTTTTCTCCTTTTTTGAGATTTTTTATACATAATCTTTAACTAAATGACTTAAAAAAAAGTCTCCCAAAATATGTAATTAAAACTCACATATGAATAGCCAGCATCTTTAAGACAAAATAATAAACGTAAGAGTGCTTTTAATAATTTCAAAGTAACGTTTTTGTTTGAGTGATTATGAAATCACCATTAGGATGTAATAATTGGGAAAAGAATTTATTGCATGTACGTGTGCAACTCTTGCAATACTACTGCACGAGGCTTTTTTAAATCCAATTAGTTAGTAAATTATGTAGAAAAACAAAGGAAAAACTGCCAAAGAAAAATACGAATCTATCTCTTTTTTTTTTACATTTTTTCTTTGTTTTCTATTTATTTTATTCATATTTTCAAAAATGGAGGTAATTAAATACATTATTCAGTTACTTGAGGGATCACATCCCTTTAAAACATCAGTTATAAAACTAATACACATTTAGGTAAATGGAAAATGAAAAGAATAAAAACCTTTCATTTTCCAAAATTGTAATTTTTAGCATATAAAATAAGATGATTTGAGGATCTAGCTTCTTAATTTTGCCTCTTCTCCTTTTGAAATGTAATTTCACTAAGAAAATAGAAAGAAATACTATGTCATGGTCCTTCTAAAAAGGTTTGTTACCACCAAAGGATGTGGTGTAGCGGATGGGGCTGCTTCTCTCTTAATTAGAGGTCTAGGTTTTGAGACCTTAGTATGAAAAAATTCTTGTCAGGGAGCGCTACCCCCGACCCTACATGACGCAGATCCAAATTAGTCGGGTTTCAATGCGGGTACCGAACAACATATGAAAATAAAAAAGAAGTTGTAGGACAAACAGTTCTCTCAAGATAAAAGTTTTTTTTGAAGATGTTGCAATATAATTCCTCCTACAAGATGTGTTATATGGGGGAAAAAATTCCATTTTGATTGAGGAATTTATAGGAAAAGGTCTGAAAATGTCAAAGGACAAGAAGAATTATTTGTAGAAAAAATCAATCTATTTTTGGATCATTTATATCAAATTAAAAGAATCAATCTATTTTTGGATCATTCATATCAAATTAAGAGGAGCATAAGGAAAAATTCATTTTGGGATTTGAAAGGAGATATTATTCCATAAACGTAGGGGGAGAAGGAAGATCAACGAGGCAAAGTAAATAGTAAAAAAAATGAACGGAAAAGGCAACAAAATTAAGAAGGTATCCATAATTAGTGTTAGACAATTCGTAATTAGTGTTAGACAGTAGTATTCTAATACTTTCATTCTTTTACTTTTTCTTAAAAATGTGTTTTCTATTTTATTTTTCCATATGATTTTTTTATATTTAGTTAATCTTTCAGCATTAAATTTAGAATGTTAAAAGACACTAAAATTTTCCATGAAGTCTAAAATGGCTAATACCACCTCAATTCTTACTCAAATAATGATAATGAACATTCTAAATTTTATGCTTCTTCATATTTATCAGTTAGTGTATATATGTATATTTTATATATGAAGTAAGAAAACATCACTTATAACATGGTGACTGATATCGATTTGGCTTGAGAGATTCAAAGGAAATTGTCACCCACAGATGATGAGGCAATCACGATTCAAACGGTTAAGCGGAGTAAAAGGTGTTAAAAATGTTTACTCCAAAATTCCAAATAAATCATATTGTTAGATAAATGAGAATGTCCAATTTATATAATCAATATTTCTTTTTACTTTTTTTAGACCACATTTATAGGATTACACTGAATATGTTATTTTTATTGTTTAATGTCTATCTTTATTTTGTGTCATATAATTACTAGAGTTGAGGATTGTAAAATTTGTAGAGTATTACAAAGTATTTTTATATATGATTAAGCATAAAAATAATCATGTGCTATGATTTTGAGTAAAATGGGAAAAAAAATTGACTTTTGAAATTCACAATGCAAACAATATATGAATGATAACCTAATTAGCATTGTTTCATTAGCTACGATTTTGTAAAATTATTTAGGTAATTTTAATTGACACATTATTACAAATTTTAGTCATACGCTCATACATATTCTCTTTCTTTTGTCTCTTTTTAATATATATCAGTAAAAAATTATTGTTCATCTAACTTCTATATCTAATGATTTAATAAATTATAAAAAAAATAATTTATCATATGAAAATTTTCATCTATTCTATTTTCGATAAATTTAAAGTTACTAATTTTGTTAAAAATCGCGCGAAGCGCGACCTATTTCACTAGTGCAAGAATATAAAAAGAACGTTCCAGAATAAATATTAAACAACCAAATATATGTATCTTCTTTCTATATTAATGAAAATGTAAGAAGATTTCTCCAAAAAAAAAGAAGTAAGAAGAAACGTTCCATTTTCATTCAGCCGTTAGAGCTAATGAAGAGACAAAATAATGAATATCCAACGAGTTCCATGTCCGAAATATCCCAGTTTATTCAGGAGATTCTGTATTGATAAAATTGTGTCGTAATCATATTTGTTTTTTTTCCTTTCTATTTTAGTTATCCTAAATAGTAGGAATAATTTTGATTTTAGTAATTTTCAATTGTACATATCTAATTTAGTCAATTCCCTAATCATCCAAAGTTATAGTTTGTTTGCCTTCACTACATTTCTTTACAGATTTCTAATGCATTTCATTAACTGTGAGTTGGGGTTTGTTTGGGGGGAAAGGATGGGGGAGTAGTTGTAAGTGATTATATAATATGCAAGAAATATTTACTTATGAATAAAATTGGAAAACATGAAAAGATAAAGTGCAATTTTATTGATAATATTCATTATGTGATTTTTGTATACTTAGTGATATGCATGGAACGTACACGCTTTAGATTATAGAGGATAAGTCATATATATTATGGTATTAACATATTCATACTATCTTAATTGGCTTCTCATAATTCTTGATTGATTAATGAAAAATGCATTGTTTCATTGTTATGGATTTTAACTAATGAATAAAATGTAAATAGTAAAATTAATATTCTTAGCATTTCCTATTTGTAATTCAGCCTTTTAAATATTAGAAGCTTTATAATAATGATTAGGGACTAACGTGCAACGGACGTTCCCAAAACTAGTTAACTATAGGATTGACGAGCTTAACGGAAGAGAAGTTCGTTTCCAAGTTTGTTATCTAGCTGCTACTCTTGCTTCTTATTTAGCTGTGAAGCAAAAGACGATCAAGAAGCTCATTAGAAATGCAATAACTTTTCCTTAGATACACAACATGGAAACTATCACCTAGAGGGATTGCATCACAAAGTCTAATGCAGGAAGATTCGGATGGGGATGAAGAATCTGTTGCTCGGAGTTATTCAAATGTGGTTAGAGCAGCGTGTATCACCCTGGCATCTGCCTAAATCACCAAAGAGGAATCCACTATCTGTTTTACGTCGAGCAAATGTATGGAGGAACTCCCGATATTTCAGTAAAAGCAAGACGTGCGGCCCTTTCTGCGAGGCTAGTTGACAAAACCAGGGCTTTCTATTTAACTAATCTGCAAGACAACAAGATCATCAAATTACTTTGAAGCACAAGATTTGATTGGGCCAATGTGTTTGATGAAACTCTCAACTGAACTTTTTGTGAATATTAAAAGAATTGACTAGATGAGCATTTGTTCCCCCCCCCCCCCCCTCCTCATTTTTAACATTTTACTTGTATAAAGATTGGCTAGATTATTTTTTTTTAAAAAAAGTGAGATTTCTGTGAGGCAAGTAGCCCAGAAGAGTCCAACTCAAGGTGGACCTACTCCCCCTTCTTTGCTTGAATTAACACATTTGAATCAATCACTGGCATCAATTGCCAACCACTAGCTGACAGCTCTGGTCGACACACCCAACCACCATAGTTAGCCATCACCACCACTAACCCCATATTTTTTTTTTAAAAAAGTATTTTGTTGATATAGTACTATTATTAAAGTATTTTATATAAATTTTATATTTATTACTTAATTTTTTAAAGAAAGACAAGTTTATACATTCTGATGTTAAAATTTAAACAAACTTAATTATTTAGCATTCAAACTGTAATACATTTTGGTATTCATATGTATATATTGATTCAAATGTGTTAATCTTAATACACATTTTAATAGTCAAATTCACTAGTAATTTAATATAAATCAACACTTTAACCGCAGTTTGACTAAAAGTAGTACTCCTTTTGTTTCAACTTGTATATCTAGTTTTGACTTGACGTAGAATTTAAGAAGGTAAAAAAGACTTGAATCTTGTAATTTAAAACTAAATAAACATAGAATGTACCAAAATGTCTGTTAATCTTGTGGTTTTACACATGTCATGTCGAAATTAAGAATTAAAAAGTTGCCAAAAAAGAAAAGAGACATTCATTTTTAGACGAACGAAAAACGAAAGTAAGAAAATTGAAGCAGCGGAAGTACCAAATATTGGTGGAAAAAGCATTATGGAAATAATTTGTTCTGGAGCAGCACAAAACAGGTTCTTCATTTTTTTGTTGCTTAGAAACCAAATTACGCATGTTGTTGTGATTCTTGTAGTAATTTCCGATGTTAAAAATTGTCTACCATGTGTTTGCACCAAACGTCCTGTGTAACGGCCCACCCACTAGTGATATTGTCCGTTTTGAGCTTATAGCCGCTCTGCTTTAAAATGCATCACTAGGATGTAAGGCTTATTTGCGAATATAACCAGCACCCCTTATGTGTTTTGTCGATGTGGAACTCTTATCCTAAACTTTCGATACGCGTCACTATTGTATTGAACATTTGATTAGTTTTCTTATCTTTTTTCCTTTTAGACTTTGTGGCAGACAAGAGAGGCTCCATTGTGTCATGCTTTTGATAGGATAAGAATTGATCCAATCATGTCTACTATTTCCTTTGCATAATTATCTTCCGTTTCATGATGTGGACTAATCATATTGGATTCTTCATGTTGAATAATCTCACAAAGTGAGGTCTGAGGAGGTTAGAGTATACGCAGATAATACCACTACCTCATGGAGGTAGAGAGACTGTTTTCGAAAAACTCGGCTAAAGTGCAACAAATCCAGGTGCAGAAAAAAATGGGAATAGTGAAGAAAATATAACAAGTAATAAGGAAATAATGCAAAATCTACAAGAAGGGAGCAAAAATAACAACAAAATTGTGTGATAATCGAAACACAAAAAAATAATAAATAATAGGATAGATGATCGAAAACACTACTAAACAATGATAGATATCAAAAATAATAACTATAATAATACAACTAGTACAATGACAAGCAAATAATATAAAGTGAACAGAGTTCCCACTTGGAAGTTTGATTAACTTTCTTTCTTTTTTTTCTTTTAGAATTTGTGGCAGACAAGCTCTGAGGCCCCATTGATTCATGCATGGAAAATAAAAATCTTAATGATGAAATTTTTTTCTTCACTACCCACAAACCAAACATCTCTCAACAATTTTGAAGCTGTTGGATCATATAACAAAGCAAGCAGAGGATATTTTCATCAAGTAAAAAGGTCAGTAACTCATCTAATAGTTTGTTTAATTTTTGGTACTCTCATCTCTATTGGAGTACAATTGTTGAATTGGGAAAATAATCACTTAATCATGGTTACTCAATATATAATGTATAATTTCATTTCATTAAATTAGTTAACCATAATAAGTTGTACTCCCGTTCAAAATTACTTGTCACTTTTTGACTTGGCACATCCATTAAGAAAACAATGACTAACATTGCAATTTTACCATATTACCCTTATCAATTGATGTTTAGTAGTAATAGGAATTGAAAAATGATTTGAAAAATAAGTAATTAATGGTAAGGGTAAAATATGAAAAACAATAATTGTCCTTTTTGATATGTCAAAAGTGACAAGTAAAACTGAAAATCCATTTAGGAAATAAGTGACAAGTATTTTTGAACGGAGGGAGTATTAGTTTGGTGTAAACACCAGGTGCGGGTGTATTAGATATATGCAGCAATGTCAAGAGGATTAAGATGAATTTTTTGTTGTTATTTCAGTTTAGGTGTAAAGAGGAATTTTTTGTTGTTATTTCACTTCTGATCTCAATGTTGTTTCCTGCTATGACTTTTTATGCTGATAAAGTTTAATGATGCATCAGGTCTTGAGAACTTAGAAGGAAAATTACAATCATGGAAAAAGGAAAAGATAATGAAGGAGAAAGAGAAAAAGAGGCCAAAGCAAACAACTCATTGGTATGTAATACAAGTCATTAAACTAATATTGACTTGCATGATTATCCAGCTCATCTATTCCTAGACTATTGTGTTTTGTTACAACCCATAAAGGTATATGCCTTCGAAAATTTAATATGACATTTGGTCTTTTGGCAGGTGTCATTTTCTGCTCTTTGCAAGGACGTTGTCAATGTTCTGGATATAATGGATAGGTTAAAGAATGAAGAAAATCAAACAGCTCTTGACCTGGATCTAATTGAAGAGCTGCAATTGGTCCTGGCATTTATTTGTACATACGTCCAGCTTTCTTATTCCGATTTGGAGCAGTTTGAAGATGTAATGACTGTCCACAAACGAGAAGTTAAAGATCTGCTTCGTTCAATTTTGTATGATGTGGACATTAATGTGGCGGTTAAATACGACTTGCATCATGTCCTTCCAAGCCTGAGGGATAATATCAGTCATTGTATCAGCTCGCATCATCGTTCTAAATCAAGTGCCACCATGAATGACGAGCAGTTGAACCTCCTCCTACAGAATCTCCATCATCTATCCAAGTATCTTGCTGAACAGATTTTTCCATTAGTGACTCAGTGTGAGATTCTTCAGAATGTATGTGGTAACATAAGAGATTTCCATGGGTTGATAGCGAATGGTTGTGTTGAGCACGACATTGTGGAATGTGTCATACCTCAGTTTCAACCTGTGGCTGAGAGAGTAGGACGCTTCATTTGGGATGATCATATTGATAGAAATTCTTGTCTCTTCAAGCTAGCTCATCTATTTTTGAAGATTATTCCAATTGAACTGGAGGTTATGCACATATGTTATACCAATTTGACAGCTTCAACTTCAGCAGAAGTTGGACGCTTCATTAAGCAGCTCCTAGAAATCTCTCCGGACATTCTTAGAGAATATCTGATTCATCTACAAGAGCACATGGTAAATGTTATTACTGCTAGCACTTCAGAGGCTCGAAATATTCATGTCATGATAGAGTTCCTATTAATTGTTCTTACGGATGTTCCCAAGGAATTTATTCATCATGATAAATTATTTGATATTTTGGTACATGTTGGAGCACTTATCAGGGAGGTATCAACTCTCGTTCACGACTTAGAAGAAAAATCAAGGAATGAAGAGAGTACAGATGAAACAAGTCGTGCAACTCTAGACTTGCTGAAAAATATTGAACTCCTCAAGAAAGATCTCAAACATGTTTACCTAAAAGCCCCGGACCCATGTCAATGGTGCTTCCCCATGAAAGATGGACCACTCTTCATGCATCTGCTACAGATACACTTAAAAGATTTGCTAGATTCCAATGCTTATTCAATTGCATTGATAAAGGAGGAAATTGGGCTGGTGAAAGAAGTCTTAGAATTCATAAGATCTTTTTTCACGAACAATGATCAAGAATTGTATAAAGATCTTTGGGAACGTGTTTTAGATGTAGCATATGAGGCAAAAGATGTCATTGATTCGATTATTGTTCGAGATAATGGTCTCTTACATCTTATTTTCTCACTTCCCCTTACCATAAAAAAGATCAAGCTCATCAAAGAAGATGTCTCCAATTTACTTGAGAAGATTCCAGAAAACAGGAGCTGCATTGCTGTAAACTCTCCCAAGAAGCCAGTTGAAAGCAAGTCATTGACGGCTGGTAAAATTATTGTAGGTTTTAAGGAGGAGACAAACTGGTTAATTAGGAAGCTCACCAGGGGACCAGCAAATCTAGATGTCATTTCAATCACTGGTATGCCAGGTTCGGGTAAAACTACTTTGGCGTACAAAGTATACAATGAGGAATCAGTTTGTAGTCATTTCGACCTTCGTGCATGGTGTACAGTTGACCAAGAATGTGACGAGAAGAAGTTGTTGGTGAAACTTTTTGATCAAGTTACTAGTTCGGATTTGAAGTTCAGTGAGGATATTGATGTTGCCGATAAGCTACGGAAACAACTGTATGGAAAGAGGTACCTAATTGTGTTAGATGACGTATGGGATATTGATACATGGGATGAGTTAACAAGACCTTTCCCTGAAGTTGAGAAAGGAAGTAGAATTATTTTGACGACTCGACAAAAGGAAGTGGCTTTTCATGGAAGTGGAAACACTGATCCTCTTAACCTTCGATTGCTAAGACTAGAAGAAAGTTGGGAGTTATTAGAGAAAAGGGCATTTGGAAAAGAGAGTTGCCCTGATGAACTATTGGAAGTTGGAAAAGAAATAGCCCAAAATTGTAAAGGGCTTCCTTTGGTGGCTGATCTGATTGCTGGAGTCATTGCAGGTTTGGAAAAGAAAAGGACTGTGTGGCTTGAAGTTCTAAATAATTTGAGTTCCTTTATTTTGAACAGTGAAGTTGATGTGATGAAGGTTATAGAATTAAGTTATGACCATTTACCAAATCACCTTAAGCCCTGCTTGATTTACCTTGCAAGTTATCGGAAGGACAAAGTAATTTCAGTCAATCTTTTGAGAGAAGTATGGTGTGCTGAAGGACTTATGGAACAAGCAAAGATGATTGAGGTTTATTTGGGTAATTTGTTATCCAGTAGCTTGGTAATTCGTTTCAACGAGATAGGGCATTTCCAGACTTGCCAACTTCATGATCTTGTGCATGACTTTTGTTTGATAAAAGCAAGAACGGAAAAGTTGTTTGAACGTATAAATTCAAGTGCTCCATCTTCTTCTTCAGAATTGATGCCATGTAAAGTGACCGTTGATTATCACAGCAAGCACTTTGGGCCCAACAATTTCGTCCTGTTCTGTTCAAAAATGAAAACACATTCTGGTAAACACCTCTATTCTTTGGAGATAACTGGACACAAGATGGGAGATCGTCTTTCTGATATATGTCACCTAAGACACTTGACGCTTCTTAGAGTGTTGAACCTGAGTCCCTCTTTTATTAAGGTGAAAGATTCTTTGCTGAATGAAATAGGCATGTTGAACCATTTGAGGTTCTTACACATTGGGACAAAAGTTAAATCTCTGCCTTCATCTTTCTCAAACCTCTGGAATCTAGAAACCCTGTGGGTTGAAAATGAAGGATCAACCTTGGTACTATTACCGAGAATTTGGGATCTTGTAAAGTTGCGAGTGCTGGTTGTCATGGATGCTTGTTCTTTCTTTGATATGGATACAGATGAACCAATACTGATAACGGAGGACTCAAAGTTAGAGAACTTGAGAGTATTACGGAAACTCGTGCTTTCCTATTGGAAAGATACAGAAGACATTTTCAAAAGGTTTCCCAATCTTCAAGAGCTTAGATTTAATCTCAAGGAATCATGGGATTATTCAACAGAGCGATTTTGGTTCCCAAAATTGGATTTCCTAACTGAACTGGAACTACTCGATGTAGAATTTGTAAGTTCAAATTCAAATGGCAGTGGACCTTCTGTAGCGACAAATTGGTCGTGGGATTTTCAATTCCCCTCCAATTTGAAAAAATTGGTGTCGCGCGACTTTCCTCTGACATCCGATTCACTATCAATAATAGCGAGACTGCCCAACCTTGAAGAGCTGATCCTATTGAGAACAATCATGCAGGGGGGAGAATGGAACATGGAGGAGGAAGACACCTTTGAGAAACTCAAATATTTGGGGTTGTTTGAAGTGACTCTTGCTAAGTGGGAGGTTGGAGAGGAATCCTTTCCCGTGCTTGAGAAATTACAACTGTGGGGATGTCGTAAGCTTGAGGAGATTCCATTTAGTTTCGGCGATATTTATTCATTGAAAATTATCAAACTTGGAGAGTGCCCTCATCTTAAAGATTCCGCTATGAAGATTAAGGAAGATGCTGAAGATATGAGGGGAGGGAACGAGCTTCAGATCCTTGACTGGAATAATATACCGTTATTTAAGGATGTGTGAAAAGTCGTGAGCACCACCAGAACAGGTTCTTCTCTATTCTTTTGCTGCTTAGAAACCAAATATACGCGTGTGTTAAAAAGATGTCTACAATGTGCTTGATGAGAGTCTCAACTGAACTGTTTAATTGAATAAAAATTTGATCTGCTTCTAATTGGCATCTGGTACATTGTCACAATTGTTTTAAGAAGACTTAAGATGATAATATGTAAAAAACTTCAGAAGTAAATGAATTGTATTTTAATAAGAAGACGTGGAATTATTACAAATTGCATAATTACTTTCTTTGCGACTGCTCAATATTATTTCTGTTTGTTGAACTCTAAGCTGTGGAAAGGTAAGATTATGTTGAATGTCTCTTATTTTCTTTATCTTAAAAAGCCAGTTAACAATCTTAAGACTGCATAAATCTATAACAACATATCTAGGTCCCTTATTACCTTGGTCAAAGACGTGTATTTGTATTTATTTAGTGATTTTTTAATGCATATACTATGGCTAAGCCAAAACTATTGGGTTCAGGTGGATCCAAAAGTAAAACTTAAGCCGTTAGAAAGGTCACGCCGTTAGAAAGGTCACACTTTTAATTACGTAAATGTCTCGACACGTCCCCTTTACATGAGCTTTGGTACCTTGGTACTATTACCGAGAATTTGGGATCTTGTAAAACTGCGAGTGCTGTCCATTTTTAATGCTTCTTCTTTCTTTGATATGGATACAGATGAACCAGTACTGATAATAGAGGACTCAAAGTTAGAGAACTTGAGAGTATTACAGAAACTCGTGCTTTCCTATTCGAAAGATACAGAGGATATTTTCAAAAGGTTTCCCAATCTTCAAGAGCTTGTATTTGTTCTCAAGGAATCATTGGATTATTCAACAGAGCGATATCGGTTTCCAAAATTGGATTTCCTAACTGAACTAGAAATCCTCGATGTAGAATTTGAAAGTTCAAATGACAGTGGGCCCTCTGTAGCGACAAATTGGTCATGGGATTTTTACTTTCCTTCCAATTTGAGAAAATTGTTGTTTCGTGACTTTCCTCTGACATCCGATTCATTATCAACAATAGCGAGACTGCCCAACCTTGAAGAATTGTTCCTTGTTAGAACAATCTTCCAGGGGGGAGAATGGAATATGGAGGAGGAAGACACCTTTGAGAATCTCAAATTTTTGGGGTTGAAAGAAGTGACTCTTGCTAAGTGGGATGTTGGAGAGCCATCATAAGCTTGAGGAGATTCCGCCTAGTTTCGGGGATATTTATTCATTAAAAATTATCGAACTTGTGGAGAGCCCTCAACTTGAAGATTCAGCTCTGGAGATTAAGCAATATGTTGAAGATATGACGGGAGAAGACAAGCTTCAGTTGGCATGCGGCTGCTATGCTTAGCACTGTGAGTTTGCTGCTACCGAACGCCAGCGACTTCAACTGTAAGTCTCTCTTTGAAACATAAGGAAGTCAAACAAAAGGTTGGCAACCTCTGTACCATATGCAAGTTATCATATATCTCAGTTTTTGTAAATCTTTCAAGATATACCATCATTACAAACAATGTGAAACCTCTTCAGGTAATAAAGTTACCAGGAAAGTCCAATGCTTTGATATCGTTTTGTAAACACCATTTGATGTTTGGCCTTGATCAATATCTCGAAAATGACTTTTTATGGTTCTTTCTTCAGTTTCTTGTATTCTTACTTCTTCCACCTGATAAAGTTTTATGTTTCAGACCCTGAGAACTTGAAGGGCAGGGAAGGAGAAGTTACTTTGGTATTGACAATTGGGAAGTACAGTCATGGAAAGAGGGAAAGAAAATGAAGGAAAAAGAGAGAAGGAGGATGCAAACAACTCATCGGTACGTCATACAATAATCATCCGTATTAAAACTAACATTAAGATACAGAATGTTATACATATGTTTAAATAATTTTTATTCAAACATTAATATGTGAAGCATAAATAATAAAAGTTTCTTTCTTTCCCACAAACATTCTTTGTCCCCGTAAAAAAGCAGAACCCTTCCCTGCTGCCCCCAGCTCCTCCACCATGCTCAGTTCACCTCCTAGTCGGTGTGCCGTTGCTATGCCTCAGACTGCAAGTTTGCTTCCACCATACTGTTGGGATTTTATTTTTTGAGCTCAATTCTGAGCTAAGGTTCACCGTTGTTGAAGCTCAATTTTGAGCTCAAATGTTTCCAAATCGAAGAAGAGAACACAATGAAGCTTTACTGATTTTGGGGGGGGCATTTAGGATTCTTTTCTCTCTTATTATTTTCGGGTTTGGGCCTCAACAAAATTGACATATGAAGAGGCCCAACTGCTTGCTGTTGCTTGCTGCTGAATGAAGGCCCATGCCTGATATGGGTGTATCTTTATTGAATATTTGGTCAAACACACAATATATTCTAGGTGTATAATAGAGATTTCTTTTCCATTTTTAGTTGTACAGAATATTTTCATTCCTTTATTTCATTATGTAATTATGTATAAATAGGGGTCTTTTGTATAGAGAATGCCATCAAGTAATACAAGAGGGAGAATTTTATACTTTGTTTTATTTATTTTTACATGGTATCAAAGCAGGTTTTTAATTTCAGTCCTTAATTTCTGTCTTCTTCTTCTGTGTCGTTTATTTTTTTTAAGATGACTGATAATGTATCACCCTCGAAATCAACTTCTGTTAACTCTTCACAATCTGAAAGAAGTGATGGTGTCCCTAAAATTAATGTAGTGGACTCTTCACACGCTTTCTACATTCACCCTTCTGATCATCCAGGTATGAACCTACTTTCCACCATCTTTGATGGGAGAAGCTATGGTGGATGGAGAAGGGCAATTATTATATCTATCTCAGCAAAGAACAAGCTAGGATTCGTTGATGGATCCCTAGATTGTCCTAATGCTGATACAGGTCTTCAAGGAGCTTGGTCAAGATGCAATGATATGGTCCTATCCTGGTTATTGAATTCCCTTTCCAAAGAAATTGCTGAGTCTGTTTTGTATTCCAAAAGTGCCAAAGTGTTGTGGTCTGACCTAGAAGATAAATTTGGTCAGGCTAATGGTGCTAAACTTTTTCAACTTCAAAAAGATTTAAATGCAGTAGTTCAAGGAAATTCCAGCATCTCTACTTATTTTACAAAAATGAAAAGTCTATGGGATGAGTTAGATGCACTAAATACATTCTATGCGTGTACTTGTGAATGTGAATGTGGAGCAAAAGAAAAAGGTGCAAAGGCTCATCAAGATGAAAGACTTCTTCAATTTCTCATGGGTCTTAATGACACTTTCATAGGTGTTAGGAGTAATATTTTGTTGTCTTCCCCTCTACCCACTATTGGTTAGGCTTACTCCCTTGTTATTCAAGATGAAAAACAAAGGGAAATTCATACCACTCCTGCTTATCCAGGAGAATCAACCTCTTTCTTTGTTGGTAATAGTGGGGAAAAGAGGTTCAATGAGTATAAAATTCAAGCTAGAAATCCTATCAAGAAAAGTTCTCTGGTGTGCAATTACTGCAAGAAAGTAGGACATGACATTGACCACCATTATAAGATCCATGGTTTCCCCTCTGATTTTAAATTCACTAGATCTAAAAAATATCAAAAGGGACCTGTTGCTGGTAATGTTTTTAACACAGGGGAAGGATCTCAACAGACTACAGAGAATGTCACAGATCTGAACTCTTTAAGCCAAGACAATGTTGCACAACTCTTGCAACTTTTGCAGAAGTTGAATCAGAAAAATGCAGGGAGTGTAGATGCATCTGCAAACATAACATGTGCTGGTATGAATAAGTTTTTTTTAATTCTTATGCTTGTTTGTTTAAAGTTGACATTGATTCTTGGATATTAGATAGTGGAGTATCTGAGCATATGACTTTTGATAAAAAATCTTTTAAAAGTTTCAATCTTCTTCCTAAACCTGTAACAATAACTCTTCCTAACTCCCACAAAGTTAAAGTTACTCATTCAGGATCTGTTTCTCTCTTGCACAATCTAACTTTGCAAAATGTTTTATATATATTCCATCCTTTAGGTTCAATCTAATTTCTATTCATAAGTTGTGTAAACAACTTCAAAAACTTATTCTTTTCACCCCTAACACTTGTTTCATGTTGCAGGGCCATTCACTGAAGAGCCCTCAAGTGCTTGGTAGAGAGCAAGAAGGTCTATATATCCTCAAGTCAAGTCAGCCAGAAATTTCTTCAAAGAGCCTACCTAGCTTAATCCTTATAGTCTTTCCTTTTCTAGTTCTTTAGGAGATAAATTTGCTTCTTGTGACTATGGCACTACAGATTAGGCCATATGCCAAGAAATAATATGAAGAAAGTTTTTCCAAATTCTGCATCTTGTTCAAATTTTTCTTCTCCTTGTGTTATTTGTCCCATGTCAAGACAATCTAAGTTATCTTTTCCTTCTAGTGCTATTTCAACTAAAGCTATATTTGATCTAATACATGTGGATACTTGGGGACCTTACAAATCTACTACACATGATGGTTTTAAATACTTTCTTACAATTGTTGATGATTTTAGTAGAGCTACTTGGACACATCTTTTGAGTACTAAATCTAATGCTTTTCCCATCCTTCAATCTTTTCTTTCTATGGTAGAAAGACAATTCAATTCAAAAGTTAAAATTATAAGAACTGATAATGCTTTTGAACTAGGAAATGGAAAAGTACAATCTGATTTTTTTCTTTCAAAGGGAATTATTCATCAAACAACTTGTGTTTATACTCCACAACAGAATGGAGTAGTGGAGAGAAAACATAAGCATTTATTAGAAACATCAAGAGCTCTTTTATTTCAATCTCATCTTCCTATTCATTATTGGGGGGAATGTCTTTTAACTGCAACTTATCTTATAAACAGATTTCCCTTCAAGTGTTTTGAATTCAAAAACTCCTTTTGAAGTTTTATTCAAGAATAAACCATCCTATGATCATCTAAAATGTTTTGGGTGCTTATGTTTTGTATCTACTCTATCTATAAATAGAACTAAATTTGATCCTAAAGCAATACCTTGCGTTTTTATAGGATATCCATATGGAAAGAAGGGTTATAAAGTATTAAATTTGCAAACCATGAAAATTACAATTTCTAGGGATGTTATTTTTCATGAAGAATATTTTCCTTTTCTTTCACAATATGTTTTGCCTTCTACTATATTCCCTTCTAATGCTTTTGATTTTTCTACTTCTCTATCACAATCTTCCCTTCCTTCATTGGATTACTCTACTGATTATGAATTTGCTTCTGAACCTGTAGTTTTACCCACTACTCTGCCTAAATTTCCATTAAGTTCCAGTGATGTACCACACACTAACTCCACATCTGATATAACTCCAAGTTCTCCTCCATTACCTATTGTTCAAACAATACTAAGAAAATCTTCTAGGAATCATAAGAAGCCTGCTTATTTGAAATATTATATTTGTAGTGCTCTTCACCTTACAGATGTAACTAGTACCTGTTTTCTCAGTCCTGTTACTCCTAGTTCCTTGTCCTTTAATGCTTTATGTTCTAATAATCAATTCATGCTCAACTCTATTGCTAATATACAAGAGCCTGACAATTATATTCAAGCAGCACATCATCCAGGTTGGCAAGAAGCCATGGATAAAGAACTTGCAGCTTTACAGTTAAATAATACATGGGATGTCATTCTACTACCTTCTGGAAAGAAAGCTCTACCATCTAAATGGGTTTATAAAGTGAAGCAACACTCTGATGGGAGTATTGAAAGACTCAAAGCTAGATTGGTAATTAGAGGTGATGTACAAAGAGAAGGAGTTGATTATAATGAAACCTTTTCTCCAGTGGTCAAAACGACTACTATCAGGTGTATTTTGGCCATTGCATTGAAGAATGGTTGGGGAGTTTTTCAGTTAGATGTTAATAATGCATTCCTCCTGGTGTCACACCACCTTCTCCTAATCATGTTTGTTTGCTAAAGAAATCTATTTATGGACCTAAACAAGCATCTAGACAGTGGTATGCTAAACTCACTTCTGCTTTCAATTTCAAAGGTTTCAGTCACTCCCTAAATGATTATTCTCTTTTCTTTAAGAAATCTGGCAACTCGATTTCCATTTTGGCAGTGTATGTGGATGACATATTGTTAACAGGGAATGATGAAGGTGAATTACAAGCTTTGAAGTTGGTTTTAGACAAGGAATTCAAAATTAAAGATCTTGGTCAGCTACATTTTTTTATTGGCATGGAAATTGTGAGAGAACCTACAGGTATGATTATTTCCCAACGAAAATTCACATTGGACCTATTAAAGGAGTTTGATTCCTTACATTTATCTCCTGTTGCCTCACCCTTGGATCCTACTGTGAAATTACAAGCTAATCAGGGAATTCCTATCAACGATCCTACTTTGTATAGACATTTGTTGGGAAAGCTCAATTATCTAACACATACCAGGCGTGATTTGTCTTTCACAGTGCATCATTTGAGTCAATTTATGCAGGATCCATGTGAACCTCATCTTAAAGCTACATTGAGGGTGCTTCGGTATCTGCTCACTGATCCGGGACTTGGTATATTCATGTCTGCTTCCGCTTTTTTTGAATTGCTAGCATTTTGTGATTTCTACTGGGGTACCTGTCCAGATTCATGAAAATCAGTAAGTGGGTTTTACATTTCGCTTGGTTCTTCTCCTATTTCATGGAAATCGAAGAAACAAACATCAATCTCTCTTAGTTCAGCTGAAGCTGAGTAACGATCAATGAGGAGGGTAGTAGCCAAGCTTACCTGGCTAATTCAACTTTTTGAGGATCTCGAAATATCAATCCCTTTACCGGTACCTCTTCACTCTGACAGTGTTGCCGCTATTCATATCGCCAAAAATCCCGTTTTTCATGAACGAACGAAGCATGTCAAAATTGACTGTCATTTCGTCTGTCAACAATACCTCGCGGGATTGATCTCCTTATCGTATGTAAAATCCTCTTCCCAATTCACAGATATCTTCACTAAGTCGTTGACGGGGCCTGTGCATCATCAACTTCTCGGCAAGTTGGGTGTCTCTTCCACACCTCCAACTTGGGGGGTGGTGTTGGGATTTTATTTTTTGAGCTCAATTCTGAGCTAAGGTTCACCATTGTTGAAGCTCAATTTTGAGCTCAAATGTTTCCAAATCGAAGAAGAGAACACAATGAAGCTTTACTGATTTGGGGGGCATTTAGGATTCTTTTCTCTCTTATTATTTTCGGGTTTGGGCCTCAACAAAATTGACATATGAAGAGGCCCAACTGCTTGCTGCTGCTTGCTGCTGAATGAAGGCCCATGCCTGATATGGGTGTATCTTTATTGATATTTGGTCAGACACACAATATATTCTAGGTGTATAATAGAGATTTCTTTTCCATTTTTAGTTTTATAGAATATTTTCATACCTTTATTTCATTATGTAATTATGTGTAAATAGGGGTCTTTTGTACAGAGAATGCCATCAAGTAATACAAGAGGGAGAATTTTATACTTTGCTTTATTTATTTTTACACGTACGCCGGCAACTTCAACTGTAAGTCTCTCTGTGGAACATATATGGGATTGCTGACTCTCCGATATGATGGGCAAGAAGGAAGTCAAACAAAAGGTCGGCAACATCTGTATTATATGAAAATTATCCTTATCAAATTTGTTTTTTACATCTTTCAAGAAATTCTGAGCCGGGGGTCTATCGAAAACAACCTCTCTACTTCATCTGAGGTAGTGTTATGGACTGCGTACACTTTACCCTCCCCAGACCCCACCTGGTGGGAATACACTGGGTATGATGATGAGGATGATGATGATGACATCTTTCAAGAAATACCGTCATCACAAAAATGTGAAAACTCTTCAGGTAATGAAATTACTGAGAAATTCCAATGCAACAAGAAGTGGGATATTCGCGTGCAAAGAGTTTGAATTGTGATGCAGGGTGGTGGAATTCACATGCACCAAGAATCAGTCACCGATAAGCATTTGGAGTTGAGAGGCTGCTGTTTCTATTGATCAAGATGTTCAAATAGGTTGTTCTGTACAATATTTGGCCTCATGTGCAATAGTAAGTTTGATTAAAAATCCTTTTGTGCTAAGAATATCAGCTTTCCTGAAGGCTAATTCTTTTCCACTTTTGGATACTCTCATTTTCATCACTAATATCTTCTAACCGTGGTTTCTTTTCTGCAGGTGGTACCTTCAAGTTCATATTAAGTATAGGATTGATGAGCTATGGTAGATGAACTCAAAAAATAACAAAATGAGGTGAAGTTTGAACAGTCACCAGATGGTAGTTCCAACTCTAAGGTGGCAAGCACATACTATGTGAAGGGGATTTCAGGTTCAACATAGAAAGTAGTGGAAGCCTATTCACCTTCAGAACCCTGATTCGTCAATAGGTATCATGTGTAAGTATGTTATTGGTCAGTGACTCTGATCAATAAATGATCATCTTAAACTTTTGTTTTCCCCAGTTTCTGTCTCCTATTCCCTCTGCTAAATTTATCTTCCGTTCATAATGTGGACTAATCCTGTTGGAGTTTTGATGTTGAAAACATATATTGAATCCCTCTCTCTCCCAAACCCCCATCTCCCTTTCAGCTGTCACAAACTTCCTTACAACTATTACCAAAACAATAGCGTTCTTGAAACTAATCTTGCTGTATTAGAACTCATATTCACAGACAATCGCAGAAGAAGAGATTAACTCACTCTCTTTAGTCTGTACATCTTGTCATGAAGCTTCAAGGTTCAGTGGAAAAAGGGTATTCAAAGGGAACTGCTATGCTGTCAACCCTTTGATCTTGATCAGACGGTTCATAGATATAAGATCTTTAACCACTAAAAGGAAGCCACGTGTTGCTGATTCCAAACTCCTGCCTGATTCTTGGGATGCATTTTTCTACCCATGTGTTGTTTCCATGGCTAAAACATATCCATTTCATGAGGAAATTAGGGTTAAGAGGATGGTTGTCAGTGATGAGTCATTGGATAGTATATTTTAAATTGGTGAATAAACTTTTACATCTGATTGTAACTCTACTTGTTTGTGATTAAGGGGTTTTGTGGAAAATTGTCGTTTGAGTATGTTTTGGTTTTACTGGTAAAAAAAGATTTGATCTTTGCATCTTTGGGGTAGCTGTACTTGCTTATAATTGAGGGTTAAGGAGCTAGTACTTTCTGTTCATTCCTCTGTTTTCCAATATCTCTTGTTAAATTTTGCATTTTTATCTCTTCCTATTGGATTTCTTATAAAGTTATCTGCCTTTTTCTTCTATTTCTTGGTGCGTGCACGGGGGATAGTTCTTTGGATTTGCATCCTTAGGTAATTTGAACTTTGTTGTAGGAATTTGAGAGAACTGGACTAAGGAAAAAGTAAAGTGGAAAACCTGATTGGCGATTGGCTTAGTCGTTGTCCCGATAGCAACACATTGCTTTTTCAGACTGCTATCAGATTGAAGCCTTGGCGGGTTTTGGGAGGCTGTTCCTGCCTATTTTCCGTTTATATATGGGGTCCACCATAGACCCACGCCTTTGAATTTAAGCCATGCTACCACTCAAATTCCTCATCTTGGCAAGATGATCAGGCGCTCTTACAAATTGCAGCAACTGTGGGTAAGTTCTAGCTTGAGCGTCACTTTTGTATAGATTTGCATGTTCTTGATAGTTTCGAGACTCGTTATAGTAAATGTTTGAATTTTAGAGAAGAAATTTCCTTGAATCTTGTGGTCTTAAACTTGTTGTGCCATTCCTAGAAAGGAGTGTCATTAAAGGTAAAATGAGAATACTGAAATTAAAAGGATGCATTCTTTTTTAAACAGGCTAAAAAGAAAGTTAACACACATAAATAGAAACTGAGGGAGTGTGTTTTTCTTTGTACACGACCATTTTCTGAGTGCTTTTGTCCTTACAGGTGAAAAAAGTTCTAATCTTTGCATCTGAATGTGACTGCAGGTGCTAGATTATATTATAGAGACCAGGTTTTGAGGAGATTGCCGACTATTGTAAGGAACTTGAAGAACTTAGGGTATTTCCTTCCAATCCATATGCTCAAGAACCGAATGTATCCTTGACAAAGCGAGTCCTTGTAGCAGTCTCAGCTGGCTGCCAGAAGCTCCGCTCGGTTCAATACTTCTGTCGCCAAATGACAAATGCCGCCTTGGTTACTATTGCAAGGAATCGTCCTAACTTGGTCCGATTTCGTTTGTGTTTAGTCAAGTCTCAAACTCCTGATTACCTAACCCATGGACCGCTCAATGCTGGTTTGGGGGCCATCATCCAGCACTGCAAGGGATTGCGGAAACTTTCCTTTTCTGGCCTTCTTACGGATCGCATGTTCCATTACATCGGGGCCCACGCTAAGAAGCTAGAGATGCTCTCCGTATCTTCTGCGGGGAATACCGATTTAGGCCTCCAATACGTGCTCTCTGGCTGTGAAAGCCTTTGTAAGTTGGAGATCAGAGACTGCCCTTAGGCGACAAGGCTCTGTTGGTCAATGCTGCAAGGCTGGAGACGATGCGATATCTTTGGATGTATTCTTGTTCAGTAAGCTATGGCACTTGTAAACTGCTAGCTCAGAAGTTGCAAAGGGTTAATGTTGAAGTTATTGATGAAGGTGTCATCCGGATACGAGACCAGAAAGTTCCCCTCTTCGAGAAACTCTACATATATAGGACAGTGGCAGGACAGAGGTTCGACATGGCTGATTCTATTTGGACTGTTGATGCAGATGCAGCAGCATCAACATCATATAGTACTGGGGATTTCTCCGTGGCTTCTGCATAGGAAAACAGCAGGTATCAGTTCTACATTGATCTTTCTCCAGACTTTTTTGCTCGAGCCCTTGTGTGGGAACATGGGAGCTAGAGGTTGTTGTCGAAGGCTTGAACGTGGGAGCTAAAGGTTATTGGAGATAGCTTTTGAAGCTCATACACCATCTAATTTGCCTTGGCCGAGTGAGTTCACAGCAATAAGTAGTAAAAAGTACTACCCTTTATGTCATCACAAACATGTGAAAACTCTTCAGGTAATGAAGCTATCAAGAAATTCCAATGCAACAAGAAGTTCAGTGTGATGCAGGGTGGTGGAATTCATGTGTACCAAGAATCAACCAATGATAAGCATTTAGAATTCAATTGTAGTTTTCTTTTGGAATTGTATTAAAATTCCCAGTTTTTGTCCCGAAATTCTAATGTGTATTAAGATTAATACATTTGAATCAATCGCCAGCATCAATTGCCACCAGCATTAACCACTATTGTCGACCATCATGATCGCTAGCTATTACATACCCACAAGGACCACCATCAGCCAATACCACCACCAGCTCCGGTGACACACACAACCACCACAGTTAGCCATCGCCACCACTAAAATATTGGTGGGAATTTCCTTGTCAATTGATGAGAAAAAATAATTCTAGAAAAAGGTTCTTCTTCGTTTAATTGCTGCTTAGAAACCAAATTAGGCATGCTGTTGTGATTCTTGTAGCAAGTGCCAATGTTAAAAAAATGCTTGACATGTGTTTGATGAAAGTCTCAACGGAACTGTTTGTGAATATTAAGTAGAAATGAGTAGATGCTGTGATCCCGATTCATCACACATGTTTTGTTTCTTCTTTTCATTTTGCAGTGATATTGCTGCTCCTAGGTCTAGACCTGCACAGTTTTAAAATACGTCACTAGGACATAAGACTTGCTTACCAATATACTCAGCATTTTTTCTGTGTTTTGTCGATGTGGGACTCTTCCTAAGCTAGAGTGTCACATCTTGTACACTCCCTTGTATTGAAAGTTTGATATATTTTCTTTCATTTTTCCTTTTAGACTTTGTGGCAGAAAAGTGAGGGCTG
The DNA here is from genome assembly GCA_031232105.1 of Capsicum rhomboideum. Classification (NCBI taxonomy): domain Eukaryota; kingdom Viridiplantae; phylum Streptophyta; class Magnoliopsida; order Solanales; family Solanaceae; genus Capsicum; species Capsicum rhomboideum. The sequence goes on from CP124713.1 coordinate 143,237,849, forward strand.
TTAATTTGTACGCTAACACAGAGTAATTGTATAATCCATGTGAACTAGAAGAGAGAAAACAAGGGACTGAGAAGAGGAGAAGCTGAAATCTTATTGAATGAGTTATTATCTCACATGATGTACATGAGCTACTTATATACTACTCTTAACCGACTATATCTAAGAGAAATACAGCTGTAAACAGCTAAGACTAAAATATCTAACTATCTCTAACAAACTGGCCACATCAGCAACAATTCCTAACTAACTAATTCTATATTCCGACTGACAGCTCATCAACTAATAGCCATGTGTTTGTCATACTCATACTCCTCAATACCCCCCTTCAAGCTAGGTGGTATGAAGATATTCTGCAAACCTAGCTTGGAAAGAAGATAGGAATGCTGCACAAACCCAAGTCCTTTAGTTAGTAGATCTGCAGGTTGTTCCTTGGTAGATAGGTGCTGCACTAGAACAAGTCCATCCTGAACCTTTTCTCTAATGAAGTGACAATCAATGTCAATGTGTTTTGTACGTTCATGAAACACAGGATTAGCAGCAATCTGTATGGCTGCTTTACTATCACAGTATAGAGGAACAGGAAGAGACAAAGGCATATCCAGTTCCCTGAACAAACCAGTGATCCATACAATTTCAGCCACTGTGGAGGCAAGACTTCTATACTCAGCCTCTGCTGAGCTCCTGGATATAGTAGGCTGCTTCTTCGACTTCCAAGAAATTAATGAGTTGCCAAACTTCACCAAGTAACCTGTAATGGACCTTCTGGTGTTGATGCAAGAACCCCAATCTGCATCACAATAGGCCTGAAGAGTGCCATGAGCTTGAGCATCCATGCAAAGACCAAGCCCTGGGGCTTGCTTCACGTACTTCACCACTCGAATAGCTGCATTCATGTGAGTAATCTTTGGGGAATGCATGAACTGACTTAAATGTTGGACAGCAAAAGAGATGTCAGGCCTAGTTATAGTAAGATACAATAGTCGGCCCACTAGTCTTTGATATTCACTAGGATCCAGCAGTAAAGAATCAGAAGAATCTCCAATATAAGTGTCAAATTCATGTGTAGTCAGTTTTAAATTCACCTCAACTGGAGTGTTGCTTGGTTTGCAGCTTCCTAAGCCCAAATCAGAAATGAGCTCCAATGCATATTTCCTTTGATGCATGAGGATACCAGTTGAATTTCTGGCAAACTCAATGCCTAAAAAATACCTCAAGTTTCCAAGGTCCTTAATCTTAAAATTATCTTTAAGAACCTGTTTAGCAGCTTCAATAAGTTCCATGTTGCTTCCAGTAATCAACAAATCATCTACATAGACTAAAATAACCACAATTCCATCTGCAGTCTTCTTGGTCAATAGTGAATAATCTAGGTGGCTTTGCTTAAAACCTGCTGCAACTAGGGCAGTTATTAGCTTCACATTCCATTGTCTTGAAGCTTGTTTAAGTCCATATAAAGACTTCATCAACCTACAAACTTTATTATCACCTCCCTTGGCATACTGAAAACCGTGTGGAAGTGTCATATACACCTCTTCCACTAGATCACCCTGTAAGAAAGCATTATAAACATCCATTTGTTGAATGTTCCAGTCTTTTGATGCAGCCATTGCCAAAACACTTCTAACTGTAACCATCTTAACCACGGGGGAGAAAGTTTCTTGGTAATCCAGCCCTTCCTTTTGATTGTAACCTTTGGCAACTAACCTTGCCTTGAACCTTTCCACTTCTCCACTAGCCTTGTACTTGATCTTATACACCCATTTGCATCCAATTGCTTTCTTACCAGGTGGTAAGGATGTAATCTCCCATGTCTTATTGTCCTCAAGTGCCTGGATCTCTTCTTTCATAGCCTGGATCCATCTACTATCATTAATGGCCTGCTGATATGTTTGTGGCTCAGTATCTACTGACACATTAGCAATGTAGCACTGATAAGGATGTGACAAACCAGAATAGTCAATATTATTGGTGATAGAATACAAACACTAATGAGATCTTTTCCTGGTATCAGTAATGAAATCCTTTTGCCAAAGAGGTAGCCTACTAGTCCTGTTAGATCTCCTTGTCTCAATTGGACATGGTGGCATGTGTGTATTTGTTATAGGTGAAGAGTGTCTTTCTTGAGTAGAAGAAGAATGATCATGTTGGATGGAAGATAGATCATCTAACTCTGTTGAAGGTGAAGAAATTTCTGCAATCTCATCACAATCTGGAAATACAGTGGGATTTGATGTAGATGTAGCTAAGTATGGAGAGGCATCCCATGTATTCTCTATAGCTGAGCATGTCTGTAAAGGAAACCTTGTTTCATCAAACACCACATCTCTGCTGATATAAAACTTGTGATGTTGAAGGTCATAAAGCTTATAACCTTTCTGAGTGTCTCCATATCCCATCAACACTGACCTTGTAGCTCTTGGACCAAATTTATCTGATTTGACTAGATTTGTGGCATGACACAGACATCCAATCACTCTCATGTAGGATAAATCAGGTGTTTTCTTGAACATTAACTCAAAAGGTGACTTGTTCTCCAAAACTGTTGAGGGGACTCTATTAATAATGTGAACAGCACTGAGAATGCATTCACCCCAAAACCTGATTGGGAGATGGCCTTGAAACCTTATGGCTCTAGCTGTTTCCAAGATGTGCCGGTGTTTTCTTTCCACTACACCATTTTGTTGAGGTGTATGTGGACAAGAACTTTGATGGATGATCCCATTACTTTTGAACAAATCATAACATTGTGAATTAAAAAACTCACCACCATTATCAGACCTAAACATCTTAACCTTTTGTTCAAACTGAGTATTAACCAACACAAGGAAATGTTTCAAGATAGTACTAACATCAGATTTAAGATGCATCAAAAAAATCCAGGTCCATCTAGAATGGTCATCAACTAATGTAAGAAAATATCTCATTTTATCATGTGTAGCAGCTTTATAGGGCCCCCATACATCTAGATGTACCAATTCAAAGCATTTAGAACTTCTATTGTGACTAGTAGGAAAAGGTAATCTCACTTGTCTTGCCAAAGGACAGACACTACAATTAGGTAAAACAAAAGAGGATTTATTTTTGAACAAATCTAGTTTTCTGAGAACACTCATGGGTATGTGACCTAATCTTTTGTGCCACGTATCTGCATCTTCACTAGTAACAACAGCTGCAAATGAATCTTGTTGTCTGTGCTGCAACTCCTTCTTTGAGTTCAAAATGTATAAACCATCTACTTCTTTACCAATCTCCTTCACTCTCCCAGTGAAGAGATCCTGAAGAACAACATGATCAGGAAAGAAAACAACACAACATTTTAATTCCTTAGTGAGTTGTGATACTGAAAGAAGATTAAATTTGAAATTTGGCACACATAACACATTGTCAACCACATCACCTCCTGGCAAATGTGATTTTCCTGTGTGTGTGATGGTAGCTGAGGCTCCAGTAGGAAGTTGTACTCTTTCTGGGTTAGTGACTGTCAACCCATGATGTAGCAGATGATTATTATTAACCATGTGATTAGTAGCACCACTATCTACTATCCAACCTAGATTCCTGTTCATGTCATGAAAACAGGTAGTTCCAACAAAAATACCTGCTATATTGGCACTTGGATCAATTGCAACAGACTTGGGTAGTGCATGAGAGTTTTGAGTGTACTGAGTTGGATGGAACTGTGAAACTGCACCACCCCTAGCTGCATATGACATCCCTCCAGTAGCACCAGGATAATAATGTCCACTATGATTAACAGTTTGTACTCCATTGGTGCCTGCATGATAGTAACCATTTCCACCTCCTACATGCTGCATAAAAGGAACAGGCATCTCATTTCCATTACCTGTAAACTCCATTGGACTACTAGAACCTGCATGACTAGGGTACTGCATCTGTGATGTAGGAGATGTCATAACCGCATTGGCCTTCTTCTTGCCCTTATAGTCTGCAGGGTAGCCTATCAATTGATAACAGATGTCCTGTGTGTGACCTCGCATATGGCAATGTGTACAGTATTTCAATTTGTTACAATTTCCTCTGCTATGACCTCGCATATCACAGTGATCACAATACATAAAACTTCCTTTAGGGCCAGAATCTTTATATGAGTGACCACCCCTGCCACCAGAACTTTGACCTTTGAATCTTTGAGGTCTAAAGACACTACTGCTGTCGCGATTAGCAAATAAAGCAATAGGATCATTCAACTCTCCAAAACCACAGCCTCCACTCAGTGCCCTCTGGCTTTCATCTTGAATTATCAGTGCATAACATTGATTCACACTGGGAGAGGGAGTCATCATTAAAATTTGACTTCGAGCTTGCCCATATCCATCATTTAGACCTATGAGAAATTGCAACAATCTCTGTCGATTCATGCTATCACTATATTCCTTTGATTTTTCACAATCACAACCAATAGGTGGAATAATGGAATCATACTCATCCCAAAGATCTTTCAACTTTGAATAATACACCGAAACAGGGGAAACACCTTGAACATGTGTAACAATAGCCTTATGAAGATGGAAAATACGTGACATGTTTACCTTATCAAATCGTTCTTGCAAATCTTGCCATACTAGGGCTGCATTTGAACGAAACAAAATACCACTGATTAGGTCCTTACTAACATTGCAGATTAACCATGATAAAACCATGGCATTGCATCGATCCCATTGTAATTTCTCCAATTCATCGTGAAAATCCTCTCGAGTAATGCTTCCATCGATAAAGCCCAATTTATTCTTAGTCAAAAGGTTCAATCGCATAGCACGACTCCACAAGGAGTAGTTTTCCATTCCTGTAAGCTGAATACCAATCTGTACAGCTCCAGGTACATCAGAAGCCGTCAAAAACAGTGGATGATTATGATCGATCTTTGGCGCCATTGATCTCCTCTAGATTTATCAAGGAATCCAAAAAAAAACTGTAATCGAAGGATGAAATCTCCAGAGATCGATTAATAAAGCTCTGATACCATGTTAATTTGTACGCTAACACAGAGTAATTGTATAATCCATGTGAACTAGAAGAGAGAAAACAAGGGACTGAGAAGAGGAGAAGCTGAAATCTTATTGAATGAGTTATTATCTCACATGATGTACATGAGCTACTTATATACTACTCTTAACCGACTATATCTAAGAGAAATACAGCTGTAAACAGCTAAGACTAAAATATCTAACTATCTCTAACAAACTGGCCACATCAGCAACAATTCCTAACTAACTAATTCTATATTCCGACTGACAGCTCATCAACTAATAGCCATGTGTTTGTCATACTCATACTCCTCAATAAGGGCCCATTGCAATTGATTCATGTTTGGCTTTATAGACTTTTTGGAATACTATGCATCATTTTAATTTTTTCTATAATTTTTTGACTACTGAACTTATTTTCTTCCACTACCAAATACTAAAGCATCTTTTTGGTTCTCTCATAAAACATTAAACCAAACATTAATTATTTCTTTTAGACTTTTGTGTGTTTATTCCAGAATTTTGAACTTCCAGTTGGTTGAATAACAAAGCAAGCAGAGAATATTTTCATCAGGTAAAAAGGCTAGTTTCTAATTGTGTGTTTAATTCCAGAATTTGGAGCTGTTGGATCAAATAACAAAGCAAGCCGAAGATATAGTTTTCATCATGTAAAAATGTTAGTCAACTCATCTAATAGTGTGTTTAATTTTTGATATGCTGATATTGAAGTAGAATCATGAAAAATTACAATCATGGAAAGAGAAAATGAAAATGAAGGTGAAAGCGGAAGCAAACAACTCATCGATATGTCACACAAATTTTGTGCTTGCTGCTCAGATTGAACAGGAAATAATTTTTAAACCCAGAAAACAAGGGTTGATTTCGCAGATGGTCACTTAACTAAGACTCCCTTCTTCCATTTTTACTTGTCTACTATTGACACAAAATGGTAAATTATTCATTGTTTTTTAAACTGGACAAGTATTATTGGACATCTATTTTTAGTATGTTGGACAAGTAAAGATGGACGGAGAGATAGTTATTATCTCACAAAGTCATTCCAATTTTCTTCAACAATTAAAGTGACTTTCTGACCATTTGAGAAATCAACTCCAGAAAACATCGACTTTTTAAATCCATTAATAATTAGTATAGGATTGAGGAGCTTAACAAAGAGTTTTAATTTGAATACAGGGTACAAGAAAAAATAATTAATATATCGCACCCAAGGGTGTGGCCAGTGGCTCAATGAAGTTGAGTTGAGCACCATGAGGTCTCAGGTTCAATTTCCAACAGAGACAAACACTAGGTGATTTCTTCCCATCTGTTCTAGCATGGTAGACAGAGTTATCTAGTACATGTTGCTGGTGGGAGGTGGCAGGTATCCCGTGGAATTAGTCGAGGTGCGCGCAAGCTGGTCTGGACACCACGGTTATAAAAAAAATAAATATATATGAATAAATAAATTGTGCATAGCTGACTTTTGCCTTACTAATACTTGTATAACTCTTAATGAACAACCAAACGGCCCCTAGGGATTTTGGGTGAGTGTATGGAGAAAAATATTATCCTTGTGCATAGAGTAACAATCCAAAAACATAATACTATATGGATAAAAGGAACTGTGGAAGGAGACGATTATGTTAGGCTATACTATTAACCATGTGGTTTATGTTATAGTATTATATTTTCATCCTTTGTAAAGACTATTTATTTTATTTACTTAATAAAGTCTTTATTTGAATAGATTATTGTATTGACAGGTGTGTACTTTACTTATATAGTATACAATTTTGTGTATGGAGTTATTTAACTCATGCACGGAAGATTAAAATTGTCGGTTCTTATAAATTATAAATTAATGTTCACAATCAAAGATGAAGTAGGACAAACATCTTAATGATTGTAGCACAAGATTAAATATAATTTGATCTTAATGATGGGAGTGGTAATATTCCAACTTCTTGTGCTAGTACATTTCGTATGTATTAAACGGACCAAGTAGAGATGTTTGTTTATGTTCTGAATATTTAATAAACAACTTCTCTAGTCCATTACATGTACTTATACTCTTAATCTTAATATAATTATTATGATCTATGTAGTTTGATTTATTATTTTAATCTATTAAAAGGTGAGACTCTTTTACGAGTCAATATATTCCTAATAGATTGGATGATGACAAATTACATTAGTGAAATAATATTTAGTTGATAGAACCATGTCTCGGACTCAAGATAGATGACAACCCTTTATGGCTGCTTATAAGTTTTCTTGTGAAAACCCTGCAGGTGGATTTTATATCCGTCACATGAAATAAGTTAAGCATATAATAATAAAGGATTAAATTAGTCAATATATTAAATTTTTTAGAAAATTTGATTTAATTGATTGGTGTCAGTAATTCTAACATGGGGAGTTAAAATAAGTTGTAATGGTAGATTTCGAAATTAATTCGAGGAGTGCAATTATAGATTTTTAGTGGAATAATTTGTAATTTATTGTGATATGGTAATTCATTCATTTGCGAATTAATATCATAATTGGAAGCCTCATTTAATAAATATGCGGTCTCTACTATGCCTGATTAATTAACCAATTTGAAAAAGAAAATGGTGTAAGAAAGGTTTTACACAGTTTTGTTTTAATAGGAATAAAATCCTATTGATGATAGAAATTATGACACCTATTAAACATTGGTCATAATGGACAAAAGAAAAAAAACATTTGTGACTTAATGTTGGAATTGATGTGGGGGTGTTAATGCAAAAACGTGTGAACTAAATGGATTAAAAAGTAGCCCTTACAACTTCAATCAACTTCAGTTGAATATATAGGGAATTTTTTTTTTATCGTTTGTGGTAGACCTTGAATTTTTTTTGCAGAAAAATAATTTAACTTGTCCACACAAGTATTGGTTGAAGAAAATTAGTCAGGAAGTAGCAGAAGATTGCAGACCTGGCGAGCAAGGTCTTGAACGAAATTTGTGAAAGCTTCAACAGGTATGTATGTGCTTTCTGAATTTCATTTTAAAGTTATGTTATCATGTTATTATGTAAGTTTGTGATCCGTGAATTTATGCTTCCACTGCGTGTATGAATTATATGTTCTAGTAGATTAGTAACAACAAAAGGTAGCAAGGAGAAAACAAATATAAATTGGAGTTGTTTTTGAATTTTTGCGAGTTATTTGGAGTGAAAATAGTTTTTTGGTATTTTTTAAATTACTAAAAATTCTGGAATTTTATGGCTAAACGTAACTCTGAAAAAAAAAAAAATTCATGGCCAAACTTCCCTACTGAAGAGTATTGTTCCCACTTGAGAGTTTGATTAATTTTCTTTCCTTTTTTCCTTTTAGACTTTGTGGCAGACAAGTGAGGCCCCATTGAAATTTGTTCATGCTTTTGCTTTATAGACTTATTGAAAAATACTATGGATCATTTTCTCTCTAACATCAAATTTTCAGCTTTTCATTTTTCAAGCTAATAGTTTTTTGGAAAGTACACAAAAACATAGAGGAACAAAGCAGCTATATATATATCAGATTTTTCATCAAGTAAAAAGTTTCGTCTCCAATAAACTTCAAAAAGTCTGTTTAATTTTGGTTCTTAGATCTATGGTAAACACTGAAAACAAGTGACTTATTTATATTTGCAACAATGTCCATTTTTTGCTATGAAATTTTATGCTACTTTATTCTGATAAAGTTTTTATCTACTTTTTATACATCAACTTGAAAGGAAGGGAACTTGAAAGACACTTACAGTCATGGAAAATGAAGGAGAAAGAGAGACAGGAAAAGCAAACAACTTTGTGGTATGTCATACTATATTATGTACTCATACTAAAATACCCAGAAGGAATATGATATGCTACGTGAACGTCACCCTTCAAAGGAAGGGTTTAAGCTATAAGTACATAGTCAATGTAAAGTCAACCTGAAAGTAATCCCCAATCAAACTAATCAAAATTCGAAACAAATTATAGTAGGACTATCCCCTAATAGAATGGTTTACATGTCAACAATTATTTTTATTTCTTTTTTAAAAAATCTAACTGCAACAAAAAATGCATTCCTTTAGTAATAGAAAATTCTAAGCACCGAACAGTCAATAAACCCCACAAGATGCCTAGAGCAATCGTACAAACCACTGTACAATTTTTCATTCCTGATATGTACACTCTTTTACTTACGATTTGAAATTCAATAAAAAAAAAAGGGCAGTCGATGCACTAAAGCTCCAGCTATGCGAGAGTCTAGGGAAGGGCCCGACCACAAGGATCTATTATACGCAGTCTTACCTCGCATTTCCGAGCGTGGTACAATTTAATGGGTTTGCTTATTTGCTAAAGGGTTGGGAGCAAAAATCATATCTTTGCTAATAGTGTGGTATTTTTGTTGAATGTAGATAGTTTTCGAAAGTAGAGGAGTAATCTGGCCATAGACAGTCTTAGCAAAAAAAAAAAATTAGAAAAATAATTTCAACACAGACTATTTCACTTCCGTTAGTCGAAAAGGGCATTTCGAGCCATTTGTGTAATGGCAGGGTTATAAATAGGCCAATTTTTAGTTGAGGACGTATTTTCTCTGAATCTTACAATACAAGGGTATTATTTGGACCTTTTCCCATAATGTAATTTGTGTTATTTGAATTTTTTTCGTAGAATTAGGTCACATAGATAACATCAATTTTCATAAGATATTCCTAAAGAAAAGCTCTTCAAATTCACACAAAATACATGTGCACGTGTTAGTTGCCTGTATAGAAAAAATATTGCATGATATATATGTTCTCTGTGAAAATTTGATATAACATTTGGTAATTTGGCAGGTGTCATTTTCTGCTCTTCGTGAGGACGTTGTCAACGTTCTGGATTTTATGGAGAGGTTAAAGAATGAAGAAGAACAAAATGTTGTTGACGTGTATCTAATTGAAAGGCTGAAACTTGACCTGGCATTTATTTGTACGTATGTCCATCTTTCTTATTCCGATTTGGAGCAGTTTGAAGTTGTAATGACTGCCCAAAGACAAAGGGTTGAAGAACTGCTTCGATCAATTTTGTGTGATGGGGACTCCAGCGCGGGGTTTAAGTCCGGCATGCATCATGTCCTTCCTCGCTTCCTGGAAAATATTGATGACTGTATCAGCTCATGCCATCATTCTACATCAAGTGCCACCATGAATGAGGAGCAGTTGAACTTCCTCCTCCTGAATCTCCATCATCTATCCAAGCATCAGTATCTCGAAGAACAGATGCCTTCATTAGTGACTCAATATGAGATTCTTCAGAATGTGTGTGGCAACGTGGGAGATTTCCATGGGTTGATACTGAATGGTTGTGTTGAGCATGATAATGTTGAATATGTCTTACCTCAGTTTCAACCTTTGGCTGAGAGAGTTGGACTCTTCCTTTGGGATGAACTAATTCTAGAACACTCTAGTGTCTTCAAGCTAGCTCATCTACTCTGGAAGATTATCCCAGTTGAACTGGAGGTCATGCACATATGCTTTACAAATTTGAAAGCATCAACTTCAGCGGAAGTTGGACGCTTCATTAAGCAGCTCCTAGAAGCCTCTCCAGACATTCTTAGAGAGTATCTGATTCATCTACAAGAGCACATGGTAACTGTTGTTAACCCTAGCACTTCAGGGGCTCGAAACATTCACGTCATGATGGAGTTCCTGTTGATTATTCTTATGGATTTTCCCAAGGACTTTATTCATCATGACAAATTTTTTGATCTCTTGGCACATGTTGGAGCACTTACCAGGGAGGTATCAAATCTTGTTTGGGACTTGGAAAAGAAATCAAGGAATGCAGAGAGTACCGATGAAGCAACTCTAGACTTGCTGAAAACTATTGAACTCCTCAAGAAAGATCTCAAACATGTTTATTTGAAATCCCCGGACCCATGTCAATGGTGCTTCCCCGTGAATGATGGACCACTCTTCATGCATCTGCTACAGAGACACTTAAAAGATTTGCTAGATTCCAATGCTTATTCAATTGCATTGATAAAGGAGGAAATTGGGCTGGTGAAAGAAGTCTTAGAATTCATAAGATCTTTTTTCGCGAACATTGATCAAGAATTGTTTAAAGATCTTTGGGCACGTGTTTTAGATGTGGCATATGAGGCAAAATATGTCCTTGATTCGATTATTGTTCGAGATAATGGTCTCATACATTTTATTTTCTCACTTCCCCTTACCTTAAAAAAGATCAAGCTTATCAAAGAAGATGTCTCAAATTTACTTGAGAAGATTCCAGAGAACAGGAGTCGCGTTGTTGTAAACTTTCCCAAGAAGCCAGTTGAAAGCAAGTCGTTGACGGCTGGTAAAATAATTGTAGGTTTTAATGAGGAGACAAACTGGTTAATTAGGAAGCTCACCAGTGGACCAGCAAATCTAGATGTTATTTCAATCACTGGTATGCCGGGTTCGGGTAAAACTACTTTGGCGTACAAAGTATACAATGATGAATCAGTTTGTAGTCATTTTGACCTTCGTGCATGGTGCACAGTCGACCAAGAATATGACGAGAAGAAGTTGTTGGTGAAACTTTTTAATCAAGTTACTGGCTCGGATTTGAAGTTCAGTGAGGATGTTGATGTTGCTGATATGCTACGGAAACAACTGTTTGGAAAGAGGTACCTAATTGTGTTAGATGACGTGTGGGATACTACTACATGGGATGAGTTAACAAGACCTTTCCCTGAAGTTGTGAAAGGAAGTAGAATTATTTTGACGACTCGACAAAAGGAAGTGGCTTTTCATGGAAGTGGCAACACTGATCCTCTTAACCTTCGATTGCTAAGACCAGAAGAAAGTTGGGAGTTATTAAACAAAAGGGCATTTGGAAACGAGAGTTGCCCTGATGAACTATTGGATGTTGGAAAAGAAATAGCCCAAAATTGTAACCTTCCTTTGGTGGCTGATCTGATTGCTGGAGTCATTGCAGGTTTGGAAAAGAAAAAGGCTGTATGGCTTGAAGTTCAAAATAATTTGAGTTCCTATATTTTGAACAGTGTAGTTGATGTGATGAAGGTTATAGAATTAAGTTATGACCATTTACCGCATCACCTGAAGGCATGCTTCCTTTACCTTGGAAGTTATTCGAAGGACACAGAAATCAGCAGAGCTGTGTTGAAAATGCATTGGTGTGCTGAAGGGCTTGTTGAACAGACAAAGATGAAGAGTGTGGAAGAAGTTATGGAGGTTTATTTGGATAATTTAATTTCCAGTAGCTTGGTACTTGCTTTCAATGAGATAGGTGATTTTCCGACTTGCCAACTTCATGATCTTGTGCATGACTTTTGTTTGATAAAAGCAAGAGAGGAAAAGTTGTTTCGCCAGATAAGTTCAAGTGATCCATCTTCTTCGTCAGATTTGATGCCACGTAAAGTGAACATTGAATATGATAAGGAGCACTCTGGGCCTAACAATTTCGTCCTGTTTAGTTCAAAAATGACTAGGCATTCTGGTAAACACCTATATTCTTTGATGATAACTGGAGACGAGATGGTGAAAGATCATATTTCTGATATATGTCACCTAAGACACTTGAGGCTTCTTAGAGTGTTATTCCTGGATGACTCTTTTATCATGGTGAAAGATTCTTTACTGAATGAAATATGCATGTTGAATCATTTGAGGTTCTTACAGATTGGGACAGAAGTTAAATCTCTGCCTTCATCTTTCTCAAACCTCTGGAATCTAGAAACCCTATTGGTGAATAACGAAGGATCAACCTTGGTTCTATTACCGAGAATTTGGGATCTTGTAAAGTTGCGAGTGCTGTCCATGAGTGCTTGTTCTTTCTTTGATATGGATGCAGATGAACCAATACTGATAGCAGAGGACTCAAAGTTAGAGAACTTGAGAATATTAGAGACACTCGCGCTTTCCTATTCAAAAGATACAGAGCATATTTTCAAAAGGTTTCCCAATCTTCAAAGGCTCAGTATTACTCTCAAGGAATCATGGGATTATTCAATTGAGCGATATTGGTTCCCAAAATTGGATTTCCTAACTGAACTAGAACACCTCAATGTAGAATTTGAAAGTTCAAATTCAAACGACAGTGGGCCCTCTGTAGCGACAAATTGGTCTTGGGATTTTCACTTCCCTTCCAAATTGAAAATATTGGTGTTGTGTGACTTTCCTCTGACATCAGAGTCACTATCAATAATAGCGAGACTCCACAACCTTGAAAAGTTGTTACTTGTTACAACAATTATGCAGGGGGAAGAATGGAACATTGGGGAGGAAGACACCTTTGAGAATCTGAAATATTTGGGATTGCGTGAAGTGACTCTTGCTAAGTGGGACGTTGGAGAGGAATCCTTTCCCGTGCTTGAGAAATTAGAAGTGTTGGGATGTCGTAAGCTTGAGGAGATTCCGTCTAGTTTCGGCGATATTTGTTCATTGAAAATTATCCAATTTGTGGAGAGCCCTCAACTTGAAGATTCCGCTCTGAAGATTAAACAATATGTTGAAGATATGGGAGGGGACGAGCTTCAGGTCCTTGGCCGGAATAATATCCCATTATTTAAGTAGGTTGAAGCGTTATATGTGGAAAGTCATGGGCACCAACAGAACAGGTTCTTCTCTATTCTTTGCTGCTTAGAAACCAAAAAACCAATTGCCATAAATCTTCTCATTGCATATTGGTTACAATGTGTTTGATGAAAGTCTCAACTGAACTATTTGTGAATTTTAAGTAGAAATGAGTAGATGATGTGATCCTGTTTCATCATGTTAAGCTAAAGGTCATTAGGGAAAAACAAATTAAAATGGCAGCATTTGTTGTTTTGTTTCTTCTAGTTAATTAAAAGGTTGGCAACCTCTGTACTATATGAAAGTTATCCTATATCTCAGGTTTTTCAAGTTTTTTTTTAAAATAAATAAATAAATAAATCTTCCAAGAAATACCATCATCACAAACAGAAGTAATTGAGAAATTCCAATGCATCAGGAAGTGGGATCTCTACCTGTATTTAATGATCAATATGTTTAGATAGGTGTTGATGTACAACATTTGGCCTCATGTGAACAGTAAGTGTTATTAAAAATTCCTCTTGTGCCTATTAATACATCAATGCCCCAAATACCACGTCTCGAACTTCAGACAAATTGGTTTAAGAAAAATGTACTAGTATTAATGTGAATGGAAAATATGCAGCTTTGCACTCAAGCCTGAATTCCATTAAGAAAAAGAAATTTAATTTGAGTTCTAATACTACTGGTTGTTGTGATAATAGAAGGGAAGCTGAAACAACTAATCCAAATGTGCAAGAACCACTAACTGACAGAATTGATCCGAACTTTTCTTCATCCTAGTTAGTTCTTTTTCAGTTTTGGATTCATTTTGTTCACTAATATCTTCTAACCATGGTTTTTTTTCTGCAGGTGGCACATTTAAGTCCATTAAGTATAGGATTGACGAGCTTTGGTAGAAAAACTCGAAAAAATAGCTTAATGAAGTGAAGTTTGAACAATCACCAGATGATTGTTCCAACTCTAAGGTGGCAAGCACATACTATGTGGAGGGCGATTTCAAGCTCAATGTATAAAGTATAGTGGAAGCCTATCTCCTTCAGAACCCTGATGCATATGGTTAGTGTTCCGAGAAATGCTGTTTGTTCTTTTGATGTACTGTTGCAGCTAAGCTTCTACATTTGTAGATAATTTAGCTGCTGCTGCTCTTGTTCCGATAGCTGTGAAACAACAGACAAGAAGCTCATTAAAAATCTAATGCAGGAAGGTTTGGACGGGGATGAAGCACCTGTTGCTCGGAATTATTCAAGTGTGGCTAGAGCAGTGAGGATATATTAGTGAGTACAGATAAATTTATTACTTCCTCTGTTTTATTTTATGTGCGGAGTTTGAGCAAGAAAGGAACACTTTTGAAATTTATAGTCTTAAACATGTGTAATTTTCTTTGCAGAGGGCATGTAAGGAATGCAGGATAGAATTCCCTTTAGTCAGTATGTCAGCTTTAGTGTCTAAAGATAAATCCTCAGACATATTGCATACTCTCAGCTATTTCCCTCCTTTTTCTCCGTTTTGTGTGCCTATAGTTAAAAACAAGTAGTCTAGTTATGCATTCCAAAATTTGTTCTTTCAAATTCTTTGGCATCGCTTGAATTGTTGCATATCATTGCAAATCAAGAAACATACATGGTGAAAATGAGATTGCTGACTCTCTGCTATGATGGGAAAGAAGGAAGTGAAACAAAAGGTTGGCGACCTCTGTACTATATGAAAGTTATCTCTGTTGGGCCTCGTGGAGTTTGACGATGGACAAAAGTACATTGAGCTTGACTGAGCAACAGGTTCTCACTGAGTTGTTCCAACAGCAATTGAAATGTAGAAGGACTAATGAAGAAGTAGAATGTACATTGAGACGAGCCTCGTCTGACATTGAGACAAGGTACATCCAGATTCCTATCAGATGAGGATTTTAGCAAGGCTGAAAATCATGAAGTGGCAGAGACGATAGAGTGGAAGAAGCAGTCTTCAACTTAAACACTGCGTAGAAGAAGAGTTTTAATTTACAAGTTTGTATACACTTGTATGACTAGAGTGTATAAATAGATAACTCTTCTGCAGTCGAAGGTTACACACTTACATAGCATTAAGGGCAGAACTCAAGAGCAGAAGCAAGAGCCTTTTGAGCAGTAGTTCTGAAATTAGTGTTCGACTGCATCCTGATACAAGGGACAGATCGAAGAACCTGTTTCAAGCTTAGGTGTCCTAGCTTTGGTCAGGTCTACAACTTGTGTATAAGTATCGAGTCGTAGTATTTCCAGCTTTTCTAGAACCAGTGTGTTGTGATAAACTGGAAGCATAGACCTGGGAAGGATTTTTTCCATGTAAAAACACTCTCTTCATTCTTTGCTGCTTTCTTAGCCATTTAACTCAATAGAATAAACAGGTAACGTAACACGGTTCATCTGAAAATCGGACATAACTGGATATATAATTCTTTTCCAGTGACAAATAGTTGGAACTGAAATTCTCAGTAGAATAATTTTTTAGTGACTCAATCGAGTGACACTAGTCATGTAGATCAAGGCCATTTTGTAGTATAGGAATGTTGTACTTTGCTAGTAGTTTGTGATTATAATTAATGATATGTACTTTGTGAGATATTAACTGATCTAATTAATTAGTCATTTTAATTAGCTATCATGAACCATTATGTATATTGTATAGAGCCTAATTATTACTCTCTCAGTTTTATGAAATTAAGAGAATTTTGTTATACTTTTCTCTTTTTAACCCTTAGTAATAATACTCCATAAAGTAATAAAAGTCAAATTTAAGTGTAATAATTGTCTCAAATCACTTGTCAATTTGCAAAATCAAGATAGAAATTAATTACATTTCTCATTTCATTAGAAATTAATTACATTTCTCATTTCATTCTTACAATTAATTCTTTTTGTAAGTGTAAACAAGTTATTTGTGGAGTTCTAAAAAAACATCATTACAGGGTAAACCAATAAATTATATTTCTTATTTATGATTTTAAGGTACGTGTAAAGGGAAAAATGGACAAATAATATGATACGGGAAAAATGGACAAATAATATGGACAAACATATGAGAAAAGTTTTTTTTTTCTCCCTAACATCAATGATTGGCATGTCTATAGCTAGTCCCTCCGTTTTAAAATTGTTACCCTTGTTGACTTGACACTCCCTTTAAGAAAATATTTATTAGGAGCTTATTTTACCAAATTAGCCTTATTAATTATGCTTTGAAAATATAAATTTGAGTATATACACTTTATGTAGTCATTATTAATGATAGGTTTACTATCAGGGGCGGCTCAACCACATTAGTGGCCTAAGATGAAAATCGAACGGAGGCCTTAAAGTATTTAAGAAAAATTAATTTTTTTTTGTAAAGTCTATTTTTAAAATTATATAATCGATTTCTTCTTATAATTCTTTTTTAATTACTAATAGAGTCAATGCACTTGATCTTTACATAGTACTCTGGATATATCAAACTTCTTCTAATAATGAGACAACTAAATTGAAATAAATATTTTTAGCAAAAGGGCCAACTAAAACGAAACAGAGGAAGTAGAAATAATGGTAATGACATGACTAAAAATTTCAATTTCAATTGCAATTATAATAGTTTACATGGATTCACATCTAGACTAATTTTTACTTGTCTATTTTATAATTTTTACTAATTAAGCAACACTCTCTACTGTTATTTAGTATTTAGTACTCTCTTCGTTCATTTTTATTTGTCACGTTTCACTTCACGAGAGTCAATTTGATTAATCTTCGGAGCTAAATTGAATTAAATTAAAATAAAAATACTGTTGTCCAACTAACATTAGCAGTATATATGTATAACTTAAATAGCTAACTGTACATTTCAGCTATCTACATTTGTTACAATCAATGCTGCATGTTGACTTGTTCAAACATATTTTTCTTCTCATTTTCTCCCTAACATCAATCATTTTATCCTCTCTCTCTGTCTTATCCTCCACACAAATTTTCAGTTTCCATTTTTTTTCAAAGTGGAAGAAAACAGGAGAGGACAGAACAACCATCTCTGATTTTTCATCAAGTAAAAAGGTTAGTCAACTCAAGTCTGTAATAGTGTGTTTAATTTTTGATACTCTGATCTGTATTATATTGAAGTAGAATTAGGAAAATGATCACAAAAGTAGAAGTGATGTAAGAAAAATGAAAGATTTGGGGGGAAAAAAAACTAGCATGAAACTACTTTGGTGGATCTCACAAAGAGAAAGGGAAACAAAATGCATGACAAAGAGAGAGCGCTAAATATTTACTCACACTGTATGTCTACACCAAATCAATAGATGCATGACATGTGTTTGAACATACACAATGATCACTTAATCGTGGTTAGTTAATGTATATTCACTTCATTAGCCATGACAAGTTGTATTATTAGTTTAGTATTAACACTCGATGTGAGTAAATTTTTACCGGGAGAGAGGAAGGGGGTGTAGAGAGCGGAGTGAACCGAAGCAGATCTTATAGGGATATTTAAAGAACAGAAAGTGGCCTGAAGAGGAGTAGATTATCAGATTTCAAGACGAGACTGGACTGGATTTTTGAAATTGATTAATGGGAGATTTGCTTTTGTAGTCCATTATACTTGGTATATTAATTATGTGACAGAAGCTCATTAGAAATGCAATAACTTTTCCTTAAGATACACACCATGGAAACTATCACCTAGAGGGATTGCATCACAAAGTCTAATGCAGGAAGATTCGGATGAGGATGAAGAATCTGTTGCTCGGAGTAATTCAAATGTGGTTAGAGCAGCGTGGATGTATCACACTGGCATCTGCCTAAATCACCAAAGAGGAATCCAATATCTGTTTTACGTCGAGCAAAAATATGGAGGAATTCCCGATATTCCAGTAAAAGTAAGACGTGCAGCCCTTTCTGCGAGGCTAGTTGACAAGAACGGTGCTTGATATTTAACTAATCTGCAAGACAAAGAGCAAGATCATCAAATTACTTTGAAGCACAAGTTTTGATTGGGCCAATGTGTTTGATGAAACTCTCAACTGAACTATTTGTGAATATTAAAAGAAATTGACTAGATGAGCATTTGTTTTCCCCCCCTCATTTTTAACATTTTACTTGTATAAAGATTGGCTAGATTATTTTTTTTGAAAATAAAAAAGTGAGTGATTTCTTTTTATCTGTTTGTTTAGTTTTTTGAAGGATAAGTTAGTTGACATGTGAGGTACCAGATATGAGTTTTGGGCTAAAATTATCCCTTATCTACGTGAGTAGGTTCATTTTGGTCATTCAAATATAACATGAGCACTCTTAATTCCTTAACTTTGCTAAAGTCGTCACAACCTATAAACTTCAAATCACGAATCCACTAGGTTAATATAAACTTATATAGAATCTTGCTAGACACCATCTATTATTTTCAAACTAGGAGGTTGCAAAGACATATATTTGCCACTTACAACTCGACAACAAATTTATTGAACATACAGCTTAAGACAAATGACTTTTTCTCTCTATTTCTCTGTGGCTAAAAAGTCTCCTCATGTGTCTCCTCATGTCTCTTAGGTATCACACAATACTAAAAGACTTTGTATAGACCATGTAGTGTGTATTTTAGACAATTTATTCAAATATTTAAGGCACACTCAAATTTGGTTTTAGCTGGCAAGTAAACACTCCAACTTTGAGTATGTGCATGTAGACATCTCAATTCGTTTCCAATGAGCCAGTTGAACACTCCAACTTACAAAATGGTCATCTAGACACCGACAAAATTTATGTATAACATCAATGTCTTGTGTCCACAAGATACAGTGGGAATGAGTTGCAATGTTTAATTATCAGATGGAGGTGCCTAATCCCAGATGTGCACTCGCAAAGTGCTTATTTGCCAGCTAAACCAAGTCGTTTAAGTGTTTGTTCATGTATTATGCCAATATTTAATAAAATAACTAGACCTTTTCACGTGCCAATAGACAGCAAATAGTTTTGTGATGTAAAACATTAAAATACATTAAAAAAAATACTCGTTTTTAGCAAATTCAAATTTCAAACAAACTATTCAAAGTATATTTAAGAGGCTATTTTAGACTTAACGCGGGATACTTTTTGTCATTTACCCCAATTTTGAATACGAGTGTAGGGTCGATTGATAACCCACTGCATAAGGCATTGTACAACTCCTTTAATTTCAGCTATCTATATTTCTATGCTCCCCGTCAAGTTGAGAATGATAAATATTTTCAACTTGATAATCAATGCTGCAAGTTGTCCTCCACACAAAAACAGAGAGGAACGTTTTTTCTCCCCAACTTCGACTTTCACCACCAAACAATAAATGTTATTCTCACATTCATAATTTGAAAGTAATTTCTTATACATTTGTGCTTTGGGATGACAATAAATATCAATCAAATAGACTCACCACTCATCAGTTCACACTTGTATTTTCCTCTTCCAAATTTTGTACAACTCGTCGATCATATACATATTTCAATACTAAAAAAAGTGTTGCTGTAGTTGCTGTAGCTCCTATTCTAGCTCTGTTAGCTTTGAAACAACAGGCGAGAACCTCATGAAAAATCTAATGCAGGAAGGTTCGGATGGGGATGAAGAATCTATTGTTCGGATATATAACCTAGCATCTACCTAAATCATCCAAGAGGAATACACTATCCATTTTTCATCAAGCAATACGTGGATTAACTCCCGATATGACAGTAAAAGCAAAACTTTGAGTGTATCGACTCTAGTCTCTAAGAGATTTGATATTGCTCCATGGCTAGTATCCAGCTGTCCAACTAATAACATTAACAGTATACAACTTAAATGCTGCATGTGCTGACTAGTTCAAAACATATTTTGCTCTAACCTCTCAGCTACCTGCATTTCTTACAATCAATGACTTGGTGTCCTACTACCCTATTCTTTCTCTCTCTATCTTCTCCTACACAGAAATTTTCCGTTGTTCGGAAGGGAGAGGATTATAGTAATACATATACAGATACTCAAATTTAGCCTCAACTGACAAGTAAGCACTACTCCAACTTCGAGAGTGCACATCTAGACACCTCAACTTGATCTCAACTGACAACAACACAATCCATAAATGTTCTTCATTCCCAACTTGCTCAAACTAAATCAAATCAAGTCACTAATAAGTTTTTTCTTAAGGGTTGTGGTAGGTCAATACGGGCCAAGTGATTTGAAACTGAGGGAGTACTTATCAAACTACAAAACCAAGACAAAATTAATTACAATTTTTGCATTTCACCCTTACAATTAATTCTTTTAAAGTGTAAACAAGTTATTTGTAAAGTTCCAATTAAAGTATCTTAAGAGGTACTCCCTCCATTTACTTTTACTTGTGGCACACCCATTAAGAAAAAATGATTGACATGGTCATTTTACCACTCTAGCCTTATTAATTGATTTTTAATATTAGGTTTAAAAAATAATTTTGTAAATAAGTAATTAATGCTAAGAGTTAAACATGAAAAAAAAAATATTTTTTCTTGATATGTTAAAAGTGGCAAGTAAAATTAAAAATCTATTTTTAAAATAGTGAACAAGTAAAAGTGAATGGAGAGGGTTAATTATTAAAATTATATTTCTTATTTATAATTTTTAAGAGACAACTAATATGACACGAAATACGGAGGGAGTAAGTCTTTTTTTCTCTGTAAATTTTCTTCATTCAATGCTGCATGTTGGATGTCTTCAGCTGACTAGGTCAAACATATTTATTATCATTTTCTCTCTAACATCAATTATTTGTTATCTCTCTATTTCCTCTTCCACACAAATTTTCAGCTTTTCATTTTTCAAGCTAATAGTTTTTTGGCAAGTACACAAAAAGATAGAGGAACAAAGCAGCTATATTAGTGTTTTCATCAAGTAAAAAGGTTAGTCTATAATAGACATTAAAAAGTTTGTTTAATTTTGGTGCTAAGATCTGTAGAAAAAAATTGAGAAAGTACACATTGAAAACAATTGACTTATTTATATTTGTACATATTTTGCTACTTTATTCTTGTGATAAAGTTCTTATCTACATTTTATCTACTTTGGAAGGAAGAAAACTTGAAAGGCACTTACAATCATGGAAAATGAAGGAGAAAGAGAGAAAGGAGAAGCAAACAACTCAGCGGTATGTCATACAATACTTATATTAAACAAATTATATTCACTTGGATCATTATCTAATTATATGGTGTGGAAGGTAATCCTACGCATAATCTGAAAAAATTCATCACTTTTACCCAATTTCAAAACTTGAAGGACTCCCATTTAATTGACAAACTCATTCGCCCGTTTTAGTTGCTTCTCCCAATTTCAGCGGTATGTCATAAGTACTCGTATAATAGATAAAACTAATTATATTCACTTGGATGATTATCTAATTATAATCAATGTTAAGAGTGAATAGGTTTAAAAATCTCTAAACTATTATTGTTTTCTGTATTTATTTCTTCACAGAATCCCCTAAACTAATATGAACTCATATTACATTAACCAAAAGGAATACGAGGAATATGACATGCTACGTGAACGTCATCCTCCAAAGGAAGGACTTAAGCTACAAATACATAGTCAATGTAATTATATGAACCAATTTTGGTCTCACTAAATTCATTGAACTTTGTGTGTTGTATCAGTATAGTCACAAAATTAATTATATTCACTTGGATCATTATCTTATTATTATCCTCAAAATACAATAATGTTAAACTATATCGTTTTGCTCATGATTACTGAACTTTACTTGTGTATCTATAAACTTATAAAAACTAATTTTGTCTCAGTATTCACTAAATTTTCTGAAGTTTAGGTGTTGTATCAGTATAGTCAATAAATTAATTGTTGTCTCATTAAAGTCACAGAACTATGTGTTAGTGGGTTTAATCATGCAAACCAATGTATAATATTTCCTTCCTGATATGAAAGTCAATACAAGACTTCAAATTAATGGTATTCCTTATTTCCTTGATATTCTGATAAATATAGAAAATAAATAAAACATTTGGTTTGGTCATTTGGCAGGTGTCATTTTCTGCTCTTCGCAAGGATGTTGTCAACGTTCTGGATTTCATGGAGAGGCTAAAGAATGAAGAAGATCATAATGTTGTTGATGTGGACGATCAAATTGAAGAGCTAAAGTTTGTGCTGACATTTATTTGTACGTTCGTCCAGCTTTCTTATTCCGATTTGGAGCAGTTTGAAGATACAATGAGTGCTTCAAGACAAGAGGTTGAGAATCTGCTTCGACCAATTTTGAATGACGTTGAAAGCAAAGTCGGGTGTAAATATAACATGCATCATGTCCTTCCCACCCTCATGGATAACATCGGTGATTGTATCAGCTCATGTCATGACTGATGAGCAGTTGAACTTCCTCCTCCTGAATCTCCATCATATATCCAATTATCTTGCTGAACAGATTTTTCCATTAGAGACTCAGTATGAGATTCTTCAGAATGTGTGCGGCCACATGAAAGATTTCCATGGATTGATAGTGAATGGTTGCGTTGAGCAAGAGAATGTAGAATATATCTTACCTCAGTTTCAACCTGTGGCTGAGAGAGTTGGACGCTTCATTTGGGATGATCGTATTGATGGAAATTCTCGTCACTCCAAGCTAGCTCATCTATTCTTGAAGATTATTCCGATTGAACTGGACGTTATGAGCACATGTTTTACAAATTTGAAATCTTCAATTTCAGCAGAAGTTGAATACTTCATTAACCAGCTCCTGGAAACCTCTCCAGACGTTCTTAAGGAATATCTGATTCATCTACAAGAGCACATGGTAAATGTCATTACTGCTAGAACTTCAGGGGCTCGAAACATTCATGTCATGATAGAGTTCCTATTAATTGTTCTTACTGATATGCCGAAGGACTTTATTCATCATGACAAATTATTTGATCTTATGGCACGTATTGGAGCACTTATCAGGGAGGTAACAACTCTCGTTCATGACTTAGAAGAAAAATCAAGGAATGAAGAGAGTACAGATGAAACAAGTCGTGCAACTCTAGACTTGCTGAAAAATATTGAACTCCTCAAGAAAGATCTCAAACATGTTTATCTGAAAGCCCCGGACCAATGTCAATGGTGCTTCCCCATGAATGATAGACCACTCTTCATGCATCTGCTACGCATGCACTTAAAAGATTTGCTCAATTCCAATGCTTATTCAATTGCATTGATAAAGGAGGAAATTGGGCTGGTGAAAAAAGTCTTAGAATTCATAAGATCTTTTTTCGCGAACATTGATCAAGAATTGTGTAAAGATCTTTGGGCATGTGTTTTAGATGTGGCATATGAGGCAAAAGATGTCATTGATTCGATTGTTGTTCAAGATAATGGTCTCATACATCTTATTTTCTCACTTCCCATTACCATAAAAAAGATCAAGCTTATCAAAGAAGATGTCTCAAATTTACTTGAGATTCCAGAGAACAGGAGTCGTGTTGTTGTAAACTTTCCCAAGAAGCCAGTTGAAAGCAAGTCATTGACGGCTGGTAAAATAATTGTAGGTTTTAAGGAGGAGACAAACTGGTTAATTAGGAAGCTCACCAGTGGACCAGCAAATCTAGATGTCATTTCAATCACTGGTATGCCGGGTTCGGGTAAAACTACTTTGGCGTACAAAGTATACAATAATGAATCAGTTTGTAGTTATTTCGACCTTCGTGCATGGTGCACAGTCGACCAAGAATATGACAAGAAGAAGTTGTTGGTGAAACTTTTTAATCAAGTTACTGGCTCGGATTTGAAGTTCAGTGAGGATATTGATGTTGCCGATAAGCTCCGGAAACAACTGTATGGAAAGAGGTACCTAATTGTGTTAGATGATGTGTGGGATATTGACACATTGGATGAGCTAACGAGACCTTTCCCTGAAGCTGAGAAAGGAAGTAGAATTATTTTGACGACTCGGCAAAAGGAAGTGGCTTTTCATGGAAAGGGCAACACTGATCCTCTTAACCTCCGATTGCTAAGACCAGAAGAAAGTTGGGAGTTATTAGAGAAAAGGGCATTTGGGAAAGAGAGTTGCCCTGATGAGCTATTGGATGTTGGAAAAGAAATAGCCCAAAATTGTAACCTTCCTTTGGTGGCTGATCTGATTGCTGGAGTCATTGCAGTTTTGGAAAAGAAAAAGGTTGTGTGGCTTGAAGTTCGAAATAATTTGAGTTCCTATATTTTGAACAGTGAAGTTGATGTGATGAAAGTTATAGAATTAAGTTATGACCATTTACCACATCACCTGAAGCCATGCTTCCTTTACCTTGGAAGTTATTCGAAGGACGCAGAAATCAACAGAGATGTGTTGAAAATTTATTGGCGTGCTGAAGGGCTTGTTGAACAGACAGAGATGAAG
The DNA here is from genome assembly GCA_031232105.1 of Capsicum rhomboideum. Classification (NCBI taxonomy): domain Eukaryota; kingdom Viridiplantae; phylum Streptophyta; class Magnoliopsida; order Solanales; family Solanaceae; genus Capsicum; species Capsicum rhomboideum. Next base: position 143,262,758 of record CP124713.1, read on the forward strand.
AGTGTGGAAGAAGTTATGGAGGTTTATTTGGATAATTTAATTTCCAGTAGCTTGGTACTTGCTTTCAATGAGATAGGTGATCTTCCGACTTGCCAACTTCATGATCTTGTGCATGACTTTTGTTTGATAAAAGCAAGAGAGGAAAAGTTGTTTGGCCAGATAAGTTCAAGTGATCCATCTTCTTCTTCAGATTTAATGCCACGTATAGTGAACATTTATTATAATAAGGAGCACTTTGGGCCTAACAATTTCGTGTTGTTTAGTTCAAAAATGAAAAGGCATTCTGGTAAACACCTATATTCTTTGAATATAACTGGAGACGAGATGGTGAAAGATCATATTTCTAATATATGTCACCTAAGACACTTGAGGCTTCTTAGAGTGTTGTACCTGGATGACTCTTTTATCATGGTGAAAGATTCTTTCCTGAATGAAATATGCATGTTGAATCATTTGAGGTACTTAGAAATTGGGATAGAAGTTAAATCTCTGCCTTCATCATTCTCAAACCTCTGGAATCTGGAAACTCTCTGGGTGAATAACAAAGGATCAACCTTGGTACTATTACCGAGAATTTGGGATCTTGTAAAGTTGACAGTGCTGGTCGTCATGGATGCTTGTTCTTTCTTTGATATTATTGAAGGTGTCACATGAGCTGCACATGTACAGGACAGCTGTCCATTAGTTAGTTGTGGTTAGTGGTTAGTTAGTCAACTAATTACCATTAGCTAGAAGTAGTTATAGTTAGATATAGCTTAGCTGTTTTGCTCTATATATACATACGATTGTACATATACTGAAAAATGGAATAAGATAGAAAAGATATTTTCTCCATTCCTCTCTTCCACTGCATAAGCTCAATATGGTATCAGAGCTCGGGTATGGCGGTTCCATGACCATTTCACATGGTTAAGAGAGAAGATTGGGAGTAACGAGATCTCTAGGGTTGCAGATCGGTGAAATTCTGCGAACTATAGAGAGTTTTTTTTTCTTTTCTTCTTCAATTTTTTTCATTTTCGTTGTTGAAAATTTTTCGTTACTGACGTTAAGCAACAACAATGGTGACAGAGATCAAAATTGACCAAAATCATCCCCTATTTGTGGGCACATCGGATGGACCAGGATCCATATTGATTCCAGTTCAGCTGAAGGGATCTGAAAATTATGGATTGTGGAGGAGATCGATGTGTATCGCGTTACTGGCGAAGAGAAAATTAGGTTTTGTACTCGGCACCTGCAAGAAGAGTTCGTTTGAGAAGGAATTGCAAGAGCAATGGGAGACTTGCAATGCAATTGTCTTATCTTGGATCATTAATACTGTCGCATCACCTTTGTTGAGTGGAATTGTGTATGCTACTGATGCTCACACCGTTTGGGAGGACCTGCAAGAGAGGTTTGATAAAGTTAATCGAGTGAGGATTTTTCAGCTACACAAGGAAATTGCCACAATTTCCCAAGGAACAGACTCTGTTTCTACATATTTCACCAAGTTGAAGGAGCTTTGGGCTGAATATGATGCAATAGTACCTTTTCCTAACTGTGGTTGTGCTAGATCTAAGGAGTATAGTGATCATTTACAACAGCATAAGTTATTGCAATTCCTAAGTGGTTTGAACGATACTTACGCACAATCTAAACGGCAAATTCTTATGAAGTCGACTGCACCTACCTTGAACCAAACTTATGCCATGATTATGGAGGAAGAGAGCCACAGATCCATCAGTGATACGGGAAAAAATGCCCTGGGAGAAGGTCATGATATTGCTGCGTTTTGGAGTGCTAAAGGAGTGGGATCTTCTCGCGGAGCAGCACCTACTCATGGATATCAGAAGCCTAAACGTAATTGGAATGATCGCTGTGACCATTGCAAAATGCAAGGTCATCTCATAGACAATTGTTATCAGCTCATAGGCTATCCTCCAAACTTCAAGGGAAAGAAAAAGCCCCTAGCTAATCATGCAATGTCCAACATTTCTCCAGGAACGCACCAATATTTTTCTCAGAATTCACAAGATGGATACTGGCCTTCCCATATGCATAATGTTGAGCATCAACATTATTATGGACATCCAAGCGAAAGAGGCACCATGAAAACACCTGGAAATGGACATGATGGAGGTCACCTTGCTGGACAACTCTTTAACAGTGGATCTTATGGTAGGTGTCATCCAGGAGCTAATCATGGGAAGAGCAAAATGCAGCCACTACAAGTGGGGACTGACAAAACTATCACCATGAACTTATCTCCAGATCAATATGCCCAGGTTCAGGAGATGTTCAGCAAGAGCACTACCCCATCAGTGAACATGGCAGGTAATCTTTGCACTTTAGTCGAGGACAAGGATATTTGTGATTGGATTGTAGATACGGGAGCTACTAATCACATGGTATGTAGTCCTAACTTCTTGTCTGATATTACTGCACATAAAGGAATTGGCGATGTACATTTTCCTGATGGAAGTAAACTACCTATACTACATGTTGGAAACTGTAGGTTAGGACAGGGGAGGATCAGAGATGTGTTATATGTTCCAGGCTTTAAACTGAACTTACTTTCAGTAGCCAAATTAACAAGAGAGCTGAATTGTGTCATGAAGTTTTATCCTGACTTCTGCTTACTGCAGGACCTTCACACTGGCCAGGTGAAGGGGATTGGTAAGATGATTGATGGTCTGTATCACTTGAAGACAGGAGGGAGAAATCAGTTTTCTGTAGCAGCTTGCAGTACATTAGTATCTGATGATACATGGCATAGGAGATTGGGGCACATCCCTCATAAATTGTTAGCCCAAATGCAGCTAACCAAGCTAGTTAAAGGTGTTTTTTGTCCTATTTGTCCTCTAGCAAAACAAACTAGACTTCCTTTTCCTCATAGTACAAGTAGAGCACATAAAATGTTTGATCTAGTTCATGGAGATGTATGGGGGCCTTACAGGATGCCCACTTATGATGGAAATAGGTTTTTTCTCACCTTGGTGGATGATCATAGTAGGATGGTGTGGATTTTCTTACTGAAATTGAAGAGTGATGTACCTATTGTTTTGAAAGATTTCTTACAACTTGTTAAGACTCAATTTGATACTAATATCAAAATTTTCAGAAGTGATAATGGTACAGAGTTCTTCAATTCTACTTGCACTAGTTTATTCAGTAATACAGGTGTTATTCATCAAAGCTCTTGTGCTTACACACCCCAACAAAATGGGGTGGTAGAAAGAAAGCACAGACAAATTTTGGAAGTAGCTAGGTCACTAAGGTTCCAAGGTTCTATTCCTATTAGATTTTGGGGCATTTGTGTCCAAACTGCTATTTACCTTATCAATCGAATACCAACCAGTGCTCTAGGAGGGAAATCTCCCATTGAAATTCTTCTGGGAAGGAAGCCAAATCTGCAGCATCTTAGAGTGTTGGGGTGCTTGTGTTATGCCACAAATGTTGCTCCTTCAAGAGACAAGTTTGGTGTAAGAGCTGTAAAGTCAGTTCACATGGGATATTCATCCACCCAAAAGGGTTATCGGCTTTTTGATCTAACTAATAGGATATTTTTTGTCAGCCGAGATGTATCCTTTATGGAAGATATTTTTCCCTTCCAATCCAGTTCTTTCTTGGAGGTAGATTCTTCTAGACTAACTCAACCAGGTGAGGCTATTCTGGATATAGATCCTTTTATTGTGATAAGAGATGAGTCTACAGTAGTGCACCAGGGTGAATCAACACCTGGTATTATTGATGCAGTGGAGTCATCCCCATCACCCCCAGTTACAGAGGTGGATCTGATGAGGTCTGCACTACCTGTTAGGACCACAAGAAAATCCAGTAGAGTGATTAAGTCACCTGTTTGGTTACATGACTTTGTACACAAGTCTGGTAAGCAGGTATCACTTTGTCAGTATCCCATGTCCAATTACATGTCATATGCTGGTGTATCTGCTTCTTATCGTCAAGTACTATGCAATCTCTCTACTATTAGAGAACCAGAGTCTTATGAGGAGGCTATACAACATCCAGAATGGGTGCAAGCCATGGATCAAGAGTTACAAGCTCTGGCAGACAATAAGACTTGGTCTTTAACATCTTTACCTGTAGATAAGAAGCCAATTGGTTGTAAGTGGGTTTTTAAGGTCAAGTACACTGCTCAGGGTGAAGTTGACAGGTACAAGGCAAGATTGGTGGCTAAAGGTTACACCCAACAGGAGGGAGTAGACTATCAAGACACTTTTTCTCCTGTGGTGAAGATGGTTACAGTTAGAGCTGTACTTACTTTGGCTGCCATGAAAGGATGGAGATTGCATCAGATGGATGTTTTCAATGCCTTTCTGCAAGGGGATTTGGTAGAAGAGGTATATATGGTTCCTCCTCCTGGTCTTTTGAAACAGGGGGAGTCTTCTCTTGTATGCAAATTGAAAAAATCTTTGTATGGCCTTAAACAGGCATCTAGGCAATGGAATTTGAAGCTTACAGAAGCCCTTGTTGCATCTGGTTTTCATCAAAGTCATCATGACTATTCCTTGTTTGTCAAGTCTTCTGGAGCAGACCGCGTTCTTATTTTGGTTTATGTTGATGATTTAATCATCACTGGTTCCTGTTCCACTCTCATTGAGGAAGCCAAACAAATGTTACATCATCATTTCAAAATCAAGGACCTGGGGGAGCTGAGATATTTCCTTGGTCTTGAAATTGCTAGAAGTCAACAAGGAATTGTAGTCTGCCAGAGGAAATTTGTGTTGGACTTGATTGCAGACATGGGGCTAGCTGGTTCTAAACCTGCTAGCACACCTATAGAACAAAATCAGAAGCTCACCAGTGTGGAGTTTGATCAAGATCATTCAGAGCATACAGATGATGAATTACTTGCAGATTCTAGAAGCTATCAGAAACTGGTAGGAAAATTGTTGTATTTGACTATGACTAGACCAGATATAAGCTTTACCATCCAGAATTTAAGTCAATTTATGCATAATCCCAAGAAGTCACACATGGAGGCAGCTTTAAGAGTGGTGCGATACTTAAAGAATGCACCAGGGCTTGGGATTTTATTGTCATCTGAAGACTCAACACAGCTTTTAGCATATTGTGATGCTGATTGGGGAACTTGCCCCATGAGCAGAAGGTCAGTCAGTGGTTTTATAGTGAAGCTAGGGAAATCCTTGATATCCTGGAAGTCCAAGAAACAAAACACAATTTCAAGGAGTTCAGCAGAAGCTGAATATAGAAGCATGGCTAATGTTGTTGCAGAAGTGGTATGGACAGTAGGGTTGTTTGAAGAGCTGGGATTAAAACTGAAATTACCTGTGAAACTTCATTGTGACAGCAAGGCTGCCATACAAATTGCAGCCAATCCAATATACCATGAAAGGACAAAGCATATAGAGATTGATTGTCACTTCATTAGGGAAAAAATACAGGAAGGATTAATACATACTGAGCATATTTCTACTACATTACAGCTTGCAGATATCTTGACAAAAGGCTTGGGGAAGACACAACATGATTTTTTGTTAAGCAAACTGGGAATGTTCAATTTGTTTTCATTACACAGTTTGAGGGGGAGTATTGAAGGTGTCACATGAGCTGCACATGTACAGGACAGCTGTCCATTAGTTAGTTGTGGTTAGTGGTTAGTTAGTCAACTAATTACCATTAGCTAGAAGTAGTTATAGTTAGATATAGCTTAGCTGTTTTGCTCTATATATACATACGATTGTATATATACTGAAAAATGGAATAAGATAGAAAAGATATTTTCTCCATTCCTCTCTTCCACTGCATAAGCTCAATAGATATGGATACAGATGAACCAATACTGATAGCAGAGGACTCAAAGTTAGAGAACTTGAGAGTATTAGAGAAACTCGTGTTTTCCTATTCGAAAGATACAGAGGATATTTTCAAAAGGTTTCCCAATCTTCAAAGGCTCAATATTACTCTCAAGGAATCATGGGATTATTCAACTGAGCGATATTGGTTCCCGAAATTGGATTTCCTAACTGAACTAGAACTCCTCATTGTAGATTTTGAAAGTTCAAATTCAAACGACAGTGGGCCTTCTGTTGCCACAAATCGGCCATGGGATTTTCACTTCCCATCGAATTTGAAAATATTGAAGTTGATTGCTTTTCCTCTGACATCAGATTCACTATCAACAATAGCGAGACTTCCCAACCTTGAAGAGTTGTTCCTTATTAGAACAATCATCCAGGGGGAAGAATGGAACATTGGGGAGGAAGACACCTTTGAGAATCTCAAACTTTTGTATTTGTTTGAAGTGACTCTTGCTAAGTTGGAGGTTGGAGAGGAATCCTTTCCTGTGCTTGAGAAATTAGAACTGTGGAGATGTCGTAAGCTTGAGGAGATTCCATCTAGTTTCGGGGATATCTATTCATTGAAAATTATCACACTTGTAGCGAGCCCTCAACTTACAGATTCCGCTCGGAAGATTAAGGAATATGCTGAAGAGATGACGGGAGAAGACAAGCTTCAGATCCTTGGCCTGCATAATATCCCGTTATCTAAGACAGGTTCTTCTCTATTATTTTGATTCTTAGAAAACAAATTTATGTGTGTTGTTCTGATTCTTGAAATGGGCAATTGCCAATGTTAAAGATGTTTACAATGTGTTTGATGAAATTCTCAACTGAACTTTTTGTGAACTTTGAGTAGAAATGAGTAGATGATGTGATCCCGTTTCATCACAATAAGCTTTAGGTAATTAAGACGATAATGTGTATAGTAAAAACGTTTATGTGCAGATATTTATTTAGTGAATTTTTTTGATGCATATATAGTGGCTAAGCCAAAGCTATTGGGTTTGGCTGGATCCAAAAGTTATTATGTATGCTCAAGTGTGTGACCATTTCATCAAAAAACTTAAGCCGTTAGACAAATCACACATTTAATTACTTAAATGCCTCGACATGCCCCCCCCCCCCCCACGCCCCCTTACGTGAGCTTTGATGTGTAGCTATAGTAAGAAAGTATGTTATAGGTTTTGTTTTCTTCTTTATCTTATAAACTACTCCTCTCCTTTTTTATTGTGTGTGTAAATTAACATTTTGGGATAACGTTTTGTAAACACCATTTGATGTTTGACAATGACATTTTATGCTTCTTTCTTCAGTTTCTTGTATTCTTACTTCTTCCACATGATAAAGTTTTACGCACATTTTATACATCAGATTCTGAGAACTTGAAAGGAAGGGAAGGAGAAGTTACTTCGGTACAATGAAGAAAAAGAAGGAGAAATGAAGGAGGAGGAAACAAACAACTCATCGGTACGTCATACAATAGTCATCCATATCAAATGTTCATAATCTGAAGCTTAAATAGTAAAAGATTCTTTCTTTCCAACAAACATTCTCCGTCCCCGTCAAAAAGCAGAACCCTTCCTTTCTGCCCTCAGCTCCTCCAACATGCTCAGTTTACATCCTAGTCGACGTGCTGCTACTGAACGCCGGCAAATTCAACTGTGAGTCTCTATTTGAAACATACATGGGATTGCTGACTCTCTGATATGATGGACAAGAAGGAAATCAAACAAAAGGTTGGCAACCTCTGTACCATATGCAAGTTATCCTATATCTCAGTTTTTGTAAATCTTTCAAGAAATACCATATTCACAAACAATGTGAAACCTCTTCAGGTATTAAAGTTATCGAGAAAGTCCAATGCAATATGAAGTGGGATATTCGCAGTGCAAAGAGTTTGAAATGTGATGCAGGGTGGTGGAATTTACACCACCAATAAGCATTTTGAGTTGAGGGGCTGCTGTTTCTTATGATCAAGCTGTTCAAATAGGTGCTGCTGTACAACATTTGGCCTCATGTGCAACAGTAAGTGTCGTTCCTATTAATACACAAATGCAGGATATGCTATCTCAAACTTTAGACAAAATTGGTGCCTATTTCCCTCCTGTTTCTAAGAAAAAGAAGTTTAGTTTGAGAAGGTAAATAGCTATCACCTCCTTCATTGATAGATTGCAATTTGAATATCTCCCACTGGCACAACATGGCTATCGACCTCCTTCACTGATGAGCACGCTTCTCTTTTTCCTTTGTCAAGAATCCTCAAGGCCTCCATTGTTTATTCTCACAATTTGATGCCAAAGTTGATGCCATAAGGCCATTATCAGAAGTATTGAACATAACAGTTTTTTTTTGTTACAAGAATATGGTGCTAATTTGTTTAATTTAAAATTTGCAAATATTCTTTTTATTTTTAGCATCATATATGTTGATTTTTTTGTTTTTTTGCATCATACGTTTGATTTAGTTTGTTCGAACTGTTTCCACTAAGCATATGACCATTTGTCTAACGTTTGACGGGGATATAAAAAAGAACTAGGAAAAAAATAAAGAAGAATTCGTACATGATAAATATATTGTTCCAAAAAAAACTCGTAAAAAATGAAAAATGGTGAATTTCTAAATAAACTTATGAGATAATTTTTGGCTAGAATTGAGGGATTGACAAATTTTAAAAAGTAAATAAATTAATAATTTGTTATTCTAATCATGGTTAGAACCTTGATTTGGGTAATTAAATCTCAACCTTTAATTCTTAATTATGACATGTGGCGTCCATTCAAGTAGGAACTTGAGAAAAATGGAGAGGGAGAAAATGAAGAGGAGTCCGATCCTTAAGAAAGATATAATGTAGATCTAAAATTGTGGGATTTTTAAAAAAATTTGGAAGGAAATATATGGAAGTAATTAATTATTCTAACCATGGTTTAATTTTTTTTTTAATAATTACATCTCAACCATTAATTTTAAATAATGATAAGTATTTCCGATTCAAGCTAAAACTCTAGGTTAAATCATCCTAGTTAATTCTTTTCCAATTTTGGCTTCTACCCGTGGCTTCTTCTCTGCAGGTGGCAACTTTAAGTCCATTAAATATAGGATTGATGAGCTTAATGAAGAGAAGTTTGTTATCTAGCTGCTACTCAATTAGAAATGAAGCAACTTTTACTCAGATACACATCATGGAAACTATCACCTAGAGGGATTGCATCACAAAGTCTAATGCAGGAAGGTTCGGATGGAGATAAAGAATCTGTTGCTCGGAGTTATTGAAGTGGTTAGAGTAGCGCAGATATATTACCCTGGCATCTGCCTAAATCATCCAAGAGGAATCCGATATCCGTTTTATGTCGAATAATACATGGAGGAACTCTCTGTTGGCAAAAGAGATGATATAAACTAGAATTAGATATAAAGAAACAGAGAGAAACTTGATCCTTTTTATTGCTTCTAAAAAAACAGCGATACATGCTAATAAATAGAACTTGCAGAGCAACAAACTAGGAGAAAAGGTAGGGCACTAGTAAGCAGTATCCCATGACTCTCTAACTGACTTATTTCAACTAATTTAGGACTCTTAGAGATAATAACTGGAAACGTAAAAAAAGGCTCCTAAAATTACTGGCACTAACTCTTGAATCAGTCAACTAACACTCCCCCTTGATTCAAAATCACACACTCCCAACTGCAACCTGAAAAATTCATGCTTAGCCTGAGGAAGAGACTTTGTAAATATATCTGCTGCTTGCTCACTTGTCCCACAAAATGTCAGCACAATTCTTCCATCAGCTACCAGCTTCCGAATGAAGTGATATTGCACATCAATATGCTTAGTTCTCCCATGGAAAGAGGGATTCTTAGCCATATCAATTGCTGATTTGTTATCACAAAAAATCTCAGTAGCCTCTTTTTGCTCGTAACTAAAATCTGCAAGTAGTTTCCGGAGCCATAAAGCTTGCCGTGCTGCTAGAGTTGCTGCTGTATACTCTGCCTCAGATGTCGACAAAGCTACTGTCTCCTGCTTCTTTGAACTCCATGTCACAGCTCCAGAACCAAAGCTGAAACAACTACCGGAAGTGCTTTTCCGATCATCCAAGCAACCTGCATAATCACTGTCAGTAAAGCCAACCAATCTGAAGTTTGGCGCTTTAGAATACCAGATACCAAGGTCTGCTGTTCCAGCAATATAACGAAGAATTCTTTTTGCAGCACCAAAATGTTGCTTTGTCGGACTTTGCAAGAATCTGGACACAACACTAACAGAAAAAGCAATGTCAGGTCTAGTGTGCGTTAGATAATTTAAGCCACCAACTAAACTTCTAAACAATCTCGGATTTGCTTTCTCAGTTCCATCTGTACGCTGCAACTTCTCATTCATATTCATCGGTGTAGCTGCTGCTTCACAGTTCATCATTTGGAATTTTTTCAGAAGATCCTCTGCATATTTCTTTTGAGAAATAAAAATTCCATCTTTATCTTGGATCACCTCAAGCCCCAAAAAATATTTCAATAAGCCCAAATCAGACATCTCAAAGTTTCTCATCATACTGGACTTGAAATCATCAACTAAAGACTTTGAGGAACCAATATAGATCATATCATCAACATAGAGACAAACCACCAAGAATTCGCATGTACCTTGTTTCTTCAAGTATAAAGTGGGCTCGTTGTCACTTCTTGTGAATCCTCTATCTTGAAAGAATGAGTCAATTTTGCTATACCATGCTCGCGGAGCTTGCTTTAGCCCGTAAAGAGCTTTTCTCAACTTGTAGACTTTGTTCTCATTGCCATTAATTACAAAACCTTGAGGTTGTGAAACATAAACCTCCTCTTCCAAATCGCCATTCAAGAAAGCAGACTTCACATCAAATTGATACACAGGCAAGTGCAATTGCGCAGCCAAAGCCAAAACAACTCTCACTGTTTCAAATCTAGCAACAGGAGAAAAAGTTTCGTCAAAATCTATACCTTGCTGTTGTGAATATCCTTTCGCCACAAGCCGAGCTTTGTGCTTTTGAATGCTCCCATCAGCATTGTACTTTGTTCGGAAAACCCACTTGATCCCTATTACGTTCTTTCCTTCAGGGACATCAACTAGCTCCCATGTAGAATTTCTTTCAATTGCTTGCATCTCTTCTATCATAGCATTCTGCCATTCTGATTGTTCTGCTGCTTCTTCATAACAAACAGGATCTGAAACAAGCAAAGCAAATTGACAAGAAGTATTTACATTGTTAGGATATTTGGGATTTGGTTTCTTTTCCCTTGTTGATCTTCTCAGTGGAATCGGCTCAACTGAAAACTTATCAGGTGCTGCAGCTGTTGACGGTGCAATTGATGAGCTAACAGATGAACTTACGGGAGAAGAACTGGGTGAGTTTCCAGGATCTGCTGCAGGTTCTTCATCAGTAGATAACAATTCGATATTGGATCTCACATTCCCAGAATTAAAGTTCCAACTTGCATCCTCATTAAACACAACATTTCTACTTATAATCACTTTGCCACTTATGGGATTATATAGGCGATATGCTTTGGATTGAAGACTATAGCCAACGAAAATGCATTTTTCAGATTTTTCATCAAGCTTAGAGTGAAGATTAACCAAAGCATATGCTATACAACCAAAAATTCTTAAGTGGCTTACCCGAGGCTTTTTACCATTCCAAGCTTCAAGAGGTGTTGTGTTCCAAACAGCCTTTGTTGGCGAGATATTCAAAAGATAAACAGCAGTTGCAACAGCTTCTCCCCAAAAATAATCTGGTAGACTCTTTGCTTTCAGTGAGCTTCTAGCCATTTCCACCACCGTCCTATTCTTCCGCTCGGCCACACCGTTCTGCTCTGGTGTGTATGGTGCTGTGAGTTCCCTGCGAATTCCATTCTCATCACAGAACATATTAAAATCATTAGACAAGAATTCACCACCTCTATCGGTACGAAGTGATTTTATCTTGTTGCCACTTTGATTCTCTACAAATGCCTTAAATTTCTTGAAATTCTCAAAGGCTTCTGATTTGAATTTCAAGAAATAAACCCAACTAAAGCGGCTGTAATCATCAGTAAACATCAAAAAATAATGACTTCCACCAAGGGATTCCATTTTCATTGGCCCACACAAATCAGCATGGACAAGTTCAAGACAAGCTGTAGCCCTCCATGATTTTCCCACTGGAAATGATTTCCTAGTTTGCTTCCCATAAATACATCCTTCACATAAGTCAAGTTCATTGATTTTTGGCAAGCCAATAACCATATCTTTTTGAACCAAAAGTTTCAACCCATTAACATTCAAATGTCCATAACGTAAGTGCCACAAATTAGTCTCATTTTTTCCTTTAACAACTAAGGCAGTATTTCCAACATTTGAAATATCAAGGGGAAACATTTTGTTTTGAGTCATAGCTACACGGGCTACTGTGCGTGCAGATTTTTTGTCCGTAATGTCACATGCATTATCATCAAAAACAACTGAGTAGCCACTAGTCATCAATTGGCCGACACTTAACAGGTTATGAGCCAAAGTAGGGACATATTGCACATCATATAAAAGCTTCACATTACCTTGGACAGTTTTTATCTCCACTGTACCTTTCCCTTCAACGTGCACTTGTTTGTCATCTCCTAGCCGCACCTCACTTTTCTGGGACTCATCAAGATCTCTAAATAGAGACTTCGAACTTGACATGTGATTTGAGCATCCGCTATCAATGAACCATACAACATTCATACTTTCAATTATTGGGGAATGGGCCATAAACAACTTACTTTCTTCTTCCACTTTTTGTGCGAAATTGGCTTCATTCTGCTCATCTTTCTGCTTAGTCCAACAATCAGCTTCTTTGTGGCCAAATTTCTTGCAATATCGGCATTGAATATTGCTCTTGTACTGACGGGATTCAGCAACTTGGTTCCTACCTCTGCCGCCACCACTGCGGCCTCGACCACGGAAATTGCCTCTGCCATGTCCCCGTCCTGCTGAGTTTTCTGCTTTTCCCTTGTAGGAAAACTCCCCCTTTACCTGGAATGCCTTCTCTTGAACTTTCTCACGGGACCTATTTAGCCTATCTTCATGAGCTAGCAAGGAACTCATTAGTTCATCAAAAGAATAGGTAGATAGGTCCTTAGATTCTTCAATTGCAGTAACAACATGCTCAAATTTGGTGGTCAAACTTCTCAACACTTTAGACACAACAATCTGATTATCAATTTTCTCTCCATAGGACCTCATCCTATTGACAATAGCAGATGTTCTAGACAAATATCCTTGCACAGATTCATTTTCATTCATGAATAATGTTTCAAAATCACGTCGGAGAGTTTGTAATTTGACAGTAATTACCTTGTCATCACCAAAGTACTCCTGCTTCAGGATCTCCCATGCCTGTTTGGAAGTCTCCGCTGCTGATATGCGAGGAAAAATGTCATCATCAAGAGCTTGCTGGATCGTGAACAAGGCTTTTGAGTCTCTCTTCCGATGTTCTCTCAGTTGATCTGCATTCCCTTCTGGAATTCCAGTCTCAACTACATCCCACAGTTCTTGATACTTGAAAAAAGTCTTCATTTTTAGACTCCAAAATTGATAATTTTCCCCTCTGAAAATTGGAATTAGGGGCTGCGACGAAGCTGCTGTGCCATTTCCTGCCATGGAAATTTTTTTTGGTTTCTCTCAAAAAAAAAAATTCACAATTTTTTTTTTCTTCTTACTGTACCGATCCCTGCTTGAGGAAAGGATGGATCTCAACCTGGTGTTATGCTCTGATACCAAAAATGTTGGCAAAAGAGATGATATAAACTAGAATTAGATATAAAGAAACAGAGAGAAACTTGATCCTTTTTATTTCTTCTGAAAAAACAGCGATACATGCTAATAAATAGAACTTGCAGAGCAACAAACTAGGAGAAAAGGTAGGGCACTAGTAAGCAGTATCCCATGACTCTCTAACTGACTTATTTCAACTAATTTAGGACTCTTAGAGATAATAACGGGAAACGTAAAAAAAGGCTCCTAAAATTACTGGCACTAACTCTTGAATCAGTCAACTAACACTCTCGATATACCAATAAAAGCAATTACGTGCATGAATGAACTTTTGCAAGGATAATTTTCGTTTGGAATTTTGAACATTAATTTCTATCACTGCTTTCTTTACTTTTACTTCATAGACTTTTTTAGCAGAAAAGTGACAGATACATTGGTTCATGCTTTCGCTTTTGTTACAATAGTACAGTAGTATTGCAGTAATTTTTTTAATCTTTGCATTCACACAGATGGATCTAGGATCTGAAGTATATGAGTTCCTACCGCAACATCAAGTTAATATGATAGTAATTGAGTTCATAATCACATGTTTATAGTTATTTAGTCAACATCTTAATACATATAAAGGATCTGGACAAAAGCTACTAGATTCACGTGAATTCATAGATTACGCTGTAGATTTGCCTTTGGCTGTCCCAACCTCCTGTGTCTGAAGTCCCATCTTATGTGGTCAAAGCAATCGTTTAACCTCAATCGGGGTACTGATTCAAAATGAAGCTTTGATTCCACTATGTCACAAACCCACCAAACTTTAAGTACAAAAGCTAGATCGTGAAGTGAAAAAGGCTGTAGACTGCTTATAAGCACTCATGACTCCCTCTCCTCAAACATTCGACCAACTTAGGCCAAAATCCCACTTTGAATGAAAACAAGTGTTTGTTTATCAAACTGACTCGTAGTAGACACTAAAATACCTTCTAAAAGTTCAACAAATGGAATTCTAGTACTCAAATGAATGGAGGGTGCACATAAATCTTCAAAGAGAATTACAACTAAAGTTCAACAATACTTGACCAGATGTACATTACAGCACCGTTTCACCAGAAGAACAAGTCACTACAGAAAGTTAAACTGATACATAATGATACACAATTGAACATGCCCCCTCCCACAAAAAAATACAATAGTAGTCCTTATTGATATAGCACAACACAGTTTTAAACTCATTATTTGTAACTAATTGCTGCGAAATCGCTCAACAAAGGGTAAAATCGATGGCTCACGAGCTTCAACCCCACCATAACCAGCACTGCAACTACACAAGGAGAAAGATTAGCATAGAACTAATGCCTGAAGTCTTTTCTAAGAAGAAGCCAGAGAGCAACTCCCGCTGCTATATGGAGTCAATGCTGCATCTTCATCAATTATCCAAACAAAACCAGGAGTCTCAAACCTCCTTCCTGACACTGTCCTGTATATGTAAAGTTTCTCAACAGGACATCTTCCTGGTCTCGTATCGGGATGACCCCTCTCTATAACTTCCAACATTAAGCCCTGGCAACTTCTGAGCTAGCAACTTACATGCTTCAAAACTTACTGAACAGTTGGACATCCAAAGGGATCGCATTGTCTCCACCTTTGCAGCATTGGCCAACAGAGCCGTGTCGCCAAGGGGCAGTCTCTAATCTGCAACTTACGGTGGCTCTCACAATCAGAGAGCACGTAGTGGAGGCCTAGATCACTATCCCCTGCAAAAGCTAAGGAAAGAATTTCTAACTTCTTGGCATGGACCCCAATGTACTCAAACACACGATCTGTAAGAAGGCCAGAAAGAGAAAGTCGCCGCAATTCCATGCAGTGTTGCACAATGGCCCCAAAACCAGTATCAAGTGGTTGAAAGGTTGAGTAATCAGGTGTTCGAGGCTCGATAATACACAAACGAAATCGGATCATGTTAGGACGGTTTCTTGCAATAGTAACCAAGGCTTCATTTGTCATTTGGCGGCAGAAGTATAAAACTGACTGAAGCTTAGGACAACCCACTGAGACAGCTACAAGACCTTCCCCAAACAAGCCCTATACAACATAAATTCAAATTAATCAAACTCTAATACGAGTAAGGCTGGCAGACGGACCGGGCTGGCCCGTTCCGGACCGGTTTCGGCGCAGGTAGCCCGTGTCCGGTCTGCCCGATATAGGCCCATTTCCTTTGCTACCGGAATACGGATCGGTGCGGATACGGTATATTTTAGCGGTTGTCCGTCCCGATTCCAGTCCCGTTCCGACCGGTCAACGGCTAATTTAAAAAAAAATAAATTAATTCTAACGTTAAAATTTGAAAAAGTTGGGCAGGAAACGGAACCTGGTCCGGCGCTGGTCCGGTCCGCGAATGAATCGGTTACTAACGGGCCAGCCCGGTCCGTCTGCCAGCCTTACTCATATTAGAGTTTGATTAATTCGAATTTATGTTGTATAGGGCTTGTTTGGGGAAGTTCCTAGGACAGCCCACTGAGATAGCTCTGAAAGGTGTTGCTAATATCTAACGCTACAAGTATTAAAGGTAAAAATACCTGTATTCCTATGTCTAATGAACCCCTGTTTCATTTCATGTAAATTCAGATTGAATGGGACTTATGACCAAGTCTTCGTCATGTCATTCATGCTCTATAAAACCTATTCAGATAACTAAGATACCCCTATAGCTCATACATAAATTCATGTCTTACATTGTTATGTTCATTTTCCATGAAACCCATGTCCTATGTCATGTCTGTGCTAAGTCTCATGCATTCCATGACTCGTGCCTATATGTTTCTTCCATGGCTTGTTACGAAGCTCCACATGTTAGGAAAGTTCATGTCAGTAAGAAATAGTTCAAGAGAGACTAGACCATGTTAGTATTCTCATGTAAGGTACGCCTATCCATGACCATCATTCGAGGACGAATGATCCCAAGGGGGAGATATTTTAACACCCAAAACTTTCGGGCTAAAAATATAAAAATAAATTGGACCGCTCTTCATATGTACTTAGACCTGAATCTATAAAATTAATTGTATCTAGGTGTAAAGGTCATGTCTTAAGTGTGGGAGGAGTATTGGATATGAATTAAGGGCATAAGAAATCTCTAAAACAAATTTTAGTTGAAAGGTCCTTTAATGATTAAATTTTCGTATAGGTTCATACAAGGATCAATTTTAAACAAGTATTTCTCCTAGAATATTTAGAGTTACGTGTCCCATTACCTGTCAAATTAAAGATTTTTGAGTCTTCTTTCTAACGCCACAAACATCTCATCAATCCGAGTCCCGAGTAAAAAGTTGTGTGTTTTACTAAGAACAGTCAGAACACCCCTATACCAGACGAAAAGTTTCTATTTTTTTTTCCTTTTCTTTTCACATTCTTGGAGGGGTGATTTCGTCCTTTCCTTATCCCATAACCCCCAATACGTTTTAAAACCTCTTTCTTCATCAGTTTCAAACATTTTATCAGCCTTGAACACCTCTCTCCTTCCTCTCAAACTCAAGCTTAAGAAATCCAAGAGAATTGGCTCAAGAATCAAGCTTAGTTCCCTCCTTCACGATCACTAGTTCCTCTAACAATTTGTGGTATGTATGACTACTCCTTTCATGTTTCTTATGGGATTTGTTCTCCTTTAGTTCCATTTACTCTCAATCTAATTAGGTTGCAGAAATTTTCATGTTCTTGTCAAATAATAGAGTTCTTTTAGTAAGTTGTTTGGGAAATTCTTGGATAAACTCTCTACTTCATGAATATTCCAAAAATTGGATGAATTTCACTAACCCTTATGATTTGATGAAAGACTCTTGAATCTGGGAAATTATGAAACTCATGATATTTGCGAAAACCATGAACCTCGTGGTTATTTTGTTTAATGACTTGAATTATAGCATGAACGATATGAAATTCTATTGAATCTTTCCTAACGTATGAACTTGTTAAATGATGAACTTTGTGTTGTTTTATGATCTTAACCATGAACTGCTCTTGTTATTTTCTTGCAACAAAAAGATATAAAATTTGGTTATTTTGTTGTACTATCATAACTTGAAACCCCATTATTTTTATATGAACCATGAACCCTATGATATTTTCTTGAATTAACCCCAATTTGAACATTCGATAAATGATGGACTTTTCGTAATCCCTAATGTGAATTCCTTTCATTTCCTCACAACTAAAAGGTGTAAATTCTTAATTATTTTTCTATAGCATAATAACTTGAATTTCCACACTTTTGATATGAATATGTTTCACCCTCAACAAGAATACTCAAGTTACTCCATAATTCCCCTAAATGCTATAAAAGCCAGACAATGAGCTATGACATAAAGTATGATAACACTTATCTCTAATGACTCCCCAAACATGTTATGGAATGATAAGAACTCATGATTTGTGAACCTAATATGGAAATTCTCAGGCATGAGCCCTAAAGTGGCGAATCTATGACTTTGTGCCTATAATGGCCAAATTATATACATGAGCCTAAAAAAGGCCAAACTCTGAGCATGAGTCTAATAAGGCTAAAACTTTGAACGTAAATAAATAAGATAACATTATGAGCATAAGGGAGTTAGTTGGCTGACCCAGAAGGCATAGGTCTAAACAACGAATGCCAGAAACTACGTTTGCCGACGTAGGATAGAGATTATTCCGCAAGTCGGATTACTCTTTTTCATGTGTCCCAAAAGTGGATAATTATGGATCTTTGCTAGCAAATCATGTCATGTCATGTCCTATGCCCGGCAAGGTATAGGATGGCTTAGCTGATCGGGCCGAGATCAGACTCCATGCGCTCACATGGTGGTTTATGTCGGTTCACTACTTGCTCCCACAAATAACTAAAAGACTTAAATTTACCTTACTTTGGCAATTAATAATTCCGTTTGTACTCTTGTTCCTTTCTAGCTCTTCATCACTTAAAATTGAATTTCATTACATTGATAATTTCTTGCTTACTATTTTCCTGGTGCGGTCTTACATACCAATACATTCCACGTATTGACCGTCTTTGGCGCTACATCGTTTCATGATGTAGGTTCAGGCTCTCAAGTTCATGACCAGGCGCATCATTAGGATCTCTATCTTCTACCATTGTTAAGCCTCCTTCTATCTGGAGGAACGTTTAGATACTATGATTTTTCTTATATTTCTTCCAATATTGGGGTATGCCGGGGCCTTGTCCCGTGGTCATTATTTCTCATTAGAGGCTTCACAGACTAGTTTATTTGTCAGACAGATTTTTGTAATTTTCAGCCTTTACTTATTATTTCTACTCATATCGGATATTATATAGTTTTAATGAACATTGGTGAAAGTCTTTCTCTCTTAAGGAATCTTATTTCAATTTCATATTCTTTCCGCTTTAGTCATTTATGTTAGATGTATGCTCATGTGATATGCCAGAACGTTCGCTCGTACTAGCAATAGTATCGAGTGCGTGTCATGTCCAGGGCCTCGGCTCGGGGCGTGACAAAAATTTTCTTCAACCCCTAAACTACAAACAGGTACAGCTAACTCCAGATGTAAAGATTAAGACTTTTTTTACCATTAAGGACTAAAGTACTCATACAAGGGTAAAATGCAGCTAAAATATGCTAGATAAACCTGCACAAGACTGTAAAACCAAGACTTTGAAATTCTTAAATTATTCCTCAACCTCTCAACTACAAACAAGTACAGCTAACCCCAGATGCAAAGATCAAAACTTTTTGCACCAGTAAGCACTAAAATACAGCAAAATATGCTAGTCAAACCTGCAGTTAGCAGCAATAGCTGCAAGTCCATCAGTAGTAAACCCTTCACAAGACTGTAAAACAAAGACTCTAAAATTCTTAAAAGACTTAGAAATCAACTCCAATGACTCATCACAAACAACCATTCTCTTAAGTCTAATTTCTTCAAGAAATGGATAAGCTTTTGCCATTGTAACAACCCATGGATAAAAAATGCACCCCAACCTTCAGGTACAAGATAAAAATTAGCAAAATGTGGCTTCCCTTTAATGTTTACAGATCTAATATCTGGAAATCTTTTGATCAAGATTGATGGACTGACAGCATAACAGTTCCCAATGAACACAATTTTCCTACAACATCTTTCTGCTTCATACCAAGATTTACTTACTAAGGATATTGAGTTCCTGTCTTTGTCTGAAGTTATGTCTGAAAAAGATGTGTTCAAGTACTTCTAAAGGAAGTGAGTTCACCATTATTGTACGGAAATGGGGTGCTAAAGTTGACATTTTTTTTTTTCTTTTCAAGATTTTCAAGAATTGTGAAAATGTTGTGTTAATGGAAGTTTTAGATCTGTGTGGTAGGTGATGAAGAAGAGGAGATGTGGGGTAGGTCAAGCTTCCCATTACCATAAAATGGATTATTAAAGTAGTGGAAGCTTATCTCTTTCAGAACTCTGATGCATATGGTTAGTGTTCCGAGAAATGCTATCTGGCCTTTGTTGTGTTGTTCACAAGTTTGTTATCTGTGTTGTTTTGTCAATAAGTATTATATTTAAGTGTGTTATTGCTCAGTGACTTGATCAATAAATGATCATCTTAAACTTTTGTTTTCCCCAGTTTCTGTCTCATTTTCCCTTTGCTAAATTTATCTTCCGTTTCATAATGTGGACTAATCATATTGGAGTCGTGATGTTGAAAACACATATAGAACTGTTATGGTTAATCTTTTTGTGCTTCGGAAGTACAATTTTGACAATGTGGAGTTACTTTGTAACATAACAGAGGAATAGATATGTCGGAATATAATGAATCTTTGAATGAAGAATCAACGTAAGGGTAATTGCTGGTGCAACTTCACTTGTAATGCAGAAAACTCAAATCCTCCTGCCTCTATATCTACCGAGTGGCTTCCAGTGAAAGTTGAGCAACAAGTTGATGCATATGTGATGAAAGAAAAAGAAGTACCGGCGGATGAATAGGCCAAAATTGCTGTTGGAGCTAACTCTGCATATGTGAATAATAAGGCTGCTACTCCTGCTCCAACTGTTATCTGACCCCGTAGATGTAGCTGATGCACTAGCCTCGCCCCTGCAGATATATCGCTCGGGTCTTCCTGAATCATCCGAGAGGAATAACAAGATCCAGTACGATAACACTGTGAGAATGACCATGTATATTTAACTTATATGCAAGGCAAAGAGCAAGATCATCAAGTTACTTTGGAGCCAAAAAGATTTGATATTTCAAATAATTTCACATGTACAAAGTAGGGTGAGAATACCTACTCCACTTTCTTTCTTTCTTTTATTTTGTACCATTTATTTAGTATCATTATTTGTTAGAATATGTTATGAACCCTATGATGATTGTAGCATATTTGATTTTTCTTCTATGTCGTAAAATTCTTTGATGATTATACCATATGTGATTTTCTTCTAGTTGGTGTTTTTATATGCTTGTTAGTGAATGGTTTGTCGCCACCAAAACCTTATCTTATTGATTACCAACGAAATTCCAAGGAAAATGAGAAGAGGGAATAGACATGTCAAGGTAACATCACTTCAGCCATCCCCACTCACTTGAAACCAAACAACAACAACAACAACATACCCAGTGGATTCCCACACAGTGAGGTCTGGTCACTAGCAATCAAACGTTAGTAGTAATTTCTATGGCTGTCAATATTTCCTCCATGAAAACTGCCTCAACGCTCCTCATTTTCTCGATCATTCTTCTCATCCATCCTACCACTTGACCCTTCTCCCAGTTCCGACTTACTCGAATAGTTCCTATACTTGCAAGGCTTGTGGCTCTGCTGTAAATGGTTTTAGTTTTAGCTGTGCCCGTTGTGAATTCGATATCCACATGCAATGTGCCCTTTTTCCCCAAACGGTCTTCCTATTCTAGCACCATCATCACAAACTTGAGCTCATATTTGATTCCCCTTTTGATGACGAGGCCTATGAGAGCAAAATTTTTGTTTGCAACCTCTGTCACAACATGGCAGATCTTAATTACTGGTTGCATTATTGTGCTGATTGTGATTTTGGCTAATAATGCAGGAAGGTTCGGACAGGGATGAAGAACCTGTTGCTCGGAATTATTCAAGTGTGGCTAGAGCATCGAGGATATATCAGCCTGGGATCTTCCTGAATCATCCAATAGGAATCCACTATCTGTTTTATGTCAAGCAATAGTAACTCCCGATATAAACAGTCAAACCCAGTTTTGGTGCAGTGGTTGCTCCAACAGCCCTTTCTGTGAGGCAAGTTACCAAGAAGAGTGCAACTTCCAGAATGACCATGGCTATTAATACATTAGATGCTTCTGTATCTAATGATCAACTTGTTCAAATAGGTGCTGCTGTACAACATTTGTCCTCGTTTGCAACACTAAGTGTTATTAAAAATCCTTCTGTGCCTACTAATAAGTCAATGCAAGATATGCTATCTCAAACTTCACACAAATTGGTTCAAGAAAAAATGTACTGTCTTAATGTGAATGGGAAAGATGCATTCCTGCACTCAAGCAAGAATTTGAGTGCTAGTGGTGGTTGTGATAATATAAGGTGAAGCTGAAGGAATTAATCCAAATGTGAAAAGAGTCACTAATATCTTCTAACCGTGGCTTATTTTCTGCAGGCGGCACCTTTTAGTTCGTTAAGTATAGGATCGATGAGCTTAATGAAGAGAAGTTCATTTCCAAGTTTGTTATCTAGCTGTGAAGCAAAAGACAAGAAGCTCATTAGAAATGCAGTAACTTTCCTTTAGATACACATCATGGAAACTATCACCTAGAGGGATTGCATCACAAAGTCTAATGTAGGAAGGTTCGGATGGAGATGAAGAATCTGTTGCTCGGAGTTATTCAAATGTGATTAGAGCAGCGTGGATATATTACCCTGGCATCTGCCTAAATCACCTACTATCTGTTTTACGTCGAGCAAATATATGGAGGAATTCTCGATATTCCAGTAAAAGCAAGACGTGCAGCCCTTTCTGCGAGGCTAGTTGACAAGACCGGGGCTTGATATTTAACTAATCTGCAAGACAAAGAGCAAGATCATTAAATTACTTTGAAGCAACAAGATTTGATTGGGCTAATGTGTTTGATGAAACTCTCAACTAAACTATTTGTGAATATTAAAAGAAACTGACTAGATGAGCATTTGTTTTCCCCCCCTCATTTTTAACATTTTACTTGTATAAAGATTGGCTAGATCATTTTATTTTTTTAAAAAAGTGAGATTTCATTTTATCTGTCAGTTTAGCTTTCGAAGGATAAAGTTAGTTGACATGTGAGGTACCAGATACGAGTTTTGGGCTAAAATTATCCCTTATTTATGGGAGTAGGTTTATTTTGATCCTTCAAATATAACATGAGCACTTTTAATCCCTTAACTTTGCTGAAGTCGTCAAAACCTATAAACTTCAAATTACGAATCCACTAAGTTAATATATATAAACTTATATAGAATCTTTCTAGACACCATCCATTATTTTCAAACTAGGAGGTTTCTAAGAAGTTTCTTATAAAGACATATATTTCCCACTTACAACTCGACAACAATGTTGAGATTAGTATTAGTTTAGTGCAGTTAGTTGAGAAAAGTTAGTTATTTTTCACTGTTGCATTAGTTTGTTCCTTGGTCTGTTCCATAGTTAGTTATACTGTTTCATTTACTGTGATGTAGTTATTTAATTAGCTAAGGTGTTAGTCGTATAGCAGCTGATCAAGTGTATTAGTTAGTTAGTTAGTTAGTTAGATACTTCTAGAAGCTTCTAGAAGATTGTGTGAGTCTATAAATATCTAGCATAGGATACTCATTGTATATTGATTCACTACAACTCAATACAGTTTTTTCTCTCTTCTTCTTCAATGGAGCTTGAGCTTCCAATGGCTTCTCCTCCTTTCTCAGTTGAGCTTTAGTGTGTTAACACAGTTTTAACAAACAAATTTTTTAACATACAGCATAAGACACATGACTTTTACTCTCTATTTCTCTATGTGACTAAAAAGTCTCCTCATGTCTCTTAGATATCAACCCTAAAAGACTTTTTATAGACTACGTAGTGTGTATGTTAGACAATTTTTTCCAAGATTTAATGCATAAACAAATATTCAAATTTGGTTTTAGCTGGCAGTAAACACTCGAACTTTGAGTATGTGCATCTAGACACCTCAACTCGTTTCCACTAAGTCAGTTGAACACTCCAACTTATAAAATGATTATCTAGATACCACCATAATTTATGTATCATGTCAGCGACTGTGTCCATGAGACACAGTAGTTTTCAGTTGAGGTGTCTGGTCCTAGATGTGCACTCACAAAGTGCTTATTTGCCGGGTAAACCAAGTTTAGTTTGTTCATGTAGTATGTCAATATTTAATAAAATAACTAGACCTTTTCACATGCCAATATCCAGCAAATAGTTTTGTGATGTAAAACATTAAATACATAAAAAAAATAATGCTCGTTTTTAGCAAATTCAAATTTCAAATAAACTATTCAAAGTATATTTAAGAGGCTATTTTAGACTTAACGCGGGATACTTTTTGTCATTTACCCCAATTTTGCGCACGAGTGTAGGGTCGATTGATAACCCACTGCAGAAGGCATTGTACAACTCCTTTAATTTCAGCTATCTATATTTCTACGCTCCCCTCAAGTTGAGAATGGTAAATATTTTCAACTTGATAATCAATGCTGCAATTTGTCCCCCCCAAAAACAGAGAGGAATATTTTTTCTCCCCAACTTCGACTTTCACCTCCAAAAAATAAATGTTATTCTCAAATTTATAATCTGAAAGTAATTTCTTATACATTTGTGCTTTGGGATGACAAGAAATATCAATCAAATAGACTCGTCACTCGTCATGTACATATTTCAATACTAAGAAAAGTGCTGCTGTAGTTGCTGTAGCTCCTATTCTAGCTCTGTTACCTTTGAAACAACAGTCAAGAAGCTCATTAAAAATCTAATGCAGGAACATTCGGACGGTGATGAAGAATCTATTATTCGGATATATCACCTGGCATCTACCTAAATCATCCAAGAGGAATCCACTATCCGTTTTTCGTCAAGCAATACGTGGATTAACTCCCGATATGACAGTAAAAGCAAAACGTTGAGTGTATCGACTCTAGTCTCTAAGAGATTTGATATTACTCCAAGGCTAGTATCCAGCTGTCCAACTAATAACATTAACAGTATACAACTTAAATGCTGCATGTGTTGACTACTTCAAACATATTTTGCTCTAACCTCTCAGCTACCTGCATTTCTTACAATCAATGACTTGGTGTCCTACTACCCTATTCTTTCTCTCTCTCTCTTCTCCTCCACAGAAATTTTCCGTTGTTCGGAAGGGAGAGGATTATAGTAATACATATACAGACACTCAAATTTAGCCTCAACTGACAAGTAAGCACTACTCCAACTTCGAGATTGCACATCTAGACACCTCAACTTGATTTCAACCGACAACAAAACAGTCCATAAATGTTCTTCATTCCCAACTTGCTCAAACTAAATCAAATCAAGTCACTAATAAGTTTTTCTTAAGGGTTGTGGAAGGTCAATACGGTCCAAGTAATTTAAAACGGAGGGAGTACTTGTTAAACTACAAAATCAAAATAGAATTAATTACATTTTCTTAGCATTTCACCCTTACAATTAATTCTTTTAGAAAGTGTAAACAAGTTATTTGTAAAGTTCTAATTAAAGTATCCTAAGAGGTACATACTCTCTCCGTTTACTTTTACTTACAACATTTGGACTCGGCACACCCATTAAGAAAAAAATGATTGACATGGTTATTTTACCACACTAGCCTTGTTAATTGATGTTTAATATTAGGTTTTAAAAAATAATTTGGAGAAAAAGTAATTAATGCTAAGAGTTAAACATGAAAAAAATAATTATCTTTTCTTGATATGTTAAAAGTGGCAAGTAAAATTAAAAATCTTTTTTTAAAATAGTGAACAAGTAAAAGTGAATGGAGAGAGTTAATTAGTAAAATTATATTTCTTATTCCCTCTGTCCATCTTTACTTGTCCACATTTGACTTAGCACATATCTTAAGAAACAATAAATAGAAGAGTGATTTTACTATATCACCCTTTGAATATAATAATTTTTTTACTTTGGAAAATGCAATGAGGGATGAATAGTATTTAATATCAAGGGTAAAATGGGAAAAAAGGGTAAATTATGTATTGGTTTTCCAAACTGGACAAGAAATACGGAGGGAGTAAGTTTTTTTTCTCTGTAAATTTTCTTCATTCAATGCTGCATGTTGGATGTCTTCAGCTGACTAGTTCAATCATATTTTTTGTCATTTTCTCTCTAACATCAATTATTTGTTATCTCTCTATTTTCTCTTCCACACAAATTTTCAAGTTTTTCATTATTCAAGCTAATATTTAATTGGAAAGTACACAAAAACATAGAGGAACAAAGCAGCTATATCAGTTTTTTCATCAAGTAAAAAGGTTAGTCTCTAATAAACTTTAAAAAGTTTGTTTAATTTTGGTACTAAGATCTGTAGAAAAAAATTGAGAAAAGTAAACATTGGAAACAATTGACTAATTTATATTTGTACATATTTTGCTACTTTATTCTCGTGATAAAGTTCTTATCTACATTTTATTCATTAGATCCTGAGAATTTGAAAGGAAGGAAACTTGAAAGGCACTTACAATCATGGAAAATGAAGGAGAAAGAGAGAAAGGAGAAGCAAACAACTCAGCGGTATGTCACACAATATTAAACTAAGTTAAATCTTCAACATTAAGTTAAAATGTTATGCTTCTTTCTTTCACCTTGTAAAAGTTTTTATCTACTTTTTATACATCAGATCCTTGAATTTGAAAGGAAGGAAGAAGGAAAAGTTAATTTCATGGAAGGAGGAAAAGAAAATGAAGGAGAAAGAAAGAAAGGGGAAGCAAACAACTCAGCGGTATGTCATACAATACTTATATTACACAAATTATATTCATTCGGATCATTATCTAATTATATGGTGTGGAAGGTAATCCTACGCATAATCTAAAGTTTGGGAATTGCTGAAAAAAATTTCGTCACTTTTACTCAATTTTTAAAACTTGAAGGACTCCCACTTAATTGATAAACTCATTTGTCCGTTTTAATTGCTTCTCCCAATTTCAGTGGTATGTCATAAGTTCTCGTATAATATTTAAATCAAATTATATTCACTTGCATGATTATCTAATTATAAACAATGTTAAGAGTGAATAGGTTAAAAATCTCTAAACTATTATTGTTTTCTGTATTTATTTGTTCACAACCCCCCCCCCCCCCCCCAAACTGTTATGAACTCATATTATAATACCCAAAAGGAAAATGATGAACATGACATGCTACGTGAACGTCACCCTCCAAAGGAAGGACTTAAGCTATAAATACATAGTCAATGTAAATTATACAAACCAATTTTGGTCTCACTAAATTCACTGAAGTTTGTGTGTTGTATCAGTATAGTCACAAAATTAATTATATTCACTTGGATCATTATCTTATTATTATCCTCAAAATACAATAATGTTAAATTATACCGTTTTGCTCATGATTACTGAACTTTACTTGTGTATTTGTAAACTTATAAAAACTAATTTTGTCTCACTATTCCCTAAATTTTCTGAAGTTTAGGTGTTGTATCAGTATAGTCAATAAATTAATTGTTGTCTCATTAAAGTCACGGAACAATGTGTTAGTGGGTTTAATCGTGCAAACCAATGTATAATATTTCCTTCCTGATAGGAAATTCAATACAAGACTTCAAATTAATGTGATTGCTTATTTCCTTGATATTCTGGTAAATATAGGAAATAAATAAAACATTTGGCAGGTGTCATTTTCTGGTCTTCGCAAGGATGTTGTCAACGTTCTGGATTTCATGGAGAGGTTAAAGAATGAAGAAGATCATAATGTTGTTGATGTGGAAGATCAAATTGAAGAGCTAAAGTTTGTGCTGACATTTATTTGTACGTTCGTCCAGCTTTCTTATTCCGATTTGGAGCAGTTTGAAGATACAGTGAGTGCTTCAAGACAAGAGGTTGAGAATCTGCTTCGACCAATTTTGAATGATGTTGAAAGCAAAGTCGGGTCTAAATACAACATGCATCATGTCCTTTCCACTCTCATGGATAACATCGGTGTTGTATCAGCTCATGTCATTATTCGAAATCAAGTGGCACCATGACTGACGAGCAGTTGAACTTCCTCCTCCTTAATGTCCAAGTATCTTGCTGAACAGATTTTTCCATTAGAGACTCAATATGAGATTCTTCAGAATGTGTGTGGCAACATGAGAGATTTCCATGGATTGATACGGTTGCGTTGAGAAAGAGATTGTAGAATATGTCTTGAACCTGTGGCTGAGAGAGTTGGACGCTTCATTTGGGATGATCATATTGATGGAAATTCTCGTCACTCCAAGCTAGCTCAACTATTCTTGAAGATTATTCCAATTGAATTGGAGGTTATGAACACATGTTTTACAAATTTGAAAGCTTCAATTTCAGCAGAAGTTGAATACTTCATTAACCAGCTCCTGGAAACCTCTCCAGACATTCTTAAGGAATATCTGATTCATCTACAAGAGCACATGGTAACTGTTATTACCCCTAGCACTTCAGGGGCTCAAAACGTTCATGTCATGATAGAGTTCCTATTAACTGTTCTTACTGATATGCCGAAGGATTTTATTCATCATGACAAATTATTTGATCTTATGGCACGTATTGGAGCACTTATCAGGGAGGTATCAACTCTCGTTCACGACTTAGAAGAAAAATCAAGGAATGAAGAGAGTACAGATGAAACAAGTCGTGCAACTCTAGACTTGCTGAAAAATATTGAACTCCTCAAGAAAGATCTCAAACATGTTTATCTGAAAGCCCCGGACCCATGTCAGTGGTGCTTCCCCATGAGTGATGGACCGCTCTTTATGCATCTGCTACACACACACTTAAATGATTTGCTAGATTCCAATGCTTATTCAATTGCTTTGATGAAGGAAGAAATTGGGCTGTTGAAAGAAGACTTCGAATTCATAAGATCTTTTTTCGCGAACATTGATCAAGAATTGTGTAAAGATCTTTGGGAACGTGTTTTAGATGTGGCCTATGAGGTAAGAGATGTCATTTATTCAATTATTGTTCGAGATAATGGTCTCTTACATCTTATTTTCTCACTCCCCATTACTATAAAAAAGATCAAGCTTATCAAAGAAGATGTCTCCCAATTTCTTGAGAAGATTCCCAAGAACAGGGGCTTCACTGTTCCCAAGAAACCAGTTGAAAGGAATTGACAGCTGGTAAGATAATTGTAGGTTTTAAGGAGGAGACGGACTTGATAATTAAGAATCTCACCAGTGGGCGAGCAGCTCTAGATGTCATTTCTATCACTGGTATGCCGGGTTCGGGCAAAACTACTTTGGCGTACAAAGTTTACAATGATAAGTCAGTTTGTAGTCATTTCGACATTCGTGCATGGAGCACAGTTGGCCAAAAATGTGATCAGAAGACGTTGTTGGAGAAAGTGTATAATCAAGTTACTGGCTCGGATTCGAAGTTCAGTGAGAATATGGATGTTGCCAATAAGCTACGGAAACAATTATATGGAAAGAGGTACCTAATTGTGTTAGATGACTTGTGGGAAACCGCAACATGGGATGAGTTAACAAGACCTTTTCCAGAAGTTGAGAAAGCTGGTAGTAGAATTATTTTTACTACTTGAGAAAAGAAAGTGGCTTTGCATGGAAAGCGCGACACTGATCCTCTTAACCTTCGATTGCTAAGACCAGAAGAAAGTTGGGAGTTATTGGAGAAAAGGGCATTTGGAAACGAGAGTTGCCCTGATGAACTATTGGATGTTGGAAAAGAAATAGCCCAAAATTGTAAAGGACTTCCTTTGGTGGCTGATCTGATTGCTGGAATCATTGCAGGGATGGAAAAGAAAAAGACTGCATGGCTTGAAGTTCGAAATAATTTGAATTCCTATATTTTGAACAGTGAAGTGGAAGTGATGAAGGTTATAGAATTAAGTTATGACCATTTACCACATCACCTGAAGCCATGCTTACTCTACCTTGCAAGTTTTCGGAAGGACACAACAACTACAGTTGATGTATTGAAAATATTCTGGCGTGCTGAAGGGCTTGTTGAACAGAAAGAGATGAAGAGTGTGGAAGAAGTGATGGAGGTTTATTTGGATAATTTAATTTCCAGTAGCTTGGTAATTGCTTTCAGTGAGATAGGTGATGACGCGACTTGCCAACTTCATGATCTTGTGCATGACTTTTATTTGATAAAAGCAAGAGAGGATAAGTTCAAGTGATCCATCTTCTTCTTCAGATTTGATGCCACGTGTAGTGACTATTAATTATGATAAGGAGCACTTTGGGCTTAACAATTTCATCTTGTTTAGTTCAAAAAAGAAAAGGCATTCTGGTAAGCTCCTTTATGTTAGGATATACTATTAACCATGTTGGTTTAAGTTATAGTATTATTTTTATATCCCATGTAAAGACTATTTGTTTATTTAATTAATTTAATAAAGTCTTTGTTTGAATAGATTATTATGTTGACATGTGTGTCCTTTACTTATATAGTAGGCAATTTTGTGCATGGAGTTATTTAACTCATGCATGAAAGATTAAAATTATCGGTTCTTATAAGTTATAAATTAAAGTTCACAATCAAAGATGAAGTAGGACAAACATCTTGATGATTGTAGCATAAGATTAAAATATAATTTGATCTTAATTATGGGAGTGGTAATATTCCAACTTCTTGTGCTAGTACATTTCGTATGTATTGAACGGACCAAGTAGAGATGTTTTGTTTATGTTCTGAATATTAATAAACAACTTCTCTATTCCATTACATGTACTTATACTCTTAATCTTGATATAATTATTATGATCTATGTAGTTTGATTTATTATTTTAATCTATTAAAAAGGTGAGACTCTAGTGAGAGTCAATATATTCCTAATAGATTGGATAATGACAAATTACTTAGTGAAATAATAATTAGTTGATAGAACCATGTCTCGGACTTGAGATAGAAAACACCCCTATATGGTTGCTTATAAGTTTTCACGTGTAAACCCTGCAGGTGGATTTAGTATCCGTCACGTGAAATAAGTTGAGCATAGTAATATAGGATTGAGTTAGTCAATAAATTAAATTTTTCAGAAAAATTTGATTTAATTGATTGGTGTCGGTAATTCTAACATGGGGAGTTAAATAAGATGTAATGGTAGATTTCGAAGTTAATATCGAGGAGTACAGTTACAGATTTTTAATGGAATAATTTGTAATTTATTATGATATGGTAATTCATTCATTTGCGAATTAATATCATAATTAGAAGCCTCAGTTAATAAATCTGCGGTCTCTGCTACTCCTGATTAATTAACCAATTTGAAAAAGAAAATGGATTTAGAAAAGGTTTTACACGTTTGTTTTAATGGGAATAAATTCCTATTGATGACAGGAATTATGACTCCCATTAAACATTTGTCATTATGGACAAAACGTCCATGACTTTATGTTGGTATTGATGGGAGGTCTTAATGAAAATTCGTGTGGATTGAATGGATGAAAGAAAACCCTTTCAGCTTCAACTTCAGTTGAATATATAGGGGTTTTCTTTTGTTCATTGGGCAGTCCTTGAAAATCCATTTCCAGAATTTTCCTTTTAACTTGTCCACACAAGCATTGGTTGAGAAAAATTATTCAGGTAGTAGTAGAAGGCAGCAAACCTGGAGAGCAAGGATCTAAACAACATTTGTGAAAACTTCAAGAGGAATGTACATACTTGCCGAATTTCGGTTTTAATTTACATTATCATGTTGTCATGTAAGTTAGTGATCCAGAAATTATGCTTCCGCTGTGTATGTGAATCATACTTTTCAGCACTTTATTCTTTGGAGATAAATGGAGACAAGCTAGACGACAGTCTTTCTGATATATGTCACCTAAGACACTTGAGGCTTCTTAGAGTGTTGATCCTGCATCAGCCTTTCATCATGTTGAAAGATTCTTTGCTGAATGAAATATGCATGTTGAATCATTTGAGGTTCTTACAAATTGGGACAGTAGTTGAATCTCTGCCTTCGTCTTTCTCAAACCTCTGGAATCTGGAAACCCTCTTGGTGACTACCAAAGGATCAACCTTGGTAGTATTACCGAAAATTTGGGATCTTGTAAAGTTGCGAGAGCTGTCCATTTTGAATGCTTGTTCTTTCTTTGATATGGATACAGATGAACTAAAACTGATAGCAGAGGACTCAAAGTTAGAGAACTTGAGAGTATTAGGAAAACTCTCGCTTTCCTATTCGAAAGATACAGAGGATGTTTTCAAAAGGTTTCCCAATCTTCAAAGGCTCAATATTACTCTCAAGGAATCATGGGATTATTCAACAGAGCGATTTTGGCTTCCAAAATTGGATTTCCTAACTGAACTAGAACTCCTCACTGTAGAATTTGAAAGTTAAAACACAAATGTCAGTGGGCCCTCTATAGCGACAAATTGGTCTTGGGATTTTCACTTCCCTTCCAATTTGAAAATATTGGAGTTGTGTGACTTTCCTCTGACATCAGATTCACTATCAATAATAGCGAGACTCCACAACCTTGAAGAGTTGTTCCTTGTTACAACAATCATGCAGGGGGAAGAATGGAACATTGGGGAGGAAGACACCTTTGAGAATCTGAAATATTTGAGATTGCGTGAAGTGACTCTTTCTAAGTGGGACGTTGGAAAGGAATCCTTTCCCGTGCTTGAGAAATTACTACTGTGGAGATGTCGTAAGCTTGAGGAGATTCCGTCTAGTTTCGGCGATATTTGTTCATTGAAAATTATCCAACTTGTGGAGAGCCCTCAACTTGAAGATTCCGCTTTGAAGATTAAACAATATGTTGAAGATACGATGGGAGGGGACGAGCTTAAGGTCGAAATATATTGAGCACCAACGAACAGGTTCTTCTCCATTCTTTTGCTTCTTAGAAATCAAATATATAAGTGCTGTTCTGATTCTTATAGTGGCAATTACCGCAGTGTTAAAAGATGTCTACAATGTGTTTGATGAAAGTTTCAACTGAACTGTTTGTGAATGCTAAATAGAAAATGAGCAGATAATTAAGTTTAAACTGGCAAGTGTTTGTTGATTTGTTGATTCCATCTAGCTCTGCTGATGTGTGCGACCATCTCATCCAAAAACTTTACTTATACATCTGCCCCTGACCTTGGTAACTCAAAAATAGAAGCATCAAAACTAGCTATCTAGGTAAATTAGCAGTGCTTGAACAACTATATAGTTATAGGTTTTGTTTTCTTGAATATTTGGGTCTTCTGTTTTCTTCTTTATCGTATAAACTACTCTTTTTTTGTGTGTGTGTGCGTAAATTAACATTGTGGGATAACGTTTTGTAAACACCATTTGATGTTTGAACTTGCCCAATATCTCGAAAATAACTT
Source organism: Capsicum rhomboideum (assembly GCA_031232105.1). NCBI lineage: Eukaryota > Viridiplantae > Streptophyta > Magnoliopsida > Solanales > Solanaceae > Capsicum > Capsicum rhomboideum. The sequence goes on from CP124713.1 coordinate 143,295,811, forward strand.
TTTATATGTCTGACTACTACAAAATTGTTTCCTTCTATGACTTTTTATGCTTCTTTCTTCAGTTTCTTCTAATCTTACTTCTTCCACCTGATAAAGTTTTATGCACATTTTATACATCAGATCATGAGAACTTGAAAAGAAGGGAAGGAGAAGTAAAGAAGGAGGAAACAAACAACTCATCGGTACGTCATACAATAGTCATCCATATTAAATGCTATACATATGTTCAAAGAATTGTTATACATTCAAAAGTTCATAATCTGAAGGATAAATAATAAAAGTTACTTTTTCCCCCAAATCTCTCTGTCCCCGTCAAAAAGCAAAACCTTTCCCTGCTGCCCCCAGCTCCTCCGCCATAGTCAGTTCACCTCCTAGTTGGCATGCCGTTGCTATGCCTTGAACTGCGAGTTTGCTGCCACCGAACGCCGGCAACTTCAACTGTAAGTCTCTCTTTTGAAACATACATGGAGTTGCCAACTCTCTGCTATTGGAAAAGAAGGAAGTGAAACAGAAGGTCCACAACCTCTCTACTATATGAAAGTTATCCTATATCTCTGTTTTTCTCAAGTTTTGGTAAATCTTTCAAGAAATACATCATCAAAAACATGTGAAAACTTTTCAGGTACTGAAGTCATTGAGAAGTTGTATTTAATGATCAAGATGTTTAAAAATCTAATGCTGGAAGGTACGGATGAGGATGGAAAATATGTTGCTCGGAATTATTCACGAGCAGTGCGGATATATCACCCGAGCATCTGCCTAAACCATCAAAGAGGAATATCCACTATCCGTTTTCCGTCAAGCAATACGTGAAGTAACTCCTGATGTAGCAGTAAAAGCAAGACGTGTGGGTGTATTGACTCTAAGAGATTTGATATTGCTCCAAGAGCCATTTGTTTGAGGCAAGTTGCCAAGACGGGTTTGTGATCATATGAATTTTAAATATATTAGTCCAAATAAATATGATGGATTAATATAATTGGATTAATTATTTAAATCCAATAAATATGGATTTAATTAAAGTCCAAAATTCATCGGGCTAGTCCATTAATTTGGGCTACAAATAATGAGCCCACTTGGTTAAGCCCAATATGTCATCTTAGTCTAGAGGCCCAATTTGGCGCCAAGTGTCAAATGACGTGGCATGCCAAGTCAAGTAAAGGAGCCAATAGGACCGTGCCACATGTCAAAATGATGCAGCAAGCCTAGTGAAATCAAAGGCCCATAAAAATGCGCCATGTCACTTAAATCTGATTGGCCAAAAGAAGCTCATCTTCACCATGACTCTTTCCTTTCCACAACTATAAATAGGGGCCTCATAATTCAAGAAAAGAGGAACAATTCTAACAATAAGCAAGAGAAAGCTCGTGGATCAAACACCACAAATTTCTCTACAAGCTACAAGTTTATAAACAACTGAAGATCAAGACGAAGATTCAAGATCAAGCTCAAAAGCCCTTGAATCCAAATTCACAAGTCAAGATCAAATCCACCAAGTTCACAAATCAAGTTCAAGTTCATCAAATTCAAGATCAAGCTCAAAGCCCTTGAATTTATATTTAAAAAGGCGAATCAAAGGATTCATAGAGATTGTAACACTCACATATTGAAATCAATAAACAATTGTTGCAATATTTTTCTTGTCCCGATTATTATTTTCTCGGTCGTGAATTTTATTGTCTTACAAATTTTGGCATGCCCAGTGGGACAATCTCTACCTCTCATCTCAACTTTCTAACTTCAAAGTTCCAGAATATCGAAATGACTTCCAAGAAGGTCAACTCTCAATCCACTGCCCCTAAGGCTGCTGATTCCAAGTTCTCTGCCGAGATAGAAAGCATCCTTGATGTTACTTTTGGAAGCTTTGGGGCTGTCACAAGGAGCAAGGCCAACATGATGGGGCAACAAACACATCGAGTGTCGACAACATCAACTCCAGTTTTTGGGTCTTCAACCCCAAAAAGAACAAGGTCCTTTACAAGTGCTTCAGAAGAAGGAAGCAGTGTGGCAGAGAAAATCAAGAAAATTCTGGCTCTACTTGATCTCTCTGGTTCAAAAAACTCTGGGACAAAGAACGATGGTCATTCAACCAACATGTCATCTCCACTTACTCCATGCGAGCCAAGGACTTCAGAGATCAACTTATGTGACAATCCGTGCTACTCTCCGATGTCTCCAATAATCATGCAAACAATGGTAACTGATGTCTCATCCATGGAGGAGCAACTTGCGAATATGGCGAAAGCGATTGAAGGTTTGACCAAGTATGTGCAAACTCAAGACAGTCGGATTGATAAGTTGATCGATCAAATGGAAGGCTTAATAGATGGAGATTCTAGCCATGCACCTGGAAAGGCTCCAGAAGTTCAAGAGATAGATCCTCCTACCAAACAGACACCACCTACTAAGGAGGTGCCAGTCGCTTCTAGCGAAATGATCCCAATTGATCTATTGAAGGATTTCATTGAAGGAACCCTTAAGGACAAGTACGACGTTACTACCAAGTCTTCCCTGACGTATGCCAAGCCTTACACTACTAGGATTGATAGCTTCAAGATGCCTGCAGGCTATCAACCCCCCAAATTTCAACAATTTAAGGGCAAAGGGAATCCAAAGCAACATGTCGCCCACTTTGTTGAGACATGTAACAATGTCGGAACATATGGTGATTATCTCGTCAAGAAATTTGTCCGCTCCCTAAAGGGAAATGCCTTTGATTGGTATACGGACCTCGAACCCAATTCAATTGATAGCTGGGAGAAACTGGAGCATGAGTTCCTAAATCGATTCTATAGCACGAGGCGTACAGTGAGCATGGTAGAACTCACAAATACTCATCAAAAAAAGGATGAGCCAGTTACTGACTTCATCAATCGATGGAGGAATGCTAGCCTAAACTGTAAAGATAGGCTCAGTGAAACTTCCGCAATAGAGATGTGTATCCAAGGAATGCACTGGGAGATTCTCTATATTTTACAAGGAATTAAGCCAAAATCCTTTGAAGAGTTAGCTACTCGTGCTCACGACATGGAGTTAAGCATGTCTTCTGCCGGAAAAGGAGTAGCACCCATCCATGACCCTCGAAAGGGAAAGGACAAACAGGAATCCAGGAGATGGACGAAGTTTGTCCCCAAAAGCGACAACAAAGAATCCATGAATGTCAACGTGTCTCCTGTGAAGCTCACCACAAAGGTGAACAAGAAGCAAAGCGTAAATACTACTTCTCAAGCGCGTCAAAACTAGAAGTTGACTTTCAAGGAGATGCAAGAAAAAGAATACCCATTCCTTGATTCTGACGTTTCCAAAATTTTTGATGAACTTCTTGAGCTGAAGCTCATTGATCTACCAGAAATGAAGCGGCCCGACGAAGATGGAAAAAACTGATGACCCAAACTATTGCAAGTATCACAGGCTTGTGGGTCATCCTTTGGAGAAATGTTTTGTCTTCAAGGATAAAATCATGCAACTGGGTAATGAGAAGAAGATTGTGCTTGATGATGAGAAGGCCAGTTCTCATCAAATCTCCATCACTTTTGGCTCACTAGATCCGATCCAAATATGCAACTTCAAAAAGCGTAATGAGGAGCCATTAAAGCATGAAAAGTCTCTAATTGATGAAGGTGATGATGAAGGTTGGACTTTGGTGACTCGGCGAAGACGCAACAAGATGACGAGTCTATGAAAAGACTCATCCAAGCAGCCAACCAGAAGGAGAATGGTGAAGAAATCGAGGAAACAGAGGCTGGTTGAGCTGCCAAAGAGGGCGAGTGTAGTGGAGCATCACCACCAAAAACCACGGTGTCCTGTGACCTTGGAAGAATTCTTTCCAAGTTGGTTCTGCGCCAAGACTACTCAAGACAACATTGAGACATCTTGTTTCACTACTGACAAAGAAGAAGCAAAGGGCGAAAGCCTATTGATGGAACCTCCTTCTCCTGAAAATCCTACTAAATCACTTCACCAAGAAGCACATGTATGTAATGCAAAAATCACATTTACAGAAGATGATCTCCTGTTTGGTGAAACACTACACAATCGTCCCTTGTATATGGTAGGTTATGTTCTAAAGAAGAAGATAAATAGAATTCTGATAGATGAAGGGTCTGGAGTAAACATCTTGCCTATTCGCACACTGAAGGAACTGGGCATCACAACTGATGAACTTACTGAAAGCCATTTGATGATCCAAGGGTTCAATCAAGGAGGTCAGAGATCCATAGGATCCATCAAGTTAGAAATCAATATGGACGATTTACGATCAAATGTATTGATGCATGTGATCGATGCCAAGACTTCATATAATATATAGCTTGGTAGGCCTTGGGTACACGAGAACAAAATTGTTTCATCCTCCTACTATCAATGCTTGAAGTATCTTAAAAATGGAGCGGAGAGAAAGATAGTGGCCGATGATAAGCCATTCACTGAAGCTGAATCACACTTCGCAGATGCAAAATTCTACTTGAAGAATTATGTCATGAAGAAGAAAAAGGTGGATGATGTCACATCAACCAAGTGTGATGATCTTGTAACTAAGAAGGTCGAGGTATCTGTTGAAAGCGTTGCCATTAAAAAGCCTCCCACCACTTTGAATAAAGGGAATGTCGCGTACTTAAAGAAGAAGGCAACTCTTGTACTCCGCTATGTACCAAAGGTGGGGAAAGAAGAAGGACACTTATCCGATGTCCAATATAATGTACTAGGGGGGCTAACTCTTTCGGTAAAGCAAATAGATGCAATAAATTTGCCCTCAAAGCCACTTGGGGAATTTGTGGCTCAAAATTCACTGCGAGATATGACACTCCCTTCAAAGCGTACGAAAGAAGGTTTTGATCCAAACGCTTACAATTTATTTGTAAAGGCTGGATACAACCCTAATAAGCCATCAAATTTGGGGAAAATCCCATCAGAAGCCACTACCAGGCAAGCGCGCGAAGGCTTAGGGTACATGCCGCCACCGCCGGTGCGCATCTCTATTAGAAGGGTGGCTAGCGACTACATCACTGTGGAAGAGGAGTCTACTACTTCCAGCAAAAGGCCTTCTATTTTTGATCGACTTGGAGAATCAACCACAAGAACTTCTGTGTTTGAGAGGTTGGGTCCACTGAAGAAAAAGAAGAGTAACAAACCTCGAAGAAGTTATCAAGAAACTATGCTACACTCTTCACCTAGAATCCAAAATGACTTCCAAAGTTTGATTCCTTCTAGAATGAGGCGACAGACGGAACTTGTGGTTTCGTGCAAGAAGGTGTTAAAGGCAAGAACTCATACTGTGGTTTATACCAAGGAACATGAGGAAGAAAAAGAAAGTGTGGGATCTTCATATCATATTACAACCCAGAGTGAGTACGATACATCATCTCAAATAAAGGTTAAAGAGTCGAAAGATATTTCCTGGTGTTGCCATATATCGGTCAATGACAATGATCCTCAAGAAGAGGAAGATGCTGGAGATGCTCCGTCAGAATTTGAAGAAGGAGTAAAGACATCAATAGATCCCCTAAAGGAAGTTAATATTGGCACTGATGAAGACCCAAGGCCAACTTTTCTAAGCGTTTTTCTAGAAATGGATGAAGAATTCGCTTACATGGACTTACTCAAAGAATATAGGGATGTATTTGCTTGGAGTTATAAGGAGATGCCTGGCTTAGATCCAAAAGTAGCAGTTCATCAGTTGGCAGTCAAGAATGGAGCTCGTCCTGTTAAGCAGGCCCAAAGACGTTTCAGACCCGACTTGGTTCCATTGATTGTAAATGAGGTTAACAAACCCATTGGAGCAGGCTTTATTCGTGAAGTTAAGTACCCCACATGGATATCAAGCATTGTTCCAGTAAGGAAGAAGAATGGCCAAATTTGAGTTTGTGTCGACTTTAGGGATCTCAACAATGCATGCCCTAAGGATGAGTTTCCAATCCCTATTCCAGAGTTTATGATTGATGCTACTACTGGTTTTGAGGCGATGTCTTTTATGGATGGATCATCCGGCTATAACCAAATCCGCATGGCACCAAAGGATGAAGATCTCACTGCATTTCGTATGCCTAAAGGTATTTATTGTTACAAGGTGATGCCTTTTGGTTTGAAGAACGCTGGTGCCACTTATCAAAGGGCTATGTAAAACATCTTTGATGATCTACTCCATAAAAATGTTGAATGTTATATGGATGAATTAGTGGTAAAGTCAAGAAAGAAGAACGACCACTTGAAAGACTTGAGAATGGTATTTGAGTTGCTCCGAAGATATCAGCTTAGGATGAATCCATTGAAATGCGCCTTTGGAGTTACTTCTGGAAAGTTTCTTGGCTTTATTGTACGACACCGAGGAATTGAAATTGATCAACACAAGGTTGATGCAATTTTGAAGATGCCCGAGCCTCGAAACATTCATGAATTAAAAAGTCTTCAAGGGAAACTAGCATACTTAAATAGGTTCATATCAAATTTGGCGGGAAAATGTCAACCATTTAGCCATCTCATGAAGAAGGGTGCCCCTTTCGAATGGAACTAAGCTTTTAGTAAGGCCTTTGAAAATATCAAATCTTACTTGATGAAGCCTCCAGTTCTTGCGGCACCTATACCTGGAAAATCGTTGATTCTCTAGATCGCTGCACAAGAAAGGTCAGTTGGAGCATTATTGGCCCAAGAAAATAGTAAAGGTAAAGAGAACTCTCTTTATTACCTGAGTAGAATGATGACACCAAATGAGCTGAATTATTCACCTATTGAAAAGTTGTGTTTGGCGTTGGTCTTCTCAATTCAAAAGATGAAGCACTACTTTCAAGCTCAGATTGTTCATCTGGTGTCTAAAGCAAATCCCATCAAGTTTGTAATGTCAAAACCAGTCCTCAGTGATCGACTTGCAAGGTGGTACCTTCAATTTCAACAATTTGAGATCGTGTACATCCCTCAAAAGGCCGTAAAGGGACAGACATTAGCAGATTTTTTGGCAGACCACCCGATACCTGATAATTGGGAGCTAACTGATGAACTTCCTGATGAGGATGCAATGGTTATTGAAGTTCGACCTCCATGGAAGATGTACTTTGATGGTGCGGCACATCGTGGTGGAGCTGGTGCTGGCGTAGTGTTTATCACTCCTCAGGAAGAGGTTATCCCATACTCCTTTACTTTGACACAATGTTGCTCTAACAATGTCGCTGAATACCAAGCGTTGATACTTGGACTTGAAATGGTCGTCGACATGAAGCAACTACAATTGCAAGTCTTTGGTGACTCCCAATTGGTGATCAAGCAGCTCTTGGGAGATTATGAAGTCAAAAAGCCCGAGTTACGCCCATATCATAGTTATGCTCAGAAGTTGATAGGATGGCTTGTAGAAGTTACCCTCCAACACGTGCCAAGAAAGAAAAATAAGTAGGCCGATGCATTGGCTGCTTTAGCTTCAACCCTAACTCTTTCAAATCAAACACGAGTTACTATCCGCCGAGAATGGGTGGTACCACCACCGGATGAGGAAGAATGTACAGAAAACAAACTTGAGCATCTCGTCGCTGTGTCTGAAGCCGTAAAGGAAGATTGGCGACAACCAATTATTGACTACTTGTGTTATGGAATACTTCCTGAAGATCCAAGGAAAAAGACTGACATCCGTCGTCGTGCACCTCGTTTCCTTTACTACAAGGACACGCTATACAGAAGGTCATTTGAAAGATTACTCTTGCGATGTTTGGGAGAGGAAGAAGCAGCTCAAGCTTTGCAGGAAGCACACTCGGGAGTATGTGGATCTCATCAATCTGGACCGAAGCTCCACTTTCACATAAAAAGGATGGGATATTATTGGCCAACGATTGTGAAAGATTGCTTGGACTATGCTAAAAGATGCAAGGCCTGTCAATTTCATGCGAATTTCATACATCAGCCTCCTGAAATATTACACCCTACTATCGCATCTTGGCCATTCAATGCTTGAGGATTGGATGTTGTTGGACCACTACCAAAATCTTCTGGTGGACACTTGTACATCTTGGCTGCGACAGATTACTTCTCAAAATAGGCCGAAGTTGTTGCTCTCAAAGAAGTGAAGAAGGAGAATGTTGCAAACTTCATCAGAGTAAATATCATCTACCGCTTTGGAATTCCCCATTACATAATAACTGACAATGGCAAGCCATTTGATAACAAGCTGATGAACAAGATTTGTGATCTCTTTGGTTTCAAGCAGCATAAATCTTCTATGTACCATGCTGCCGCCAATGGTCTAGCTGAAGCGTTCAATAAGACCTTATGCAACCTATTGAAGAAAGTCATCTCCAAATCCAAACAAGACTGGCATGAACGAATGGAAGAAGCTTTGTGGGCATATAGGACGACTCACCGTACACCAACGCAAGTAACCCCATACTCACTTGCTTTTGGAGTTGAAGCAGTCCTACCACTTGAGCGTCAAATTCCTTCTTTAAGACTTGCTATTCAAGAAGGGCTCACCGAAGAAGAAAATGCTAAGTTGCGTCTTGCGGAGTTAGAAGCTCTTGATGAGAAGAGGCTAGAGGCTCAACAAAATCTTGAATGTTATCAAGCCCGTCTATCTCGTTCTTTCAATAAAAGGGTTCGCTTGAGGTGTTTCCAAGTTGGAGATCAAGTCCTAGCAGTAAGGAGGCCCATTATCACTTCTCAGAAATCTGGGGGAAAATTCACCTCTAAGTGGGATGGACCATATGTCATACAAGAGGCATATTCAAATGGCGCTTACAAGCTTGTCGATGCAGATGGCATGAAAATTGGTCCTATCAACGCCAAATTCTTGAAGAAGTACTATCCTTGAGGGAAGATAACGCTCCTTAAGGCACGAGCATAAACTGCATGTCCACTCCTGGCCCGCAAGAGTATAAACTGTGTATGGCTAAAATAAAATAAAAAAATATCCGCTAGGTTGAAAATCTCGAAAGAGGCGGCCTAGGCAAAAGTTAGGACGCAAAAAATAAAAAAAAAAATAAAAAAAAAAAATATACACTATTCCAGAACTACGTTGTAACTTGATCCTCTTCACCGAGGTACGTAGGAGCTTAGAAGTTTCATTCTAAGTTCAGTTGCATGAGTGTCAAAAAAAATACATGTTCCCGCTTGATCTGTCATACGAAAGTTAAGTATGCAAATATTCTGATTAAACTTTGGGCTTACACAAAATGTTCATGACTCAATGGGGGCAGAGCTCCATATAAAAGGTAAGCTTCTGCAACAGGATTTGAGACCCTCAAGTTCTCCGAGCCTATAAGTTGAAGTTGTAAGTCTTTCAAGCCTGCGAATTGAAGCGCGCTTGTTGAAGTCAAAATTCACCAAGTCAGTAACGTTGAAGTCTCAGGTTCACCACATATGCATACTAAAGTCGTCAAAGTTCAGTAATTCTGCAAGAAGAAATCTCAAATCTACCTAGTCTGCAAGCTGAAGTCTTCAAATTCGCCAAGTTTGCAAGGTGGAACCATCAAAACCTCCAAGTTTCAAGTTGAGGCCTTCTAAACTTCCATGCCTTAAGGTGGACGGAATTTGTCCCTTTGCACCTTAAGTTGGCCTTTTCACAGGTTTATCCTTAAAAGGATCTATAAATCTCCATGCCTTAAGGTGGACAAAATTTGTCCCTTTGTACCTTAAGCTGGCCCTTTCACGGGTTTATGTTTAAAAAGATCATCTCTAAACTTCCATGCCTTAAGGTGGACAAAATTTGTCCCTTTGCACCTTAAGCTGGCCTTTTCACGAGTTTATCTTTAAAAGGATCTCTAAACTTCCATGCCTTAAGGTGGACAATAATTGCCCCTTTGCACCTTAAGCTGGCCTTTTCACAGGTTTATCCTTAAAAGGATCTATAAATTTCCATGCCTTAAGGTGGACAAAAATTTGTCCCTTTGGACCTTAAGCTGACTATTGCGTAGGAACATCGGTAAAAGGGACCATACTTGAAGCCGAACTTGTCAGGTCTCAAGGTGACGGAGACGAAGTTAAACTCTCGCACTTGAAGCTGACCATTGCATAAGTACATTGGTGAAAGGAACCATACTTGAAGCCGAACTTGTCAGGTCTCAAGGTGACGGAGGCGAAGTTAAACTCTCGCACCTTAAGCTGATTGTTGCATAGGGACCATACTTGAAGCCGAACTTTTCAGGTCTCAAGGTGACGGAGGCGAAGTTAAAACTCTCGCACCTTAAGCTGACCATTGCATAAGTACATCGGTGAAAGGGACCATACTTGAAGCCGAACTTGTCAGGTCTCAAGGTGACGGAGGCGAAGTTAAACTCTCGCACCTTAAGCTGACTATTGCATAGGGACCATACTTGTCACGCCCCGAACTCCCACGAGGCGTGATTGGCACCTGAAGCCGACAAGGCCCGAGAGAACCAATCTTTGCTTCTATTCATATACATGTCATAGGAAACACTACTATCACATAGAAACATGAGGGGCTAAAATCGAAAAGCATAGAACATATGACGTATATACATATGAGAAACTTGGCCGTTGAGGCCATCAAGTCAAGATTTCATCTATCATCTTATACACATACACCCACATACGTCTACAAAAGCCTCTAACAGATGCATTGACCAAAACCAACTGAAAGTCGGGACAAGTCCCCGCTTTATACGCAATGTACAATATCAAAACATATGAACCACTGTGACTCAGAGAAGCCCCGAACTAACTGGAGCTCACCAATGAACCGCAAACAGCTGGCAACCTACTGTGGCGGCCTACTAGTACCTGCGCCTGCAGCAAGTAAGGTAAATTCCCCGAGAGGGGTCAGTACGAAATAAGTACTGAGTATGCAAGGCTCAGATGAAACTGTATAATACATGAATATTTCAATAAACTCAAAACATATGAATAATCAATGTGAATAAGTCACCATTTTGCATTTTGGAAACCATGTGGATTGCTTTCATTACTTTCATTACTTTCTTTACATTCAATGCTCACTTGTCATTACATATGTCACAATGTACCCGGGCCCCGACTGATCAGTGGGTCTTTTCATATCATATCATCGTGTTGGGATCGAGTCGAGCTAGGCTTATGCCCCTAGACTTGCCACCCATACATCAATGCATCGGGATCGGGTCGAGCTAGGCTTATGCCCCTAGACCTGCCACCCATAAATCCGTACCTCGGGATCGAGTCGAGCTAGGCTTACGCTCCTAGACCTGCCACCCGTACTTGATCATTGACCACATATGCATTACTTTGTTCATTACTTTGAGATTGATACTTTGATAGTCGTAACATCACTTTGGAACTTTGGAACATAACATTGTTGGAAACTTTGAATCATTGACCAATGAGTGAAGGACATGTGAATAAATATCAATGAAAAATATAACATTACTAGCACCATGATACCATTGGAACCATTGGACAATAATCCATGAACAAGAGACATAAGTATAGTCACTATTGAAACATTGGAACATTAACCATGAATATGAGAAATGGGATTCACAATTGTTCAATGAGTAGGAAACATATGACAATGACCATGGATAAGTGCATATGGGATACCTTAGTACATTTCGGAATAGAACTAGTGAAATGTCAATGTGAACACTATTGGCCGTAGAAAGATACGGACAAAGTAACCTTGCATACCTTGTATTCTCAATATGATTCTACAATCTTAAGTGCATACAATAGTCCCGCTCCCTCCTTATGTTTCACTCTACAACACAAGTACATACGGAACCAACATTAACCACCAATTACCTTACAATAGCATATAATAACAATGAATTACATGTTTGCCTTTAAACATGCCATTTCCCCTTGACAAAACCATTGATAAAATTATTATTCCAAAAATTCCATAATATTCCCAACATTGACCAATACATGATAATTGACACATTTCACCACAACACTTCTCCTTTACACTTTCTTATCCATACCACATCACAAATAATCCATCAACTTACCTTAATACAACTCATAACACATATCGGCCAAAATTCCACAATTTCCACTTATAGACAATAACAAGTTTAACACCAAAAATAACACCATACATGTTCATATTTTGTTCATGCCATGCTCTTTCATCAAAGGCACAAATCCTAATTCAAGTTCAAATCACCAAGATATCACATCTTTCACAAAAACACAAAGTACCATATTCAACACTTCCAAGCATAACCAACATGATTTACATACTCTCCCATGTACTTAATCTATTAAATCACAATAATAAACACTTACCCAAGCTTGAAAAGTGATGATCTTGTCTCCAAGAAATGGTTGCCTTAGGGTTTGTGAGTTGAGAGAAAAAGCCCTTTTGTAGAAAAAAATCTAGAAATGTCATGTGTGGTTCCTTGAATAAAAATCTGATTTGTGTGCCTTTATATAGGCCTTGTGGTCATATTTAGCCACACTTTGGCATTAAATGCCATATTGGCTTGGTCAAAGTAGAAGAATGGATCATTTTTCCCCTTGGGCCTAAGCATTTTGGCTTTGTTTTGGGCCTCAAATTGGGCCCAATAACATATATCCACTTAACCCACTAAATCCAATGTATAATCCACCATATATCTCATGTGTAATTAATTTCATAATGTCTCGATGATATTCACTTACGAGATTCTCATTCGTCGTCTCCATCGCAAAAATAGAAATTCTAGTCGCCCATGGCTTCATTGAACATTTTTGATAAATTCTTGTGTTTCATGATTTGATCATGTAGGAGTGTATTGATGTATTTGAAACCTTAACAATGCTTAAATAACTCCAAAGAACCAAAAGAAACCATATACGAATCGACGTAGCATTGCGTTGCGAAACGAGCCCGGAAGGGCACATTTATTGTGCCTTGCGCCACTAGCTGCAAAGCAAGCTTGTGGCGCAGGAAATGAAACCCCTCTGAATCATAGGCTTGCGCCACACCCCCTGAAACAGGGAGTGGCGCAAGTCTTGGTACTTTGCTGAATTTTTCGGTCACCTTTTTCCAACACTTGCATATCGTCCAATACCTTATCAAACCACTACAAAATACTTACTTAGTGATCTTAATCATCAAGTAACCATGACTCCAAGTCACCAAATGAGGTTGTAATGTGTGCGGGTTATTACACAAATGCTCCACAAAATCACAAAACACCTCCTACGAAGGTCTAATCGCATGTATGTGGCCAAATTTCAATTTTCTCGTCATTAGCATTGCCAAATACATACTTATATCTCTCGACACCTAAGAAAACATTATTCAACATCATCAAGTAGGGTTGGGAAGGTACGGGTTGTTACATTCTTCCCCCCTTAGAAACATTCATCCTCGAATGTTAGTAACATTGTCTCAATGTAACAACTTAAGTCAAAGTGAATTCTTCATATCATCATGTACACATATATCACTTGTAAAGACTTACTTATTATGACTCCACTTCCGTATCTTGATCTTTTTCTTCCGTGTATAACAATGATAAATACTTTAAAATTCATGGGTCTCCCTTGTGACTCCTTCTACGTGCTAACTTTTCCAATAGGACCTTTACGGAAATTACTCCCGCATCTCTTAATTCTTTCACTTATCGATTTATCATAACAATAAGTACCTTTTTCACATTTGAAATCCCCTGTAATTTGTACATTTCCACTGGCAACGATATAAGATAATCGCCTATACACTTTCAAAGCATCGCATATAAGATACTAAATGAACTGTGAAAAGTTCCTGGACTAGTGCTAATAGACACGCAATTTGCCCAAATCTTTGGACAATTTCCCTTTCTTTTCGATTCTCATTATTCTTTCCTTTTCATTGGTCACACTGTCAACAATACCTAATCACCTATGGCACACTTTAATTCCGGTCTCCTAATGTCGGCATATAATTTCTATTGACTTTGGGCCATTTGTAGCTGCTGTTATATCACCTTCACTTTCTCTATAGCTTGATGAACAAAATCTGACCCGAGCGAATCAAATTGCGTCAGCTGTAACCCATCCAATTGATGATCTATATTTTTTAATTTTTTTTACATAAAGCTTCGTAAGGTGCCTTTTGATACTTTTATTGTAAGCAATTTCAATAAACCATAGATGTTCATCCCAACTACCTTTAAAGTCCAATGTACAAACTCGTGACATATCTTCAAATGTTCGTATAATGTGTTCTATTGTCCATCCATCTGAGGATGACAAGCCGCACTTACATCTACCTGTGTACCCATGCTTTACTGAAAGGACTTGCACAGTAAGCTCTCCTATTTGATATAGTAGTGAGTGGAATCCCATGTAACCGTACTATCTCCATAACATACAACGTTGCATAATGTTCAGCTGTATCGGTGGTCTTAACTGGTAGGAAATACACTGACTCGGTAAGTCTGTTAACTATCACTGATATGGAATCAACCTTCGCAGTGTATGAGACAACCCTGTGATTAAATCCATATTATTCATGTTCCACTTCCAAACTGGAAGGATAATATAGCATAAACCATACAGACTTCTGATGCTATACTGTCAATTAGTGACCGCGTGGACCTTGAGCTACAAGTTCTACAATGTGCTTCTCAAGTATCCTTCCCAAGACCTCTCTGCTACACCATGGTACATTGTGGTTGCTTCCGAGTGAATGAAATACTGTGAACGATGTTCCTCTGTCGTAATTCATTTTCTTAACTCATCTATACCCAGTGCGTACAATCTACATTGGCGTTAAAGTACTCCCTCTTATGTTTGCTCAAATACTCTCGTCGACTTTGCTGTACATATTTTTTTTCAATTGAACTAAAAATGGAATTTACATATTGCTTTTCCCTTTATCTCCAATATCAATGAAAATCCTACCACATTTGACACTATAATTCTTTCATCTGGAGTTTCAAGAACAAAACCCCATATTGCCTCATTAATATAGATTTCCTAACTATATCTTTCTTTTCTGTGAGCTGGCCATTCATACTCTCTACTGCCTTGCAGCTTAATGTATCAACTACCCCATCTACTTTTCCCGAATGATACAAGATAGCAATGTCCTAATCTTTCAATAGTTCAGGCCACCTTCGCTACCTCGGACTTAAGTCCGTTGGCGTAGAAATATATGCTATTTTCTTATGACCAGTATATGTCAATACGAATCCCTTACAAATAGTGACACCATAACTTTAAGCAAATATCGCAGCCGCTAGTTTAGGGTCATGTGTTTGGTAATAATTTGTGTTCTCATGTGGCCGTCATTGTCGTGACGCATATGCTATTACTTTACCATGCTACATCAATATACATCCGAGGCCAACCCCGAAAGCATTACCATACATTGCCTAACATTCTTATGTCTTCGGAAGGCATTTACAATTGGTGTGAAAGTTACTTTATCTTTCTACTCTTGGACACTTTTCTCACATGCATCATTTTATTGGAACTTGATTGCCTTGTGTATAAGCTTTGTTAAGGGTGTAGGGATAGAAGAAGATCCTTCTACAATTCTCATATAATGATCAACCAAAATCGATGGATCTCTGTAAGCATCGTAGGCCTTAGCCAATTGTTCACCATTTCTATCTTTTGTGTGACAACTTTCATCTCTTCATCCTATACAATGCATAGTCCTCTTGTGATTTTTTTTTTGAATACCATCACCGAATATGGTCACACACATATTGAAAAGTATCTTGAACACCCTATTCATTAAACCCATAACAACTACAGGTGCATTCGCTAACCCAATTGACATACTAGGAATTCATAACAACCATACCATGTTTGTAATGTTGTCTGGGGTATATCATCATCATTCTATTTTTTTTTTGTTTTTTTTTTTGTTTTTTTGTATTTCGCCGTCATTCATTTCATCATTTCATCATTCATTTCACCATTTTGTTTTCTAACCCCATAACTAACCAAACAAATCATCCACTCTGGGGAGGGAATATTTATTCGTAATTGTCATCTTATTCAGTTGTCGATAATCGACACACATTCTCAACGTACTGTCTTTCTTTTGTACAATTAACACTGGTGCACCCCAAGGGAACATATTAGGTCTTATGAATCCCTCGTTCACCACGTCTTTTAACATTTTCTAACTTTATCGGGGCCATACTATATGAAGAAATAAAACATAGGCTAAGTACCTGACATCGCAGTAATACCAGCTCATACATCAAGGAATTCGTTTACCACCAGAACTGCTTGAAGATTTGGTGGTCTCTTACTAAGTGACATGTGTATCCCTTAGAGTACCCTTTTTACTTGCTTTACTATGGGGAACAATCATTTTCCTCTTAGTGTCCCCACATTTCTTTTTTTGGGAAAAACGACAATATAACTTCTTCGTTCGGCAATCTACTATGACACAATCCCGTTATAACATTACAATCCACTATTTCCAGCTCAATAAGATCAATCGGTGTCTCATGACCACAAATAATTACTATGCACTTATGATATATAGATTCTCCGACTGATGTATAGACCTCATATGACATAACTAGTAATTCTGGTGCCTGTTTAAATTTTCAACAATTAATGAAATACCATATGCAATTTTCAAATATGGGTCAATCAATTCATGTACGGTACCTGCAGCTTCATCAGGAGAAGCCTCATTTTATGGCCCGACATATCACACCAATACCAACATTCGGCCCCAACCAACATTTCACCTAGATGATAACTTCCGCAGCACTAACACGGCTGACAAAGAGACTTCGGTTGGTTCATTCTTTCTACGTGCTTGTACTTAATACCCTATTGCCCATGAATCCTGAATCTCACTTCTTTGCCAATTCGATTGTCTCTAAACCCTTGGAATTGAGGTAATACATTTACTATCGACTAAGGGAATAATGATCTAGGCGGTCTGAACACCCGAGACCTAAATTCTCCCTGGGACGCCATGAACTGTCCCATAGGTCTAGCCTTCTTTGGTGACCCTTTTTCAAATAGCTGTGTCCTTTTCTGTTGCCTCTGGTCTTTCATTATCTGTGCAAAATGCCTATTTTTGGACTATATCCATATCTCTTTTCAAGGTCGCAACAGTACAATCCATCTGTCCATATACTGATGCGCTCTATCGGTCATAACCGTTATCACTTTTGGGGCATACCTAGCCAAAGACTTAAATCGAAGACTGTACTTTCTGATACTCATAATCCGTTAGCAAAGATTTAACAATTGGTCCACATAAGCTTTTCGGACCCCATATGGAAGACACTAGTCAAAGATTATCGTTTAAAGTTCCTCCCAACCAGCTGGAAGTACATCAATACATAGTCACATGCATATCATCTAGATCCCTTTTGATTTGGTCAATAAGGTCATGTGGGTCTTCATTCATATCCGACTCGGTGGACGTGGGAGGGTTTAATTTAAAAAAAACAATCCTGTGTTCGACAACTAGCTGCCCTAGCCGCACCATCATCACTCGTCATTGGGCCAACTCACCAATGACATTTCATAACAACTATCTGAGTCAACATATACACTACATTTCTTAAATCCTGTTCAGTGGCATTTATAGGTGGTTCTGCGGATACTTCTCTACCTTTTAGCTAAGAGAAACCCGTATAACAAATCCCATGTCAGCTTCACCTTGACTACCTTGGTCAAGTGGTGATTTACTCATTTCTACTTCGGCAGGCATATCAACCTGCTCACCTTTGTCTTTATCTTGTCTGATACTCAGCATTTGACTATACAAAAGAAAACCAATGTCAATAAGTACATATGTGTCCACCTACAACTTTGGCTCTACTGCACGATCTAGAATGAAGAAATGAAACAACTCCTAAATGTCCCGTAGCCTCCTACTTATAAATGTGGCGCGCAACACATCCATAAGCAAGACTCTACTCAGACACGGCTTTGTAGACACCCTTAGAACAACTCGCTCTGATACCACTTTTGTCACGCCCCGAACTCCCACGAGGCGTGATTGGCACCCGAAGCCGACAAGGCCCGAGAGAACCAATCTTTGCTTCTATTCATATACATGTCATAGGAAACACTACTATCACATAGAAACATGAGGGGCTAAAATCGAAAAGCATAGAACATATGACGTATATACATATGAGAAACTTGGCCGTTGAGGCCATCAAGTCAAGATTTCATCTATCATCTTATACACATACACCCACATACGTCTACAAAAGCCTCTAACAGATGCATTGACCAAAACCAACTGAAAGTCGGGACAAGTCCCCGCTTTATACGCAATGTACAATATCAAAACATATGAACCACTGTGACTCGGAGAAGCCCCGAACTAACTGGAGCTCACCAATGAACCGCAAACAGCTGGCAACCTACTGTGGCGGCCTACTAGTACCTGCGCCTGCAGCAAGTAAGGTAAATTCCCCGAGAGGGGTCAGTACGAAATAAGTACTGAGTATGCAAGGCTCAGATGAAACTGTATAATACATGAATATTTCAATAAACTCAAAACATATGAATAATCAATGTGAATAAGTCACCATTTTGCATTTTGGAAACCATGTGGATTGCTTTCATTACTTTCATTACTTTCTTTACATTCAATGCTCACTTGTCATTACATATGTCACAATGTACCCGGGCCCCCGACTGATCAGTGGGTCTTTTCATATCATATCATCGTGTTGGGATCGAGTCGAGCTAGGCTTATGCCCCTAGACTTGCCACCCATACATCAATGCATCGGGATCGGGTCGAGCTAGGCTTATGCCCCTAGACCTGCCACCCATAAATCCATACCTCGGGATCGAGTCGAGCTAGGCTTACGCCCCTAGACCTGCCACCCGTACTTGATCATTGACCACATATGCATTACTTTGTTCATTACTTTGAGATTGATACTTTGATAGTCGTAACATCACTTTGGAACTTTGGAACATAACATTGTTGGAAACTTTGAATCATTGACCAATGAGTGAAGGACATGTGAATAAATATCAATGAAAAATATAACATTACTAGCACCATGATACCATTGGAACCATTGGACAATAATCCATGAACAAGAGACATAAGTATAGTCACTATTGAAACATTGGAACATTAACCATGAATATGAGAAATGGGATTCACAATTGTTCAATGAGTAGGAAACATATGACAATGACCATGGATAAGTGCATATGGGATACCTTAGTACATTTCGGAATAGAACTAGTGAAATGTCAATGTGAACACTATTGGCCGTAGAAAGATACGGACAAAGTAACCTTGCATACCTTGTATTCTCAATATGATTCTACAATCTTAAGTGCATACAATAGTCCCGCTCCCTCCTTATGTTTCACTCTACAACACAAGTACATACGGAACCAACATTAACCACCAATTACCTTACAATAGCATATAATAACAATGAATTACATGTTTGCCTTTAAACATGCCATTTCCCCTTGACAAAACCATTGATAAAATTATTATTCCAAAAATTCCATAATATTCCCAACATTGACCAATACATGATAATTGACACATTTCACCACAACACTTCTCCTTTACACTTTCTTATCCATACCACATCACAAATAATCCATCAACTTACCTTAATACAACTCATAACACATATCGGCCAAAATTCCACAATTTCCACTTATAGACAATAACAAGTTTAACACCAAAAATAACACCATACATGTTCATATTTTGTCCATACCATGCTCTTTCATCAAAGGCACAAATCCTAATTCAAGTTCAAATCACCAAGATATCACATCTTTCACAAAAACACAAAGTACCATATTCAACACTTCCAAGCATAACCAACATGATTTACATACTCTCCCATGTACTTAATCTATTAAATCACAATAATAAACACTTACCCAAGCTTGAAAAGTGATGATCTTGTCTCCAAGAAATGGTTGCCTTAGGGTTTGTGAGTTGAGAGAAAAAGCCCTTTTGTAGAAAAAAAATCTAGAAATGTAATGTGTGGTTCCTTGAATAAAAATCTGATTTGGGTGCCTTTATGTAGGCCTTGTGGTCATCTTTAGCCACACTTTGGCATTAAATGCCATATTGGCTTGGTCAAAGTAGAAGAATGGATCATTTTTCCCCTTGGGCCTAAGCATTTTGGCTTTGTTTTGGGCCTCAAATTGGGCCCAATAACATATATCCACTTAACCCACTAAATCCAATGTATAATCCACCATATATCTCATGTGTAATTAATTTCATAATGTCTCGATGATATTCACTTACGAGATTCTCATTCGTCGTCTCCATTGCAAAAATAGAAATTCTAGTCGCCCATGGCTTCATTGAACATTTTTGATAAATTCTTGTGTTTCATGATTTGATCATGTAGGAGTGTATTGATGTATTTGAAACCTTAACAATGCTTAAATAACTCCAAAGAACCAAAAGAAACCATATACGAATCGACGTAGCATTGCGTTGCGAAACGAGCCCGGAAGGGCACATTTATTGTGCCTTGCGCCACTAGCTGCAAAGCAAGCTTGTGGCGCAGGAAATGACACCCATCTGAATCATAGGCTTGCGCCACACCCCCTGAAACAGGGAGTGGCGCAAGTCTTGGTACTTTGCTGAATTTTTCGGCCACCTTTTTCCAACACTTGCATATCGTCCAATACCTTATCAAACCACTACAAAATACTTACTTAGTGATCTTAATCATCAAGTAACCATGACTCCAAGTCACCAAATGAGGTTAGAATGTGTACGGGTTATTACACAAATGCTCCACAAAATCACAAAACACCTCCTATAAGGTCTAATCGCATGTATGTGGCCTAATTTCAATTTTCTCGTCATTAGCATTGCCAAATACATACTTATATCTCTCGACACCTAAGAAAACATTATTCAACATCATCAAGTAGGGTTGGGAAGGTACGGGGTGTTACAATACTTGAAGCCGAACTTGTCAGGTCTCAAGGTGACGGAGGCGAAGTTAAACTCTCGCACCTTAAGCTGACCATTGCATAAGTACATCGGTGAAAGGGACCATACTTGAAGCCGAACTTGTCAGGTCTCAAGGTGACGGAGGCGAAGTTAAACTCTCGCACCTTAAGCTGATTGTTGCATAGGGACCATACTTGAAGCCGAACTTGTCAGGTCTCAAGGTGACGGAGGCGAAGTTAAACTCTCGCACCTTAAGCTGACCATTGCATAAGTACATCGATGAAAGGGACCATACTTGAAGCCGAACTTGTCATGTCTCAAGGTGACAGAGGCGAAGTTAAACTCTTGCACCTTAAGCTGACTGTTACATAGGGACCATACTTGAAGCCGAACTTGTCAGGTCTCAAGGTGACGGAGGCGAAGTTAAACTCTCGCACCTTAAGCTGACCATTGCATAAGTACATCGGTAAAAGGGACCATACTTGAAGCCGAACTTGTCAGGTCTCAAGGTGACGGAGGCAAAGTTAAAATCTCGCACCTTAAGCTGACTATTGCATAGGGACCATACTTGAAGCCGAACTTGTCAGGTCTCAAGGTGACGGAGGCGAAGTTAAACTCTCGCACTTTAAGCTGACCATTGCATAAGTACGTCGGTGAAAGGGACCAAACTTGAAAGCCGAACTAGTCAGGTCTCAAGATGACGGAGGCGAAGTTAAACTCTCGCACCTTAAGATGACCTTTCATGAATGCTATTTGTTTCA
The DNA here is from genome assembly GCA_031232105.1 of Capsicum rhomboideum. NCBI lineage: Eukaryota > Viridiplantae > Streptophyta > Magnoliopsida > Solanales > Solanaceae > Capsicum > Capsicum rhomboideum. The sequence continues at coordinate 143,317,365 of CP124713.1, forward strand.
ATCCTGCAAAAGAAGAAAGGAAAAGACAACACACACAAAAAAAAGGCACAAGAAGAAGAGAGATTGTTACCTGTCAAGACGTTTTAAACTCGGAAGCCATACATCACCAACACGGATAGGCTTGAGACAAGATGTTTTGGTGAGAATGAAGCCCTTGAAGTCTGGTTTCCATCAATCAAAAAACCTTTTTGATGGTGACGGTCCGACATCATGATATAAATTATTTAGTGAGACAATGCAAATCTGAAATTCTCTGCGAGACAGAATTTAGGGTTAACTTCAAAAATTTGTCTAGAACGATCCGGGTGGTGTTAAATTCTAAATTTTTGATATGTTATATATGCATGTTTATGGTATCTATATAATTAAGCAGATCATGATTTAGGTACTCCCACATTGATAAACAAATTTTTTGGTGTCGTCGCGCAAATCTGAAACTGCCGGTGCGCCAAAATCCAAAGTTGAATTCGGGATAACATCTGAAAAGATACCGAATGTATTAAATTATGAATTTAGGATATATTATAGATCTGGATGTATAGTTTTGGAAGAATCAAGCGGCTTGTGATTTCTTCATTCCTACATCAAGATATGCAAGTTTTGGTGAAGCTATGCAGATCTGAAATTCTCAGCATGACAGAATTTAAACCTAAGATTCAAGAAATTGTATAGAACGAAATTGAAGGAGTTTAATTCTGAATTTTGGATATGTTGTAGATATCGAAGTCTAGTTTATGGAATGTTAAACCGTTCAATATTTCGATATTTCTACAATGAGATATGAATTTTCTACCACTAACATGCTGGGCTGAAAAAAGTGACGAAAATTAAAAGAGAAGAATATATTACCTGACATTGTTCTCCTTTGTGTGACTCCCGATGCTGCAATATCAAAATAATAGAGAGCATCCATCTATTTATAGATGCGGCAAGGCATTAATAGTCTCCTTGTTGAAATAAAACTAAGAGAAGTTTTCAAGTCCTTAAGGAGGTGGCATACTCCTAATTGGAGTGGAATTGGGACAGTTCAAGTTTGTAGGAATATAGACATCCTAATTCTAATTGGAGAATGATTGGTTATGGAGTAGAAGAATTTCATTCCCGAAATGGAAAGGAGTATCCTGAAGACGCGCAAACAAGAAAAAAGTCAAGTCAATACTTCGAGCCTAGTCTTCGAAAGATTAAATATCTCCGACAAGTCTCGAAGTGAGGGCATTTGTGATCATATGAATTTTAAATATATTAGTCCAAATAAATATGGTGGATTAATATAATTGGATTAATTATTTAAATCCAATAAATATGAATTTAATTAAAGTCCAAAATTCATCGGGCTAGTCCATTAATTTGGGCTACAAATAATGAGCCCACTTGGTTAAGCCCAATATGTCATCTTAGTCTAGAGGCCCAATTTGGCGCCAAGTGTCAAATGACGTGGCATGTCAAGTCAAGTAAAGGAGCCAATAGGACCATGCCACATGTCAAAATGATGCAGCAAGCCTAGTGAAATCAAAGGCCCATAAAAATGCGTCATGTCACTTAAATCTGATTGGCCAAAAGAAGCTCATCTTCACCATGACTCTTTCCTTTCCACAACTATAAATACGGGCCTCATAATTCAAGAAAAGAGGAACAATTCTAACAATAAGCAAGAGAAAGCTCGTGGATCAAACACCACAAATTTCTCTACAAGCTACAAGTTCAAACATTCAAGTTTATAAACAACTGAAGATCAAGACGAAGATTCAAGATCAAGCTCAAAAGCCCTTGAATCCAAATTCACAAGTCAAGATCAAATCCACCAAGTTCACAAATCAAGTTCAAGTTCATCAAATTCAAGATCAAGCTCGAAGCCCTTGAATTTATATTTAGAAAGGCGAATCAGAGGATTCATAGAGATTGTAACACTCACATATTGAAATCAATAAACGATTGTTGCAATATTTTTCTTGTCCCGATTATTATTTTCTCGGTCGCGAATTTTATTGTCTTACAGGGTTCAACTTACTTCCACAACATGACCATGTGCAACTCAACGTATTTAATTGATCTGCAAAACAAAGAGCAAGATCATCAAGTTACTTTGAAGCAAAATTATTTGATAGGACCATTTCTTATTTCAAAATAATATCACATGGACAAGGAAGTAGTGTGAGTATACAGACTCCACTTTCTTTCTTGCATTTATTTTGTACCTTTAAGTTAGCATCATTATTTGTATATCATCATAAAGTGTGCTATAAATATTATTTTTTGTATCATATTTGGTTTTTTTTTCTGGTTCATATTTCATGCATACTTGTGAGGGATTAATAAGATAAGATCTAGCCCGATTGGCTTGTACTTTCCTCGTTTGAGGATTTTCACAATTGATAAAAGTCCATGCCTAGAGGCTAATCTAAGATTTAGAACATGGATGCACCACTAATGAAAGGAGAAAAAAGGCGTATTAAGTGAGAATTAATCCTTGTTTGTTGTTTCCTAGTGCACTATTCAGTCTTACACTATTTTTGTTCTGTCTACAATGTGTTTGATGAAAGTCTCAAATGAACTATTTCTGAATATCAAGTACAAATTGAGTAGATGAGCATTTGTTTTTTTCTCCTTGTCATTTTCAACATATTACTTGTATAAAAAGATGGCTAATGAAGTCATTTTAATAATTGATTAAGAAAACTAATGAGTTTTTTATATTTTAATAGTGATTAGTAGCCTTTGAACTACTTCTTTCTGTTGTTGGCCTTTCAACTGCACTTTTATTTAGCAAACTAAAAAAAAGGACAGCCCGGTGCACTAAAGCTACCGCTATGCGCGGTGTTCGGGGAAGACCAAAAGGGTGTATTGTACGTAGTCTTACCTTGCATTTCTGCTAGAGGCTGTTTCCAAGGCTGGAACCCGTGACCTCCTGGTCACATGGCAACAACTTTACCAGTTACTCCAAGGCTTCCCTTTCACTTTTATTTAGCAAGCTACTCTGACAAAATCTTTTTTGATCTGATAGATAGCTTACTCTACTCTCTTTGCCGCTGTTTCTCAAACAAAGGGTTGGTTCTTTTGCTAAACTTCACACCGTGAAAAGGTAAGATCGTGTTCAAAGTCTCTTTCTTTTATCAAATTGCTAGAGAAGAACAGTAAATCATTACACCATTTCCTTTAACAGGATCTTCTCCATTATTACACCATTTCTTTTGCTTAGAAACCAAAATATATGCGCGTAGTTCTGATTCTTGTAGCAGAAATTGCCAATGTTAAAAAATGTCTGCAATGTGTTTGATAAAAATCTCAACTGAACTGTTTGTGAATACAAAGTAAAGAATGACAGATGATATGATCCGTTTCCGGAAAAAATGTGTTTTTTATTTCTCATTTTTAACATTTTGGTAGATTGTATAAAAATGAGGTAGATTCCCTCCAACTCAGAAATGTAATTTAATAATCTTAGAATTGTAATCTAGCTATTTGATTGTTGTTTCTGATGGTGCCCTTTCAACTACTTCTTTAGCCAGTTACTTTCACAACTGATCGATCGTTATCTCCACAAAAAAATTTCAAGAATAACTTTGAAAATATAATTATTAATAACAATTACTACAACAACATACATAGCAGGTGTAATCCCGCAAGTGAGGTCTGCGGAGAGTAGTGTGTAAACAAACCTTACCCTACAAGGTAGAGAGGCCATTTCCGATAGACCCTCGGAAATTCACTATGTTTGATGGATACTCTTTTAATATAAAAGACTGGGAGTACAATGACTTCTTATATATGTCTGGCTATATCATAATTGTTTCCTTCTATGACTTTTCTCATGTTAAATTTAATAATCACAAGGGACCATTTTGAACCTATGAATACATTTTACTTATTTTATACGAATACATTTTCCTTCGTACCAAACACATCATCTATGCTTCCTTGTTTCTCCTTGGCTTTGTCTTAGAATGGTTGCCTCTTATGTTTTTTGCAATGCGGAATAAATACATAAATCATATCCTTTCTCTTGAAGGGTTTCTCGTTGTTGTAATCTCACCCTCACACAACTATACATGGTCAACTGTGTAAAGTACTCTCTCTGTTTCATTTTGTTTATTATAAATTGACTTGACAGAAACTTAACCATAAAGGAACGGGAGTCGGGGAAGGGCCGAGCCACAAGGGTGTATTGTAAGAATTTTTTGCAATGAGGTTGTTCCGTGATCTCATAACAACAACTTTAACAGTTACTCTAAGGCTTTCCTTCAGGAAATCAATTGACGAGGGGAAAGATATTCAGGAGAATAAAATGGCAGCACTAACAGGTTCTTATACACCTACTGTTCTGACTGTTGTAGTAGAAATTGGCAATGTTAAAAGATGTCTACAATGTGATTGATCAAAGTCTCAATTGAAATTACCAATGTTAAAATATGATCCATATTACTTTACTTGTATAATAAATGGCTACCCTACCAACTGTGCTTCTAATTGGCTAACGAAATAATAATTAGTATTATTGGCAGAGTAGGTTAGTAAAATAACACCAGGCATTTTAGAATTCCAATAATTTGCATGTGATCACATATTCCAATAATAATATTACCAACAAGAAGCAGAATTAACAATTGTTTAAGAAGATAATGGGTATTAAAAATATGTAAATATAGATCTAGCTATTTGATTCTTCTTTCAACTACACTTCAATTAGCAAACTACTTCAACAATTCTGACAAAATCTTTGCAACTGTTCAACATTATTTCTCAAACAAGGGCGAAAGGTAAGATCCCGTTGAAAGTCTCTTGTTTTTTTCTTTTGATTTTATTGACAGCATAATAACATGATGGGGTGGTTGAGAAAATGATAAAAACGATCCCTTATGTTTGGGGTAGATTTGAAATTATCTCTTAAAGACACTTCTGAGCAGTTCGTTATCCTTTTAAATTTGTTAAAAGTGAACACTTTCGGTATTTGTCACATATTTACAAACTCATAACTGTTAGATCTAAGGGGAAGATTTAACAAGCAACACCAGGAATGTCACGCCAAATCTCAAAAACCGCAACCCCAAAACTGCACCAAACACCAAAAATAGCATAAACAAGCAGAGTTATTTGAAATGCTTGAATTGAATTGAATGAAAATACAGGTGTCCAACTAATAACATAAGCAGTATACATTTCTTACACACCCCTTCAAGTTGAGAATGGTAAATATCTGCTTTGTTTAACTAATTTGCTCATTATGATTCAACACTGCATTCATATACGTGTTTTTTAATTTCTCAATTGTATAAAAATGGGGTAGATTCCCTCCAACTCAGAAATGTAATTTAATAATCTTGGAATTGTAATCTAGCTCAGTTGGTGGCCTTTCAACTACTCCCTCCGTTCCATTTTACTTGGCTCTTTTGACGTGACACATTCATTAAGAAAATATTAATTAGAAGTGTATTTTACAAAATTAACCCTATTAATGATGTCTTGAAACTCTAAATCGAACTATTACTATTTTTTTTAGTTATTTAATACTGAGGGTAATATGGGAAAGAAGTAATAAAACACTCTTGATTTGCTAAATTGGACAACTAATTTGCAACAAACATGTTTAGAAAGAAGGCCAAGTAAAATGGAACGGAGGGAGTACTTCTTTAGCCAATTACTTTCACAATTGATTGATCGTTATCTCCACAAAAAATTTTCAAGAATAACTTTGAAAATATAAATATCAACAACAACATAACCAATATAATCTCACAAGTAGGGTTTGATGAGGATAGCGTGTACGCAAACCTTACCCTACAAGGAGGCTATTTCCGGTAGACCCTCATAAATTTTAACAACTACTACAAGATAAACATCTTTATGAGTGAAAATAGTTAGCCAAAGTTGAATGCCCTCAACTTGACAACAAGCAAATGGTTCCATTAACTATGTTTCCTTCTATATATGTCTTTTCTCCTGTTTTTGGGTTAACTTTTTTTTGCCACAATTCTAGTTAGTTAAAGTTAATAATCACAAGGGACCATTTTGAACCTACTACCATATTTGTTATTTGTTGTTTTGTTTCTTCTTCTCTTTTTCAACATTTTACTTATTTTATACATTTTCTTCATTCAATGCTGCATCTCTGTCTCTCTCTCTCTATCTTCTCCTCCTCACAAATTTTAAGCTTTTCATTTTTCAAGCTAATAGTTTTTTTTGGCAAGTACACAAAAACATTGAGAAACAAAGCAACAATAGCAGATTTTTCATCAAGTAAAAAGGTTAGTCTTTAATAAACTTTAAAAAGTTTGTTTAATTTTGGTACTTAGATCTGTGGGAAAATTTTGAGAAAGTAAACACTGAAAACAATTGACTTATTTATATTTGCAAAAATGTACATTTTTAGCTATGAAATTTTATGCTACTTTATTCTTCTGATAAACTTTTTATCTACTTTTTATACATCAGATCCTGGAAATTTGACAGGAAGGGAAAGGCACTTACAATCATGAAAAATGAAGGGGAAAGAGAGAAAGGGGAATCAAACAACTTTGTGGTATGTCAATAAACTGCAACTAAAAATGCATTCCTTTAGTAATAGAAAATTTTAAGCAGCAAACTGTCAATAAACCCAGAAAACAATGACTTTATATGCTTCTATCTTTCACTTGGATGATTATCTAATTATATGGGTGGAAGGTAATCCTAGGCATAAGTTCTCGGGGTAATTTCACCCATGATCACTAAAATTTACTTATGTATCTGTACTATATTGTCTCACTAAATTCACTGAACTTTACGTGTTGTATCAGTATAGTCAACAAATTAATTGTTATCTCATTAAAGTCACGAAACTAGTGTTACTTACCCAGAAAGTACAATTCACCGGAAAGTCAAATTTTTGGGTGTCGGAAATAACATGTCAACAATAATTTTAATTTCTTTTCAAAAGTCCAACTGCAACAAAAATGTATGCCTTGAGTAATAGATAATTTTAAGCACCAAAACTGTTGATAAAACGTATAAACCAATGTATAATTTTTCCTTCCTGATATGAAATTCAATAAATGAATGGGTTTGCTTATTTCCTTGATATTCTGATAAATAAAACATTGGTTTGGTCATTTCTCAGGTGTCATTTTCTGCTCTTCGCAAGGACGTTGTCAACATTCTAGATTTCATGGAGAGGTTAAAGAATGAAGAAGATCAACTAGCTGTTGACGTGGCTGATCAAATTGAAGAGCTGAAAGTGGGGCTAGCATTTATTTGTACGTACGTCCAGCTTTCTCATTGTGATTTGGAAGAGTTTGAAGATAGAATGAGTGCTTCAAGACAAGAGGTTGATAATCTGCTTCGGCCAATTTTGAATGATGTTGATAAAAATGTCGGGCGTAAATGCAACTTGCATCTTGCCATTCCTAGCCTCATGGATAATATCGATGATTGTATCAGCTCATGTGATTGTTCTAAATCAAGTGACAAAATGACTGCGGAGCAGTTGAACTTCCTCTTCCTGAATCTCCATCATCTATCCAAGTTTCTTGCTGAACAGGTTTATCCATTAGAGACTCAGTATGAGATTCTTCAGAATGTGTGTGGCAACATAAGAGATTTCCATGGGTTGATAGTGAATGGTTGCGTTGAGCACGACATTGTGGAATATGTCTTACCTCAGCTTCAACCTATGGCTGAGAGTGTAGGACACTTCATTTGGGATGAAAAAACTAGTGAAAAATCTCAAGTCTTCAAGCTAAAACATCTATTGTTGAAGATTATTCCAATAGAACTGGAGGTGATGCACATATGCTTTACAAATTTGAAAGCTTCAACTTCAGCAGAAATTGGACACTTCATTAAGAAGCTCCTAGAAACTTCTCCGGGAATTCTTAGAGAGTATCTGATTCATCTACAAGAACACATGGTAAATGTCATTACCGCTAGAACTTCAGGGGCTCGAAACATTCATGTCATGATAGAGTTCCTATTAATTATTCTTTCTGATATGCCCAAGGACTTTATTCATCATGACAAATTATTTGACCTTTTGGCACGAATAAGAGCACTTACCAGGGAGGTATCAACTCTTGTTCGTGACTTAGAAGAGAAATCAAGGAATAAAGAGAGTACCAATGGAACAAATCATGCTAAGCTAAACTTGCTGGAAAATATTGAACTCCTCAAGGAAGATCTCAAACAGGTTTATCTGAAAGCCCCGAACCCATGTCAATGGTGCTTCCCCATGAGTGATGGACCTCTCTTCATGCATCTGCTACACATACACTTAAATGATTTGCTAGATTCCAATGCTTATTCAAGTTCTTTGATAAAGGAAGAAATTGGACTGGTGAAAGAAGACTTAGAATTCATAAGATCTTTTTTCGCGAACATTGATCAAGAATTGTGTAAAGATCTTTGGGCACGTGTTTTAGATGTGGCATATGAGGCAAAAGATGTCATTGATTCAATTATTGTTCAAGATAATGGTCTCTTACATCTTATTTTCTCGCTTCCCATTACCATAAGAAAGATCAAGCTTATCAAAGAAGAAGTCTCCAATATATCTGAGAAGATTCCCAAGAACAAGAGCGTCATTGTTGTAAACTCTCCCAAGAAGCCAGTTGAAAGCAAGTCATTGACAGCTGGTAAAATAATTGTAGGTTTTGAGGAGGAGACGAACTGGTTAATTAGTAAGCTCACCAGTGGACCAAAAGTTCTAGATGTCATCTCAATCACTGGTATGCCGGGTTCGGGCAAAACTACTTTGGCGTACAAAGTATACAATGATGAATCAGTTTGTAGTCATTTCGACCTTCGGGCATGGTGCACAGTTGACCAAGAATATGACGAGAAGAAGTTGTTGGTGAAACTTTTTAATCAACTTACTGACTCGGATTTGAAGTTCAGTGAGGATATTGATGTTGCCGATAAGCTGCGGAAACAATTGTATGGAAAGAGGTACCTAATTGTGTTAGATGACGTGTGGAATACTACTACATGGGATGAGTTAACAAGACCTTTCCCTGAAGTTGAGAAAGGAAGTAGAATTATTTTGACGACTCGACAAAAGGAAGTGGCTTTTCATGGAAAGGGCAACACTGATCCTCTTAACCTCCGATTGCTAAAACCAGAAGAAAGTTGGGAGTTATTAGAGAAAAGGGCATTTGGGAAAGAGAGTTGCCCTGATGAGCTATTGGATGTTGGAAAAGAAATAGCCCAAAATTGTAAAGGGCTTCCTTTGGTGGCTGATCTGATTGCTGGCGTCATTGCAGCGATGGAAAAGAAAAAGATTGTGTGGCTTGAAATTAGAAATAATTTGAATTCCTATATTTTCGGTGGTGAAGTTGATGTGATGAAGGTTATAGAATTAAGTTATGACCATTTACCACATCACTTGAAGCCATGCTTGATTTACCTTGCAAGTTATCGGAAGGACGAAGTAATTTCAGTCAATCTTTTGGGAGGTGTATGGTGTGCTGAAGGACTTATGGAACAAGCAGAGATGATTGAGGATTATTTGGGTAATTTAGTTTCCAGTAGCTTGGTAATTCATTTCAGTGAGATAGGGAATTTCCCGACTTGCCAACTTCATGATCTTGTGCATGACTTTTGTTCGATAAAAGGAAGAACGGAAAAGTTGTTTGAACATATAAGGTCAAGTGCTCCATCTTCTTCTTCAAATTTGATGCCAAGTAAAGTGACCGTTGATTATCACAGCAAGCACTTTGGGCCTAACAATTTCGTTCTGTTTAGTTCAAAAAAGAAAAGGCTTTCTGCTAAACACCTCTATTCTTTGTTAATAACTGGAGACAAGATGGACGATCATCTTTATGATACATGTCACCTAAGACACTTGAGGCTTCTTAGAGTGTTGCAACTGAGTGACTCTTTTATCATTGTGAAAGATTCTTTGCTTAATGAAATATGCATGTTGAATCATTTGAGGTTCTTATACATTAGGACAGAAGTTAAATCTCTGCCTTCATCTTTCTCAAACCTCTGGAATCTGGAAACCCTCTGGTTGACTAACAAAGGATCAACCTTGGTACTATTACCGAGAATTTGGGATCTTGTAAAGTTGCGAGGGCTGTCCATGAGTGGTTGTTCTTTCTTTGATATGGATACAAATGAACCAATATTGATAACAGAGGACTCAAAGTTAGAGAACTTGAGAGTATTAGAGACACTCGTGCTTTCCTATTCGAAAGATACAGAGGATATCTTCAAAAGGCTTCCCAATCTTCAGCATCTTGCATTTGTTCTCCAGGAATCATGGGATTATTCAACAGAGGGATATTGGTTCCCAAAATTGGATTTCTTAACTAAACTAGAATTCCTCAAAGTAGATTTTAAAAGTTCAAATTCAAATAACAGTGGGCCCTTTGTAGCGACAAATCGGCCATGGGATTTTCACTTCCCTTCAAATTTGAAAATATTGGATTTGACTGCCTTTCCTCTGACATCAGATTCACTATCAACAATAAGGAGACTGCCCAACCTTGAAGTGCTGATCGTTATTAGAACAATCATCCAGGGGGAAGAATGGAACATGGAGGAGGAAGACATCTTTGAGAAACTCAAATTTTTGATGTTGTCTGAAGTGACTCTTGCTAAGTGGGAGGTTGGAGAGGAATCCTTTCCCGTGCTTGAGAAATTAGTACTGTGGGAATGTCGTAAGCTTGAGGAGATTCCGTCTAGTTTCGGCGATGTTTGTTCATTGAAAATTATCCAACTTGCAGGGAGCCCTCAACTTGAAGATTCCGCTCTGAAGATTAAAAAATATGTTGAAGATATGACGGGAGGGGAGCTTAAGGTCGAAATATTGTGAGCACCAACGGAACAGGTTCTTCTCCATTCTTTTGCTTCTTAGAAATCAAATATACGAGTGCTGTTCTGATTCTTGTAGTGGCAATTACCGCAGTGTTAAAAGATGTCTACAATGTGTTTGATGAAAGTTTCAACTGAACTGTTTGTGAATGCTAAATAGAAAATGAGCAGATAATCAAGTTTAAACTGGCAAGTCTCTCTTGAAACATACATGGGATTGCTGACTCTGATATGATGGGCAAGAAGGAAGTCAAACAAAAGGTTGGCAACCTCTGTACCATATGAAAGTTATCCTGTATCTCATTTTTTCAAGTTCTTATAAATCTTTCAAGAAATACCATCATCACATACATGTGAAAACTCTTCAGCTAATAAAGTTACCAAGAAATTCCAATGCAACAAGAAGTGGGATACTTGTGTGCAAAGAGTTTGATTGTGATGCAGAATGGTGGAATTCACGTGCACCAAGAATCAGCCACCGATAAGCATTTTTGAAACAAGTAAATGTTTAAGTTGAAACCACCATCTGGTGAAGTTCGAACAGTCACCAGATGGTGGTTTCAGCTCTAAGGTGACAAGCACACACCATGGGGAGGGCGATTTCAAGCTCAAGGAAGAATTTAGTGAAGCCCATCTCCTTCAGAATCCTGATGCATATGGTTAGTGTTCCGAGAAACCTATCTGGCCTCTGTTATGTTGTTTCCAAGTTTGTTATCTGTGTTGTTTTGCAACTGTTGCCTCTAGTTTGTCAATAAGTATCATGTGTAAGTATGTAATTGCTCAGTGAGTTTGCTAAATTTATCTTCCGTTTCATAATGTGGACTAATCATGTTAGAGTCTTGATATTGTTGAATATAGAACTGTTATATATGGTTAATTCTTTAGTTCTTCTGAAATACAAATTTGATAATGTGGTTTTACTTTGCAACATAACAGAGGAAGACAAATCGGTCATGGGATTTTCACTTCCCCTCCAATTTGAAAATATTGGTGTTGCGTGACTTCCCTCTGACATCTGATTCACTATCAACAATTGCGGGACTGCCCAACCTTGAAGAGCTGTTCCTTGAGAGGACAATCATCCAGGGGGGAGAATGGAACATGGGGGAGGAAGACACCTTTGAGAATCTCAAATTTTTGAAGTTGGATGAAGTGACTCTTGCAAAGTGGGAGGTTGGAGAGGAATCCTTTTTTGGAGATCTAGTAGGCTTACAGAGATTCTGCCTAGTTTTGGGCATACTTATTCATTGAAAATTATCGAAGTTGCAGAGAGCCTTCAACTTGATGATTCCGCTATATGAAGATTAGGGAATATGCTGAAGATATGAGGGGAGGGGGCGAGCTTCAGATATTTGGCCCGAATAATATCCCGTTATTTAAGTAGCTTTTAAGCATTATGTGTGAAAAGTCTTGTGACATTGGCTTCTGTACATGAATAGAACCTACCCACAACCGCTGTAAATTTATACAAAAGTAAAACACAAAATAGAACCTACCCACAACCGCTGTAAATTGTGACAGCCTCTGATGAGCTTGCCAAGATCAGGTATTTGAACGGTAGCATAGCTTAAATTCAAAGAGGTGAGTTTGGAGTGGACTGGATAAATAGTTGGAAAGTAGGCTGGCACGGCCTCCCAAAACCCACTCAAGCCTTTGAGTTTATTGCAGCCCGAAAAAGCTTGAGATATATTTACGGAAACTTCGGAAACATCAGCCTGTGTGTCAGCAGAGTAGGATCCGGTACCAAATTGAACCAACTGCGAAGCATGACGAAGTAGCTTTGGAAGTTTCTCGATGGACAGAGCACGATTGAGCCGAAGAGTCCTCAAATGAGGAGAGCGAGCAACTAGACGCTCCAAAGCTGAGAAGCTGACCTCCGAAGCCAAACAAGCAATGCTAAGTGACACGAGCGATGTGCAGCTATCAGGAAAATGACTAAGCCAATGACCACTCAGGTCTTCCACTTCACTTTCTCCCAAGTCCAATTCTCTCAGATTCCTGCAGCATTCCTGAGATTACATAAGAATACAAATCTGAAGCATTCCTGCCCCAATTAATTGAGGGCATGAGTGGGTGGAGTGGGCTATGATTAAATTTTAACCATGGTTTAGATGTCAACGAGGAGAGGGAGGCTTGCGTGGGGTTAGACGAATCGTGAGATTACTTCTCAGAATATATGATTATGAGCATATGGCTATATCAAGTTTGATATTTCCTCTATCACACTAACTCTTCAAATATTAATTTATACTTTTCGTGCACTATCATCAATAAAATACAAAGATTCGATTAAAATTTTAATTAGATTCAGTTTCTGCTTTAGCTTTTAAAGTTGGGCTGGAAATTGTGCCCTATTACATCCCTTCTGTTTTTTTAGCCAGGTCATACAAGTCTATGATCTTGCTTCATGGCCCAGAAATAGAATCAAAAGACCAAGGCATTTCTTCGCTATGGCATTCTTGCTACTCTTTCCACCAAGTGCCGTCAAAGACAATCCAAGTCTACGTTGCTCAGACTCTTCAATTTTTGGTGCCGCACCCGTGTTGACACGACATGGGTGTGGGTGTGGGATCCGTGTCCGATTTGGTCAACCGATTTCGGGTAATTTGACCAAAATCGATGGGGAAAATCTGGACAGTTTTAATGATTTCTGTAATCAATACAAAAGCTAAGGTGAAATTGAAGAAAATGGAATACCTTTTATATAGAAATTTCTATGTCACTCCTTTCCTTTAATCTCCTTCCAGGATTCTCCTCAAGTTCTCCACATAATATCTCATAATTTAGGTTTTATAACTCTAATTTTAGATATTTTGATTATTGTTAGGCGAATCCCCGCACCCGTATCCATACATGGATCCATATCCCCGAATCTTAAAATTTAGATCATGAAGGATCCGACCTCTAGATCCGCACCCGTATCGGACACCCGCACCCGAGTCCGAGCAACTTAGATCCAACTTGGTTACTGAGAAATTTTGATGCAACAAGAAGTGGGATATTCGTGTGCAAAGAGTTTGAATTGTGATTCAGGGTGGTGGATTCATGTGCACCAAGAATCAGCCACCGATAAGCATTTGGATTTGAGAGGCTGCTGTTTCTAACGATCAAGATGTTCAAATAGGTGCTGTACTACAACATTTGGCCTCATGTGCAACAGTAAGTGTTGTTCCTATTAATACATCAATGCAGAATATGCCATCTCAAACTTTAGACAAAATTGGTGCCTATTTCCTCCTGTTTCTAAGAAAAAAGAAATTTAATGTGAGTACTACGGCTACCGCTACTGCAGGAATGAATCCAAATGTGCAAGTACCTCTAGGTACATGGCTATCACCTCCTTCACTGATACATAGTTCTTTGAATATCTTCTACAGACTGAACATGGCCATCGGCCTCCTTTATTGATGAGCAATTTTCTCCTGTTCCTTCGTCAAGAATCATGAAGGCCTCCATTATCAATTCTCACAATGTGATGCCAAAGTTGAAGCCAATATCCTTCCAATTTCTGACCCATTATGGTTATTGTTCCAAGAAATGCTATCTGGCCTTTGTTATGTTGTTTTGGAAGTGTTTCCTTGAACCTTAGCTTATTGATCACATAACGAAATTCCTTGGAAAATGGGACGAGAGAAATAGACAATTGTAAACCCACCTGAAACTGAAACAGTACTCACTTGCAACCAAACATTAGTAGTAATTTCTATGGCTGTCAATATTTCCTCCATGGAAACTGCCTCAACGCACCTCATTTTCTCGATCATTCTTCTCATCCATCCCACCACTTGACCCTTCTTCCAGTTCCAACTTGCTCAAATTGTTCCTATACTTGCAAGGCTTGTGGTTCTGCTGGAAATGGATTTAGTTTTAGCTGTGCCCGTTGCGAATTTGATATCCACATGCAATGTGCCCTTCAAACTGTCTTCGTATTCCCGCACCATCATCACGAACTTGAGTTCATATTTGATTCCCCTTTTGATGAAGAGGCCTATGAATTATGAAAGCACATTCTTTGTTTGTGATCTCTATCACGACAATGCAGATCTTAGTTACTGGTTGTATTATTGTGCTGATTGTGATTTCGGCACACATCTCGAATATGTCATTTCCAAATCTGTCAGACAACATGAATCGAAACTGCCAGCCAACAAAGCAAGAGCAAATCCAGTAGTAATTATGAAAACAGAGGAGGAACCAATCAGATACAGGAAACCAATGAAGTAGAGGAAAACGGAGGTGTGACGAATAGAGTAAAAACGGAGGTGTCACATACAATGCAATAAATCATCATCTTAATCTTGTGTTTCTATCTCCTGTTTCCTTTGCAAAATTTATCTTCAGTTTCATAATGTGGACGAGTCTTGATGTTGAATATATATATATAGAGAGAGAAATGTTATATATGGTCAATTCTTTAGTGCTTCTGAAATACAAATTTGACAATGTGGATTTACTTTGTAACTTAACAAAGGGAAAGGCTATTTTGGTCGCTGTTGCAGTTAGCTCTACATGAGGGAATAATTAGCTGCTACACTTTCTCTGAAAGCTGTGAAACAACAGACAAGAATCTCATTAAAAATCTAATGCAGGAAGGTTCGAACAGGGATGAAGAACCTGTTGCTCAGAATTATTCAAGTGTGGCTAGATCAGCGAGGATATAACATCCTGGCATCTTCCTAAATAATCCAAGAGGAATCCACTATCTGTTTTACGTCAAGCAATAGTAATTTCCGATATTAACGGTGAAATCCAGTTTTGGTGTAGTGGTTGCTCCAATAGCCCTTTCTGTGAGGCAATTAGTCAAGAAGAGTGCAACTCAAGGTGAACCTACTCCATAAACTAATCTGCAAGACAAGTCATTTGCTTGAAGCAACAAGATTTAAAAGGGTCATTTCTTATCTATCTATAACATTCTAAAAGTGGGAAGCCCCAAAGTTGAAAGTTAGATTACGATTATACCCTTTAAAAGTTGATTGACCATTATACCCTCTATTAAATATTAAATATTCATTGTATCTAATTAGGTTAATTAAAATCCAATTAATGATAGATTACTCAATGTGAACGCGGTCTATTGGAAGAACATTTGATCTTAATCTAATCTTTTCACCTCCTTAGTTAAAGGACCTTTGGGTTGCCTTTCAACTTATATAAATGAACTTTTGAAAGAAGAAGCAATATACTCCTAATCTTTTGTAAGTTCATGTAGTCATTTTCTTCTTTATTTCTTCGTGAAGTTCTTGATTCTTTATATTATGATTTTTTTTCTTTCAAGAAGTATGATTTTTTTTTCTTCTTGCAGATATTTTCATCAATAAATTGTATTATATCATAGATAAAATTGCAGATTATATGTTATATTTTTGTGTTTAGGTGAATAGATTGTGATATTTGGCTTTTCTCATAAGTTTAACCTCCTCATATATTGTTACTGGTTTTTCTATGGTTGAACCCAATTTTTAATTCTATTAGTGTTTCTTAATTGAAATATTTTATCTTATGGATCAAAAATATGAAGAGGTTGTCAAATATCTAGAATTTATTTATATACTATAAAACTTCACATGTAAATTTTAAAAAATATGAAGAGGTTGTCAAGTATCCACAATGTATTTGTATAATATAAGAATTCAATGTTAAGTGAAATTTGATGAATTTTGTTAATTTAGTTATGAGATTTTTAGTTTTGTTATAGGATAGGTATTTCATTTTGTTCATTTTGTCATTGTCTTGTTGATGTATGGGTTCTGGCCTCTGGGAGGAAAGCTATCCTCTCTTTGTGATATTGAATAATAGTTATTTCCTTTTTCCTTTTCTTTTACTTATTTAAATATAAATAGATAATGAGATTGCATTATATTAATCACCAAGGTGCACATCTTTATTTGAGTAGTGCTTTTTATATTTCTGAAAAAGAAATTGAATAAATGGTATTACTTATTTGTATAAGATCTCCAACATAGCTTAATCTTGCTAATTCTAATTAATATTGCATGCTACTAAAATGGTTGTTGAAACATGTTCTTTATATTCTATAGTTCATCTTTGTTATTCAAAACATATTTCAATAACAATTGTATGTTGTTATTCACTAATATAACTCGGAATACACGTGCAACACACGTCTCGAACAAGTTTAAAGTTGCATTACGAAAATATTCTTATAAAATTATAACGTTTATGAATAAAAATGTAAATACTCATTAATTATATTATTGTTATATACTTATGAACAAAATATAAATATTAAAAAGATAAAAGCTTAAATTAAATAATTATTATTATTTAAGAATTGTTCCATGTACGCAAATTTTCTTAATTATAGTTTATATAGATTTTACGGTTTTTTTGTAAAATCTTCCATGACATGAATACAATAACCTTTTTAGCATTGTCTCTTTACATTCTTTACTTTGTTAGTCATTAAATAGTTATAATTTATTTTTTGTAACAATCATAGTTATTCTACTCTGTAATTGTTTATTTCTTTCATCTTCTCAATGTACCATTAACTTTTATCAGCCTTTTCAAGTTTTTATAATCATTTATTTTTTTTTATACTATTCTAAAAGTGGAAAAATCTTATGTTGAAAAGTTGAATTACCAAAATATTCATCAAAAGTTAAAGAAATTTTTTACCCTTTTAAAATTAAATATTGATTTTTGCATTCAAGTACAAAAATGTAAATCGAATATTTGTTATTGGCTTTTGAAGACTAAGCCGGAATGGTCAGAATGTAACTATTAATATTTATAATTGCACTACTAAAAATTACTCCTATTACACATTAATATATCAATTAATAGTCTCATTTTTTCCACAAGAAAATACTCCTATAGGGGGAGTGAAGAGCAGGGAGTTACGTTAAGGGTAAAGGAAGTGAAAAGGCCAAGGGTTGCTTGGAAAAAATTGTGGCTTTATAGTCTTGTATGGTGGAAAAACTCTTTCATTCTCATTAGTTGTGCAATGACATCAAATAAAAATTATTCATTCTTTGTTATTTTAGATTTTGTTGCACTTGGTTATTTGATGTGTTCCAAAGTCAAATGAATACTTTGACACCTTGACTGGTACAAGTTGAACTTTATTGTAATTTTAATTAATTTCCTTTCTTCTTTTTGAATATTTTTCAAAGCTTAAATAAACCATCCTACTCTTGAATGTTTAAGGCAAAGATAAATATAGTTTTTTTGTGCTATGTTTGTAGGTTTTGCAGAAATATATATATTTGCTCTTCATATAATGTAAATGATAAGATTAATATTATTAATTTCAGCATTTTCTATTTTATAACTCAATTCTTAAGTATATAATAAAGGTTTATAATAATGACAAGGGACAAACGTGCAGCGCACGCCCAGGACTAGTATATTATTAAAAGGAGAGGATGCAGGCTCCTCATTAAGCCAAGTGGCATTATATAAATTAGTCATTTGGCATATTAATTAAAATTTAATTTAAATTAATGTTCACGATTTTTGAAATTAAGTGGTTACAACTTCTTATCTATTACTAACATATTTGTAGGACTTTTCAAATTTAAAACTGCCTTTTTATTTGATGCACGTAACCTAATGGATCATAATCTCATTCTCCCATCAATTTTTAGCGTTAGAAATTTTGGCAGATTAGCCAAGGATTTTGTTCTCTCTATTAATAATCAGTTTTGCACTCCTTCAAATTATTATTATTATTATTATTATATTTTCTTTCTTTAATTTGATGTTTATTTTACCGCCAATAGTCACATATTCATGCTTTATCAATCGATTCTTCCTCTTCTTCTTCTTTTTTTTTTTTTTTTTTTTTTATATATGTTGTTCCAAAATCAACAGAATTGTAGAAGTAACTTTCTAATAATTGGCATTTCGGTGAGTTATTAAGTATAGATACATTTTGTTCTATATATTTTGTATCTTTTACTGACGATTTTGTTGATGGGTTATTCTAAAAATAGCAGAATTACACCCTTAGAACATGGCAACACTAGAGATGTTGACGATGGAGAATATGATGCCGTAATGATCTATAGGATGATCATGTGGATATATCACGCTGAAAAAATACAGCTTATTTCAAGCCAATTAAACAGCAACAATGGATCAACTGCTAAAAAAGGACTTGGCTTGGCAGCGTTGCAAATGAGCAGAATTGTTCACAAAAATATGAAGAAGTTGTGAATTTATACAAAGGGTGGGTTGAAAATTTTATGCTATTTAGTAAAAAATTAATTTTTGTGGCTAATAGATTGGCAATTCAATTAGTAGTTCTCCAAAGTTTAGTGTTTATAGTTGGGATTTTGGTTGGATCAAATCATCGGCTATGGAGAATGCTGCAGAATTCGTGGAGTTTGTTACCGATAAATCTCATGGATCGTCACTCAAATTTCTAAATACCTAAGTCTAAAAATCACTCAATTTTACCTAAGTATCATAAAAATCATTGAACTATTTTGTTGATAATGACAAAGTAACTCATTTTTGTCAAATTATCGGTCACGGGTACTATACTGTGAGGAAACATAAGGACATTTGAAAATTTGTATTTCAATTTCCATCCCAACATAACTCATTTTCTCGATCATTCTTCTCATCCATCCCACCACTTGACTCTTCTCCCAGTTCCGACTTGCTCAAATTGTTCCTATACTTGCAAGGCTTGTGGCTCTGCTGGAAATGGATTTAGTTTAGCTGTGCCTGTTGCAAATTTGATATCCACATGCAATGTGCCCTTTTGCCCCAAACTGTCTTCCTATTCCTGCACAATCATCACGAACTTGAGCTCATGAAAGCACAGTCCTTGTTTGTGATCTCTATCCCGACATGCAGATCTTAGTTACTGGTTGTATTATATGCTGATTGTGATTTTGGCACACATCTGGAATATGCCATTTCCAAATCTGTCAGACAACATGAATCGAAACTGCCAGCCAACAAAGCAAAGAGCAAATCCAGTAGTAATTATGAAAACAGAGGAGGAACCAATCAAGATACAGGAAACCAATCAAGTAGAGGAAAACGGAGGTGTGACGAATAGAGTAAAAACGGAGGTGTCACATACTATTCTATTGCTAAGTATCTTTCATCAATAAATCATCATCTTAATCTTTTGTTTCTATCTCCTGTTTCCTTTGCTAAATTTATCTTCAGTTTCATAATGTGGATGAGTCTTGATGTTGAATATATATATAGAGAGAGAAATGTTATATATGGTCAATTCTTTAGTGCTTCTGAAGTACAAATTTGACAATGTGGATTTACTTTGTAACTTAACAAAGGGAAAAACTATTTTGTTCTCTGTTGCAGTTAGCTCTACATGAGGAAATAATTAGCTGCTACTCTTTCTCTGATAGCTGTGAAACAATAGACAAGAATCTCATTAAAAATCTAATGCAGGAAGGTTCGAACAGGGATGAAGAACCTGTTGCTCAGAATTATTCAAGTGTGGCTAGATCAGCGAGGATATAACAGCAATAGTAATCCAAGAGGAATCCACTATCTGTTTTACGTCAAGCAATAGTAATTTCCGATATAAACGGTGAAACCCAGTTTTGGTGTAGTGGTTGCTTCAATAGAACTTTCTGTGAGGCAAGTAGCCAAGAAGAGTGCAACTTCCTCAATGACCACGTGCAACTCAAGGTGGGCTTGATATTTAACTAATCTTCAAGGCAAGTTATTTGTTTGAAGCAACAAGATTTAAAAGGGTCATTGTAAATCCACTCCATCTTCTTTCTTGCTTTTATTTTGTCCCATTAATTAATTTGCATCATTATTTCTAAATATCATCATAGAGTGTGTTACAAAATTTTATGCTTCGCTAGTTGATGCGCCACTGCTATGCCTCGCACTGCGAGTTTGCTGTCACTGAACGCCGGAGACTTCAACTGTAAGTCTCTTTTTGAAACATACATGGGATTGCTGATTCTATGATATGATGGGCAAGAAGGAAGTCAAACAAAAGGTTGGCAACCTCTGTATCATATGAAAGTTATCTCAGTTTCTGTAAATCTTTCAAGAAATACCATCATCACAAACAATGTGAAACCTCTTCAGGTAATAAAGTTACCGAGAAATCCAATGCAATAAGAAGTGGGATATTCGCAGTGCAAAGAGTTTGAATTGTGATGCAGGGTGGTGGAATTTACGTCACCAAGAATCAGCCACCGATAAGCATTTGGAGTTTAGGGGCTGCTGTTTCTTATGATCAAGATGTTCAAATAGGTGCTGCTGTACAACATTTTGCCTCATGTGCAACAGTAAGTGTCGTTCGTATTAATACACAAATGCAGGATATTTCCCTCCTGTTTGTAAGAAAAAGAAGTTTCATTTGAGTACTACTGCTGCCGCTACTGAGGTAAATGGGTATCACCTCCTTCATTGATAGATTGCACTTTGAATATCTTCTACAGACTGAACATCACTATTGGCCTCCTTCAGTGATGAGCACACTTCTCCTGTTCCTTCGTCAAGAATCTTCAAGGCCTCCATCATCGATTCTCACAATTTGATGCCAAAGTTGACACCATGAGCTGTTAGAAGTATTTAGTTTGTCCAGGGTAATGGAGGTGCTAAGACCATCAACTTTCCTGTAGGTTAAGTCATCCTAGTTAATTCTTTTCCTATTTCGGATAGACTATCACTCTAATCACTAATATCTTCTAACCGTGGCTTCTTTTCTGCAGGTGGCACCTTTAAGTCCATTAAGTATATGATTGATGTTCTTAATGAAGAGAAGCTTTGCTACTTTATTAGCTGTGAAGCAACAGACAAGAAACTAACTTTGAGGGATCGCATCACCAAGTTTAATGCACGAAAGTTCGGATGGAAATGAAGAATCTGTTGCTCGGAGTTATTCAAGTGGTTAGAATAGCGCGGATATATCACCTTGGGCCCTGGCATCTGCCTAAATCATCCAAGAGGAATCCGGTATCCATTTTACGTCGAGTAATACGTGGAGGAAGTCTCGATATACCAGAAAATGCAATTATGTTCATGAATGAGCTTGTGAAAGGATAATTTTCGTTTCGAATTTTGAACATTAACCACTGCTTTCTTTTCTTATACTTCATGACTTTTTTGGCAGATACATTGATTCATGCTTTTGCTTTTGGTACACAATAGTATAGCAGTATTTTGTTACTTTTTGCCAATAGGTATCTCTTATTCTATGCTATGTTCTTTTCCATCTGTCATTCTCTCTTTCTTTCTTTTTCTTTGCATTCACACAGATAATAATTTTCAACATTCTCATCACCTACATTAATTTTTTGTAGACTGCTTATAAACTGGCAAGGGAAATGGATCCACAATTTGAAATTTATGAGTTCCTACAACGACCTCAAGTGTAATATCAATAATAATTAGATCACAATCACATATTTGTAAGTAGTTAGTCGACATCTTAATACATTTAGACAAAAGATAATGGGTTCATGTGAATCCATAGATTACGTTGTGGATTTACCTTTTGAAACGATTGTGTAACCTTGATCAGGGTACTGATTCAAAATGACAAGAGAGTAGCTCTGATGCCACTCTGTCACAAACCCAGAAAACTTTAATCACAAAAGTCAGGTCATGAAGTGAAAAGGTTGTAGATTGCTTATAAGCACTCATGACTCCCTCTCCTCAAACATTCGATCAACTTAGGCCAAAATCCCACTTTGAACCAAAACAAGTGTTTGTTTATCAAACTAACTCGTAGTAGAACACTAAAATACCTTCTAAAAGCTGAACAAATGGAATTCCAGTACTCAGATGAATGGAGGGTTCACATAAATCTTCAAAGAGAATTACAACCAAAGTTCAACCATACCTGACCAGAAGTAAATTACAACACTACTTCACCAGAAGAACAAGTCACTACAGAAAATTAAACTGATACATAATGATACAAAATAGGATACACAGTTGGACATGCCCCCTCCCACCAAAAAAAACAATACCTTAGTGATACAGCACAACATGAAGAGTTTAAACTCATTATTTGTGACTAATTGCTGTGAAGTCGCTCAACAAAGGGTAAAATCGATGGCTCACGAGCTTCAACCCCACCATAACCAGCACTGCAACTACACAAGGAGAAAGATTAGCACAGAACTAATACCTGAAGTCTTTTCTAAGTAGAAGCCAGAGAGCAATTCCTGTTGCTATATGGAGTCAATGCTGCTTCTCCAGCAATTATCCAAACAAAACCAGGAGTGTCGAACCTCCTTCCTGACACTGTCCTGTATATGTAAAGTTTCTCAATGGGGCAACTTTCTGGTCTCGTATCTGGATGACCCTTCTCGTCTATAACTTCAACATTAACCCCTGGCAACTTCTGAGCTAGCAGCTTACATGCTTCAATACTTACTGAACAGTTGGACATCCAAAGGGATCGCATTGTCTCCAGCTTTGCAGCATAGGCCAACAGAGCCTCGTCGCCAAAGGGACAGTCTCTAATCTCCAACTTACGGAGGCTCTCACAACCAGAGAGCACGTAGTGGAGGCCTAGATCGCTATCCCCTGCAAAAGCTAAGGAAAGCATCTCTAACTTCTTAGCATGGACCCCAATGTACTCAAACACACGATCTGTAAGGAGGCAGATCTTTTCTCCTGATCTTTTCTCTCCATCCAAAACAAGAAGATTATGCAGGGTTAATAGGTATAAATGCTCAGTTGTATAGCTCCCAAAAAATCTATCCACCCCTTTAGACATCCTCCTGATCTTTTCTCTCCATCGTCCAAAAAAAAGTATAATGATGCTATTTCCCAAACTTTCTTCCTTTCTTTCCTTATTTTGCTGAACTTCCATGTTGCAAAGGCATCTACGACTTTCAAGGGTAGTACCCATGATACATTGAACGTGGAACATCTTACTCCAACTCAGCTGCATAGCGATAATGAAGAAACATAAGCTTATAGACCTCCCCTTCTTTCTAGCGCATACAACAGTAATTCAGGTTTATACCAACCCCCTCCTTTCCAAATAGTGTGCCGTAAAGGTAGTGTCTCACGCAGCATACCATGCCAACGAAAACCACTTTTTTGGTCCTGACTTACAGACATATTTCTCCATATAGGTTCTATTCCTCCTCTGTAATCCAGATATCTATAGCAAGATTTGTGTTTTGCTCCTGGGCCTTAACATACCATCTTGTCCTGCCCTTGCTGTAGCACTTGGCCATAAATATCTTGAAGAAGATTCTCCATTTCTTCCTATTTCCAATCACCTGACAGTTAACATAGTGTTCTTTTTGACAACCATAGTGTCCGGGCAAGCTTGTGCACACCTCGACTAATTCCACGGGATATCTGCCACCTCCTGCCGGTAACAGGTAACTCTGTCACTAAGGCAAGGATAGATGGGAAGAAATCACCAGGTTTTTGACGGTTAACACGGTGTTCTTCTTGTTCCAAAAAACACAAGGATGCATATGGTCAACAGGAATAATCCTCAGTAAAGCACAAAAATAGTTTTCCTATACGCATCTCTCACCAGATATGTTTATCTCATCCTCTCCAACCAGAAACATCAGCTATGGCATTCACTCTTCTTTTCCTGCCTTCTCAATAAAAAACCACTAGGTGACACAAACTCAAAACTTATAGCCTAATCAATTTAATTGAAATCTATTATTAATTTGTTTATACTACGCATATAACAACATACCCAGTGTTGTTTATACTGTGTATGGAAATTAAAAAAGGATTTATGAGAAAAAATTATCAAAACCTTACTAAATGACCTTATCAGCTGCACATTCAGAATCCTCTCCCATGTGATCAACATGATCATCAAGTATCCAAGGCCTACGCCTAACAGAAGTCTTAAGCTGTCCTATGGTAATAATTGTTGAAGTAGAAGCAGCCTGGCTAGGACCTTGCTCAGACTCATTGTCAACAGCCACAGATTTACAGGCTTTCTCATTATTTTCTACCTTCTGCAATGTGAAGGACATTGGCGATTCAAAACCAGGTGGAATTGGAAACTTTTTTCCACTGTCACTTTCATCATGTAATTTTGAGCGCTTGGCCCCCATTAGCACTGAAACAAAATGGCACTGGAACAAAAGGGAAAGTATTAGTGGACATGAAATGTGGCATGGACATACTTTGCCTTTTAAGTGTTAACACTAAGGAAGAAAATAACAAAATACAGGCATACTTCATCAATGTCAATGTAAGTTGTACCTCTTAACTTCACCTTTATATCTCTGTCAAGCACAATCAGACATCCAACTTCAGAACTGACCTGCAACAAGAGAACACAGATAAATGAGTAAATACTAGCCAAATATGACAATATAACCAAAATTTAAATAATCTGTATACAGATACAAAAAGTAACAAAAAAAGAATTTGGTCGTGCCTGGTATTGTAAGGTCAATAAGGATAGGTGCGGATGAATTTCAAACAAATTCTTCATGAAATTCCTTTTTTAAACCGCAGAACATAAATCTTGTTACCCAGACAACACCAAAAGTAAGGGGGAAAAGGGATACACAACAGAAAGAACCTAATCTGATCTTCTTTTTCCGAACTGGCAAGTAAGTATATTGAGATAAACAGCAAAGCGCTGAGAAGGTGCTCTGTAGGCACCAATCAGAATATCCCCCATGCAAAAACAAAAAGAGGGGAACCCAATGTATACAGAAATCTATTCCTGTAGTGAATTGATGAAATCGAACATACTTTTTTCATCCTTTACATTCTGTAAGTTGCACCAAAAAGCCATAAGCTAAAGACATTTGTAAACATTAGTACAGAACAGCTTTCCTTTCTAAGCACCTAGCATTTCTTTCCATCCACGCAAGCCAACAGATGCAAGTCGGCACGGTAACCCACAGACTTATTGCTGGTTTCCTGATCCCACTTTTACCCCAAAAAGTCAACAGGTTTGGGGAAATAATAAAAATTGAAGAAAAATCACGCAAAATCCATATCCGAGAGCAAATGCAGAGCTACTAGCCATGATTGGTTCGATACTCTCTTTGTATAACGTCTTAGCTTGGTCACTCTAATTAAATTCTCCCAGCAAGTTCTTCAAACGGTATATAAAAAGAGAGAATTTTTAAGATGGAATAGCAAATGCACTTGCTGTTAATACAAGTCCTGTATCTCCTACCAAATTCAGACCTATATGCCATCTCTTTCCTTCAACAATGTCTTCACTTCCCTTCTTTTTTTCTTTTTTTTTTGTTTTTTGACAATCACTTCCCTTCTAGACACTACTTTCCTTTTCCTCGAAACCAACAACATCTCAACTCCAATCTAATTAGAGTCAACTCTATAATCCTATGTATCCATTTAGCTCTATTTGGATCAATTTCATTCTTAAATCTTAGATACTAGATTCCCAAAAAGAATGATGTTCTGGGCATTTATTCCACCAAACTTGATCAGCTCTGGGAAGTATCAAAAACTAGAACAAACCCATTTCACATTTCAGCACCATGACAAATATCTACAAATGACACACCTAGTGTCCATGTGAAAAATCGAAGCATGAACCAAAACTTGCAACTATTAGTAAGACATGTACGAAGCAGTAAGAGAATGAAAATACCTTGAAGTACCTAGAAATTGGACTTTAAAAGGTGATGGTCGTTTTGCCATGCAGTTCCATAAGATCGTAATTTAAAGTCGACTATATTAATCCTGGGTATCCATTTTGATCTATTCGGGTCCATTTTCATTCTTTGATAGTAAATTCCCAAAAGGAATAATGTGGGCATTAAATCCATCCAACTTAAATCAGTTCTTAGAAGCATAACAAACTAGCACAAACCCATTTCATACTTCAGCAAAATAACAAAGAACAAATAGAAAAACACACATTTATTACACATCTGTGTCCGTGAAAAATCGAAGCTTGAACCAAAACTTGCAACTTTCAGTAAGACATGTATGAAGCAGTAAAATATGTTGAAGCAACCAGAAATTGGACTATAAAGTCAATTTTCATTCTTTGATACTAAATTTCCGAAAAAGAATGATATGGGCATTAAATCCACCCAACTTAATCAGTTCTTAGAACTTAGTAGCATAACAAACTAGCACAAACCCATTTCATATTTCAGAACAATGACAAAGAACAAATAGACAGCTATATGAAGCCTGTGTAACCATTTTGATCTATTCGAGTCCATTTTCATTTTTTGATACTAAAGGGGCGTTTGGTCATGAAATTTTTTACTTTTTTGCGGAGTAAATGTTTGTCCATAAAATTCCGGAAAACACCAAAAATGTGTTTTCACTTATTTCACTCCAAATTACTCACAAAAATTCAGAAACAACTCCAATTTGTATTGGCCAAACATAACTCCAATTTTCAAATATCATTTTTCACTTTGAAAACAAAAACTATTTTATTTTTTCAAATACTCACAATTTTTCATGGCCAAATGCCCCCTAAATTTCCAAAAAAGAATGATTTGGACATTAAATCCACCCAACATACCCAATTCTTAGAAGCATAACAAACTAGCACAAACCCGTTTCACATTTCAGCACAATTATTACAAAGAATAAACAAGACAGAGACAACGAAAAATCGAATCTTGAACCAAAACTTGCAACTGTAAGCAAGACATGTATGAGGCAGTCATCATCATCATCATACCCAGTGTATTCCCACTAGGTGGGGTCGGGGGGGTAAAGTGTACGCAGTCCATACCACTACCTCAGTAGAGATCAAAATACAACGAAGCGCCGAGAAGTCGGACCATAAAAGTTAATGGTAGTTGTGTATTAATTTTGCTCTATTTGGGTCCATTTCATTATGTGCTACTAAATTCCCAAAGAGAATACAACAACAACAACAAAACATACCCAGTGCCCTAAAAAGTGGGTTCTGGGGAGGGTAGCGTGTACGCAAACCTTACCCCAACCTCAGTGGTAGAGAGATTGTTTCCGATATACCCTCAGCTCAAGAAAAACAATCCTAAGCAGTCCCGTACAGGAATGATGTGGACATTAAATGCACAGAAACTAGCACAACCCCATTTCATATTTCATCCAACTAACAAAGAATAAACAGAAATACACAACAAAAAAATCAAATTTTGAACCAAAACTTGCAGTAGGTTACCTAGAAAGTAAGACCAACCCCACCCCACCCCACCCCAAAAAAAAAAAATCTAACCAAACTAGCACAACCCCATTTCATATTTCAGCAGAATAACAAAGAACAAACAGAAATACACAACAAAAAATCAAATCTTGAACCAAAACTTGCAGCAAGTTACCTATAAAGTAGACAGCAAAAGGTGATTCTTGTTCTGGAGTTGCAGGGTCATAAGGGTATCAATTAGAACTAGTATTGAAAAAGGAGAAAAGGGTTTGTACATGAAAGAAAACACATAAACCTAGTACTTCAGACAAAACTAGCACAACCTCATGTCATATTTCAGCAGAATAACAAAGAATAAAGCAGAAATACACAGCAAAAAATCAAATCTTGAACCAGAACTTGCAGTAATGCCCCCTAAATTCCCAAAAAGAATGATGTGGGCATTAAATTCACCCGAACTGGCACAACCCCACTTCATATTTCAGTAGAATAACAAAGAACAAACAGAAATACACAGCAAAAAATCGATTCTTGAACCAAAACAGAATAACAAAGAACAAACAGAAATACACAGCAAAAAATCGAATCTTGAACCAAATCAGAATAACAAACTAGTAGACAAGACGAAGTTGCTCGGATGGCAAGCGCCCCTCACTTCCAAACCAAAAGTTGTGAGTTTGAGTCACCAAGGGAGCTAGGGAGGGGTTAAACAAAAAAGAATAAAAAACTAGCACAACCTCATTTCATATTTGAGCATAACAACAAAGAACAAACAGAAATACACAGCAAAAAATCAAATCTTGAAAGCAAAAAATCAAATCTTGAACCAAAACTTACAGTAGGTTTCCTATAAAGTAGACAGTAAAAGGTGATTCTTGTTTTTTGGAGTTGCAGGGTCATAAGGGTATCAATAGAACTAGTATTGAAAATAGAGAAAAGGGTTTTTTTTTTTGTACAAGGAAGAAAACCCATAAACCTAGTACTTCAGATAAGAGGGGAGTTGCTCGGATGGTAAGCACTCTCAGTTCCAACCTGAAGGTTGTGATTTCGAGTCACCAAGGAGCAAAAGGGGTGGCAGTTCCCAGGGAGGGGTTAATATAAAAATAAGAATAACAAACTAGCACAACCCCATTTAATATTTCATCAAAATAACAAAGAACAAACAGAAATACACAACAAAAATCCAAATCTTGAACCATAACTTACAGTATTTTACCAATAAAGTAGACAGCAAAAGATGATTCTTGTTTTTTGGAGTTGCAGGGTCATAAGGGTATCAATAGAACTAGTGTTGAAAATGGAGAAAACCCATAAACCTAGTACTTCAGACAAAACTCCAAGGAATCTAACTATGGAGGATTCTTTTTTTTTTTTTAATTCAAGATTCTGCTTCTACCAAATCTCAACTGAAGCCAAAATTGTTACTTATGTGTATTTTGACCCTTCAACTATAATGTTTTATATATTTAGTCCTTTAAGTTTGCTAAGGTAATAGAATGGACTTAAAATTTTACGATGATTACCTTAAAAAAATACGGCAGAATCGGTTTTTCAATCGCTTCTGAAAGTCGGTCGATTTCTTTTTTGCCGGTGTGTTTGTTGTGTTTTTTAGTAGTTACTGTTAATTTTTTATTTCGTTTTGTTAGTGGAGCAAGCTGTTCCATTTTAGAAAATTTAAGGGATCTTTTTTAAATTAAGATTCTGCTTTTTCAAATCTTTAACTGAAATAATATGAGTTTTTAGTTAAAATTGTCACTTATTTATGTCTCTTTTGACTCTTCAAATGTAATGTTTAGTATATTTAGTCCCTTAAGTTTGCTAAAGTAATAAAATGGACTTAAAAATTAACGGTGATAATCCAAAAAATGTGATCGAAAGTCTATCAATTTTTCGATCGCTTCTGAAAGTCAGTCGATTTTTTTGTCAGTGTTTGATGCGCTTTTAAGTTGTTACTATTAATTTTTTATTTCATTTTGATAGTGGAGCAAAGGTTCCATTTTAGAAAATTTAAAAGACTTTTTAAAATTAAGATTCTGCTTTTCCAAATCTCTAACTGTAATACTCTGAGTTTTTAGCCAAAATTATCACTTATTTATGTCTATTTTGATCCAAAAACATATGGCGAAAAATCGATCGATTTTTCGATAGCATCTGAAAGTCGGTCAATTTCTTTTAGTCGACGTTTGTCGTGTTCTTTTTAGTAGTTACTGTTAATTTTTTTTATTTTATTATGTGGGTGGAGCAAAGGTGTTTCATTTTAGAAAATTTGAGGGACTAAAGATGCTCGGGGTTATATTTGAAGGGCGAATGTTGATCTATTCTTATGAATAAGGGACAATTTTGACTAAAAACTCGAGATAAAGAATTGAAATTGACGTTACAAATTGATTGGAATAGGGCTAAAAATCAACATTAAACTATTGAAAATAGAATAAAAATATCCTCAATTCGACTTTTTTTTAAAATCTAAAATATTACAAAACTATTAGAAATTAGATAAATATGTCTCTTTATTAGCAAATTAGCTCAATTATGCCCCTATTGATTAATGTATATTCCTTTAAAAAATTATTTTTTTGGTGAGATAACTCCATCGTAGAAAAAATAAATTTCCACAAAGAAAGAACTAAACATATCTTTGATGTACTCAATATAGAATAATTTTATCCTTAATTTTAGAAGTGTCTAGTTCGTAACCCTGTCGTTTGCCAAATAACTCAAATTTGTCATTACAGCTAACAGAAATCACTTTTCCTATTGAAAATGAAAATTTATTTTTTAAAATTAGAAATGTCACTTAATCATAATTAAATCCGCACCCTGTCGACATTTTAAACCACACGTAAATCTATTCAACATAGGCATAGCCACATGTAATGAAAGGTGACCAATTGACTACTTTTCGTAGAAAAATTATATTATGTATATAAAAAATACAAGATTGAAGGAGACTCTCGGCTCTTCAAGCTAGCTCATTTACTTGAAGATTACACCAATTGCACCGGAGGTATGCACATATGTTTTCAGTGTGAAGGGTAAAAAACAGGTCTAAACTATCCCAATTTTTGAATTTCGTACCTAAATTATTAAGCTTCCTAGTTTTCTATCTGAACTACCACCAATTGTTTATTGAAACGTGATATTTCAGATAGAAAAAGAAATAGTTGACAGTGTTTCGATAACATTTGGTGATAGTTAAGTTAACAAACTCACACAACAGATAATTAAGCAGTGAAACTTGAAAAGGCGGGATACTTTATGCGTATTTTTACCAGTTAGTCTATGTTTTAAATATATTACAAATCTTTCAAAACATACCAAAAACTGGATTTTGAAAGGTTTGGAAATGGAATCTTACATCTTCTTTTGCTGCTTAGAAACCAAAATATACGCGTGTTATTCTGATTCTTGTCATAGTTAAAATATGTCTACAATGTATTTGATAAAAGTCTTAAATGAACTATATGTGAATATCAAGTATAAAAATTGGCTAGATTCCTTCCAACTATGCTTCTAATTGGCTTACTAAATAATTTGATTATTGGCAAATCTCAAAATCATCCAAATTTAGTTTCGTGAAATAACAAGCAACTAAAGGCGAATACATATTGCAACTTATCATGAGCATCTATGTGGTTGTTGATAGTTATGTAATGAAAATTGTCAAGGTTAAAAAATGTCTATAATGCGTTCGATAAAAGTCTAGACTGAGCTATTTGTGAATATTAAGTAGCAATGAGTTGATAATACAATCCCGTTTCAACACATCAGCCTTAAGGTAACTACATCAACAATCTTTTGGAAAACTTACAATTTTTAATATTATACGTCATCTATTTATTTGTTGATTTGTTTGTTTATTTGTTACATTGTCTGCTAATGCAAGTCATGAGTGCGTATTGTTGGTTTTCTTTAAAAACTAGAGGGGAAAGACCCGTGCTAGCACGGGTCCAACATTATGAAAAGTGAATTTATTAATATATATTTTTAATATAATAATAATAATAATAATAATAATAATAATAATAATAATAATAATAATAATAATAATAATTCATAGGAAAAGTATACGTAACCAAATACTGGAAAGATTTCTTTTACATATAAAAGAATAGAAAGTTATTACATGTTATTTAATAATAAATTATGTTTATACCTCACGAAGGTAAATATTATTAGGCGTTTACATTAATTTGTTTTTTTTTTCAATTTCTTTTTACTTGGTCCTTGTTAACTTGACACATATCCTAAGAAAATATTTATACATTTTCTATATTAACTTTTTTCACATATAATTTGAAAATCTAAATTTGATTATTAGTATTTTATAAACATTCATAATCATAAGATTAATATTAGAAGAAAATAACTAAAATAAATAAGTAAAAAGAGCCACAAAATAAATCTAACAGTTATTAATTTTAATATTATATTAAATTTAAATAATTTGATAAAAACCCTGGATATAAATAGTAAGTATTTATCTTTCATCCTCTACATTCAAATGAAAAATATAGTGAAAGATTATATTTATCTTTCACCAGAATCTAGTAGGAAATAATGGAGGAGAACCATTAGACTAAAGAGGGGAAAAAGAAAAAAGAATGAAGAGAAGTTCAATGGCTCCACCACAATTGACATTTTAATATAGGGCATAGTTTGTAATTTAGAGAGGAAGAATGGACATTTTTTAAATTGTTGTTGAAGTCCAAATAGCAAAGCAAAAAGATAATCTTTTTCAGCAATGGTAAAGAATACATATAAGGCCAATGAATTTAAATGGCCTAATTACCCTTATTTGAAATTATTTTGACATTAAGCTAACATGCTGAAGCTCTCTTCTAATATATAGAAAGATGGGGCAGCAAATTAAAAAGGGGGTTAAAATGGCTAAGAGGGCTTTAAATAGCCAATTTGAAACAAAAATTTGCATAATTTAAAAGTTAAAATCCTAAAATATCTTAACAACTAAAACAAGCTGATCTAACATTTAAAATTCAAAATCTATCTTAAATCTAAACAACTTATTAACTAAAAGTTATTGCGATAACTAAATCAAATTTCAACAGGCATGTTGTATTGGTGTGACCAAGAGACACATCGATGTCAAGTGTAGGTTTCTAAAAGACATAATATATAAACATGCCCTTTAACTTGGCCTCAGCTCGCATTTATGACCTCTAACTTTGGGTGTGCATAAGCAGGCACTTAAACTTGTATAAAATTGAATGAGTAGATACATGCAAACTATGTGGCATAATACATGTAGGACGTCACGTAGGACATGAAGTGGCCCCGTAAGATGCCACATAGGACGCATGCGTCTACCTGTTCAACTTTATACAAGTTTAAGTGCTTACTTGTGCACATCCAAAGTTGAAGTCATAAATGCGAGTTGGGACCAAATTAAATGACACATTTATCCATTATGCCTTTCTAAAATGAACAACAACAACAACAACAACAACAACATACCCAGTGAAATCTCACAAAGTGAGGTCTGAGGAGGTTAGAGTATACGTAGATCATACCACTACCTCATGGAGGTAGAGAGACTGTTTTCAAAAAACTCTAAGCAAAAGTGCAACAAATCCAGATACAAAAAAAAATGGGAACAGTGAAGAAAATATAACAAGTAATAAGGAAACAATGCAAAGTCTATAAGAAGGGAGCAAAAATAACAACCAAATAGTGTGATAATCGAAACACAAATAAATAATAAATAATAGGATAGATGATCGAAAACAATACTAAACAATGATAGATATCAAAAATAATAACTATAATAATACAACTAGTACAATGACACTAGCAAATAATATAAAGTGAACAGAGTTCCCACTTGGAAGTTTGATTAACTTTCTTTCTTTCTTTCCTTTTATAATTTGTGGCAGACAAGCTCTAGGCCCCATTGATTCATTCTTTTGCTTTCCAGACTTTTTGGATAATACTATGCATGGAAAAAAAAAATCTTAATGCTGAAATTTTATTCTTCACTACCCACAAACCAAATATCTCCTAACAATTTTGAAGCTGTTGGATCATCTAACAAAGCAAGCAGAGGATATTTTCATCAAGTAAAAAGGTCAGTAAGTAACTCATCTAATAGTTTGTTTAATTTTTGGTACTCTGATCTCTATTGAAGTACAATTGTTGAATTGGGAAAACTATCACTTAATCATGGTTACTCAATAAATAATGTATAATTTCATTTCATTAAATTAGTTAACCATAATAAGTTGTACTCCCGTTCAAAATTACTTGTCACTTTTTGACTTGGCACATCCAATAAGAAAACAATGATTGACATTGCAATTTTACCATATTACCCTTATTAATTGATGTTTAGTAGTAATAGGAATTGAAAAATGATTTGAAAAATAAGTAATTCATGTTAAGGTTAAAATATGAAAAACAATAATTGTCCTTTTTGATATGTCAAAAGTGACAAGTAAAACTGAAAATCCATTTAGGAAATAAGTGACAAGTATTTTTGAACGGAGGGAGTATTAGTTTGATGTAAACACCAGGTGCGGGTGTATTAGATATATGCAGCAATGTCAAGAGGATTAAGATGAATTTTTTGTTGTTACTTCAGTTTTGGTGTAAAGAGGAATTTTTTGTTGTTATTTCACTTCTGATCTCAATGTTGTTTCCTGCTATGACTTTTTATGCTGATAAAGTTTTATGATGCATCAGGTCTTGAGAACTTCGAAGGAAAATTTCAATCATGGAAAAAGGAAAAGATAATGAAGGAGCAAGAGAGAAAGAGGCCGAAGCAAACAACTCATTGGTATGTAATACAAGTCATTAAACTATATTGACTTGCATAGACTATTGTGTTTTATTACAACCTATAAAGGTATGTTCCTTTGAAAGTTTAATATGACATTTGGTCTTTTGGCAGGTGTCATTTTCTGCTCTTTGCAAGGACGTTGTCAATATTCTGGATATAATGGATAGGTTAAAGAACGAAGAAAATCAAACAGCTCTTGACCTGGATCTAATTGAAGAGCTGCAATTGGTGCTGGCATTTATTTGTACATACGTCCAGCTTTCTTATTCCGATTTGGAGCAGTTTGAAGATGTAATGACTGTCCACAAACGAGAAGTTAAAGATCTGCTTCATTTAATTTTGTATGATGTGGACATCAATGTGGCGGTTAAATACGACTTGCATCATGTCCTTCCAAGCCTGAGGGATAATATCAGTCATTGTATCAGCTCGCATCATCGTTCTAAATCAAGTTCCACCATGAATGACGAGCAGTTGAACCTCCTCCTACAGAATCTCCATCATCTATCCAAGTATCTTGCTGAACAGATTTTTCCATTAGTGACTCAGTGTGAGATTCTTCAGAATGTATGTGGTAACATAAGAGATTTCCATGGGTTGATAGTGAATGGTTGCGTTGAGCACGGCATTGTGGAATGTGTCTTACCTCAGCTTCAACCTATGGCTGAGAGAGTAGGACGCTTCATTTGGGATGATCATATTGATAGAAATTCTTGTCTCTTCAAGCTAGCTCATCTATTCTTGAAGATTATTCCAATTGAACTTGAGGTTATGCACATATGTTATACCAATTTGAAAGCTTCAACTTCAGCAGAAGTTGGACGCTTTATTAAGCATCTCCTGGAAATCTCTCAAGACACTCTTAAAGAATATCTGATTCATCTACAAGAGCACATGGTAAATGTTATTACTGCTAGCACTTCAGGGGCTCGGAATGTTCATGTCATGATAGAGTTCCTATTGATTATTCTTTCTGATATGCCCAAGGACTTTATTCATCATGACAAATTATTTGATCTTTTGGCACGTGTTGGAGCAGTTACCAGGAAGGTATCAACTCTTGTTCATGACTTAGAAGAGAAATCAAGGAATAAAGAGAGTACCAATGGAACAAATCGTGCAACTCTAGAGTTGCTGGAAAATATTGAACTTCTCAAGGAAGATCTCAAAAATGATTATCTGAAAGCGCCAGGCTCATCAGAATGTTGCTTCCCCATGAGCGATGGACTCTCTTCATGAATCTGCTGCATAGACACTTAAATGCATTGCTAGATTCCAATTCCTATTCAATTGCTTTGATAAAGGAAGAAATTGGACAGGTTAAAGAAGACCTAGAATTCATAAGATCTTTCTTCGCGAACATTGAGCAAGAATTATATAAAGATCTTTGGGCACGTGTTTTAGATGTGGCATATGAGGCAAAAGATGTCATTGATTCAATTATTGTTCGAGATAATGGTCTCTTGCGTCTTATTTTCTCACTTCCCATTAGTATAAAAAAGATCAAGCTTATCAGAGAAGATGTCTCCCAATTACTTGAGAAGATTCCTAAGAACAAGAGCCTCATTGTTGTAAACTCTCCCAAGAAGCCGGTTGAAAGGAACTCATTGACAGGTGGTAAAATAATTGTAGGTTTTAAGGAGGAGACGGACTTGATAATTAAGAAGCTCACCAGTGGACGAGCAGCGCTAGATGTCATTTCAATCACTGGTATGCCGGGTTTGGGCAAAACTACTTTGGCGTACAAAGTATACAATGATAAGTCAGTTTGTAGTCATTTCGACATTCGTGCATGGTGCACAGTTGGCCAAGAATATGATGAAAGGGAGTTGTTGGAGAAAGTTTATAATCAAGTTACTGGCTCGGATTCGAAATTGAGTGAGAATATGGATGTTGCCGATAAGCTACGGAAACAACTATATGGAAAGAGGTATCTTATTGTCTTGGATGACTTGTGGGATACCACAACATGGGATGAGTTGACAAGACCTCTTCCAGAAGTTAGAAATAATTTGAATTCCTTTATTTTGAACAGTGAAGTGGAAGTGATGAAGGTTATAGAATTAAGTTATGATCATTTACCAGATCACCTGAAGCCATGCTTACTTCACCTTGCAATTTTTAAGAAGGGCGGTGCAATAGAAACCCCTGTGTTGGAAGCTCATTGGCGTGCTGAAGGACTCGTGGAAGAAGTGATGGAGGTTTATTTGGATAACTTAATTTCCAGTAGCTTGGTAATTCTTTCCAATGAGATAGGTGCTGAACCGACTTGCCAACTTCATGATCTTGTGCATGACTTTTGTTCGACAAAAGCAAGAAAGGAAAAGTTGCTTGGCTGTATAAAGGAAAGTTCAAGTGCTCCATCATCTTCTTCAGATTTGATGCCACGTATAGTGACGATTCTTTATGACAAGGAGAACTTTGGGCCTAACAATTTCATCCTGTTTAGTTCAAAAATGATAAGGCATTCTGGGAAACACCTCTATTCTTTGTTGATAACTGGAGACGAGATGGAAGATCGTCTGTCTGATATATGTCATCTAAGACACTTGAGGCTTCTTAGAGTGTTGAACCTGAATCCCTCTTTTATGATAGTGAAAGATTCTTTGCTGAATGAAATAGGCATGTTGAATCATTTGAGGTACTTAAGAATTGGGACAAAAGTTAAATCTCTTCCTTCATCTTTCTCAAATCTCTGGAATCTAGAAACCCTTGTGGTTGACAACGAACTATCCAAAAACTTGGTACTATTACCGAGAATATGGGATCTTGTAAAGTTGCGAGTGCTGGCAATTGAGAATGCTTGTTCTTTCTTTGATACGGATACAAATGAACCAATACTGATAGAAGAGGACTCAAAGTTAGAGAACTTGAGAGTATTACGGAAACTCGTGCTTTCCTTTTTGAAAGATACAGAGAATATCTTCAAAAGGTTTCCCAATCTTCAAACGCTTAAATTTAGTCTCAAAGAATCATGGGATTATTCAACAGAGCGATTTTGGTTCCCAAAATTGGATTTCCTCACTGAACTAGAGCTCCTCAATGTAGCATTTGAAAGTTCAAACACAAATGACAGTGGGCCCTCTGTAAGGACAAATTGGTCGTGGGATTTTCACTTCCCTTCGAATTTGAAAAGATTGACGTTGATTGCCTTTCCTCTGACATCCGATTCACTATCAACAATAGCGAAACTGCCCAACCTTGAAGAGTTGAACCTTATTAGAACAGTCATCCAGGGGGAAGAATGGAACATGGGGGAGGAAGACTTCTTTGAGAATCTCAAATGTTTGAGATTGGGTGAAGTGACTCTTGCTAAGTGGGAGGTTGGAGAGGAATCATTTCCCGTTCTCGAGAAATTAGTATTGTTTGAATGTCGTAAGATTGAGGAGATTCCGTCAAGTTTCGGGGATATTTATTCATTGAAAATTATCAAAGTTGTAGAGAGTCCTCAACTTGAAGATTCCGCTCTGAAGAATAAGGAATATGTTGAAGATATGACGGGAGGGGAGCTTCAGTTATATCTGGAAAGTCTTGAGCACCACCAAAACAGGTTCTTCTCTATTCTTTTGCGTCCTAAAAGATGTCTGCAATGTGTTTGATGAAAGTCTCAACTGAACTGTCTATTTGTGAATAATACTGAATAAATTAAGGTAATTTGGAAAAAACAAATTAAAATGGCAAGTATTTGTTGTTTTGTTTCTTCGTTTCATTTTCAACATTTAAGTCATTAGAAAAATCACGCTTTCAATTACTTAAATGTCTCAACACGCCCCTCTTACGTGGGCTTTGATACCTTATTGAAGTGTGTGACCATCTCATCCAAAAACTTTAAGTTGTTAAAGGGTACACACTTTTAATTACTTAGTTATATTATGTCTCGACAATATACATCTGTCCCTGACCTTGGTAACTCAAAAATAGAAGCATCAAATCTAGATATATTGAGAAAGTAATGGAAAATCAGTTGGGCTTGGGAATAACTGTGGTTATAGGTTTTGTTTTATTGAATATTTGGGTCCTCTTTTTTCTTCTTTATCTCAACATTGTGGGATAACATTTTGTAAACACCATTTGATGTTTGACGTTGATCAATATTTCGAAAATGACTTTTTATGTCTGACTATCTCTGCAGAATTGTTTCCTTCTATGACTGACTTCTTCCACTTGAAAGGACGGGAAGGAGAAGTTACTTGGTATTGACTATTTGAAAGAGGAAAAGAGAATGAAGGAGAAAGAGAGAGAGGAAACAAACAACTCATCAGTACGTCATACAATAGTCATCCATATTAAATGTTATACATATGTTCAAAGAATTGTTATTCAAAAGTTCATAATCTCTGTCCCCGTCAAAAAGCAGAATCCTTCCTTGCTTTCCTCAGCTCCTCCGCCATGCTCAGATCACCTCCTAGTCG
Source organism: Capsicum rhomboideum (assembly GCA_031232105.1). NCBI lineage: Eukaryota > Viridiplantae > Streptophyta > Magnoliopsida > Solanales > Solanaceae > Capsicum > Capsicum rhomboideum. The sequence continues at coordinate 143,356,411 of CP124713.1, forward strand.
GCGTGCCGCTGCTATGCCTCGCATTGTAAGTCTCTCTTTGAAACATACATGGGATTGCTGACTCTGATATGATGGGAAAGAAGGAAGTCGAAGAAAAAGTTGGAAACCTCTGTACCATATGCAAGTTATCCTATATCTCAGTTTTTTCAAGTTTTTTGTAAATCTTTCAAGAAATACCATCATCACAAATAATGTGAAACCTCTTCAGGTGATAAAGCTACCGAGAAAGTCCAATGCAATAAGAAGTGGGATATTCGCAGTGCAAAGAGCTCGAATTGTGATGCAGGGTGGTGAAATTCACTTGCACCAAGAATCAGCCACCGATAAGCATTTGGAGTTGAGACACTGCTGTTTCTAATGATTAAGATGTTCAAATAGGTGCTGCTGTACAACATTTGGCCTCGTGTGCAACAGTAAATGTTGTGTGTATAATCAATGCAGGATATGCCATCTTAAACTTAAAAACTAATATTGAAAAAGAAGAGGAAGAAGAAAACAACTCATCGGTACATCATCCATATTAAAACTAATATTGACCTTAAGATACAAAATGTTATGCATATGTTTAAATAATTTTTATTCAAAAGTTCATAATCTGAAGCATAAATAATAAAAGTTTCTTTCTTTCCCACAAACATTCTCTGTCCCCGTCAAAAAGCAGAACCCATCCTTGCTGCTCCCAACTCCTCCGCCATGCTCAGTTCACCTCCTAGTCGGCGTGCCTCAGCTATGCCTCTCACTGCGAGTTTTCTGCCACAGGACGCTGGCAAATTCAACTGTAAGTCTCTCTTTGAAACATAGATGGGATTGCTGACTCTCTGATATGATGGGCAAGAAAGAAGTCAAACAAAAGTTTGGCAACCTCTATACCATATGCATGTTATCCTATATCTCAGTTATTTCAAGTTTTTTGTAAATCTTTCAAGAAATACCATCATCACAAACAATCTGAAACCTCTTCAGGTGATAAAGCTACCGAGAAAGTCCAATGCAATAAGAAGTGGGATATTCGCAGTGCAAAGAGCTTGAATTGAGATGCAGGGTGGTGGGATTAGTCTTTCACCAAGAATAAGCCACCGATAAGCAATTGGTGTTGAGGGGCTGCTGTTTCTAACGATCAAGATGTTCAAATAGGTGCTGCATTTGGCCTCATGTGCAACAGTAAGTGTTTTTCCTAAGGATATGCCAGCTCAAACTCTTAGACTAAATTGGTGCATATTTCCCTCCTGTTTCTAAGAAAGAAGTTTAATTTGAGTTCCACTAGGTAAATAGCTATCACCTCCTCCATTGATAGATTGCACTTTGAATATCTTCTACTGACTGAACATCGCTATCAGCCTCCTTCACTGATGAGCACGCTTCTCCTGTTCCTTTGTCAAGAATCCTCAAGATCTACATTGTTGATTCTCACAATTTGATGCCGCAAGGCCATTATAAGAAGTATTGAATCTGTCCGGGTTAATGGAGGTTCTAGGTTAAATCATCCTAGTTAATTTTTTGCCAATTTTGGCTTCTAACCGTGGCTTCATTTCTGCAGGTGGCACCTTTAAGTCCATCAAATATAGGATTGATGAGCTTAATGAAGAGAAGTTTGTTATCTAGCTGCTACTCAATTAGAAATGAAGCAACTTTTACTCAGATACAAATCATGGAAACTATCACCTTGAGGGATTGCATCACAAAGTCCAATGCAGGAAGGTTGGAATGGAGATGAAGAATCTGTTGCTCAGAGTTATTCAAGTGGTTAGAGTAGCACAGATATATCACCCTGGCATCTGCCTGAATCATCCAAGAGGAATCCGATATCCATTTTATGTACATTGGTTCATGCTTTTGCTTTTGTTACAATAGTACAGTAGCATAGCAGAAATTTTTTCAGACGGATTATAATTTTTCAACATTCTCACCGCAAATGGATCCAGCATTTGAAGTATAGGAGTTCCTACCTAAACCACAAATTAATATGATAGTAATTGAGTTCACAATCACATGTTTATACATATAAGGATCTGGACAAAAGCTACTAGATTCCTGTGAATCCATCGATTACGCTGTAGATTTGCCTTTGGCTATCCAAAGCTCCTGTGTCTGAAGTCCCATCTTATGTTGTCAAAGCAATCTTTTAACCTAGATCGGAGTACTGATTCAAAACGAAGCTTTAAGTACAAAAGCTTGATCATGAAGTGAAAAGGTTGTAAACTGCGTATAAGCACTCATGACTCCCTCTCCTCAAACATTCGACCAACTTAAGCCAAAATTCCACTTTGAACGAAAGCAAGTGTTTGTTTATCAAACTGACTTGTAGTAGAACACTAAAATACCTTCTAGAAGTTGAACAAATGGAATTCCAGTACTCAAATGAATGGAGGGTTCACATAAATCTTCAAAGAGAATTACAACCAAAGTTCAACCATACATGACCAGAAGTACATTACAACACCATTTCACCAGAAGGACAAGTCACTACAGAAAATTAAACTGATACATAATGATACAAAATAGGATACACAGTTGAACATGCCCCCTTCCACCCAAAATATACAATAGTATTCCTTACTGATGTAGCACAACAAGAAGAGTTTAAGCTCGTTATTTGCAACTAGTTGCTGCGAAGTCCTCGCTCAACAAAGGGTAAAATCGATGGCATACGAGCTTCAATCCCACCATAACCACTACACAAGGAGAAAGATTATCATCGAACTAATACCTGGAGTCTTCCTAAGCAGAAGTCTGAGAGCAATTCCCGTTGCTATATGGAGTCAATGCTGCATCTTCATCAATTATCCAAACAAAACCAGGAGTGTCGAACCTCCTTCGTGACACTGTCCTGTATATGTAAAGTTTCTCAACGAGGCAACTTTCTGGTCTGGTATCCAGATGACCCCTCTCGTCTATAACTTCAATATTAATCCCTGGCAACTTCTGAGCTAGCAGCTTACATGCTTCAAAACTTACTGAACAGTTGGACATCCAAAGGGATCGCATTGTCTCCAGCTTTGCAGCATTGGCCAACAGAGTCTCTAATCTCCAACTTATGGAGGCTCTCACAACCAGAGAGCACGTAGTGGAGGCCTAGATCGCTATCCCCTGCAAAAGCTAAAGAAAGCATCTCTAACTTCTTAGCATGGACCCTGATGTACTCAAACACACGAATCTGTAAGGAGGCCAGAAAGAGAAAGTCGCCGCAATTCCTTGTAGTGTTGCACAATGGCCTCAAAACCAGCATCAAGTGGCTCAAAGGTTGAGTAATCAGGTGTTCGAGGCTCGATAATACACAAACGAAATCGGATCATGTTTAAGAGTTCAAAAATGTTGCCTCATGATCAAGAGAATAGTAGCATCCATGGTGGTTCGAGTAACGTTCTCATACGTACCCGAGTGGACAGCATTTCGCTTCAACTAAAGGGAACTGTACAACTGCCCTTTCAGCTATCTACATTTTTCACACTCCCCCTCAAGTTGAAAATGATAATTATCTGCTTTGTTTAGCTACATTGCTTTCACATGTGAGTTAGTGTCATTTATTTCATTATTTGGTTGACCTTAGCCTATGACACTATACAAATTCAATTGTTACTCTGAATTACTTACGAATTTAAGGATAAACAAGCGCGTATACAACTTAAAATGAGATAAGAAGACCCTGTAAGTCTTCAATTAATTAAAAGGGACAAGTGGATCCCGTAATATTAATAAATTAGAAGGGGCCGAATTCTTCAAACAACTGCGCACAGTTGTCGAACAATTGTAATAGTTGTTGAACCAACTTCTACAGTTGTAGGGACTTCTATAGTTGCAGGGGGTAAAAGCGTAAATATAAAAAGTTTGTGGTTACTGAAAAAAATTGTCACTTTATCTTAATTTTAAAACTTGAAGGACTCTCACTTAAGTGACAAACTCATTTGTCCCTTTAAATTGCTTCCCCCGACTCACCACTCATCAGTTTATACTTGTATTTTCCTCTTTTAAATTTTGTACAACTCATCACGTACATATTTCAATACTAAGATCCAATAGATTGCGACAATGACCATGTGCAACTCAAGGTTTAACTTATAATGTCCAAGGCAAAGATCAAGATCATCAAGTTACTTGCTTGAAGCAACAAGAATTAATAGGGTCATTTCTTATTTAAAAGGCGGAACCCATTGGCATACACCTAAAGTTGACACGACTTTTTACTTAGACACCTTAACTAAGCCTTGCACCTTTTAAACACCCGTAGTAGGCCCACACTATGTTACTATGGGTCTTTAACACTTTTTGCACATTTGGCAAGTCGCGTGTTTTTCACACAAAACAGGCACGTAGAAGGCCCTTTTTTTTTGTCTGACATGGCCTCCAATTCTAATATTCACCCCATTTCTTTTTTTTTTTGTACCTTCTTCTTCGTTTCAACTTAACACTTCAATTTATCCCTAATTTTTTCCTTTCCTTCAAGATTATATTTTTCTCTTCTCATCTCTTTTTTCTTCAAGACTGGTCCGTTACTTCAGTTGTGATAATGTCGAGCTTATCCGACTCTTTCATGGTCTTTTTCGATGAAGATGTCCGGTATTGTAGATGTGGTAATGAAGCATTATTGAAAACTTGCTAGACCCATCTTAATTCAGGTCATCAGTTTTTTTACTTTTATTTTCATGAATTGAATGAAAATGCAGCTGTCCAACTAATAACATTAGCAGTATACAACTTAAATGCTGCATGTGGTGACTAGTTCAAACATATTTTTCATTCATAGGTAATTTCTCAGCTACCTGCATTTCCATGCTATAGCGAAAGCAGAGCTTCCAATCAAAAGGGTTCAAGCATATCTCTACCTGACTTCCTCAGAAAAAAATTGCACAAAAATCTTGTTTTTCCCGGAATAGTTCCAGTAAGAAAGCTAAATTATTTTAGCTTCTGTCTTCTCATGAAAATGCTAGAAATTTTAAAAAAAAGTAGGAAAATTTAAGGTTTTGAGATGTATTTTTCACTGGTAAACCAACATTGAGATCCCACTAGTTTTCCCGCTAGTCCTCCGATTTTTGTTACTATCTACTATCTCTTATACTTCAATTATCGCACTTTTTTGTTGTTTCTGCTGTTCTTTTCTCAGAATGCTAGGTCGTGCCTTTTTCAGTATCTGCTTTGATATGTGCTTCCTTAAGCTGAGGGTCTACGGAAACAACGTCTCTACCTCTTAAGATAGAGGTAAAGTTTGCATACACTCTACCTTTCCCTTACTCATGGGATTATAGTGGGCATGTTGTTGTTCTAACCAACTTTGGGATCCTAAGAAAAATTTCGAAAGATTGTAGAATAGAAAATCTTGTTTCCTGTTTGTTGTCATCTATGTTGCTCGGACTCTTAAAAAATGTTAGATGGGTGTGTGATGGATCATCTAACAAAGAATTTCACATGCAACATATGATGAATCATAGACTTGTCATTAGTGTAAATACTTTACTAATATAAGCATGTCGACTTTAAGATCAACTAGGACTTAAAGAGTTGTAATGTTGACTAAGGACGGTAGGAATTATTTGGATAAAATAATGACTATCCTCCTTAAGCACTTCAATACAACACATGTTTTCAATCATTTTTGGAAGATCCGGCATGCTATGGTAGCATTTTTGGAGAATCGAGCAACATAGGTTGCTATTACTTCAAGATTTCACATTGTAACGGAATGTAGAACTTGTAGGCCAATACAACATATTAGCAGTGGATGGACCTGCATCCACAACTTCAGGCTTGATCGGTTACATATATATGCTTATAAAGTCCGCCTAAGGAGTTTGTTGCATCAAAGTGAATAGATGAATACGAGGATGAAAAAGAGATATTGATGATAAAAAGTCTGCCAAAAAATTTGAAAGAGAGTGTATTAACCAATATAAATAGTAGTTGAGAGTTTGACAGTCTCATTCTACCTAGTAATGATAAAACCCTACTTTTTGAAGACTACCCCTATCACCATTTTTACTCACATCTTTTCGTACTGCTTGACGTTGTTGTTACGTCTCTTCACCTCAAAGGATCCCTGATTCAACTCCTCAAACCTTATCTACCTTATTAGAATTGAAGAGTGAAATTATTCGCCTTTCAAGGAAATTAAGAAACCAGAAGTCTATGAATTAAGAGGAAATTACAACATTAAAGTATAATAACTTACGGACGAATAAAAGTTTAGTGGCTCGATCGACTGACACTAGGCATGTAGATCAAGGTCATTTTGTAGTATATGAATGTTGTAATAGCTAGTAGTTGTGATTATAATTAATGATATGTACTTTGTGAGATATTAATTGATCCTAATTAATTAGTCATTTTAATTAGCTATCATGATTCAACCATTATGTAGAGCCTAATTATTACTCTCTCCGTTTCAATTTACTAGTTCAATTTATGAATTCAAGAGAATTTTGTTATACTTTTTCCTTTCTAATCCTTAGTATTAAATACTCCATAAAGTAATAATAATCAAATTTAAGTGTAAATAATTGTCGCAAATCACTTGTCAATTTACAAAATCAAGATAGAATTAATTACATTTCTCATTTCATTCTTACAATTAATTTTTTTTGTAAGTGTAAACAAGTTAGTTGTGGAATTCTAAAAAAACATCTTTACGAGGTAAATCAAAAAATTATATTTCTTATTTATGATTTTAAGGTACGTGTAAAGGGAAAAATGGACAAATAATATGATACGGAGAAAGTAAGTTTTTTTTTTCTGCCTAACATCAATGATTGACATATATATAGCTACTCCCTCCGTTTCAAAATAATTACCTTTGTTGACTTGACACTCCCTTTAAGAAATATTTATTAGGAACTTATTTTACCAAATTAGCCTTATTAATTATGCTTTGAAAATATAAATTTGAGTATATACACTTTATGTAGTCATATAATGATAGGGGTACTATCAGGGGCGGCTCAACCACATTAGTGGCCTAAGACGAAAATCGAACGGAGGCCTTAAGTATTTAAGAAAAATTAATTTTTTTTATAAAGTCTATTTTTAAAATTATATAATCGATTTCTTCTTATAATTCTTTTTTAATTACTAATAGAGTCAATGCACTTAATCTTTACATAGTACTCTGGATATATCAAACTTCTTCTAATAATTTTTTCTACAAATAATATTTGATATTTTTTTAAAAAAAATCTATAACATATTATTGCTTCAAAAAAAATGAGGCACCTCAAGTTTGGGGGCGTAAGGCGATCGCCTTTTTTGCAAAAGGGTAGATCCGCCCCTAGGTACTATTGGAAGAACATAATAAAATACTCATGATTTTATAAATGGGACAACTAAATTGAGACAAATATTTTTAGCAAAAGGGCCAACTAAAACGAAACGGAGGGAGTAGAAATAATGGTAATGGCATGACTAAAAATTTCAATTTCGATTGCAATTATAATAGTTTACATGGATTCAAATCTAGACTATTTTTTACTAGTCTATTTTATAACTTTTACTAATTAAGCACACTCTCCACTGTTATTTATTTAGTACTCCCTTCGTTCATTTTTATTTGCCACGTTTCACTTCACGAGAGTCATTTTGATTAATCTTCGGAGTTAAATTGAATTAAATTAAATAAAAATACTGTTGTCCAACTAATATTAGCAGTATATATGTATAACTTAAATAGCTAACAGTACATTTCAGCTATCTACATTTCTTACAATCAATGCTGCATGTTGACTAGTTCAAACATAGTTTTCTTCTCATTTTCTCCCTAACATCAATCATTTTATCCTTTCTCTCTCTCTGTCTTATCCTCCACACAAATTTTCAGTTTCCTTTTTTTTTCAAGGGAGAAGAAAACAGGAGAGGAGCAGAACAACCATCTCTGATTTTTCATCAAGTAAAAAGGTTAGTCAACTCAAGTCTGTAATAGTGTGTTTAATTTTTGATACTCTGATCTGTATTATATTGAAGTAGAATTGGGAAAATGATCACAAAAGTAGAAGTGATGTAAGGAAAATGAAAGATTTGGGGAAAAAAAAAACTAGCATGAAACTACTTTGGTGGATCTCACAAAGAGAAAGGGAAACCAAATGCATGAGAAAGAGAGAGCGCTAAATATTTACTCACACCGTATGTCTACACCAAATCAATAGATGCATGACATGTGTTTGAACATACACAATTATCACTTAATCGTGGTTAGTTAATGTATATTCACTTCATTAGCCATGACAAGTTGTATTATTAACACCCGATGTGAGTAAATTTTTACCGGGAGAGAGGAAGGGGGGTGTAGAAAGCGGAGTGAACCGAAGCAGATCTTATAGGGATATTTAAAGAAAACAGAAAGTGGTCTGAAGAGGAGTAGATTATCAGATTTCAAGACAAGAGACTGGACATGATTTTCGAAATTGATTAATGGGAGATTTGCTTTTGTAGTCCATTATACTTGGTATATTAATTATGTGACCCTTTTCATAGAAAATGAGTGAAAAATGACACATGAGATGTGCAAATAAAATACAAGAAATCTTTACGGGTCATTTTCTTCAGTTCAAATTGTAACCATACAAAAAAGGGTCATTATCACCATGGCGACTCACAAATAGCAATATATGTTGGAATGTAATGATAAATGAGCAGGATTTGGGAAGAAAATATTATGTGGTGATTCACTTTATTTTATTGAGTATTTAGATCTTCAATTAACAGTTGTGAGATTTTATGTTTGTGATTTCACGTCATAAACATTTTTATGTGTGATTAAGATTGACAGTTCTGGTGATTAAGGATGAGAAGAAGAAGCAGGATGAATTCTGGTGGAATTGTATTCTTTGCACATGGTTAAAAATTTAAGGGGAAAAAGTGCTAACATATCTTTAACTTTGCAATTTAGAGTTGATATCCCCTCGTTAAAAAAGTCACTCATTTATACCCCTACCGTTACACAAACGGCATACATATACCCTTTATGACTAACGGAAGTGAAAAATTAGTTTTAAATTAATTTCTTTATTCTTATTAAAATAAAAGCAACATATAGGTATGTTTGATCATTCTCGCAAAATTCATTGGTATATTTTATCATTTTTGCAAAGTTCAGGGGTATATTTAATTTTTTTACACATGAGTTTCTTTTTCTTCTTTAATTCAATGGCTAATTTGGATTTATTGCCTTGATGATCAAATTTACTTTTCACTCAAAAAACCAAAAAGCTTGACTATTTCTAATGTTTGGAGCCTGTCCGCTATGTTTAGTACAATTACTTTTGGGTCATTCGCATGAATTCCCTTACTATGGGCTGGTCTTTGATTTTGTCCCTCAAATTTGTGGTTATTAATTTTTACCTTTAGCACTTTTAAGTAACAAAAAGTGGCTGAAATATCCCTGACATCGAAAAAACAAAAAAAATCGTTCGGCAAGAAAAAAATTCGCAAAATACATGTTATGCCTTACAAGGTGTTACTGAACAAGGTAATTCAGGAGAATAGCTGTTATGAACCAATTGTCCCACATTGAACAAATAGAGAAATGCTAATAGGTTTATAGGACAGATGGAAAGAATCACCTAGTGTTGTATTGTATTGTGTTGTTAATTTAAATACAATGTTTGTTTTGGTTGTTACATAAATTTATTGTATCATATCGTTAAATCCATCGTTAGGTGACGACGAAAAGTCTTATTTTGTGTAGCGACCAATTTGGTGTGATCGCGTTGTTATCTTATGGTTGTTTCTCTTCTTTAATTATTATTTTATTATTTATCCTGCCTTTTTATTGTGAAAAATATTAAAGTAGATTTTTTGGATATCATAAGATTTTCTAGTAATGTTTCTAGAGTAGCCTAGTGTAGTATTTAGGATAATCATCTTAAGAATTATCTAGATATTCAAGGTAATTCTAGTAGAAGAATCTAGAAAAATATAGTGTAGTCTTATTGATATTTGTACCTAGAAAAAGTCTAGATGTTCTAGAGAATTAGATAGTTGTAGTGTATCATAGAATATTCTAGATGTTGAAGTATCTAGAACCATCCCTCACAAGTATAAATAGGGGTGGCCTTAGTCATTTGTATGCAAGCCAAGAAAGCTCAATTCAAGAAGTCTTCTTCTATACAAAGTTCTCCTTTTTAGCTTTCTCTTCTTTAGTTGAGTCTTCCGTTTTTAGTTAACGCTCTTGGGCTAGCAGAAGGTTCCCCGATATTACCTTTCTTCTGCTATTCTCTACATGGTATCAGAGCCATAGCCAAACGTTGGCTTCTAGGTTTTATTTCAAGATCGGGTTGGTGATAGATTCAACTGGTTTCTCTCTATGGATTTCAGCGGTCGTGGTAATGGACTGGGAATAGAGTTGTTAAATCAGTCCAATTACAAGGTATGGAAGACATGTATGGAATCATACCTTGTGGGCAAGGATTTGTGGGATGTTGTTAATGGGAGTAACACAAGTCCTCCTGACGACGGACCGAAAAATAGTAGCGCATACAAGAAGTGGAAGCAGATCAATGCGAAAGCAGAGTTCATCCTAAAGAGGTCAATCTCATCCAGTTTATTTGATCATATTATAAGGTGTAAATCAGCTCATGAAATATGGAAGACCCTCGATCAGTTATTCAACAAGAAGAATGAAGCTCGGCTACATATATTGGAGAATAAATTAGCTAACGCCACCCAAGGTAATCTTTCTATTGCCGAGTATTTCTTAAAGATTAAGAACTTATGTTCTGAGATCTCTTTATTAAATCCGGATGAGGCTATCTCTGAAGCACGAATGAGAAGAATTGTCATTCGTGGTTTGAAACCAGAATATATTCCCTTTATTACATCGATTCAAGGATGGGCTCAACAACCATCCTTGGAGGAATTTGAGAATTTATTATCGTCACAGGATTTACTAGCCAAACAGTTGGCTGGTGTATTTGTCACAGAAAGGGAAGGAAATGCTCTTATAGCTGACAAGAGGAACATTAAAGAAAAAGCAAGAGATATGCCTCACTCTCGATCATCAGGAAGCAGTTCAAGTTCTCCTGGAAAGAAGGAAGAGTCTTATATCAATTATGGTAAGAAGCCCCCCATATGTTATCGGTGTGGTAAAGTAGGACATATAAGAAGATTTTGTCGAGCCACGGAGAGCAACATGGCTCAAACTAAAAATATGGTGGAAGAAGAAGAAGAATGGGAAAGATGCTTAGCAGCTGAGAGTAGAGCAATAGATGCCTTGGCTTCCATTAATTTTGAAAGAGATTGGATGGTGAATTCAGGATATAATATAGTCCATCACGTGGCAAAGGAAGGCACTGATGTCATCAACAAGAAGCAAGAAAATTCTGAAGACGTGCAGACTGGTGACATGGTAACTGCTATTGAGGAAATCAAAGAAGCAGATACTAAAATTGGTTATAACAGTTTGGACATAAAGGACGCTGAACCTGCGCTAAATTTGGTTGGAGCTGCATATGTCAATGATGACTTAATTGGAGAAAGCATTAAGAGAGATGTAGTGGAAGTTGAAGTCTCTGATCAATCATCTACCATATCGAGGTCAATCACAAGCTCAGATTAAATATTGGAAGTTGATGAAGAAGCTAAAGATCAAATGAATAATGAAGTTGAAAAAGAAGTCTCAATTTCAGATGAAGAGACACATAGTATGATTGAAGAACTAGATAGGGAATCTAGTGGTGGATCCTATTATGGTGCTGAGGCTTCACGGGAAATTGATGATCAGATTGTCATCAAATCAAATGAGGAGGATGGTACAGATGAAATCTCCTTATGTCAAGGAGTTGCGTCAGAAAGAGCATGTTCTAATATCTTGAACACTGGAGTTCCAAACATGCCTATTAAAGAAGTTTCTCCAGATAGTACAACTGTCGGGAAGTTAAGAGAAAGGGGGAGCTCGATAACTCAGAAAGGAAATATTTCATGGGGTTCACAAAAGCCACAAAGAAATATTGTTAAGCTAGACCATTACAAGGATGAAAATTTTGTCAATAAGTATTCACATTTCTTTGCAGGATCAATCGATGATGGAAAATCCTCACCATTTGAAGAAGCAAGAGAAGACGGGAAAAAATTGCTGAGAGTTTCACCACGACACGGTTCAAAGATTCGTTTGAGTTCTTCGGCAACAAGTTTGGGGTAGCTTCCAAAAAATAACTTTAAGGGGGAGTGTGAAAAATATTAAAGTAGATTTTTTGGATATCATAAGATTTTCTAGTAATGTTTCTAGAGTAGCCTAGTGTAGTATTTAGGATAATCATCTTAAGAATTATCTAGATATTCAAGGTAATTCTAGTAGAAGAATCTAGAAAAATATAGTGTAGTCTTATTGATATTTGTACCTAGAAAAAGTCTAGATGTTCTAGAGAATTAGATAGTTGTAGTGTATCATAGAATATTCTAGATGTTGAAGTATCTAGAACCATCCCTCACAAGTATAAATAGGGGTGGCCTTAGTCATTTGTATGCAAGCAAAGAAAGCTCAATTCAAGAAGTCTTCTTCTATACAAAGTTCTCCTTTTTAGCTTCCTCTTCTTTAGTTGAGTCTTCCGTTTTTAGTTAACGATCTTGGGCTAGCAGAAGGTTCCCCGATATTACCTTTCTTCTGCTATTCTCTACATTTATAGTAGCACTACCCCATGCCCTACTTTTCTCATATGTTTATCCTTCAAATTGTTGATGTGTGGCATTATGTGGATTGTTCATCTCCTTTTGTGGATGTAGGTCGATTGACCAAACGATGTTAAACTACTGTCGCTTTTGGTATTTTCTCGTTTGTCTTCTTATTTAGCATCTTTCAAGGTTTGCTTGGTTAGCTTCCGCATGACACCTGATTATTTCGGTCCTAACAATAAATGTGTCATAATATTTGTGGGGATATAAAAGCTTTTTATTAGAAAATTATTAGAATGTTAATATTATTTGTGGACTATGGAAAAAAACGAAACTCACAATGTTTTGAAGACATAGGCAGTAATATCCGAAGGATTAAGATGATTTGGTAGAAGAAGTAGAATCACTGAAAAGGGAAAAATTTAATATTGATCCTTAGAAAGTCTCTCCCGTGAAAATTCTTGATTATATCTTATGTTTGGAACCCATCCACTATGCTTAGTACAATTAATTTTTGTGTCTGGCTATAACTACAATATTGTTTTCTGCTATGACTTGTTATGCTGATAATGTGTGATGTATTTTTTATGCATCAGGTCTTGAGAGCTTGAAAGGAAAATTACAATCATGGAAAAACGAAAAGATAATGAAGGAGAAAGACAGAAAGAGGAAGCAAACAACTCATCGGTATGTAATATAATATTAAACTAAGATTTACTTGCATGATTATCCAACTCATCTATTCCAAGACTATTGTGTTTTATTACAACCCATAAAGGTATGTGCCTTCGAAAATTTAATAGGACATTTGGTCTTTTGGCAGGTGTCATTTTCTACTCTTTACAAGGATGTTGTCAATGTTCTGGATATAATGGATAGGTTAAAGAACGAAGAAAATCAGACAGCTCTTGACCTGGATCTAATTGAAGAGCTGCAATTGGTGCTGGCATTTATTTGTACATACGTCCAGCTTTCTTATTCCGATTTGGAGCAGTTTGAAGATGTAATGACTGTCCACAGGCGAGAAGTTAAAGATCTGCTTCGTTCAATCTTGTATGATGTAGACATCAATGTGGCGGTTAAATACGACTTGCATCATGTCCTTCCAAGCCTGAGGGATAATATCAATCATTGTATCAGCTCGCATCATCGTTCTATATCAAGTGCCGCCATGAATGACGAGCAGTTGAACCTCCTCCTACAGAATCTCCATCATCTATCCAAGTATCTTGCTGAACAGATTTTTCCATTAGTGACTCAGTGTGAGATTCTTCAGAATGTATGTGGTAACATAAGAGATTTCCATGGGTTGATAGTGAATGGTTGTGTTGAGCACGACATTGTGGAATGTGTCTTACCTCAGCTTCAACCTATGGCTGAGAGAGTAGGACGCTTCATTTGGGATGATCATATTGATAGAAATTCTTGTCTCTTCAAGCTAGCTCATCTATTCTTGAAGATTATTCCAATTGAACTTGAGGTGATGCACATATGTTATACAAATTTGAAAGATTCACCATCAGCAGAAGTTGGATGCACATATAATTGACTTATTTATATGTGCAAAAATGTATATTTTCTGCTATGAAATTAATTTTATGCTTCTTTCTTTTTTCACCTGATAAAGCTTTTATCTACTTTTGATACATCAGATCCGGAAAATTTGGCTAGTGAAACTTGAAAGACACTTATCGTCATGGAAAAAGAAGGAGAAACAGAGAAAGGGAAAGCAAACAACTTACTGTTCTGACTGTTGTAGTAGAAATTGGCAATGTTAAAAGATGTCTACAATGTGATTGATCAAAGTCTCAATTGAAATTACCAATGTTAAAATATGATCCATATTACTTTACTTGTATAATAAATGGCTACCCTACCCACAGTGCTTCTAATTGGCTAACGAAACAATTAGATTATTGGCAGAGTAGGTTAGTAAAATAACACCAGGCATTTTAGAATTCCAATAATCTGCACATGTGATCACATATTCCAATAGTACCAATTGTTTAAGAAGATAATTAATGGGTATTAAAAATAATTCAAACGTCATTGAGCTTGTATTTTAATAATCTTGGAGATGTAAATATAGATCTAGCTACTGATTCTTCTTTCAACTACACTTCAATTAGCAAACTACTTCAACTACTCTGGCAAAATCATTTTGATCCCATAGATAGCTTACTTCTTTGCAACTGTTCAACATTCTTTCTCAAAACAGGAGCTTCTATTGCTGAACTTCTCTTCAAAAGGTGAAAAGGTAAAATCCCGTTAAAAGTCACTTGTTTTTTCTTTGATTTTTCATTATGACTAAAAGACATAACAGAAAGATTTTTCTTTTGATTTTATTGACAGTATAATAGCATGATGGGGGTGGTTAAGAAAATGATAAAAACGATCCTTTAAGCTGGCTGTTTCTGACAATGAATGTTGTATGTTGCCTTTGTCCCAATGTTCTTTTTTTTTTTTTGGTCATTTTCTCCTTAACATCAATGATTTGGTCTCATCTCACATTTTTTATCAACTAAAAAGGTTAGTCTCTAATAACTAAGAAAATGTAGTTTCAACCATTAGAGTAGAAAATTTTCAGAAAGTAAACAGTCACGACCCAAAATCCCATGGGTTGTGATGATACCTACCCCAACCCAATGGTGGTAGGTAAGTGTCACGCCCCAAACCGGCTTCAAAGCTTACATTATTTAGAAAAGCTGAGAGGGCTTTTTTGAGGGTGCAAAAAAGAAAAATCTGGAGAACAAAGAAACAAGTTCTTCTTCGTTCTTATACAATTTTTGCTGCTTCGTTCAATGTTCTGATTCTTGTAGTGGAAATTGTCAATGTTAAAAAGTTTGTTTAACAAAATTCTCAACTGAACTACTTGTGAATATTAAGTAGAAATGAGTAGATGATATGATCCCGTTTCATCAAATCAACCTTACAGAAAACAAATTACATATGAATATTGGTAGATGAACATTTGTTTTTTCCTTCATCATTTTCAACACTGGTCTAGATTCCATCCAACAACTGCTTCTATTAGATTACAATTTTCACTATTGATTAAGAGACGTGCAAATAATTTTCACTATTGATTAAGATGACCAATATAATTAAAAAAAGACTTGACAGGTCAATTAATTGTATTTTAATATTTCATTCTTCTTTCTGTTGGTGGCCTTTCAAGTTCATCTTTAGCCAACTTCTCATGAGCATCTAAAAGCCCTCACAAAAGCAGCAGAATTAACCATTGATTAACAAGACTAATAAATTATACATTTTAATAATTTTTGGGATTGTAAAATTAGTAGCTTTTCAACTACTTCTTTCTGTTGTTGGCCTTTCAACATGCACTTTGTTTCGCAAACTACTCTGAAAAGGTAAGATCGTGTTCAAAGTCTCTTTCTTTTACCAAATTGCTAGAGAAGAATAGTAAATCATTACTCCATTTGTTTAAACAGGTTCTTCTCCAATATTACACCATTTTTTTCTGCTTAGAAACCAAAATATATGCGTGTTGTTTAGATTCTTGTTGCAGAAATACATAATACATGTAGAACGTCACGTAGACCTCTAATTTTGGGTGTGCACAAGTAGGCAGTTAACCTTGTATAAAGTTGAATAAGTAGACACACACATTCTATGTGGCATAATACATGTAGAACGTCACATAGGAAATGAAGTGGCCACGTAAGACATCACATAGGACGCATACGTCTACTTGTTCAACTTTATATAAGTTTAAGTACCTACTTGTGCACACCCAAAGTTGAAGGTCATAAACGCAAGTTGTGACCAAATTAAAGGACATATTTACCTATTCTGCCTTTCTAAAATGAACAACAACAAAAACATACCCAGTGAAATCCCACAAAGTGAGGTCTGAGGAGGGTAGAGTGTACGCAGATCATACCACTACCTCGTGGAGGTAGAGATACTGTTTTCGAAAGACGCTTGACTCAAGTACAACAAATTCAAGTACAAAAAAGAAAGGGAATAGTACTGAAGAAAATATAACCAAGTAATAAGGAAACAATGCAAAGTCTATCAGAAGAAAACAAAAATGACAACAAAATAGTGCAACAATCAAAACACAAATAAATAATATGACAGATGATCGAAAACAATACTAAACAATGATAAATATCAAAAACAAGAACCACAATTATACAACTAGTACAATCACACGAAGCAAATAATATAAAGTGAACAGAGTTCCCACTTGGAAGTTTGATTTTCTTTCTTTCTTTTTTTCCTTTTAGACTTTGTGGCAGACAAGCTCTGAGGCCCCATTGATTCATGCTTTTTCTTTCTAGACTTTTTGGAAAATACTATGCATGGAAAAAAAAATCTTAATGTTGAAATGGTTTTCTTCACTACCCACAAACCAAACATCTCCCAACAATTTTGAAGCTGTTGGATCAAATAACAAAGCAAGCAGAGGATATTTTCATCAAGTAAAAAGGGCAGTAAGTAACTCATCTAATAGTTTGTATAATTTTTGGTACTCTGATCTCTATTGAAGTACAATTATTGAATTGGGAAATGAAAATTGATGTATGGGAAATGAAAGATTTGGGAAAATACAAAACTAGCATGAAACTAAATTAGTTTGAACATAAATTAGATGTATTATCACTTAATCATGGTTACTCAATGTATAATGTATAATTTCATTTCATTAAATTAGTTAACCATAATAAGTTGTACTCCCGTTCAAAATTACTTGTCACTTTTTGACTTGGCACATCTATTAAGAAAAACAATGATTGACATGCAATTTTACCATATTACCCTTACTAATTGATGTTTAGTAGTAATAGGAATTGAAAAATAATTTGAAGAATAAGTAATTAATGTTAAGGGTAAAATATGAAAAACAATAATTGTCTTTTTTGATATGTCAAAAGTGACAAGTAAAAATGGAAATCCATTTAGGAAATAAGTGATCAGTAATTTTGAACGGAGGGAGTATTAGTTTGGTATAAACACCAGGTGTGGGTGTATTAGACATATGCAGCAATGTCAAGAGGATTAAGATGAATTTTTTGTTGTTATTTCAGTTTTGGTGTAAAGAGGAGTTTTTTGTTGTTATTTCACTTCTGATCTCAATGTTTTTTCCTGCTATGACTTTTTATGTTGATAAAGTTTTATGATGCATCAGGTCTTGAGAACTTAGAAGGAAAATTTCAATCATGGAAAAAGGAAAAGATAATGTAGGAGAAACAGAGAAAGAGGCTGAAGCAAACAACTCATTGGTATGTAATACAAGTCATTAAACTAATATTGACTGCATGATTATCCAACTCATCTATTCCTAGACTATTGTCTTTTGTTACAACCCATAAAGGTATGCCTTCGAAAATTTAATAGGACATTTGGTCTTTGGGCAGGTGTCATTTTCTGCTCTTCGCAAGGATGTTGTTAATGTTCTGGATATAATGGATAGGTTAAAGAAAGAAGAAAATCAAACTGCTCTTGACCTGGATCTAATTGAAGAGCTGCAATTGGTGCTGGCATTTATTTGTACATACGTCCAGCTTTCTTATTCCGATTTGGAGCAGTTTGAAGATGTAATGACTGTCCACAGGCGAGAAGTTAAAGATCTGCTTCGTTCAATCTTGTATGATGTAGACATCAATGTGGCGGTTAAATACGACTTGCATCATGTCCTTCCAAGCCTGAGGGATAATATCAATCATTGTATCAGCTCGCATCATCGTTCTATATCAAGTGCCGCCATGAATGACGAGCAGTTGAACCTCCTCCTACAGAATCTCCATCATCTATCCAAGTATCTTGCTGAACAGATTTTTCCATTAGTGACTCAGTGTGAGATTCTTCAGAATGTATGTGGTAACATAAGAGATTTCCATGGGTTGATAGTGAATGGTTGTGTTGAGCACGACATTGTGGAATGTGTCTTACCTCAGCTTCAACCTATGGCTGAGAGAGTAGGACGCTTCATTTGGGATGATCATATTGATAGAAATTCTTGTCTCTTCAAGCTAGCTCATCTATTCTTGAAGATTATTCCAATTGAACTTGAGGTGATGCACATATGTTATACCAATTTGAAAGCTTCAACTTCAGCAGAAGTTGGACGCTTCATTAAGCAGCTCCTGGAAATCTCTCCGGACATTCTTAGAGAATATCTGATTCATCTACAAGAGCACATGGTAAATGTTATTACAGCTAGCACTTCAGGGGCTCGAAACATTCATGTCATGATAGAGTTCCTATTAATTGTTCTTACGGATGTTCCCAAGGACTTTATTCATCATGACAAATTATTTGATATTTTGGTACATGTTGGAGCACTTATCAGGGAGGTATCAACTCTCGTTCACGACTTAGAAGAAAAATCAAGGAATACAGATAGTACCGATGAAACAAGTCGTCCAACTCTAGACTTGCTGAAAAATATTGAACTCCTCAAGAAAGATCTCAAACATGTTTATCTGAAATCCCCACACACATCTCAATGTTGCTTCCCCATGAGTGATGGACCACTCTTCATGCATCTTCTACACATACACTTAAAAGATTTACTAGATTCCAATGCTTATTCAATTGCATTAATAAAGGAAGAAATTGGTCTGGTGAAAGAAGACTTAGAATTCATAAGCTCTTTTTTCGCGAATATTGATCAAGAATTGTGTAAAGATCTTTGGGTACGTGTTTTAGATGTGGCATATGAGGCAAAAGATGTCATTGATTCAATTATTGTTCGAGATAATGGTCTCATACATCTTATTTTCTCACTTCCCTTTACCATAAAAAAGATCAAGCTTATCAAAGAAGATGTCTCATATTTACATGAGAAGATTCCACAAAACAGGAGCTGCATTGTTGTAAACTCTCCCAAGAAGCCAGTTGAAAGCAAGTCATTGACGCCTGGTAAAATAATTGTAGGTTTTAAGGAGGAGACAAACTGGTTAATTAGGAAGCTCACCAGTGGACCACCAAATCTGGATGTCATTTCAATCACTGGTATGCCGGGTTCGGGTAAAACTACTTTGGCGTATAAAGTATACAATGATGAATCAGTTTGTAGTCATTTCGACCTTCGTGCATGGTGCACAGTCGACCAAGAATATGACGACAAGAAGTTGTTGGTGAAACTTTTTAATCAAGTTATTGGCTCGGATTTGAAGTTCAGTGAGGATGTTGATGTTGCCGATAAGCTACGGAAACAACTGTATGGAAAGAGGTACCTAATTGTGTTAGATGATGTGTGGGATATTGATACATGGGATGAGTTAACAAGACCTTTCCCTGAAGTTGTGAAAGGAAGTAGAATTATTTTGACGACTCGACAAAAGGAAGTGGCTTTTCATGGAAGTGGCAACACTGATCCTCTTAACCTTAGATTGCTAAGACCAGAAGAAAGTTGGGAGTTATTAGAGAAAAGGGCATTTGGAAACGAGAGTTGCCCTGATGAACTATTGGATATTGGAAAAGAAATAGCCCAAAATTGTAACCTTCCTTTGGTGGCTGATCTGATTGCTGGAGTCATTGCAGGTTTGGAAAATAAAAAGGTTGTGTGGCTTGAAGTTCAAAATAATTTGAGTTCCTATATTTTGAACAGTGAAGTTGATGTGATGAAAGTTATAGAATTAAGTTATGACCATTTACCACATCACTTAAAACCATGCTTTCTCTACCTTGCAAGTTATCCGAAGGACGAAGAAATCAACAGATATGCGTTGAAAATGTATTGGCGTGCCGAAGGACTTGTGGAACAGACAGAGATGAAGAGTGTGGAAGAAGTTATGGAGGTTTATTTGGATAATTTAATTTTCAGTAGCTTGGTACTTACTTTCAATGAGATAGGTTCTTTTCCGACTTGCCAACTTCATGATCTTGTGCATGACTTTTGTTTGATAAAAGCAAGAGAGGAAAAGTTTTTTGACCAGATAAGTACAAGTGATTCATCTTCTTCTTCAGATTTGATGCCACGTAAAGTGACCATTGATTATGTTAAGGAGCACTTTGGGCCTAACAATTTCATCCTGTTTAGTTCAAAAATGAAAAGGCATTCTGGTAAACACCTGTATTCTTTGGGGATAACTGGAGACGAGATGGTGAAAGATCATATTTCTGATATATGTCGCCTAAGACACTTGAGGCTTCTTAGAGTGTTATACCTGGATGACTCTTTTATCGTGGTGAAAGATTCTTTGCTGAATGAAATATGCATGTTGAATCATTTGAGGTTCTTACAAATTGGGACAGAAGTTAAATCTCTGCCTTCATCTTTCTCAAACCTCTGGAATCTAGAAATCCTGGTGGTGACTAACAAAGGATCAACCTTGGTACTATTACCAAGAATTTGGGATCTTGTAAAGTTGCGAGTGCTGTCCATTAATGCTTCTTCTTTCTTTGATTTGGATACACATGAACCAATACTGATAGAAGAGGACTCAAAGTTAGAGAACTTGAGAGTATTAGAGAAACTCGCGCTTTCCTGTTCGAAAGATACGGAGCATATTTTCAAAAGATTTCCCAATCTTCAAGAGCTTAGATTTAGTCTCAAGGAATTATGGGATTATTCAACAGATCGATTTTGGTTCCCAAAATTGGATTTCCTAACTGAACTAGAGCTCCTCAATGTAGCATTTGAAAGTTCAAACACAAATGACAGTGGGCCCTCTGTAAGGACAAATTGGTCGTGGGATTTTCACTTCCCTTCGAATTTGAAAAAATTGAGGTTGATTGCCTTTCCTTTGACATCCGATTCACTATCAACAATAGCGAAACTGCCCAACCTTGAAGAGTTGATCCTTGTTAGAACAAGCATCCAGGGGGAAGAATGGAACATGGGGGAGGAAGCCACCTTTGAGAATCTCAAATTTTTGAGATTGCGTGAAGTGACTCTTGCTAAGTGGGAGGTTGGAGAGGAATCCTTTCCCGTGCTTGAGAAATTAGTACTGTGGGAATGTCGTAAGGTTGAGGAGATTCCGTCAAGTTTCGGTGATATTTATTCATTGAAAATTATCAAAGTTGTAGAGAGCCCTCAACTTGAAGATTCAGCTCTGAAGATTAAGGAATATGTTGAAGATATGACGGGAGAAGACAAGCTTCAGATCCTTGGCCGGAATAATATCCCGTTATCTAAGACAGGTTCTTCTCTATTATTTTGCTTCGTAGAAATGGGCAATTGCCAATGTTAAAAGATGTTTACAATGTGTTTGATGAAACTCTCAATTGAACTTTTTGTGAACTTTAAGTACAAATGAGTAGGTTATGTGGTCCCGTTTCATCACTATAAAATGTCAAGTAGGTAATAAGGAAAAGCAAATTAAAATGGCAAGCATTTGTTGTGATGTATGCTCAAGTGTGCAGATAATTTTCACAATTGTTTCAGAAGACTTACGACGATAATGTTCAGATATTTATTTAGTGGATTTTTTTAATCCATATACAGTGGCTAAGCCAAAATTATTGGGTTCGGGTGGATCCAAAAGTCATGATGTATGCTCAAGTATGTGACCATGTCATCCCAAAACTTAAGCCGTTAGAGAAATCACACTTTTATTTACTTAAATGCCTCGACATGCCCACCTCCCTCCCCCCTTATGTGGGAGGGATTGGGAATAACTATGTGGTTATAGGTTTTGTATTGTCGAAAATGACACTTTATGCTTCTTTCTTCAGTTTCTTCTATTCTTACTTCTTCCACCTGATAATGTTTTATCACATTTTATACATCAGACAAAAAAAAGAAAAAAAAGAAAAGAAAAAAGAAGAAAAAAACATCAGATCCTGAGAACTTGAAAGGAAGGGAAGGAGAAGTTACTTTGGTACAATGAAGAAAACAAAGGAGAAAGAAAGGAGGAAACAAACAACTCATTGGTACGTCATATTAAATGTTATACATATGTTTAAAGAATTGTTATTCAAAAGTTCATAATCTGAAGCATAAATAATATAAGTTTCTTTCTTTCCCAAAACCTTCTCTGTCCCCGTCAAAAAGCATAACCCTTTCCTGCTTCCCCCAGCTCCTCCGCATGCTCAGTACACCTCCTAGTTGGCGTGCCGCTGCTATGCCTACCACTGCGAGTTTGCTGCTACCGAAAACCAGCGACTTCAACTGTAAGTCTCTCTTTGAAACATACATGGGATTGCTGACTCTGATATGGTGGGCAAGAAGGAATTCAAACAAAAGGTTGGCAACCTCTGCACCATATGCAAGTTATCCTATATCTCAGTTTTTGTAAATCTTTCAAGAAATACCATATTCACAAACAATGTGAAAACTCTTCAGATATTAAAGTTACCGAGAAAGTCCAACGCAATAAGAAGTGGGATATTTGCAGTGCAAAGAGGTTGAATTGTGATGCAGGGTGGTGGAATTTATGTCAACTGATAAGCATTTGGAGTTGAGGGGCTGCTGTTTCTTATGATCAAGCTGTTCAAATAGGTGCTGCTGTACAACATTTGGTCTCATGTGCAACAGTAAGTGTCATTCCTATTAATACACAAATGCAGGATATGCCATCTCAAACTTTAGACAAAATTGGTGCCTATTTCCCTCCTGTTTCTAAGAAAAAGAAGTTTCATTTGAATACTACTGCTACCGCTACTGAAGGAATTAATCCAAATGTGCAAGTGCCACTAGGTAAATGGCTATCACCTCCTTCATTGATAGATTGCACTTTGAATATCTTCTACAGACTGAACATCGCTATTTGCCTCCTTCACTGATGAGCATACTTCTCCTGTTCCATCTCATCAAAGACTAAGCTAAAACTAAAACTATTGGGTTCGGGTGGATCCAAAAGTTATGATGTAAGATCAATTGTGTGACCATCTCATCAAAGACTTAAGCTGTTAGGGAAATCACATTTTTAATTACTTAATTGTCTCGACACGCACCCCTTACGTGGGCTTGTACCTTGTTGAAGTGTGTGACCATCTCATCCAAAAACTTAAGTGGTTAAAGAGAACACAATTTTAACTACTTAATTATTTTATGTCTCGACAATATATATCTGCCCCTGAAAATGAATTTTTATATGTCCTGACTAGTGCAAAGCACAATCATGGGAAAAGGAAAAGAAAATGAAGTAGAAAAAGAGGAGGAAGAAGAAAACAACTCATCGGTACGTCATCCATATTAAAACTAATATTGACCTTAAGATACAAAATGTTATACATATGTATAAAGAATTGTTATTCAAAAGTTGATAATCTGAAGCATAAATAATAAAAGTTTCTTTCTTTCTGTCAAAACGCAGAACCCTTCCCTGCTCCTCCGCCATGCTCAGTTCACCTCCTAGTTGGCGTACCATTGCTATGCCTAGCACTGTGAGTTTGCTGCTACCGAACGCCAGCGGCTTCAACTGTAAGTCTCTCTTTGAAACATACATGGGATTGCTGACTCTGATGTGATGGGCAAGAAGGAAGTCAAACAAAAGGTTGACTCTGATATGATGGGCGATATATATGCAAGTTATCCTATATCTCAGTTTTTTAAAATCTTTCAAGAAATACCATCATCACAAACAATGTGAAACCTCTTTAGGTAATAAAGTTACCGAGAAAGTCCAATGCAATAAGAAGTGGGATATTCGCAGTGCAAAGAGTTTGAATTGAGATGCAGGGTGGTGAAATTCACTTGCACCAAGAATCAGCCACCGATAAGCATTTGGAGTTGAGAGATTGCTGTTTCTAATGATCAAGATGTTCAAATAGGTGCTGCATTTGGACTCATGTGAAACAGTAAGTGTTGTTCCTAAGGATATGCCCTCTCAAACTTTTAGGCAAAATTGGTGCATATTTCCCTCCTGTTTCTAAGAAAAAGAAGTTTAGTTTGAGTATCACTAGGTAAATGGCTATCACCTCCTTCATTGATAGAGTGCACTTTGAAGTTACTTGGTATTGACTAGTAAAAAGTACAATCATGGAAAGAGGAAAAGAAAATGAAGGAGAAAGAGAGGAGGATGAAAACAACTCAGCGGTACGTCATCCATATTAAAACTAATATGTACCTTAAGATACAAAATGTTTTACGTATATTTAAACAATTGTGATTCAAAAGTTCATAATTTGAAGCATAAATATAAAAGTTTTTTTCTTTCCCACAAACGTTGTCTGTCCCGTCAAAAATCAGAACCCTTCCTTGCTGCCCTCAGCTCCTCCGCCATGCTCAGTTCATCTCCTGATCTGCGTGCCTCTGCTATGCCGAGTTTGCTTCCACCGAACGCCGCGACTTCAACTGTAATTCTCTCTTTGAAGCATACATGGGATCGCTGACTCTTTGCCATTAAGGGCATGAAGAAAGTGAAACAAAAGGTTGGCAACCTCTATTATATGATACTTATCCTTTATACCAGTTTTTTCGGGTTTGTTTTAAATTTTATTTTTTATAGAAATACCATCATCACAAACATGTGAAACTCTTCAGGTACTGAAGTCATTGAGAAACTATAGTGCAACAAGAAGTGGGATCTCTACCTGCAAGGAGTTATAATTGTCATGCAGGAGCCCATCTCCTTCAGAACCCTGATGCAAATGGTTATGCTGCTTCGAAGTTTGTTACCGGTGTTGTGTTGCAGTGTTGTCTCTGGTTTGTCAATTAGTATAATGTGTAAGTATGTTATTGCTCAGTGACTTTGATCAATAAATGATCATCTTAAACTTTTGTTTTCCTATCTCCAGTCTCCTTTGCTAAATTTATCTTCGGTTTCATAATGTGGAACAATCATGTTGGGGTCTTGATGTTGAATACATGTATACAACTGTTATGGTTAATTTTTTAGTACTTTTGAAGTACTGTTGCAGCTAAGCTTCTACATTTGTTGATAATTTAGCAGCTACTCTTGTTTCGGTAGCACAGACAAGAAGCTCATTAAAAATCCAATGCAGGAAGGTTTGGACGGAGATGAAGCACCTGTTGCTCGGAATTATTCATATGTGGCTAGAGCAGTGAGTGTAAAGATGAATTTATGTGAGTACAGATGAATCTATTACTTCCTCTGTTTTATTTTACTAGTCATAGGACACTAACGCACATGTATCCTATACTAATCAGAACAAACATTTTCAAATAATATGAGTAATATTTGAATAGGTGTCCGATGAGTTATCCGATAATTGAAAAGGAAAAGTGAAACCTCAAGTTTTGGGTAATCTTGTTTTCATCACTAATATCTTCTAACCATGGGCACCTTTAAGTTCATTAACTTTGGTTGACAAACTCGAATAAATAACTTAATGAGGTGAAGTTTAAGCAGTCACCAGATTGTGGCCCCAGTTTTAAGGTGGCAAGCACATACTACACGGCGGGCTATTTCAAGAAGTCAATCTCCTTCAGACCCTGATGCATATGGTTAGTGTTCCAAGAAATGCTATCTGACCTTTATTGTGTACGTTGTTTCCATGCGTGTTATCTTCAGTTTCATAATCATGCTAAGATTCTGATGTTCAATATATCTATATATAGAGAGAGAACTGGTTAATTGTTTAGTGCTTTCTGAAATACAACTAATTTGACAATGTTGGAATATAATTGCTGTTGCAGTTAGCTCTACAAGAGGAGATTATTTAGCTGCTACTCTTTAGATGCTCATTAAAAATCTAATGCAGGAAGGTACAGATGAGGATGGAAAATATGTTGCTCAGAATTATTCAAGAGCAGCGCGGATACATCACCCGAGCATCTGCCTAAACCATCTAAGAGGAATCCACTATCCGTTTTACATCAAGCAATACGTGGAGGAATCCTTTCCCGTGGTTGAGAAATTACACCTGTGGGGATGTCGTAAGCTTGAGGAGATCCCGCCTAGTTTCGGGGATATTTATTCATTGAAAATTATCAAGCTTGTAGAGAGCCCTCAGCTGAAAGATTCTGCTCTGAAGATTAAGGAAGATGTTGAAGATACAACGGGAGAAGACAAGCTTCAGATCCTTGGCCGGAATAATATCCCGTTATCTAAGACAGGTTCTTCATTATTCTTTTGCTGCTTAGAAACCAAATTTTCGTGATTTGATTCTTGAGGCGGGCAATTGCCAACGTTAAAAGATGTTTACAATGTGTTTGATCAAATTCTCAACTGAATTTTTTGTGAACCCGTTTCATCACAATAAGCTTTAAAATGGCAAGCAAATATTGGGTTCTGGTGGATCCAAAAAAAATTAAGACGATAATGTGCAGATATTTATTTAGTGGATTTTGTTAATGCATATACTGTGGCTAAGCCAAAACTATTGGGTTCGTGTGGATCCAAAAGTTATGATGTATGCTCAAGTGTGTGACCATTTCATCCAAAAACTTAAGCCGTTAGAGAATTCACACTTTTAATTACTTAAATTCCCACTCCCTTCCCCCTTACGTGTGCTTTGATATCTAGATATAGTGAGAAAGTAATGGTAAACCAGCAGGGATTGCATTCTTGAATATTTGGATCTTCTGCTTTCTTCTTTATCTTATAAACTACTCTTCTTCTTCTTTTGTGTGTGTAAATTAACATTTTGGGATAACGTTTTATAAACACTACTTGATGTTTGACCTTGATCAATATCTCGAAAATGACAGTTTATGCTTCTTTCTTCAGTTTCTTGTGTTCTTACTTCTTCCACTTGATAAAGTTTAATGCACATTTTATACATCAGATCTTGAGAACATTGAAGGAAGGGAAGGAGAAGTTACTTTGGTACAATGAAGAAAATGAAGGAGAAATAAAGAAGGAGGAAACAAACAACTCATCGGTAAGTCATACAATAGTCATCCATATTAAATGTTATACATATGTTTAAACAATTGTTATTCAAAAGTTCATAATCTGAAGCATAAATAATAAAAGTTTCTTCTCTGTCCCCGTCAAAAAGCAGAACCCCTCCCTTCTTCCCCCAGCTCCTCCACTATGCTCAGTTCACCTCCTAGTTGGCGTGCCATTGCTATGCCTCGAACTGCGAGTTTGCTGCCACTGAACACCGGCAACTTCAACTGTAAGTCTCTCTTTGAAACATACATGGAGTTGCCAACTCTCTGCAATTGGAAAAGAAGGAAGTGAAGCAGAAGGTCCGCAACCTCTCTACTATATGAAAGTTATCCTATATCTCAGTTTTTCTCAAGTTTTTGTAAATCTTTCAAGAAATACCAGCATCACAAACCTGTGAAAACTCTTCAGGTACTGAAGTCATTGAGAACTTCCAATGCAACAAGAAGTTATAACTGTCATGAAGGCTGCTGTATTTAATGATGAAGATGTTTAAATAGGCGTTGCTGTACAACATTTAGCCTCATTTGCAACTGTAAGTGTTATTAAAAATCTTCTTGTGCCTATTAATACCTCGATTGATGGTGATTGAATGAGTCCAGGGCAATAAGGTGCTAAAACTATCACCTATACCCTGAAGGTCAATTCTTTTCCAATTTTGTATACTCTCATTTTCATCACTAATATCTTCTAACCGTGGTTTCTTTTCTTCAGGTAGCACCTTTAAGTCCATTAAGTATAGGATTGATGAGCTTTGCTAGACAAACTCGAAAAAATAACTTAATGACGTGAAGTTTGAACAATCACCAGATGGTTATGTGTTTCGAAGTTTGTTACCTGTGTTGTCTTGCAGTGTTGTCTCTGGTTTGTCAATAAATGATCATCTTAAACTATTGTTTCCAATCTCCAGTCTCCTTTGCAAAATTTATCTTCGGTTTCATGATGTGGAATGATAATGTTGGAGTCTTGATGTTGAATACATATATATTTTTTATGGCGAATTTTTTGGTATACATATATCCATTTTACGGCAAGCAACTTGTTTAGATATATATATACATATAACCCAACTATTAACCGTTGAAATTGTGTTTTAAAATTCAAAACTCATAAAGTTGAAATATTGTTGGGGTCCCCAGACCCCACTTAAAAGGAATATATGAACTTGTGACTGAAATGAGCCATGATATTGTCAAAGTGATCAAAATAAGCCACTGATTTAGTAAGTAACCAAAATAGGCTACACAGAATATTTTCTTCCGTTTTATCATATTTTCTTAACGTCTCCGTTAACTGCTAGTAACAGTGAAAAATTCAAAAAAACGGAGTAAAAACCTTCGAGTTATAAAAAGAAATTAATAACTCCGGGTTTCAAATAAATTCATTTATAACCCGGAGTTATTAGTTCCGTGTTATTTCAAGGAACAACTGCCTGATGATACGCATGTTGTTATAATTCTTGTCAATGTTAAACAATGTCTACAATGTGTTTGATAAAAGTCTCAAATGAACTATTTGTGAATTTCAAGTAGAAATTGAGTAGATGAACATTTGTTCTCTCTTTTTTCCCCTCATTTTCAACATTTTTTTTTTTGTATAAAAATTGGCTAGATTCCTTCCAACTCTGCTTCTAATTGGTTTACTAAATAATTAGATTATTGACAGATCTCAAAATCATCCAAATTCATAACAAACAACTAAAGGCAAATACATATTGCAACTTATCACGAGCATCTAATGAGTCAATTGCTTATGTTAACAAAATGTCTATAATATGTTCGATAAAAATCTCAACTGAACGATTTCTTAATATTAAGTAGCAATGAGTATATGATACGATCCCGTTTCATCACATCAACCTTTCTGAAAAATAATGTGTATCGTCTTTATTTTTGAGAAAATTATGGTCCATACAACAATTAACTTTTGCCATTGATGTAGTTTGCAAGAGTATTGGGCACGTGACTATCCGAACATTTTGTCAAGCTTTATCGTCTAACCTTTTGAAGAATTATTTTGAGAATCTTTACTATTTCCCTATCTATAATATTCACCATGATGACAATTATTATTTGTATCACTTTGGAGAAATTAACAGCCCCAGGATAACAATTCGGCACACTGGAAAAATTGGATGGACTATCACTTTCCGGCTTGAATAACTTTTTGAATGAAATAACAAAGATAAGTGACTTTTTCTGATACCAAAAAAAGGAGATGTAACGGTTCATTTGGTGTCCATCCTATTACCCTATTCTTTATCTCTCTATCTTCTCCCCTCTCTTTTTTTTTCCACTCTTTTTGCTGCCTTGGTAACTCAAACTCACAACCTTAGAGTTGGAAGTGAGGGTGCTTACCGTCCATCAACTCCCTCCACAAAAATATTGCCAACTTGACAAGGAATGTTGCATGTTATAGCCGATGTCCCAATGATTTAGTCGAAATGTAAGCTGGCTAGTTTATACATATTTTTTGTCATTTCTTCCTAAAATAAATAATTTGGTGTCCTATTACGCCTAGTGGTCAAAGAAGTGAAGCGAAAAACTGAGGTCTTAGATTTAGATTCCAGCAGAGACGAAAAACACTAGGTAATTCTTATCATTTGTCCTAGTTTTGGTAGACAGAGTTACTTGATATTTGTTGCTAGTGGGAGGTTGCAGGTATCCCATAAATTTAATTAAAGTATGCGAAAACTAATCCAAACACTACGATTATCAAAAAAGAACTACCCCCACCCCCTTCTCTATCTATCTTCTCCTCCGCACATGTTTTATCAAGCAAATAGTTTGTTGGAAAGGGGAGAATTATAGTCATACACAAGTAGACAATGATATGACTATTTTCAATCGTTTATTACCATATATTGTATATTTCTTTTTTCTAGGGCAGCCATCTCTGACTTTTCAGTCTTCAGTACCATTAAATTATTTTCCATTTATTTCATTATTTGGTCGACCTTAGAATACGGCACTATACAAATTCAATTGTTACTTAACGTCTTTAGGGATAAACAACCCACTATAAAATTTAAATAGCTAATTGTACAACTCCTTTCAGCTATCTATATTTCTAGGCTCCCCGTCAAGTCCAACTTGACAATCAATGGTGCATGTTATAGCCTGTATTGGGGTCGTTTGGTAGGAGGTATAAGGTAGATATCCCATAGATAAAATTTATATCATTTTTGGTTGATATAAATTTATTCCGAAACTAATTTATACCATCAATCAAATATGGTATAAAACTAATACCAAAATTAGTCTTGGTATAATCCATCAACAATGAGACTATTTTATACCACCTCCTATATGGTATAAAATAGTTCAAGAATTATAATCCTGGGATAAATTAGTCTACGTACCAAACAACCACTATGTGTCTCAATGCTTTTGTCAAAAATGTCAGCTGACTGACTAGTTCAAACATATCTTTTGTCATTTTCTCTCTATCTTCTCCTCCACATAAATTTTATCAAAGTTAATATTTTGCTGGAAAGGGGAGCATTATAGTCTAACAGAAAAATAAAGAGGAGCAAAGCAGCCATATCAGTTTTTTCATCAACTAAAAAGGTTAGTCTCTAATACTTTCTCCGTTTCAATTTATTTGGCCTATTTTGACTATATGCCGAGTTTAAGAAAATAAAGAAACTTTTGAATTTTGTGATATTAAATTAAAGATATATCAAATGTATCAAAATACTCTTTAAGTCTTTTGGTTTTAAGTATGCCACTTGAAAAGTTAAACCTAAAGAGTTGCTAAAATTGGAAAGGACCGTAAAAAACGGACTAAAAATAAAAGTAAGTCAAAAAAAAATTGAAACGGAGGGAGTAATAGCTAAAAATAAAGTGCGTTTAATTTTGGTACTCACATCTGTAATTTGACCCAGATATCTATTGGAGTAGAAAATTTTCAGAAAGTTGTAAGATTATCTTAAGGTCTCTTAATCAGAGGTATCGAGGTGTGGTTGGATGAATGAGAATTCGGACTTTAATTTGTGTTTGGTTATTGAATGCAATGGTTTGCCTAGCGGGTTGTTGCTTGTTAGGTGCCAATCCTAGCTTCAAAATTTGGGTCGCGACATGATCCCCACCATAGTCGCTAGGTCAATAATATGTATCCATGGTAGACAAAAGATTTGGAATGTTTAGAATCCTCCATTCTTTTTTTTTTGTTGATAACCATGGTATCCGGGCTAGCTTGTGCGCACCTCGACTAATTACACGGGATACCTGTCACCTGTCACCTCCCACCAGCAACAGGTACCAGGTAACTCTGTCCACCAAGGCTAGAACAAATGAGAAGAAATCACCTGGTGCTTGTCTCTATTGGAAATTGAACCTGAGATCTCATGGTGCTCAACCCAACTTCATTGAACCACTAGGCCACACCCTTAGAATTCTCCATTCTTAGCAGAGGTAAATTTGCCACTGTTTGAATTCTCATAATACGAAAAGAGAGATGCAATATAACTCAACCTTGTCAATTAATTCATAGGACGACATCATCTACATTCACAAGCTAACAATCTCCACAAGTCTAAGTCAACTTGTAATATGAATATTAGGTAGACGTACATATTTTCACAATTGATTAAGAAGACTAAGATGATAATGGTTTTTACAAAGTCAATAAATTGTATTTTAATCTGGGATTAGTTGTTGATGTCTACTTGGTTCTTCTTTTTGTTGCTGGCCTTTCAAGTTCATTTGCCAATTACTTCAGCTACCATCACAAAAAATCTTTCTGAATCTCATAGCTTACTTTTTATTGACTAATTAAGCATAATAACAAGATGGGACCACCAAAGTACTTCAACAATACTCTGAAAAACTCTTTTTGATCCAATAGCTTACTCTCTTTGGCATTGTTCAACATTATTTCTCAAACAAGGGCTTCTACTGCTAAAACTTTAGATCGTGAAAAGGTAAGATCATGTTAAAAGTCTTTTTTTTTTTTCTTCTTCTAGTAGAAATTTACCAGGGATTTCATTTCACATTATGACTCAAAGATACTCATAGATAGCTTACTCTCTTTGC
Source organism: Capsicum rhomboideum (assembly GCA_031232105.1). Classification (NCBI taxonomy): domain Eukaryota; kingdom Viridiplantae; phylum Streptophyta; class Magnoliopsida; order Solanales; family Solanaceae; genus Capsicum; species Capsicum rhomboideum. The sequence continues at coordinate 143,388,749 of CP124713.1, forward strand.
CAGTAGTGTTCAACATTATTTCTCAAACAAGGGCTTCTATTGCTGAACTTCAAGCCGTGAAAGTTAAGATCAAGATGTATTTTTGACAGTTTGATCAATACTCGAAAATGACTTTTTATATTCTTCTTTCTTACCATGGAAATAATTTGTTCAGAAAAGGAACTGTGGAAGAATCGACAAAAACAGAAGATTAGTAAATCGTTCACAACGTACAATAACAACAAAAAGTCACAAGGAGGGAAAAAAAATCTAAAAAAGAAAATTCTGCAAAATAATTGAAGTGATAGCAGCACAAGAACAGGTTCTTTTCCCTTCTTACACCTTTTTTGTGGAGTGCTGTTGTGATTGTTGTAGTGGAAATTTCTAGTGTTAACAGATGTCTACAATGTGCAAAGTCTCAACTGTTACTGAATATTAAGTACAAATTGACTACACTGGCAATTACACTTGGTATGTTGTTGTTGTTGAAGTAGAAATTGAGTAGTTGAGAATTTGCTTCTTTTTTTTTTTCCTTGTCATTTTCAACCTATTACTTGTATAAAAATTGGCTGATTCCTTCTAATTGGCTTACTAAATAATTTGATTAATGGAAGATCAAAACTGGTTACTTCTAGCAAATCTAAAGGATCAAAACTGCTTACTTCTAGCGAATCTTAAAGGATCAAAACTGTTCAAAGTATATTTAAGGACTATTTTTAACCTACCCCAAACATAAGGGACCATTTTTTAAATCATTTTCAATAAAATGTTACTAATAAGAGTCATAGAAACAGGAAAGAGTAAACAGAAGCATATATACAGTCAAACAGAAGCATCAATATACCTATATGTCTGGAAAGTAAGGGTAAATAAGCAGTACGTGGGAAGAAAGACTATTGCTGTGTATATAACTGAGTATATTATATTATAGGTAATGCACAATCGATTAAGAAGACTAAGATAATAATGGTTATTAAAAAAACTTGAGAAGTCAATGAATTGTATTTTAGTAATCTTGGGATTTGTAAATCTAGATCTATAGCTATTTGATTCTTCTTTCTGTTGTTGATCTTTCAATTACTCCTTCAGCCTATTACTTCAACTAGTCTCACAAAAGTATTTTCTCTTAATTACTGAAGATGTATGAGAATTCAGACTTTAATTTAAGTTTGCTGACTGAATGCAATGGTTCACCAAGGGGGTTGTGGCTTGTTAGATATCAAGAGAGACAACCTCACACAATTCACTCAGAATACAAAGAGGTTCACACAAGTGACATTGCAACACTTGTGTCTCACAAAGTCTCCCCCCAAACAATACTCTCAAACCCCTAGGACTACATTGTGGATGCTACCAAGCTAGAAGAAAGGAGTCTTTATTTATAGAGTCTATAACTTTTTCCTACAAGAACAAGGATTAGTCAAATATGGAGAATTCATGTTTTCCTTTTCCCAAAAGGAAAACCCAATTATGGTAAGAAAATCAGGGTAAATACCAACACAACTCACATTTATGACCTCTAATTTTGGGTGTGCATAAGTAGACAGTTAACTTGTATAAAATTGAATAAGTAGACACAAGCATCCTATGTGGCATAATACATGTAGGACGTCATGTAGGAAATGAGGTGGCCACGTAAGACGCCACATAGGACGCATACGTCTACTTGCTCAACTTTATATAAGTTAAAGTGTCTACTTGTGCACACCCAAAGTTGGAGCTCATAAACGCGAGCTGTGGCCAAATTAAAGGGCACATTTATCTATTATGCCTTTCTAACATGAACAACATCAAAAACATACCCAGTGAAATCCCACAAAGTGAGGTCTGAGGAGGGTAGAGTGTACGCAGATCATACCACTACCTAGTGGAGGTAGAGAGACTGTTTCTGAAAGACCCTTGGCTCAAGTGCAGCAAATCCAGGTACAAAAAAGAAGGGAACAGTGAAGAAAATATAATAAGGAAACAATGCAAAGTTTATAAGAAAAAAGCAAAAATAACAACAAAATAGTGCGATAATCGAAATACATATAAACAATATACTAGGATAAATAATCGAAAACAATACTAAGCAATGACAAATATCAAAAACAATCACTACAATAATACAATTAGTACAATTACACCAACCAAATAATATAAAGTGAACAGAGTTCCCACTTGGAAGTTTGATTAACTTTCTTTCTTTTTTTCCTTTTAGAATTTGTAGCAGACAAGCTCTGAGGCCCCATTGATTAATGCTGAAATTGTTTCCTTCACTACCCACAAACCAAACATCTCCCAACAATTTTGAAGCTGTTGGATCGTTTCATCAAGTAAAAAGGTCAGTAACTCATCTAATAGTTTGTTTAATTTTTAGTACTCTAATCTTTATTGAAGTACAATTATTGAATTGGGAAAATTATCAGAAAAGTAAAATTGATGTATGGGAAATGAAAGATTTGGGAAAAAACAAAACTAGCATGAAACTAAATTAGTTTGAACACAAATTAGATGTATTATCACTTAATCATGGTTACTCAATGTATAATGTATAATTTCATTTCATTAAATTAGTTAACCATAATAAGTTGTACTCCCTCCGTTCAAAATTACTTGTCACTTTTTGACTTGGCACATCCATTAAGAAAACAATGATTGACATAGTAATTTTACCATATTACCCCTATTAATTGATGTTTAGTAGTAATAGGTATTGAAAAATGATTTGGAGAATAAGTAAGTTATGCCAAGGGTAAACATGGAAAAAATAATTGTCTTTTTTTGATATGTCAAAAATGACAAGTAAAAATGGAAATCCATTTAGGAAATAAGTGAAAGGTAATTATGCTTCTTTCTTTCACCCTGTAAAAGTTTTTATCTACGTTTTATACATCAGATCCTTGAATTTGAAAGGAAGGAAGAAGGAAAAGTTACTTTCATGGAAGGAGGAAAAGAAAATGAAGGAGAAAGAAAGAAAGGGGAAGCAAACAACTCAGCGGTATGTCATACAATACTTATATTAAACAAATTATATTCACTCGGATCATTATCTAATTATATGGTGTGGGGATTGCTAAAAAAAATTCGACACTTTTACTCAATTTTAAAACTTGAAGGACTCCCACTTAATTGACAAACTCATTTGTCCGTTTTAATTGCTTTTGCCAATTTCAGCGGTATGCCATAAGTACTCGTATAATATATAAATCTAATTATATTCACTTGGATGATTATCTAATTATAAACAATATTAAGAGTGAATAGGTTAAAAAATCTCTAAACTATTATTGTTTTCTGTATTTATTTGTTCACAACCCCCCCCCCCCCAATTTATTATGAACACATATTATAATTCCCAAAAGGAAAACGATGAACATGACATGCTACGTGAACGTCACCCTCCATCGGAAGGACTTAAGCGATAAATACATAGTCAATGTAAATTATATAAACCAATTTTGGTCTCACTAAATTCACTGAACTTTGTGTGTCGTATCAGTATAGTCACAAAATTAATTATATTCACTTGGATCATTATCTTATTATTATCCTCAAAATACAATAATGTTAAATTATATCGTTTTGTTCATGATTACTGAACTTTACTTGTGTATCTGTAAACTTATAAAAACTAATTTTGTCTCACTATTCACTAAATTTTCTGAAGTTTAGGTGTTGTATCAGTATAGTCAATAAATTAATTGTTGTCTCATTAGTCACGGAACTATGCGTTAGTGGGTTTAATCGTGCAAACCAATGTATAATATTTCCTTCCTGATATGAAATTCAATACAAGACTTCAAATTAATGTGATTGCTTATTTCCTTGATATTCTGGTAAATATAGAAAATAAATAAAACAATTGGTTTGGTCATTTGGCAGGTGTCATTTTCTGCTCTTCGCACGGATGTTGTCAACGTTCTGGATTTCATGGAGAGGTTAAGGAATGAAGAAGATCATAATGTTGTTGATGTGGACGATCAAATTGAAAAGCTAAAGTTTGTGCTGACATTTATTTGTACGTTCGTCCAGCTTTCTTATTCCGATTTGGAGCAGTTTGAAGATACAATGAGTGCTTCAAGACAAGAGGTTGAGAATCTGCTTCGACCAATTTTGAATGATGTTGAAAGCAAAGTCGGGTGTAAATACAACATGCATCATGTCCTTCCCACCCTCATGGATAACATCGGTGATTGTATCAGCTCATGTCATTATTCGAAATCAAGTGGCACCATGACTGACGAGCAGTTGAACTTCCTCCTCCTGAATGTCCATCATATATCCAAGTATCTTGCTGAACAGATTTTTCCATTAGAGACTCAGTATGAGATTCTTCAGAATGTGTGTGGCAACATGAGAGATTTCCATGGATTGATAGTGAATGGTTGCGTTGAGCAAGAGATTGTAGAATATGTCTTTCCTCAGTTTCAAGCTGTGGCTGAGAGAGTTGGACGCTTCATTTGGGATGATCATATTGATGGAAATTCCCGTCACTCCAAGCTAGCTCAACTATTCTTGAAGATTATTCCGATTGAATTGGAGGTTATGAACACATGTTTTACAAATTTGAAAGCTTCAATTTCAGCAGAAGTTGAATACTTCATTAACCAGCTCCTGGAAACCTCTCCAGACATTCTTAAGGAATATCTGATTCATCTACAAGAGCACATGGTAAATGTCATAACTGCTAGAACTTCAGGGGCTCGAAACATTCATGTCATGATAGAGTTCCTGTTGATTATTCTTACGGATGTGCCCAAGGACTTTATTCATCATGACAAATTATTTGATATTTTGATACATGTTGGAGCACTTATCAAGGAGGTATCAACTCTCGTTCACGACTTAGAAGAAAAATCAAGGAATGAAGAGAGTACAGATGAAACAAGTCGTGCAACTCTAGACTTGCGGAAAAATATTGAACTCCTCAAGAAAGATCTCAAACATGTTTATCTGAAAGCCCCGGGCCCATGTCAATGGTGCTTCCCCATGAGTGATGGACCGCTCTTCATGCATCTGCTACACAAACACTTAAATGATTTGCTAGATTCCAATGCTTATTCAGTTGCTTTGATAAAGGAAGAAATTGGGCTGGTGAAAGAAGACTTAGAATTCATAAGATCTTTCTTCGCGAACATTGATCAAGAATTGTGTAAAGATCTTTGGGCACATGTTTTAGATGTGGCCTATGAGGTAAAAGATGTCATTGATTCAATTATTGTTCGAGATAATGGTCTCTTACATCTTATTTTCTCACTCCCCATTACTTTAAAAAAGATCAAGCTTATCAAAGAAGATGTCTCCCAATTAATTGAGAAGATTCCTAAGAACAAGGGCCTCATTGTTCCCAAGAAACCAGTTGAAAGAAAGTCATCGACAGCTGGTAAGATAATTGTAGGTTTTAAGGAGGAGACAGACTTGATAATTAAGAAGCTCACAAGTGGGCGAGCAGCGCTAGATGTCATTTCTATCACTGGTATGGCGGGTTCGGGCAAAACTACTTTGGCGTACAGAGTTTACAATGATAAGTCAGTTTGTAGTCATTTCGACATTCGTGCATGGTGCACAGTTGGCCAAGAATATGATGAGAAGACGTTGTTGGAGAAAGTGTATAATCAAGTTACCGGCTCGGATTCGAAATTGAGTGAGAATATGGATGTTGCCGATAAGCTACGGAAACAACTGTATGGAAAGAGGTATCTTATTGTCTTGGATGACTTGTGGGATACCACAACATGGGATGAGTTAACAAGACCTTTTCCAGAAGTTGAGAAAGCTGGTAGTAGAATTATTTTTACTACTCGAGAAAAGAAAGTGGCTTTGCATGGAAAGCGCGACACTGATCCTTTTAACCTTCGATTGCTAAAACCAGAAGAAAGTTGGGAGTTATTAGAGAAAAGGGCATTTGGAAAAGAGAGTTGCCCTGATGAACTATTGGATGTTGGAAAAGAAATAGCCCGAATTTGTAAAGGGCTTCCTTTGGTGGCTGATTTGATTGCTGGAGTCATTGCAGGGAGGGAAAAGAAAAAGACTGTGTGGCTTCAAATTAGAAATAATTTGAATTTCTTTATTTTGAACAGCGAAGTGGAAGTGATGAAGGTTATAGAATTAAGTTATGATCATTTACCAGATCACCTGAAGCCATGCTTTCTCTACCTTGCAAGTTATCCAAAGGACACAGAAATAGACAGATTTATGTTGAAGATGTATTGGCGTGCGGAAGGGTTTGTTGAACAGACAGAGATGAAGAGTGTGGAAGAAGTTACGGAGGTTTATTTGGATAATTTAATTTCCAGTAGCTTGGTACTTGCTTTCAATGAGATAGGTGATTTTCCGATTTGCCAACTTCATGATCTTGTGCATGACTTTTGTTTGATCAAAGCAAGAGAGGAAAAGTTGTTTGGCCAGATAAGTTCAAGTGATCCATCTTCTTCTTCAGATTTGATGCCACGTAAAGTGACCATTGATTATGATAAGGAGCACTTTGGGCCTAACAATTTCCCCCTGTTTAGTTCAAAAATGAGTAGGCATTCTGGTAAACACCTATATTCTTTGAGAATAACTGGAGACGAGATGGTGAAAGATCATATTTCTGATATATGTCACCTAAGACACTTGAGGCTTCTTAGATTGTTGTACCTGAATCCCTCTTTTATCACGGTGAAAGATACTTTGCTGAATGAAATATGCATGTTGAATCATTTGAGGTACTTATACATTGGGACAAAAATTAAATCTCTGCCTTCATCTTTCTCAAACTTTTGGAATCTAGAAATCCTGTTTATTGAAAACAAAGGATCAACCTTCGTACTATTACCGAGAATTTGGGATCTTGTAAAGTTGAGAGTGCTGTCCATTGATGATTCTTCTTTCTTTGATATGGATACAGATGAACCAAAACCGATAGCAGAGGAGTCAAAGTTAGAGAACTTGAGAGTATTACGGAAACTCGTGCTTTCCTATTCGAAAGATGCAGAGGATATCTTCAAAAGGTTTCTCGATCTTGAAGAGCTTGATTTTATTCTCAAGGAATCATGGGATTATTCAATTGAGCGATATTGGTTCCCAAAATTGGATTTCCTAACAGAACTAGAATTCCTCGTTGTAGATTTTGAAAGTTCAAATTCAAATGACAGTGGGCCCTCTGTAGCCACAAATCGGCCATGGGATTTTCACTTCCCATCGAATTTGAAAATATTGAGGTTGATTGCCTTTCCTCTGACATCCGATTCATTATCAACAATAGCAAGACTGCCCAACCTTGAAGAGTTGTTCCTTTTTACAACAATCTTCCAGGGGGAAGAGTGGAACATGGGGGAGGAAGACACCTTTGAGAATCTCAAATATTTGTATTTGGAAGAAGTAACTCTTGCTAAGTGGGAGGTTGGAGAGGAATCCTTTCCCGTGCTTGAGAAATTAGTACTATGGGAATGTCGTAAGCTTGAGGAGATTCCGTCTAGTTTCGGCGATATTTGTTCATTGAAAATTATCCAACTTGTGGAGAGCCTTCAACTTGAAGATTCCGCTCTGAAGATTAAACAATATGTTGAAGATACGATGGGAGGGGACGAGCTTAAGGTCGAAATATATTGAGCACCAACGGAACAGGTTCTTCTCCATTCTTTTGCTTCTTAAAAATCAAATATACGCGTGTTGTTCTGATTCTTGTAGTGGCAATTACCGCAGTGTTAAAAGATGTCTACAATGTGTTTGATGAAAGTTTCAACTGAACTGTTTGTGAATGCTAAATAGAAAATGAGCAGATAATTAAGTTTAAACTGGCAAGTGTTTGTTGATTTGTTGATTCCATCTAGCTCTCATCGGTACGTCATACAATAGTCATCCATATTAACACTAACATTAAAATACAGAATGTCATACATATGAGTAGTTTTACAATCTTTTGGAAAACTTACCATTTTTTATAAATATGCGTGTCATTTGTTGATTTGTGCATTTGACATGTCATCTGCAACTACAAGTCACGAATGAGGTATGTTGTATTGGGGTGACACAAACACATCCTGTATGCATCCTTGGCCTTGTCTAAGAACCATCATCAAATCACTGTCTAAGGTGGCAGACCAGTGAAATTGATTCATGCTTTTTCTTTCTACACTTTTTGGGATACTATGCATCATTTTTTATTTTCGGTTATACTGAAATAATTGTTCCTCCACACTCTTGTGATCAATTCCAGAAATTTGAACTTCCAGTTGGATGAATAACAAAGCAAGCAGTGGATATTTTCATCAAGTAAAAAGGTTAGTCATCTCATCTAATAGTGTGTTTAATTTCTTGTGCCCTCATCTCTATTGAAGTAGAATAAAGAGGGAAAGAAAATGAAGGAGAAACCGCAAGCAAACAACTCATCAGGATGAACTATAACATTGCTGTTACGCTAAACTTCAAAATTTGGCAAGCGGAGTCAAAAGTTCAAGACCACCCCACATTTTAACATTGTAATTAAAATTTATCTACACTTGATCTTCTTTTCCAAATATAACATTACATATAACGTGGCTTACGACCAATGTAAGTATGTTCTCACCGTTATAATTTAGAGTTTATAATTAAAATCAAACTTGAACTATCCTTATAGTGGACAGAATACAATTTACTTATTTATATCTGTACATTTTTTGCTACCTTTTTCTCCTAATAAACTTTTTATCTACATTTTATACATCAGAACCTGAGAATTTGAAAGGAAGGGAACTTGGAAGGTACTTACAGTCATGGAAAATGAAGTAGAAAGAGAGAAAGGGGAAGCAAACAACTTTATGGTATGTCATATTTGCTCCGATCCTAAAAGATGCAAACAACTGTGGCTTCTTTTCTGCAGGTTGTACCTTTAAGTCCATATTAAGCATTTAGGATTGATGAGCTTTGGTAGAAAAACTCAAAAAAATAACTTAATGAGGTGATGTTTGAGCAGTCTTGAATGTACAAAGCAATCCTTCCAATTTCTGATCCATATGGTTAGTGTTCCGAGAAATGCTATCTGCCCTTTGTTATGTTGTTTTGAAAGTGTTTCCTTGAACCTCAATATTTGACTTTCATGTCAAATATAAACATTCTACTCATATCACTTTGATGTACTCAAAACCTTAGCTCATTGATTACTAACGAAATTCCGAGGAAAATGGGAAGAGGGAAATAGACATTTCAAGGTAACAACACTTCACCCATTCACACATCTTGAAACCAATAGTAAATCCACCTGAATTTCAAACAGTGCTCACTTGAAACCAAACAACAACAACAACATACCCAGTGCATTCCCACACATTGGGGTCTGGTCACTTGCAACCAAACATTAGTAGTAATTTCTATGGCTGCCAATATTTCCTCCATGAAAACTGCCTCAACGCTCCTCATTTTCTCGATCATTCTTCTCATCCATCCCACCACTTGACCCTTCTCCCAGTTCCAACTTACTCGAATCGTTCCTATACTTGCAAGGCTTGTGGCTCTGCTGGAAATGGCTTTAGTTTTAGCTGTGCCCGTTGTGAATTTGATATCCACATGCAATGTTCCCTTTTGCCCCAAACCGTCTTCCTATTCCCGCACCACCATCACGTACTTGAGCTCATATTTGATTCCCCCTTTTGATGACGAGGCCTATGAATTATGAAAGCAGTCTATGTTTGTGATCTCTATCACGACAATGCAGATCTTATTTACTGGTTGTATTATTGTGCTGATTGTGATTTCAGCATACATCTCGAATGTGCCATTTCCAAATCTGTCAGACAACTTAATCGAAACTGCCTGCCAACAAAGCAAGAGCAAATCCAGTAGTAATTATGAAAACAGAGGAGGAACCAATCAAGATACAGGAAACCAATCAAGTAGAGGAAAACGGAGGTGGGACGAATAGAGTAAAAATGGAGGTGTCACATACTATGCTATTGCTAAGTATCTTTCGTCAATAAATCATCATCTTAATCTTTTGTTTCTATCTCTTGTTTCCTTTGCTAAATTTATCTTCAGTTTCACAATGTGGATGAGTCTTGATGTTGAATATATATATAGAGAGAGAAATGTTATATATGGTCAATTCTTTAGTGCTTCTGAAGTACAAATTTGACAATGTGGATTTACTTTGTAACGTAACAAAGGGAAAAGCTATTTTGGTCGCTGTTGCAGTTAGCTCTACATGAGGAAATAATTAGCTGCTACACTTTCTCTGATAGCTGTGAAACAACAGACAAGAATCTCATTAAAAATCTAATGCAGGAAGGTTCGAACATGGATGAAGAACCTGTTGCTCAGAATTATTCAAGTGTGGCTAGATCAGCGAGGATATAACAGCAATAGTAATCCAAGAGGAATCCACTATCTATTTTACGTCAAGCAATAGTAATTTCCGATATAAACGGTGAAACCCAGTTTTGGTGGTGGTTGCTTCAATAAACCTTTCTGTGAGGCAAGTATCATTGTGGAAGAGTGCAACTTCCACAATGACCACGTGCAACTCAAGGTGGGCTTGATATTTAACCTAATGAGGAAATTATCTTGTATATACTTTTTAGATTGTTTATTGCAAGTTGTAGCAATACTTTGTATAATTGCAAGTTGTAGCAGATTTTAAAAGATTTATTGAATTTTCATTTTTTAAATTTATTTAGTACATATATATTAATTAAAATCCCTCTAATCTTTTGTGTATATCTCTTTCCTCTCTCCTCATTAACCATGTTATATTTATCCAATGCTTAAATTTAGGGATTTACACTTATCATTACTTAAATATCCGTTTCTTACCTTTTGAGAAAAAAATACAATTATTTACTTTCTCAAGTAATATAAATTTGTATTTGAATTTATTAAAAATATTTTTTTATTTTTTATATGTATGAAATGGGTGTATATAAATTATTTTTCTAAATTTTTTTTTTCTATATCAGTTTAAAAACAAACAAGATTAGTGTATTGATTGTGTATGAGATATGATATTGTCTAACTAGTTTGTTATGCTTTTATTTTTGGGGTCTGAAATTTATATAAAAACGGGCGTATTTCATTATTTTTTTAATATAACGTGATACTTTGTATTTTGAGTTTCTTTTTATTATTTTCAATGATGATAAATATTTGTTAATTTATTGAACTTTCATTACCTATAATGAAAAATTATTGTTGTATAAAATTTGTATGAATACTGTATGTGTAGTGAATGTTTGTAGATTAGTTCATCTTTTAAGAAGATTTATTAGATATTACTCATCTTAAACACACAAAAAGAAAGACATATCAAAAACGTAACCATACCAATTTATATACACAATTCATACATTTAAATCTCTTGACCAATCCATTAAACTTTGTATTTGAATCATACATAATCTCTTCAACATCAAAATCTTTAGGTCTTCCTGTTGAAATTATAAAGAATTACTGATTTACAATATTTCAGAATTAAGTAATTGAAAGAAATATGAAGTTATGAATTAAGTTATCTAAAAATTGAAAAATAAACACTAGTATGAACTTTAAAAAAAAAAACTATTCTGATTGTTACATGAACAATTAGAAAATATATTCATCATGTATAAAAATAATTTGTATTATGTTTTATTCTCCTAATTTAAGTATTTCAATTAATTGTATGTTTTCTTGTTTCATAACATAAAACATAAAAGTATGTATTCATTGAAAATAAATAAAATACATGTTCATATTTTCACACAATTGAACTGTCGTTTTCAATTTTTTTCCTTCGAATAACCACAAATTCAATTAAAATACAGTAGTCAGTATTTTAATCAAATTCTCTGCCTTAATCACCACCCTTAATTGAGAGATTTTGTGTTAAAATTAGTATATGTTGTTGATTTGTTGCTGAATTAAGAAGAAGAAGAAGCAACCTTCTGGTTGAAAAAGGAAAAAACCCTTTTTTGAGAGAAAGAAGATTGAAATAAGGAAAAAAATGTTTGAGAGATATTAGGTGGAATTGAGATTCTTTAGTAACTGATATCTTTTTTAAAGGGTATATTTTTTTAACAAAAATAGAAAATTGTTTTTTTCTTTATTTTTCTGTTTTAAATTTGCTTTTAATTCATTTTTTTCTTTTTTGTTTTATTAAAAGTTGTTATTAGTTGCAATCTAAGAAGTATTGCTATGACTTGCAATATACTATCTAAGATGTATATTAAGATTTTTTACCCTTAACTAATCTTCAAGGCAAGTTATTTGTTTGAAGCAACAAAATTTAAAAGGGTCATTTCTTCTTTAAAATAATATCACATGAACCTACTCCATCTTCTTTCTTGCTTTTATTTTGTCCCATTAATTAATTCGCATCATTATTTCTAACTATCATCAAAGAGTGTGTTACAAAATTTTATGCACATTTTATACCTCGCTAGTTGATGTGCCACTGCTTTGCCTCGCACTGCGAGTTTGCTGCCACCGAATGCCGGCGACTTCAACTGTAAGTCTCTCTTTGAAACATACATGGGATTGCTGATTCTCTGATATGATGGACAAGAAGGAAGTCAAACAAAAGGTTGGCAACCTCTGTGCCATATGCAAGTTATCTCAGTTTCTGTAAATCTTTCAAGAAATACCATCATCACAAACAATGTGAAACCTCTTCAGGTAGTAAAGTTACCAAGAAAGTCCAATGCAATAAGAAGTGGGATATTCGCAGTGCGCAGAGTTTGAATTGTGATGCAGGGTGGTGGAATTTACGTCACCAAGAATCAGCCACCGATAAGCATTTGGAGTTGAGGGGCTGCTGTTTCTTATGATCAAGATGTTCAAATAGGTGCTGCTGTACAACATTTGGCCTCATGTGCAACAGTAAGTGTCATTCGTATTAATACACAAATGCAGGATATTTCCCTCCTGTTTGTAAGAAAAAGAAGTTTCATTTGAGTACTACTGCTGCCGCTGCTGAGGTAAATGGCTATCACCTCCTTCATTGATAAGATTGCACTTTGAATTTCTTCTACAGACTGAACATCGCTATCGGCCTCCTTCACTGATGAGCACACTTCTCCTGTTCCTTCGTCAAGAATCTTCAAGGCCTCCATTATCGATTCTCACAATTTGATGCCAAAGTTGACACCATGAGCTGTTAGAAATATTTAATTTGTCCAGGGTAATGGAGGTGCTAAGAATATCAACTTTCCTGTAGGTTAAGTCATCCTAGTTAATTATTTTCCAATTTCGGATAGACTATCACTCCGATCACTAATATCTTCTAACCGTGGCTTCTTTTCTGCAGGTGGCACCTTTAAGTCCATTAAGTATATGATTGATGTGCTTAATGAAGAGAAGTTTGTTAACAAATACACCTTTGTTATGTTAGCTGCTACTCAATTAGCTATGAAGCAACAGACAAGAAGCTCATTAGAAATGAAGCAACTTTTTTCTCAGATACACTTCATGGAAACTATCACCTAGAGGGATTTCATCAAAGTCTAATGCAGGAAGGTTCGGATGGAGATGAAGAATCTGTGGTTAGAGTAGCACGGATATATCACCCTGGGCCCTGGCATCTGCCTAAATCATCCAAGAGGAATCCGGTATCCGTTTTACTTCGAGTAATACGTGGAGGAACTCTCGATATACCAGTGAAAGAAATTATGTGCATGAATGAACTTTCTGCCAATAGGTGTCTCTTATTCTATGCTATGTTCTTTTCCATCTGTCATTCTCTCTTTCTTTCTTTTTCTTTGCATTCACACAGATAATAATTTTCAACATTCTCATCACCTACATTAATTTTTTGTAGACTGCTTATAAACTGGTAAGATAAATGGATCCACGATTTGAAATTTATGAGTTCCTACAATGACCTTAAGTGTAATATCAATAATAATTGGATCACAATCACATATTTTGTAAGTAGTTAGTCGACATCTTAATACATATACAGGATTTAGACAAAAGTGAATCCATAGATTACGTTGTGGATTTACCTTTGGCTGTCCAAACTTCCCATTTCTAACTTGGTCTGAAGGTCTTATGTGGTCTAAGCACGATTGTTTAACCTCGATCTGGGTACTGATTCAAAATGACATGAGACTAGCTCTGATGCCACTCTGTCACGAACCCAACGAATTTTAATCACATAAGTCAGGTCATGAAGTGAAAAGGTTGTAGATTGCTTATAAGCACTCATGACTCCCTCTCCTCAAACATTCGATAAACTTAGGCCAAAATCTCACTTTGAACGAAAACAAGTGTTTGTTTATCAAACTAACTCGTAGTAGAACACTAAAATACCTTCTAAAAGCTGAACAAATGAAATTCCAGTACTCAAATGAATGGAGGGTTCACATAAATCTTCAAGGAGAGTTACAATTAAAGTTCAACCATAACATGAAGAGTTTAAACTCATTATTTGTGACTAATTGCTGTGAAGTCGCTCAACAAAGGGTAAAATCGATGGCTCACAAGCTTCAACCCCACCATAACCAGCACTGCAACTACACAAGGAGAAAGATTAGCACAGAACTAATACCTGAAGTCTTTTCTAAGCAGAAGCCAGAGAGCAATTCCCGTTGCTATATGGAGTCAATGCTGCATCTTCAGCAATTATCCAAACAAAACCAGGAGTGTCGAACCTCCTTCCTGACACTGTCCTGTAAATGTAAAGTTTCTCAACGGGGCAACTTTCTGGTCTCGTACCCGGATGACCCCTCTCGTCAATAACTTCAACAGTAAGACCTGGCAACTTCTGAGCTAGCAGCTTGCATGCTTCAAAACTTACTGAACAGTTGGACATCCAAAGGGATCGCATTGTCTCCAGCTTTGCAGCATTGGCCAACAGAGCCTCGTTGCCAAAGGGACAGTCTCTAATCTCCAACTTACGAAGGCTCTCACAACCAGAGAGCACGTAGTGGAGGCCTAGATTGCTATCCCCTGCAAAAGCTAAGGAAAGCATCTCTAACTTCTTAGCATGAGCCCCGATGTACTCAAACACACGATCTGTAAGGAGCCCACCGCAATTCCTTGCAGTGTTGCACAATGGCCCCAAAACCAGCATCAAGTGGTTCAAAGGTTGAGTAATCAGGTGTTCGAGGCTCGATAATACACAAACGAAATCGGATCATGTTAGGACGGTTCCTTGCAATAGTAACCAAGGCGTCATTTGTCATTTGGCGGCAGAAGTATAAAACTGACTGAAGCTTAGGGCAGCCCACTGAGACAGCTACAAGACCTTGCTCTGTCAAGGATACATTTGGTCCTGGAGCAAATGGATCAGAAGGGAACACCCTAAGCTCTTGAAGTTCCTTACAAGAGTTGGCAATCTCCTCAAGACCGCTATCTTCAACGTAGTCTAGCACCTGCAATCACATCCATTCCAAGTGACATAAAGCAATAATACAATAGATACATCAGAGCCACTGGACAAGAAAAACTTAAACACTGGTGGAACCATCCAACTCGGAGAGATAAAACGCCAATTGCCAAAGTGTAGGAGCAACAAATAAATTAACTGAAAAATCTTTAGTCCAGTTAACAACTATGCAACATTAAGTTATTCTCCATATGGTTGACCAGCAAATTATTCACAGAATTTACTGGACATCAATCATTTAGCTACGTTATTTCAGTATACAGCAAAGCTTATCTACACTGTTTATTCTGGTGGTTATCAGTATCAGCATAACAATTAGTAATAAGTTAGGATTAGTGCTCTTCTCTCGGAAACTTCTGCTTTTACAACTAGACAAAATGCTCAGAAGATAATAGAATGATAACCATGATCAACTTTTCCATTTTATCACAAACACAGTTAATGTATCAAGTCTCAACTGTTGAAAACACGCAAATTTATACAAAGGTAAAACACAATAAAACCTACCCACAACCGCTGTAAATTGTGACAGTCGCTGATGAGCTTGCCAAGATCTGTTATCTGAAAGGTAGCATAGCTTAAATTTAAAGAGGTGAGATTGGAGTGGACTGGATAAATAGTTGGAAAGTAGGCTGGCACGGCCTCCCAAAACCCACTCAAGCCTTTGAGTTGATTGCAGCCTGAAAAAGCTTGAGATACGTTTACGAAAACTTCAGAAACATCAGCCTGTATTTCAACCAACTGCGAAGCATGACGAAGTAGCTTTGGAAGGTTACCCCTTGAAACAATTGAGTCTGACACAGAATCAAATTAACAGATCCACTATTTGTTTACTCCAGACAAACATGGGAAAGCAGACCCAATACACAATTCTGTTTGTTTTCCAATCATTGGGATATGTAAACAGACGAAAATCTTTCTTAAAACCGATTAAATCAAAGGCAGTTAAATTGCAAGAATCTTCCATATTCATTTTCAATTCTTTACTAATCACCAGTAGCCAAAGAACAACAGGAAAGTACTTATTAATCAAAAAAAGAAAATTGGGTTTACCTCATCCCATCTGTTCTCCCGATAAGCTTTGTTACCCATGTGCACAATCTGACAGAGATGATTGTATCGGTCCCATGATATAGATGGCTCCTCTCCTGGATTCACCTGCATTTCGTCACAAACAACTATCAGACTCCACTAAAGGAAAAAAAAAAAAAAAAAAAAACAACTGTAATCGAGAGGAAAAGGAAAAGAGACCCATGGATAATCTTGAACATCATTAATGCCTTCCAAATTAAACCCAGCTGAAGAAGAAGAAGCCTCGCCGGACATTGTAAGAAGAGAGAGGTGTAAAAGAAGTAGTCAAGATTCAAGAACCGTTTGCAGGTGAAGAAGAAGATTGACAGATTAGCGGTGTCGTTTAAAAGCAAACAAGAAGAGTAGTACTCTTAATAGATAGCTAGTAGTATCTATCGTGTTCTGTCAACAATCCTTCATTACATACAACATTGAGCCGAAGAGTCCTCAAATGAGGAGAGCGAGCAACTAGATGCTCCAAAGCTGAGAAGCTGACCTACGAAGCCAAACAAGCAATTAAGTGACATGAGCGATGTGCAGCTATCAGGAAAATGACTAAGCCAATGACCACTCAGGTCTTCCACTTCACTTTCTCCCAAGTCCAATTCTCTCAGATTCCTGCAGCAAATCGTGAGTTACATAAGAAAACAAATCTGAAGCGTCCTGGCCCAATAAATTGAGGGCATGAGTGGGCGGAGTGGGGTATGGTTAAATTTTAACCATGGTTTAGATGTCAACGAGGAGAGGGAAGCTTGCGTGGGGTTAGACGAATCGTGAGATTACTGCTCAGAATATATGATTATGAGCATATGGCTATATCAAGTTTGATATTTCCTCCATCACACTAACTCTTCAAATATTAGTTTATACTTTTCGTGCACTATCATCAATAAAATACAAAGATTCGATTAAAAATTTAATTAGATTCAGTTTCTGCTTTAGTTTTTAAAGGTGGGCTGGAAATTGTGCCCTATTGTGTCCCTTCTGTTTCGGTAGCCAGGTCATTCAAGTCTATGATCTTGCTTCATGGACCAGAAAGAGAATCAAAGGACCAAGGCATTTCTTCGCTATGGCATTCTTGTTGCTCTTTCTACCAAGTGCCGTTAAAGACAATCCAAGTAAGGACTAAAGTACTCGAACAACAATACTCTACAAAACATACCATTTCATCAACCCCTCAATTGCAAATGAGTATAGTTAACCCCAGATCCAATGATTACAACTTTCCTCACCAGTAAGGGCTAAAGTACTCAGACAACAATGCTCCACAAAACCTATTAGTAAGGACTAAAGTACTCAAAACAGATGCAAAGATTTGAACTTTTTCTCACCAGTAAGGACTAAAGTACTCAAAGAACAATGCTCTACAAAACATACCATTTCCTTAAACACACAATTACGAACAAATACAGTTATTAAACCCAGATGCAAAGATTAAAACTTTCCTCAACCCCTCAATTACAAAAAAGTACAATTAACCCCAGATGCAAAGATTAAGACATTTTTCACCATTAAGGAGTAGAGTACTTAGAAAAGGGTAAAATGCAGCTAAAAGATGCCAGATAAACTTTTTTTTTTTTTTGGGATAAGGTAAGTGTATTTCATTCATAAACAAGGCCGAAATGGCCATATACAAAGGAAGAAACCAAAAGGTAAAGAATTTACAGAATCTAATTCTCCACAAAGTCCACCCATTCTTCTATACATGCCAGATAAACCTGCAGTTAGCAGCAATGGCAGCAAATCCATCAGTAGTAAATTCTTCACAAGATTGTAAAACCAAGACTTTGAAGTAATTAAACTACCTAGAAATCAGCTCCAATGACTCATCACAAAACAACCATTCTTTTAAGACTAATTTCTTCAATACCTCACTTACAAACAAATACAGGTAACCCCAGATGCAAAGATTACAACTTTTCTTAACCAGTAAGGGCTAAAGTACTCAGACAACAATGCTCCACAAAACCTACTAGTATTTCCTCAAAACAGTAACCCCCAGATGGAAAGATTTAAACTTTTTAACCAGTAAGGACTAAAGTACTCAAAGAACAATGCTCTAAAAAACATACCATTTCCTCAAGGTGAGGACCTCAACCCCTCAATTACAAACAAATACATTTAACTCCAGATGCCAAGATTAAAACTTTCCTCAACCCCTCAACTACAAACAAGTACAGTTAACCCCAGATGCAAAGATTTAAGACTTCTTTTCACCATTAAAGACTAAAGTAAGAAAAGTACAGATACAAATGCTAGTCAAACCTGCAGTTAGCAGCAATGGCAGCAAGTCCATCAGTAGTAAACCCTTCACAAGACTGTAAAACCAAGACTCTAAAATTCTTAAAAGACTTAGAAATCAACTCCAATGACTCATCACAAACAACCATTCTCTTAAGTCTAATTTCTTCAAGAAATGGATAAGCTTTAGCCATTGTAACAACCCATGGATAAAAGTATGCACCCCAACCTTCAGGTACAAGATCTAATATCTGGAAATCTTTTGATCAAGATTGATGGACTGACAGCATAACAGTTCCCAATGAACACATTTTTCCTACAACATCTTTCTGCTTCATACCATGATTTACTTACTAAGGATATTGAGTTCCTGTCTTTGTCTGAATTTATGTCAGAGAAAATGTGTTCAAGTACTTCTAATGGAAGTGAGTTCACCATTATTGTATGGAAATTGGGTGCTAAGTTGACATTTTTAAAATTTTTTTTTTTGCTTTATTTCAAGAATTGTGAAAATGTTATGTTAATGGAAGTTTTAGATCTGTGTGGGAGGTGATGAAGAAGAGGAGATGTGGGGTAGGTCAAGCTTCCCATCACCATAAAATGGATACAGCTTATCAAAGTAGTGTTCCAAGAAATGCTATCTGGCCTTCGTTGTGTTGTTTACAAGTTTGTTATCTGTGTTGTTTTGGAAGTATTGTCTCTTGTTTTTCACAAAGTATCATGTGTAAGTATGTTATTGCTCAGTCACTTTGATCAATAAATGATCATCTTGTACTTTTGTTTTCCCAGTTTGTCTCCTATCCCCTTTGTTAAATTTATCTTCGGTTTCATAATGTGGATTCACTCTAACATAACAGAGCAAAAAGCTATGTTACGGAATATAATGAACCTTTGAATGAAGAACCAACATAAGGGTAATTGCCGGTGCAACTTCACTTGTAATGCAGAAACTTAATCAAATGCTCCAGCCTCTGTGTCTACCGAGTGGCTGCCTGTGCATGTTGAGCAACAAGTTGATGCACATGTGATGAAAGAAAAAGAAGTGTAGGTGGATGAACTAATTCACTGAAATTGCTGTTGCAGCTAACTCTGCATCGGTGAATAATTAGGCTGCTACTCCTGCTCCAACTGTTACCTGATCCCATAGCTGATGCACTAGGCCCGCCCCTGCAGATATATCACTCGGGCATCTACCTAATGTTAGCATGATGGACTACTCAAAGATCATGAGTTAATAGTGAATATTGTATATATTAATGTAATTATATATTGTTGTATATGTGTAATTATAGATATCTGATGTAGTAATCAAAGAGATAGAATAGCAGATTTGAAGGGATACAATAGCGGATTTAGAGGGATAGAATAGCTGATCTTTAGGGATAGGAAGGGCGGATCTTTAGGGATGTAATATTTAAATACTTTCTATTTAATGGCAAGACTCTCAACATTGAGAGACATTCAGCACAAACTTGACATGGTATTAGAGCCTTCTCTTGGTTGTCTAGTTTCATAGAGTCCATCTTGGTTCATTTCAATTTTTTTTGGAAATTTTGATTGTGTTGACTGTTTGTTAACATCTTGGACTTTTGATCTTGGTCATTCTGGTTGTTTTTTGAGTCATAGTGTTTCTAGTTTTCATAGCTATTCAAGAACATGGCTTCACATCAATTCGAATCCTTCAATGTTCGCTTCACTGGGAAAAATCATTCTTCCTGGGAATTTCAATTTCAATTATTTGTCACTGGAAAAAAACTATGGGGGCATATAGATGGAAGCGACCCTGCTCCTACTGATCTTACAAAGTTAGGTGAATGGAAGATTAAACATGCTCGGGTCATGACATGGCTATTGGGGTCAATTGACCCTCTTATTGTTCTTAATCTCAGGCGTTACAAGACAGCTAAGGCCATGTGGGATTATTTGCAAAAGGTTTACAACCAAGACAATAGTGCAAGACGCTTTCAGTTAGAGTATGAAATTGCTAATTACTCTCAAGGAGATCAATCCATTCAGGATTATTTTTCTGGATTTTAGAATTTATGGGCTGAATTTACAGATATTGTTTATGCCAAAATACTTGCCGAATCTCTTTCTGTAATTCAGGAAGTTCATGAGGAAAGCAAGCAAGGCCAATTTTTGATGAAGTTATGTTCCGAGTTTGAGAGTGTTCTCTCTAACTTGATGAATCGTGACCCGTCTCCCTCTTTGGATGTTTGTTTTAGGGAATTACTTCGTGAAGAGCAGCGTTTTGTCACACAAAATGTTTTCAAGCAACTAAATGATGTCGTTGTTGCATTTGCTGCCCAAGGTAAAGAAAAGGGTAGGGATATGACTAGAACTCAATGCTATTGTTGCAAAGAATATGGTCATATTGCTAGAAATTGTGGCAGGAAGTTTTGTAATTATTGTAAGCAACAAGGACACATCATCAAAGAGTGTCCCACACGCCCTCAAAACCGTAGGGTCAATGCTTTTCAAGCTGGGATAAATGGTTTCACTACTGAGAACTCATCTTCGGGACAAGTTCTTACACCCGAAATGGTAAGACAAATGATCATGTCAGCATTTTCAGCTTTGGGGCTGCAAGGTAATGATACCACATCTGATTTTTGGCTTGTTGATTCTGGCGCTTCCAATCATATGACCAACTCAGCTAGTCTGCTAAAAAATGTTCGTAAGTATCATGGTCCATTACAAATTCAAGTTGCCAATGGTAGTAATTTACCCATTACCAAGGTTGGGGATATTACTAAAACTTTCAACAATGTTTTTGTATCACCAAAGCTCTCCACTAGTCTTATTTCAGTTGGACAATTGGTAGATAACAATTGTGATGTGAATTTTTCTCGTAATGGTTGTCTTGTGCAGGATCAGGTGTCGGGGATGATAATTGCGAAGGGTCCTAAAGTTGGACGACTGTTTCCTATACACTTCTCCATTCCTCGTGTTCTATCTTTTGCTTGTACTTCTACACCTAGTAAGATTGAGGTACGGCATAAGCGCTTAGGACATTCAAATTCTATTGTGTTGTCTCATTTATCAAATTCTGGTTTATTGGGGAATAAAAATCAATTTTCCACTGCTTCCTTTGATTGCTCTACTTGTAAATTGGGCAAAAGTAAAATTCTTCCTTTTCCTAATTTTGGTAGTCGTGCTACAAAGTTTTTTGATGTCATTCATAGTGATGTTTGGGGCATTTCACCAATTGTTTCTCATGCTCATTTCAAGTACTTCGTGACATTTATAGATGATTATAGTCGGTTTACGTGGGTGTATTTTCTTCGTTCCAAATCTGAGGTATTTTCCATATTCAAGACATTTTTGGCCTACATTGAGACTCAATTTTCTACTTGCATCAAATTATTAAGATCTTATTCTGGTGGAGAATATATGTCTTATGAATTCAAGAATTTTTTGCTTGAAAAAGGAATTGTCTCACAACGCTCTTGCCCATATACGCCACAACAAAATGGGGTTGCTGAACGTAAAAATCGTCATCTTTTAGATGTCACTCGTACTTTATTGATTGAGTCCTCTGTTCCATCTAAATATTGGGTGGAAGCTTTGTCTACTGCTTTCTATTTAATTAATAGACTACCATCTAAAGTGTTAAATCTTGAATCTCCATATTTTCGTCTTTATCAAAAAAATCCAAGCTATGATAATTTTCATACATTTGGTTG
This sequence comes from Capsicum rhomboideum, assembly GCA_031232105.1. Lineage (NCBI taxonomy): Eukaryota > Viridiplantae > Streptophyta > Magnoliopsida > Solanales > Solanaceae > Capsicum > Capsicum rhomboideum. The sequence goes on from CP124713.1 coordinate 143,411,027, forward strand.
TATTTGTTTTGTGCATCTGCCTCCTTCTCAGCGCAATAAACTTTCTGTTCAGTCTACTAAATGTGCTTTTATGGGTTATAGTACTTCACAGAAAGGTTTTATCTGTTATGATCCATCTTCTAATAAATTTCGTGTTTCTAGAAATGTTGTTTTCTTTGAGAATCAGTATTTCTTTCCTACTCATGTTGAGTCATCTTCTGTTTCTCCTCTTCTTCCTACTTTTGAGGATTTGTCATCTTCTTCTAAGAGGTTCAAACCTGGATTTGTGTATGAACGACGTCGGCCAATTTTACCCCCTCCCGATATTGATCCACCACCTGAGACTGCTCCACAACTAGAATCTGAGAATTCTTCAAGGCCTGCTCCTCTTGAGCCCACTCAACGATCTACCAGAGTATCTCGTACTCCTAATTGGTATGGTTTTTCCTCTACTTTATCGAACATTTCTGTTCCAACTTGTTACTCACAAGCTTCCAAGCATGAATGTTGGCAGACAGCAATGGAGGAAGAACTTTTGGCTCTTAAAGAAAATAACACATGGGATATTGTTTCATGTCCTTCAAATGTCCGCCCAATTGGATGTAAATGGGTTTGTTCAATTAAACTTCATTCTGATGGAACTCTTGATCGGTACAAAGCTAGGTTGGTTGTTCTTGGTAACAGACAAGAGTATGGTGTGAACTATGAGGAGACTTTTGCACCAGTAGCAAAAATGACTACGGTGCGAACTATTATTGCCATTGCTGCTTCACAAAACTGGCCTCTTCATCAAATGGATGTCAAAAATGTTTTTCTTCATGGTGATCTCAAAGAAGATATTTATATGAAACCTCCACCTGGTTTGTTCTCATCACCTACATCAGATGTATGCAAGTTGAAGCGGTCTTTGTATGGATTAAAACAAGCTCCCAGAGCTTGGTTTGACAAATTTCGATCTACTTTGCTACAATTCTCTTTTAAGCAGAGCAAATATGACTCATCTTTGTTCCTTCGAAAAATATCTACAGGTTGTGTCCTTCTTTTGATATATGTAGATGACATAATAATCACAGGAACTGATTCTTCACTAATCACTAGCCTCCAACAGTAGCTTAAGGATTCTCTTCATATGAAAGATCTTGGTACTCTTACATATTTCTTGGGATTGGAAGTTCATAATGATTCTTCAGGTGTGTTTCTAAACTAACACAAATATACTCAGGATCTGATTTCTTTGGCTGGTCTTCAAGGTTCCTCCTCCGTAGATACTCCATTAGAATTGAATGTAAAGTATCATCGTGAGGAAGGCAATCTTCTTCCTGATCCAACTATATTTCGGCAATTAGTTAGGAGATTAAATTACCTTACTATTACCCGGCCTGACATCTCTTTTGCAGTTCAACAAGTTAGTCAATTTATGCAAGCTCCCCGTCATCTCCATTTGGTGGTTGTTCGTCGTATCATTCGGTATCTCCTAGGAACATCTAATCGTGGATTATTCTTTCCTAGTGGTTCTCCTATTCGTCTTCATGCTTTTAGTAATTCTGATTGGGCGGGATGTCCCGATACCCGTCGTTCAGTTACTGGTTGGTGCATGTTTCTTGGAGATTCCATGATATCTTGGAAGAGTAAGAAACAAGATCGTGTCTCAATATCTTCAATAGAGGCTGAATATCGATCTATGTCTACTGCTTGCTCCGAGGTTGTATGGCTTCATGGATTACTTGATGAGATTGGATTTCCTCAATCTAGTCCTACTCCACTCCATGCCGACAATACAAGTGCTATTCAGATTTCTACTAATCTGGTTTATCATGAGAGGACCAAACACATCGCGGTAGACTGTCATTATATACGAGAAGCTGTAGATAAAGGAGTCATTACTCTTCCTCACATATCCAGTGATCTTCAAATAGCTGATGCGTTTACAAAATCCATGGCACGACAACACCATCAGTTTTTAGTAGGCAAATTGATGCTTCTTGATCCACCAGCATCAATTTGAGGGGGGATGTTAGCATGATGGACTACTCAAAGATCATGAGTTAATAGTGAATATTGTATATATTAATGTAATTATATATTGTTGTATATGTGTAATTATAGATATCTGATGTAGTAATCAAAGAGATAGAATAGCAGATTTGAAGGGATACAATAGCGGATTTAGAGGGATAGAATAGCTGATCTTTAGGGATAGGAAGGGCGGATCTTTAGGGATGTAATCTTTGAATACTTTCTCTTTAATGGCAAGACTCTCAACATTGAGAGACATTCAGCACAAACTTGACACCTAAATCATCCGAGAGGAATAACAAGATCCAGCAGGTTAACATTGTGAGAATGACCATGTATATTTAACTTATATGCAAGGCAAAGAGAAAGATCATCAAGTTACTTGGAAGCAACAATATTTGATAGGGCCATTTCTTATTTCAAATAATTTCACATGTACAAGGAAGTAGTGTGAGAATACCTACTCCACTTTCTTCTTTCATTTATTTTGTACTATTAATTTAGCATCATTATTTGTAATATCATCGTAGAATGTGATATAAACTCTATGATAATTATAGCATATTTGATTTTCTTCTAATTTCGCAGAACTCCATGATGATTATAGCATATTTGATTTTCTTCTAATTTCGCAGAACTCCATGATGATTATAGCATATGTGATTTTCTTCTAGTTGGTGTTTTTATATGCTTGTTAGGGAATGATTTGTCCCTCAATAGGAATAGTAAATGTAACTATTTGGTTAATACTGTAACTAGTTTCTCACTTCAACTTCAAGTTTGAAAAAGTGGGGAGAATCATTTTTTCTGCTCATAACTTCTTTTTTTCAAATGAAATGCATGTCGAAACACACTTAATGTGTTGAAATAGATTTGAATGATTAAAATTTGTAAAGAATGTTGGTTGTCACCGTCGCCTACTATTATCAACTATTACCACCCATCATTCTAAAAAAACCACTACAATCATTGTCAATCACCACAATTAGTCGCAACTAGCGTTAACCACCATTTACAATATCACCACAACTACCATTACCATAACAACCACCAATCATCAACGACAATTTATCATCATAAATTGCCATTATATATCGCCAAGCACTATTATCACTTGCTAGAATGTATAGTTCATATACACAGCGGAAGCATAAACACGGATCGTACACTTACATATTAAACATGATAATGTAAATTTAGAATGAAATTCTGGAAAAACTATAAACATACCTGTTGAAACTTTCACAAATATCGTTTAACACCTTGTTTGCCAGGTCTGCTGCCTTCTACCACTTCCTGATTAACCCTTTTCTAATCTACACTTGTGTGGACAAGCACTTTGTTTTCTCAAGAAAAAGAATGAAATATTTTCTGAAAAACAACTCCCTATTTAATCCAAAATTCCGTTGAATGAAGGAAAGGGAAAGGACAAACGTTTTTCAGCCATTATTCCAAATTAATACCATCATAATGAGCAAAACGTTTTTCACCCTTAATAGTCCCATTATGTTCAAACGTTTACAGCTCATTATTAGTATTAAGTTCCATTTAATCCTTATAGAAGACTAGTAAAATAATATTACTTCTTCCATAAAAATCCTTTTTCTTTTCAAATTCGATTAGTTAATCAGACGTAGCAGGGACCACAGATTTATTAACTGAGGCTTCCAATTATGATATTTATTCGCAAATGAATGAATTACCATATCATAATAAATTACAAATCATTCCACTAAAAATCTGTAATTGCACTCCTCGATATTAACTTCGAAATCTACCATTACATCTTATTTAACTCCCCATGTTAGAATTACTGACACCAATCAATTAAATAAAAATTTTCTGAAAATTTAATTTATTGACTAACTCAATCCTATATTACTATGCTCAACTTATTTCACGTGACGGATACTAAATCCACCTGCAGGATTTACACGTGAAAACTTATAAGCAACCATATAGGGGTGTCTTCTATCTCAAGTCCGAGACATGGTTCTATCAACTAATTATTATTTCACTAAGTGATTTTTCATTATCCAATCTATTAGGAATATATTGACTCTCAATAGAGTCTCACCTTTTAATAGATTAAAATAATAAATCAAACTACATAGATCATAATAATTATATCAAGATTAAGAGTATAAGTACATGTAATGGACTAGAGAAGTTGTTTATTAATATTCAGAACATAAACAAACATCTCTACTTGGTCCGTTCAATACATACAAAATGTACTAGCACAAGAAGTTGGAATATTACCACTCCCATAATTAAGATCAAATTATATTTTAATCTTGTGCTACAATCATCAAGATGTTTGTCCTACTTCATCTTTGATTGTGAACTTTAATTTATAACTTATAAGAACCGACAATTTTAATCTTCCGTGCATGAGTTAAATAACTCCATGCACAAAATTGTCTACTATATAAGTAAAGGACACACATGTCAACACAATGATTTATTTAAATAAAGACTTTATTAAATTAAGAAGATGAAATAAATTGTCTTTACATGGAATGTAAAAATAATACTATAACTTAAACCAACCTGGTTAATAGTATATCCTATCAATCACTATCATCATTAACCACTATTGTCAACCACCACTAGCTACTACATACCCATAAAGACCATCATTAGCCAATACTTACTATCACAAACCACCACCTCCAGCCGACACACACAACCACCACCTCCAGCCGACACACACAACCACCACAGTAGTTATCCATCGCCACCACCAACATCATATAATTTTTAAAATATTTTGTTGGTATAGTATTACTAATTAGTATTTTATACAGGTCCCCTTTATATAAAACTTACACTATTACTTAAGTTTTAAAGAAAGACAAGTTTTATATATTCTAATGTTAAAAAAATAAATAGTCTTAATTATTTAGTATTCAGATTTTAATACATCTTAATAAATATTCAAATGTGTTAATGCACATAACTTAATATAGAACACCCCTTAACCATAGTCTAACTAAAACTAGCACCAAAAATATTTCCTTGTGGGTGGAAAAAGAATTATCTTATAATGGACGTGACCAGTTGTAGCTTACCGAGCATATGATTTTAGATAAAGGTCATGGAGGACACGGACCACGTTAGAAGGTGTAATAGTAGTATTTTGTAAAGATATGGCACCTGGGCCTAACTCAACCCCAAAAGCTAGCTCAAGAGGGGAGGATTGCCCAAGTCCATATAAGCAAACAACCAGTCCATTCCCCAACCAATGTGGGACTTTTACCCACTCTAACACCCCCCTTCACGCCCAGGGCCCAACTGGCGCGTGGACCGGGAGCCCAAACGGGGATGGACCTGGCTCTGATACCATGTAAAGATATGGCACCTAGGCCTAACTCAACCCCAAAAGCTAGCTCAAGAGGGGAGGATTGCCCAAGTCCATATAAGCAAACAACCAGTCCATTCCCCAACCAATGTGGGACTTTTACCCACTCTAACATATTTCTCTAGTATGTTTTTGTCCTTCGATTTCTGTAACTATTTACTATCTCTTGTACTTTGATTATCACATTATTTTGTTTTAGTTACTTTTTTTTCTTTTTAAAGAATATTTTGTCATTCTTTCGTATTTTGTCATGACTTCTTTATTTTCGTTATTTCTTTTTCAATCTGCTTTGATATGCTTTTCCTTGAGCCAAAGGTCTATCGAAAACAACCTCTCTACCTCCCAACATAGGGGTAAGATCTGCGTACAATTATTGTTGTTTTTTGCTGCTTAGAAACCAAATTACGCATGGTGTTGTGATTCTTGTAGTAATTGCCATTGTTAAAAAAGCATCTACGATGTGTTTGATTAGATTTTAAAAAAGCGTCTACGATGTGTTAGATTAAATGTTGAAAAGCATCTACTATGTGTTTGATTGGATGTTAAAACAGTGTCTATAATGTGTTTGATGAAAGTCTCAACTGAACTGTCTGTTTGTGAATGTTAAGCAGAAAATAAGCAGATGATATGATCCCTTTCATCACATTAAAAATGCCAAGCATTTGTTGTTTTGTTCTTCTACATTCTCTTTTTCAGCATTTTACTTATTTTATCGGAATACATTTTCCTTCGTACCAAATACATCATGTATGATTCCTTGGCTTTGTCTTAGAATCAAATCAACTGTGTAAAGCTATGTTGCCCGGACTCTTCAATAATATCGACGGGTGCATGTTGGATCCTCCAAAAGTAGTGTATTTTTGGAGGATCCGACACAGGTGTAACAACATTTTTGGAGAGTCCGAGCAACACTTATAGGTGTAAAGTATATGCAAAGATGAGAATGGTTGCGAGAGTTGGGTTGGACATTGTGCCATACAACTCTACTGTTATTTATTTAATTATTTTTTTTCTTGTAAGAAACTGAATAAATTTGTTAAATGCTTGAATTGAATTGAATGAAAGCAAAGCTGTTCAACTAAATTAGCAATGTTATTTATTTAATTATTTACTATCAATGTTGCATGTTGACTAGTTCAAACATATTATTACCCCACCTCCTTTTCTCTCTATCTTCTCCTCCACACAAATTTTTTCAAATCTAATAGTTTGCTGGAAATGAGAGAATTATAGTCTTACAGAAAAATAGAGAGGAGTAGAGCAGTCATATCACATTTTTCATCAACGTAACGTAACTAACAAGGTTAGTCTCTAATAATAATGTGCGTTTAATTTCGGTACTCACTTCCGTAAATTTTCCCAGAAAACAATAATTTACTTTGAGCACTATCATTAACATATTATTCAACATTCCTATCATATAGCGAGTTAATGGGCGTTTAGCCATGAAAACTAAAAGAATTTACTTTTCATGTGAGAATGAAAGATATCTTGATTGGCAACCATAATGCTCTAACATTTTCTTGTTGTGATTCTATTCCATGCACCAAGCCAAGTTAGCTCATCATAGGACTTTTTACTTCGTTTGGAAGTTACAAAGTTGGAATTGGGGTTGAAATGCATTTTTTTTTTTTTTTTAAAAAAAATGAAATATAATTTAAATAGGTTATTTTATATAAAAAAAAATATATGGTAAATTCTTCCTTCAAGTTGACCATATTAAATTTCCCTTCATAAACCAACTTCAAGTTGTATTTGAAATTTTTATGGTCAAATGCTGATTTTCAAATAAAGTTAAAAAAAATTCTCATGGCCAAACGGATAAGTATCATTATTTGGTAGATCTTAGCCTTGACACTATACAATGCAAATTCAATTATTACTCTGAATTACGGATTCAGGAGTAACCTTTCAGCTATCTACGTTTGTTACATTCATTCCCATTAATGTTGCATGTGTTGACTTGTCTATTATTTCAAAAATAGATTTTCACTATTACTTGTCACTTTTAACGTATTAAAAAAAGACAATAATTTTTCTTCATGTTTTACCGTTAGCATTAATTACTTATTTCCTAAATCATCTTCCAAGAGTAATATTACCTCTGTCTCAAAAATAAACAATTTTAGAGGATCTGAGTAACATATATATATATAGGTGTAAAGTATATGCAAAGATGAGAATGGTTGCCAGAGTTGGGCTGGAAATTATGCCCTCTTACGTCCCTTCTGTTTTTGTAAATATCAACTCTACTGTTATTTATTTAATATTTTTTCCCGATAAGAAATGAATAAATTCCAAAAAAACACTAAGTAATTTTTTCCATCCGTTATAGCTTTGTGGATAGAGTTACTTAGTACCTGTTTCTGGTGGGAGGTGGCAGATATCCCGTGAAATTAGTTGAGGTGCGCAAAAGCTGATCTAAATACCACGATCATAAATTTTTTTTGTTAAATGCTTGAATTGAATTGAATGAAAGTACAGCAGTCCAACTAAAAACTAACAGTATGTATGTATGTATAACATAAATAGCTAAGTGTACAACTCCCATTATGTTGACTAGTTCAAACATATTTTTTGGTCATTTTCTCTCTAACATCAATAATTTGGTGTCCTATTATTACCCCACCTGCTCATCCACACAAATTTTATCAAAGCTAACAGTCATACAACCAACAAGGGTTGTGGTGTAGTAGTAAGTACTCCTTCATCCTTAACCAGAGGTTTCGAGTTCGAGTCCCCTGGGTACGGAGTTGCCTTTATTAGGGAGCGTTTTACCCCCCAATGTGGGTCTTTCCAGCGCGAATCCAAATTTAGTCAGACTCTAATGTGGGTATCGGACACCAGGTGGAAAATCAAAAAAAAAAAAAAGTCATACATAAATACATAGATCAGCCATTTCAGATTTTTCATCAACTTAACTAAGTAGGCGTTTGGCCATAAATGTTATTCACAATATTCCAGAATACGTTTTCACTTTATTCCAAAATACTTGTTTGGCGATAAATATTTTCGGAAACGTTTTCACAATATTTGGATTTTTGAACAAGAGTTGTTTTCACTATTTTTGGATTCACTTTTTATAAAATAGCCCAATTTTCATAAAACTCTAAAAAATAAAAAAAAAAATTATTTTCACTTTTTTTTTAATTGCAAAAATACTCCATTTCAAAAATATTATGGTCAAACACAACTCCAACTCTATTTTCAACTTTAAAAATACCAAATATAGTGAATATATTTTTGATTTTTATGGCCAAACAGGTTCTAAAAAAGTGAGTCACATCTGTAATTTATCCCATTGGAGTAGAAATTTTTCTGAAAGAAAATAATTGACTTATTTATATGTGCACAAATGTACGGTTTCTGCTATTATATAGAGCACAAAAATAGTGCTACATATATATATATATATATATATTTGTATATAGAGCACAAAAATAGTGTATTATATATATATTTTTTATATAGGACACAAAAATAGTGTATTATATATTTGTTTTATATTGCATTATATAAAAAATTGGATAGTGCACTATCCACATTTTACAGAGCTAACGTTGTTATAGTCGGGCCATTAAAGAAAAAGTAGATAGTGCACTAAGCCTATTTATGTCACTTATTAAATTAATGACATATCTATGTTATTTTGTTACTTCCATGACCCATTTAGATCGCGGACTCACAATAATACAACTACTACAATGACACAAAGCAAATAATATAAAGTGAACAGAGTCCCCACTTGGAAGTTTAATTAACTTTTTTTCTTTTTTTCCTTTTAGACTTTGTGGCAGACAAGCTCTGAGGCCCCATTGATTCATGTTTTTTCTTTCTAAACTTTTTGGATAATACTATGCATGAAAATAAATAAATCTTAATGCTGAATTTTTTTTCTTCACTACCCACAAACCAAACATCTCCCAACAATTTTGAAGCTGTTGGATATTTTCATCAAGTAAAAAGGTCAGTAACTCATCTAATAGTTTGCTTAATTTTTGGTACTCTGATCTCTATTGAAGTACAATTAGTTTGAACATAAATTATATGTATTATCACTTAATCATGATTACTCAATGTATAATGTATAATTTCATTTCATTAAATTAGTTAACCATAATAAGTTGTACTCCCGTTCAAAATTACTTGTCACTTTTTGACTTGGCACATCCATTAAGAAAAAAATGATTGACATAGCAATTTTACCATATTACCCTTATTAATTGATGTTTAGTAGTAATAGGAATTGAAAAATGATTTGAAGAATAAGTAAGCAATGTTAAGGATAAAATATGAAAAACAATAATTGTCTTTTTTGATATGTCAAAAGTGACAAGTAAAAATGAAAATTCATTTAGGAAATAAGTGACAAGTATTTTGAACGGAGGGAGTATTAGTTTCGTGTAAACACCAGGTGCGGGTGTATTAGATATATGCAGCAATGTCAAGAGGATTAAGATGAATTTTTTGTTGTTATTTCAGTTTTGGTGTAAAGAAGAATTTTTTGTTGTTATTTCACTTCTGGTCTCAATGTTGTTTCCTGCTATGAATTTTTATGCTGATAAAGTTTTATGAAGCATCAGGTCTTGAGAACTTAGAAGGAAAATTACAATCATTGAAAAACGAAAAGATAATGAAGGAGAAACAGAGAAAGAGGCTGAAGCAAACAACTCATTGGTATGTAATACAAGTCATTAAACTAATATTGACTTGCATTATTATCCAACTCATCTATTCCTAGACTATAGTGTTTTGTTACAAACCATAAAGGTATATGCCTTCGAAAATTTAATAGGACATTTGGTCTTTTGGCAGGTGTCATTTTCTGCTCTTCGCAAGGACGTTGTCAGTGTTCTGGATATAATGGATAGGTTAAAGAATGAAGAAAATCAACCAGCTCTTGACCTGGATCTAATTGAAGAGCTGCAATTGGTGCTGGCATTTATTTGTACATACGTCCAGCTTTCTTATTCCGATTTGGAGCAGTTTGAAGATGTAATGACTGTCCACAAAAGAGAAGTTAAAGATCTGCTTCGTTCAATTTTGTATGATGTGGACATCAATGTGGCGGTTAAATACGACTTGCATCATGTCCTTCCAAGCCTGAGGGATAATATCAGTCATTGTATCAGCTCACATCATCGTTCTAAATCAAGTGCCACCATGAATGACGAGCAGTTGAACCTCCTCCTACAGAATCTCCATCATCTATCCAAGTATCTTGCCGAACAGATTTTTCCATTAGTGACTCAGTGTGAGATTCTTCAGAATGTATGTGGTAACATAAGAGATTTCCATGGGTTGATAGTGAATGGTTGTGTTGACCACGACATTGTTGAATATGTCTTACCTCAGTTTCAACCTATGGCTGAGAAAGTAGGACGCTTCATTTGGGATGATCATATTGATAGAAATTCTTGTCTCTTCAAGCTAGCTCATCTATTCTTGAAGATTATTCCAATTGAACTGGAGGTTATGCACATATGTTATACCAATTTTACAGCTTCAACTTCAGCAGAAGTTGGATGCTTCAGCAGAATAGTTTGATAATATCTAAAATGGTAAAAATAGTTTGTTTTCCTTAATAGGTATGCATTGAAGCAAAAATTCACTTATTTTGGACTAGAGGAAGTACTTTATAAGCTTTATCAGTGAACTTTTAAGTGAGTGTGAGAGGAAAATAAACAATACCGATTAAATATCATACAAGACAAATATTGAATGGATGTTTATTTTAAAGAGATAAGAATAAATTAGCCAAAAAGTACTCATTTATAATTTAAGATACATGCCAAAAAATGACAAATAAAATACGAAGGAACGTTTATTATCGAAATCGGCTCCTATATAATCTTTAAGATAAATACAATCCACGTAAATCCGCTCCTATATATAGCTGCACAGGCTGCTGCTACTCTTGGAAAAGCTATGTTGGTATACAGTTGTTGCAGATAAGCTACTAAAAATCTAATAACTGTGATCAACAGATAAGAAGTTCATTAAAAATCACAACTTAAATAGCTAACTGTACAACTTATATGCTGCATGTGTTTACTAGTTCAATCATATTTTGCTTTCTTACAATCAATGACTTGGTGTCCTACTACCCTTCTCTCTCTATCTTCTCCTCCACAAAAATTTTCCGCTGTTTGGAAAGGAGAGGATTATAGTAAGGGGTGTGGCACGTCAATACGGACCGAGTAATTTGAAACGAAGAGATTATTTGTCAATTTACAAAATCAAGATAGAATTAATTATATTTTTCTCATTTCACCTTTACAATTAACTCTTTTAGAGAGTGTAAACAAGTTATTTGTATAGTTCCAATTAAAGTATCTCAAGAGGTACTCCCTCCGTTAACTTTTACTTACAACATTCGGATTCGGCACACCCGTTAAGAATAAAATGATTGACATGGTTAGTTTACCACACTAGCCTTATTAATTGATGTTTAATATTAGGTTTTAAAAAATAATTTGGAGAATAAGTAATTAAAGCTAAGAGTTAAACATGAAAAAAAAAAAGATTATATTTTCTTGATATGCTAAAAGTGGCAAGTAAAATTAAAAATCTTTTTTTAAAATAGTGAACAAGTAAAAGTGAATGGAGGGAGTTAATTAGTAAAATTATATTTCTTATTTATAATTTTTAAGAGACGTGTAAAAAGAAAATGAACAACTAATATGACACGAAATATGGAGGGAGTAAGTCTTTTTTTCTCTGTAAATTTTCTTCATTCAATGCTGCATGTTGGATGTCTTCAGCTGACCAGTTCAAAGATATTTATTGTCATTTTCTCTCTTACATCAATTATTTGTTCTCTCTCTATTTCCTCTTCCACACAAATTTTTAAGCTTGTCATTATTCAAGATAATAGTTTATTGGAAAGTACACAAAAACATTGAGGAACAAAGCAGCTATATCAGATTTTTCATCAAGTAAAAAGGTTAGTCTCTAATAATGTCACACCCCGAATCCCAACGAGGCGTGATTGGCACCCGAAGCCGATAAGGCCCGAGAGAACCAATCTTTGCTTATGTTCGTTCATATGCATGCCATAAGAAATATCATTACCACGTGAGAATTTACCATGCTAATAACAACATTCATGAAACATGTGCTAAATATATATACATATGTGAAACTTGGCCGACAGGGCCATCAAGTCATCATGGACATACACCTCTTACATTTGTCTTCCCACAACTGTCTACAAAGCCTCTACAGATACCAAAAACCTAGTGTTCACATGTGACTTGGGAAGCCCCGAAGCAACTGGAGCTCACCAGAGACCTGTATAAAATCCGCAGCCTACTGTGGAGGTCTACTAATGCCTGCACCTGCAGCATGTAAGGTAAGTCCCCCGAGGGGGTCAGTACGAAGAATGTACTCAGCATGTAAGGCTCATAAGAAATGTGTCATAAATCATAACAACAATGGAACCAATATAAGAGAAATAGACAATGTGAATAAACTCTCTTTCTATATGTAAGGAACCAGGTATATATATATATATATATATATCTTCTGTCAGTACCACTTAAGAGTGTTCTAGTAACTGTGAAAGATATAGGAACGTTAATAAAATCAAGTGTAAGTGATCGCATCATGTGATCACATCATGTGAATAATTGCCATCAAGGACTCATGTGGGATCAAGCGCATTCTTTCTTTCTTTTCATTTTACTTTGTTTTACTTTATCATCACTTGTGTAATCATCAATCATGTGATTGCCCGGGCCCAACTGATCAGTGGGAAATAACATTGGGATCGTCTCTAGCTAGGCTTATGCCCCTTCGAGCTGCCACCCATAAATCAATAAAGCAGGTTCGTCTCTAGCTAGGCTTATGCCCCTTTGAGCTGCCCCCTGTATCCAATAATCATTCGGGATCTCCCCTAGCTAGGCTTAGCCCCTTTGGGTTGCCACCCGTTCTCAACAAGTGTTCATTACTTTAATTCTTTACTTTTGAGATTGATACATTAACTTGTGAGAGATTGATCCTTTGGCTTATGAGAGATTATTACAATGATAGTCACAACTTTCTTTGAAGCTTTGGATCAATGATCAATGAGTGAGAAATATGTGAATAAGCAGTATTGGAAACATAACACTGTTGGAACCATTGGACAATGATCAATGAACAAGATACATGAGTATAACCACTATTGAAACCTTGAAACATACCTCATTGGACTTTTGGAACATTGCTAATGAATATGAGACATAGATATAATTCTATTGGAACTTGAACCATGACATGATTGGAATAATGCTATTCAAACTAAACAAACCCTCTTTACCTCATTGCTCTTGTTAGGATCATACTCTTAGGACCTACAACCAATGATAACTTAAGAACTTCCGCTCATAAATAGAAGACAAGTGGATCCTAATTCATCTAAGAATAATACACCTATGAATAACAATATATATCAACCTTCGTTGGAATACTATAGATCCCCATTGGAATAGAACACTTTTGTAATCTTGGGATAATAAGCACCAAACACTATGCATGTGGATTTCTACTGTCACCGACTAGAAATGTGATACCTTAGATCCTTATAGGGCTTTTAGCATACTAACCAATGATCATAAGTCAACCAATGGACATGCGTCCATCAATGAACATGAGTCATACGATTCACCATTGACCAATGAGTAAAAGGACATATGAGTAACTCTAGCCAACTATTGGATATGGAATACCTTAGGGTATTTCGGAATCGAATGAGTACCATGACAATGTGAACACCATATGTTGCAGAAGGAAATAGAAGAATAACCTTACATACCTTTGCTTCCAAGTACAAGTACACAAGCCGAAATATGAACACAACAGTCCAGCTCTTTCTTTACGTCTCACTCTACATCATAAGTACATAGCGAAGCTTATATTAGCAATCAACCACCTTACAAGTGCACAAGATGACTGTGACTCACATAGTTACTTTAGAACGTTATTTCGCCTTATTATAATGTCATTTATCGCATCAACATGCCAACACTACCATAACATTCCACTCATTGACCAAGATTTCATTCAACAATATCATTTCGCATCACACTTACCCTTTATGCTTTCCCATTATCATTCCGTCACATTTACACTTCTCAATTTGACTCACAACAACATATGAACAACCATACACATTTAATACAGTCCAACATGCCTTCATATGGCACCTTAAAGTCATTAAAACGACATCACAAGTTGCTATTTACATCCATAAAAGGTATCGGGGCTTTCGGGGATCAACTGGGTACGAAAACATACGAAACTGAGATCTGGAAGTGACCTGCGTTGCAGGTGCGCGCGCAGGTGCCTCCGTCTGTGGGGGCGGATGCCCGTTTGGTCCGAAATGGCTCCGTTTTGGGTCTTTTAATGCCATGAATGGTACATGATCATAACCAAATTAATTTTTAACATATTTTTGATCATATAACATGCCAACTACCAGCCATGGTCTCACAACACACATACAACACCCAAAACTACACTTTACGGCCAATACGCCACCAAAACCATATCCAATTTCGCAATAACTTTTCCAAACATTATACACAAGAATAAAACAGGTCAATACTATAATCACATCCCACATATCAATATTTAATCCATCAAGTTCATTTTCTTCAAGATCACAAGCCCATGTTCAAGTTCACAAGGCAAAATCATCCTCCGATTTAACCAACACATACACTTCACACATAGTAAACTTCTCAATACTTCACCAACATAACCAATATATTATACACCATATATCATGCATAATATATATTAAATAACAATAATAAACACTTACCAAGGCTTGAAAAAAGGGTGATCTTTCCCAAAGAAGATGATAGCTTAGGGTTGTGTGTAGAGAGAATTGTGGAGAATTCTAGAAAATGACATGTGTCTTTTTGATGAATAAATTCTGATTTGGGGCCTTATATAATGCCTTATGGTCCTCCTTATCCATCCAATTAATCAAGAATTAAGGGTCCTCTTTTGGTCAAAGCAAGAAAGGACCTTTTTTTTTCATTTTTGGGCCATGTTTGTCTTGAAGTTTTTGGGCCTCATTTAAGGGCCCAATTGTCTTAGACTTTTAAATGCCCACAATTGAACACATAATTCATATTTTCTCTCATGTTTTCATATCTCCACAAATGTACACGTAGTCATATAGGGTCGACAACATACGGGGTATTACACGTCCTACAAAGTTCGAATCCCATGTACTAGGCCCAATATCAATTATCTCCTCAGTAACATTACACAAGACACACTTTACACTCTCGACAATTGGGTAATCATTGTTCAACGTCGTCGTATAGGGTTTCGTAGGTACGGGGTGTTACAAATAAACATTAAAAAGTTTGTTTAATTTTGGTACTAAGATCTGTAGAAAAAATTTGAGAAAGTAAACATTGAAAACAATTGACTTATTTGTATTTGTACATATTTTGCTACTTTATTCTCGTGATAAAGTTCTTATCTACATTTATACATCAGATCCTGAGAATTTGAAAGGAAGGGAACTTGAAAGGCACTTACAGTCATGGAAAATGAAGGAGAAAGAGAGAAAGGAGAAGCAAACAACTCAGCGGTATGTCACACACTATTAAACTAAGTTAAACTAATTTTCATCTTCAACATTAAGTTAAAATGTTATGCTTCTTTCTTTCACCTTGTAAAAGTTTTTATCTACTTTTTATACATCAGATCCTTGAATTTGAAAGGAAGGAAGAAGGAAAAGTTACTTTCATGGAAGGAGGAAAAGAAAATGAAGGAGAAAGAGAGAAAGGGGAAGCAAACAATTCAGCGGTATGTCATACAATACTTATATTAAACAAATTATATTCACTTGGATCGTTATCTAATTATATGGCGTGGAAGGTAATCCTACTCATAATCTGAAGTTTGGGGATTGCTGAAAAAATTCGTCACTTTTACCCAATTTTAAAACTTGAAGGACTCTCATTTAAGTGACAAACTCATTTGCCCGTTTTAATTGCTTCTCCCAATTTCAGCGGTATGTCATAAGTACTCGTATAATATATAAAACTAATTATATTCACTTGGATCATTATCTAATCATAATCAATGTTAAGAGTGAATAGGTTTAAAAATCTCTAAACTATTATTGTTTTCTGTATTTATTTCTTCACAGAATCCCCTAAACTAATATGAACTCATATTATATTAACCAAAAGGAATACGAGGAATATGACATGCTACGTGAACGTCATCCTCCAAAGGAAGGACTTAAGCTATAAATACATAGTCAATGTAAATTATATGAACCAATTTTGGTCTCACTAAAATTCATTGAACTTTGTGTGTTGTATCAGTATAGTCACAAAATTAATTATATTCACTTGGATCATTATCTTATTATTATCCTCAAAATACAATAATGTTAAACTATATCGTTTTGCTCATGATTACTGAACTTTACTTGTGTATCTATAAACTTATAAAAACTTATTTTGTCTCACTATTCACTAAATTTTCTAAAGTTTAGGTGATGTATCAGTATAGTCAATAAATTAATTGTTGTCTCATTAAAGTCACGGAACTATGTGTTAGTGAGTTTAATCATGCAAACCAATGTATAATAGTTCCTTCCTGATATGAAATTCAATACAAGACTTCAAATTAATGGGATTGCTTATTTCCTTGATATTCTGATAAATATAGAAAATAAATAAAACATTTGGTTTGGTCATTTTGGCAGGTGTCATTTTCTGCCCTTCGCAAGGATGTTGTCAACGTTCTGGATTTCATGGAGAGGTTAAAGATTGAAGAAGATCATAATGTTGTTGATGTGGACGATCAAATTGAAGATCTAAAGTTTGTGCTGACATTTATTTGTACGTTCATCCAGCTTTCTTATTCCGATTTGGAGCAGTTTGAAGATACAATGAGTGCTTCAAGACAAGAGGTTGAGAATCTGCTTCGACCAATTTTGAATGACGTTGAAAGCAAAGTCGGGTGTAAATACAACATGCATCATGTCCTTCCCACCCTCATGGATAACATCGGTGATTGTATCAGCTCATGTCATTATTCTAAATCAAGTGCCACCATGACTGACGAGCAGTTGAACTTCCTCCTCCTGAATCTCCATCATATATCCAAGATCCTTGCTGAACAGGTTTTTCCATTAGTGATTCAATATGAGATTCTTCAGAATGTGTGTGGGGACATAAGAGATTTCCATGGGTTGATAGTGAATGGTTGCGTTGAGCAAGAGATTGTAGAATATATCTTACCTCAGTTTCAACCTGTGGCTGAGAGAGTTGGACACTTCATTTGGGATGATCGTATTGATGGAAATTCTCGTCACTCCAAGCTAGCTCATCTATTCTTGAAGATTATTCCGATTGAACTGGAGGTTATGAACACATGTTTTACAAATTTGAAAGCTTCAATTTCATCAGAAGTTGAATACTTCATTAACCAGCTCCTGGAAACCTCTCCAGATATTCTTAAAGAATATCTGATTCATCTACAAGAGCACATGGTAAATGTCATTACTGATAGAACTTCAGGGGCTCGAAACATTCATGTCATGATAGAGTTCCTATTAATTATTCTTACTGATATGCCGAAGGACTTTATTCATCATGACAAATTATTTGATCTTATGGCACGTATTGGAGCACTTATCAGGGAGGTATCAACTCTCGTTCACGACTTAGAAGAAAAATCAAGGAATGAAGAGAGTACAGATGAAACAAGTCGTGCAACTCTAGACTTGCTGAAAAATATTGAACTCCTCAAGAAAGATCTCAAACATATTTATCTGAAATCCCCACACACATCTCAATGTTGCTTCCCCATGAAAGATGGACCACTCTTCATGCATCTGCTACACATACACTTAAAAGATTTGCTCGATTCCAATGCTTATTCAATTGCATTGATAAAGGAGGAAATTGGGCTGGTGAAAGAAGTCTTAGAATTCATAACATCTTTTTACATGAACATTGATCAAGAATTGTGTAAAGATCTTTGGGCACGTGTTTTAGATGTGGCATATGAGGCAAAAGATGTAATTGATTCGATTATTGTTCGAGATAATGGTCTCATACATCTTATTTTCTCACTTCCCCTTACCATAAAAAAAATCAAGCTTATCAAAGAAGATGTCTCAAATTTACTTGAGAAGATTCCAGAGAACAGGAGCTGCATTGCTGTAAACTCTCCCAAGAAGCCAGTTGAAAGCAAGTCATTGACGACTGGTAAAATAATAGCAGGTTTTAAGGAGGAGACAAACTGGTTAATTAGGAAGCTCACCAGTGGATCAGCAAATCTAGATGTCATTTCAATCACTGGTATGCCAGGTTCGGGTAAAACTACTTTGGCATACAAAGTATACAATGATGAATCAGTTTGTAGTCATTTTGACCTTCGTGCATGGTGCACAGTCGACCGAGAATATGATGAGAAGAAGTTGTTGGTGAAACTTTTTAATCAAGTTACTGGCTTGGATTTGAAGCTCAGTGAGGATATTGATGTTGCCGATAAGCTACGGAAACAATTGTATGGAAAGAGGTACCTAATTGTGTTAGATGATGTGTGGGATATTGACACATGGGATGAGCTAACAAGACCTTTCCCTGAAGCTGAGAAAGGAAGTAGAATTATTTTGACGACTCGACAAAAGGAGGTGGCTTTTCATGGAAGTGGCAACACTGATCCTCTTAACCTCCGATTGCTAAGACTAGAAGAAAGTTGGGAGTTATTAGAGAAAAGGGCATTTGGGAAAGAGAGTTGCCCTGATGAGCTATTGGATGTTGGAAAAGAAATAGCCCAAAATTGTAAGGGACTTCCTTTGGTGTCTGATCTGATTGCTGGAATCATTGCAGGGAGGGAAAAGAAAAAGACCATGTGGCTTGAAATTAGAAATAATTTGAATTCCTATATTTTGAATAGTGAAGTTGATGTGATGAAGGTTATAGAATTAAGTTATGACCATTTACCCGATCAACTGAAGCCATGCTTTCTCTACCTTGCAACTCTTCTGAAGGACAATGCACTGCAAATCCCTGTGTTGAAAATGTATTGGCGTGCTGAAGGGCTTGTTGAACAGATAGAGATGAAGAATGTGGAAGAAGTGATGGAGGTATATTTGGATAATTTAATTTCCAATAGCTTGCTGATTGTTTTCAATGAGATAGGTGATATACCGACTTTGCAACTTCATGATCTTGTGCATGACTTTTGTTTGAGAAAAGCAAGAGAGGAAAAGTTGTTTGGCTGGATACGTTCAACTGATCCATCTTCTTCTTCTTCAGATTTGATGCCACGTAGAGTGAACATTGCTTGGTTCAAGGAGTATTTTGAGCTTAACAATTTAGTCCTGTTTGGTTCAAAAGAGAAAAGGCATTCTGGTAAACACCTCTATTCCTTGAGTATTTCTGGAGACAAGCTGGACGAGCGTCTTTTTGATATATGTCACCTAAGACACCTGAGGCTTCTTAGAGTGTTGCAACTGAGTGATTCTTTTATCATGGTGAAAGATTCTTTTCTGAATGAAATAGGCATGTTGAATCATTTGAGGTTCTTAAACATTGGGAAAAAAGTTAAATCTCTGCCTTCATCTTTCTCAAACCTCTGGAATCTAGAAACCCTGGTGGTTGACAACGAAGGATCCAAAAACTTGGTACTATTACCGAGAATTTGGGATCTTGTAAAGTTGCGAGTGCTGTCCATGGAAGCTTGTTCTTTCTTTGATTTGGATACAGATGAACCAATACTGATAGAAGAGGACTCAAAGTTAGAGAACTTGAGAGTATTAGAGAAACTCGCGCTTTCCTCTTCGAAAGATAGAAAGGATATCTTCAAAAGGTTTCCCAATCTTCAAAGGCTCAATATTACTCTCAAGGAATCATGGGATTATTCAACAAAGCGCTATTGGTTCCCAAAATTGGATTTCCTAACTGAACTAGAAACCCTTGTTGCAGAATTTGAAAGTTCAAATTCAAACGGGCCCTCTGTAGTGGCAAATTGGTCATGGGATTTTCACTTTCCTTCGAATTTGAAAATATTGAAGTTGGCTGCCTTTCCTCTAACATCAGATTTACTATCCACAATAGCGAGACTGCCCAACCTTGAAGAGTTGTTCCTTATTAGAACAATCATCCAGGGGGAAGAGTGGAACATGGGGGAGGAAGACACCTTTGAGAATCTCAAATTTTTGAAGTTGAATGAAGTGACTCTTGCTAAGTGGGATGTTGGAGAGGAATCCTTTCCTGCGCTTGAGAAATTAGAACTGTTGAGATGTCATAAGCTTGAGGAGATTCCATCTAGTTTCGGGGATATCTATTCATTGAAAATTATCAAAGTTGTAGAGAGCCCTCAACTTGAAGATTCAGCTCTGGAGATTAAGCAATATGTTGAAGATATGACGGGAGAAGACAAGCTTCAGATACTTGTCCCGAATAATATCCCGTTATTTAAGTCTCAAGCACCACCAGAACAGGTTCTTCTCTATTATTTTGCTGCTTAGAGACCAAATTTACGCGTGTTGTTTACAATGTGTTTGATGAAATTCTCAACTGAACTTTAAGTAGAAATGAGTAGATGATGTGATCCCATTTCATCACAATAAGCATTTGTTGTAATGTATGCTCAAGTGTGCAGATAATTTTCACAGTGTTTCAGAAGACTTAAGACGATATTGTGTATTAAAAAAAAGATAATGTGCAGATAGTTTATACAGTGGCTAACCCAAAACATTTGGGTTTGGGTGGATCCAAAAGTTATGATGTATGCTCAAGTGTGTGACCATTTTATCCAAAAACTTAAGCCCTTAGAGAAATCACACTTTTAATTACTTTAATGCCTTGACATGCCCACCACCTCCTCCCTTACGTGGGCTTTGATATCTAGATATAGTGAGAAAGTGATGGTTTTGTTTTCTTGAATATTTGGGTCTTCTGTTTTCTTCTTTATCTTATAAACTACTCTTCTTCTTTTATTTATGTGTGTAAATTAACATTTTGGGATAACGTTTTGTAAACAACATTTGATGTTTGACCTTGATCAATATCTTGAAAATGACGTTGTATATGACTTCTTATGCTTCTTTCTTCAGTTTCTTCTAATCTTACTTCTTCCACCTGATAAAATTTTATGCACATTTTATACGTCAGACCTTGAGAACTTGAAAGGAAGAGAAAGAGAAGTTACTTTCGTATTGACTAGTGAAAAGTACAATCATGGAAAGAGGAAAAGAAAATGAAGGAGAAAGAGAAGAAAACAACTCATTGGTACGTCATATCCATATTAAAACTAATATTGACCTTAAGATACAACTTGCTATTCAAAAGTTCATACACTGAAGCATAAGTGATAAAAGTTTCTTTCTGTCCCTGTCAAAAAGCAGAACCCTTCCCTGCTCCTCCACCATGCTCAGTTCACCTCCTAGTCGGTGTGCCACTGCTTTGCCTAGTACTGCAAGTTTGCTGCCACAAAACGCGCGCGACTTCAACTGTAAGTCTCTCTTTGAAACATACATGGGATTGCTGACTCTCTGATATGATGGGCAAGAAGGAAGTCAAACAAAAGGTTGGCAACCTCTGTACCATATGCAAGTTATCTCAGTTTCTGTAAATCTTTCAAGAAATACCATCATCACAAACATGTGAAAACTCTTCAGGTAGTGAAGTTATCAAGAAATTCCAGTGCAACAACAAGTGGGATGTTCGCGTGCAAAGAGTTTGTATTCTGATGCAGGGTCGTGGAATACACGTGCACCAAGAATCATCTGAAGTTTGAGTAGTCACCAGATGTCCAACTCTAAGGTGACAAGCACATACCACGGAGAGGGCGATTTTAAGCTCAATGTAGAAAGTAGTGGAAGCCTATTTCCTTCAGAACCCTGATGCATACATATGGTTAGAGTTCCGAGAAATGCTATTTGGCCTTTGTTATGTTTTCTCCAAGTTTGTTATTGGTGTTGTATTGAAAATGTTGCCTCTGGTTTGTCAATAAGTATTATTTGTAAGTTATTGCTCAGTGACTTTGATCAATAGATCATCATCTTAAACTTTTGTTTCCCCAGTTCCCATATCCTATTCACTTTGCCAAATTTATCTTCAGTTTCATGGTTAATTCCTTATTACTTTTGAAGTTCAAGTTTGAAAATGTGGATTCACTTTTAACATAACAGAGGAAAAAGCTATGTTGGAATACAGTTGCTGTTGCAGTCAGCTGTACACAAGCTGTGGAACAACAAGACCTGTTTGTCATTACTAATCTAATGCAGGAAATTCGGACGGGGATGAAAAATCTGTTGCTCGGAATTACTCAACTGTGGTTAGAGCAGCATGGATATATCACCCCAGCATTTGCCTAAGTCATCCAAGAGGAATATGAGATTTGATATTTCCTCCAAGAGATCCTTTATGTGGTTGCCAAGAAGGGTGCAACTTCCACAAGATTCAACAGGTTGTAACAATGACCATGTGCAACTCAAGGTGGGCTAAGTAACAAATCTGCAGCAAAGGTTTCAAATAATAGTATATGGACAAGGAAGTAGTGTGAGTATACATACCAAGGAGTTGGGACTTCAATGCTGATAGAGGTGAATACGCCATTTCGAAAGGATGAGTGCACCACTTCCATTATACATTCCTTCAAGATAGATATTTGATTTGATTATACAAAAAAATTACTGTGACAAGCAGACTATAGTTAATACTATTATCACAATAAAGCATTGTGTCATTCTACATTTGCCTTTTTGGAGTTCGCTTTTTATTGAACACGAAATACTTTTATAAGCTTTATTAGTGATGATTTTTAAGAGAGGAAAATTGTACTCCCTCCATTTAGTTGTCATGGTTATTCAAAGTACTTGGTCCAAAATATTTGTCATTTTAGAAAAACAAGGTAAAATTTGTTATTCTTTTTCCTCTTTTTGTCCTTAATACTAATAATTCTTGCAAGTAAACAACATGAAAATTGAATGGATGTTTATTTTAAAGAGACAAGGATAAATTAGTCAAATAGTACTTCTTATTTATAATTTTAAAGATACATTTGCAAAAAAAAAGGACAAATAAAAATAAACCGAGAAAGTATTACAATTCTTGGGAACTTTGAAACGAAGTCAAAAGAATATCAAAGAAAGACATGAAAAAGAAAATGAGAATTGGGGTACACATTATTTATTGCAGAGTGACTTAGACACGCGTTCATATTACGTATTTATGTATCTTAACAACGAAAGTATATTGTTGTACCTAGTTTCAAAAGGGGAGCATGGGTTCACATCAACCCATCCCGTCCATGTAAATCCGTGATGGGAAACCAAAAGAAAAAAAATACCGGGACAAAGAGAGTAATAAATTCCAGATATGTAACACTCACAAAAAAAAAAAAGTGTATGTAAGTAAAAACTTAGAATTATCATGACAAAAAGGGGAAAAAAAATGAAAGTTATCAAATTGGCCAGAAAATATTGCTGGGAAATGAAGATAAAATCATTTAAAAGGTACATATAAGAACAAAAAGGAGAAAAAAAGGAAATAATATTCTCTGTGGAGACCAAAAAAACACTCTTCCCATCACGCTAGTGAGCAGAGTTACCTGATATC
Organism: Capsicum rhomboideum; assembly: GCA_031232105.1. NCBI lineage: Eukaryota > Viridiplantae > Streptophyta > Magnoliopsida > Solanales > Solanaceae > Capsicum > Capsicum rhomboideum. The sequence continues at coordinate 143,434,985 of CP124713.1, forward strand.
TATTATTGGTGCGAGGTTGCAAATATTCTCTAAATTTAGTCGAGGTGCGTGAGAGCGGGTCCGGATACCACGGTTATCAAAAGTAATATTCTTTGTGGAGACAAAAAAGAAAAAAACACTCTTCCCATGTGTCTTTTGGTGGGCAGAGTTATCTGATATTTGTTGCTGGTGGGATGTTGCAACTATCTCGTAGATTTAATCAAGGTATGTGAAAGCTGGACCGGACATCACAATTATCAAAAATAATATTCTTTGTGGGGAATAATTAAAGGTTCTTCTTCATTCTTACACCATTTTTGCTGTTGTTAAAAAATGTCTACAATGTGTTTGCTAAAAGTCTCAAATGAAATGTTTCTGAATATTATTAAGTACATTAGCTGTTGGGTTTTGGTAGTGGAAATTGGCAATGTGTCTACATTGTGTGTTTGATCAAAGTCTCAAATGAACTAGTAGTAATTCCCAAAGATTTTCTCCATTTGTTGTAGAATGTTTGGCATACAATCAGTAGATGAACCGGCATGGCTGCTAGCACATGTTTAATGAGTGCTACCTTATTAATGAGATCTCGACAAGTATGACCAGTGGCGGAGTCGGGATTTTCATTAAGGGAGTTCAAAAATAGGAAGAAGTAAACACAATCCCACCTTCTTGAGTATGTTTCAACAATTGGCTCCAGCTCTGCTTCTATCACATTACAATTTACAGGTCACATATATATATATATATAGTCAATACAAGAGATCGACGTGCAAATAATTGATTAAGTAAAAGTCAATGATTTGTGTTTTTAATATTATCGTTGAGTTGATTGCTCTTAGTTGTGTTGGTGGTGGCCTTTCAACTTCATCTTTAGCCAATTACGAGATCTAAATTAGGAGTTGAATAAATAGACAATCTCTTTGATAAGAAATGTTTTACCTCACAAAGTGGGATTTTTCGGCGCGAATTTGGATTAATCGGGCAACCAATGCAGGCACCGAATGTCGAATAGAAAATTTAAAAAAATGGGACCCACCTGAATTTTTGGTTGAAAATGGAGAAGTACTATCACACCACCATCAAGTACAATGGGAGTAAAGCACACAAACTACATAAACCCAAAAATACCCTTGAAGATCAAATCATTTACAAGGTACAATAACAATAAAAAGGAACAACATGGGCAGCGGTGGAATTGTTGGATCCCTTCATCCTTAATTAGAGGTTTCGAGTTCAAGTCTTGAGTATGTAAAAAATCTCGTACATGCAATCCGAATATAGTCGAGCTCCAATGCGGAAAACCAAAAAAAGAAAAAACAACAAAAAGGAGAACAAAAAGAAATCTATTGATTAAATCATTTACAGTAACAACAAAAAGGAACAACATGGGTGGTGGTGGAATCTCTCCATGCTTAATTAGAGATTTTGAGTTCGAGTCTTGAGTATGAAAAAAATCATGTACATGCAATTTAAATATACTCGAGCTCCAATGCGGATAGCGGACAACAGTGGAAAACCAAAAAATGAAAAGAAAAAAAAAAGAACTGTTGTGATTCTTAAAAGATGTCTACAATATGTTTGATTAAAGTCTCAACTAAAGTATTTCTCAATATTAAGTAGAACTGTTTCCTTGTCATTTTCAACATATTACTTGTCTACAACGGGTTCAAGCCGTGGAAACAACCTCTGGCAGAAATGCAAAGATAAGGTTGCAGTACAATAGACCCTTGTGGTCCGGCCCTTCCCGGACCCTCAGCGCATAGCAAGAGCTTTAGTGCACTGAATTGCCCCTTTTTTTAAACTTGTATAATAACTGGCTAGATTCCTTCCAAATCTACTTACTAGATAATTAGATTATTGGCACTAAAGCTCCCGCTATGCTCAGGGTTTGGAAAGGGCCCAACCACAAGGGTCTATTGTACGCAGTCTTACCTTACATTTCTACAAGAGTTTGTTTCCAATGCTTAAACTCGTGACCTTCTGGTCACGTGGCAGCAACTTTACATGTTACTCCAAGGCTCCCCTTCAATTAGATTATTGGGTAATCTCTAAATTATCCAAATAACAAGCAACTAAAGCTGAATACATATTGCAACTTCTTATGAAGTAGAAGTTGAGTAAATGATATGATCCCGTTTCATCACACCAACCTTAGGTAATTACATAGAACAACTTAAAATGTTTTGTTCTTCTTCTTATCATTTTCAACAGTAAATTTATATAAAAAAATATGCTAGATTCCATCCAGCTCTGCTTCTAATTGGCTTTTGAAGACGAGTAGAGTATATTAGATTACAATTTACAAGTCAGGTATTGTCAAGACAAGACTCAAGAGACGTGCAAATAAAAATGTATAATTAAAAATGACTTGACAAGTCAATTTATTGTATTTTAATATGATTAAAAGCACTGTGAATACGTACCCCAATTATACCAACTACTCATAAGCATCTAAAGGCATTCAAACAAAGCAGCAGAATTAACAATTACTAATGAAGATGACTAATGAATTGTATACTTTAATAATCCTTGGAATTGTAAAAGAAGTAGCCTTTCAACTACTCTGATAGCTTACTCTCTTTGCCACTGTTCAACATTATTACTTAAACAAGGGCTTCTATTGCTAAATTTCACACCGTGAAAAGGTAAGATCATGTTCAAAATCTCTTGTTTTCTATATCTTCAACTGGAAATCTACCAGGGATTTTCATTTTTCATAACAACCCAAAGATATAACAGAAAGTTTTTTTTTCCTTTGATTGTATTGACAGCATAATAACATGGTCTAGAAAATGATAAAAACAATTCATTATGTTTGGTAGGTTTGACATTATCTCTTAAAGATACTTCTAAGCAGTGTTTATCCATTTAGATCTGTTAAAAGTGAACTCTTTAAGTAATGAAAGACTTGAGAAGTCAATGAATTGTACTTTAGTAATCTTGGAATTCTAAATCTAGATATAGCTATTTGATTGGTCTATCTGTTGTTGGTAAAAAGGGGGTTAAACTAACTAAGAGGGATTTAAATAGCCAATTTGAAACACAAAAATCTGCATAATTCAAAATTCAAGATTCTAAAATATCTCAACCTGATCAAAAATTTAAAATTCAAATTCTATCTTAAATCTAAACAACTTATTAGCTAAAAGGTATTGCAATAACTAAATCAAATTTCAACAGGTATGTTGTATTGGGGTGATCAAGAGACACATCGATGTCAAGTATAGGTTTCTAAAAGGCATAATACATAAACATGCCCTTTAACTTGGCCTCAACTCGCATTTATGACCTCTAATTTTAGGTGTGTACAAGTAGGCAGTTAACCTTGTATAAAGTTAAATAAGTAGTCACACGCATCCTATGTGGCATAATACATGTAGGACGACACGTAGGAAATGAAGTGGTCACGTAAGATGCCACATAAAACGCATACATCTACTTGCTCAACTTTATATAAGTTAAAGTGCCTACTTGTGCACACCCAAAGTTAAAGGTCATAAACGCGAGCTGTGGCCAAAGTAAGGGCACATTTATCTAGTATGCCTTTCTAAAATGAACAACATCAAAAACATACCCAGTGAAATCTCACAAAGTGAGGTCTGGGGAGGGTAGAGTGTACACAGATCATACCACTACCTAGTGGAGGTAGAGAGACTGTTTCCGAAAGACCCTCGGCTCAAGTGCAGCAAATCCAGGTACAAAAAAAAAGGGAACAGTGAAGAAAATATAATAAGTAATAAGGAAACAATGCAAAGTCTATAAGAAGAGAGCAAAAATAACAACAAAATAGTGTGATAATCGAAATACAAATAAACAATATACTAGGATAAATAATCGAAAACAATACTAAGCAATGACAATATCAAAAACAAGAACTACAATAATACAATTAGTACAATTATACCAACCAAATAATATAAAGTGAACAGAGTTCCCACTTGGAAGTTTGATCAACTTTCTTTCTTCTGTTCCTTTTAGAATTTGTAGCAGACAAGCTCTGAGGCCCCATTGATTCATGCTTTTTCTTTTTAGACTTTTTGGAAAATACTATGCATGGAAAAAAAAATTCTTAATGCTGAAATTGTTTTCTTCACTACCCACAAACCAAACATCTCCCAACAATTTTTAAGCTGTTGGATATTTTCATCAAGTAAAAAGGTCAGTAACTCATCTAATAGTTTGCTTAATTTTTGGTACTCTGATCTCTTACAATTGTTGAATTGGGAAAATTATCAGAAAAGTAAAATTGATGTATGGGAAATGAAAGATTTGGGAAAAAACAAAACTAGCATGAAACTAAATTAGTTTGAACATAAATTAGATGTATTATCACTTAATCATGGTTACTTAATGTATAATGTATAATTTCATTTCATTAAATTAGTTAACCATAATAAGTTTTACTCCCTTCGTTCAAAATTACTTGTCACTTTTTGACTTGGCACACTCGTTAAGAAAACAATGATTGACATGGTAATTTTACCATATTACCCTTATTAATTGATGTTTAGTAGTAATAGGTATTGAAAAATGATTTGGAGAATAAGTAATTAATGTTAAGGGTAAAATATGAAAAAACAATAATTGTCTTTTTTGATACGTCAAAAGTGACAAGTAAAAATGAAAATCCATTTAGGAAATAAGTGACAAGTAATTTTGAACGGAGGGAGTATTAGTTTGGTGTAAACACCAGGTGCGGGTGTATTAGATATATGCAGCAATGTCAAGAGGATTAAGATGAATTTTTTGTTGTTATTTCAGTTTGGTGTAAAGAGGAAGTTTTTGTTGTTATTTCACTTCTGATCTCAATGTTGTTTCCTGCTATGACTTTTTATGCTGATAAAGTTTTATGATGCATCAGGTCTTGAGAACTTAGAAGGAAAATTACAATCATGGAAAAAGGAAAAGATAATGAAGGAGAAAGAGAGAAAGAGGCCGAAGCAAACAACTCATTGGTATGTAATACAAGTCATTAAATTAATATTGACTAGCATGATTATCCAACTTATCTATTCCTAGACTATTGTGTTTTGTTATAACCCATAAAGGTATGTGCCTTCGAAAGTTTAATAGGACATTTGGTCTTTTGGCAGGTGTCATTTTCTGCTCTTCGCAGGGATGTTGTTAATGTTCTGGATATAATGGATAGGTTAAAGAATGAAGAAAATCAAACAGCTCTTGACCTGGATCTAATTGAAGAGCTGCAATTGGTGCTGGCATTTATTTGTACATACGTCCAGCTTTCTTATTCCGATTTGGAGCAGTTTGAAGATGTAATGACTGTCCACAGGCGAGAAGTTAAAGATCTGCTTTGTTCAATTTTGTATGATGTGGACATCAATGTGGCGGTTAAATACGACTTGCATCATGTCCTTCCAAGCCTGAGGGATAATATCAGTCATTGTTTCAGTTCGCATCATCGTTCTAAATCAAGTGCTACCATGAATGACGAGCAGCTGAACTTCCTCCTACAGAATCTCCATCATCTATCCAAGTATCTTGCCGAACAGATTTTTCCATTAGTGACTCAGTGTGAGATTCTTCAGAATGTATGTGGTAACATAAGAGATTTCCATGGGTTGATAGTGAATGGTTGTGTTGAGCACGGCATTGTGGAATGTGTCTTACCTCAGCTTCAACCTATGGCTGAGAGAGTAGGACGCTTCATTTGGGATGATCATATTGATAGAAATTCTTGTCTCTTCAAGCTAGCTCATCTATTCTTGAAGATTATTCCAATTGAACTGGAGGTGATGCACATATGTTATACAAATTTGAAAGCTTCACCATCAGCAGAAGTTGGATGCTTCATCAAGCAGCTCGTAGAAACCTCTCCAGACATTCTTAGAGAATATCTGATTCATCTACAACAGCACATGGTAACTATTATTACCGCAAGCACTTCAGGGGCTTGAAACATTCATGTCATGATAGAGTTCCTATTGATTATTCTTTCTGATATGCCCAAGGATTTTATTCATCATGACAAATTATTTGATCTTTTGGTACGTGTTGGAGCTCTTACCAGGGAGGTATCAACTCTTGTTCTTGACTTAGAAGAGAATTCAAGGAATAAAGAGAGTACCAATGGAACAAATCATGCAACTCTAGACTTTCTGGAAACTATTGAACTCTTCACGGAAGATCTCAAACATGTTTATCTGAAAGCCCCGGACCCATGTCAGTGGTGCTTCCCCGTGAGTGATGGACCGCTCTTCATGCATATGCTACACAGACACTTGAATGATTTGCTAGATTCCAATGCTTATTCAATTGCTTTGATAAAGGATGGAATTGGGCTGGTGAAAAGAGATTTAGAATTCATAAGATCTTTTTTCGCGAACATTGATCAAGAATTGTGTAAAGATCTTTGGGCACGTGTTTTAGATGTGGCCTATGAGGCAAAAGATGTCATCGATTCAATTATTGTACGAGATAATGGTCTCTTGCATCTTATTTTCTCACTCCCCATTACTATAAAAAAGATCAAGCTTATCAAAGAAGAAGTCTCCCAATTACTTGAGAGGATTCCCAAGAACAGGGGCCTCCTTGTTCCCAAGAAACCAGTTGAAAGAAAGTCATCGACAGCTGGTAAGATAATTGTAGGTTTTGAGGAGGAGACGGACTTGATAATTAAGAAGCTCACCAGTGGGCGAGCAGCGCTAGATGTCATTTCTATCACTGGTATGCCGGGTTCGGGCAAAACTACTTTGGCGTACAAAGTTTACAATGATAAGTCAGTTTGTAGTCATTTCGACATTCGTGCATGGTGCACAGTTGGCCAAGAATATGATGAGAAGACGTTGTTGGATAAAGTGTATAACCAAGTTACAGGCTCGGATTTGAAATTGAGTGAGAATATGGATGTTGCTGATAAGCTACGGAAACAACTGTATGGAAAGAGGTATCTTATTGTCTTGGATGACTTGTGGGATACTGCAACATGGGATGAGTTAACAAGACCTTTTCCAGAAGTTGAGAAAGTTGGTAGTAGAATTATTTTTACTACTCGAGAAAAGAAAGTGGCTTTGCATGGAAAGCGCGACACTGATCCTCTTAACCTTCGATTGCTAAGACCGGAAGAAAGTTGGGAGTTATTGGAGAAAAGGGCATTTGGAAAAGGGAGTTGCCCCGATGAACTCTTGGATGTTGGAAAAGAAATTGCCCAAAATTGTAAGGGACTTCCTTTGGTGGCTGATCTGATTGCTGGAGTCATTGCAGGGAGGGAAAAGAAAAAGACTGTGTGGCTTCAAATTAGAAATAATTTGAATTCCTTTATTTTGAACAGCGAAGTGGAAGTGATGAAGGTTATAGAATTAAGTTATGATCATTTACCAGATCACTTGAAGCCATGCTTACTCCACCTTGCAATTTTTCAGAAGGGCGTTGCAATAGAAACCCTTGTGTTGGAAGCTCATTGGCGTGCTGAAGGACTTGTGGAAAAAGTGATGGAGGTTTATTTGGATAACTTAATTTCCAGTAGCTTGGTAATTCTTTTAAATGAGATAGGTTTTGAACCGACTTGCCAACTTCATGATCTTGTGCATGAATTTTGTTTGAAAAAAGCAAGAGAGGAAAAGTTGTTTGGCTGTATAAAGAAAAGTTCAAGTGCTCCATCATCTTCTTCAGATTTCATGCCACGTATAGTGAACATTGTTTATGATAAGGAGAACTTTGGGCCTAACAATTTCATCCTGTTCAGTTCAAAAATGATAAGGCATTCTGGGAAACATCTCTATTCTTTGTTGATAACTGGAGACGAGATGGAAGATCGTCTTTCTGATGTATGTCACCTAAGACACTTGAGGCTTCTTAGCGTGTTGGTCCTGGATTCCCCTTTTATCATTGTAAAAGATTCTTTGCTGAATGAAATAGGCATGTTGAATCATTTGAGGTACTTAAACATAGGGATAGAAGTTAAATCTCTGCCTTCATCTTTCTCAAACCTCTGGAATCTGGAAACCCTGTATATGAATAACAAAGAATCAACCTTGGTACTATTACCGAGAATTTGGGATCTTGTAAAGTTGCGAGTGCTCTCCATTAATGCTTGCTCTTTCTTTGATATGGATACAGATGAACCAATACTGATAACAGAGGACTCAAAGTTAGAGAGCTTGAGAGTATTAGGGAAACTCGTGCTTTCCTATTCGAAAGATACAGAGGATATTGTCAAAAGGTTTCCCAATCTTCAAGAGCTTGTATTTGTACTCAAGGAATCATGGGATTATTCAACAGAGCGATATTGGTTTCCAAAATTGGATTTCCTAACTGAACTAGAACGCCTCAATGTAGAATTTGAAAGATCAAATTCAAACGACAGTGGGCCCTCTGTAGTGACAAATTGGTCATGGGATTTTCACTTTCCTTTGAGTTTGAAAATATTGTTGTTGCGTAACTTTCCTCTGACATCTGATTCACTATCAACAATAGTGAGACTGCTCAATCATCGAGGGGGAAGAATGGAACATGGGGGAGGAAGACACCTTTGAGAAACTCAAATTTTTGGGGTTGGAAGAAGTGACTCTTGCTAAGTGGGAGGTTGGAGAGGAATCCTTTCCTGCGCTTGAGAAATTAGATCTGTGGAGATGTCATAAGCTTGAGGAGATTCCATCTAGTTTCGGGGATATCGATTCATTGAAAATTATCAAACTTGTGGAGAGCCCTCAACTTGAAGATTCTGCTCTGAAGATTAAGCAATATGTTGAAGATATGACGGGAGAAGACAAGCTTCAGGTCGTTGGCCTGAATAATATCCCGTTATAAGAAAGTCTCGAGCACAGGTTCTTCTCTATTCTTTTGCTGCTTAGAAACCAAATATATGTGTGTTGTTCTGATTCTTGTAGTGGCAAATGCCAAAGTTAAAAGATGTCTGCAATGTGTTTGATGAAAGTCTCAACTGAACTGTCTGTTTGTGAATAATACTAAGTATTTGTTGTTTTGTATGCATTTTGTGCATCAGGTCCTGACAACATTGCTATCATGGATTGAGACCTAGAGGAGGAGGAATCAAACAACTCATTGGTACGTCATACAATAGTCATCCATATTAAATGCTATACATCTGTTTAAAGAATTGTTTAAATGATAAAAGTTTCTTTCTTTCCCTGTCAAAAAACAGAACCCTTCCCTGCTGCCCCCAGCTTCTCCGCCATGCCCAGTTCACCTAGTAATTAGTGTGCCACTTCTATGCCGAGTTTGCTGCCACCAAATGCCGGCGACTTCCACTGTAAGTCTCTATTTGAAACATACATGGAATCGCTAACTCTGATATGATGGGCAAGAAGGAAGTCAAACAAAAGGTTGGCAACCTCTGTACCATATGACAGTTATCCATCATCCTATATCTCAGTTTTTTCAAATTTTTAAAATCTTTCAAGAAATTCCATCATCACAAACATATGAAAACTCTTCAGGCAATAAAGTTACTGAGAAATTTTGATGCAGCAAGAAGTGGGATATTTGCGTGCAAAGAGTTTGAATTGTGATGCAGGGTGGTGGAATTCACGTGCACCAAGAATCAGCCACCGATAAGCATTTGGAGTTGAGAGGCTGCTGTTTCTAATGATCAAGATGTTCAAATAGGTGCTGTACTACAACAGTTGGCCTCATGTGCAACAGTTCGTGTTGTTCCTATTAATACATCAATGCAGAATATGCCATATCAAACTTAAGCAAAAATTGGTGCCTATTTCCCTCCTGTTGCTAAGAAAAAAGAAATTTAATGTGAGTACTATCGCTACCTCTACTGAAGGAATTAATCCAAATGTGCAAGACCCTCTAGGTAAATGGTTATCACCTCCTTCACTGATACATAGTTCTTTGATTATCTTCTACAGACTGAATATGGCCATCGGCCTCCTTTATTGATGAGCACTCTTCTCCTGTTCCTTCGTCAAGAATCTTGAAGGCCTCCATTATCAATTCTCACAATGTGATATCAAAGTTGAAGCCTATATCCTTCCAATTTCTGATCCAATATGGTTAGTGTTCCAAGAAATGCTATCTGGCCTTTGTTATGTTGTTTTGGAAGTGTTTCCTTGAACCTTAGCTTATTGATCACATAACGAAATTCCTTGGAAAATGGGACGACGGAAATAGACAATTGTAAACCCACATGAAACTGAAACAGTACTCACTTGCAACCAAACATTAGTAGTAATTTCTATGGCTGTCAATATTTCCTCCATGGAAACTGCCTCAACGCTCCTCATTTTCTCGATGATTCTTCTCATCCATCCCACCACTTGACCCTTCTCCCAGTTCCGACTTACTCAAATTGTTCCTATACTTGCAAGGCTTGTGGTTCTGCTGGTAATGGATTTAGTTTTAGCTGTTGTGCCCGTTGCGAATTTGATATCCACATGCGACGTGCCCTTTTGCCCCAAACTGTCTTCCTATTCCCGCACCATCATCACGAACTTGAGTTCATATTTGATTCCCCTTTTGATGACGAGGCCTATGAATTATGAAAGCACAGTCTTTGTTTGTGATCTCTATCACGACAATGCAGATCTTAGTTACTGGTTGTATTATTATGCTGATTGTGATTTTGGCACACATCTCGAATATGTCATTTCCAAATCTGTCAGACAACATGAATCAAAAAACTGCCAGCCAACAAAGCAAGAGCAAATTCAGTACTAATTATGAAAACAGAGGAGGAACCAATCAAGATACAGGAAACCAATGAAGTAGAGGAAAAAGGAGGTGTGAGGAATAGAGTAAAAATGGAGGTGTCACATAGTATGCTATTGCTAAGTATCTTTCATCAATATATCATCATCTTAATCTTTTGTTTCTATCTCCTGTTTCCTTTGCTAAATTTATCTTCAGTTTCATAATGTGGACGAGTCTTGCTGTTGAATATATATATGTAGAGAGAAATGTTATATATGGTCAATTCTTTAGTGCTTCTGAAGTACAAATTTGACAATGTGGATTTACTTCGTAACTTAACAAAGGGAAAAGCTATTTTGGTCGCTGTTGCAGTTAGCTCTACATGAGGAAATAATTAGCTGGTACTCTTTCTCTAATAGCTGTGAAACAACAGACAAGAATCTCATTAAAAATCTAATGCAGGAAGGTTCAGACAGGGATGAAGAACCTGTTGCTTAGAATTATTCAAGTGTGGCTAGATCAGCGAGGATATAACAGCCTGGCATCTTCCTAAATAATCCAAGAGGAATCCACTATCTGTTTTACGTCAAGCAATAGTAATTTCCGATATAAACGGTGAAACCCAGTTTTGGTGTAGTGGTTGCTCCAATAGACCTTTCTGTTAGGCAAGTAGCCAAGAAGAGTGCAACTTCCACAATGACCAGGTGCAACTCAAGGTGGGCTTGATATTTAACTAATCTTCAAGGCAAGTTAAAGGGTCATTTCTTCTTTAAAATAATATCACATGAACCTACTCCATCTTCTTTCTTGCTTTTATTTTGTCCCATTGATTAATTCGCATCATTATTTCTAAATATCATCAAAGAGTGTGTTACAAAATTTTATGCACATTTTATGCCTTGCTAGTTGATGTGCCACTGCTATGCCTCGCACTGTGATTTTGCTGACACCGAACGCCGGCGACTTCAACTGTAAGTCTCTCTTTGAAACATACATGGGATTGCTGATTCTCTGATAGGATGGGCAAGAAGGAAGTCAAACAAAAGTGTGGCAACCTTTGTACCATATGCAAGTTATCTCAGTTTCTGTAAATCTTTCAACAAATACCATCATCACAAACAATGTGAAACCTCTTCCGGTAATAAAGTTACCGAGAAAGTCCAATGCAATAAGAAGTGGGATCTTCGCAGTGCAAAGAGTTTGAATTGTGATGCAGGGTGGTGGAATTTACGTCACCAAGAATTAGCCACCGATAAGCATTTGGAGTTTAGGGGCTGCTGTTTCTTATGATCAAGATGTTCAAATAGGTGCTGCTGAACAACATTTGGCCTCTTGTGCAACAGTAAGTGTCGTTCCTATTAATACACAAATGTAGGATATTTCCGTCCTGTTTGTAAGAGAGAGAAGTTTCATTTGAGTACTACTGCTGCCGGTACTGAGGTAAATGGCTGTCACCTCCTTCATTGATAGATTGCACTTTGAATATCTTCTACAGACTGAACGTCGCTATTGGCCTCCTTCACTGATGAGCACACTTCTCCTGTTCCTTCGTCAAGAATCTTCAAGGCCTCCATTATCGATTCTCACAATTTGATGCCAAAGTTGACGCCATGAGCTGTTAGAAGTATTTAATTTGTCCAGGGTAATGGAGGTGCTAAGACTATTAACTTTCCTGTAGGTTAAGTCGTCCTAGTTAATTCTTTTCCTATTTCGGATAGACTATTACTCTAATCACTAATATCTTCTGACCGTGGCTTCTTTTCTGCAGGTGGCACCTTTAAGTCCATTAAGTATATGATTGATGTGCTTAATGAAGAGAAGTTTGTTTACAAATACACCTTTGTTATCTAGCTGCTACTTAGTTAGCTGTGAAGCAACAGACAAGAAGCTCATTAGAAATGAAGCAACTTTTTCTCATATACACATCATGGAAACTATAACCTAGAGGGATTGCATCAAAGTTTAATGCAGGAAGGTTCGGATGGAGATGAAGAATCTGTGGCTCGAAGTTATTCAAGTGGTTAGAGTAGCGTGGATATATCACCCTGGCATCTGCCTAAATCATCCAAGAGGAACCCGGTATCCATTTTACATCGAGTAATATGTGGAGGAACTCTCAATATACCAGTAAAAGTAATTACGTGCAAGTGTATTGACACTAAGAGAGGATGTTGAGATTTGCATTTAGTTACTGTAGCAACTTTTAGCCTAATAAGTTGTTAGATTTAAGATGAATTTAAATTTTAAAGTTTAAGTAGGTTGTTTTATTTGTTGAGATAATTTAGGATTTTGAATTTTAAATCATGCATATTTTGATTGTAAATTGGCTATTTAAAGCTTTATTATGCTTAAAAAAAAATATTGAAAGTCATTTCAATCCATTGAGAACCATTTTAACCCCTTTTTTGCTGCCCCATCTTTGTAAAAAAACTAACAGAGTATTTCTCTGTTTTTCTTTCAGAAAATTTACAAGTTTTTTCATAAAGATAACATTTTTATTAAATACAAGTGTCATATGTTGATTTATCCTTTGTGATTGCAAGTTACGCATGAGGTATGTTGTATTGGGGTGACCACGAGACAGGCTGATGTCAAGTATAGGTTTCTACTTGGTCATACGCAAATTTAAGGTGTGGATCTGACGTTGATGCCAACTTTAAGAGACTATCTATTGTGCAGTTTTTTTTCAGGCATTTTGAATGATTGGATAACACTCTGCCACATCATCATTTTAAGGGGCATTAATTCCATTCCAAACAAAAATAAGTGATAAAAGGTCATGCCCAAAGTTTAAGTTTATAAGTTTTGGAAGGATAATTTATTAGTTCGGAATTTTGTACACCAAAGTACTATGTTCTTTTCCATCTGACATTCTCTCTTTTTTTATCTTTGCATTCACAAGGATAATAATTTTCAAACGAGATGAATCCAAGAAGTTTATAGTATTTATGACTCCCTCTCCTATCTTATGTAGGCTTCTCGGGCATCCAACCAACTTAGCGATTTTGAGATCCCATTATTTCATGATGTGGAATGATCATGTTGGAGTTCTGATGTTGAATACATATATAGAACTGTTATGGTTAATTCCTTGTAACTTTTGATGTACTGTTGCAGCTAAGCTCCTACATTTGTAGATAATTTAGCTGCTGCTGCTCTTGTTCCGATAGATGTGAAACAACAGACAAGAAGCTCACTTAAAATCTAACGCAGGAAGGTTTGGACGGGGATGAAGCACCTGTTGCTCGGAATTATTCAAGTGTGGCTAGAGCAGCGAGGATAAAGATGAATTTGTGTGAGTACAGATGAATTTATTACTTTCTCTGTTTTATTTTATGTGCGGAGTTTGAGCAAGAAAGGAATACTTTTGGAATTTCTAGTCTTAAACATGTGGAAGTTTTCTTTGTAGAGGGCATGCAAGGAATGCAGTATAAAATTCCCTTTCCCTCCTTTTTCTTCTATTATGTTGTGGTGAATAAGTAATGGAGTTGTATTCCTCCCTTTTTTCTTCATTTTGTGTGCCTATAGTTAAAAACAAGTAGTCTAGTTATGTTTTCCAAGATTTGTTCTTTCAAATTCGTTGGCATCGCTTGAATTGTTGCATATCATTGCAAATCAAGAAACATACATGGAGAATATGAGATTGCTGACTCTCTGTTATGACGGGAAAGAAGGATGTGAAACAAAAGATTCGCAACCTCTGCACTATATGAAAAATCTCTGTTTTTCTTTTATGTTTTTGTAAATCTTTCAAGAAATACCATCAGAAATTTGTGAAAACTCTTCTGGTGATCCTTTAGAGTCTGCGTGTTGCAAAGAATTTTAACTGTGAGCAACAAGTTGATGAAAGAAAAGTGCTGCTGTAGCTGCTACTCTTGCTCTGAGCTGTGAAAAAATAGACGAGAATCTTTTAAAAATCTAATGCAGGATGGGAATGAAGAATCTGTTGTTCGGAATGATTCAAGTTTGGCTAGAGCAGCAAGGATATATCACCCGGGTATCTGCCTAAATCATTGAAGAGGAATCCACCATCTGTTTTTCATCAAGCGAACTCCCGATATAACAGTAAAAGCAAGACGTGGGGTGGTGTATTGATGCTTAAGAGATTTGATATTGCTCCAACAGCCGTTTCTGGGAGGTTAGTTGCCAAAGCTGCAACTTCCACAAGATCCAACAGATTGTGACAATGACCATGTGCAACTCAAGGTGGGCTTGATATCTCGTTTTGTGGTCTTAAACCTGCTGTGCCGTTCACACAAAGGAGTGTCATTAATGGTCAAATGGGAATGTTAAAATTAAAATGATGCATTCTTTTCCAAACAGGCTAAAATAACACACCTAACTAGAAACGGAAGGAGTATTTGTCTTTTTAGGTTACCCTTTTCTTAGGATTTCTGTCCTTACAGGTAAAAAAAGTCTTTTATCTTTATATCTGAATGTGACAGCAGGTGCTAGATTATGTATCCTTGAAAGAGCGAGGCCCTGTAGCTATCTCAGCTGGCTGCCCTAAGCTCCACTCGGTTCTATACTTCTGCCGCCAAATGACAAATGCCTCCTTGGTTACTATTTCAAGGAACCGTCCTAACTTGATACAATTTCATTTGTGTTTAGTCAAGCCTCAAACTCCTGATTACCTAACCCTTGGACCACTTGATACTGGTTTTGGGGCCATCGTCCATCACTGCAAGGGATTGCGGCGACTTTCCCTTTCTGGCCTTCGTATGGATCGCGTGTTCCATTACATCGGGGCCCACGCTAAGAAGCTAGAGATGCTCTCCACGCTAAGAAGCTAGAGACTTTCCCTTTTGTGAAAGCCTCTGTAAGTTGGAGATCAGAGACTGCCCCTTCGGTGACAAGGTTCTGTTGGTCAATGCTGCAAAGCTGGAGACGATGCGATATCTTTGGATGTCTTCTTGTTCAGTAAGTTATGGAGCATGTAAGCTGGTAGCTCAGAAGTTGCCAAGGGTTAATGTTGAAGTTATAGATGAGAGGGGTCATCCGGATACGAGACCAGAAAGTTGCCCCGTTGAGGAACTCTACATATACATGACAGTGGCAGGACAGAGGTTCGGCATGCCTGATTCCGTTTGGACCATTGATGGAGATGCAACAGCATCAGTGTCATATAGATCCAGGAATTTCTCTGTGGCTTCTGCATAGGAAAACTGCAGGTATCAGTTCAAGATTGATCTTTCTCCACACTTTTTTGCTCGAGCCCCTTGTGTAGTTTCAGGGTGCTTGTTGTAGTCGACGGAACACTGGTGCTAAAGGTTATGTAGAAGGCTTTTGAAGCTCATACGCCATCAGTTTCTCCCTTGCCTGTGCGACTTCACAGCGATTAGTAGTAAAAAAATGCTACTCTTTATGTTATGCAGCATATTTCGTGAAGGGCTACTCTTTATGTGCAATTTGCTACTCTTATGAAAATGGTTCTGTAATGTACTTCTTAGTTAGTAACTAATTAGTATGTAGTGTATGGTTTAACATTAGTTGTGAGTCTTTCTGAAAAATAATGTGTATCAAGTCTTTATTTTTGAGAAAATCTCAAGTTGATGTTATGGTCCATGCAACAATTAACTTTTGCCATTGATGTAGTATGCAAGAGTATTGGGCACGTGACTATCCGAACATTTTGTCAAGCTTTATCAAGTCTCACCTTTTGAAGAATTCTTTTGAGAATCTTTACTATTTCCCTATCTATAATATTCACCAAGATGAACAATTATTATTTGTATCACTATGGAGAAAATTAACAGACCCAGGACAACAATTCGGCACACTGAAAAAATTGGATGGACTATCACTTTCCGGCTTGAATAACTTTTTGAATGAAATAACAAAGATAAGTGACTTTTCTGATACCAAAAAAAAGGAGATGTAACGGTTCATTTGGTGTCCGTCCTATTACCCTATTCTTTATCTCTCTATCTTCTCCCCTCTTTTTTTTTTTTTCTTTTTCTCTTTTTTAATATTTTCCTCCTCCCTAGGAACTTCCACTCTTTTTGCTCCTACCTTAGAGTTGGAATTGGAAGTGAGGGGTGCTTACCATCCATCAACTCCCTCCACAAAAATATTGCCAAATTGACAAGGAATGTTGCATGTTATAGCCTATGTCCCAATGATTTTGTCGAAATGTAAGCTGGCTAGTTTATACATATTTTTTGTCATTTCTTCCTAAAATAAATAATTTGGTGTCCTATTACACCTAGCGGTCAATGAAGTGGGGCGAAAACCTGAGGTCGTAGGTTCAGATTTCAACAAAGACGAAAAACACTAGGTAATTCTTTTCATTTGTCCTAACTGATCTGGTAGACAGAGTTACTTGATATTTGTTGTTGGTGAGAGATTGCAGATATCCGTGGATTTAGTCGAGATGCGCGAAAACTGATCCGGACACCACGGATTACCCCACCCCTTCTCTATCTATCTTCTCCTCCACACAAGTTTTATCAAGCAAATAGTTTGTTGGAAAGGGATGAATTAAATAGCTAATTGTACAACTCCTTTCAGCTATCTATATTTCTACGCTCCCCATCAAGTCCAACTTGACAATCAATGGTGCATGTTATAGCCTGTATTGGGGTCATTTGGTAGGAGGTATAAGGTGGGATATCTCATGGATAAGTTTGAGATATCCCATAGATAAAATTTATATCATGTTTGGCTGATGGTATAAATTTATTCCGGGACTAATTTATACCATCAACCAAACATGGTATAAAACTAATACCAAAGTTAGTCTTGGTATAACCCATCAACCATGAGACTATTTTATACCACCTCCTATATGGTATAAAATAGTTCAAGGATTATAATCCTGGATAAGTTAGTCTACGTACCAAACAACCCCTATGTGTCTCAATGTTTCTTGTCAAAAATGTCAGCTGACTGACTAGTTCAAACATATCTTTTGTCATTTTCTTTCTATCTTCTCCTCGACACATATTTTATTAAAGCTAATATTTTGCTGGAAAGGGGAGCATTATAGTCTAACAGAAAAATAAAGAGGAGCAAAGCAGCCATATCAGTTTTTTCATCAACTAAAAAGGTTAGTCTCTAATACTTTCTCCATTTCAATTTGTTTGGCCTATTTTGACTATGTGCCGAGTTTAAGAAAATAAAGAAACTTTTGAATTTTGTGATATTAAATTAAAGATATATCAAATGCACCAAAATACTCTTAAATCAAATCTTGTGGTTTTAAGCATGCCACTTGACAAGTTAAACCTAAAGAGTTGCTAAAATTGAAAAGAACCATTCTTTTTTTAAACGGACTAAAAAGAAAAGTAGTAAAAAAATAAAGTGCGTTTAATTTTGGTACTCATATCTGTAATTTGACCCAGGTATCTATTGGAGTAGAAAATTTTCAGAAAGTAAACTCAATGACTTATTTGTATCTGCAAAAATGTTTTCTTCTATGAACAGTTGTGGTTGTTTTAACTCTGTTAAAAGTGAGCAATTTTTTAGTTTGTTCTTCATCAAATATTTACCAAACTTTGATTGTTAAATTTAATCCGAACTATGAAAAAAAAAAAATTAACAGGGACTCACATTGAAAGTACAAAATTTGTGGTTTATATTATTTTTAGTCTATTTCAAGAGTCTAGTGCAACTTTTTGAGTCACAATTTCTATTATTTTTGGTCTATTTGTTGTGTATGGGCAGTACTTTTGATGTTGCGGTTAATGGAATTTAAACGGGAACTTTTTGGTGTTTTGGGTTAATCTTCTCTTTTTTCACAATTCCAATTAAATTTAATACACACCCCACCTATGGAAATACACTAGGTATGTTGTTGTAGTTCGGTAAATATTTGTCGGAGACCAAAACTGTTCATTTGTGACAAACTTAAAGGACCAAAATGGCTCGACTAATATTTATGGGACCATTTTGGAACTACTATTAAGGGAATTTAAGGAAAATAAAAAATGTTCCAAAGTCGAGTAAATGCCAATACAAAAGCTAAGAGCTAGATCTCTGACTTATTAAGGAAAGATTGAGTTTGTATGACCCTTTTTCACATGATTTCAGTAAAAGTAATATATGAGATCGGTAAATAAAATACAAGAGAATTTAATACTGGTC
The DNA here is from genome assembly GCA_031232105.1 of Capsicum rhomboideum. Lineage (NCBI taxonomy): Eukaryota > Viridiplantae > Streptophyta > Magnoliopsida > Solanales > Solanaceae > Capsicum > Capsicum rhomboideum. Next base: position 143,453,669 of record CP124713.1, read on the forward strand.
CTTAAAAAGTCTCTCCCGTGAAACTAAATTCTTGATTATTTCTAATGTTTGGAGCCCATCCACTATGTTTAGTACAATTACCTTTCATTTCTGGCTATAACTATAATATTGTTTCTTGTTATGAACCTCTTATGCATCAGGTCTTGAGAACTAGAAAGGAAAATTACAATCATGGAAAAAGGAAAAGATAATGAAACAGAAAGAGAGAAAGAGGAAGCAAATAACTCATCGGTATGTCATACAATATGTACTCATACATATTATGTGTGATTATCCAAAATATTTTAAAGAATTGTTGTTCAAATGTCACATTAATTTAACATCATGATGATATTTAATTAGTCAACTGTTCTTACTCATCGGTAGTAATAAACAAGCGCCATCCAACTATAAATCTAAAATTCTCCTAAGAGGAAAACACTTCTGATGATAATAGGACTCTCAAGAGTAATTTAATCCATTTTCTGTCTTTGATTTCATAAGATAAAACATACACACTGAATAACTTGCATTGCAAATTGGGTGGCTGTGATAACATTTTTGTCTCAACACTGAAAAGATATATGATATGCATTCGCAAATTAATATGACTTGGGGAATTTATACTCCTAGACTATTGTGTTTCGTTACAACCCATAAAGATATGTGGCTTTGAAAATTTTATATGACATTTGGTCTTTTGCAGGTGCTATTTTCTGCTCTTTCCAAGGACGTTGCCAATGTTATGGATTTCATGGAGAGGTTAAAGAACGAAGAAGATCAAAAAGCTGTTAACATGGCCGATCAAATTGAAAAGCTGAAATTTGTGCTGGCATTTATTTGTACGTACGTCCAGCTTTCTTATTCTGATTTGGAAGAGTTTGGAGATATAATGACTGGCAATAGACAAGAGATTGGGAATCTGCTTCGACCAATTTTGGATGATGTTGACAACAACTTCGGGTGTAAACACAACATGCATCATGTCCTTCCTAGCCTCATGGATAACATCGATGATTGTATCAACTCATGTCATCATTCAACATCAAGTGCCACCATGACTGAGGAGCAGTTGAACTTCCTCCTTCTGAATCTCCACCATCTATCAAAATATCGTGCTGAACAGGATTTTCCATTAGTGATTCAATATGAGATTCTTCAGAATGTGTGTGGCGACATAGGAGATTTCCATGGGTTGGTCGTGAATGGTTGCGTTGAGCACGAGATTGTTCAATATGTCTTACCTCATTTTCAACTCATGGCTGAGAGAGTAGGACTCTTCCTTTGGAATTATCAAACTGATAGAGACTCTAGACTCTTCAAGCTAACTCATCTACTCATGAAGATTATTCCAATTGAACTGGAGATTTTGAACATATGTTTTACGAATTTAAATGTTTCAACTTCAGCACAAGTTGAACATTTCATTAAGCAGCTCCTGGAAACCTCTCCGGGCATTCTTAGTGAATATCTGATTCATCTACAAGAGCACATGGTAACTTTTATTACTCCTAGCACTCCAGGGGCTCGAAACATTCATGTCGTGATAGAGTTCCTATTAATTATTCTTACAGATGTGCCCAAAGACTTTATTCATCATGACAAATTATTTGATCTTTTGGCACGTGTTGGAGCACTTACCAGGGAGGTATCAACTCTTGTTCGTGACTTAGAAGAGAAATCAAGGAATAAAGAGAGTACCAATGGAACAAATCATGCAACTCTAAACTTGCTGGAAAATATTGAACTCCTTAAGGAAGATCTCAAACATGTTTATCTGAAAGCACCGGACCCATGTCAATGGTGCTTCCCCATGAGTGATGGACCTCTCTTCATGCATCTGCTACACAGACACTTAAATGATTTGCTAGATTCCAATGCTTATTCAATTGCTTTGATAAAGGAAGAAATTGGGCTGGTGAAAGAAGATTTAGAATTCATAAGATCTTTTTTCGCGAACATTGATCAAGAATTGTGTAAAGATCTTCGGGCACGTGTTTTAGACGTGGCCTATGAGGCAAAAGATGTCATTGATTCAATTATCGCAAGAGATAATGGTCTCTTACATCTTATTTTCTCACTCCCCATTACTATAAAAAAGATCAAGCTTATAAAAGAAGAAGTCTCCCAATTACTTGAGAAGATTCCGAAGAACAATGGCCTCATTGTTCCCAAGAAACTAGTTAAAAGAAAGTCATCGATAGTTGGAAAGATAATTGTAGGTTTTAAGGAGGAGACAGACTTGATAATTAAGAAGCTCACCAGTGGGCGAGCAGCGCTAGATGTCATTTCTATCACTGGTATGCCGGGTTCGGGCAAAACTACTTTGGCTTTCAAAGTTTACAATGATAAGTCAGTTTGTAGTCATTTTGACATTCGCGCATGGTGCACAGTTGGCCAAGAATATGATGTGAAGACGTTGTTGGAGAAAGTGTATAATCAAGTTACTGGGTCAGATTCAAAATTGAGTGAGAATATGGATGTTGCCGATAAGCTACGGAAACAACTGTATGGAAAGAGGTATCTTATTGTCTTGGATGACTTGTGGGATACCTCAACATGGGATAAGTTAACAAGACCTTTTCCAGAAGTTGAGAAAGCTGGTAGTAGAATTATTTTTACTACTCGAGAAAAGAAAGTGGCTTTGCATGGAAAGCGCGATACTGATCCTCTTAACCTTCGATTGCTAAGACCAGAAGAAAATTGGGAGTTATTAGAGAAAAGGGCATTTGGAAAAGAGAGTTGCCCCGATGAACTATTGGATGTTGGTAAAGAAATAGCCCAAAATTGCAAGGGACTTCCTTTGGTGGCTGATTTGATTTCTGGAGTCATTGCAGGTTTGGAAAAGACAAAGACCGTGTGGCTTGAAGTTCGAAATAATTTGAACTCCTATATTTCCGACAGTGAAGATGATGTGATGAAGGTTATAGAATTAAGTTATGACCATTTACCACATCACCTGAAGCCATGCTTCCTTTACCTTGCAAGTTATTCGAAGGACGAAGAAATCAACAGATATAAGTTGAAAATGTATTGGCGTGCTGAAGGACTTGTGGAACAGACAGATATGAAGAGTGTGGAAGAAGTTATGAAGGTTTATTTGGATAATTTAATTTCCAGTAGCTTGGTAAATTTTTTTAGTGAGATAGGTCAGTTTCCGACTTGCCAACTTCATGATCTTGTGCATGACTTCTGTTTGATGAAAGCAAGAGAGGAAAAGTTGTTTGGCCAGATAAGTTCAAGTGATCCATCTTCTTCTTCAGATTTGATGTCACGTAAAGTGACCATTGATTATGATAAGGAGCACTTTGGGCCTAACAATTTCGTCCTGTTTAGTTCAAATGATAAGGCATTCTGGTAAACACCTCAATTCTTTGTTAATAACTGGAGATGAGATGGAAGATCGTCTTTCTGATATATGTCACCTAAGACACTTGAGGCTTCTTAGAGTGTTGCAACTGGATTCCTCTTTTATGATGGTGAAAGATTCTTTGTTGAATGAAATATGCATGCTGAATCATTTGAGGTACTTACACATTGGGACAGAAGTTAAATCTCTGCCTTCATCTTTCTCAAACCTCTGGAATCTAGAAACCCTGTTGGTTGAAAACGAAGGATCAACCTTGGTACTATTTCCAAGAATTTGGGATCTTGTAAAGTTGCGAGTGCTGTCTGTTGATGCTTGTTCATTCTTTGATATGGATACAGATGAACCAATACTAATAACAGAGGACTCAAAGTTAGAGAACTTGAGAGTATTACGGAAACTCGTGCTTTCCTATTCGAAAGATACAGAGGATATCTTCAAAAGGTTTCCCAATCTTAACATGCTTAGATTTAGTCTCAAAGAATCATGGGATTATTCAACAGAGCGATATTGGTTCCCAAAATTGGATTTCCTAACTGAACTACTAGACCTCCGAGTAGAGTTTGAAAGCTCAAACACAAATGACAGTGGACCCTCTGTAACGACAAATTGGTCGTGGGATTTTCACTTCCCTTCCATTTTGAAAATATTGTTGTTGCGTGGCTTTCCTCTGACATCTGATTCACTATCAATAATAGCGAGACTGCCGAACCTTGAAGAGTTGTCCCTTGTTAGAACAATCATCGAGGGGGAAGACTGGAACATGGGGGAGGAAGACACCTTTGAGAAACTCAAATTTTTGATGTTGTCTGAAGTGACTCTTGCTAAGTGGGAGGTTGGAGAGGAATCCTTTCCCGTGCTTGAGAAATTAGTACTGTGGGAATGTCGTAAGGTTGAGGAAATTCCGTCAAGTTTCGGGGATATTTATTCATTGAAAATTATCCAACTCGTAGAGATCCCTCAACTTGAAGATTCCGCTAGGAAGATTAAACAATATGTTGAAGAGATGACGGGAGAAGACAAGCTTCAGATCCTTGGCCTGAATAATATCCCGTTATCTAAGTAGCTTGAAGCATTATATCTGGAAAGTCTTGAGCACCACCAAAACAGGTTCTTCTCTATTCTTTTGCGTCTTAAAAGATATTTGCGATGTGTTTGATGAAAGTCTCAACTGAACTGTCTGTTTGTGAACTGTCTTTCATCACACTAAGCTTAATGTAATTGGGAAAAAACAAATTAAAATGGCAAGTATTTGTTTTGTTTCTTCATCTCATTTTCAACATTTAAGTCATTAGAAAAATCACTCTTTCAATTACTTAGATGTCTAGACACGCCCCTCTAACGTGGGCTTTGATACCTTGTTGAAGTGTGTGATCATCTCATCCAAAAACTTAAGTTGTTAAAGAGAACACACTTTTAATTACTTAATTATATTATGTCTAGACAATATACACCTTGGTAACTCGATAATAGAAGCATCAAATCTAGCTATATTGGTAACTATGTGGTAAATCACTATCTGGTTATACGCTTGAATAACTATGTGGTCATAGGTTTTGTTTTCTTGAATATTTGGGTCCTCTTTTTTCTTCTTTATCTTATAAACTACTCTTCTTCTTTTTTCGTGTGTGTAACATTGTGGGATAACATTCTGTAAACACCATTTGATGTTTGACCTTGATCAATATCTCGAAAATGACTTTTTTTATGTCTGACTATATCTGCAGAATTGTTTTTTTCTGACTTTTTATGCTCATTTTCTTCAGTTTCTTGTATTCTTACCTCTTCCACCTGATAAAGTTTTATGCACATTTTATACATCAGATCCTAAGAACTTGAAAGGAAGGGGAAATAAAGGAGGAAACAAACAACTCATCGGTACGTCATACAATAGCCATCCATATTAAATGATATCTGTCTGTTTAAAGAATTGTTATTCAAAAGATTATATTCTCTGTCCCTGATGGCCCCAGCTCAGTTCACCTCCTAATCAGCGTGCCAATGCTATGCCGAGTTTGCTGCTACCAAACGCTGGCGACTTCAACTGTAAGTTTCTCTTTGAAACGTACATGGGATTGCTGACTCTGATATGATGGGCAAGAAGGGAGTCAAACAAAAGGTTGGCAACCTCTGTATCATATGCAAGTTATCTCAGTTTTTTTAATTCTTTCAAGAATTACCATCATCACAAACAATGTGAAACCTCTTCAGGTATTAAAGTTACCAAGAAAGTCCAATGCAATAAGAAGTGGAATTAGACTTGCACCAAGAATCAGCCACCGATAAGCATTTGGAGTTGAGGGGCTGCTGTTTCTAATGATCAAGATGTTCAAATAGGTGCTGCTGTACAACATTTGGCCTAATGTGCAACAGCAAGTGTCGTTCCTATTAATACACAAATGCAGGATATGCCATCATAAACTTTAGACAAAATTGGTGCCTATTTCTCTCCTGTTTCTAAGAAAAAAGAAATTTAATGTGAGTACTACCACTACCGCTACTGAAGGAATTAATCCGAATGTGCAAGTAACTCTAGGTAAATGGCTATCACCTCCTTCACTGATACATAGTTCTTTAAAAATCTTCTACAGACTGAACATGGCCATCGGCCTCCTTCACTGATGAGCACACTTCTCCTGTTCCTTTGTCAAGAATCTTCAAGGCCTCCATTTCCATTCTCACAAATTGATGCCAAAGTTGACGCCATGAGCTGTTAGAAGTATTTGATGTAGGTTAAGTCATCCTAGTTTATTCTTTTCCAATTTCGGATAGACCATATCTCTCATCACTAATATCTTCTAACCGTGGCTTCTTTTCTGCAGGTGGCACCTTTAAGTCCATTAAATATAGGATTGATGAGCTTAATGAAGAGAAGTTTGTTTACAAATACACCCTTGTTATGTTGTTTCCAAATTTGTTATCTAGCTGCTACTCAATTAGCTGTGAAGCAACAGACAAGAAGCTCATAAGAAATGAAGCAACTTTTTCTCAGATACACATCATGGAAACTATCACCTAGAGGGATTGCATCAAAGTCTAATGCAGGAAGGTTCGGATGGAGATGAAGAATCTGTTGCTCAGAGTTATTCAAGTGGTTAGAGTAGCTCAGATATATCACCTTGGCATCTGCCTAAATCATCCAAAAGGAATCCGGTATCTGTTTTACGTCAAGTAATACGTGGAGGAACTCCCGATATACCAGTAAAAGCAATTACATGCATGAACGAACTTTTGAAAGGATAAATTTTGTTTCGAATTTTGAACATTAATCACTGCTTTCTTTTCTTATACAATTGATTCATGCTTTTGCTTTTCTTACACAATAGTACAGTAGCATAGCAGTATTTTGTTACTTTCTGCCAATAGGTATCTCTTATTCTATGCTATGTTCTTTTCCATCTGCCATTCTCTCTTTCTTTCTTTTTCTTTGCATTCACACAGATAATAATTTTCAACATTCTCTTCTCCTACATTAATTTTTTGTAGACTGCTTATAAACTGGCAAGATAAATGGATCCACGATTTGAAATTTATGAGTTCCTACAACGACCTTAAGTGTAATATCAATAATAATTGGATCACAATCATATATTTTGTAAGTAGTTAGTCGACATCTTAATACATCTATAGGATTTAGACAAAAGTGAATCCATAGATTACGTTGTGGATTTACCTTTGGCTGTCCAAACTTCCCATTTCTAACTTGGTCTGAAGGTCTTATGTGGTCTAAGCACGATTGTTTAACCTCGATCTGGGTACTGATTCAAAATGACATGAGACTAGCTCTGATGCCACTCTGTCACGAACCCAACGAATTTTAATCACATAAGTCAGGTCATGAAGTGAAAAGGTTGTAGATTGCTTATAAGCACTCATGACTCCCTCTCCTCAAACATTCGATAAACTTAGGCCAAAATCCCACTTTGAACGAAAACAAGTGTTTGTTTATCAAACTAACTCGTAGTAGAACACTAAAATACCTTCTAAAAGCTGAACAAATGAAATTCCAGTACTTAAATGAATGGAGGGTTCACATAAATCTTCAAGGAGAGTTACAATTAAAGTTCAACCATACATGACCAGAAGTACATTACAACACCATTTCACCAGAAGAACAAGTCACTATGGAAAATTAAACTGATGCATAATGATACAAAATAGGATACACAGTTGGACATGCCCCCTCCCGCACAAAAATACAATGCTAGTCCTTACTGATACAGCATAACATGAAGAGCTTAAACTCATTATTTGTGACTAATTGCTGTGAAGTCGCTCAACAAAGGGTAAAATCGATGGCTCACGAGCTTCAACCCCACCATAACCAGCACTGCAACTACACAAGGAGAAAGATTAGCACAGAACTAATACTTGAAGTCTTTTCTAAGCAGAAGCCAGAGAGCAATTCCCGTTGCTATATGGAGTCAACGCTGCATCTTCAGCAATTATCCAAACAAAACCAGGAGTGTCGAACCTCCTTCCTGACACTGTCCTGTATATGTAAAGTTTCTCAACGGGGCAACTTTCTGGTCTCGTACCCGGATGACCCCTCTCGTCAATAACTTCAACAGTAAGACCTGGCAACTTCTGAGCTAGCAGCTTGCATGCTTCAAAACTTACTGAACAGTTGGACATCCAAAGGGATCGCATTGTCTCCAGCTTTGCAGCATTGGCCAACAGAGCCTCGTCGCCAAAGGGACAGTCTCTAATCTCCAACTTACGAAGGCTCTCACAACCAGAGAGCACGTAGTGGAGGCCTAGATTGCTATCCCCTGCAAAAGCTAAGGAAAGCATCTCTAACTTCTTAGCATGAGCCCCGATGTACTCAAACACACAATCTGTAAGGAGCCCACCGCAATTCCTTGCAGTGTTGCACAATGGCCCCAAAACCAGCATCAAGTGTTTCAAAGGTTGAGTAATCAGGTGTTCGAGGCTCGATAATACACAAACGAAATCGGATCATGTTAGGACGGTTCCTTGCAATAGTAACCAAGGCGTCATTTGTCATTTGGCGGCAGAAGTATAAAACTGACTGAAGCTTAGGGCAGCCCACTGAGACAGCTACAAGACCTTGCTCTGTCAAGGATACATTTGGTCCTGGAACAAATGGATCAGAAGGGAACACCCTAAGCTCTTGAAGTTCCTTACAAGAGTTGGCAATCTCCTCAAGACCACTATCTTCAACGTAGTCTAGCACCTGCAATCACATCCATTCCAAGTGACATAAAGCAATAATACAAGAGATACATCAGAGCCACTGGACAAGAAGAACTTAAACACTGGTGGAACCATCCAACTCGGAGAGATAAAACGCCAATTGCCAAAGTGTAGGAGCAACAAATAAATTAACTGAAAAATCTTTAGTCCAGATAACAACTATGCAACATTAAGTTATTCTCCATATGGTTGACCAGCAAATTATTCACAGAATTTACTGGACATCAATCATTTAGCTACGTTATTTCAGTATACAGCGAAGCTTACCTACACTGTTTATTCTGGTGGTTATCAGAATCAGCATAACAATTAGTAATAAGTTAGGATTAGTGCTCTTCTCTCGGAAACTTCTGCTTTTACAACTAGACAAAATGCTCAGAAGATAATAGAATGATAACCATGATCAACTTTTCCATTTTATCACAAACACAGTTAATGTATCAAGTCTCAACTGTTGAAAACACGCAAATTTATACAAAGGTAAAACACAAAATAAAACCTACCCACAACCGCTGTAAATTGTGACAGTCGCTGATGAGCTTGCCAAGATCTGTTATCTGAACGGTAGCATAGCTTAAATTTAAAGAGGTGAGATTGGAGTGGACTGGATAAATAGTTGGAAAGTAGGCTGGCACGGCCTCCCAAAACCCACTCAAGCCTTTGAGTTGATTGCAGACTGAAAAAGCTTGAGATACGTTTACGAAAACTTCAGAAACATCAGCCTGTATTTCAACCAACTGTGAAGCATGACGAAGTAGCTTTGGAAGGTTACCCCTTGAAACAATTGAGTCTGACACAGAATCAAATTAACAGATCCACTATTTGTTTACTCCAGACAAACATGGGAAAGCAGACCCAATACACAATTCTGTTTGTTTTCCAATCATTGGGATATGTAAACAGACGAAAATCTTTCTTAAAACCGATTAAATCAAAGGCAGTTAAATTGCAAGAATCTTCCATATTCATTTTCAATTCTTTACTAATCACCAGTAGCCAAAGAACAACAGGAAAGTACTTATTAATCAAAAAAAGAAAATTGGGTTTACCTCATCCCATCTGTTCTCCCGATAAGCTTTGTTACCCATGTGCACAATCTGACAGAGATGATTGTATCGGTCCCATGATATAGATGGCTCCTCTCCTGGATTCACCTGCATTTCGTTGCAAACAACTATCAGACTCCACTAAAGGAAAAAAAAAAAAAAAAAAAAAAAAAAAAACAAAACAAAACAACTGTAATCGAGAGGAAAAGGAAAAGAGACCCATGGATAATCTTGAACATCATCAATGCCTTCCAAATTAAACCCAGCTGAAGAAGAAGAAGCGTCGCCGGACATTGTAAGAAGAGAGAGGTGTAAAAGAAGTAGTCAAGATTCAAGAACCGTTTGCAGGTGAAGAAGAAGATTGACAGATTAGCGGTGTCGTTTAAAAGCAAACAAGAAGAGTAGTACTCTTAATAGATAGCTAGTAGTATCTATCGTGTTCTGTCAACAATCCTTCATTACATACAACATTGAGCCGAAGAGTCCTCAAATGAGGAGAGCGAGCAACTAGATGCTCCAAAGCTGAGAAGCTGACCTACGAAGCCAAACAAGCAATTAAGTGACATGAGCGATGTGCAGCTATCAGGAAAATGACTAAGCCAATGACCACTCAGGTCTTCCACTTCACTTTCTCCCAAGTCCAATTCTCTCAGATTCCTGCAGCAAATCGTGAGTTACATAAGAAAACAAATCTGAAGCGTCCTGGCCCAATAAATTGAGGGCATGAGTGGGCGGAGTGGGGTATGGTTAAATTTTAACCATGGTTTAGATGTCAACGAGGAGAGGGAAGCTTGCGTGGGGTTAGACGAATCGTGAGATTACTGCTCAGAATATATGATTATGAGCATATGGCTATATCAAGTTTGATATTTCCTCCATCACACTAACTCTTCAAATATTAGTTTATACTTTTCGTGCACTATCATCAATAAAATACAAAGATTCGATTAAAATTTTAATTAGATTCAGTTTCTGCTTTATTTTTTAAAGGTGGGCTGGAAATTGTGCCCTATTGTGTCCCTTCTGTTTCGGTAGCCAGGTCATTCAAGTCTATGATCTTGCTTCATGGACCAGAAAGGGAATCAAAGACCAAGGCATTTTTTCGCTATGGGATTCTTGTTACTCTTTCCACCAAGTGCCGTTAAAGACAATCCAAGTAAGGACTAAAGTACTCGAACAACAATACTCTACAAAACATACCATTTCATCAACCCCTCAATTGCAAACGAGTATAGTTAACCCCAGATCCAAAGATTACAACTTTCCTCACCAGTAAGGGCTAAAGTACTCAGACAACAATGCTCCACAAAACCTATTAGTAAGGACTAAAGTACTCAAAACAGATGCAAAGATTTGAACTTTTTCTCACCAGTAAGGACTAAAGTACTCAAAGAACAATGCTCTACAAAACATACCATTTCCTTAAACACTCAATTACAAACAAATACTGTTATTAAACCCAGATGCAAAGATTAAAACTTTCCTCAACCCCTCAATTACAAAAAAGTACAATTAACCCCAGATGCAAAGATTAAGACATTTTTCACCATTAAGGACTAGAGTACTTAGAAAAGGGTAAAATGCAGCTAAAAGATGCCAGATAAACTTTTTTTTTTTTTGGATAAGGTAAGTGTATTTCATTCATAAACAAGGCAGAAATGGTCATATACAAAGGAAGAAACCAAAAGGTAAAGAATTTACAGAATCTGATTCTCCACAAAGTCCACCCATTCTTCTATACATGCCAGATAAACCTGCAGTTAGCAGCAATGGCAGCATGTCCATCAGTAGTAAATTCTTCACAAGACGGTAAAACCAAGACTTTGAAATAATTAAACTACCTAGAAATCAGCTCCAATGACTCATCACAAAACAACCATTCTTTTAAGACTAATTTCCTCAATACCTCAATTACAAACAAATACAGTTAACCCCAGATGCAAAGATTACAACTTTTCTTAACCAGTAAGGGCTAAAGTACTCAGACAACAATGCTCCACAAAACCTACTAGTATTTCCTCAAAACAGTTACCCCCAGATGGAAAGATTTAAACTTTTTAACCAGTAAGGACTAAAGTACTCAAAGAACAATACTCTAAAAAACATACCATTTCCTCAAGTTGAGGACCTCAACCCCTCAATTACAAACAAATACATTTAACTCCAGATGCAAAGATTAAAACTTTCCTCAACCCCTCAACTACAAACAAGTACAGCTAACCCCAGATGCAAAGATTTAAGACTTCTTTTCACCATTAAAGACTAAAGTAAGAAAAGTACAGATACAAATGCTAGTCAAACCTGCAGTTAGCAGCAATGGCAGCAAGTCCATCAGTAGTAAACCCTTCACAAGACTGTAAAACCAAGACTCTAAAATTCTTAAAAGACTTAGAAATCAACTCCAATGACTCATCACCAACAACCATTCTCTTAAGTCTAATTTCTTCAAGAAATGGATAAGCTTCAAGATTGATGGACTGACAGCATAACAGTTCCCAATGAACACATTTTTCCTACAACGTCTTTCTGCTTCATACCATGATTTACTTACTAAGGATATTGAGTTCCTGTCTTTGTCTGAAGTTATGACAGAGAAAGTGTGTTCAAGTACTTCTAATGGAAGTGAGTATACCATTATTGTATGGAAATTGGGTGCTAGAGTTGACATTTTTTTTAAAATTTCATTTGCTTTTTTTCAAGAATTTCAAGAATTGTGAAAATGTTATGTTAATGGAAGTTTTAGATCTGTGTGGGAGGTGATGAAGAAGAGGAGCTGTGGGGTAGGTCAAGCTTCCCATCACCATAAAATGGATCAAGCTTATCAAAGTAGTGTTCCAAGAAATGCTCTCTGGCCTTTGTTGTGTTGTTTACAAGTTTGTTATCTGTGTTGTTTTGGAAGTATTGTCTCTTGTTTGTCACAAAGTATCATGTGTAAGTATGTTATTGCTCAGTCACTTTGATCAATAAATGATCATCTTGTACTTTTGTTTTCCCAGTTTGTCTCCTATCCCCTTTGTTAAATTTATCTTTGGTTTCATAATGTGGATTCACTCTAACATAACAAAGCAAAAAGCTATGTTACGGAATATAATGAACCTTTGAATGAAGAACCAACATAAGGGTAATTGCTGGTGCAACTTAACTTGTAATACCGAAACTTAATCAAATGCTCCAGCCTCTGTGTCTACCGAGTGGCTGCCTGTGCATGTTGAGCAACAAGTTGATGCACATGTGATGAAAGAAAAAGAAGTGTAGCTGATGCACTAGGCCCTCCCCTGCAGATATATCACTCGGGCATCTACCTAAATCATCCGAGAGGAATAACAAGATCCAGAAGGTTAACGCTGTGAGAATGACCATGTATATTTTACTTATATGCAAGGCAAAGAGCAAGATCATCAAGTTACTTTGAAGCAACAAGATTTGATAGGGCCATTTCTTATTTCAAATAATTTCACATGTACAAAGAAGTAGTGTGAGAATACCTACTCCACTTTTTTTTTCATTTATTTTGTACCATTGATTTAGCATCATTATTTGTAATATCATCGTAGAATGTGATATAAACTCTATGATGATTATAGAATATTTGATTTTCTTCTAATTTCGCAGAACTCCATGATGATTGTAGCGTATGCGATTTTTTTCTAGTTAATGTTTTTATATGCTTGTTAGGGAATGATTTGAACCTTAATAGGAATAGTAAATGTAACTATTTGGTTAACAATGTAACTAGTGGGTCTTCAAGTTTGAAAAAGTGGGGAGAATCAGTTTTTCATAGGAATCTTTTTTCCGCTCATAACTTCTTCTTTTTTTCAAATGAAATGCATATCGAAACACACTTATAGCCTGTTTGGCCAAGCTTATTTTTCCCCAAAATTGCTTATTTTTTTTCAAAAGTGCTTATTTTAAAAAATAGAGGTGTTTGGCCAAGCTTATGGAAAAAAATAAGTGCTTCTGGGGAGTAAAAAAAGCAGTTTTTCATAAGTTAAAAAAAGTAGCTTCTCTCCAAAAGCACTTTTGGAAAAAGCACTTATGAGAAAAATATACTTAAAAGCATTTTTAAAAGCTTGGTCAAACACTAATTGCTGCTCAAAAGTATTTTTTTAATTTATTGGTCAAACACTTTTGAAAAAAGCACTTCTGAAGATAAGCTGATTTTAGAAGTTTGGCCAAACAGGCTATTAATGAGTTGAAATAGATTTGAATGATTAAAATTTGTAAAGAACGTTGGTTGTCACCATCGCCTACTATTATCAACTATTACCACCCATCATTCTAAAAAAACCACTACCACTATTGTCAATCACCTTAATCAGTCGCCACTAGCCATGATCACCATTTATAATCATCACTACAACTACCATTTGTTAGGATATACTATAAACCATGCGTTTTGATATAGTATTATTTATTGAACGATTGTTTATTTATTTATTTATTTATATTGATTCAATTTAATAAATTGTTACATTAAATAGATCATTGTCATATATGTGTCCTCAACTTATATAGTAGATGATTTGGTGTATAGAGTTTAAGCTTATACACAGAAGATCAAATCATCAGTTCTTATAAGTTAAAGTTATGGTTCACAATCGTAGATGGAAATTTGGACAAACCATGAGAATGATTGTAGCACGAGATTAAATGTAATTTATCTTGATTACGAGAATGGTATAGTTCTAACTTCTCGTGCTAGTGCATTTTGTATGTATTGAACAGGACCGAGTAGAGATAGTTGTTTTAGACTGACTGATAAAACATATTTTCTAAACTGTTAAATGTACTTATATTCTCAATCTTGATATAACTATTATGATCTGTATATATTATTTATCGTTTTGATTTATTAAAAGGTGAGATCCTGAGATGGATCAATATGCCTGGTAGATTGGATGATAATAATATATATTGGTGAAATAATAAGTTAGTTGATAGAATCCATGTCTCGGTATAGAGATTGATGATACGCCTTTTATGAGAAGCTTATAAGTTTTCATGTGTAAACCCGGACAGTGAATTCATGAATCCGACATATGAAAAAAGTTAAGCATTGCTCTAAAGGAAATTAATCATTATATTAAATTCGTCAGTAATTTAATTTATTGATTAGTATCTGTAATCTGAACATAGGGAATTACATAAGTGTTTAACGGGGAATTTTGAAATAAAAATAGAGGAGTGCAATTACGAATTTTTAGTGGAATGATTTGTAATTTATTATGGTAAGAATAATTCAAATTAGTATTTTGAATTATTTCCATAATAGGGAGCCTCAGTAAGTAATTACGTGGTCCCTACAGTGCCCATATTAGACTCGAACTCAGAATCCTATTTTCTAAGGGAAAAGGAGAAGAGGCGCCTTTTCCTTGTTCAAGTAAAAACAGGCTTGGGTTTTTGCTTCCTCTTTGGACTGGGAGAGTATCTCTACAAATAGGGATTCCCCTAGCCTAAGAATGAGGTTTTTCAATTCAGTACGTGCCCACCCAAGTATTGAGAGAGTTCGGCTATGAATTTGGGATCACTGTAGAAGACCGCAGAATTGAAGACGGACTTGCTTCGAGGTATCTGCTCACGCTTCAAGAGGTAATCCTTGGTTAAATTTTAAGCATGTTTTGTGTGAACTACGTGTTTATGTTTGTTATCTATAATCCATGTAAGCAGTAAGATTCTGGAATGCTTCCGCTGCGTACTAGTTTCCACCACCATTACCATAACAACCACCAATCACTAACGACAATCTATCATCACCAATTGCCATTATATATCACCAATCACTATTACCTTAACCGCTTTTGTCAATTGTCCTCACCACTAGCTACTACATACCCATAATGACAATCATTAGCCAATACTATCCAAAACCACCACCTCCAGCCGACACACACAACCACCACAGTAGTTATCCATTGCCACAACCAACACCATCTAACAAAAGACTATCAAAAAACAGGTTATTGTTCCTTTTTACACAATTTTTTGGATGCTTAGATAGGACATGACCACTTGCAGCGTACCGAGCATATGACTTTGGATGGAGGTCATGGAGGACACGGACCAGGTTAGAAGGTGTAGTAGTATTTCTTCAGTAGTCTCTTGTCCTTCAGTTTATGTTACTATCTATATCTCTTGTAGTTCGATTAATGCATTGTTTTTGTTGTAGTTACTTTTCCTTTTCTTTTTTTTAAGAATATTTTTTCATGCTTTCGTATTTTGCCATGATTTCTTCATTTTCGTAATTTCTTTTGCGATCTGCTTTGATATATTTTTCCTTGAGCCAAAGGTCTATCGAAAGCAACCTCTCTACCTCCCAAGATAGGGGTAAAGTCTGCGTACATTTATTATTATTTTTAGCTGCTTAGAAACCAAATTATGCATGGTGTTGTGATTCTTGTAGTAATTGTCAATGTTAAAAGAATCTACGATGTGTTTGATTAAATGTTAAAAAAATGTCTATAATGTATTTGATGAAAGTCTCAACTGAACTGATTGTGATATGATCCCTTTCATCATATTAAAAATGGCAAGCATTTGTTGTTTTGTTCTACTATAATATGACTAATATTTTACTGGCGCTAAGAATAACTTTAAAATAGTTGAAAGTAATAAAGTAATTTAATCCTGCTAACATGTCAGATCATGTACCTATTATCTTAATCAAAATTTACAGTCAGTTTACAAAATTTAAATCAAATTTTGTATTAGTTCATATATTTAACTAATTAACTTCAAATGTTTGAAAATGACACGAAGTAAGAAAGTTCAGTAAATTGCTATGTAATGTAAAAACTAAGTATTATTTTTTAAACTAGCAAAATTACCGCACTTCGTGCGGGTTTTAAAAATATTAGTGAGATAATATTTTTATTAATTGTGCACATAAAAAAATCATAACAAAAATTAACTTTCATCTATAAAATCATGTTGTAACCAAACCTCATTTAAAGTAATAAAAAGCAAAAGTATTATAAAAATAATAATGCTTAAATAGAAATACTTTTGTCAAAGTGACGTGAGTGTGATCATATGAATTTTAATGATATTAGTCTAAAGAAATATTGCAGATTAATATAGTTAAATTAATTATTTAACTCCAAACAAATATGGATTTAATTAAGGAAAAATAACATAAACATACACCTTAACTTACCATATTTACACAAATCCCCACCCTTACAAAGTAATTACAAAAATCCCAACTAATTATGTATCTTCGTTGGATATATCGGGAGCTAATTATGTATCTCGACAGACTCAAAATAGGAAAAAAATTATTGTGAGCTAATTATGTATCTTTTTAAAGGAAAAAATATATCTTCGTTGGATGTATTATGTTTTTCGACAGACCCAAAATCAAAAAAAATGTATCGGGGGCTGATTATGTATCTTTACAAGGAAAAAAATGTATCTTCGTTGGATGTATCAGGAGCTAATTATGTATCTTGACAAACTCAAAATCGGTATTTTCAATAATTATGTAAAATGTCGGGATTTTTTGTAACTAAGCTCCAAACTATCGGGATTTATGTTGTTTGCCCTTTTAATTAAAGTCCGATTATTATTACTACTTATAAATAATACACTGCCAAAATGATTCGAGTAGTCAAAATTAAAAGTTCATACATAACTAAATCTTGTGAAAACTAATTACATTCAAAATTAAAAGTATTTGTACAGAAATAACTTAAATCATGTCTCTGTATATTATATCATTGTCATTCTCTCGTTGTTGAAAAAATGTTCCCCCTTCTACTTTGGGTAAAGCTTTTCGAACCCTGAAATTGTCATTAATTTATTGGAGGTGGGGGGGGGGGGGGGGGTTGACTACTCAAAAATCTCAAATAAGATACATATAGCGGAAAGGCTAGCATTAGGCAACATATCGCTTCCCGAATTTTGTTAAAAAGTCTATTGTCGTAACTTGCATCATTTGAAACGAACATCTCTGTCAGACCATTTGAGCCTCATTAAATTTGCTCTTTCTCGATGTGGTGTATATATAAGGTTGCATCCACCCTTTGTTGTGAACGATGATAACATAAAAGATGGTGAACTGATAAGAACTTAAAAGAAACTATTTCTTATTATTCCAAAGGCGTATCATATGTGATATGACTAACTGCAGTATTTTACGTTATCTATGTCATGAAGCTAATCATAATAGGAGTCAATATATAGGTACAGACTTCAACTTAAAAGTAGAAACAAAAAAAATTGAGAAGGAGAACAATAAAATATTAGATATAGAAAATCAATTTAAGATTCCAAATATCCGATATACTAAGAAGAAGAATAGATATAAGCTTCAAACAAAATGATCAGGGAACCCTTTGCCTTCAAAGCTCTCCAAATTGTTTGGGCCGCTTCTCACTCAAGTAGTGTTCCTCTCTCTCGATCAAGCTTTCCACATAGATAACTATGGGGCCACATGAATATTACGTCTCCCTCTCGACAATTAGAATGTCTCTCATATCATCATTCTTAGGATTGTATACAACAACATTTTTGTGAAAATCATCCTCTATTATCAAAGCTACTTCTTCAGTTTCAGTCACAGAAAAGGGCACTTCATAATAGTAAGAAGGAGGTATTTCTAAAATCCTTGCAAAAATATGGATGTTCTTGATTCATTTACTCCATATTCCTTCGTGACCAATATCTCAACATTGCCCTTATCATCTTCTAACTGAATCATACAAACACATTCATTTAAAACTCCTAAATCAATTATAACATTCTCTTGATCTTGATCAAATTTAGGCTCATAGACCGGAAACATATGAAACTCTTCAATTTGTTCCAATAAAGTTATACCTGCTTCTTGAGTTCAAAATTTCAAATAGATGCAAGTAGAGGCTTCTTCAAGTTTAATAGTCATAAATGGCAAGATAAATTAGATATCTATAAAAAATATAATGATGTAGAGGGCGACTGAAAAGGAGGCTCGACCTGTTCAATTGTTGTTTCTCCCCCTAAGTATATCTAGTTTTTCTCATATTATAAGAGTTAAAAATATTATAATTGTGCATGAAAGGTAAAGAAAATATGCCGCAAAATTACACCCCTACCAAAAGTCACTCCTTTTACTTTAGATAAAATTTAAATAAGCAATTCTGGGAAAAAGAATATCCCCAAAGTCAATCATGTTATAGCAACAATAAAGATTGATAGTCCAAGGCAAGAGCTCTCAAAAGGTATAGAAAAAATGAAAAAATAAATAAATAGGGTTTTTTCACACCATACAGTAAAAAGAGAAACAAACCTAGTTATGATAAAATAAAAGTATCACACAAAGAACGAACTAAAATGGAACAAGCAAAGCCTGAAGTGATGTAGAGAACCAATGAAAGAAGAAATGCAAACAGGTAAAATAAACACCACTGATCATCGAAAAGTTAGTTTGGATACAAGAAAATTAAAATATTTAACGCTATTAATTATATATCAAAGGAAAATTAAGTACTGATGATTACCCAAAATATTATT
Source organism: Capsicum rhomboideum (assembly GCA_031232105.1). Classification (NCBI taxonomy): domain Eukaryota; kingdom Viridiplantae; phylum Streptophyta; class Magnoliopsida; order Solanales; family Solanaceae; genus Capsicum; species Capsicum rhomboideum. The sequence continues at coordinate 143,472,767 of CP124713.1, forward strand.
GTAGTATAGTCAAATGGGAGACAATTTTTGAATCAAAAGAAAAATGACAATCACCATCAATACTCATCTACATAAGTATATTTGCACTTAACAAAGCCAAGTCCCGTAATGTACAATCTGATATATAGGAAGACGGAGAATAATTCTGAGCAATTATTCCCGACAGGCCAACTATGCATGTTATGTAGAATAACTAATCATAAAGTGTCACGCCCCGAATCCCATCGAGACATGATTGGCACCCGTAGCCGATAAGGCCCGAGAGAACCAACCTTTGCTTACCTATGTTCAATCATATGCCTATCATACTCATAACCACCATTGCGTAAGAACATGAAAGACAAATAAAGGAAACATGGGACATATTTATACATACATATGAAACTTGGCCGTTGAGGCCATCCAGTCAAAACAACATATGTCCTTTACACTGATACACCCACATCCATCTACAAAAGCCTCTAACAAGAGCATTGACCAAAATGAACCATAAGTCGGGACAAGTCCCCGCTTTTCACAATATGTACAATACCAAAACATATATATATACTCTGACTCGGAGAAGCCCCGAATGAGCTGGAGCTCACCAAAGAACCGCTAACACGGCAATCTACTGGGGAGGCCTACTGGTACCTGCGCCTGCAGCAAGTAAGGTAAATTCCCCAAAAGGGGTCAGTACAAAATAAGTACTGAGTATGCAAGGCTCAGATGAAACTGTACAATACATGAATATTTCAATGAACTCAGAACATATGAATAATCAATGTGAACAAGTCACCATTTGGTATTTTGGGAAACCATGTGGATTGCTTTCATTACTTTCTTTGCTTTATTTATCTCAATGCTCAATGATAACAATGTACCCGGGCCCCTACTGATCAGTGGGTCTTTCCATGACTTACCGTCATGTTGGGATCGAGTCGAGCTAGGCTTATGCCCCTAGACTTGCCACCCATACATCAATGCATCGGGATCGGGTCGAGCTAGGCTTATGCCCCTAGACCTGCCACCCATAAATCCATACCTCGGGATCGAGTCGAGCTAGGCTTACGCCCCTAGACTTTCCACCCATAAATCAATACATCGGGATCGAGTTGAGCTAGGCTTATGCCCCTAGACTTGCCACCCATACTTGATCATTGACCACATTTGCATTACTTTATTCATTACTTTGAGATTGATACTTTGGATAGTCATAACATCACGTTGAACTTTGGAACATACCATTGTTGGAAGCTTTGGATCATTAACCAATGAGTGAGAGACATGTGAATAACTTGGCAACATAATATTATTAGAAACATAACACCATGGGAACCATTGGACAATAAACCATGAACAAGAGACATAAGTATAATCACTATTGGAACATTGGAACATGACCTTATTTGAGCTTTTGGAACATTAACCATGAATATAAGAAATGAGATTCACAATTGATCAATGAGTAGGAAATATATGACAATGACCATGGATAAATGCATATGGGATACCTTAGTACATTTCGGAATAGGACTAGTGAAATGTCAATGTGAACACTATTGGCCGTAGAAAGATACGGACAAAGTAACCTTACATACCTTGGATTCGCAATACGAATATATAATCCTAGAGGTGCGTACAATAGTCCCGTTCCTTCTTTATGTGTTACTCTACAACACAAATACAATACGGAATTCACATTAACCACCAACTACTCTTCAAATGCATAGAACATCAATGAGTCACATATTTGCCCTTAAACATGCCACTTCCCCTTCACAAAACCATTGACAAAATTATTATTCCATAATATTTCCAACATTGACCAATACATGATAATTGATACATTTCACCACAACACCTCTCATTTACACTTTCTTATCTATACCACATCACAAATAATCCATCAAAGGACCTTAACACAACTCATAACACATATCGGCCAAAATTCTACAATTTCCACTTATAGACAAGAACAAGTTTAATACCAAAAATAACACCATACATGTTCATATTTTGTCCATACCATGCTTTTTCATCAAAGGCACAAGGCCTAATTCAAGTTCAAATCACCAAGATAGCACATCACTCACCAAAGGCAAAAAGACACTATTCACCATCTTGCCAACACAACTATCATAATATACATAATCTCCCATGCATATAATATGTTAATCCATGAGGATAAATACTTACCAAGGCTTGGAATATGTTGATCTTTTCCAAGGAGTCCAAAGGAATATTTTGCTTAGGGTTTGGAGCTTTGGAGCTTAAAGAAATGTTTGAGAAAATATCCAAAAGTTATGAGAGTCTTTGTGAATAAAATCTGATTTTTGGGGACTTTATATGGACCTCAAGTAATCCTTAGCCACACTTGGCACTACATGATATGTTTACTTAGTCAATTATTGGAAGAATGGGTCATTTCCTCTTTGGGCCAAGTCTTTTAGTCCCATTTTGGGCCCAATAACTCATATCCATGTAACCCATCCAATTTCATGTATTATTCACCATATATCTCATGTTTACATAATTCCATAATGTCACGACAATATTCTCTTACGAGATTCTCACTCGTCGTCTCAATCGCAAAAATTGGCATTCTAGTCGCCCTTGGCTTCATTGAACATTTTGGATCACTATTCACATTTCATGATTTGATCATGTAGGAGTATGTAGGAGTGTATTGAAGTGTTTGAATCTTTAACAATGCTCAAATAACTCCAAAGAACCAAAAGAAACCATATAAGAATCGACGTAGAATTGCGTTGCGAAACGAGCGCGGGAAGGGCACATTTTTGTGCCTTGCACCACTGCTGCAAAGCAAGGCAGTGGCGCAAGAAATACACCCTCTCTGAATTCAGGGGCTTGCGCCACACCCCCTGAAACAGGGTAGTGGCGCAAGTTTCAGCACCTTGCTGAATTTTTCGGCCACTTATCCAATGGTTGCGTATCGTCCAATCCCTTATCAAAACACTACAAAATACTTACTTAGTGATCTTAACCATCAAGTAAACATGACTTAAAGTCACCAAATGAGGTTAGAATATGTACGGGGCATCACCCAAATGCATCACGAAACCACAAAACACCTCCTACGAAGGTCTAATCGCACATGTTAAGTCCGATATCAAATGTTTCACCAATGACACTATAAAACACATATGCATGGCATCTCAACACCTATGTAGATATGACCCCAAGGTATCAAGTGAGGTTAGAAAAATACGGGGTGTTACATAAAGCATGCTAGACATTAAAGAACATCAGTGAAGAATAAACACACAATATTACTTTATGTTGACATGAAAGATGAGAGTATAACACTTCTCATTAATGGGTCTTCATCTAAAATTATCTATACAAAAGTGAACTTCACAATTGAGTTGCATTATAGAAGTATATAAAGTAATTGACCCATTAAAATAGAGGTAAAAATAAGAGAAAAAGTAAGAAGTCCAGGAAAAAAAAATACCAGGATGTTATATTTTTCTCCTCCCAGCATGGAGTTCTCTCCTGTGGTGTAGCTTGTTCGAGTAGAATGTTTAAATCCAACTATTTTTCGGGAAAAAAGTTGAATAGAATATAAATACAATAATTATCAGGAATAATACATGAAACATACCCATGATTGAAATTGGATTAAAGTTGGCCTAAGAAACAGATTTTGAAACAAAGTATGGACTGAAACTGTAAGAAGAAGAGACAGAGAATTATCGCTGAAACCCAAGGATAGGAAACTAAATCAAGCAAAACTCAAAAGAAAGTAATAGTGTAATTACCTTGGTGGGTACCGAAGAAGAAGAAGGCATCGCTTATGATATGCCCTATTTTACCGAAGGGACGCATAAGGTTTGGCGAAGGGATGCATAAGGTAAATTTACGGTTGTAAAGTCTTTTGGTTTTCCTTTTTTTACTAAACGGGTAAGGGAAAAATATAGGAGAAAATCAAAAAAATGCAGAAAAAAGCTTAAGTGTGATTATGAAGATAAATATTGTTCATGAGCCTAATGTGACTATTAGTTCCGATGAATCTGCCTTCTCAATATATGTTCGAGGGATAGTGCGCGCAAGAAGATGGATAGAAAAACTCTTGATATTGATGGTATAGAGGAAGAAGACGGTAGAATACCAAGAGTAGGGTGAGGGAGAAGGAAAAGTGAAAGCGGTTTGGGTTGAAAAGACGCATAAGTAAACACTTATTGGTAGAATCCCGAAAGGGCGCTTCTTGGCTGAGGTTTAACTTTTCCTAATGATACTCCTAAGAAAAGCATTAAATATTAGAGGAAACGAAAATAGAAAATAAATAAATACAATTCCTTTTTTTTTTAAGAGCACCACATCATCGGGGCTATGTCCCTCTTTTATATATATATAGATAGATATAGATGTTGATTAGAGAGAGTAGTATATACTTAAAATTTGTTTTGACACTAGGGCTAAGTATTATTTGTTAAATTTTGATTAGAGAGAGTAGTATATACTTAAATTTCATATATCTTTTAATATTTTGACAAGTTAATTATTGTAACTTATAGTACTTTTAACTAACTTTCAAATTTATAAATTTTTTTAAAAAAACACTTAAAAATTCTATGTTCAAATTTACGGTCAAAACTTTTTTTTTAATTGGAGTAGGGGAAATGGAGAGGGGATTAAAAGGTGGATATCGAACCTTTACCAACAAGGTGATAGTTTAGGTAGTCAACCAACTGAGCTACCAAGATTCCCCATTTACAGTCAAACTTAACTGGTTTAACTCTCAAAATTTTAATTGTTTGGGTTCGAGTCCTTGGTATGGAGTTGCCTTTGGTAGAGGAACCTTTACCTCCCATATTGGGACTTTCAGGCGCGAATTCGAATTAGTCGGGTTTCAATGTAGAGGAACCTTTACCTCCCATATTGGGACTTTCAGGCGCGAATTCGAATTAGTCGGGTTTCAATGTAGGTACCAAACACCGAATAGGAAGCCAAAAAAATGAAGCCCACCTGAATTCTTTGTTGAAAATGGAGAAGTACTATCACCCCACCATCAAGTACAATGGGAATAAAGCACACAAACTACAGAAACCCAAAAATGCCCTCCTTGACCCCAAATTGGCAAGAGAAGAACAGTAGCTGGGAACTGAAGATTAAATCATTTACAAGGAACAACATGGGAGTGGTGGTGGAATGGCAGGCAATCCTTCATTCTTAATTAGAGATTTCGAGTCTTGAGTATGAAAAAAATAAAATCTTGTACATGCGATCCGAATATAGTGGAGCTCCAATACAGACAGCAGACACCAGCGGAAAACCAAAAAAAATAAATAAAGAAAAAAACAACAAAAAAGAGAAAAGGAAATCATTTTCAACATATTACTTGTCTACAATATAATGGATTCAAGTCGTGGAAACATTCTCTGACAAAAATGTAAGGTAAGGTTGTAGGACAATAGAAACCTTGTGGTTTTGCCCTGTCCTTTTTTTTACTTGTGTAAAAATTAAAGATGAGTAGAGTACATTAGATTACAGTTTACAGATTGTGACCTGTATGATTAAGAATTGATTACGAAGACCTATATGATTAAAAAAGACTTGACAAGTCAATGTATTGTATTTTAATATGAACAACAGACATTAAAAATGTATAATTTTTAATCTGCCCATGTGAATACGTACCCCAGTTATACCAACTACTCATAAGCATCTAAAAAGCATTCAAACAAAGCAGCAGAATTAACAATTACTAATTAAGATGACTAATGAATATTGTATATTTTAATACTCTTGGAATTGTAAAAGAAGTAGCCTTTCAACTACTCTGATAGCTTACTCTCTTTGCCACTGTTCAATATTTTTCTCAAACAAGGGGTTCTTCTGCTAAACTTCAGACCGTGAAAAGGTAAGATCATGTTCAAAGTCTCTTGTTTTCTATATCTTCAACTGGAAAAATATTATCCTTGTGCATAGAGTAACAATACAAAAACATACTACTGTATGGCTAATAAAAGGAACTCTGGAAGGAGACGATTAGTAACAATAAAAGGTCGCAAGGAGAAAACGAATATAAATTGAAGTTGTTTTTGAATTTTTGTGAGTAATTTGGAGTGAAAATAATTTTTTGGTATTTTTCAAATTACTAAAAATTACGGAATTTTATGGCTAAACGTAACTCCAAAAAAAAAAAAAAAAATATTTCATGGCCAAACCCCCCTATTGCAGAGTATTGTTCCCACTTGAGAGTTTGATATATTTTCTTTCCTTTTCTCCTTTCAGACTTTGTGGCAGACAAGTGAGGACCCATTGAAATTGATTCATGATTTTGCTTTATAGACTTATTGGAAAATACTATGCATCATTTTCTCCCTAACATCAATGATTTGTTCTCTCTCTATCTTCTCCTTCACATAAATTTTCAGCTTTTCATTTTTCAAGCTAATAGTTTATTAGAAAATACACAAAAACAGAGAGGAACAAAGCAGCTATATCAGATTTTTCATCAAGTAAAAAGTTAAGTCTCCAATAAACTTCAAAAAATTTGTTTAATTTTGGTACTTAGATCTGTGGGAAAATTTTGAGAAGGTAGACAGTGAAAACAATTGACTTATTTATATTTGCAAAAATGTACATTTTTTGCTATGAAATTTTATGCTACTTTATTCTGATAAAGTTTTTATCTATTTTTTATACATCAGATCTTGAGAATTTGAAGGGAAGGGAACTTGAAAGACACTTATAGCCATGGAAAATGAAGGAGAAAGAGAGAAAGGGGAAGCAAACAACTTTATAGTATGTCATATTCTCTCCGTTCATAAATAATCATTTCTAGAAAATAAAGATTGTTTTTACTAACTTATCCTTAATAAATACCTAAAAAAAAATGAGATGTAATTCTTTAGTAGTTTTTTGGTTAGATAAAGTTCTCTTTATTTAATTAAAAAAAGGGTAAAATTAGAAGAACATCGTTAATGTCTTCTTGATTATCTAAAACACCACTTGTAGGAACAAAACGAAAAAGGCTAAAACACCACTTATGTAGGAATTGAGGGAGTATAATACTTATATTAAACTTTTGTCTCATTAAGTCACTGCACTATGTGTTACTCCTCCGTCCTAATTTATATGAGGTAGTTTGACATGACACGAAGTTTAAGAAAGAAATAAAGACTTTTGAAACATTTGGTCTAAAATAAGTTAGATGTTTGTGGGCTATAAATCATTTTCATTAAAGATAAATTGAGTATTTTAGAGTTAAATTGCTACTAAATATTTTGGGACTGACTAAAAAGGAATGTGAATCATATAAATTGAGACAAAGGGAGGAATTACCCATAAAGTATAATTCACCGAAAAGTCAAATTTTTGGGCGTAAGAAAATAACATGTCAACAATTATTTTAATTTCTTCAAAAATCCAACTGCAACGAAATTGTATTACTTGAGTAGTAGAAAATTTTAAGCACCAAAACTGTTGATAAACCCCCACAGTCGTACAAACTAATGTATAAATTTTTCCTTCCTGCTATGAAATTCAATAAAAGGCTTCAATTTAGTGGGTTTGCTTATTTCCTTGATATTCTGTTAAATACAGAAAATAAATAAAGCATTGGTTTGGTCATTTGGCAGGTGTCATTTTCTGCTCTTCGCAAGGACGTTGTCAACGTTCTGGATTTCATGGAGAGGTTAAAGAATGAAGAAGATCAAATAGCTGTTGACGTGGCTCATCAAATTGAAAAGCTGAAATTTGAGCTGGTATTTATTTGTACATACGTCCAGCTTTCTTATTCTGAGTTGGAGCAGTTTGAAGATATAATGACTGGCAGAAGACAAGAGGTTGAGAATCTGCTCCGACCAATTTTGAACGATGTTGACAACAACGTCGGGTGTAAATACAACATGCATCATGTCCTTCCTAGCCTCATGGATAATATTAATGATTGTATCAACTCATGTCATCGTTCAACATCAAGTGACACCATGACTGAAGAGCAGTTGAACTTCCTCCTCCTGAATCTCCATCATATACTCAAGTATTGTGCTGAACAGAATTTTCCATTAGAGAGTCTGTATGAGATTCTTCAGAATATATGTGGAAACATAAGAGATTTCCATGGGTTGATAGTGAATGGTTACGTTGAGCACGAGATTGTTCAATATGTCTTACCTCAGTTTCAACTCATAGCTGAGAGAGTAGGACTCTTCCTTTGGAATGATCAAACTGATAGAGACTCTCGACTCTTCAAGCTAACTCATCTACTCATGAAGATTATTCCAATTGAACTGGAGATTCTGAACATATGTTTTATGAATTTAAATGCTTCAACTTCAGCACAAGTTGGACGTTTCATTAAGCAGCTCCTGGAAACCTCTCCAGGCATTCTTAGCGAATATCTGATTCATCTACAAGAGCACATGGTAACTGTTATTACTCCTAGCACTCCAGGGTCTCGAAACATTCATGTCGTGATAGAGTTCCTATTAATTATTCTTACTGATGTGCCCAAGGACTTTATTCATCATGACAAATTATTTGATCTTTTGGCACGTGTTGGAACACTTACCAGGGAGGTATCAACTCTTGTTCGTGACTTAGAAGAGAAATCAAGGAATAAAGAGAGTACCAATGGAACAAATCATGCAACTCTAAACTTGCTGGAAAATATTGAACTCCTCAAGGAAGATCTCAAACATGTTTATCTGAAAGCCCCGGACCCATGTCAATGGTGCTTCCCCATGAATGATGGACCACTCTTCATGCATCTGCTACACATACACTTAAAAGATTTGCTAGATTCCAATGCTTATTCAATTGCATTGATAAAGGAGGAAATTGGGCTGGTGAAAGAAGTCTTAGAATTCCTAAGATCTTTTTTCACGAACATTGATCAAGAATTGTGTAAAGATCTTTGGGCACGTGTTTTAGATGTGGCATATGAGGCAAAAGATGTCATTGATTCGATTATTGTTCGAGATAATGTTCTCATACATCTTATTTTCTCACTTCCCCTTACCATAAAAAAGATCAAGCTTATCAAAGAAGATGTCTCAAATTTACATGAGAAGATTCCAGAGAACAGGAGCTGCATTGCTGTAAACTCTCCCAAGAAGCCAGTTGAAAGCAAGTCATTGACGGCTGGTAAAATAATTGTAGGTTTTGAGGAGGAGACACAGTGGATAATTAGTAAGCTCACCAGTGGACCGAAAGATCTAGATGTCATTTCAATCACTGGTATGCCGGGTTCGGGTAAAACTACTTTGGCGTACAAAGTATACAATGATAAATCAGTTTGTAGTCATTTCGACCTTCGTGCATGGTGCACAGTCGACCAAGAATATGACCAGAAGAAGTTGTTGGTGAAACTTTTTAATCAAGTTACTGGCTCGGATTTGAAGTTCAGTGAGGATATTGATGTTGCCGATAAGCTACGGAAACAACTGTATGGAAAGAGGTACCTAATTATGTTAGATGATGTGTGGGATATTAAAACATGGGATGAGCTAACAAGACCTTTCCCTGAAGCTGAGAAAGGAAGTAGAATTATTTTGACGACTCGGCAAAAGGAAGTGGCTTTTCATGGAAAGGGCAACACGGATCCTCTTAACCTCCGATTGCTAAAACCAGAAGAAAGTTGGGAGTTATTAGAGAAAAGGGCATTTGGGAAAGAGAGTTGCCCTGATGAGCTATTGGATGTTGGAAAAGAAATAGCCCAAAATTGTAAAGGGCTTCCTTTGGTGGCTGATCTGATTGCTGCCGTCATTGCAGGGATGGAAAAGAAAAAGATTGTGTGGCTTGAAATTAGAAATAATTTGAATTCCTATATTTTCGGCAGTGAAGTTGATGTGATGAAGGTTATAGAATTAAGTTATGACCATTTACCACATCACCTGAAGCCCTGCTTGATTTCCCTTGCAAGTTATCGGAAGGACAAAGTAATTTCAGTCAATCTTTTGAGAGATGTATGGTGTGCTGAAGGACTTATGGAACAAGCAGAGATGATTGAGGTTTATTTGGGTAATTTAATTTCCAGTAGCTTGGTAATTCGTTTCAACGAGATAGGGAGTTTTCCGACTTGCCAGCTTCATGATCTTGTGCATGACTTTTGTTTGATAAAAGCAAGAACGGAAAAGTTGTTTGAACCTATAAGTTCAAGTGCTCCATCTTCTTCTTCAGATTTGATGCCATGTAAAGTGACCGTTGATTATCACAACGAGCACTTTGGGCCTAACAATTTTGTCCTGTTCTGTTCAAAAATGAAAAGGCATTCTGGTAAACACCTCTATTCTTTGGAGATAATTGGACACAAGATGGAAGATCGTCTTTCTGATATATGTCATCTAAGACACTTGAGGCTTCTTAGAGTGTTGAACCTGAATCCCTCTTTTATGATGGTGAAAGATTCTTTGCTGAATGAAATAGGCATGTTGAATCATTTGAGGTTCTTAAGCATTGGGACAGAAGTTAAATCTCTGCCTTCGTCTTTCTCAAACCTCTGGAATCTAGAAACTCTGTATGTGAATAACAAAGGATCAACCTTGGTACTATTACCGAGAATTTGGGGTCTTGTAAAGTTGCGAGTGCTGGCCATTGTGAATGTTTGTTCTTTCTTTGATACGGATACAGATGAACCAATACTGATAGAAGAGGACTCAAAGTTAGAGAACTTGAGAGTATTATGGAAACTCGCGCTTTCCTGTTTGAAAGATACAGAGGATATCTTCAAAAGGTTTCCCAATCTTCAAAGGCTCATTATTTCTCTCAAGGAATCATGGGATTATTCAACTGAGCGATATTGGTTCCCAAAATTGGATTTCCTAACTGAACTAGAACTCCTCGCTGTAGAATTTGAAAGTTCAAATTCAAACGACAGTGGGCCCTCTGTAGCGACAAATTGGTCATGGGATTTTTACTTTCCTACCAATTTGAAAAAATTGCAGTTGATTGCCTTTCCTCTGACATCCGATTTATTATCAACAATAGCGAGACTGCCCAACCTTGAAGAGTTGTTCCTTTTTACAACAATCATCCAGGGGGAAGAGTGGAATATGGGGGAGGAAGACACCTTTGAGAATCTCAAATTTTTGAAGTTGAATGAAGTGACTCTTGCTAAGTGGGAGGTTGGAGAGGAATCCTTTCCCGTGCTTGAGAAATTAGAACTGTGGAGATGCCACAAGCTTGAGGAGATTCCATCTAGTTTCGGTGATATCTATTCATTGAAAATTATCAAACTTGTGGAGAGCCCTACACTTAAAGATTCCGCTCGGAAGATTAAGGAATATGTTGAAGAGATGACAGGAGAAGACAAGCTTAAGATCCTTGACAGGAATAATATCCCGTTATTCAAGTAGCTCTTAAGCACCACCAGAACAGGTTCTTCTCTATTCTTTTGTTTCTTAAAAGATGTCTGCAATGTGTTTGATGAAAGTCTCAACTGAACTGTCTGTTTGTGAACTTTCATCACACTAAGCTTAAGGTGATTAGGAAAATCAGCAGGGCTCGTGTGTGTGTAAATTAACGTAGTGGGATAACGTTTTGTACAATGAAGAAAATGAAGGATATGCTGTACATTTGTTTAAAGAATGAGAAAACAAACAACTCATTGGTACGTCATACAATAGTTATCCATATTAAATGCTACACCTGTTTAAGGAATTGTTAATCTGAAGCATAAATAATAAAAGTTTCCTTCTTTTATTATTGTCAAAAAAACAGAACCTTCCCTGCTGCCCCCAGCTTCACCGCCATGCTCAGTTCACCTATGCCACTTCTATGCTGAGTTTGCTGCCACCAAATGCCGGCGACTTCCACTGTAAGTCTCTAATTGAAACATGATATGAAACAAAAGGTTGGCAACCTCTGTACCATATGAAAGTTATCCGTCATCCTATATCTCTGTTTTTTCAAGTTTTGAAAATCTGTCAAGAAATTCCATCATCACAAACATATGAAAACTCTTCAGGTAATAAAGTTACTGAGAAATTTTGATGCAACAAGAAGTGGGATATTCTCGTGCAAAGAGTTTGAATTGTGATGCTGGGTGGTGGATTCACGTGCACCAAGAATCAGACACCGATAAGCATTTGGATTTGAGAGGCTGCAGTTTCTAATGATCAAGATGTTCAAATAGGTGCTGTACTACAACATTTGGCCTCATGTGCAACAGTAAGTGTTGTTCCTATTAATACATCAATGCAGAATATGCCATCTCAAACTTTAGACAATATTGGTGCCTATTTCCTCCTGTTTCTAAGAAAAAAGAAATTTAATGTGAGTACTACCGCTACCGCTACTGCAGGAATGAATCCAAATGTGCAAGTACCTCTAGGTACATGGCTATAACCTCCTTCACTGATACATAGTTCTTTGAATATCTTCTACAGACTGAACATGGCCATCGGCCTCCTTTATTGATGAGCACTTTTCTCCTGTTCCTTCGTCAAGAATCTTGAAGGCCTCCATTATCAATTCTCACAATGTGATGCCAAAGTTGAAGCCTATATCTTTCCAATTTCTGATCCATATGGTTAGTGTTTCAAGAAATACTATCTGGCCTTTGTTATATATGGTCAATTCTTTAGTGCTTCTGAAGTACAAATTTGACAATGTGGATTTACTTTGTAACAGTTTCATAACGCTGGGGACTTCAACAGTAAGTCTCTCTTTAAAACGTACATGGGATTGCTGACTCTGATATGATGGGCAAGAAGGAAGTCAAATAAAAGGTTGGCAACCTCTGTGCTATATGGAAGTTATCCTATATCTCAGTTTTTTCATGTTTTTGTATTTCTTTCAAGAAATACCATCATCACAAACATGTGAAAACTCTTCAGGTGATGAAGTTATCGAGAAATTTCAATGCAACAAGAAGTGGGATATTCGCGTGCAATGCTATCTGTCCTTCGTATGTGTTGTTTTGGAAGTGTTGCCTCTGGTTTGTTTCTGCCTGTTATTTCATGATGTGGGCTAATCATATTGTAGTCTTGATGTTGAATGCATATATAGAACTGTTATGGTTAGTTCTTTAGTACTTTTGAAGTGCAAATTTGACAAAGTGGATTCACTTTCAACATAACAGGGGAAAAAGCTATGCTGGAATATAGTTGCTGTTGCAGTTAACTCGACATGAAGACATAATTTAGCTGCTACTCTTGCTCTCCGTAGCTGTGAAACAACAGACAAGAAGCTCATCAAAAACCTAATGCAGGAAGGTTCGGACGGGGATGAAGAATCTGTTGTTCGGAATTATTCAAGTGTGGCTAGAGCAGCGCGGATATTTCACCGAGGCATCTGCCTAAGTCATCCAAGAGGAATATGAGATTTTATAATGCTCCAAAAGCCCTTGCAACTTCCACAAGATCCAACACGTTGTGACCATGACCACGTGAAACTCAAGGTGGGCTTCATATTTAACTAATCTGCAACAAAGAGCAAGAACATCAAGTTAATTTGAAGCAACAAAATTTTATACGGCCATTTCTTATTTCAAATAATAGCATATGGGCAAGGAAGTAGTGTGAGTATACATACCATGAAGTTGGACTTCAATGCCGGCAGAGGCGAATTCAACATTTCGGAAGGATGAGTGTACCACTACCTTCATATATTCCTTCAAGATAGATATTTGATTTGATTATACAAAAAAATTACTCCGACAGCAAATTGACGAGCAAACGATAGTTAATACTATCATCACAAGAAAGCATTATGTCATTTTACATTTTCCCTTTTGGAGTTCGCTTTTCATAGAACATGATATACTCCCTCTAGTCCAAAATAAATGAATTTTTGAGCTACTTTTCAATGTTCAAAATAAGTGAATTGTTCATTCTTCAAGAGACATATTGGAAATTTCTTCTAATTTTACCCTTCATTTACACTTTCTAGGTTATGAGTTCCAAGAGACTTAATTGAATTTATTTTAATGTGGTTGAAATTTTAAGAGTAGATTGATAATATCTAAAAGGGTAAAAATGAAAAGTAAAGTAAAATTTAGGTCCTAGTTTATTTTCCTTAATAGGTGTGCATTGAAGCAAAAATTTACTTATTTTGGATTAGAGGAAGTACTTTATAAGCTTTATCAGTGAACTTTTAAGTGAGTGTGAGAGGAAAATTGTACTCCCTCCATTTAGTTGTCAGGGTTATTAAAAATACTTGGTCCAAAATATTTATCATTTTCCTCTTTTTGTCCTTAATAGTAATTATTCTTGAAGATAAACAATATTGATTAAATATCATTAAAGACAAATATTGAATGGATGTTTATTTTAAAGAGATAAGAAAAATTAGTCAAAAAGTACTCATTTATAATTTAAGATACATGCCAAAAAATGACAAATAAAATACGAAGGAACGTTTATCATCGAAATCGGCTCCTATATAAATGCTGGTATTGAATACTGAAATTGGAAACTAAAAGAAAAAAATACCACATCTGTTGAAAAAAAATGGGTCTAGTAAAAGGAACAAACCAAATCATGATCCGCGAAAAATCAAATAAGAAGGAACGTTTATTATGACTCGAGGAGAATGAGAGAGACAATTCCTGATATGTCATGAAAAGCCGTTGCCCACCTTAGAATTCCCTTTAGAAGATTGTATTCTTGTATCGAACCACCACCTTGACGTTTTAGCCCAAAGGAAATGGATTTGGTTGAACTTGACCCACTTGCCTTTAATCCCTTTTTATAATTTTATGGTTAACCAAATTAGCGATTTTACGATAAACAATAATCACTTTTAATGCAGGAAGTTATATCCAATAATTTTGAAAACAAGCCGTCTTAAAGTTTGCTCATGATCATAAATTGAACTTGAAATTAGGCAAGCAGAGTCAAAAGATAAAAACCACCCAATCACACTTATCTACACTTGATCACACTTATTGCAATTTTTGTTTTTACAAAGTATTAGCAATAATGATCGGTGTATGTGGTTTACCTTTTAGTTTTTTGTTCAAACCCCGATTTTGTGCATTATATACAATAAACATATAATGAAGTCTCAGTGAATTTACATCTTTAACATAGCGTTCATATAGGGTTACTGTTGAAGTTATAGATGAGAGGGGTCATCCGCATATGAGACCAGAAAGCTGCCCCGTCAAGAAACTCTACATATACAGGAATGTGGCAGGACAGAGGTTCGACATGCCTGATTCCGTTTGCAACAGCATCAACGTCATATAGAACCGGGAAAATATGTTGCTCGGAATTATTCAAGAGCAGCGCGGATACATCACCCGAGCATCTGCCTAAACCATCTAAGAGGAATCCACTATCCGTTTTACGTCAAGCAATACGTGGAGTGACTCCCGATGTGACAGTAAAAGCAAGACGTGTGGATCTATTGATTCTAAGAAATTTGAAGGGTGCAACTTGCCAACATAACCATATGCAACTCAATGTATTTAATGATGTGCAAGAAAAAGGGCAAGATCAATAAGTTACTTTGAAGCAAACAGATTTGATAGGACCATTTCTTATTTCAAAATAATATCACATGGACAAGGAAGTAGTGTGAGTATACATACTCCACTTTCTTTCTTGTGTTTATTCTGTACCATTAATTTAACATCATCACAAAGCGTGCTATAAACTCTGTGATTTTGATTTTCCTCTAGTTCGTTTTTTTTATATGCTTGTTAGGGAAGGGTGTGTCCCTCGCAAGGATTAGTAAGGTAATATTTTGCTAGACTTGTATGTTCCTCTTTGTGTGATGATAAATCCATGCCATTAAAGATAAAATAAAAAATTGAACCGAAAAAGTACCAATCATGTACTATAATATGACTAATATTTTACTGGCGCTAAGAATAACTTTAAAATAGTTGGAAGAAATAAAGTAATTTAATCCTGCTAATATGTCAGATTATGTACCAATTATCTTAATCAAAATTTACAGTCTGTTTACATAATTTAAATCAAATTTGTATTAGTTCATATACTTAACTAATTAACTTCGAATGTTTGAAAATGACACGAAGTCAGAAAGTACAGTAAAATTACTATGTAATGTAAAAACTAAGTACTATTTTTTAAATGTTGATTAGAGAGAGTAGTATATATACACTTAAAATTTGTTTTGACACTAGGGCTAAGTATTATTTTTTAAATTTTGATTAGAGAGAGTAGTATATACTTAAATTTCATATATCTTTTAATATTTTGGTAAGTTAATTATCGTGACTTATAGTACTTTTACCTAACTTTCAAATTTGTAAATTTTATTTAAAAAACACTTAAAATTTTATGTTCAAATTTACGGTCAAAACTTTTTTTTAATTGGAGTCGGGGAAATGGGGAGGGGACTAAAAGGTGGGGATCGAACCCTCACCAACAAGGTAATAGTTCAGGTAGTCAACCAACTGAGTTACTAAGATTCCCCATTTACAGTCAAACTTAAATGGTTTAACTCTGAAAATTTTAATTGTTTGGGTTCGAGTCCTTGGTATGGAGTTGCCTTTGGTAGAGGAAACTTTACCTCCCATATTGGGACTTTCAGGCGCGAATTCGAATTAGTCAGACTTCAATGTGGGTTCCAAACACCGAATAGGAAACCAAAAAATGGAGTCCATCTGAATTTTTTGTTGATAATGGAGAAGTACTATCACCCCACCATCAAGTACAATGGGAATAAAGCACACAAACTACAGAAACCCAAAAATGCCCTCCTTGACCCCAAATTGGCAAGAGAAGAACAGTAGCTGGGAACTGAAGATTAAATCATTTACATGGGGGGGGGGGGGGGGGGGGGGAATGACCGGCAACCCTTCATTCCTAATTAGAGATTTTCGAGTCTTGCGTATGAAAAAAAAAATAATCTTGTACATGGGATCCGAATATAGTGGAGCTCCAATACGGAAAGCGGACACCAGCGGAAAACCAAAAAAAAAAAAATGAAGAAAAAAAACAACAAAAAGGAGAAATAAAAAAAAGAAATCATTTTCAACATATTACTTGTCTACAATGGGTTCAAGTCGTGGAAACATCCTTTGACAAAAATGTAAGGTAAGGCTGTAGTACAATAGAACCTTGTAGTTTGGCCCTGCCCATTTTTTTACTCGTGTAAAAATTGAAGATGAGTAGAGTACATTAGATTATAGTTTACAGATTGTGACCCGTATGATTAAGAAGACCTATATGATTAAAAAAGACTTGACAAGTCAATGTATTGTATTTTAATATGATTAAAAAAAACATTAAAAATGTATAATTTTTAATCTGCCCATGTGAATACGTACCCCAATTATACCAACTACTCATAAGCATCTAAAAGCATTCAAACAAAGCAGCAGAATTAACAATTACTAATTAAGATGACTAATGAATTGTATATTTTAATAATCTTGGAATTGTAAAAGAAGTAGCCTTTCAACTACTCTGATAGCTTACTCTCTTTGCCACTGTTCATCATTATTTCTCAAACAAGGGCATCCATTGCCAAAGATATAACAGAAAGATTTTTTTCCTTTGATTGTATTGACAGCATAATAACATGATGGGGGTGGTCTAGAAAATGATAAAAACGATCCACGAAAATTTAAAATTCAAATTCTATCTTAAATCTAAACAATTTATTAGCTAAAAGTTATTGCAATAACTAAATTAAATTTCAACAGGTATGTTGTATTATTGGGGTGACCAAGAGAGACATCGATGTCAAGTATAGGTTTCTAAAAGGCATAATACATAAACTTGTCCTTTAATTTGGCCTCAACTCGCATTTATGACCTCTAATTTTGGGTGTGCACAAGTAGGCAGTTAACCTTGTATAAAGTTGAAGAAGTAGACACACGCATTCTATGTGGCATAATACATGTAGGACGTCACGTAGGAAATGAAGTGGCCACGTACTACGCCACATAGGGCGCATACGTCTACTTGTTCAACTTTATATAAGTTTAAGTGCCTACTTGTGCACACCCAAAGTTGGAGGTCATAAACGTGAGCTATGGCCAAATTAAAGGGCACATTTATCTATTATGCCTTTCTAAAATGAACAACAACAAAAACATACTCAGTGAAATCCCACAAAGTGAGGTCTGAAGAGGTTAGAGTGTACGCAGATCATACCACTACCTCGTGGAGGTAGATACACCATTTTCGAAAGACCCTTGACTCAAGTGCAGCAAATTCAGGTACAAAAAAGAAAGGGAATAGTACTGAAGAAAATATAACAAGTACTCCCTCCGTTTAAAAAAGAATGATCTACTTTCCTTTTTAGTCTGTTTCAAAAAGAATGACCCTTTTCTTATTTGGCAATACTTTAATTCTAACTTTCCACGTGACTTATTTAAGACCACAAGATTAAAGGGCATTTTGCTACATTTGATATAACTTTAATTTAAGACCACAAAATTCAAAAGTCTTCTTTATTTTCTTAAACTCCGTGTCAAGTCAAACTCGGTCATTCTTTTTACAACGGAGGGAGTAATAAGGAAACAATGCAAAGTCTATAAGAAGGGAACAAAAATAACAACAAAATAGTGCAATAATCAAAATACAAATAAATAATATGATAGATGATCGAAAACAATACTAAACAATGATAAATATAAAAAACAAGAACTACAATAATACAACTAGTACAATGACACGAAGCAAATAATATAAAGTGACAGAGTTCCCACTTGGAAGTTTGATTAACTTTCTTTCTATTTTTCCTTTTATAATTTGTAGCAGACAAGCTCTGAGGCCCCATTGATTCATGCTTTTTCTTTCTAGACTTTTTGGAAAATAGTTTTCTTCACTAACCACAAACCAAACATCTCCCAACAATATTGAGGCTGTTGGATCAAATAACAAAGCAAGCAGAGGATATTTCCATCAAGTAAAAAGGTCAGGAAGTAACTCATCTAATAGTTTGTTTAATTTTTGGTACTCTGATCTCTATTGAAGTACAATTATTGAATTGAGAAAATTATCAGAAAAGTAAAATTGATGTATGGGAAATGAAAGATTTGGGAAAAAAACAAAAATAGCTTGAAACTAAATTAGTTTGAACATAAATTAGATGTATTATCACTTAATCATGGTTACTCAATGTATAATGTATAATATCATTTCATTAAATTAGTTAACCATAATAAGTTTTACTCCCTTCTTTCAAAATTATTCGTCACTTTTTTGACTTGGCACACTCGTTAAGAAAACAATGATTGACATGGTAATTTTACCATATTACCCTTATAAATTGCTATTTAGTAATAATAAGTATTGAAAAATGATTTGGAGAATAAGTAATTAATGTTAAGGGTAAAATATGAAAAACAATAATTGTCTTTTTTGATATGTCAAAAGTGACAAGTAAAATTGAAATTCCATTTAGGAAATAAGTGACAAGTAATTTTGAATGGAGGGAGTATTAGTTTGGTATAAACACCAGGTGCGGGTGTATGTATACCGGGAGAGAGGGGAGTGAACAGAAGAAGATCTTTTAGTTCTTGGCTTGCTGGAATAATTTGTTCCGACTTGTGTTTGGTGGACTATATGGAAAGAACGAAACGCACAATGTTTTGAAGACATATGCAGCAATGTCAAGAGGATTAAGATGAATTTTTTGTTGTTATTTCAGTTTTGGTGTAAAGAGGAAATTTTTGTTGTTATTTCACTTCTGATCTCAATGTTGTTTCCTGCTATGACTTTTTATGCTGATAAAGTTTTATGATGCATCAGGGCTTGAGAACTTAGAAGGAAAATTACAATCATGGAAAAACGAAAAGATAACAAAGGAGAAAGAGAGAAAGAGGCCGAAGCAAACAACTCATCGGTATGTAATACAAGTCATTAAACTAATATTGACTTGCATGATTATCCAACTTATCTATTCCTAGACTATTATGTCTTATTACAACCCATAAAGGTATGTGCCTTCGAAAATTTAATAGGGCATTTGGTCTTTTGGCAGGCATCATTTTCTGCTCTTCGCAAGGACATTGTCAATATTCTGGATATAATGGATAGGTTAAAGAACGAAGAAAATCAAACAGCTCTTGACCTGGATCAAATTGAAGAGCTGCAATTGGTGCTGGCATTTATTTGTACATACGTCCAGCTTTCTTATTCCGATTTGGACCAGTTTGAAGATGTAATGACTGTCCACAGACGAGAGGTTAAAGATCTGCTTCGATCAATTTTGTATGATGTAGACATCAATGCGGAGGTTAAATACGACTTGCATCATGTCCTTCCAAGCCTGAGGGATAATATCAATCATTGTATCAGCTCACATCATCGTTCTAAATCAAGTGCCACCATGAATGACGAGCAGTTGAACCTCCTCCTACAGAATCTCCATCATCTATCCAAGTATCTTGCTGAACAGATTTTTCCATTAGAGACTCAGTGTGAGATTCTTCAGAATGTATGTGGTAACATAAGAGACTTCCATGGGTTGATAGTGAATGGTTGTGTTGAGCACGGCACTGTGGAATGTGTCTTACCTCAGCTTCAACCTATGGCTGAGAGAGTAGGAAGCTTCATTTGGGATGATCATATTGATAGAAATTCTTGTCTCTTCAAGCTAGCTCATCTATTCTTGAAGATTATTCCAATTGAACTGGAGGTTATGCACATATGCTATAAAAATTTGAAAGCTTCAACTTCAGCAGAAGTTGGACACTTCATTAAGCAGCTCCTAGAAATCTCTCCGGATATTCTTAGAGAATATCTGATTCATCTACAAGAGCACATGGTAAATGTTGTTACTGCTAGCACTTCAGGGGCTCGGAATGTTCATGTCATGATAGAGTTCCTATTGATTATTCTTTCTGATATGCCCAAGGACTTTATTCATCATGACAAATTATTTGATCTTTTGGCACGTGTTGGAGCAGTTACCAGGAAGGTATCAACTCTTGTTCGTGACTTAGAAGAGAAATCAAGGAATAAAGAGAGTACCAATGGAACAAATCGTGCAACTCTAGAGTTGCTGGAAAATATTGAACTTCTCAAGGAAGATCTCAAAAATGATTATTTGAAAGCACCAGACTCATCAGAATGTTGCTTCCCCATGAGTGATGGACCTCTCTTCATGCATCTGCTGCATAGACACTTAAATGCATTGCTAGATTCCAATTCTTATTCAATTGTTTTGATAAAGGAAGAAATTGGACAGGTTAAAGAAGACCTAGAATTCATAAGATCTTTCTTCGCGAACATTGAGCAAGAATTATACAAAGATCTCTGGGCACGTGTTTTAGATGTGGCATATGAGGCAAAAGATGTCATTGATTCAATTATTGTTCGAGATAATGGTCTCTTGCGTCTTATTTTCTCACTTCCCATTACTATAAAAAAGATCAAGCTTATCAGAGAAGATGTCTCCCAATTACTTGAGAAGATTCCTAAGAACAAGAGCCTCATTGTTGTAAACTCTCCCAAGAAGCCGGTTGAAAGGAACTCATTGACAGGTGGTAAAGTAATTGTAGGTTTTAAGGAGGAGACGGACTTGATAATTAAAAAGCTCACCAGTGGACGAGCAGCGCTAGATGTCATTTCAATCACTGGTATGCCGGGTTTGGGCAAAACTACTTTGGCCTACAAAGTATACAATGATAAGTCAGTTTGTAGTCATTTCGACATTCGTGCATGGTGCACAGTTGGCCAAGAATATGATAAGAGGGAGTTGTTGGAGAAAGTTTATAATCAAGTTACTGGCTCGGATTCGAAATTGAGTGAGAATATGGATGTTGCCGATAAGCTACGGAAACAACTATATGGAAAGAGGTATCTTATTGTCTTGGATGACTTGTGGGATACCACAACATGGGATCAGTTGACAAGACCTCTTCCAAAAGTTGAGAAAGGTAGTAGAATTATTTTTACTACTCGAGAAAAGAAAGTGGCTTTTCATGGAAGTGGCAACACTGCTCCTCTTAACCTTCGGTTGCTAAGACCAGAAGAAAGTTGGGAGTTATTAGAGAAAAGGGCATTTGGAAAAGAGAGTTGCCCCGATGAACTATTGGATGTTGGTAAAGAAATAGCCCAAAATTGTAAGGGACTTCCTTTGGTGGCTGATTTGATTGCCGGAGTCATTGCAGGTTTGGAAAAGACAAAGACTGTGTGGCTTGAAGTTCGAAATAATTTGAATTCCTTTATTTTGAACAGCGAAGTGGAAGTGATGAAGGTTATAGAATTAAGTTATGATCATTTACCAGATCACCTGAAGCCATGCTTACTCCACCTTGCAACTTTTCAGAAGGGCGGTGCAATAAAAACCCTTATATTGGAAGCTCATTGGCGTGCTGAAGGACTTCTGGAAGAAGTGATGGAGGTTTATTTGGATAACTTAATTTCCAGTAGCTTGGTAATTCTTGTCAATGAGTTGGGTGGTTACCCGACTTGCCAACTTCATGATCTTGTGCGTGACTTTTGTTTGATAAAAGCAAGAGAGGAAAAGTTGTTTGGCCAGATAAGTTCAAGTGGTCCATCCTCTTCTTCAGATTTGATGCCACGTAAAGTGACCATTGATTATGATAAGGAGCACTTTGGGCCTAACAATTTCGTCCTGTTTAGTTCAAAAATGAAAAGGCATTCTGGTAAACACCTATATTCTTTGAGGATAACTGGAGGTGAGATGGTGAAAGATCATATTTCTGATATATTTCACCTAAGACACTTGAGGCTTCTTAGAGTGTTATACCTGGATGACTCTTTTATCATGGTGAAAGATTCTTTGCTGAATGAAATATGCATGTTGAATCATTTGAGGTACTTACACATTGGGACGGAAGTTAAATTTCTGCCTTCATCTTTCTCAAACCTCTGGAATTTGGAAACCCTGTTGGTGACTAACAAAGGATCAACCTTTGTAATATTACCGAGAATTTGGGATCTTGTAAAGTTGAGAGTGCTGTCCATTTATGCTTGTTCTTTCTTTGATATGGATACAGATGAACGAAAACTGATAGCAGAGGACTCAAAGTTAAAGAACTTGAGAGAATTACGGAAACTCGCGCTTTCCTATTCGAAAGATACAGAGGATATTTTCAAAAGGTTTCCCAATCTTCAAGATCTTAAATTTAGTCTCAAGGAATCATGGGATTATTCAACAGAGCGATTTTGGTTCCCAAAATTGGATTTCCTAACTGAACTAGAGGTCCTCGATGTAACATTTGAAAGTTCAAACACAAATGACAGTGGACCCTCTGTAGCGACAAATTGGTCGTGGGATTTTCACTTCCCTTCGAATTTGAAAATATTGTTGTTGTTTGACTTTCCTCTAACATCAGATTCACTATCAATAATATCGAGACTCCTCAACCTTGAAGAGTTGATCCTTGTTACAACAATCATCGAGGGGGAAGAATGGAACATGGGGGAGGAAGACACCTTTGAGAATCTCAAATATTTGAGATTGCGTGAAGTGACTCTTGCTAAGTGGGAGGTTGGAGAGAAATCCTTTCCCGTGCTTGAGAAATTAGAACTGTGGAGATGTCGTAAGCTTGAGGAGATTCCGTCTAGTTTCGGGGATATTTATTCATTGAAAATTATCAAACTTGTAGAGAGCCCTCAACTTGAAGATTCCGCTGAGAAGATTAAACAATATGTTGAAGAGATGACGGGAGAAGACAAGCTTCAGATCCTTGGCCTGAATAATATCCCGTTATCTAAGTAGCTTGAAGCATTATATGTGGAAAGTCTTGAGCACCAACAGAACAGGTTCTTCATTATTCTTTTGCTTCTTAGAACCAAATATACGCATGTTGTTCTGATTCTAAAAGATGTCTTCAATGTGTTTGATGAAAGTGTCAACTGAGCTGTCTATTTGTGAATACTAAGTATAAATGAGCTTTTGTTTTGTTTGTTGTAGTAATTCCCAATATTACTACAACGTTTTATGTTTTGTAAACGTAAAACATAATGGGTAACATTTTGTAAACGCCATTTGATGTTTGACTTTGATTATATCTAGAGAATGACGTTTTATATGTCTGACTTTCTTCAGGTTCTTGTATTCTTACTTCTTCCACCTGATAAGGTTTTATGTTTCATGGAAGGAAGGGAAGGAGAAGTTACTTGGTATTGACTAGTGAAAAGTACAATCATCGGTATGTCATCTATATCAAAACTAATGTGTACCTTAAGATACAGAATGTTATACATATGTTTAAAGAATTGTGATTCGAAAGTTCATAATCTGAAGCATAAATAATAAAAGTTTCTTTCTTACCCACAAACATTTTCTGTCCCCATCAAAAAGCAGAACATCCCCTGCTGCCCCCAGCTTCTCCGCCATGCTCAGTTCACCTCCTAGTTGGAATGCCGCTGCTATGCCTTGCACTGTGAGTATGATGCCACCAAACACCGGCGACTTCAACTGTAAGTCTCTCCTTGAAACATACATGGAGTTGCCGAATCTCTGACTACTGCAAAATTGTTTCCTTCTATGACTTTTTAGGTTTCTTTCTTCAATTCCTTGTTATCTTACTTCTTCCACCTGATAAAATTTTAAGACCCTGAGAAGTTACTTCGGTATTGACTTTTGGAAAGTACAATCATGGAAAGAGGGAAAAAATGGAGAAAAGAGAGGAGGAAGCAAACAACTCACTGGTACGTCATGTAATAGTCATCCGTATTAACACTAACATTAAAATACAGAATGTCATACATATGTCTAAAGAACTTTTAATCTGAAGCATAAATAATTGAAGTTTCTTTCTTTGCCACAAACATGGTCAAAAAGTAGAACCCTTCCCTGCTGCCCAATTCACCTCCTAGTTGCCGTGCCGTTTCTATGCCTCGCACTGAGAGTTTGCTGCCACTGAACGCTGGAGACTTCACTGTAAGTGTCTCTTTGAAACATACATAGGATTGCTGACTCTGCTATGACGGGCATGAAGGAAGTGAAACAAAAGTTTGGCAACCTCTGTACTATATGAAATTATCCTTTATCTCAGTTTTTTCAAGTTTTTTTTTAAAAAAATCTTTCAAGAAATACCATCATCACAAACGTGTGCAAACTCTTAGTTAATGAAATTATCGAGAAATTCGAATGCAAAAATGAGTTTAGTGTGATGCAGGGTGGTGGAATCAGACATTGATAAGCATTTGGAGTTGAGGCCTGCTGTATTTAATGATCAAGATGTTTAATTAGGTGTTGCTGTATAACATTTGGCCTCATGTGCAGCAGTAAGTGTTAGTGAAAATCCTCTTGTCCCTATTAATACATTCGATGCTGAATACCCCATCTCAAACTTCATACAAATTTGTTCAAGAAAAATGTACTAGTCTTAATGTGAATGGGAAATATGCAGCGTTGCACTCAAGCCAGAATTCCGTTAAGAAAAAGAAGTTTAATTTGAGTAATAATACTAATCCAAATGTGTAAGGGCCACTAGCTGAAAGAACCGATCCAAAGTTGATGCCACATGCTACAGAAGTATTGAATTTGTCCAGGCTAATTAAGAATATCAACTTTCTTTGTCCTAGTTAATTCACTTTCAGTTTTGGATACTCTCATTTTCATCACTAAGATCATCTAACCATGGTTTCTTTTCAGCAGGTGGCACCTTTAAGTCCAGAAGTATTGGATTGATGAGCTTTGGTAGACAAACTCGAAAAAATGACTTAATGAGGTGATGTTTTAGAAGTCACCAGATGGTGGTTCCAACTTTAAGGTAGCAAGCTCTAGGAATAAAGTAGTGGAAGCCTATCTCCTTCTGAACCCTGATGCATATGGTTAGTGTTCCGAGAAATGCTATCTGCCCTTGGAAGTGTTGTCTCTGGTTTGTCAATAAGTATTTTATTGTGCAGTGACTTTGATCAATAAATTAATGATCATCTTAAACTTTTGTTTCTATCTCCAGTTTCCTTTGCTAAATTGATCTTCAGTTTCATGATGTCAACTGTTCGTGTTAAGAGTCTTGTTGTTGAATACATATATAGAAATTTTACGCTTAATTCTTTCGTACTTTTGAAGTACAAATTTTAGAATATGGATTTACTTTAGTCCTTTTGAAGTACAAGTTTGACAATATATGTGGATTCACTTTAACATAACAGAGGAAAAGCTATGTTGGAATATAGTTGTTGTTACAGTTAGCTCTACGTGAGAAGATAATTTCTCTTGCTCTGATAGTTGTGATCAGTGTATACATACTGTGTTGTTGAGATCAGTACATACAACTAGTTTCTCTTGTTCCGATAGTTGTGAAATAACAGACAAGAAGTTCATTAAAAATCTAATGCAGGAATGTTTGGACAAAGATGAAGAATCTATTGCTTGGTATTATTCAAATATGGCTAGAGCAGCGCGGATATTTCACGCGGCATCTGCTTAAGTCATCCAAGAGGAATATGAGATTTGGTTGTAACAATGACCATGTTCAACTCAAGGTGGGCTTCGTAACAAATCTGCAGCAAAGATTTCAAATAATAGTATATGGACAAGGAAGTAGCGTGAGTATACATACCAAGGAGTTGGGACTTCAATGCAGATAGAGGCGGATCCACCATTTCGAAAGGATGAGTGCACCACTTCCATCATACATTCCTTCAAGATAGATATTTGATTTGATGATACAAAAAAATTACTCTGACGAGCAGACTATAGTTAATACTATTATCACAATAAAGCATCGTGTCATTCTACGTTTGCCTTTTTGGAGTTCTCTTTTCATTGAACACGATATACTTTATAAGCTTTATCAATGATAACTTTTAAGAGAGTGTGAGAGGAAAATTGGACACCCTTCATTTAGTACTATCACACCACCATCAAGTACAATGGTAGTAAAGCAAACAAACTACATAAACCCAAAAACGCCCTCCTTGACCCAAATTGCAAACCGGGTCGTAACTAGAGGAAGCTAAGTTCAGAAATGGCCCTAAAAAAAGATTTGGTCTCACTATTTTGTCTAGGGTTGTGCAAAAATCGAACTGACTAATAAACCGAACCGATAAAAATGTTAGTTAACGATTTTTTAATGGTTTTATAAAAAAATTTATTGGGTTATTGGTTCGATTTCAATTTTTTCTTATTGGGTTATAAAACCAATAACTTATAACCCAATAAGAAAAATAATAAATTACTACTTACCCCTACTTATATTATTACTTATTATATATTTCTCTTAATTTCTACAAATCTGAAAACCTATTCAAGCTTGAAGATTCTTATAAATTAAAATACATCATGTAGTATTTTGGCTGCAACTAAGATTCAGTTTCTTTTCATGTTAGTTGCTACTATTTCTATTTGATGAGTATTTTGTTAGCGGTTAAACCGAAACCGAATCGTTAAGGACTAAAAATCGATAAATTGAAAACCGATAAAAAATATCTTATTCGTTTAGCATATTTAAAAACCGAAAACCGATAAACTGAACAGACTGATGCAAACCCCTAACTTTGTCCCCTATAAAATAAGTCTGACAAAAATAGCCTTCATAAGAGGTGGTCTTGATTTTTTGACCCCGCTAAAATTTTACTCATAAGACAGACGTTCTAACTTTTGCTTATAATACAGACGTTCATGACATTTCTAGACAATAAACATGCATAATCGACTAGAAGTTCCGTCTTCCAGCTTTTGCCCATTAGGCAAATGTTGATGATGTCACGCCCTATTTTTCACCAAGGTTAAAATAAGCACGACTTATGGACTTTAAAAGAATTGAATTTGTTCAGAGTTGCCACCTAATTTTTAAGGAAAATAAGAAAACCTATCTAATCATTGGCACGTATGACTTGTGTTTTAATCTGCGAAAAACCAGTTTAGATTCTAGGTAAGGGTTCAAATTATTCCGAAGGGAACGTGTTAGGCACCCTTCAGAATCCACAAAATGTGGTACCCGACTAGACTAAATTTATCAAAAAGGAAGGAGGTAAAAATCATTTTTTGAGAAGTATGAATAATTAAAATATGTAATAATGTACAAAATGCATGTATAAAACATGGTATGTCATATGCATGCATAGACTTTATTATTGTAATATATGTGTACAAAAATAAACAAAAGTATATTGTGTAAAATATGTATAAATATATCTATGTGGAAAAAGTGTTCTTTTATGAAAGGAAATCACTTTTGTGTGTAATGTATGAGAAGAAAAGTAATTTTTATATTATACTAAAGAAAAAATATTCAAATAATATTTTGTATTTAACAAAAGTTAATGGGAGAAAAGATTAAATAAAATGAATATTTATTTTGAAAGAAAAGACTGCACAATATTTTCTACTGGAAAAAGTGTGAATTAATTGATTAAATATCCAAATTAGTTTGATTCTTTTATATAAATATTAACGGCCTAAATTTTGCCTAAACGCGTGGTGAGGATTACGTAAGTAAAGAATATCCCCCGCCTAATGCCCCAAAAATAAAGTTTTACTATAATTAACATTTGTACAATTATAAGACTAAAAGTAATACAAATAGTAAGTTTGAGGGAATCTTCAAATTCCTTTTTAGCATCGTCTTTTGAAAGTGTCTCCGAGAACCTGTATACACACTTGATATAAATATTAGTAATGAATAAATAATTATCAAAATCAAATATGTGTATATGTAAAAATAGATTTTTTTTGTTATAAAGTGGGCTCCGATTAAGTTTTAGATACGCCATGACTACGAAGTGGTTGCTCGAATTTATCGATCGTCCTAAATCGCCTTGCAAAGATACGAATCATAAAACATTTGTGTTGCCGTGATAATATAATGATTTCGTCATCGCCCATAGTTATTTATTTTTGTCACGTATTTGTATACGTAATGTCCGTCTTTTTATTTGTGGAGGCCTCAAAAACCAACGGATATTTTTTCATTGGTCACTGTTAGTATAGTAATCTGTTCAAAGTTAAATATTGTCCAAAAGAATGCCCAAAAACAGCGATACAATAGTAGTGAATCGGACAAACAGTGGAGTTCATCGGAAAACACCCAATTGTTATTGGAAAAATCATGATCAGCGCAAAAGCAGTCCAAGACAGCAACAAGATAGTGCAAACTTAGTCTAAAAATAGCTCCAAATCAACAACCAATGTAACAACGATGAACCAAAAAAATTAAAATAAATAATTGGGAAAACAGTCCCACAGTGAATGGAGTAGCAACACAGTTTAGCCAAAATAGTGAAAAGATGTTTGAAACATGTAAGCATATGCCGATAAATGGAGCTTGGCTGGAAAAGTACCGTTCATACCCAAAAAAATCAAAAATTAGTCAAGTTTATGAAAATAATGAAATAAAAGAATAACAGTGCAATGAATCAATGATGTACAATGTGAAAATCCAGTCCACCGGCCATTTTTCAGCCGTGACAGAGAAAAACGGAGGGGAAGAGAGGCGTTGCTTCCACGGCTTTCGCCGGATACATAAAACTCCGGCCAGATCTGGCCTGTTAATGGTGTGCTGGAGCGACAAGGGAGAAGGGGAGAGAGGAAAAGGGGAAGAAAGTGTGGCGGCGATGGCCATTGGAGCTTCGCCGGCCATCGCCTTCAACGAAGTAGTGGCGGAAAAGAGGGAGGGAGCAGCGGCATCATGGTGGTTGGTGTTTCGCCGGCCGTCGGTGGTCAAATCCGGCGGCGGTAGTGAAGAGAGGTGCGAGAGAGAGAGGGTGAGAAAGAGAGTGAATTGAGAGAGAGTGTGTATTTTTTGTGTGTTTGTATATTTTTTTTGTGTGTATAGGTGTAGAGTATAAATGTGTGGTGTATACGAATGTGTGTGTGTGTTTTTATTTCCTCTCCCAAACAATTAAAACAAACCCCCCCCCCCCCCCTCCTCTCTATTTATAATAAAAATCAACCCCTCCTTTTATCCAAAAAATACAGATTTCCTCCTCTCGCCCATTAAATACTATTTTAATCTATTAGTTATTATCCAATGGATTGTCATCCTTTAACCATCATATAAAATATTATTATCCGAAGAGTAAAAATCATGTGTAGTCATGTCACACATCACCTTTAATAAAGGTGATGTGACAAGTCACTTTTAATAAAGATAACATGACAAGTCACCTTTAATAAAGATGACATGATAAGTCACCTTTAATAAAGGTGACATGACAAGTCACCTTTAATAAAGGTGACAAAACCTCGACTTGACCAGATTATTGCTCCGTGTATCAAAATAATTGATCCGGCTTATCATTTGCAGATTGTATTAAATGATGTACAAAAAAGTATAAATGTCGATATGTAATTACAGAAAATATAAATAATAATAAAAATATAATTATCCTGAAAAATGTATTATGATGTAAATAGTTAAAAATGTAGTGTACTGCAAAGAATTGTAGTGTTATGTTGTGTACGTGTGCAGATGACTGTGAAAAATTCAAAATGACAATAAATTGATAAAAATCCTAATATTTACGAAATTAAGGATAATTATCAATGAATTGTAAAAGTGTGTAAAAAAAATGTATTTTGTGCTCTTTAACGATAAGGAAGCCTGAAGACGTTAATTTTAAGTACGGAGAGCCGAAATTGGGTGTCAACAGATGACATTTCAAAACAATGAACCTGCACAATTGACTAGAAATTCTATCTAGGTAAAAGTTATGTTTCCTTAAGACAGACGTTCGAACTTTTGCCCATAAGACAAATATTTAAGATATTTTAAGACAGTGAATTTGTTCATTTGACCACACCTTATGTATAAGCAAACTTACTTAGCGGAGAGACCACACACTTTGGAAGATAAAAATTCAAGGCCGGACATTTTGAGACAAATACAACATTGCTATTGCAATTTATTTATTTTTACTCTCTGTGTGTCAATTTATATACACCCTTTGAAATAACACACACAAAAAAAAATTAAATTTATAGTCTAAATTCTCTTGCATCATTTGTGTGACTAGTTTGTAATTATAAAAATGTGATACTATTTTTGGAACTGGCTAATCACTGGGACAGAGATGCATGATATCTATTATTGGTGGAAGGTTTCAGGTATTCCATGGACTTGATTGAGGTGCCGAAAACTGGCCCAAATAGTACATTTATCAACAATAATATTCTTTGTGGAGACAGAGAAAACACTCTTTTCATGTGTCCTTGTTTTGATGGACATAGTTACATGATATCTATTGTTGGTGGGAGGTTGCACGTATCTATGGATTTAGTCGAGAGCGTGAAAGCTGGCCTGGACATCATGATTATCAAAAACAATATTCTTTGTGGAGAATAATTAAAGTGAGCAGCACCAGAACAGGTTCTTCTTCATTCTTACACCATTTTTGTTGTTGTTGAAAAATGTGTACAATGTGTTTGCTAAAAGTCTCAAATGAAATGTTTCTGAATATTCTTAAGTAGATTAGCTGTTGGGTTTTGGCAGTGGCAGAGTATACACACTCCACTTTCTTTCTTGTGTTTATTTTGTATCATAAATTTAACATCATCGCTGAGCGTGTTATAAACTCTATTATTTTGATTTTCCTCTAGTTTGCTTTTTTAATATGCTTGTTAAGGAAGGGTGTGTCCCTCGCTAGGATTAGTAAGGTAAAATTTTGCTAGACTTGTTCTTTCCTCTTTGTGTGATGATAAATCCATGCCATTAAAGTTAAAACAAAAAATTGAACCGAAAAAATACCAATCATGTACATAGTCAGGTTACATAAGTTAAATCAAATTTATATTAGTTCATATATTTAACTTAATTTCAAATGTTTAAAAATGACACGCAGTAAGTACAGTAAATTACTATGTAATGTAAAAATTAAGTATTATTTTTAAAAATATTGATTAGAGAGAGTAGTATATACTTGAAATTTGTTTTGACACTAGGGCAGTAATTTGTTTAGATTTTTAAGTTTTTTTAATCTCATAAAGAAAAGAAAGAAAAATAAATTAAAGTCGAAAATATTGAGGTGTAGCAAGTTAAACATATGAACAAGTAAAAACGGACAGATGAATTACTATAGTTATTGGTAAGTACTTCCTCCATCCCATTTTATGAGGTACTTTTCGAATTTCGAGATTCAAATAAGTCTATCTTTAATTGTAATTTTTCATATATCTTTTGAATATTTTAAATAGTCAATTATGGTGACTTACAGTTAAATGTGTCAACTGGGCCGGGCCGGGCCAACCCGGACCCGGTCCATTTATTTTTTCCGGTTTTGGGCCGGTGCCGGGCCGGGCCCAATTCTTAACGGGCCGGGCCGGGCTGAACAGTGAAATTTTCCCAAACGGCCCAGCACCGGCCCATTTAATTTTTTTGACCAGTTAATGGGCCGGTTTACCGGGCCCCGACTAAAAAAAATAGTATTTTGAACGTTGATTGTTTTTTAATATGCATTCAATATATATACTACTTAAAATACGATTTTAAAGAATAAACATTCAATATATACTACATTAACGAATACACATATATATATACATTCAATATATACTACTTTAAAGAATAAACATACATATATACATTCAATATATACTACTTTAAAGAATACACATACATATGTATACATTCCATATATACTACTTTAAAGAATAAACATACATATGTATACATTCCATATATACTACTTTAAAGAATACACATACATATGTATACATTCCATATATACTACTTTAAAGAATAAACATACATATATACATTCCATATATACATTCAATAGATACTACTTTAAAGAATACACATACATATATATACATTCCATGTATACTACTTTAAAGAATAAACATACATATATACATTCCATATATACATTCAATATATACTACTTTAAAGAATACACATACACATATATACATTCAATATATACTACTTTAAAGAATAAACATACACATATATACATTCAATATATACATTCAATATATACTACTTTAAAGAATAAACATACACATATATACATTCAATATATACATTCAATATATACTACTTTAAAGAATATACATACATATATACATTCAATATATACTACTTTAAAGAATACACATACATATGTATACATTCCATATATACTACTTTAAAGAATACACATACACATATATACATTCAATATATACATTCCATATATACTACTTTAAAGAATACACATACACATATATACATTCAATAGATACTACTTTAAAGAATACACATACATATGTATACATTCCATATATACTACTTTAAAGAATACACATACACATATATACATTCAATATATACATTCCATATATATATTACTTTAAAGAATACACATACACATATATACATTCAATAGATACTACTTTAAAGAATACACATACACATATATACATTCAATATATACTACTTTAAAGAATAAACATACAAATGTATACATTCCATATATACTACTTTAAAGAATACACATACATATGTATACATTCCATATATACTACTTTAAAGAATACACATACATATGTATACATTCCATATATACTACTTTAAAGAATACACATACACATATATACATTCAATAGATACTACTTTAAAGAATATACATACATATATACATACAATATATACATTCAATATATACTACTTTAAAGAATATACATACATATATATACATTCAATAAATACTACTTTAAAGAATAAACATACACATATATACATTCAATATATACTACTTTAAAGAATAAACATACATATATACATACAATATATACATTCCATATATACTACTTTAAAGAATACACATACATATATACATTCAATATATACTACTTTAAAGAATAAACATACATATGTATACATTCCATATATACTACTTTAAAGAATACACATACACATATATACATTCAATAGATACTACTTTAAAGAATAAACATACATATATACATACAATATATACATTCCATATATACTACTTTAAAGAATACACATACATATATACATTCAATATATACTACTTTAAAGAATAAACATACATATGTATACATTCCATATATACTACTTTAAAGAATACACATACACATATATACATTCAATAGATACTACTTTAAAGAATATACATACATATATACATACAATATATACATTCCATATATACTACTTTAAAGAATACACATACACATATATACATTCAATAGATACTACTTTAAAGAATACACATACACATATATACATTCAATATATACTACTTTAAAGAATAAACATACATATATACATACAATATATACATTCAATATATACTACTTTAAAGAATATACATACATATATATACATTCAATAAATACTACTTTAAAGAATAAACATACACATATATACATTCAATAGATACTACTTTAAAGAATACACATACACATATATACATTCAATAGATACTACTTTAAAGAATACACATACACATATATACATTCAATATATACTACTTTAAAGAATAAACATACATATGTATACATTCCATATATACTACTTTAAAGAATACACATACACATATATACATTCAATATATACATTCCATATATATATTACTTTAAAGAATACACATACACATATATACATTCAATAGATACTACTTTAAAGAATACACATACACATATATACATTCAATATATACTACTTTAAAGAATAAACATACAAATGTATACATTCCATATATACTACTTTAAAGAATACACATACATATGTATACATTCCATATATACTACTTTAAAGAATACACATACATATGTATACATTCCATATATACTACTTTAAAGAATACACATACACATATATACATTCAATAGATACTACTTTAAAGAATATACATACATATATACATACAATATATACATTCAATATATACTACTTTAAAGAATATACATACATATATATACATTCAATAAATACTACTTTAAAGAATAAACATACACATATATACATTCAATATATACTACTTTAAAGAATAAACATACATATATACATACAATATATACATTCCATATATACTACTTTAAAGAATACACATACATATATACATTCAATATATACTACTTTAAAGAATAAACATACATATGTATACATTCCATATATACTACTTTAAAGAATACACATACACATATATACATTCAATAGATACATTCAATATATATACTACTTTAAAGAATACACATACACATATATACATTCAATATATACTACTTTAAAGAATATACATACACATATATACATTCAATAAATACTACTTTAAAGAATAAACATACATACGTATACATTCCATATATACTACTTTAAAGAATACACATACATATGTATACATTCAATAGATACTACTT
The DNA here is from genome assembly GCA_031232105.1 of Capsicum rhomboideum. Taxonomy (NCBI): domain Eukaryota; kingdom Viridiplantae; phylum Streptophyta; class Magnoliopsida; order Solanales; family Solanaceae; genus Capsicum; species Capsicum rhomboideum. The sequence continues at coordinate 143,507,891 of CP124713.1, forward strand.
TAAAGAATACACATACACATATATACATTCAATATATACTACTTTAAAGAATAAACATACACATATATACATTCAATATATACATTCAATATATATACTACTTTAAAGAATATACATACACATATATACATTCAATAAATACTACTTTAAAGAATAAACATACATACGTATACATTCCATATATACTACTTTAAAGAATACACATACATATGTATACATTCAATAGATACTACTTTAAAGAATACACATACACATATATACATTCAATATATACTACTTTAAAGAATAAACATACACATATATACATTCAATATATACATTCAATATATATACTACTTTAAAGAATACACATACACATATATACATTCAATATATACTACTTTAAAGAATAAACATACATATGTATACATTCCATATATACTACTTTAAAGAATAAACATACACATATATACATTCAATATATACTATTTTAAAGAACATACATACATATATACAATATTCAACAACATATACGTTTATACTATCATATTAAAAGTATTGAATTCATACAAGATATTCAATTTAAATTTTAAATGGAAAAAATATATAAAGTGTAAATGAATTTAATATTTGATTGATTGCAAAATGTTTGAAAACTTACAAGTTACAAGGTTGCAATTACATTTCACTAATTTCACAAAGTTAAATTGAAAAATGAAAATTCAATTGATTAATTGTAAATTCTATAAATTTTTCATCAGTTTTTCCAATTCACGCATGTTAACATTAATGGGAATTGGCTGTGGATTGTCAAAATCAATGGCACTAAAGCCATGCATTGGACTTGATTGTGCTGAATTCTCTCTTGAAGTCATTATTTCTTCAAGATCTTCTTCGTCTTCCGGCTCCACGAACATTCCTTGATTTCTTCGTTCTGCTCTAATCCAGTCTCTAAGGCAAACTAAAACATTCATGGCATTGCCTCCCAATGTGTGTCGGTTGTCTCCAATCTGTTGCCGTCCTTGACTAAAAGCGCTCTCTGATGCAACGGTTGACATTGGAACATTCAATATATCTCTAGCTAACATTGAAAGTACAGGATATTGTCTTTCATTATTCTTCCACCATTCCAGCGTGTTGATTCTACCTCTAGGATCCTCTGTAGGCTGCATAAGATAATACTTAAGCTCTTCCCGACTTACGGTTCTATGCGATGAAGGCTGCAATCTATTCCAAACAGATAGATCAGAAACACAATAAACAGGCATATTATGTGCCTGTCTTTTAGAAGATGATGGTTCCTCAGAACGATGGGGAGCGGGGGTCGGTGTAATGTGTGACGGTAAAACATTGTCAAGTAAATCAGCATAATGATTGTATAATGTGTTCATGTAACTATTCGCATCAGACATAGACGTATACAAAGAAGGTTCTTCATCAGCTTTTACTCCTAAAGCAGAATAAATAAGAGAAGTAAATTCGGACATAGTATTATATTTCATACATGGATTTATTATAGCACCAACTAAGAAAATAGGGGGAAGCGGAAAAAAATACTTTTTAAATTTATCAATCATTGCCTCAATAGCATATTTGTAACCTGGTTTAGACTTATACTCGTTAAGCAATAAAGAAATGTCGGCTAAATAAGCTAAAATATTACAAACAGTAGGATAATAAGCTCCAGAAAATTCAACCGTAGCTAGATAAAATTTTTTCAAAAAATTAACAATATCATCAATTTCAGCCCAGTCTGAATTTTGTAACATACAATCGGGAAAATCACTAGCAAATTGGTTAAAAGTCATAGTAATAGGAACTTTATAAATATTGCAAGTATTTAAGAAATCATACGTAGAATTCCATCTCACATCTATTTCTTCAGGCATTAATCTCGGTCTAAGTCCATTTTCCTGACATTTTCTTTTAAATTCGGTAAGTCTAATTTTTCTATTATTTCCTTGAATAAAGCCAACTGCAAGTCTAACTTTTTCAATAGCAGGCTCAAAAAAAGCAAGACCATCCTTTACAATTAAATTATATATATGGCAAGCACACTTAACATGAAATATTTCGGATAACGGTGGAGAAAGTTCAGTTTTTAACAACTCAATAGCAGCGTTGTTGTTAGATGCATTATTAAAAGATATACATAAAACTTTGCGGTCAATACCATAATATCTTGCAACTTTTGTAATAGATTCAGAAATAAATTTTCCAGTGTGTCTACGGTCTTCATCATACAAAAATGCTAAAATACGTTTTTGCATAACAAAATTACTATCTACCCAATGACAAGTAATTGTTAAATAATCATTTTTATTAATAGCACGACCAAGATCAGAAGTTAAAGAAACTCTACATGAAAGATTTTTTAATAATGCAGATAAATAGTAAACATATTGTGCATGGAGTCTAAAAATATCGGACCGACAAGTACTTCTAGGAATACCCTTAAACATAGGATTATAAATTGCCTGAATATAATGAATAAAAGCATCAGAAGAAGCAAAAGAGAAAGGCAAACAACCCGCAGCTATCATTTTGGCTATTTCTTCACGATCCTTCATTTTATTATAATTCTTAACTAATAGACCGGTTTTTGGGTTCAATCTAGTTTGACTTGGGCCCTCAACTGTCTCACCACCAGTTACCTGAGCTAGCTCTATTGGGTGTTTCTCCTTCAAATGTCTCGACAACTGATCCGTACCTCCTTTATTACCCCCAGTCTTATGCTCGTATTTTACCTGACAAAGATCGCATTCAACCTTAGTGGTTCCTTCTATTCGGGTATAAAAATTCCACACAACACTAGTTTGTTTACGAGATCTTACAGGGGGCCGGGGAGGAAGATTAACTGATTCAGATTGAACATTAACATTATCAGATTCGGGTGTAACATCATCATCATCATTTTCATCTAAATCAACAGAGTCTACTTCATTCTCTTCTTCTATACCATAATTTTCTTGAGCCTCAAAATAATTCATATCGTGAGCACCTACACGTATTTCATTCTCAAATGGTTCGCTAATTGGTACCGGAGGCACACGAGTATATCGAGCATTTGAACTACCTCTACCGGAACCAATTTGTTTCTTACTACCACTACCACTACCACTTCCGGGACAAAGATTTCTAACACTTTTACCGACTTTCCTTAATTTATCCATATTACCAATTAAACTAACAAATATTCAAAAAACACAAAAAAAATCCAAATAAATATTCAACAAATAATACACTAATTAAAAATTAAAAGTAAGAGATGGAACGATAATACCAAATTTTTGAAGTACTCGAAAGTTGGTCAATTGAGTACTTTTGGAAACTTCAACGTAGTATTTGTAATTGCAAAATAATAAAATATATAGAACACTTTATGAGATAATTTTAGCAAATTTGAGAGAGAATAAGAGAATGAGAATTGAGATTGTAGGAAATATTTTTTGAAATGGCATGTATTTATAGGAAAAAAAAAAATTTGATTTTTTTTTTTTTTTTTTAAAATTAAGCCTAAAAAGGCTGTTTTGGCCGTTGGGCCAACGGCATTATAGCCGTTGGGCCAACGGCATTATAGCCGTTGGGCCTCAACGGACCAAAACAGCCTTTGCAGGCTGGGGCCCAACGGCCCAGAAAAATTTAAAAAAAAAAAAAAAAAAAAAAAAAGTTACCGGGCCGGGCCGGGCCGGTGCACCGGTGGACCCGGTCCGGTTTTCTAACTGGGCCGGTCCACCGGTTTCAATACCGTGTCCGGCCCAGCCCCCCTAAAAACCCGTCAGGCCCATTACCCATACCGGGCCGGCCCGGTCCGGTCCGGTCGGTAAATGGGCCGGTCTAAATGGGCCGGTTTCGGGTTGAACCGGCCCAGTTGACACCCTTACTTACAGTACCTTTACGTAATTTTATTTGAAAAACACTTAAATATGTTCAAATTTACTGTTAAACTTAAACTGTTTAACTCTCGAAGTTTTAAGTGTTCCACATGAATGGAGATAGAGGAAATATGCAATAGCAAATATGTAGCAATTATCACATACCAAGTAGCAGGTGATGAGACAAGTCATGGAGTGTCAACTCACAAACGTAACCACCAAAGGTTGTGATAGGGTGGTAAGCACTCCTCCATTCTTAACTAATGGTCCCGAGTTCTAGCCCTGGTATAGAGTCGTCTTTGATAAGGAGCGCTTTACTTCCCATAGTGGGATTTTTCGGCGCAAATTTGGATTAATCGGGCAACCAATGCAGGCACCGAATGTCAAATAGGAAATCAAAAAAAATGGGACCCACCTGAATTTTTGGTTGAAAATGGAGAAGTACTATCACACCACCATCAAGTACAATGGGAGTAAAGCACACAAACTACATAAACCCGAAAATACCCTTGAAGATCAAATCATTTACAAGGTACAATAACAATAAAAAGGAACAACATGGGCAGCGGTGGAATTGTTGGGTCCCTTCATCCTTAATTAGAGGTTTCGAGTTCAAGTCTTGAGTATGAAAAAAATCTCGTACATGCAATCCGAATATAGTCGAGCTCCAATGCAGAAAACCCAAAAAAGAAAAATACAACAAAAAGGAGAACAAAAAGAAATCAATTGATTAAATCATTTACAATAACAACAAAAAGGAACAACATGGGTAGTGGTGGAATCTCTCCATGCTTAATTAGAGATTTCGAGTTCGAGCCTTGAGTATGAAAAAAATCATGTACATGCAATTTAAATATACTCGAGCTCCAATGCAGATAGCGGACACCAGTGGAAAACCAAAAAATGAAAAGAAAAAAAAAAGAACTGTTGTGATTCTTAAAAGAAGTCTACAACGTGTTTGATTAAAGTCTCAACTGAAGTATTTCTCAATATTAAGTAGAATTGTTTCCTTGTCATTTTCAACATATTACTTGTCTACAACGGGTTCAAGCCGTGGAAATAACCTCTGGCAGAAATGCAAAGATAAGGCTGTAGTACAATAGACCCTTGCGGTCCGGCCCTTCTAGGACCCCCAGCGCATAGCGGGAGCTTTAGTGCACCGAACTGCCCCTTTTTTAAAACTTGTATAATAACTGGCCAGATTCCTTCCAACTCTACTTACTAGATAATTAGATTGTTGGCAAAAAAAGGACAGCCCAGTGCACTAAAGTTTCCGCTATACTCAGGGTATGGAAAGGGTCCAACGACAAGGGTCTATTGTATGCAACCTTACCTTACATTTCTACAAGACTTTATTTTCAAGGCTTGAACTCGTGACCTTCTAGTCACGTGGAAGCAACTTTACCCGTTACTCCAAGACTCTCCTTCAATTAGATTATTGGGAAGTCTCTAAATTATCCGAATAACAAGCAACTAAAGCTGAATACATACTGCAACTTCTCATGAACTAGTTCTGAATATTAAGTAGAAGTTGAGTAAATGATATGATCCCGTTTCATCACAACAACCTTAAGGTAATTACATTGAACAACTTAAAATGCTTTGTTCTTCTTCTTATCGTTTTCAACAGTTTATTTATATAAAAATATGCTAAAAATATTAGATTACAATTTACCGGTTCTGAGCCGGGGGTCTTTCGGAAACAGCCTCTCTACCTCATCTGAGGTAGTGGTATGAACTGCGTACACTTTACCCCCCCAGACCCCACCTGGTGGGAATACACTGGGTATGATGATGATTAGATTACAATTTACAAGGCAGGTATTGTCAAGACAAGACTCGAGACATGCAAATAAAAAATGTATAATTAAAAATGACTTGGCAAGTCAATTTATTGTATTTTAATATGATTAGAAAAGACTTGACAACAGACATTAAAAATGTATAATTTTTAATCTGCCCATTGTGAATACGTACCCCAATTATACCAACTGCTCATAAGCATCTAAAAACATTCAAACAAAGCAGCAGAATTAACAATTATTAATTAAGATGACTAATGAATATTGTATATTTTAATAATCTCGGAATTGTGAAAGAAGTAGCCTTTCAACTACTCTGATAGCTTACTCTTTTTGCCACTGTTCAACATTATTACTCAAACAAGGGCTTCTATTGCTAAACTTCACACCGTGAAAAGGTAAGATCATGTTCAAAATCTCTTGTTTTCTATATCTTCAACTGGAAATCTACCAGGAATTTTCATTTTTCATAACAACCCAAAGATAAAAACAATTCATTATGTTTGGTAGGTTTGAAATTATCTCTTAAAGATACTTCTAAGCAGTGTTTATCCATTTAGATCTGTTAAAAGTGAACTCTTTAAGTAATGAAAGACTTGAGAAGTCAATGAATTGTACTTTAGTAATCTTGGAATTCTAAATCTAGATATAGCTATTTGATTGGTCTATCTGTTGTTGGTAAAAAGGGGGTCAAACTAACTAAGAGGGATTTAAATAGCCAATTTGAAAAACAAAAATCTGCATAATTCAAAATTCAAGATTCTAAGATATCTCAACCTGATCAAAAATTTAAAATTCAAATTCTATCTTAAATCTAAACAACTTATTAGCTAAAAGTTACTGTAATAATAACTAAATCAAATTTCAACAGGTATGTTGTATTATAGGGGTGACCAAGAGACACATCGATGTCAAGTATAGGTTTCTAAAAGGCATAATACATAAACATGCCCTTTAACTTGGCCTCAGCTCACATTTATGACCTCTAATTTGGGTGTGCACAAGTAGGTAGTTAACTTGTATAAAATTGAATAAGTAGACACAAGCATCCTATATGGCATAATACACGTAGGACGTCATGTAGGATATGAGGTGGCCACGTAAGACGCCACATAGGACGCATACGTCTACTTGCTCAACTTTATATAAGTTAAAGTGCCTACTTGTGCACACCCAAAGTTGGAGCTCATAAACGCGAGTTGTGGCCAAATTAAAGGGCACATTTATCTATTATGCCTTTCTAACATGAACAACATCAAAAACATACCCAGTGAAATCCCACAAAGTGAGGTCTGAGGAGGGTAGAGTGTACGCAGATCATACCACTACCTAGTGGAGGTAGAGAGACTGTTTCCGAAAGACCCTCGGCTCAAGTGCAGCAAATCCAGGTACAAAAAAGAAGGGAACATTGAAGAAAATATAATAAGTAATAAGGAAACAATGCAAATTTTATAAGAAAAAAGCAAAAATAACAACAAAATAGTGCGATAATCGAAATACATATAAACAATAGACTAGGATAAATAATCGAAAACAATACTAAGCAATGACAAATATCAAAAACAATAACTACAATAATACAATTAGTACAATTACACCAACCAAATAATATAAAGTGAACAGAGTTCCCACTTGGAAGTTTGATTAACTTTCTTTCTTTTTTTCCTTTTAGAATTTGTAGCAGACAAGCTCTAAGGCCCCATTTATTAATGCTGAAATTGTTTCCTTCACTACCCACAAACCAAACATCTCCCAACAATTTTGAAGCTGTTGGATATTTTCATCAAGTAAAAAGGTCAGTAACTCATCTAATAGTTTGTTTAATTTTTAGTACTCTAATCTTTATTGAAGTACAATTATTGAATTGGGAAAATTATCAGAAAAGTAAAATTGATGTATGGGAAATGAAAGATTTGGGAAAAAACAAAACTAGCATGAAACTAAATTAGTTTGAACACAAATTAGATGTATTATCACTTAATCATGGTTACTCAATGTATAATGTATAATTTCATTTCATTAAATTAGTTAACCATAATAAGTTGTACTCCCTCCGTTCAAAATTACTTGTCACTTTTTGACTTGGCACATCCATTAAGAAAACAATGATTGACATAGTAATTTTACCATATTACCCCTATTAATTGATGTTTAGTAGTAATAGGTATTGAAAAGTGATTTGGAGAATAAGTAAGTTATGCCAAGGGTAAACATGGAAAAAAATAATTGTCTTTTTTTGATATGTCAAAAATGACAAGTAAAAATGGAAATCCATTTAGGAAATAAGTGACAGTTAATTTTGAACGGAGGGAGTATTAGTTTGGCATAAACATCAGGTGCGGGTGTATTTATACCGGAAGAGAGGGGAGTGAACAGAAGCAGCTATATCAGATTTTTCATCAAGTAAAAAGGTTAGTCTCTAATAAACATTAAAAAGTTTGTTTAATTTTGGTACTAAGATCTGTAGAAAAAAATTGAGAAAGTAAACATTGAAAACAATTGACTTATTTATATTTGTACATATTTTACTACTTTATTCTCGTGATAAAGTTCTTATCTACATTTTATACATTAGATCCTGAGAATTTGAAAGGAAGGAAACTTGAAAGGCACTTACAATCATGGAAAATGAAGGAGAAAGAGAGAAAGGAGAAGCAAACAACTCAGCGGTATGTCATACAATATTAAACTAAGTTAAACTAATTTTCATCTTCAACATTAAGCTAAAATGCATGCTTCTTTCTGTCACCTTGTAAAAGTTTTTATCTACGTTTTATACATTAGATCCTTGAATTTGAAAGGAAGGAAGAAGGAAAAGTTACTTTCATGGAAGGAGGAAAAGAAAATGAAGGAGAAAGAAAGAAAGGGGAAGCAAACAACTCAGCGGTATGTCATACAATACTTATATTAAACAAATTATATTCACTCGGATCATTATCTAATTATATGGTGTGGGGATTGCTGAAAAATATTCGTCACTTTTACTCAACTTTTAAAACTTGAAGGACTCCCACTTAATTGACAAACTCATTTGTCCGTTTTAATTGCTTCTGCCAATTTCAGCGGTATGCCATAAGTACTCGTATAATATATAAATCTAATTATATTCACTTGGATTATTATCTAATTATAAACAATATTAAGAGTGAATAGGTTAAAAAATCTCTAAACTATTATTGTTTTCTGTATTTATTTGTTCACAAACCCCCCCCTCCCCTCCCCCCTCCCCCCCCCCCCCCAATTTATTATGAACACATATTATAATACCCAAAAGGAAAACGATGAACATGACATGCTACGTGAACGTCACCCTCCATCGGAAGGACTTAAGCGATAAATACATAGTCAATGTAAATTATATAAACCAATTTTGGTCTCACTAAATTCACTGAACTTTGTGTGTCGTATCAGTATAGTCACAAAATTAATTATATTCACTTGGATCATTATCTTATTATTATCCTCAAAATACAATAATGTTAAATTATATCGTTTTGTTCATGATTACTGAACTTTACTTGTGTATCTGTAAACTTATAAAAACTAATTTTGTCTCACTATTCACTAAATTTTCTGAAGTTTAGGTGTTGTATCAGTATAGTCAATAAATTAATTGTTGTCTCATTAAAGTCACGGAACTATGCGTTAGTGGGTTTAATCGTGCAAACCAATGTATAATATTTCCTTCCTGATATGAAATTCAATACAAGACTTAAAATTAATGTGATTGCTTATTTCCTTGATATTCTGGTAAATATAGAAAATAAATAAAACAATTGGTTTGGTCATTTGGCAGGTGTCATTTTCTGCTCTTCGCACGGATGTTGTCAACGTTCTGGATTTCATGGAGAGGTTAAGGAATGAAGAAGATCATAATGTTGTTGATGTGGACGATCAAATTGAAAAGCTAAAGTTTGTGCTGACATTTATTTGTACGTTCGTCCAGCTTTCTTATTCCGATTTGGAGCAGTTTGAAGATACAATGAGTGCTTCAAGACAAGAGGTTGAGAATCTGCTTCGACCAATTTTGAATGATGTTGAAAGCAAAGTCGGGTGTAAATACAACATGCATCATGTCCTTCCCACCCTCATGGATAACATCGGTGATTGTATCAGCTCATGTCATTATTCGAAATCAAGTGGCACCATGACTGACGAGCAGTTGAACTTCCTCCTCCTGAATGTCCATCATATATCCAAGTATCTTGCTGAACAGATTTTTCCATTAGAGACTCAGTATGAGATTCTTCAGAATGTGTGTGGCAACATGAGAGATTTCCATGGATTGATAGTGAATGGTTGCGTTGAGCAAGAGATTGTAGAATATGTCTTTCCTCAGTTTCAAGCTGTGGCTGAGAGAGTTGGACGCTTCATTTGGGATGATCATATTGATGGAAATTCCCGTCACTCCAAGCTAGCTCAACTATTCTTGAAGATTATTCCGATTGAATTGGAGGTTATGAACACATGTTTTACAAATTTGAAAGCTTCAATTTCAGCAGAAGTTGAATACTTCATTAACCAGCTCCTGGAAACCTCTCCAGACATTCTTAAGGAATATCTGATTCATCTACAAGAGCACATGGTAAATGTCATAACTGCTAGAACTTCAGGGGCTCGAAACATTCATGTCATGATAGAGTTCCTGTTGATTATTCTTACGGATGTGCCCAAGGACTTTATTCATCATGACAAATTAGTTAATCTTATGGCACGTATTGGAGCACTTATCAGGGAGGTATCAACTCTCGTTCACGACTTAGAAGAAAAATCAAGGAATGAAGAGAGTACAGATGAAACAAGTCGTGCAACTGTAGACTTGCTGAAAAATATTGAACTCCTCAAGAAAGATCTCAAAAATGATTATCTGAAAGCCCCGGACCCATGTCAATGGTGCTTCCCCATGAATGATGGACCGCTCTTCATGCATCTGCTACACAGACACTTAAATGATTTGCTAGATTCCAATGCTTATTCAATTGCTTTGATAAAGGAAGAAATTGGGCTGGTGAAAGAAGACCTAGAATTCATAAGATCTTTCTTCGCGAACATTGATCAAGAATTGTGTAAAGATCTTTGGGCACATGTTTTAGATGTGGCCTATGAGGTAAAAGATGTCATTGATTCAATTATTGTTCGAGATAATGGTCTCTTACATCTTATTTTCTCACTCCCCATTACTTTAAAAAAGATCAAGCTTATCAAAGAAGATGTCTCCCAATTAATTGAGAAGATTCCTAAGAACAAGGGCCTCATTGTTCCCAAGAAACCAGTTGAAAGAAAGTCATCGACAGCTGGTAAGATAATTGTAGGTTTTAAGGAGGAGACAGACTTGATAATTAAGAAGCTCACAAGTGGGCGAGCAGCGCTAGATGTCATTTCTATCACTGGTATGGCGGGTTCGGGCAAAACTACTTTGGCGTACAGAGTTTACAATGATAAGTCAGTTTGTAGTCATTTCGACATTCGTGCATGGTGCACAGTTGGCCAAGAATATGATGAGAAGACGTTGTTGGAGAAAGTGTATAATCAAGTTACCGGCTCGGATTCGAAATTGAGTGAGAATATGGATGTTGCCGATAAGCTACGGAAACAACTGTATGGAAAGAGGTATCTTATTGTCTTGGATGACTTGTGGGATACCACAACATGGGATGAGTTAACAAGACCTTTTCCAGAAGTTGAGAAAGCTGGTAGTAGAATTATTTTTACTACTCGAGAAAAGAAAGTGGCTTTGCATGGAAAGCGCGACACTGATCCTTTTAACCTTCGATTGCTAAAACCAGAAGAAAGTTGGGAGTTATTAGAGAAAAGGGCATTTGGAAAAGAGAGTTGCCCTGATGAACTATTGGATGTTGGAAAAGAAATAGCCCGAATTTGTAAAGGGCTTCCTTTGGTGGCTGATTTGATTGCTGGAGTCATTGCAGGGAGGGAAAAGAAAAAGACTGTGTGGCTTCAAATTAGAAATAATTTGAATTTCTTTATTTTGAACAGCGAAGTGGAAGTGATGAAGGTTATAGAATTAAGTTATGATCATTTACCAGATCACCTGAAGCCATGCTTTCTCTACCTTGCAAGTTATCCAAAGGACACAGAAATAGACAGATTTATGTTGAAGATGTATTGGCGTGCGGAAGGGTTTGTTGAACAGACAGAGATGAAGAGTGTGGAAGAAGTTACGGAGGTTTATTTGGATAATTTAATTTCCAGTAGCTTGGTACTTGCTTTCAATGAGATAGGTGATTTTCCGATTTGCCAACTTCATGATCTTGTGCATGACTTTTGTTTGATCAAAGCAAGAGAGGAAAAGTTGTTTGGCCAGATAAGTTCAAGTGATCCATCTTCTTCTTCAGATTTGATGCCACGTAAAGTGACCATTGATTATGATAAGGAGCACTTTGGGCCTAACAATTTCCCCCTGTTTAGTTCAAAAATGAGTAGGCATTCTGGTAAACACCTATATTCTTTGAGGATAACTGGAGACGAGATGGTGAAAGATCATATTTCTGATATATGTCACCTAAGACACTTGAGGCTTCTTAGATTGTTGTACCTGAATCCCTCTTTTATCACGGTGAAAGATTCTTTGCTGAATGAAATATGCATGTTGAATCATTTGAGGTACTTATACATTGGGACAAAAATTAAATCTCTGCCTTCATCTTTCTCAAACTTTTGGAATCTAGAAATCCTGTTTATTGAAAACAAAGGATCAACCTTCGTACTATTACCGAGAATTTGGGATCTTGTAAAGTTGAGAGTGCTGTCCATTGATGATTCTTCTTTCTTTGATATGGATACAGATGAACCAAAACCGATAGCAGAGGAGTCAAAGTTAGAGAACTTGAGAGTATTACGGAAACTCGTGCTTTCCTATTCGAAAGATGCAGAGGATATCTTCAAAAGGTTTCCCGATCTTGAAGAGCTTGATTTTATTCTCAAGGAATCATGGGATTATTCAATTGAGCGATATTGGTTCCCAAAATTGGATTTCCTAACAGAACTAGAATTCCTCGTTGTAGATTTTGAAAGTTCAAATTCAAATGACAGTGGGCCCTCTGTAGCCACAAATCGGCCATGGGATTTTCACTTCCCATCGAATTTGAAAATATTGAGGTTGATTGCCTTTCCTCTGACATCCGATTCATTATCAACAATAGCAAGACTGCCCAACCTTGAAGAGTTGTTCCTTTTTACAACAATCTTCCAGGGGGAAGAGTGGAACATGGGGGAGGAAGACACCTTTGAGAATCTCAAATATTTGTATTTGGAAGAAGTAACTCTTGCTAAGTGGGAGGTTGGAGAGGAATCCTTTCCCGTGCTTGAGAAATTAGTACTATGGGAATGTCGTAAGCTTGAGGAGATTCCGTCTAGTTTCGGCGATATTTGTTCATTGAAAATTATCCAACTTGTGGAGAGCCTTCAACTTGAAGATTCCGCTCTGAAGATTAAACAATATGTTGAAGATACGATGGGAGGGGACGAGCTTAAGGTCGAAATATATTGAGCACCAACGGAACAGGTTCTTCTCCATTCTTTTGCTTCTTAAAAATCAAATATACGAGTGTTGTTCTGATTCTTGTAGTGGCAATTACTGCAGTGTTAAAAGATGTCTACAATGTGTTTGATGAAAGTTTCAACTGAACTGTTTGTGAATGCTAAATAGAAAATGAGCAGATAATCAAGTTTAAACTGGCAAGTGTTTGTTGATTTGTTGATTCCATCTAGCTTTGCTTGAATAACTATATAGTTATAGGTTTCGTTTGCTTGAATATTTGGGTCTTCTGTTTTCTTCTTTATCGTTTAAACTACTCTTTTTTTTTTTTGTGTGTGTGTAAATTAAATTGTAGGATAATGTTTTGTAAACACCATTTGATGTTTGAACTTGCCCAATATCTCGAAAATGACTTTTTATATGTCTGACTACTGCAAAATTGTTTCCTTCTGACTTTTTATGCATCTTTCTTCAGTTTCTTGTAATCTTACTTCTTTCACCTGAGAACTAGAAAGGAAGGGCAGGAAAGAGGGAAAAAATGGAGAAACAGAGGAGGAAGCGAACAACTCATCGGTACGTCATACAAAAGTCATCCATATTAACACTAACATTAAAATACAGAATGTCATACATATGAGTAGTTTTACAATCTTTTGGAAAACTTACCATTTTTTATAAATATACGTGTCATTTGTTGATTTGTGCATTTGACATGTCGTCTGCGACTGCAAGTCACGAATGAGGTATGTTGTATTGGGGTGACACAAACACATCCTGTATGCATCCTTGGCCTTGTCTAAGAACCATCATCAAATCACTGTCTAAGGTGGCAGACCAGTGAAACTGATTCATGCTTTTTCTTTCTACACTTTTTGGAATACTATGCATCTTTTTTTCTTTTCTATTATACTGAATTTTTTTTTTTTCTATTATACTGAAATAATTGTTCCTCCACACTCTTGTGATCAATTCCAGAAATTTGAACTTCCAGTTGGATGAATAACAAAGCAAGCGGTGGATATTTTCATCAAGTAAAAAGGTTAGTCATCTCATCTAATAGTGTGTTTAATTTCTTGTGCCCTCATCTCTATTGAAGTAGAATAAAGAGGGAAAGAAAATGAAGGAGAAACCGCAAGCAAACAACTCATCAGGATGAACTGTAACATTGCTGTTACGCTAAACTTGAAAATTTGGCAAGCGGAGTCAAAAGTTCAAGACCCCCCCACATTTTAACATTGTAGTTAAAATTTATCTACACTTAATCTTCTTTTCCAAATATAACATTACATATAACGTGGCTTACGACCAATGTAAGTATGTTCTCACCATTATAATTTTTAAAGAATTGTGATTCAAAAGTTCATAATCTGAAGCATAAATGATAAAAGTTTCTTTCTTACCCACAAACATTCTCTGTCCCCGTCAAAAAGCAGAACATCCCCTGCTGCCCCCAGCTCCTCCGCCATGCTCAGTTCACTTCCTAGTTGGCGTGCCACTGCTATGCCTCGAAATGCGAGTTTGCTGCCACCGAACACCGGCGACTTCACCTATAAGTATATCTTTGAAACATACATGGAGTTGCTGACTCTCTGCTATTGGGAAACAAGTAAGTGAAACAGAATGTCGGCAACCTCTCTACTATATGAAAGTTATCCTATATCTCAGTTTTTCTTAAGTTCTTGTTAATCTTTCAAGAAATACCATCATCACAAACATGTCAAAACTCTTCAGGTATTTAATTCATTGAGAAATTCAAATGCAGCAAGAAGTGGAATCTCTGCCTGCAAGGAGTTATAATTGTCATGCAGGCTGGTGGAATCAACCATCGATAAGCATTTGGTGTTGAGGGCTGATGTATTTATATAGGTGTTGCTGTACAACATTTAAGCTCATGTGCAACTGTAAGTGTTATTAAAAATCCTCTTGTTCCTATTAATACCTCAATCGATGGGAATTGAATGAGTCCAGGGTAACAAGGTGCTAAGAAT
Source organism: Capsicum rhomboideum (assembly GCA_031232105.1). NCBI lineage: Eukaryota > Viridiplantae > Streptophyta > Magnoliopsida > Solanales > Solanaceae > Capsicum > Capsicum rhomboideum. Next base: position 143,523,030 of record CP124713.1, read on the forward strand.
ATCACCTTTCCTGAAGGTTAATTCTTTTCCAATTTTGCATACTCTCTTTTTCATCAGTAAGATCTTCTGCAGGTGGTACCTTTATGTCCACCAAGCATAAGATTGACAAACTCGACAAAATAGCTTAATGAGGTGAAGTTTGAACAGTCACCAGAAGGTGGTTCCAACTCTAAGCTGACAAGCACATACTATGAAGAGGGCGACTTTAAGCTCAGTATAGAAAATAGTGGAAGCCTATCTCCTTCAGAACCCTGATGCAAATGGTTATGTTGCTTCGAAGTTTATTACCTGTGTTGTGTTGCAGTGTTGTCTCTGGTTTGTCGGTAAGTATAATGTGTAAGTATGTTATTGCTCAGTGGCTTTGATCAATAAATGATCATCTAAAACTTTTGTTAAATTTATCTTCAGTTTCATGATGTGGAATGATTTTGTTGGAGTCTTGATGTTGAATACATATATACAACTAAGTACTTCTGAAGTACTGTTGCAGCTAAGTATCAACATTTGTTGATAATTTAGCAGCTACTCTTGTTTCGGTAGCTGTGAAACAACAGACAAGAAGCTCATTAAAAATCCAATGCAGGAAGGTTTGGACGGAGATGAAGCACCTGTTGCTCGGAATTATTCAAGTGTGGCTAGAGCAGTGAGGATAAAGATGAATTTATGTGAGTACAGATGAATTTATTACTTCCTCTGTTTTATTTTACTAGTCATTGGACACTGACGCACGTGTATCCTATACTAATCAGAACAAACTTTTTAAAATAATATAAATAATATTTGAATACGTGTCCGATGAGTTATCTGATATTTGGAAAGGAAAAGTGAAACCTCAAGTTTTGGGTAATCTTGTTTTCATCACTAATATCTTCTAACCATGGGCACCTTTAAGTTCATTAACTTTGGTTGACAAACTCGAATAAATAACTTAATGAGGTGAAGTTTAAGCAGTCACCAGATTGTGGCCCCAGTTTTAAGGTGGCAAGCACATACTACACGGCGGGCGATTTCAAGAAGTCTATCTCCTTCAGACCCTGATACGTATGGTTAGTGTTCCGAGAAATGCTATCTGACCTTTATTGTGTATGTTGTTTCCAAGCGTGTTATCTTCAGTTTCATAATCATGCTAAGAGTCTGATGTTCAATATATCTATATATATAGAGAGAACTGGCTAATTGTTTAGTGCTTTCTGAAAGACAATTAATTTGAAAATGTTGGAATATAATTGCTGTTGCAGTTAGCTCTACAAGAGGAGATTATTTAGCTGCTACTCTTTAGATGTTCATTAAAAATCTAATGCAGGAAGGTACGGATGAGGATGGAAAATATGTTGCTCGGAATTATTCAAGAGCAGCGCGGATACAACACCCGAGCATCTGCCTAAACCATCTAAGAGGAATCCACTATCCGTTTTACGTCAAGCAATATGTGGAGTGACTCCCAATGTGACAGTAAAAGCAAGACGTGTTGGTCTATTGGTTTTAAGATATTTGAAATTGCTCCTTTGAGGCAAGTTTCCAAGAAGGGTGCAACTTGCCAACATAACCATATGGAACTCAATGTATTTAATTGATCTGCAAGAAAAAGGGCAAGATTAATAAGTTACTTTGAAGCAAAAAGATTTGATAGGACCATTTCTTATTTCAAAATAATATCACATGGACAAGGAAGTAGTGTGAGCATACACACTCCACTTTCTTTCTTGTGTTTATTCTGTACCATAAATTTAACATCATCGCAGAGCGTGTTATAAACTCTGTTATTTTGATTTTCCTCTAGTTTGCTTTTTTAATATGCTTGTTAGGGAAGGGTGTGTCCCTCGCTAGGATTAGTAAGGTAAAATTTTGCTAGACTTATACTTTCCTCTTTGTGTGATGATAAATCCATGCCATTAAAGTTAAAACAAAAAATTGAACCGAAAAAATACCAATCATGTACATAGTCAGTCTACATAAGTTAAATCAAATTTATATTAGTTCATATATTTAACTTAATTTCAAATGTTTAAAAATGACACGCAGTAAGTACAGTAAATTACTATGTAATGTAAAAATTAAGTATTATTTTTAAAATATTGATTAAAGAGAGTAGTATATACTTGAAATTTGTTTTGACACTAGGCCAGTAATTTGTTTAGATTTTTATTTTTTTTAATCTCGTAAAGAAAAGAAAAATAAATAAATTAAAGTCGAAACTATTGAGGTGTAGCAAGTTAAACATATGAACAAGTAAAAACGGACAGATGAATTACTATAGTTATTGGTAAGTAATTCCTCCATCTCATTTTATGAGGTAGTTTTCGAATTTCGAGATTCAAATAAGTCTATTTTTAATTGTAATTTTTTCATATATCTTTTGAATATTTTAAATAGTCAATTATGATGACTTATAGTACCTTTACGTAATTTTATTTGAAAAATACTTAAATATGTTAAAATTTACTGTTAAACTTAAACTGTTTAACTCTCAAAGTTTTAAGTGTTCCACATGAATGGAGATAGAGGAAATATGCAATAGCAAATATGTAGCAATTAGGGGTGTCAAAATGAGCCCAAACTGAGTTGACCCGTCCAATCCGTCCAAAATTTAATGGGTTGGGTTCAAGATAATTTGCTATTGGGTAAATCTCAACCCATTAAGTCCCAACTCATTTTTAAATTGGGTTCAACTGAGCCCATTCAATCTCCATTTCAACACGTTTAATAGGAAAATGATTTCCATAATGAAAGTAGAAAAAATAAGTGACAATGTGTTTTATACCACTCTCAAAATCACCCATCTAACCTCACCCCAACCCCACCACACCCCCAACTTACCCCACCCCCACCGCGCTTTCCTTAATTAAATTATTTTTAATTTTTAAAAGCTTTTTTTAAAAAAAATTTCTTGCCCCACCCCCCACTATCCTACCCACCCCTCTTCCCCAACAACAAAGTTTATTTATTTATTTATTTATTTTTGAAAAAAAAAATTAAAATCTTTTCTTAACCCACGGTCCAACCCCACTCCTCCCCCTCCCACCCACCACTACCCCTACCCAAAAAAAATTAATTTTAAAAAAAATAATATTTTCTTAAAGAAAAATTAAATTTCTTTTTTTAAAAAAAAAATTCTTACCCCAACCCCCATATCCCCCTACCCCCTACCGCAACCCTGCCCCCCATACGGCATACCCCTTCCCCAAATTTTTTTTTTTTTTTTAAAAAAAATAAAATTCTTACCCCACCCCCCATATCCCCCCTAACCCCTTTGCACCCCCCACACCCACTGCCCCCCTCCCCGCAAAAATTAAATTTTTATTAAAAAAATAATTTTCATTTTTTTAAAAAAAAATTCTTACCCCACCCCTCATATCTCCTACCCCCTACCCCTCCCATACACACACACACACACACACACACACCACATATGACATACGCCCTCCCCAAAAAAAAAAAAATTTTAAAAAAATAATTAAAAAATCTTACCCCAACCCCCATATCCCCCCTAACCCCTTTGCACCCCCCACCCCCACATATCCCCCTCCCTCAAAAGTTAAATTTCTTTTTTTAAAAAAAAAAAAATCTTACCCCAACCACCCCCGCAAACCCCCACCCCCATACGGCATACCCCCCTCACCCAAAAAAATTAAATTTCTTTCTTTTTTAAAAAAAATTCTTACCCCAACCCCTTTGCACCCCCACATCACCCTCCCCCCCCCCCCGCAATACGACGTACCCCCTCCCCCAAACAAATTAATTTTTTTTAAAAAAAATAAATTTCTTTATTTTAAAAAAAAAAAGTTTTTACCTCAATCAAAAAAATCCCACCCCCTCCCTACCCCACCCCCCTCCCCAAAATAAATTAATTTCTTTTAAAAAAAAAAATCTTACCCCAACCTCCAACCCCCCACCCCCACCCCCACCCAAAAAAAATTATTTTTTTTAAAAATAAATCTTACCCCATCCCCCCACTCCCTACCCACCCCCAACCCCACCCAAATTTATTTTTTGAGTTGATATTCAAATTGTGGTTACAAGGGGTAAATATTAATATGCTAATATTCTTTAGACTAAGCGGGTCAAATTGGGCAGGTCAAGACCCAACTCGATTTTAACCCATTTCAACCCAACCCATTTCAATCCAAAGTAAATTTGGACGGGTCATGACCCAACCTAATAGCTAATTCAACCCATTTAATATCTCCAATTCCAACCCAACCCGCCTATTTGACACCCCTAGTAGCAATTATCACATACCAAGTAGCAAGTAATGAGATGAGTCATGGAGAGTCAACTGACAAACGTAACCACCAAAGGTTGTGATAGGGTGGTAAGCACTTCTCCATTTTTAACTAGACGTCCTGAGTTCTAGCCCTGGTATAGAGTCATCTTTGATAAGGAATGCTTTACCTCACATAGTGAGATTTTTCGACGCGAATTTGGATTAATCGGACAACCAATGCAGGCACCGAATGTCGAATAGAAAATCAAAAAAAATGGGATCCACCTGAATTTTTGGTTGAAAATGGAGAAGTACTATCACACCACCATCAAGTACAATGGGAGTAAAGCACACAAACTACATAAACCCAAAAATACCCTTGAAGATCAAATCATTTACAAGGTACAATAACAATAAAAAGAAACAACATGGGCAGTGGTGGAATTGTTGGGTCCCTTCAACCTTAATTAGAGGTTAATTAGATAGAGTAGTATATACTTAAATTTCATATATCTTTTAATATTGAGTAATATATACTTAAATTTCATATAGCTTTTAATATTTTGACTAGTTAATTATTGCGACTTATAGTACTTTTACCTACTTTCAAATTTATAAATTTTATTTTAAAAAACACTTAAAAAATTTATGTTCAAATTTACGGTCAAAACTTTTTTTTAATTGGAGTAGGGGAAATGGGGAGGGAATTAAAAGGTGGGGATCGAACCCTCACCAAGAAGGTGATAGTTCAGGTAGTCAATCAACTGAGCTACTAAGATTCTCCATTTACAGTCAAACTTAAATGGTTTAACTCTCAAAATTTGAATTGTTTGGATTCAAGTCCTTGGTATGAAGTTGCCTTTGGTAGAGGAACCTTTACCTCCCATATTGGAACTTTCAGGCGCGAATTCGAATTAATCGGACTTCAATGTGGGTACCATGTTGAAGTGTGTGACCAACTCATCTAAAAGCTTAAGCTGTTAGAGAGAGCACTCTTTTATTATTTAATTATATTCTCAACACGCCCCCTCACGTGCGGGCTTGATTTTTTTTCATGGGCCAAGCACGTGGAAATTCTTTTTAATAATGGGTGGCGGTGAGATTCGATCCCAGGACCTCTGCCTGCTCTGATACCATGTTGAAGTGTGTGACCAACTCATCTAAAAGCTTAAGCTGTTAGAAAGAGCACACTTTTATTATTTAATTATATTCTCAACATACCAAACATCGAATAGGAAACCAAAAAAATGGAGCCCACCTGAATTCTTTGTTGAAAATGGAGAAGTACTATCACTCCACCATCAAGTACAATGGAAATAAAGCACACAAACTACAGAAACCCAAAAATGCCCTCCTTGATTACAAGGAACAACATGGGGGGGTGGGGGTGGAATGACTGGCAACCCTTCATTCTTAATTAGAGATTTCGAGTCTTGCGTATGAAAAAAAAAATCTTGTACATGGGATCCAAATATAGTGGAGCTCCAATACAGATAGCGGACACCAGCGGAAAATCAAAAAAAAAAATGAAGAAAAAAAACAACAAAAAGGAGAAAAAAAAAGAAATCTTTTTCAACATATTACTTGTCTACAATGGGTTTAAGTCGTGGAAACATCCTTTGACAGAAATGTAAGGTAAGTCTGTGTAGGTAGGGTGGAAACATCCTTTGACCCAAAATTTAATGGGTTGTGGTTTGGCCCTGTCTTTTTTTTACTAGTGTAAAAATTGAAGATGAGTAGAGTATATTAGATTACAGTTAACAGATTGTGACCTGTATGATTAAGAATTGATTAAGAAGACCTATATGATTAAAAAAGACTTTGACAAGTCTATGTATTGTATTTTAATGGTAAAACTTACATAAATCCCAACAAGTTTACCCCTAATTATTCTTTATCCCTACTGTTTGTTAAATTACAAATAATCCTTTATTTTACAATTTTCGGATATATAATTAGCATCCGGATACATAATTTTGAAGTTGAGATACATAATTTTGATTACTGAGATACATCCATTTCTGAAACTATTTGATCGAGATACATAATACATTAACTAGACCAAAGGGAGATACATAATTAAAATTATGTATCCAAAAATTTATGGATTTGTAGATGTATCCGGCTGTTTTTTTTTTATAAAAGGAATTTAGGTAATTAATAAAAAAAATAGGGATTTTATGTAGTTTAGTAAAGATAAGTTGTGGTGCTGTGTAATTTTTCCAATATGATTAGAAAAGACTTGACAACAGCCAATAAAAATGTATAATTTTTAATCTGCCCATGTGAATACGTACCCCAATTATACCAACTACTCATAACCATCTAAAAGCATTCAAACAAAGCAGCAGAATTAACAATTACTAATTAAGATGACTAATGAATATTGTATATTTTAATAATCTTGGAATTGTAAAATGATAAAAATGATCCATTAAAATTTAAAATTCAAATTCTATCTTAAATCTAAACACCTTATTAGCTAAAAGTTATTGCAATAACTAAATCAAATTTCAACAGGTATGTTGTATTATTGGGGTGATCAAGAGACACATCGATGACAAGTATAGGTTTCTAAAAGGCATAATATATAAATATGCCCTTTAACTTGGTCTCAGCTCGCATTTATGACCTCTAATTTTGGGTGTGCACAAGTATGCAGTTAACCTTGTATAAAGTTGAATAAGTAGACACACGCATTCTATGTGGCATAATACATGTAAGACGTCACGTAGGAAATGAACTGGCTACATAAGACGCCACATAGGACGCATACGTCTACTTGTTCAACTTTATATAAGTTTAAGTGCCTACTTGTGCACACTCAAAGTTGGAGGTCATAAACGCGAGCTGTGGCCAAATTAAAGGACACATTTATCTATCATGCCTTTCTAAAATAGATGATCGAAAACAATACTAAATAATGATAAATATCAAAAACAAGAACTACAATAATACAACTAATACAATGACACGAAGAAAATAATATAAAGTGAACAGAGTTCCCACTTGGAAGTTTGATTAACTTTCTTTCTTTTTTTCCTTTTAGAATTTGTAGCAGACAAGCTCTGAGGCCCCATTGATTCATGCTTTTTCTTTCTAAACTTTTTGGAAAATACTATGCATGAAAAAAATAAAATCTTAATGCTGAAATAGTTTTCTTCACTACCCACAAACCAAACATCTCCCAACAATTTTGAAGCTGTTGGATCAAATAACAAAGCGAGCAGAGAATATTTTCATCAAGTAAAAAGGTCAGTAAGTAACTCATCTAATAGTTTGTTTAATTTTTGGTACTCTCATCTCTATGGAAGTACAATTATTGAATTGAGAAAATTTCAGAAAAGTAAAATTGATGTATGGGAAATGAAAGATTTGGGAAAAAACAAAACTAGCATGAAAAGAGGGTCAAAGATGTATTATGACCAACTTAACCCAAACTGAACACCCAAATCAAGCATTTTGGCAAATGAACACAATTTCCAACAATTTTACAATGCACATAACCAAAATATGCCCAATTTGGAAATTTAGAGACAGTAAAATGATCCTTTTTTGGTGATTAATATGACAAACTGAACAGCCAAATCTAGAATTTTGGGAAATGCAACAATTTTACAATGAACAGAAATGTGGGTGTGAAACTAAACAAACTAAAGATGCCCCAAGTAGGCTCAAATAAGTACTAGTAATAGATATGTAAATTGGGAATTTATTGAATGAAAATAGCTTAGGACTCCCTTCTCCTTCTATAGAGAGAGAGTTCCTATCCAAAACTGAGTTGGAGTTTGTGTTTTGAACACAAATTAGATGTATTATGACTTAACCATGGTTACTCAATGTATAATGTATAATTTCATTTCATTAAATTAGTTAACCATAATAAGTTGTACTTCCTCCGTTCAAAATTACTTGTCACTTTTTGACTTGGTACATCTATTAAGAAAACAATGATTGACATAGTAATTTTACCATATTACCCCTATTAATTGATGTTTAGTAGTAATAGGTATTGAAAAATGATTTGGAGAATAAGTAAGTTAGGCCAAGGGTAAACATGGAAAAAAATAATTGCCTTTTTTTGATATGTCAAAAGTGACAAGTAAAAATGGAAATCCATTTAGGAAATAAGTGACAGGTAATTTTGAACGAAGGGAGTATTAGTTTGGTATAAACATCAGGTGCGGGTGTATTTATACCGGGAGAGAGGGGAGTGAACAGAAGAAGATCTTTTAGCTCTTGGCTTGCTGGAATAATTTGTTCCGGCTTGTGTTTGGTGGACTATATGGAAAGAACGAAACGCACAACGTTTTGAAGACATATGCAGAAATGTCAAGAGGATTAAGATGAATTTTTTGTTGTTTTTTCAGTTATGGTGTAAAGAGGAAATTTTTGTTGTTATTTCACTTCTGATCTCAATGTTGTTTCCTGCTATGAATTTTTATGATGATAAAGTTTTATGATGCAACAGGTCTTGAGAACTTAGAAGGAAAGTTACAATCATGGAAAAAGGAAAAGATAATGAAGGAGAAAGAGAGAAAGAGGTCGAAGCAAACAACTCATCGGTATGTAATACAAGTCATTAAACTAATATTGACTTGCATGATTATCCAACTCATCTATTCCTAGACTATTGTGTTTTGTTACAACCCATATAGATATATGCCTTCGAAAATTTAATAGGACATTTGGTCTTTTGGCAGGTGTCATTTTCTGCTCTTCGCAAGGATGTTGTCAGTGTTCTGGATATAATGGATAGGTTAAAGAATGAAGAAAATCAAACAGCTCTTGACCTGGATCTAATTGAAGAGCTGCAATTGGTGCTGGCATTTATTTGTACATACGTCCAGCTTTCTTATGCCGATGTGGAGCAGTTTGAAGATGTAATGACTGTTCACAAGCGAGAAGTTAAAGATCTGCTTCGTTCAATTTTGTATGATGTGGACATCAATGTGGCGGTTAAATACGACTTGCATCATGTCCTTCCAAGCCTGAGGGATAATATTAGTCATTGTATCAGCTCGCATCATCGTTTTAAATCAAGTGCCACCATGAATGACGAGCAGTTGAACCTCCTCCTACAGAATCTCCATCATCTATCCAAGTATCTTGCTGGACAGATTTTTCCATTAGTGACTCAGTGTGAGATTCTTCAGAATGTATGTGGTAACATAAGAGATTTCCATGGGTTGATAGTGAATGATTGCGTTGGGCACGACATTGTGGAATATGTCTTACCTCAGCTTCAACCTATGGCTGAGAGAGTAGGACGCTTCATTTGGGATGACCACGTTGATAGAAATTCTTGTCTATTCAAGCTAGCTCATCTACTGTTGAAGATTATTCCAATTGAACTGGAGGTTCTGCACATATGTTATACCAATTTGAAAGCTTCAACTTCAGCAGAAGTTGGATGCTTCACTAAGCATCTCCTGAAAATCTCTCCGGACATTCTTAGAGAATATCTGATTCATCTACAAGAGCACATGGTAAGTGTTATTACTGCTAGCACTTGAGGGGCTCAAAACGTTCATGTCATGATAGAGTTCCTATTGATCATTCTTTCTGATATGCCCAAGGACTTTATTCATCATGACAAATTATTTGATCTTTTGTCACGTGTCGGAGCACTTTCAAAGGAGGTATCAACTCTTGTTCGTGACTTGGAAGAGAAATCAAGGAGTAAAGAGGGTACCAATGGAACAAATTGTGCAACTCTAGACTTGCTGGAGAATATTGAACTCCTCAAGGAAGATCTCAAACATGTTTATCTGAAAGCCCCAGACTCATTTCAATGGTTCTTCCCCATGAGTGATGGACCACTTTTCATGCATCTGCTTCATAGACACCTAAATGATTTACTAGATTCCAATGCTTATTCAATTGTATTGATAAAAGCAGAAATTGGGCTGGTGAAACAAGACCTAGGATTCATAAGATCTTTTCTCGTGAATATTGAGCAAGAATTGTATAAAGATCTCTGGGCACGTGTTTTAGATGTGGCATACGAGGCAAAAGATGTCATTGATTCGATTATTGTTCGAGATAATGGTCTCTTACATCTTATTTTCTCACTTCCCATCACCATAAAAAAAATCAAGCTTATCAAAGAAGAAGTCTCCAATTTACAAAGAAGATTCCCAAGAACAGGAGCCTCATTGTTGTAAACTCTACCAAGAAGCCGGTTGAAAGCAAGTCATTGACAGCTGGTAAAATAATTGTAGGTTTTCAGGAGGAGACAAACTGGTTAATTAGTAAGCTCACCAGTGGACCGGCAGATCTAGATGTCATTTCGATCACTGGAATGCCGGGTTCGGGTAAAACTACTTTGGCGTACAAAGTATACAATGATGAATCAGTTTGTAGTCATTTCGACCTTAGTGCATGGTGCACAGTCGACCAAAAGTATGACGATAAGAAGTTGTTGGTGAAACTTTTTAATCAAGTTACTGGCTCGGATTTGAAGTTCAGTGAGGATATTGATGTTGCCGATAAGCTACGGAAACAACTGTATGGAAAAAGGTACCTAATTGTGTTAGATGATGTGTGGGATATTGACACATGGGATGAGCTAACAAGACTTTTCCCTGAAGTTGTGAAAGGAAGTAGAATTATTTTGACGACTCGACAAAAGGAAGTGGCTTTTCGTGGAAAGGGCAACACTGATCCTCTTAACCTTCAATTGCTAAGACTAGAAGAAAGTTGGGAGTTATTAGAGAAAAGGGCATTTGGAAAAGATATTTGCCCCGATGAACTATTGGATGTTGGAAAAGAAATAGCCCAAAATTGTAACCTTCCTTTGGTGGCTGATCGTCATTGCAGGTTTGGAAAAGAAAAAGGCCGTGTGGCTTGAAGTTCGAAATAATTTGAGTTCCTATATTTTGAACAGTGAAGTTGATGTGATGAAGGTTATAGAATTAAGTTATGACCATTTACCACATCACCTGAAGCCATGCTTTATCTACCTTGCAAGTTATCTGAAGAACACAAAAATGCACATAGATGTGTTGAAAATGTATTGGCGTGCTGAAGGGCTTGTTGAACAGACGGAGATGAAGAGTGTGGAAGAAATGATGGAAATTTATTTGGATAATTTAATTTCCAGTAGCTTGGTGATTCTTTTCAATGAGATAGGTGATGACCCGACTTGCCAACTTCATGATCTTGTGCATGACTTTTGTTTGATAAAAGCAAGAGAGGAAAAGTTGCTTGGCCAGATAAGTTCAAGTGATCCATCTTCTTCAGATTTGATGCCACGTATAGTGAACTTTGTTTATGATAAGGAGAACTTTGGGTCTAACAGTTTCGTCCTGTTTAGTTCAAAAATACAAAGGCATTCTGGTAAACACCTATATTCTTTGAGGATATCTGGAGACGAGATGGTGAAAGATCATATTTCTGATATATGTCACCTAAGACACTTGAGGCTTCTTAGAGTGTTGATACTGAAGAGCTCTTTTATGAAGGTGAAAGATTCTTTGCTGAATGAAATATGCATGTTGAATCATTTGAGGTTCTTTGTAACACCCCGTACCTTCCCAACCCTACTTGATGACATTGAATAATGTTTACTTAAGTGTCGAGAGTTATAAGTATGTATTTAGAAATGTTAAAGATGAGAAAAATTAAAATTTGGCCTTGTACATGTGACGAGCCTTTTATAGAAAGTGTTTTGTGATTTCGTGGAGCATTTGGGTAAGAACTCGCACACATTTTAACCTCATTTGGTGACTTTAAGTCATGTCTAATTGATGGTTAAGAGCACTAAGTAAGTATTTTGTAGTGTGTTAATAAGGGGTTGGACGATACGTAAACGTTGGATTAGTGGCCGGAAATTTCAGCAAAATGCTGAAACTTGCGCCACTACCCTGTTTCAGGGGTGTGGCGCAAGCCACCAGCCTGCAAAAACTTCAGAGAAGTCCATATTCTTGCGCCACTACCCTGTTTCAGGGGGTGTGGCGCAAGGCACAATAAGTATGCCTTTCCGGCGTCGTTTCGTAACGCAATTCTACGACGATTTCTCGATGGTTTCTTTTGGTTATTTGGAGTTAATTGAGCATTGTTAAAGCTTCAAACACTTCAATATACTCCTACATACTCCTACATGATCAAATCATGAAATGTGAATAGTGATCCAAAATGTTCAATGAAGCCAAGGGCGACTAGAATTTCAATTTTTGCGATCGAAAGGACGAATGAGAATTGTTTAAAAGAATATTGTCGTGACATGATAGAATTACGTAAACATGAGATATATGGTGAATAATACATGGAAGTTCATGGATATTTGTTATTGGGCCCAATTTGAGGCCCAAAAATGGAAGAAACTACATGGGCCCAAAGGCAAAAATGATCCATTCTTGCAATAATTGACCAAGTCAACATATCCCTTAATGCCACATGGGGCTAAGGATGACCTTGGGTCTATATAAAGCCCCCAACATCAGATTTTTATTCCCCAAAGTCTCTCATCACTTTTGGATATTTTACAAACATTTCTTTCATTTCCAAACCCTAAAGCAAATAAACCCTAAGACATATTTGGACAAGATCATCCTATTCCAAGCTTTGGTAAGTGTTTATTTTCGTGGATTAACATATTATATGCATGGGAGATTATGTATATTATGCTAGTTGTGTTGGCAAAAGGATGAATAGTGTATTTTGCCTTTGGTGCAAGATGTGTCATCTTGGTGATTTGAATTTGAATTAGGCCTTGTGCCTTTGATAAAAAAGCATGGTATGGACAAAATATGAACGTGTATGGTGTTATTTTTGGTCTTAAACTTGTTCTTGTCTATAAGTGGAAATTATGGGATTTTGGCCGATATGTGTTATGAGTTGAATTAAGGTGCTTTGATGGATTATTTGTGATGTGTTATGGATAAGAAAGTGTAAAGGAGAAGTATTGTAGTGAAATGTATTGATTTTCATGTATTGGTCAATGTTGGGAATATTATGGAATTTTTGGAATAATAGTATGATCAATGGTTTTGTCAAGGGGAAATGACATGTTTAAAGCCAAACATGTAATTCATTGACATGGTATGTAATTGGTGGTTAATGTGAATTTCATTATATATTTGTAGAGTGACACATAAAGAAGGAGAGGGATTATTATCTACGCATCTAAGGTTGTATATTCGTATTGCGAATCCAAGGTATGTAAGGTTACTTTGTCCGTATCTTTCTGCGGCAAATAATGTCCATTTTGACATGTCACTAGTCCTATCCTGAAATGTGCTAAGGTATCCGATATCCGTTTATCAATAGTCATTGGCATATATTTTCTACTCATGGATCATTTGTGAATCTCATGTCTCATTTTCATGGTTAATGTTCCAAAAGCTCAAATGAGGTCATGTTCCAATGTTTCAATAGTGACTATACTTGTGTCTATTGTTCATGGATTATTGTACAATGGTTCCAATGGTATCATGGTGCTAGTAGTGTTATATTTCTCATGATATTTATTCACTTGTCCTTCCCTCATTGGTCAATGATTCAAAGCTTCCAACAATGTTGTGTTTCAAAGTTCCAAAGTGATGTTATGACTATCAACGTATCAATCTCAAAGTAATGATCAAAGTAATGCAAATGTGGTCAATGATCAAGTACGGGTGGCAAGTCTAGGGGCGTAAGCGTAGCTCGACTCGATCCCGATGTATTGCTTTATGGGTGGCAAGTCTAGGGGCGTAAGCCTAGCTCAACTCGATCCCGATACATTGATTTATGGGTGGCAGGTCTAGGGGCATAAGCCTAGCTCGACCCGATCCCGATGCATTGATTTATGGGTGGCAAGTCTAGGGGCATAAGCCTAGCTCGACTCGATCCCAACATGACGATAAGTCATGGAAAGACCCACTGATCAGTAGGGGCCCGGGTACATTGTTATCATTGAGCATTGAGATAAAGAAAGTAATAAAAGCAATCCACATGGTTTCCAAAATGCAACATGGTGACTTACTTTGATTAGTCATTTGTATGTGAACTCATTGAAATATTCATGCATTGTACAGTTTCATCTGAGCCTTGCATACTCAGTACTTATTTCGTACTGACCCCTCTCGGGGAATTTACCTTACTTGTTGCAGGCGCAGGTACTAGTAGGCCGCCACAGTAGGTTGCCAGCTGTTTGCGGTTCATTGGTGAGCTCCAGTTAGTTCGGGGCTTCTCCGAGTCAGAGTGTATATATGTTTTGAGATTGTACATTGTGTATAAAGCGGGGACTTGTCCCGACTTTTGGTTTATGTTGGTCAATGCATCTGTTAGAGGCTTTTGTAGACGTACGTGGGTATATGTATATAAGGTGACTCATGAAGTTATGTTTTGATGGCCTCAACGGCCAAGTTTCTCAAATGTATATATATATGCCATGATGTCCAATATCCATGATTTCCAAAACTAATAGTTTATGTTCTTATGTGATAGTGAGGTTTCCTATAGCATGCATGAATAGAAGCAAAGATTGGTTCTCTCGGGCCTTGTCGGCTTCGGGTGCCAATCATGTCCCGATTGGATTCGGGGCGTGACAAAAGTGGTATCAGAGCAGTTCGGTCTAAGGATGTCTACAAAGCCGTGTCTGAGTAGAGTCTTACTTATCGATGTGTTGTGCACCACATTTATAAGTAGGAGGCTACGGGACATTTAGGATGTGGTTTCTTTTCTTCATTCTAGATCGTGCAATAGAGCCAATGTTGTAAGTCGCATTGTATCTGATCTTGATATTTATTTTTCTTTGGTATAGTCAAAATGCCGAACACTAGAAGAGGAAGAGGAAAAGGTAAAAGTAAGCTGATAGATAGAATTACTGGAGTGGGAACAAGTAGACCACCACCACCTGAACAAGTTGATCAAGGTGGGGCTGAAACTGAGTTTGCAATGCGAGCTTCTTCTACTTCTTCAGCTCCAGAAGAGCCGAGAAGAAGGGAAGTGCCCGTGGAACCACCGACGAATGCCACTGACCAAGATTTAAGAAATGCAGTACATATGTTGACACAGTTAGTGGCAGCACAGACACAGAGACAGACTGGTCCATTGATCAATGAAGATGATGTGACTAGAGCAGCTAGTCGGCGTACACAGGACTTCTTAAAGCTAGACCCTCCTATCTTCACAGGGTCAGATCCAAAGGCAGATCCACAGGACTTCGTGGATCAAATTCAGAGGGCCTTGGAAGTTATGCATGTGACAGGGGTAGAGACAGTGGAGCTTGCTGCATACAGGTTGAAAGGAGAGGCCATATTGTGGTACGAGGATTGGAAGAAATCCCGTGATATTGGTGTAAATCCACCCAATTGGGAAGAGTTTAAAGTGGCTTTCCTTGATCATTACCTTCCCTATGAGATCCGTGAGGCACGTGCGGATCAGTTTTTAAATTTGCGACAAGGAAATCTGAGTGTGAGGGAGTACAGTTTGCAGTTTAACTCATTGGCTCGATATGCTCCAAATGTGGTGGCGACGATGACAGATAGAGTCCATCGATACGTGGATAGATTGGAGCCATATTTGGTATGAGATTGCACCATTGCTGCCTTAAATTGAGATATGGATATAGCTAGAATACAGGCCTTCGCACAAAAGATGAAAGACCAAAGGCAAAGAAAGAGGATACAAAAGTCTGAGGAAGGGCCATCAAAAAGGACGAGACCTATGGGACAGTCTATGGTGTCCCCAGGAGAATCGGGATCTCGAATGTTACCGCCTAGACCCTCATTTTCTTATTCCACAGCGGGTGCTCACTCTCAGTTCCGAGGGTCTAGGGGTGGTTTATCTGGGCAGAGTAGCGGAGTTCATGGGTCCCAGGCAGCAGGTTTCCCTCGTCAGCAGTGTCAGCACTGCGGGCGTAATCATTCAGGCACATGTCGGTCAGGGATGAATGTCTGCTTTTGGTGTGGTATGCCGGGGCATATAGCGAGAGATTGTCCACAGCGGAGCATGGGTGGTACAGCACCACCGGCTGGGTCGGCTGTTGCGTCCTCAGCATCGGTTCCTTCACTGGGCCGAGGGGTGCAGCCTATGGGTCGTGGTAGAGATATGGGAGGAGCAGCTAGTTCCAGTGGAGCTCAGAATCGCACCTATGCGTTAGTGGACCGACAGAATGAGGAAGCACCTCCTAATGACGGTACAGGTATTTAGGTATATGACCATACTTTACATGATGCATATGTATTGCTTGATTTGAGCTCTACTCCATCGTATATTACTCCATCGACTACCGTGAATGTAAGAGCCCACTAGGGCTATGAGCAAAGCCAATAGAAATATTTCCACTTGTCGGTGAAATTAGTATAGTGAAAGGTACAGTGGATGGTTGTGGTATTATACTACATGCCATGTGAAATATCACTAATGAAGTCAAGTGTAAAAGTTCATAAGTGAAGAAAAGTTCTACGACGAAATCAAAGTGGACCAATTAAGTAGCCATGAGCCTTACGGGTTTATGTATATGTACGCTCATATAGAGATGCATTGGTTGTAATTGAAGCGACATCGTTAACATTCGAGGACGAATGTTCCTAAGGGGGGAAGAATGTAACACCCCGTACCTTCCCAACCCTACTTGATGACATTGAATAATGTTTACTTAAGTGTCGAGAGTTATAAGTATGTATTTAGAAATGTTAAAGATGAGAAAAATTAAAATTTGGCCTTGTACATGTGACGAGCCTTTTATAGAAAGTGTTTTGTGATTTCGTGGAGCATTTGGGTAAGAACTCGCACACATTTTAACCTCATTTGGTGACTTTAAGTCATGTCTAATTGATGGTTAAGAGCACTAAGTAAGTATTTTGTAGTGTGTTGATAAGGGGTTGGACGATACGTAAACGTTGGATTAGTGGCCGGAAATTTCAGCAAAATGCTGAAACTTGCGCCACTACCCTGTTTCAGGGGTGTGGCGCAAGCCACCAGCCTGCAAAAACTTCAGAGAAGTCCATATTCTTGCGCCACTACCCTGTTTCAGGGGGTGTGGCGCAAGGCACAATAAGTATGCCTTTCCGGCGTCGTTTCGTAACGCAATTCTACGACGATTTCTCGATGGTTTCTTTTGGTTATTTGGAGTTAATTGAGCATTGTTAAAGCTTCAAACACTTCAATATACTCCTACATACTCCTACATGATCAAATCATGAAATGTGAATAGTGATCCAAAATGTTCAATGAAGCCAAGGGCGACTAGAATTCCAATTTTTGCGATCGAAAGGACGAATGAGAATTGTTTAAAAGAATATTGTCGTGACATGATGGAATTACATAAACATGAGATATATGGTGAATAATACATGGAAGTTCATGGATATGTGTTATTGGGCCCAATTTGAGGCCCAAAAATGGAAGAAACTACATGGGCCCAAAGGCAAAAATGATCCATTCTTGCAATAATTGACCAAGTCAACATATCCCTTAATGCCACATGGGGCTAAGGATGACCTTGGGTCTATATAAAGCCCCCAACATCAGATTTTTATTCCCCAAAGTCTCTCATCACTTTTGGATATTTTACAAACATTTCTTTCATTTCCAAACCCTAAAGCAAATAAACCCTAAGGCATATTTGGACAAGATCATCCTATTCCAAGCTTTGGTAAGTGTTTATTTTCGTGGATTAACATATTATATGCATGGGAGATTATGTATATTATGCTAGTTGTGTTGGCAAAAGGATGAATAGTGTATTTTGCCTTTGGTGCAAGATGTGTCATCTTGGTGATTTGAATTTGAATTAGGCCTTGTGCCTTTGATGAAAAAGCATGGTATGGACAAAATATGAACATGTATGGTGTTATTTTTGGTCTTAAACTTGTTCTTGTCTATAAGTGGAAATTATGGGATTTTGGCCGATATGTGTTATGAGTTGAATTAAGGTGCTTTGATGGATTATTTGTGATGTGTTATGGATAAGAAAGTGTAAAGGAGAAGTATTGTAGTGAAATGTATTGATTTTCATGTATTGGTCAATGTTGGGAATATTATGGAATTTTTGGAATAATAGTATGATCAATGGTTTTGTCAAGGGGAAATGACATGTTTAAAGCCAAACATGTAATTCATTGACATGGTATGTAATTGGTGGTTAATGTGAATTTCATTATATATTTGTAGAGTGACACATAAAGAAGGAGAGGGATTATTATCTACGCATCTAAGGTTGTATATTCGTATTGCGAATCCAAGGTATGTAAGGTTACTTTGTCCGTATCTTTCTGCGGCAAATAATGTCCATATTGACATGTCACTAGTCCTATCCTGAAATGTGCTAAGGTATCCGATATCCGTTTATCAATAGTCATTGGCATATATTTTCTACTCATGGATCATTTGTGAATCTCATGTCTCATTTTCATGGTTAATGTTCCAAAAGCTCAAATGAGGTCATGTTCCAATGTTTCAATAGTGACTATACTTGTGTCTATTGTTCATGGATTATTGTACAATGGTTCCAATGGTATCATGGTGCTAGTAGTGTTATATTTCTCATGATATTTATTCACTTGTCCTTCCCTCATTGGTCAATGATTCAAAGCTTCCAACAATGTTGTGTTTCAAAGTTCCAAAGTGATGTTATGACTATCAACGTATCAATCTCAAAGTAATGATCAAAGTAATGCAAATGTGGTCAATGATCAAGTACGGGTGGCAAGTCTAGGGGCGTAAGCCTAGCTCGACTCGATCCCGATGTATTGCTTTATGGGTGGCAAGTCTAGGGGCGTAAGCCTAGCTCAACTCGATCCCGATACATTGATTTATGGGTGGCAGGTCTAGGGGCATAAGCCTAGCTCGACCCGATCCCGATGCATTGATTTATGGGTGGCAAGTCTAGGGGCATAAGCCTAGCTCGACTCGATCCCAACATGACGATAAGTCATGGAAAGACCCACTGATCAGTAGGGGCCCGGGTACATTGTTATCATTGAGCATTGAGATAAAGAAAGTAATAAAAGCAATCCACATGGTTTCCAAAATGCAACATGGTGACTTACTTTGATTAGTCATTTGTATGTGAACTCATTGAAATATTCATGCATTGTACAGTTTCATCTGAGCCTTGCATACTCAGTACTTATTTCGTACTGACCCCTCTCGGGGAATTTACCTTACTTGTTGCAGGCGCAGGTACTAGTAGGCCGCCACAGTAGGTTGCCAGCTGTTTGCGGTTCATTGGTGAGCTCCAGTTAGTTCGGGGCTTCTCCGAGTCAGAGTGTATATATGTTTTGAGATTGTACATTGTGTATAAAGCGGGGACTTGTCCCGACTTTTGGTTTATGTTGGTCAATGCATCTGTTAGAGGCTTTTGTAGACGTACGTGGGTATATGTATATAAGGTGACTCATGAAGTTATGTTTTGATGGCCTCAACGGCCAAGTTTCTCAAATGTATATATATATGCCATGATGTCCAATATCCATGATTTCCAAAACTAATAGTTCATGTTCTTATGTGATAGTGAGGTTTCCTATAGCATGCATGAATAGAAGCAAAGATTGGTTCTCTCGGGCCTTGTCGGCTTCGGGTGCCAATCATGTCCCGATTGGATTCGGGGCGTGACATTCTTATACATTGGGAAGATAGATGTTAAATCTCTGCCTTTATCTTTCTCAAACCTCTGGAATCTAGAAACCCTGTCGGTGTATAACAAAGGATCAACCCTATCGGTGTATAACAAAGGATCAACCTTGGTACTATTACCGAGAATTTGGGATCTTGTAAAGTTGCGAGTGCTGGTTCTTTCTTTGATATGGATACAGATGAACCAATACTGATAACAGAGGACACAAAGTTAGAGAACTTGAGAGTATTAGAGACACTCGTGCTTTCCTATTCCAAAGATACAAAGGATATCTTCAAAAGGCTTCCCAATCTTCAACAACTTTCATTTCTTCTCAAGGAATCATGGGATTATTCAACTGAGAGATATTGGTTCCCAAAATTCGATTCTCTAACTAAACTAGAATTCCTCGATGTAGAATTTGAAAGTTCAAATTCAAATGACAGTGGGTCCTCTGTAGCCACAAATTGGTCGTGGGATTTTCACTTCCCTTCCAATTTGAAAAAATTGTTGTTGAGTGACTTTCCTCTGTCATCAGATTCACTGTCAACAATAGCAAGACTGCCCAACCTTGAAGAGCTGATCCTTATTAGAACAATCCTGCAGGGGGAAGAATGGAACATGGGGGAGGAAGACACCTTTGACAAACTCAAATATTTGAAGTTGAGAGGAGTGACTGGCTAAGTGGGAGGTTGGAGAGGAATCCTTTCCCGTGCTTGAGAAATTACAACTGTGGAGATGTCGTAAGCTTGTAGTTTCGGGAATATTGGTTCATTGAAAATTATCCAACTTGTAGGAAGTCCTCAACTTGAAGATTCCACTCTGAAGATTAAGGAATATGCTGAAGATATGAGGGGAGGGGACGAGCTTAAGATCCCGTTATTCAAGTAGCTCTTAAGCACCATCAGAACAGGTTCTTCTCTATTCTTTTGCTTCTTAAGAGATGCCTACAATGGGTTTAATATGATACTAAGTCTCAACTGAACTGTCTGTGTGTGTGTAAATTAACGTAGTGGGATAACGTTTTGTAAACACCATTCTGGGATGACATTGATTAATATTTCTGTGACTTTTTTATGTCTGACTATATCTGCAGAATTGTTTCCTTCTATGACTTTTTATGCCCATTTTCTTCAGTTTCTTGTATTCTTACTTCTTCCACCTGATAAAGTTGTATGCACATTTTATACTAATCTTCAAGGCAAGTTATTTGTTTGAAGCAGCAAGATTTAAAAGGGTCATTTCTTCTTTAAAATAATATCACATGAACCTACTCCATCTTCTTTCTTGCTTTTATTTTGTCCCATTGATTAATTCGCATCATTATTTCTAACTATCATCAAAGAGTGTGTTACCAAATTTTATGCACATTTTATGCCTTGCTAGTTGATGTGCAACTGCTATGCCTCGCACTGCGGGTTTGCCGCCACCGAACGCCGGCGACTTCAACTGTAAGTCTCTCTTTGAAACATACATGGGATTGCTGATTCTCTGATATGATGGGCAAGAAGGAAGCCAAACAAAAGGTTCGCAACCTCTGTACCATATGCAAGTTATCTCAGTTTCTGTAAATCTTTCAAGAAATACCATCATCACAAACAATGTGAAACCTCTTCAGGTAATAAAGTTACCGAGAAAGTCCAATGCAATAAGAAGTGGGATATTCGCAGTGCAAAGAGTTTGAATTGTGATGCAGGGTGGTGGAATTTACGTCACCAAGAATCAGCCACCGATAAGCATTTGAAGTTGAGGGGCTGCTGTTTCTTATGATCAAGATGTTCAAATACGTGCTGCTGTACAACATTTTGCCTCATGTGCAACAGTAAGTGTCGTTCCTATTAATACACAAATGCAGGATATTTCCCTCCTGTTTGTAAGAAAAAAGAAGTTTCTTTTCTGCAGGTGGCACCTTTAGTCCTATTAAGTATAGGATTGATGAGCTTTGGTGGAAGCCTATCTCATTCAGAACCCTGATGCCTAACTGGCCTTTATTGTGTTGTTTACCAGTTTGTTAGCTGTGTTGTTTTGTAAGTGTTGCCTCTGGTTTGTCAATAAGTATCATATGTAAGTATGTTATTGCTAGTGACTTTGATCGATAAATGATCATCTTAACCTTTTGTTTTCTCCACTTTCTCCTATTTCCTTTGCTAAATTTATCTCCAGTTTCATCATGTGGACTAAATATGTAGAATTTTTATGGTTAATTCTTCAGTGCTTCAGAAGTACAAATTTGACAACGTGGATTTACTTTGGAACATAACAGATGAAAAAGCTATGTTAGAATATAATGAATCTTTGAATGAAGAATCAACATAAGGTAATTGCTGGTGCAACTTCACTTGTAATGCAGAAAACTCAAATCATCTAGCCTCTATATCTACCGAATGGCTGACAGTGCATGTTGAGCAACTAGTTAATGCACACGTGATGAAAGAAAAAGAAGTGCAGTTGGATGAATTCGCCGAACTTGCTGTGGTAGCCAACTCTGCATGTGTGAATAATTTAGCTGCACAGGCTGCTACTCCTGCTCCAACTGTTATCGTACCCCGTAGCTGATGCACTAGCCCCTGAGGGATATATCGCTCGGGCATCTTCCTAAATCATCCAAGAGGAATAAGAAGGTTACAACTTCCACAAGATCTAGCAGGTTGTGATAATGACCATGTATATTTTACTTATGTGCAAGGTTAAGAGCAAGATCATCAATTTACTTTGAAGCAACAAGATTTGATAGGGCCATTTCTTATTTCAAATAATTTCACATGTACAAAGAAGTAGTGTGAGAATATCTACTCCACTTTCTTTCTTTGTTGTATTTTCTACCATTAATTTAGTACCATTATTTGTTAGAATATGTTACAAAATCTGTGATGATTTTCTTTTATGTCGTAAAACTATTTGATGATTATACCATATGTGATTTTCTTCTAGTTGGTGCTTTTATATGCTAGCTTGTTAGTGAATGGTTTGTCCCTTACTAGGATTTATAAAAGTAACTATTTGGTTGACATTGAAGGTGTTTGGATTTAAAAAAACTGGACTTTTTGATTATTTTTTTTAAAGAGAAAACGGAGAAATATAGTCTTCAATTTTGTGATTTAGAGCAAATATATTCCTCGTTAAAAAAGTGGTGCATATATATCCTTGTCGTTTAATAAATAGTGCATATAATACTTTTTTTTGTTAACAGACCTATATCTTCTGAATCAAAAAAGAAATTCTAAACTGATTTTAAAAGTATTACAAATCTTCAAAAGAAACACCAAAAACTGGATTTTGAGTTTTTGAAATATAAACAAGAGGGAGTTGCTCGGATGGTAAGCACCCCTCACTTCCAACCCAAAGGTTGTGAGTTCAAGTCACTAAAGGAGCAAAAGGGGTGGGAGCTCCTAGGGAAGAGTTAAAAATGTGTTTCTGAAAAAAATGTGTTTTTATTTCTCATTTTAAACATTTTGCTTATATAAAAATGGGGTAGATTCCCTCCAACTCAAACATGTAATTTACTAATCTTGGAATTGTAAGCTAGCTATTTGATTCTTGTTTTTGATGGTGCCCTTTCAACTACTTCTTTAGCTAATTAATTGATCGAATCGTTATCTCCACAAAAAAATTTCAAGAATAACTTCGAAAATATAAACACTAACAACTACTATAACAGTAACATAGCCAGTGTAATCCAACAAGTGAGGTATAACGAGAGTAGTGTGTACACAAACCTTATCCTACAAGGTAGAGAGACCATTTGCGATAGACCCTCAGAAATACTAACAACTACTACAAAATAAAAATCTTTTAGTGTGAAAATAGTTAGCCAAAGTTGAATGCACTCAACTTTACAAAATCTTCTTTTGACTATGTTTGATGGATACTCTTTTAATATAAAAGTCTGGGAGTACAATGAACCTACCACCATATTTGTCATTTTTTATTTTTTTTTCTCTTTTCCAACATTTTACTTATTTTATCGGAACACATTTTTCTTCGTACCAAACACATCATGTGTGCTTAACGAAAAAAGAACGGGATTCGAGGAAGGGCCGAACCATAAGTGTTGTATTGTAAGCAGCCTTACCATGTATTTTTGTAAGAGGCTGTTCCATGACCTCCGAACAACTACTTTAACCGTTACTGTAAGGCTCCCCTTCAGGAAATCAATTGACGAGAGGAAAAATATTCAGGAGAATAAAATGGCAGCACCAACAGGTTCTTATACTGTTCTGATTGCTGCAGTTGAAATTGGCAATGTTAAAATATGATCCATATTACTTGTGTAATAAATGGCTACCTACCAGCTGTGCTTCTAATTGGCTAACTAAATAATAATAGATTATTAGCAGAGTAGGTTAGTAAAATAACACCAGGCATTTTAGACTTCCAATAATCTGCACATGTGATCACATATTCCAATAATACCAACAGGCAGCAGAATTAAACAATTGTTTAAGAAGATAATCTTGGAGATGTAAATCTAGATCTACCTATTTGATTCTTCTTTCAACTACACTTCAATTAGCAAACTACATCAACTACTCTGACAAAATCATTTTGATCCCATAGATAGCTTACTTCTTTGCAACTGTTCAACATTATTTCTCAAACAAGGGCTTCTATTGCTAAACTTCAGACCGTGAAAAGGTAAGATCATGTTCAAAGTCTCTTGTTTTCTATATCTTCAATTGGAAATCTACCAGGAATTTTCATTTTTCATAACAACCCAAAGATATAACAGAAAGATTTTTTCCTTTGATTGTATTGACAACATAATAACATGGTCTAGAAAATGATAAAAACAATTTATTATGTTTGGTAGGGTTGAAATTATCTCTTAAAGATACTTCTAAGCAGTGTTTATCCATTTAGATCTGTTAAAAGTGAACTCTTTAAGTAATGAAAGACTTGAGAAGTCAATGAATTGTACTTTAGTAATCTTGGAATTCTAAATCTAGATATAGCTATTTGATTGGTCTATCTGTTGTTGGTAAAAAGGGGGTTAAACTAACTAAGAGGGATTTAAACAGCCAATTTGAAACACAAAAATCTGCATAATTCAAAATTCAAGATTCTAAAATATCTCAACCTGCTCAAAAATTTAAAATTCAAATTCTACCTTAAATCTAAACAACTTATTAGCTAAAAGGTATTGCAATAACTAAATCAAATTTCAACAGGTATGTTCTATTGGGGTGGCCAAGAGTCGCATCGATGTCAAGTATAGGTTTCTAAAAGGCATAATACATAAACATGACCTTTGACTTGGCCTCAGCTCGCATTGATGACCTCTAATTTTGGGTGTGCACAAGTAGGCAGTTAATCTTGTATAAAGTTGAATAAGTAGACACACGCATTTTATGTGGTATATTACATGTAGGACGTCACGTAGGAAATGAAGTGGCCATGTAAGACGTCACATAGGACGCATACGTCTACTTGTTCAACTTTATATAAGTTTAAGTGCCTACTTGTGCACACCCAAAGTTGGAGGTCATAAACGCGAGCTATGGCCAAATTAAAGGGCACATTTATCTATTATGAAAATGAACAACAACAAAAACATACCGAGTGAAATCCCACAAAGTGAGGTCTGAGGAGGGTAGAGTGTACGCAGATCATACCACTACCTCGTGGAAGTAGAGATACTGTTTCTGAAAGACCCTTGACTCAAGTGCAGCAAATTCAGGTACAAAAAAGAAAGGGAATAGTACTGAAGAAAATATAACAAGTAATAAGGAAACAATGCAAAGTCTATAAGAAGGGAACAAAAATAAAAACAAAATAGTGCAATAATCGAAACACAAATAAATAATATGATAGATGATCGAAAACAATACTAAACAATGAAAAATATAAAAAACAAGAACTACAATAATACAACTAGTACAATGACACGAAGCAAATAATATAAAGTGAACAGAGTTCCCACTTGGAAGTTTGATTAACTTTCTCTCTTTTTTTCCTTTTTCTTTCTGGACTTTTTGGAAAATACTATGCATGAAAAAAAATCTTAATGCTGAAATTTTTTTCTTCACTACCCATAAACCAAACATCTCCCAACAATTTTGAAGCAGTTGGATCAAATAACAAAGCAAGCAGAGGATATTTTCATCAAGTGAAAAGGTCAGTAACTCATCTAATAGTTTGTTTAATTTTTGGTACTCTCATCTTTATTGGAGTACAATTAGTTTGAACATAAATTAGACGTATTATCTATCACTTAATCATGGTTACTCAATGTATAATGTATAATTTCATTTCATTAAATTAGTTAACCATAATAAGTTGTACTCCCTCCGTTCAAAATTACTTGTCACTTTTGGACTTGGCACATCCATTAAGAAAACAATGATTGACATAGTAATTTTACCATATTACCCCTATTAATTGAGGTTTAGTAGTAATACGTATTGAAAAATGATTTGGAGAATAGATAATTAATGCTAAGGTTAAAAGATGGGAAAAAATAATTGTCTTTTATTGATATGTCAAAAGTGACAAGTAAAAACGCACAATGTTTTGAAGACATATGCAGCAATATCAAGAGGATTAAGATGAACTTTTTGTTGTTATTTCAGTTTTGGTGTAAAGAGGAAATTTTTGTTGTTATTTCACTTCTGATCTCAATGTTGTTTCCTGCTATGACTTTTTATGCTGATAAAGTTTTATGATGCATCAGGTCTTGAGAACTTAGAAGGAAAATCACAATCATGGAAAAAGGAAAAGATAATGAAGGAGAAAGAGAGAAAGAGGCCGAAGCAAACAACTCATTGGTATGTAATACAAGTCATTAAACTAATATTGACTTGCATGATTATCCAACTTATCTATTCATAGACTATTGTGTTTTATTACAACCCATAAAGGTAAGTGCCTTCGAAAATTTAATATGACATTTGGTCTTTTGGCAGGTGTCATTTTCTGCTCTTCGCAAGGACGTTGTCAGTGTTCTGGATATAATGGATAGGTTAAAGCACGAAGAAAATCAAACAGCTCTGGACCTGGATCTAATTGAAGAGCTGCAATTGGTGCTGGCATTTATTTGTACATACGTCCAACTTTCTTATTCCGATTTGGAGCAGTTTGAAGATGTAATGACTGTCCATAGGCGAGAAGTTAAAGATCTGCTTCGTTCAATTTTGTATGATGTAGACATCAATGTGGCGGATAAATACGACTTGCATCATGTCCTTCCAAGCCTGAGGGAGAATATCAATCATTGTATCAGCTCGCATCATCGTTCTATATCCAGTGCAGCCATGAATGACGAGCAGTTGAATCTCCTCCTACAGAATCTCCATCATCTATCCAAGTATCTTGCTGAACAGATTTTTCCATTAGTGACTCAGTGTGAGATTCTTCAGAATGTATGTGGTAACATAAGAGATTTCCATGGGTTGATAGTGAATGGTTGTGTTGAGCACGACATTGTGGAATATGTCTTACCTCAGTTTCAACCTACGGCTGCGAAAGTAGGACGCTTCATTTGGGATGATCATATTGATAGAAATTCTTGTCTCTTCAAGCTAGCTCATCTATTCTTGAAGATTATTCCAATTGAACTGGAGGTTATGCACATATGTTATACCAATTTGAAAGCTTCAACTTCAGCAGAAGTTGGACGCTTCATTAAGCAGCTCCTGGAAATATCTCCGGACATTCTTAGAGAATATCTGATTCATCTACAAGAGCACATGGTAAATGTTATTACAGCTAGCACTTCAGGGGCTCGAAATATTCATGTCATGATAGAGTTCCTATTAATTGTTCTTACTGATATGCCGAAGGACTTTATTCATCATGACAAATTATTTGATCTTATGGCACATATTGGAGCACTTATCAGGGAGGTATCAACTCTCGTTCACGACTTAGAAGAAAAATCAAGGAATAAAGAGAGTACAGATGAAACAAGTCGTGCAACTCTAGACTTGCTGAAAAATATTGAACTCCTCAAAAAAGATCTCAAACATGTTTATCTGAAATCCCCACGCACATCTCAATGTTGCTTCCCCATAAATGATGGACCACTGTTCATGCATCTGCTACACATACACTTAAAAGATTTGCTCGATTCCAATTCTTATTCAATTGCATTGATAAAGGAGGAAATTGGGCTGGTGAAAGAAGTCTTAGAATTCATAAGATCTTTTTTCTCAAACATTGATCAAGAATTGTGTAAAGATCTTTGGGCACGTGTTTTAGATGTGGCATATGAGGCAAAAGATGTCATTGATTCGATTATTGTTGGAGATAATGGTCTCATACATCTTATTTTCTCACTTCCCCTTGCCATAAAAAAGATCAACCTTATCAAAGAAGATGTCTCAAATTTACTTGAGAAGATTCCAGAGAGCAGGAGCTGCATTGCTGTAAACTCTCCCAAGAAGCCAGTTGAAAGCAAGTCATTGACGGCTGATAAAATAATTGTAGGTTTTGAGGAGGAGACACAGTGGATAATTAGTAAGCTCACCAGTGGACCGAAAGATCTAGATGTCATTTCAATCACTGGTATGCCGGGTTCGGGCAAAACTACTTTGGCGTACAAAGTATACAATGATGAATCAGTTTGTAGTCATTTCGACCTTCGTGCATGCTGCACAGTCGACCAAGAATATGATGAGAAGAAGTTGTTGGTGAAACTTTTTAATCAAGTTACTAGCTCGGATTTGATGTTCAGTGAGGATGTTGATGTTGCTGATATGCTACGGAAACAACTGTTTGGAAAGAGATACCTAATTGTGTTAGATGACGTGTGGGATACTACTACATGGGATGAGTTAACAAGACCTTTCCCTGATGTTGTGAATGGAAGTAGAATTATTTTGACGACTCGACAAAAGGAAGTGGCTTTTCATGGAAGTGGCAACACTGATCCTCTTAACCTTCGTTTGCTAAGACCAGAAGAAAGTTGGGAGTTATTAAAGAAAAGGGCATTTGGAAACGAGAGTTGCCCTGATGAACTATTGGATGTTGGAAAAGAAATAGCCCAAAATTGTAACCTTCCTTTGGTGGCTGATCTGATTGCTGGAGTCATTGCAGGTTTGGAAAAGAAAAAGGTTGTATGGCTTGAAGTTCGAAATAATTTGAGTTCCTATATTTTGAACAGTGAAGTTGATGTGATGAAAGTTATAGAATTAAGTTATGACCATTTACCACATCACCTGAAACCGTGCTTTCTCTACCTTGCAAGTTATCCGAAGGACGAAGAAATCACCAGATATGAGTTGAAAATGTATTGGCGTGCCGAAGGACTTGTGGAATAGAAAGAGATGAAGAGTGTGGAAGAAGTTATGAAGGTTTATTTGGATAATTTAATTTCCAGTAGCTTGGTACTTGCTTTCAATGGGATAGGTGATTTTCCGATTTGCCAACTTCATGATCTTGTGCATGATTTTTGTTTGATAAAAGCAAGAGGGGAAAAGTTGTTTGGCCAGATAAGTTCAAGTGATCCATCTTCTTCTTCAGATTTAATGCCACGTATAGTGAACATTTATTATGCTAAGGAGCACTTTGGGCCTAACAATTTTGTCCTGTTTAGTTCAAAAATGACGAGGCATTCTGGTAAACACCTATATTCTTTGAGCATAACTGGAGACGAGATGGTGAAAGATCATATTTCTGATATATGTCACCTAAGACACTTGAGGCTTCTTAGAGTGTTGAACCTGCATTACTCTTTTATCATGGTGAAAGATTCTTTGCTGAATGAACTATGCATGTTGAATCATTTGAGGTACTTAGACATTGAGACTGAAGTTAAATCTCTTCCTTCATCTTTCTCAAACCTCTGGAATCTGGAAACCCTAATTATTAATAACAAAGTATCAACCTTGGTACTATTACCGAGAATTTGGGATCTTGTAAAGTTGAGAGTGTTGTCCATGAATGCTTGTTCATTCTTTGATATGGATACAGATGAACCAATACTGGTAGCAGAGGACTCAAAGTTAGAGAACTTGAGAGTTTTAGAGAAACTCGTGCTTTCCTATTCGAAAGATACAGAGTATATGTTCAAAAGGCTTCCCAATCTTCGAAGGCTCGATACTACTCTCAAGGAATCATGGGATTATTCAATAGAGCGATATTGGTTCCCAAAATTGGATTTCCTAACAGAACTAGAAACCCTCGTTGCAGAATTTGAAAGTTCAAATTCAAACGACAGTGGGCCCTCTGTAGTGACAAATTGGTCATGGGATTTTCACTTTCCTTCGAATTTGAAAATATTGCAGTTGATTGCCTTTCCTCTGACATCCGATTCATTATCAACAATAGCGAGACTGCCCAACCTTGAAGAGTTGTCCCTTTTTACAACAATCATCCATGGGGAAGAGTGGAACATGGGGGAGGAAGACACCTTTGACAATCTCAAACTTTTGTATTTGGAAGAAGTAACTCTTGCTAAGTGGGAGGTTGGAGAGGAATCATTTCCCGTGCTTGAGAAATTAGAACTGTCGGGATGTCGTAAGCTTGAGGAGATTCCGTCTAGTTTCGGCGATATTTGTTCATTGAAAATTATCCAACTTGCAGAGAGCCGTCAACTTGAAGATTCCGCTCTGAAGATTAAACAATATGTTGAAGATATGATGGGAGGGGAGCTTAAGGTCGAAATATTTTGAGCACCAACGGAACAGGTTCTTCTCCATTCTTTTGCTTCTTAGAAATAAAATATACGAGTGCTGTTCTGATTCTTGTAGTGGCAATTACCGCAGTGTTAAAAGATGTCTACAATGTGTTTGATGAAAGTTTCAACTGAACTGTTTGTGAATGCTAAATAGAAAATGAGCAGATAATTAAGTTTAAACTGGCAAGTGTTTGTTGATTTGTTGATTCCATCTTGCTCTGCTGATGTGTGCGACCATCTCATCCAAAAACTTTAGTTGTTAATAACTTACTTATACATCTGCCCCTGACCTTGGTAACTCAAAAATAGAAGCATCAAAACTAGCTATCTAGGTAAATTAGCAGTGCTTGAATAACTCTATAGTTATAGGTTTTGTTTTCTTGAATATTTGGGTCTTCTATTTTCTTCTTTATCGTATAAACTACTCTTTTTTTTGTGTGTGTGTATGTGTGTAAATTAACATTGTGGGATAACGTTTTGTAAACACCATTTGATGTTTGAACTCGCCCAATATCTCGAAAATGACTTTTTATGTCTGACTACTGCAAAATTGTTTCCTTCTATGACTTTTTATGCTTCTTTCTTCAGTTTCTTGTAATCTTACTTCTTTCTCCTGATAAAGTTTTATGCTTCAGACCTTGAGAACTAGAAAGGAAGGGCAGGAGAAGTTACTTTGGAAAGTACAATCATGGAAAGAGGGAAAAAATGGAGAAAAGAGAGGAGGAAGCGAACAACTCATCGGTACGTCATACAATAGACATCCATATTATATGTTACACATATGTTTAAAGAATTGTTATTCAAAAGTTCATAATCTGAAGCATAAATAATAAAAGTTTTTCTTTCTGTCCCTGTCAAAAAGCAGAACCCTTCCCTGCTGCCCCCAGCTCCTCCACCATGCCCAGTTCACCTCCTAGTCGACGTGCCGTTGCTATGCCTCGGACTCCAAGTTTTCTACCACCGAACACCGGCGACTTCAACTGTAAGTCTCTCTTGAAACATACATGGGATTGCTGACTCTGATATGATGGGCAAGAAGGAAGTCAAACAAAAGGTTGGCAACCTCTGTACCATATGAAAGTTATCGTATATCTCATTTTTTCAAGTTCTTGTAAATCTTTCAAGAAATACCATCATCACATACATGTGAAAACTCTTCAGCTAATAAAGTTACCAAGAAATTCCAATGCAACAAGAAGTGGGATACTTGTGTGCAAAGAGTTTGATTGTGATGCAGGGTGGTGGAACTCACGTGCACCAAGAATCAGCCACCGATAAGCATTTTTGAAACAAGTAAATTTTTGAGTTGAAACCACCATCTGGTGAAGTTTGAACAGTCACCAGATGGTGGTTTAAACTCTAAGGTGACAAGCACACACCATGGGGAGGGCGATTTCAAGCTCAAGGAAGAATTTAGTGAAGCCCATCTCCTTCAGAATCCTGATGCATATGGTTAGTGTTCCGAGAAACCTATCTGGCCTTTGTTATGTTGTTTCCAAGCTTGTTATCTGTGTTGTTTTGCAACTGTTGCCTCTAGTTTGTCAGTAAGTATCATGTGTAAGTATGTAATTGCTCAGTGACTTTGCTAAATTTATCTTCCGTTTCATAATGTGGACTAATCATGTTAGAGTCTTGATATTGTTGAATATAGAACTGTTATATATGGTTAATTCTTTAGTTCTTCTGAAATACAAATTTGATAATGTGGTTTTACTTTGTAACATAACAGAGGAAGACAAATCGGTCATGGGATTTTCACTTCCCCTCCAATTTGAAAATATTGGTGTTGCGTGACTTCCCTCTGACATCCGATTCACTATCAACAATTGCGGGACTGCCCAACCTTGAAGAGCTGTTCCTTGAGAGGACAATCATCCAGGGGGGAGAATGGATGATACAATCCAAATCGGTGTCAACCTTTTTGGACTTGTGTTTTCGGAAAGACAACAAGGGACCCAAACCACAAAGAGCTCAAGACCACATGGAGACGGTTGGAGGGTCCATTTTGCATCCATTTTGCACTCCAAGTAAAGCAATATAGCGTATGGAAGATAGCTTGGAGACAAGGGGATCATTGGAGGGGCGTTGGAGAGTCAAAAGGACCTCAACGACGCGCTGGGATGACCTGCGACCTCACCTGCGCGCGCAGGTGAGTGACCTGCGGCCGCAGGTGCCTCCTGCGCCCACCACCTGCGCGCGCAGGTGGTCTCCTGCGAGGGTCCTTGGGCCTAACCGGCCAGCTTGCCTTTTTGAGTTAAATGGGTCATTGTTTGGCCCATAAAATGTAATAAGAACCCCTCTAGTATAAATACTAGTTCTTCCTTCATTTTGTGGGGCTGGGAGATGATATTGAATATGTATGACTCCATATGGAGCATTGAGGGCTTGGAAGGCCAATGTTGATGTTTGCCTAGAAACGGGGTTGCGAGGGAGTTACGATTCCCTCAAGGTCTTCGTAAGAATAGGGTGCTTAGTGTAGGATTATTCAATTGGAGTTTTAGGGTTTGATATACCCTTTGGTTTCATTGATTTCCTCATTTTGTGTCTTGTTATCTATCTTTATTTATCTCTCTTTATTTTCCGTATTTTTGATTCTATCTTTTCCTCGTGTTTTCGTGGTTATTGTCGATATTGTATTTTGTACGTTATCATTTGGTATCAGAGCCGAGCTTGAATTCGTTCCCACAAATTCAATCTTGGGTGTGTTGTCCAAAGGGAAAATCAAAAATAAAATTTTAAAAAAAAAAAAAAAACTGAAATTTCGTTTTTGGAAAATCCCAAAATATATTTTTTATGTGTTTGAGTTTTATTGTTGTTTCAACACTAGGTTTGTTTCTCTAGTGTTTTCTTGAGTCGGAATCTTGAGTTTGGATGCGTTGTGATTTGAGTGGATTTGAAGAAAGCTATTTGTTGTTGTTCTTGAGCTTGAAGAAAAATAGAAAAGTGGGTTTTAGATCTTGTGATATTGGTGTGGATTTGAAGGTTAAAGGTTGTTGAAAAGTGTTCCCCGCGTTGAAAGGAACATAAATCTGAAAGATCGTCGAATTCCAAGTTCGTTTGAGTGAGGCTCAAAATTTTGTTGATTGTTGTTGTTCTTGTTGTTTTTGATGTTCTTGGCATCTTCATATATTCAAGAGAAGAAGATAGCAAAAAGGTGGTGTTTGATCTTGCAAGAGCAATAATTAAGGAAGGAGAGTGAAAAAGGGCCCACAGAACAAGAAAAATCAGAGTTGCCAACGAGCTGGCAGGGGCATCTGCGCCCACCACCTGCGCACGCAGGTGGGCACCTGCGGCCGCATGTGGCCAACGCAGGTCACATGCCAGCTTACTGTTTTCCACCTGCGTTCAGCCATCTGCGTGGGCATGTCATGGCCTGCGTCCGCAGGTCATTCCAGCACACCTAAACAATCCAAAATCCAATTTTACTCAGGTTCCATTATCTTAGTTTCATTTCTTGATTCTTTAATTCATTTATTGATTCCTAAACTAGTTATCAACGGGTAATCTTCCTTACTTAGTTGATTGATTAGTCATAGAGTCCGTTCTTTCTTAGTCCGTTTTCTTTGTGCTTTTCTAGTTTAGCTTCGTAGTTAACTTCTTGTTTCAAGTCCTATTAGTTTATAATCGAGTCGTCCTTCTTTCTTTAAACAAGAATCTATTCCGGCCAAGAGTAGCAATCGACACTTTGTGTACTACCGAAGTATAGGCAATCTTCAACACTAGCCGCTCCAATTGTGAGGCAATCAGAGGTGTGTAAACACGAGTGATTGTGAGCTTCATTTTGCTAACGCTAACGTTGTTTATTGTCTTTGTTGAGTGTCTTAATTGCTAGGTACAATGGCCTCGGAGAAAGAAATTCAACTTCCCATGAGCAAAGACATGTTGAAATCTATATGGGATAAGATTGAGTACATGAACCATACCATAGGAGCGATGGAAGGTCGTTTAGACTCTTTGGATGGTATCATGTCAAGCATGGTTTGTGAAATGGCGAACATTGAGGAGTCGTTAGATTCCATGGATCCTGCTTTCCAAACCAACTCACAAGCATCACCAAGTGGACTAGTCCAAAGTTCACCAACCCAAGAATGTAATTTGGTGATCTTGGAAGGGGATAATGAGCCCAGTAGCTGCTTGAAAGACGTGGGCAAGGAACACTTGATAGTGGGACTTGCCAACACACATTCCTTGCTACCTACTAACCGTGATGCTAACATTTTACCTAGTATCTCCCCTACTCTTGTGCAGGTCCATGAACTTCCAAAGGAGGATCCAAGGAGAGTTCCTTGCGATCATATGCTTGAAGACCTAACGGAGTTCTTGTCTAAGGATTCCAACTTTGGGAAGAGCGACGAGGACTTCCCAAAGGAGCAAATGAGCTCCCACATTGAACACCAAGGTGAAGACCATACATTGTGCGAGCCACACGGTAAAAATGCTAACCCTTACACTTTGCTAACTTCAAAATATCTTGATGTGGCTAGTGGCCAAGTGAGTGTGATTGGTGGCTTGTCTAATGTAGAGTCTTACGAGTCTTCCCTTTGTGATACTCTTGGTAGTGCTAAGTTGCATGATGATCAAGTTCTTGTTGTGAGTTTGCAAACACTAGTTGATCCTATAGATGACCGAATTGACTCTTCTAGCAAGATCAATTTGTGTCCACCTAGTGCTAGCGCTTATAACTCGAATGAGATCCCATGGCCGTGTGAAAAGAGTATTCACACACTAGTTGACCCTTGTGAAAATCAAGGTGAGTCTGTGATGGTATGTGAATTGCCTACAACTAGTGAAGGAGTGTGTATTGATCAACTTGCTCTTGAATCAAATCCGCTACTTGAGGATGTTTGTGATGTGATTAGTGAGCCTCAAGTTAGTGACGATGTTGATAATGTTGATCATTTGAATAGGAGTGACCCCTTGAGTGTTTCTTTAAATGAAAATTCGCTTACTTGCTTCGCTCATAGGGATGTTCATGCGAATGAAACTTCTTCAAAATTGGATAATTGTCTTTTTGAGAGTAGTTCTACATGTTCCAATCCTTCTTCTTGGATTGATCCTTCTCTCTTTAAGCATAATTTCTTATTTGAAGATGTTGAAATCACTCCTTGTGGATTACCTAGTGGTGTGGATCATGTTAATGATGTAGCTCTTCTTGAGGGCTACACTCTATATAACAACCCACTATGGTGTGATAACATTCCACCTAAAGATGGAAATCTCTTCTTGGAAGATGAGAGTACTCTTGTAGGAATGGAATGTGAGAAAATGAAAGGTGTTATTTGTTTAGAAATTGCTTCCTCTTCTATGAGTGGTCCCATTGTTGAAGATACTCATTTTGGTGATCTTGAATCTAATAATGAGTACAAGAATGAGAACACCTTAGTTGAAGTTGACTGGAGAGACACCTTTCTCTACCCTCTCTTTGCTTATAATACTATCAACTATAGTATAGAGGGTATGTATAATTGTGAGGTTGGCACCTTCGGGGAAAATGGGTATTGTCTTAACCCATGTACTTGGATACTTCTCCCATTTGACCCCGGTGACCTCTTGGAATGTGGTGACTCTTGTACACCCAACTTGGTGCTTGGTCAAGACGACAAGCAAATTTTGAATGAGTTTG
The DNA here is from genome assembly GCA_031232105.1 of Capsicum rhomboideum. NCBI lineage: Eukaryota > Viridiplantae > Streptophyta > Magnoliopsida > Solanales > Solanaceae > Capsicum > Capsicum rhomboideum. Next base: position 143,559,019 of record CP124713.1, read on the forward strand.
TTGGTAGCCTTCCCTATGATGAAAAGTCTTTCTTGGGAATTAACAATCCACTTGGTAGACTCAAGTTGTGTATGGGAGACATGTCCAACAAATATGGGTGTTCTTTAAAGAAGGGAAACAATGAAATGGTCCAAAAGAATTCTCCATGGTGTATTTCCATTCATGACCAAGGTTTTATTGCTTGTAGGTCAAAGAGTGAGTCTTCTCTTGACAACACTTTGGGTGAATTCAACTCGTGTGATACCCTTCTTTACTACTTGTTTTCCATTGATGTTCCCTTGTTCAAAGGTGGCATCATTCTTGAGAAACCTAAGGCAAACGTGTCATTGCCTCTTTTGGGTTTGGCTTATATACTTGCATCCTTCTTTGACACACTTGTGCTTAAGTTGTGTGGTCCACACAACTTGTGGATGCTAAGTTGGTTGCTTGTTTTTGGGAGAGTTCATGGTTGTTAAAGACTTCGTGCCACCTTCATAAGGTTGGGCAATTTGAAGTGTCTAGTGGGACTCTTGGAAGCATGCTTATCATCAAAAGAGGGAATCAAATTTCTTGGGAGAACCACTTGTCTTGGATTCATTCGTTGTATAAAAGGTTCTCCATTAACCCTAGTAGCATGATTCCATTGTTGAACTCCTTCCCCTTGGGAAGTTGTTTGGAAAAGAGAGGTTCCATATGCTTGAAATGCCCTTTTCTCTCTTTGTGTGTTCCTATTCATGAGCACACTTTGGATGAGATTAGCGTCCTTAGCACCTTTCTTTATTACCTTTGTACATATGATGTTATTCATTACCATGTTGAATCAACATCTTATGTAGACTTCCACTGCATAGAAAGGAAAAGTATTGTGTGCCTAAATGACTTGAGTCCATCCTTGAGTGTATTAGTTGCTAAATCTCTTGAGCCATATGGCATTCTTGCAGATAGTAATACCCCGGATGAGATTCCTATGCTTGATTCCTTTCTATATTACCTCTTTGCTTATGACGATATCCATGCTAGTTGTGGAATTATTTTATTTGGAGGTAGTAAGCCCTTTGGTTGGTCCACTTGTTTGAGTAATGATGCAATGTGGGTCTCTCATATCTTCGACCCCGAAAAACTCATGTGGATTTTTGAACCATTGGTGGCCCACCCTTTGGTGTGGTATCTTGGAGAGGTATCGAAACAATTGCGTTGTATGGCTCCCAAAACGAATGAGACATTACCTCCTTGGTTTGTTGACGCCATTATGACCATTGTAGTTTCTTTATCTCTTAGTATTTTTCATAGCCGGGTCCTTTGTATCTTTTTCAATAAGCTTTCTGTGTTAAAACCAAAGGATCCTTGGTTCTATGTTAAGTGTGAGCAACCTTGGCATGATAAGATTGATTTTGCTAACACTAACCCTCATGCCATGAGGAAATTGTTGTTGTTTGTTTTCCCTATGATTTCGCAAGGTTCGGATTCGAGGTCGAATCCTTTTCAAGAAGGGGAGGATGATACAATCCAATCGGTGTCAACCTTTTTGGACTTGTGTTTCCGGAAAGACAACAAGGGACCCAAACCACAAAGAGCTCAAGACCACATGGAGACGGTTGGAGGGTCCATTTTGCACTCCAAGTAAAGCAATATAGCATATGGAAGATAGCTTGGAGACAAGGGGATCATTGGAGGGGCGTTGGAGAGTCAAAAGGACCTCAACGACGCGCTGGGATGACCTGCGACCTCACCTGCGCGCGCAGGTGAGTGACCTGCGGCCGCAGGTACCTCCTGCGCCCACCACCTGCGCGCGCAGGTGGTCTCCTGCGAGGGTCCTTGGGCCTAACCGGCCAGCTTGCCTTTTTGAGTTAAATGGGTCATTGTTTGGCCCATAAAATGTAATAAGAACCCCTCTAGTATAAATACTAGTTCTTCCTTCATTTTGTGGGGCTGGGAGATGATATTGAATATGTATGACTCCATATGGAGCATTGAGGGCTTGGAAGGCCAATGTTGATGTTTGCCTAGAAACGGGGTTGCGAGGGAGTTACGATTCCCTCAAGGTCTTCGTAAGAATAGGGTGCTTAGTGTAGGATTATTCAATTGGAGTTTTAGGGTTTGATATACCCTTTGGTTTCATTGATTTCCTCATTTTGTGTCTTGTTATCTATCTTTATTTATCTCTCTTTATTTTCCGTATTTTTGATTCTATCTTTTCCTCGTGTTTTCGTGGTTATTGTCGATATTGTATTTTGTACGTTATCAATGGAACATGGGGGAGGAAGACACCTTTGAGAATCTCAATTTTTTGAAGTTGGATGAAGTGACTCTTGCCAAGTGGGAGGTTGGAGAGGAATCCTTTTTTGGAGATGTAGTAGGCTTATCGAGATTCCGCCTAGTTTTGGAGATATTTATTCATTGAAAATTATCACACTTGCAAAGAGCCCTCAACTTGAAGATTCCGCTATGAAGATTAAGGAATATGCTGAAGATATGAGGGGAGGGGGCGAGCTTCAGATATTTGGCCCGAATAATATCCCGTTATTTAACTAGCTTTAAAGCATTATGTGTGAAAAATCTTGTGACATTGGCTTCTGTACATGAATCATTCTACTGTACAAACCACAAACAGTAAGTTGTGCTTTGCTGGGTAGATTGTATATGACTAAGAAAATTCTATTACAGTTGTTATGAAACATTGGGCGACTTTTCTATGTTTCTTTTAGAAAACTCACTTGTTTAATAAAAATTATAATTTCTATAAATACAGATGTCATTCGGTGATTTGACAATTTGACACGTCGTATGTGATCGCAAGTCACACATGAGCTATGTTGTATTGGGGTGACCACGAGACACACCAAACTCATTTGTCCCTTTACATTGCTTCTCCCGACTCCCCACTCATCAGTTCATACTTGTATTTTCCTCTTTTAAATTTTGTACAAGTCATCACGTACATATTTCAATACTAAGATCCAATAGATTGCAACAATGACCATGTGCAACTCAAGGTTTAACTAATGTTCAAGGAAAAGATCAAGATCATCAAGTTACTTGCTTGAAGCACCAAGAATTAATAGGGTCATTTCTTATTTAAAAGGCGGAACTCATCGGCATACACCTAAAGTTGACACGACTTTTCACTTAGACACCTTAACTAAGCCTTGTACCTTTTAAACACCCGTAGTAGGCCGGGCACACTATGCCACTACGGGTGTTTAACACTTTTTGCACAGTTGCCAAGTCGCGTGTTTTTTTCCTCTGACATGGCCTCCAATTCTATGTTCACCCCATCTCTTTTATTTGTACCTTCTTCTTCGTTTCAACTTAACACTTCAATTTAGCCCTTTTTTCCTTTCCTTCATGATTATATTTTTCTCTTCTCATCTCTTTTTTCTTCAAGACTGGTCCGTTACTTCAATTGTGATAATGTCGAGCTTATCCGACTCTTTCATGGCCTTTTTCGATGAAGATGTCCATCTTCAGTTTTTACTTCAATTTTTTTTGTAAGTGTAAACAAGTTATTTGTGGAGTTCTAAAAAAACATCTTTACGAGGTAAACCAATAAATTATATTTCTTATTTATGATTTTATGGTACATGTAAAGGAAAAATGGACAAATAATATGATATGGAGAAAGTAATTTTTTTTTCTCCCTAACATCAATGATTGACACGTATATAGCTACTCCTTCCGTTTCAAAATAGTTACCCTTGTTGACTTGACACTCCCTTTAAGAAAATATTTATTAGGAGCTTATTTTACCAAATTAGCCTTATTAATTATGCTTTGAAAATATAAATTTGAGTAAATACACTTTATGCAATCATTTAATGATAGGGGTAGTATTGGAAGAACATAATAAAATTCTCTTGATTTCATAAATGGGACAACTAAACTGAAACAAATATTTTTAGCAAGAGGGCCAACTAAAACGAAACGAAGGGAGTAGAAATACCGGTAATGACATGACAAAAAATTTCAATTTCGATTGCAATTGTAATAGTTTACATGGATACACATCTAGACTAATTTTTACTCGTCTATTTTATAATTTTTACTAATTAAGCAACACTCTCTACTGTTATTTATTTAGTACTCCCTCTGTTTATTTTTATTTGTCACGTTTCATTTTACGAGAGTCAATTTCATTAATCTTCAAAGCTAAATTGAATTGAATTAAATAAAGATACTGTTGGCCAACTAACATTAGCAGTATATATGAATAACTTAAATATCTAACTGTACATTTCGGCTATCTACATTTGTTACAATCAATGCTGCATGTTGACTAGTTCAAACATATTTTTCTTCTCATTTTCTCCCTAACATCAATCATTTTATCCTTTCTCACCTGATAAAGCTTTATGCTTCAGACCTTAGGTATTTGGCATACTTGGGCATGTCCCTCAGAGCATCAATCAATGGAATATTGATGTGAAGTTGCTTGAAGATATCAAGAAACTTCTTAAAATTTGCATCCTCTTTGCTTTTCTGGAATCTTTGTGTCGCAATCTCAGTCTGCTCGACAATCTCTTTATCTCTTCTTTGTACTTGCGCCGACTCTATCTCTGGAGTTGGTGTTGGGGTCAATCTTTGTGGGAAAGGAGGTGGATGCTTATAGTTGTTCCAATTTATCACTTTTCTCCTTGGAGGCTCTGCATCCAGCAACTCTTCACTCGTATCTTGACTTCTCTATGTAGGAGGAGCTTCCACTAACTCTCTTCCATTCCTGAGTGAGACTGCCATTACCTGCTTTGTATTATTCTCTGTATCACTTGGTAGTGCACCCGCAGGTCTTGCATGTTGTGATGAGGCTAGTTGGCCCACTTGACGCTCAAGTTCATGAATGGATTTTTGCATTTCGTTCACAATCTGAGTCTATTGCCCCATAAACTGCTTCATTGTCTCCTCCAAAGAATTGCTTACTTGTGGAGCTTGCGGTGTATACTGTTGTCTTTGGACTTGCTGATTTCCACCCCAAGAGAAATTTGGGTGGTTTCTGTAATTTTGCTGCCCCACATAATATATAGATTCTGGATTCAAAGGACATCCAGAGTAGGCATGATTTTCACCACACTTCTCACACAATAATGCAGTCGCCTGAACCTGTTGTACCTGTTGAACTTGAGTTGCACTTGGAGCTAATAAACTCTGCTTCATTAAGGTACACAATTGCCCAATATCAGCTCGAATAGCTGACACATCATCTAGCTCTAACTTACCCGGTGTTTTTTTTGTAGACGGAACACTCGGCTGGGCTCTGAATAGTCTCGATGACCTGCAGACATAAGGTTGAGCAGCGCCTCTATTTCATCATAGCTCTTGGACAAAATTTGCCCTTGAGCTGTAGCATCTAATAAAGACTTAGAGTCTGGCCTCAATCCTTCAATAAAATTATGCCCAATAATCTCCTTAGGCTGATGGTGGTGCGGGCAATCTCTCAAGTATCCCTTGTATCTCTCCCAAGCTTGGGGAAGAGATTCAGCATCTTTTTGAATAAATCCGAAATCTTTCCTCTGAGCTCTTTTGTTCTTCTAGATGAGAAAAACCTGTTGAGAAACTTTTCAGATAAAGCATCCCAAGACGTGATAGATCCTGCCGGTTCATTCTGCAACCATTGCTTCCCTTCCCCAATCAGTGAGAAGGGGAATAGTGTCAACTTCACGTATTCTTCTGAAACATTTTGGTAATGAAAGTTGTCACTCAACTCAGTAAATTCTAGTAGGTGCTTGTGTGGGTCTTCATGTGGTTTACCCTCATATTGACAAGTGTTCTGCACTAGTCGCACCATTCCCTCTTTAAGCTCAAAATTTCCGGTGATATTTGGCTTCACAATAGCTCTAGAGGCATTTTGCTGATTCGGCCTCGCAAAATTTAACACCGGAACATGTGGTGCAGGAGGAAGTTGGGCTGCAGCTCTATCCTCCGCATCATTCGGTGGGTTTCGAAGAATTGGATTGTTCAAATTATCACCCATCACTCTCAACCCTCTAAGAGTACGTTCAAGCTCGTGGTTAATTGGAATCAAGGGATTGCCTTGACTTCGGGTATTTAGCATAAACTAACCTGTACCCTGAAAGAAACAAAAGCAACAGCCAAAAGTGAAATCTGAATAATTCAATAAAAACTCAAAATAGTATCAGTTCAAATCAAATCCCCGGCAACGGCGCCAAAAACTTGTTGCGTCCTTTCGCACACGCAAGTGTACGTGGTCGTTCAAGTAATAAAGGATTTAAGTCCAGATATCGTTCCCATAGGGATTTGATGAATTGATGTCTAGTTCGAATTCTTAGGTGAGTGATTCAGTTGGTAACCAATAATAAGAGTGATAGGTGTATTTTGAAAGTAAATAAAAACAATTGTGAATAAATCGTAGATTGGTTGTGTTGTAATTCAGATTTGGGAAAAGATCTAGGGTTGCGGTGTTTTGTCAATCCAGTTGCGCTATCCAATCGTTCGTCTAATTTGCTTTCCTGAGTTACTAGTTGCAGGTTAATTGTAGCTATATTGAGCGTCTTTCCAACAACTCTAAGCCTACTCGACTATTCCTAACGCCTATATTTCTATGGTCGTCGGTTAATAGTGAAGTGCATAAAGATATCGTCTGTATCAACTAAGCTAGGTCACAGGGTATATTTCTATCCTCAGTGACGAATCAATTCCCTTTCCCTATAAGGTTCACAAACTAGCCCTATTTCCTCTTTTTACACTTGTCGTTACCTTTTTCAAGTCCAACAAACAAGCCCTAGATAATGTTCGCAAGGTGATCAATCAAACGAATAATTGAAAGCAAGAAGAAATAAATAACTCAATAGATGGAAAACAAAATAGACAATATGATGTTCAAGCCACAACTTTCATGTTCAACCACAACCCTAGAAATTAAGAGGTTTAGCTACTCATGAATCTCTTTGGAAGAAGAGATTTCATGAGTTTACAAGGCAAAAATCGAAATTAAAATAAAAGAAATAAACTTGACCTTGTTCTTGAGCTTTGCCCTAGCTTTTGGCTTCCCCAAATCAGTTGTATCCCATTAAAAACGTGGATGGGGGGTTTATATAGAGTTTAGGAACCCTTAGAATGTCTAAAACCAATCCCAATCGTGTTAGGATAAGTCCCGAGTCGCGCCACAGCCCAAAACGTGAGCTGTGGCGCAAGGAACAACTCAATATTCAGAGAAGTAGCAAATCTCGCGCCACCCCTTGCTTTTGGGGAGTGGCGCAAGCCTTCAGCTTTCCAGACAGCAGCAACATTCCGCGCCACTGCTGCAAAGCAAGCAGTGGCGCAAGGCACACTCAATATGTCTTTCCGCGCTTGTTTTGCAATGCATTGCTACGTCGATTCTTCCTTAGTTCCTTTTGGTTCCTTGGTGCTCCTTTTCTTCTTGTTTTAGCTCCAAATACATCAAGAAACTCCTACATACACAAAACATGAAACACAAGTGTAAATCACATCATTTAAGCTCAAGACAACACCAAAAAGAGAACAAATGTGAGGCGAAAGACTATAAAATAAGGTGGTTTTTAGCCTCGCATCACCGATCAAATTGAAAAGCTGAAATTTGTGCTGGCATTTATTTGTACGTACGTCCAGCTTTCTTATTCTGATTTGGAAGAGTTTGGCGATATAATGACTGGCAATAGACAAGAGGTTGGGAATCTGCTTCGACCAATTTTGGATGATGTTGACAGCAACTTCGGTGTAAATACAAGATGATTGTATCAACTCATGTCATCATTCAACATCAAGTGTCACCATGACTGAGGAGCAGTTGAACTTCCTCCTTCTGAATCTCCATCATCTATCAAAATATCGTGCTGAACAGGATTTTCCATTAGTGATTCAATATGAGATTCTTCAGAATGTGTGTGGATACATAAGAGATTTCCATGGGTTGATAGTGAATGGTTGCGTTGAGCACGAGATTGTTCAATATGTCTTACCTCAGTTTCAACTCATGGCTGAGAGAGTAGGACTCTTCTTTTGGAATGATCAAACTGATGGAGACTCTCGACTCTTCAAGCTAACTCCTCTACTCATGAAGATTATTCCAATTGAACTGGAGATTCTGAACATATGTTTTACAAATTTAAATGCTTCAACTTCAGCACAAGTTGGACGTTTCATTAAGCAGCTCCTGGAAACCTCTCCGGGCATTCTTAGTGAATATCTGATTCATCAACAAGAGCACATGGTAACTGCTATTACTCCTAGCACTCCAGGGGCTCGAAACATTCATGTCGTGATAGAGTTCCTATTAATTATTCTTACTGATGTGCCCAAGGACTTTATTCATCATGACAAATTATTTGATCTTTTGGCACGTGTTGGAGCACTTACAAGGGAGGTATCAACTCTTGTTCGTGACTTAGAAGAGAAATCAAGGAATAAAGAGAGTACTAATGGAACAAATCATGCAACTCTAAACTTGCTGGAAAATATTGAACTCCTCAAGGAAGATCTCAAACATGTTTATCTGAAAGCCCCGGACCCATGTCAATGGTGCTTCCCCATGAGTGATGGACCTCTCTTCATGCATCTGTTACACAGACGCTTAAATGATTTACTAGATTCCAATGCTTATTCAATTGCTTTGATAAAGGAAGAAATTGGGCTGGTGAAAGAAGATTTAGAATTCATAAGATCTTTTTTCGTGAACATTGATCAAGAATTGTGTAAAGATCTTTGGGCACGTGTTTTAGATGTGGCCTATGAGGCAAAAGATGTCATTGATTCAATTATTGTACGAGATAATGGTCTCATACATCTTATTTTCTCACTCCCCATTACTATGAAAAAGATCAAGCTTATCAAAGAAGAAGTTGTCCAATTACTTGAGAAGATTCCCAAGAACAGGGGCCTCCTTGTTCCTAAGAAACCAGTTGAAAGAAAGTCATCGACAAATGGTAAGATAATTGTAGGTTTTAAGGAGGAGACGGACTGGAGAATTAAGAAGCTTACCTGTGGGCGAGCAGCGCTAGATGTCATTTCTATCACTGGTATGCCGGGTTCTGGCAAAACTACTTTGGCGTACAAAGTTTACAATGATAAGTTAGTTTGTAGTCATTTCGACATTCGTGCATGGTGCATAGTTGGCCAAGAATATGATGAGAAGACGTTGTTGGAGAAAGTGTATAATCAAGTTAATGGCTCGGATTTGAAATTGAGTGAGAATATAGATGTTGCTGCTAAGCTACGGAAACAACTGTATGGAAAGAGGTATCTTATTGTCTTGGATGACTTGTGGGATACTACAACATGGGATGAGTTAACAAGATCTTTTCCAGAAGTTGAGAAAGCTGGTAGTAGAATTATTTTTACTACTCGAGAAAAGAAAGTGGCTTTGCATGGAAAGCTGTCACACCCCGAATCCCATCGGGACATGATTGGCACTCGTAGCCGATAAGGCCCGAGAGAACCAAGCTTTACCTATGTTCATCATATGCGTGTCAAGTAACCCCATCATCACGTAATAACATGAAAGACGAATATGAGAAAAACATGGAACATATGACGTTTATATATATATATATATATATGTGAGCAACTTGGCCGTTGAGGCCATCAAAACAAGACTTCATGAGTCACCTTATATACATATACCCACTTGCGTCTACAAAAGCTTCTAACGAATACATTGACCAAAACAAACTAAAAGTCGGGACAAGTCCCCGCTTTACACACCAAGTACAATACCAAAATGCATTTACAAGGGAGACTCGGAGAAGCCCCGAACTAACTGGAGCTCACCAACGATCTGCAACAACTGGCAACCTACTGCGGAGGCCTACTAGTACCTGCGCCTGCAGCAAGTAAGGTAAATTCCCCAAGAGGGGTCAGTACGAGGAATGTACTGAGTATGTAAGACTATAGGTGAACATCTGAGCTATAGAAGCTTGGTAGAAAACAAGTACACGTGAACATGTTACAAGAATGAACTATTATAGTATACAAGTGTGGGATCATGTGCATTACTTTCTTTGCTTCATTTCATCATTCATGTGATTATCAATCATGTATGCCCGGGCCCAACTGATCAGTGGGAAATAACATTGGGATCGTCTCTAGCTAGGCTTATGCCCCTTTGAGCTGCCACCCATAAATTAATAAAGCAGGTTCGTCTCTAGCTAGGCTTATGCCCCTTTGAGCTGCCCCCTGTATCCAATAATCATTCGGGATCGCCCCTAGCTAGGCTTATGCCCCTTTGGGTTGCCACCCGTTCTCAACAAGTGCTCATTACTTCAATTCTTTACATTTGAGATTGGTACATTAGTAGTTACAATGTTATAGAAGCTTTGGAACATTTATCAATGAACATGAGTCATGTGAATTACATATGAGCAACGTATAAAGAACATGTGTGTAACAATGACTAACAATCGGAAATGGAATACCTTTGGTGAATTCGGAAAGGAACATATGAAATGACAATGTGACACTATGTGTCGCAGAATGATACGGAAAGAGTAGCCTTACATACCTTAAGTCCTCAATATTGATACACAATCTTACTTGCGAATACAACACTTTAGCTTTCCCTTTATGTTTACTCTACACACAAGTATATAACAAAGCTTGCGTTAACCACTTACTTCATTTCAAGTGTATACCATGGAAATAAGTCACATAGTTGTCACACAACGCCATTTCATCTTCGTACAATATCATGTATAGCTTTACCATTACCATAACAAGTCACATAACACCTATGGTGTCACACATCACTAGCATTTCACACTAAAAGCATGCTTTACACTTCCTTTTCACTACTATGCTACATTTATGTCATTACGTCGCCCAAACGTCTTGCACAACAACATATTGAAGTCAATCCATACTTAATATAGCCCATCATGTCCCCATACGACACTTTAAAGTCATTACAATGACACCACAAGTTGATATTTACATCCAAAAAGGGTATCGGGGCTTTCGGGGATCAACTAGTGACGGAAACACACAAAACGACTTCTGGAAGTGACATGCGCTGCCATCTGCGCACGCAGGTGGTGAGATGCGCACGCATCTGACTCCTGGCAGATTCCAGGAGCATCTGCGTTGGCACCTGCGCGCGCAGATGCCCTCGTCTGCGAAGCCGGTGCCCGTTTTGGTCCGAAATGGCCTTCTTTAGGTCTTTTTATGCCATGAATGTCCCATGATCATAACCAAACATATTAGAACATATTTTTGATCATCTTAACACCAAAATGCTTCCATAACTTCACAACACACATAACGACACCCAAAACCACATTTCACGGCCAATACGGCACCCAAAACCATAACCGATTTCACAATATCAATTCCAAATGATATGCACAAAAATAAAACAAAGTAAGACCATAATCACATCTCACATGTCAATATGTACTCCACCAAGTTCACTTCCTTCACAATCACAAGTCCATCAACAAGTTTACAAGACAAACCAACCTCCGATTTAGGCAAACATGTAACCTTTCACTTATTGTGAATTTCTCAACATTCCACCAACATAACCAACATAATATAAATCATGTGTCATGCATAAAATATATTAACTCATCATAATAAACACTTACCAATTGATGATCTTGGCCAAAAGAGTGATTTGGGGTTCTTGAGAGCAAAAGGGACTTGTGTGGAAAAATCTAGAAATGAGATGAGAGTTTTAATGAGATAAAATCTGATTTTTTTCCTTTTATAGTCCCTCATGTCTTTCTTATCTTTTTTCCTTAGCATTTATTGCTATGTGGATTAGTCAATTGGACCAACTTTTGGAAGAATGGGTCAAAAATAACCCTTTTGGGCCATGTCTTCTAATTGTTTTGGGCTCCATTTTGGGCCCAATTGTTATAAGGCTTTTACATGCCCATCATTCAATACTTAATTCATCAATTTTCTCATGTCGTCATATTTCCGTCAGTGTTATAGTTTTATCTAGACGTAACCACGTACGGGGTGTTACATTCTTCCCCCCTTAGAAACATTCGTCCTCGAATGTTAGTGTGACCATTTCAAAGTAGAAAATTACAAGGTTAAAAGTATTCCTCATGTAATGTTATAGTTATACATGCAAAGCTTATAACTACTTACTTGTCATTCTTCTCTTTGAAACAAGTGAGGGTATTTGGATTTCATCCTTTCCTCAGCTTCCCATGTGACCTCTTCTCTTTGTTGATTCCTCCACAGTACCTTCACCGAAGCAACATCTTTGTTCCTCAACCTCTTCACCTGTCTATCCAGAATGGCAACAGGTACTTCCTCGTAGGTGAGATCTTCTGTAACCTGTACGTCATCGACAGGAGTAAAGCTAGATGGATCCCCTATGCACTTCCGAAGCATTGACACATGGAATACTGGATGAACTGTGGAGAGTTCCTGAGGTAGCGCTAGCTCATATGCAACTTGCCCAAATCTTCTAATAATTTCATATTGGCCTATATACCGTGGACTCAGTTTCCCTTTCTTTCCGAATCGCATTACCCCTTTCATCGGTGACACCTTTAGAAATACCCAATCACCTATGGCAAATTCAAGTCCTCTCCTTCTCATATCAGCATAGGACTTGTGTCGACTCTGGGCCGTTTGCAATCGCTGCTGAATCACCTTGACTTTCTCCATAGCTTGATGCACCATATCCGGTCCAAGTAAAGCAGTTTCACCTACTTCAAACCACCCAATTGGTGATCTACATTTTCTCCCGTACAAAGCTTCATAAGGTGCCATTCGAATACTTGAATGATAGCTATTGTTATAAGCAAATTCAATAAGAGGCAAATGGTCATCCCAACTGCCCTGAAAATCCAAGGCACAAGCCCGTAGCATATCTTCAAGTGTCTGAATAGTACGTTCTGCTTGTCCATCAGTCTGTGGATGGAAAGCCGTACTTAAATTCACCTGTGTACCTAAACTCTGCTGAAAGGATCTCCAAAAGTGCGCTGTGAACTGTGCCCCTCTATCTGATATGATCGAAAATGGAATACCATGCAACCGCACTATCTCTTTAACATATAATTTTGCATAGTCCTCAGCTGTATAAGTGGTCTTGACTGGTAGAAAATGTGCGGACTTGGTAAGCCTGTCCACTATAACCCAGATAGAATCAAATTTCCGCAAGGTACGAGGCAAACCTGTGATGAAGTCCATATTAATCATATCCCATTTCCAGACTGGAAGATTGATACATTGCATATAACCTCCCGGTTTCTGATGTTCTATCTTCACTTGTTGGCAATTTGGGCATTGAGCGACGAATTCTGCAATGTTCTTCTTCATGTTTCCCCACCAATACACTTCCTTTAAATCATGGTACATTTTGGTAGCACCCGGATGAATAGAATAGCGCGAGTAATGCGCCTCTGTCATAATTCGCTTCCTCAATTCATCTATATCCGGTACACATAGTCTACCTTGACATTGGAGCACCCCTTCCTGCGTAAGATCAAATGCCTTTGTCAAATTCTGCTGTACATTTTCTTTTAGCTGCAATAACACAGAATCTGCAAACTGCTTCTCTTTCACTTCAGTTATCAAGGAGGATTCTGCTGCATTCTGCACAATAACGCTATCATCTGAAGGTTCAATAAGGCGAACTCCCAAGCTTGCTAACTGATAGAGGTCTTTGATTATTTCTTTCTTTTCTGTCAGTTGGCCACTAGTGTCTCCCATTGCCTTACGGCTCAATGCATCTGCGACCACATTTGCCCTTCCTGGATGGTACAAAATATCAACATCATAGTCCTTCAAAAGCTCCAACCACCTTCGTTGCCTCAAATTAAGCTCCTTTTGTTTAAAGATATATTGCAAGCTTTTGTGATCCGTGTAAATGTTAACATGAACCCCATATAAATAATGACGCCATATCTTCAAAGCAAATACAACCGCTGCCAATTCAAGGTCATGAGTGGGATAGTTCCTCTCGTGTGGCCGCAATTGCCGTGAGGCATAAGCTATCACTCTTCCATGCTGCATCAATACACATCCAAGGCCAACCCCGGAAGCATCACAATATACTGCGTACCCTTCTGTACCCTCTGGAAGTACTAATACAGGTGTAGAAGTCAATTTTTTCTTCAGCTCTTGGAAACTCCTTTCGCATGCATCATTCCACTGGAATTTAGTTGCCTTGTGGGTTAACTTTGTCAATGGTGCGGAAATAGAAGAAAACCCTTCAACAAATCTTCGATAATAACCGGCCAAACCAAGAAAACTACGAATTTCTGTAGGCGTCGTAGGTCTTGGCCAATTCTTCACTGCCTCAATCTTCTGGGTATCAACCCGTATGCCTTCATCCGATATGATATGACCCAAGAATGCCACAGATTTCAACCAAAACTCACATTTAGAGAACTTCGCATACAACTTACGGTCACGAAGAATCTGTAACACTTGTCGTAAGTGATTAGCGTGGTCCTCTTGTGATCTCGAGTAAACCAAAATATCATCAATAAATACAGTCACAAACACGTCGAGAAATGGCTTGAATACCCTATTCATCAAATCCATAAAAACTGCAGGTGCATTTGTTAGTCCAAATGACATGACTAAAAATTCATAATGTCCATACCGTGTTCGGAATGCTGTCTTGGGTATATCTTCTTCTCTAACCCTCACCTGGTGATAACCCGACCGCAAATCAATCTTTGAAAAGCATTTAGCACCCTGTAGTTGATCAAATAAATCATCAATTCTAGGGAGAGGATATTTGTTTTTGATTGTTACCTTGTTCAATTGCCGGTAGTCAATACACATTCTCAATGTGCCATCTTTCTTCCGTACAAATAATACCGGCGCACCCCACGGTGACATACTAGGTCTGATGAACCCCTTGTCCAACAAATCTTTCAACTGCTCCTTCAATTCACGCAGTTCTGCTGGAGCCATTCTATATGGGGTAATAGAAATAGGTTGAGTGCCTGGAATCACATCAATACCAAATTCCACTTCCCGTTCCGGAGGTAAACCTGGAAGATCTTCAGGAAATACATCAAGAAATTCATTTATCACCGGAACAGATTCAGGAATTTGTGACTTCGCTTCAATATCATGCACTCTCACGAGGTGACATATATATCCCTTGGCTATCATTTTCCTAGCCTTAAGATAGGAAATAAATTTACCTCTCGGTGCCCCCACATTACCTCTCCATTCAAAAACATCCTTTTGTGGAAAATAAAATTGCACTCTCTTAGCTCGACAATCTACCATAGCGTAGCAAGAGGCTAACCAATCCATTCCCATGATAACATCGAAATCTACCATGTCTAATTCAACAAGATCGGCCAATGTATCATAACCACAAACAGTGACTATACAATCACGATAAACTCTCTTTGCTATGATAGATTCACCAACCGGTGTCGTTACTTCAATTGTCTTGACTAGTAATTCCGGCGTTCTTTTAAATTTTTCAGCAATCAAAGGAGTAACATATGATAATGTAGAACCCGGATCAATCAATGCATACACATTATGTGAAAATATGGACAAGATACCTGTGACCACATCAGGTGATGCCTCTGAATTCTGACGATCAGCTAGTGCATAAATACGATTCTGAGTTCCGCTGGAACTAGCTGCTCCTCTAGCACCTCTACCTCGTCCCATAGGCTGTGCTCCTCTTCCTAAGGAAGGCACGGATGATGATGATGCAACAGCTGACCCTGCAGGTCGTGCTATACCACCCATGTTCCTCTGTGGACACTCCCTCGCCATGTGCCCTGGTCCACCGCAAAAATAACAAACACTCCTTCCGATACGGCATTCACCTAGATGAAACTTCCCACAGTTCTGACACGGCTGGCGAGGAAATCCTGCTATCTGTGGACCTCGAACCATACTGCTGCGCCCGACATAACTGCCTCGAGATCCTCGAAATGGAGATGGAGTGCCTGCCGTGGAATAAGAAAATGAGGGTCTTGGCGGCCTGTTGAAACTCCGAGGTCTAAACTCTCCTTGGGACGCCATAGACTGTCCCGTAGATCTAGCCCTCTTCGACGGCCCTTCGTCAAACCCTTGTGTCCTTCTTCGTTGCCTTTGATCTTCCATTTTCTGCGCAAAAGCCTGTATTCTTGCAATGTCCATGTCCCTGTTTAGCGCAGCAATAGTGCAATCTCGGACCAAATATGGTTCCAGTCTGTCCACATACCGGTGAACTCTGTCAGTCATCGTAGCTACCACATTCGGAGCATACCGGGCCAAGGAATTAAACTTGAGGTTGTATTCTCTAACACTCATGTTGCCTTGTCGCAAATTCAAGAATTGGTCCGCACGAGCCTCTCGGACCTCATAGGGGAGATAGTGATCAAGGAAGGCCAATTTAAATTCTTCCCAACTAACTGGAAGTGCATCGATGCCCCGCGACCGTCTCCAATCTTCATACCACAGTATAGCTTCACCCTTCAACCTATAGGCCGCAAGCTCGACCGTTTCCACACCAGACACATGCATTACCTCCAATGCTCTTTGAATTTGATCCATATAATCCTGCGGGTCTTCATTCGGATCCGATCCAGTGAAAGTGGGAGGGTCTAGTTTCAGAAAGTCCTGTGTCCGTCTACTAGCTGCTCTGGCTGCACTATCATCATGTGTGGTTGGACCACCCTATCCCTGAACCTGTGCAGCAACTATTTGAGTCAACATCTGTACTGCATTCTTTAAATCCTGGTCAGTCGTATTCATTGGTGGTGCTGCAGGTATTTCTCTTTCTCTTGACTCTTCTGAAATGGGAAGAGTAGAAGAAGCCTGTGGTGCCATCTCTGGTTCAGCGCCGCCTTGATTAACTGGCTCAGGCGGGGCTCTACTGGTTCCTTCTCCAACAATCTTGTCTAACCTCTTACTTTTACCCCTTCTTGTCATCGGCATTTTACTATCATAGAAGCAAATAATTTCAACAGTCAGATACAGTTCCACCTACAACTTTGGCTCTAATGCACGATCTAGGAAATGAAGAAATGAAACAACTCCTAAATGTCCCGTAGCCTCCTACTTATAAATGTGGTGCACAACACATCGATAAGTAAGACTCTACTCAGACACGGCTTTGTAGACACCCGTAGAACGACCTGCTCTGATACCACTTTGTCACACCCCGAATCTCATCGGGACATGATTGGCACCCATAGCCGATAAGGCCCGAGAGAACCAAGCTTTACCTATGTTCATCATATGCGTGTCAAGTAACCCCATCATCACGTAATAACATGAAAGACGAATAAGAGAAAAACATGGAACATATGACGTTTATATATATATATATATATATATATATATATATATATATGTGAGCAACTTGGCCGTTGAGGCCATCAAAACAAGACTTCATGAGTCACCTTATATACATATACCCACTTGCGTCTACAAAAGCCTCTAACGAATACATTGACCAAAACAAACTAAAAGTCGGGACAAGTCCCCGCTTTACACACCAAGTACAATACCAAAATGCATTTACAAGGGAGACTCGGAGAAGCCCCGAACTAACTGGAGCTCACCAACGATCTGCAACAACTGGCAACCTACTGCGGAGGCCTACTAGTACCTGCGCCTGCAGCAAGTAAGGTAAATTCCCCAAGACGGGTCAGTACGAGGAATGTACTGAGTATGTAAGACTATAGGTGAACATCTGAGCTATAGAAGCTTGGTAGAAAACAAGTACACGTGAACATGTTACAAGAATGAACTATTATAGTATACAAGTGTGGGATCATGTGCATTACTTTCTTTGCTTCATTTCATCATTCATGTGATTATCAATCATGTATGCCCGGGCCCAACTGATCAGTGGGAAATAACATTGGGATCGTCTCTAGCTAGGCTTATGCCCCTTTGAGCTGCCACCCATAAATTAATAAAGCAGGTTCGTCTCTAGCTAGGCTTATGCCCCTTTGAGCTGCCCCCTGTATCCAATAATCATTCGGGATCGCCCCTAGCTAGGCTTATGCCCCTTTGGGTTGCCACCCGTTCTCAACAAGTGCTCATTACTTCAATTCTTTACATTTGAGATTGGTACATTAGTAGTTACAATGTTATAGAAGCTTTGGAACATTTATCAATGAACATGAGTCATGTGAATTACATATGAGCAACGTATAAAGAACATGTGTGTAACAATGACTAACAATCGGAAATGGAATACCTTTGGTGAATTCGGAAAGGAACATATGAAATGACAATGTGACACTATGTGTCGCAGAATGATACGGAAAGAGTAGCCTTACATACCTTAAGTCCTCAATATTGATACACAATCTTACTTGCGAATACAACACTTTAGCTTTCCCTTTATGTTTACTCTACACACAAGTATATAACAAAGCTTGCGTTAACCACTTACTTCATTTCAAGTGTATACCATGGAAATAAGTCACATAGTTGTCACACAACGCCATTTCATCTTCGTACAATATCATGTATAGCTTTACCATTACCATAACAAGTCACATAACACCTATGGTGTCACACATCACTAGCATTTCACACTAAAAGCATGCTTTACACTTCCTTTTCACTACTATGCTACATTTATGTCATTACGTCGCCCAAACGTCTTGCACAACAACATATTGAAGTCAATCCATACTTAATATAGCCCATCATGTCCCCATACGACACTTTAAAGTCATTACAATGACACCACAAGTTGATATTTACATCCAAAAAGGGTATCGGGGCTTTCGGGGATCAACTAGTGACGGAAACACACAAAACGACTTCTGGAAGTGACATGCGCTGCCATCTGCGCACGCAGGTGGTGAGATGCGCACGCATCTGACTCCTGGCAGATTCCAGGAGCATCTGCGTTGGCACCTGCGCGCGCAGATGCCCTCGTCTGCGAAGCCGGTGCCCGTTTTGGTCCGAAATGGCCTTCTTTAGGTCTTTTTATGCCATGAATGTCCCATGATCATAACCAAACATATTAGAACATATTTTTGATCATCTTAACACCAAAATGCTTCCATAACTTCACAACACACATAACGACACCCAAAACCACATTTCACGGCCAATACGGCACCCAAAACCATAACTGATTTCACAATATCAATTCCAAATGATATGCACAAAAATAAAACAAAGTAAGACCATAATCACATCTCACATGTCAATATGTACTCCACCAAGTTCACTTCCTTCACAATCACAAGTCCATCAACAAGTTTACAAGACAAACCAACCTCCGATTTAGGCAAACATGTAACCTTTCACTTATTGTGAATTTCTCAACATTCCACCAACATAACCAACATAATATAAATCATGTGTCATGCATAAAATATATTAACTCATCATAATAAACACTTACCAATTGATGATCTTGGCCAAAAGAGTGATTTGGGGTTCTTGAGAGCAAAAGGGACTTGTGTGGAAAAATCTAGAAATGAGATGAGAGTTTTAATGAGATAAAATCTGATTTTTTTCCTTTTATAGTCCCTCATGTCTTTCTTATCTTTTTTCCTTAGCATTTATTGCTATGTGGATTAGTCAATTGGACCAACTTTTGGAAGAATGGGTCAAAAATAACCCTTTTGGGCCATGTCTTCTAATTGTTTTGGGCTCCATTTTGGGCCCAATTGTTATAAGGCTTTTACATGCCCATCATTCAATACTTAATTCATCAATTTTCTCATGTCGTCATATTTCCGTCAGTGTTATAGTTTTATCTAGACGTAACCACGTACGGGGTGTTACAAAAGCGCAACTCTGATCCTTTTAACCTTCGATTGCTAAGACCAGAAGAAAGTTGGGAGTTATTAGAGAAAAGGGCATTTGGAAAAGGGAGTTGCCCCGATGAACTATTGGATGTTGGAAAAGAAATAGCCCAAAATTGTAAGGGACTTCCTTTGGTGGCTGATCTGATTGCTGGAGTCATTGCAGGGTGGGAAAAGAAAAAGACTGTGTGGCTTCAAATTAGAAATAATTTGAATTCCTTTATTTTGAATAGCGAAGTGGAAGTGATGAAGGTTATAGAATTAAGTTATGATCATTTACCAGATTAACTGAAGTCATGCTTACTCCACCTTGCAATTTTTCTGAAGGGCGTTGCAATAGAAACCCTTGTGTTGGAAGCTTATTGGCGTGCTGAAGGACTTCTGGAAGAAGCGATGGAGGTTTATTTGGATAACTTAATTTCCAGTAGCTTGGTAATTCTTTTCAATGAGATAGGTGTTGAACCGACTTGCCAACTTCATGATCTTGTGCATGACTTTTGTTCGAGAAAAACAAGAGAGAAAAAGTTGTTTGGCTGTATAAAGAAAAGTTCAAGTGCTCCATCATCTTCTTCAGATTTGATGCCACGTATAGTGAACATTGATTATGATAAGGAGAACTTTGGGCCTAACAATTTCGTCCTGTTTAGTTCAAAAATATCAAGGCATTCTGGGAAACACCTCTATTCATTGTCGATAACTGGAGACGAGATGAAAGATCGTCTTTCTGATATATGTCACCTAAGACACTGGAGGCTTCTTAGAGTGTTGACCCTGAATCCGTCTTTTATCATGGTGAAAGATTCTTTGCTGAATGAAATAGGCATGTTGAATCATTTGAGGTACTTAGATATTGGGACAGAAGTTAAATCTCTGCCTTCATCTTTCTCAAACCTATGGAATCTGGAAACCCTAGTGGTGACTAACAAAGGATCAACCTTGGTACTATTACCAAGAATTTGGGATCTTGTAAAGTTGCAAGTGCTGGCCATTGTGAATGCTTGTTCTTTCTTTGATATGGCTACAGATGAACCAATACTGATAACAGAGGACTCAAAATTAGAGAACTTGAGAGTATTAGAGAAACTCGTGCTTTCCTATTCGAAAGATAATGAAGATATTTTCAAAAGGTTTCCCAATCTTCAACATCTTTCATTTATTCTCAAGGAATCATGGGATTATTCAACAGAGCGATTCCCAAAATTGGATTTCCTAACTGAACTAGAGCTCCTCAATGTAGCATTTGAAAGTTCAAACACAAATGACAGTGGACCCTCTATAGTGACAAATTGGTCGTGGGATTTTCACTTCCCTTCGAATTTGAAAAAATTGATGTTGATTACCTTTCCTCTGACATCCGATTCACTATCAACAATAGAGAAACTGCCCAACCTTGAAGAGTTGTTCCTTGTTAGAACAATCATCGAGGGGGAAGAATGGAACATGGGGGGGAAGACATCTTTGAGAATCTCAAATATTTGAGATTGCGTGAAGTGACTCTTGCTAAGTGGGAGGTTGGAGAGGAATCGTTTCCCGTGCTTGAGAAATTAGTACTGTGGGAATGTCGTAAGGTTGAGGAGATTCCGTCAAGTTTCGGGGATATTTATTCATTGAAAGTTATCAAAATTGTAAAGAGCCCTCAACTTAAAGATTCAGCTCTGAAGATTAAGGAATATGTTGAAGAGATGACGGGAGAAGACAAGCTTCAGATCCTTGGCCCGAATAATATCCCATTATTTAAGTAGGTTGAAGCATTATATGTGGAAAGTCTTGAGCACCTCCAAAACAGGTTCTTCTCTATTCTTTTGCTTCTTAAAAGATGTCTGCAATGTGTTTGATGAGAGTCTTAACTGAACTGTCTGTTTGTGAATAATACTGAATAGAAATTAAGGTAATTTGGAAAAAACAAAATAAAATGGCAAGTATTTGTTGTTTTGTTTCTTCGTTTCATTTTCAACATTATTTTCAATAGTTAAGTCATTAGAAAAATCACGCTTTCAATTACTTAAATGTCTCGACACGCCCCTCTTACGTGGGCTTTGATACCTTATTGAAGTGTGTGACCATCTCATCCAAAAACTTAAGTTGTTAAAGGGAACACACTTTTAATTACTTAGTTATATTATATCTCGACAATATCCATCTGCCCCTGACCTTGGTAACTCAAAAATAGAAGCATCAAATCTAGATATATTGAGAAAGTAATGGGAATAACTGTGGTTATAGGTTTTGTTTTCTTGAATATTTGGGTCCTCTTTTTTCTTCTTTATCTTATAAACTACTCTTCTTTTTTCTTCTTTATCTTAACATAGTGGGATAACGTTTTGTAAACACCATTTGATGTTTGACGTTGATCAATATCCCGAAAATGACTTTTTATGTCTGACTATGTCTGCAGAATTGTTTCCTTCTATGACTTACTTCTTCCACTTGAAAGGACGGGAAGAAGAAGTTACTTGGTATTGACTATTTGAAAGAGGAAAAGAAAATGAAGGAGAAAGAGAGAAAGAGGAAACAAACAACTCATCGGTACGTCATACAATAGTCATCCATATTAAATGTTATACATATGTTCAAAGAATTGTTATTCAAAAGTTCATAATCTCTGTCCCCGTCAAAAAGCAGAACCCTTCCTTGCTTCCCTCAGCTCCTCCGCCATGCTCAGATCACCTCCTAGTCGGCGTGCCGCTGCTATGCCTCGCACTGAAAGTTTTCTGCCACCGAACGCCGGCAAATTCAACTGTAAGTCTCTCTTTGAAACATACATGGGATTGCTGACTCTGATATGATGGGAAAGAAGGAAGTCGAACAAAAAGTTGGAAACCTCTGTACATATGCAAGTTATCCTATATCTCAGTTTTTTCAAGTTTTTTGTAAATCTTTCAAGAAATGCCATCATCACAAACAATGTGAAACCTCTTCAGGTGATAAAGCTACCGAGAAAGTCCAATGCAATAAGAAGTGGGATATTTGCAGTCCAAAGAGCTTGAATTGTGATGCAGGGTGGTGAAATTCACTTGCACCAAGAATCAGCCACCGATAAGCATTTGGAGTTGAGAGACTGTTGTTTCTAATGATTAAGATGTTCAAATAGGTGCTGCTGTACAACATTTGGCCTCGTGTGCAACAGTAAGTGTTGTGTGTATAATCAATGCAGGATATGCCATCTTAAACTTAAAACTAATATTGAAAAAGAGGAAGAAGAAGAAAACAACTCATCGGTACGTCATCCATATTAAAACTAATATTAACCTTAAGATACAAAATGTTATACATATAATTTTTATTCAAAAGTTCATAATCTGAAGCATAAATAATAAAAGTTTCTTTCTTTCCCACAAACATTCTCTGTCCCCGTAAAAAAGCAGAACCCATCCTTGCTGCTCCCAACTCCTCCGCCATGCTCAGTTCACCTCCTAGTCGGCGTGCCGCAGCTATGCCTCTCACTGCGAGTTTTCTGCCACAGAATGCCGGCAACTTCAACTGTAACTCTCTCTTTGAAACATACATGGGATTGCTGACTCTCTGGTATGATGGGCAAGAAGGAAGTCAAACAAAAGGTTGGGAACCTCTATACCATATGCACATTATCCTATATCTCAATTTTTTCAAGTTTTTTGTAAATCTTTCAAGAAATACCATCATCACAAACAATGTGAAACCTCTTCAGGTGATAAAGCTACCGAGAAAGTCCAATGCAATAAGAAGTGGGATATTCGCAGTGCAAAGAGCTTGAATTGAGATGCAGGGTGGTGGGATTAGACTTGCACCAAGAATAAGCCACCGATAAGCATTTGGTGTTGAGGGGATGCTGTTTCTAACGATCAAGATGTTCAAATAGGTGCTGCATTTGGCCTCATGTGCAACAGTATGTGTTTTTCCTAAGGATATGCCAGCTCAAACTTTTAGACAAAATTGGTGCATATTTCCCTCCTGTTTCTAAGAAAAGAAGTTTAATTTGAGTACCACTAGGTAAATGGCTATCACCTCTTCCATTGATAGATTGCACTTTGAATATCTTCTACAGACTGAACATCGCTATCGGCCTCCTTCACTGATGAGCACGCTTCTCCTGTTCCTTTGTCAAGAATCCTCAAGATCTACATTGTTGATTCTCACAATTTGATGCCGCAAGGCCATTATTAGAAGTATTGAATCTATCCGGGGTAATGGAGGTTCTAGGTTAAAACGTCCTAGTTAATTTTTTGCCAATTTTGGCTTCTAACTGTGGCTTCTTTTCTACAGGTGTCACCTTTAAGTCCATCAAATATAGGATTGATGAGCTTAATGAAGAGAAGTTTGTTATCTAGCTGCTACTCAATTAGAAATGAAGCAACTTTTACTCAGATACACATCATGGAAACTATCACTTTGAGGGATTGCATCACAAAGTCCAATGCAGAATCTGTTGCTCAGAGTTATTCAAGTGGTTAGAGTAGCGCAGATATATCACCCTGGCATCTGCCTAAATCATCAAAGAGGAATCCAATATCCATTTTATGTACATTGGTTCATGCTTTTGCTTTTGTTACAATAGTACAGTAGCATAACCGCAAATGGATCCAGCATTTGAAGTTTAGGAGTTCCTACCATAACCTCAAATTAATATGATAGTAATTGAGTTCACAATCACATGTTTATACATATAAGGATCTGGACAAAAGCTACTAGATTCATGTGAATCCATCGATTACGCTGTAGATTTGCCTTTGGCTATCCAAACCTCATGTGTCTGAAGTCCCATCTTATGTGGTCAAAGCAATCTTTTAACCTAGATCAGGGTACTGATTCGAAACGAAGCTTTATTCCACTATGTCACAAACCCACCAAACTTTAAGTACAAAAACTTGATCGTGAAGTGAAAAGGTTGTAAACTGCGTATAAGCACTCATGACTCCCTCTCCTCAAACATTCGACCAACTTAGGCCAAAATTCCACTTTGAACGAAAACAAGTGTGTGTTTATCAAACTGACTTGTAGTAGAACACTAAAATAAATGGAGGGTTCACATAAATCTTCAAAGAGAATTACAACCAAAGTTCAACCATACATGACTAGAAGTACATTACAACACCATTTCACCACACGAACAAGTCACTAGAGAAAGTTAAACTGATACATAATGATACAAAATAGGATACACAGTTGAACATGCCCCCTTCCACCCAAAATATACAATAGTATTCCTTACTGATGTAGCACAACAAGAAGAGTTTAAGCTCGTTATTTGCAACTAGTTGCTGCGAAGTCCTCGCTCAACAAAGGGTAAAATTGAGGGCACACGAGCTTCAATCCCACCATAACCAGCACTACAACTACACAAGGAGAAAGATTAGCATTGAGCTAATACCTGGAGTCTTCCTAAGCAGAAGTCAGAGAGCAATTCCCGTTGCTATATGGAGTCAATGCTGCATCTTCATCAATTATCCAAACAAAACCAGGAGTGTCGAACCTCCTTCCTGACACTGTCCTGTATATGTAAAGTTTCTCAACGGCGCAACTTTCTGGTCTGTTATCCAGATGACCCCTCTCGTCTATAACTTCAATATTAAGCCCTGGGAACTTCTGAGCTAGCAGCTTACATGCTTCAAAACTTACTGAACAGTTGGACATCCAAAGGGATCGCATTGTCTCCAGCTTTGCAGCATTGGCCAACAGAGCCTCGTCGCCAAAGGGGCAGTCTCTAATCTCCAACTTATGGAGGCTCTCACAACCAGAGAGCACGTAGTGGAGGCCTAGATCGCTATCCCCTGCAAAAGCTAAGGAAAGCATCTCTAACTTCTTAGCATGGACCCCGATGTACTCAAACACACGATCTGTAAGGAGGCCAGAAAGAGAAAGTCGCTGCAATTCCTTGCAGTGTTGCACAATCGCCCCAAAACCAGCATCAAGTGGTTCAAAGGTTGAGTAATCGGATCATGTTAGGATAAAAAAAATCGGATCATGTTAGGACGGTTTCTTGCAATAGTAACCAAGGCGTCATTTGTCATTTGGCGGCAGAAGTATAAAACTGACTGAAGCTTAGGGCAGCCCACTGAGACAGCTACAAGACCTTGCTCTGTCAAGGATACATTTGGTCCTGGAACAAATGGATCAGAAGGGAACACCCTAAGCTCTTGAAGTTCCTTACAAGAGTTGGCAATCTCCTCAAAACCGCTATCTTCAATGTAATCTAGCACCTGCAGTCACATCGATTCCAAGTGACTTAAAGCGTAAGCTAGATAACCAGTTAGGCAGAGAAATACATCAGAGCCACTAGACAAAAAGAGCTTAAAAACTTATGAAAGCATCTAACTCAGAAGGATAAACACGTTAATTGTCAAAGAGTAGGAGCAAAAATTAAATAACTGAAAAATATTTAGTCCAGATAACAACAACTATGCAACATTAAGTTATTTTCCATATGGCTGACCAGCAAATTATTCTGAGAATTTACTCTACATTAATCGTTTAGTTTCGTTATTTCAGTATACACTGAAGTTTACCTACGCTGTTTATTTATCCCTGGCAGTTATCAGAATCAGCATAACAATGAATACGTTAGGATTTTTCTTCTTCTCTTGGAGACTTTTGTTTTCGCAACTTGATAACATGCTCAGAAGGTATTATTAAGGATGATAAACATGATTGATTTATCTATTTTATCATGAACACAGTTCATGTATCGAGTGTTAACTATCGAAAACACGCAAATTTATACAAAAGTAAAACACAAGCAAGAACCTACCCACAACCGCTGCAAATTGTGACAGTCGCTGATGAGCTTGCCAAGATCAGGTATTTGAATGGTAACATAGCTTAAATTCAAAGAGGTGAGTCTGGAGTGGACTCGATATGTAATTCTTTTCCGGTGACAAATAGTTGGAACTGAAATTCCCAGTAGAATAATTTTTTCCTGTGAAAAGAACATTGAAGGACTCAAACTGATATGAAGTCATGTTTTTCAATAGCAAAAATAAAAACACAGCGATACGACAAAAAAATACCTAGAATAACTAAACCAAGAGCCCTATGTATCTAGGACTAACTGTTGAAGGACAAGTCTATGCTACACTTTTCCACCAAGTATCGTCAAATAATGTCCAATCAAGCAAAACATAGGAATGAACTGAAAGGGGTAACTATAACAGATAGCATACCCCCATGGGGCGGGTAGCGGGTACGCAGGCCTTACCCCTACCTTGTGGCGGTAGAGAGGTTGCTGAAAGAGGTAACTAAAAACTTCTTAAATTTGGAGCATTAAACTAAAGGGAACTGTACAACTGTCCTTTCAGCTATCAACATTTTTTACACTCCCCCCCAAGTTGAAAATGATAATTATCTGTTTTGTTTTTTTTAACTACATTGCTTTCATACAGCAAGTTAGTATCATTTATTTCATTATTTGGTTGACCTTAGCCTACGACACTATACAAATTCAATTGATACTCTGAATTACTTACGAATTTAGGGATAAACAAGTCCGTATACAACTTAAATAGCTAATTGTACAACTCCTTTAATTTCAGCTATCTATATTTCTTACAATCAATGACTTGGTGTCCTACTACCCTATTCTTTCTCTCTCTCTCTTCTCCTCCACAGAAATTTTCCGTTGTTCGGAAGGGAGAGGATTATAGTAATACATATACAAACACTCAAATTTAGCCTCAACTGACAAGTAAGCACTACTCCAACTTCGAGATTGCACATCTAGACACCTCAACTTGATCTCAACCGACAACAAACAGTCCATAAATGTTCTTCATTCCCAACCTGCTCAAACTAAATCAAATCAAGTCACTAATAAGTTTTTCTTAAGGGTTGTGGAAGGTCAATACGGGCCAAGTAATTTAAAATGGAGGGAGTACTTGTTAAACTACAAAATCAAAATAGAATTAATTACATTTTCTTAGCATTTCACCCTTACAATTAATTCGTTTAGAAAGTGTAAACAAGTTATTTGTAAAGTTCCAATTAAAGTATCCTAAGAGGTACGTACTCTCTCCGTTTACTTTTACTTACAACATTTGGACTCGGGACACCCATTAAGAAAAAAATGATTGACATGGTTATTTTACCACACTAGACTTGTTAATTGATGTTTAATATTAGGTTTTAAAAAATAATTTGGAGAAAAAGTAATTAATGTTAAGAGTTAAACATGAAAAAAATAATTATCTTTTCTTGATATGTTAAAAGTGGCAAGTAAAATTAAAAATCTTTTTTTAAAATAGTGAACAAGTAAAATTGAATGGAGAGAGTTAATTAGTAAAATTATATTTCTTACTCCCTCTGTCTATCTTTACTTGTCCACATTTGACTTAGCACATATCTTAAGAAACAATAAATAGAAAAGTAATTTTACTATATCACCCTTTGAATATAATATTTTTTTGCTTTGGAAAATGCAATGAGGAATGAATAGTATTTAATATCAAGGGTAAAATGGAAAAAAAATATAAATTATGTATTGATTTTCCAAACTGGACAAGAAATACGGGGGGACAAAGTCTTTTTTTCTCTGTAAATTTTCTCATTCAATGCTGCATGTTGGATGTCTTCAGCTTACTAGTTCAAAGATATTTATTGTCATTTTCTCTCTAACATCAATTATTTGTTATCTCTCTATTTCCTCTTCCACACAAATTTTCAGCTTTTCATTTTTCAAGCTAATAGTTTATTGGAAAGTACACAAAACATAGAGGAACAAAGCAGCTATATTAGTGTTTTCATCAAGTAAAAAGGTTAGTCTCTAATAAACATTAAAAAGTTCGTTTAATTTTGGTACTAAGATCTGTAGAAAAAAATTGAGAAAGTAAACATTGAAAACAATTGACTTATTTATATTTGTACATATTTTGCTACTTTATTCTCGTGATAAAGTTCTTATCTACATTTGATACATTAGATCGTGAGAATTTGAAAGGAAGGAAACTTGAAAGGCACTTACAATCATGGAAAATGAAGGAGAAAGAGAGAAAGGAGAAGAAAACAACTCAGCGGTATGTCACAGAATACTTATACTAAACATTAAGTTAAAATGCATGCTTCTTTCTGTCACCTTGTAAAAGTTTTTATCTACTTTGCATGCTTCTTTCTGTCACCTTGTAAAAGTTTTATCTACTTTTTATACATCAGATCCTTGAATTTGAAAGGAAGGAAGAAGGAAAAGTTACTTTCATGGAAGGAGGAAAAGAAAATGAAGGAGAAAGAGAGAAAGGGGAAGCAAACAATTCAGCGGTATGTCATACAATACTTATATTAAACAAATTATATTCACTTGGATCGTTATCTAATTATATGGCGTGGAAGGTAATCCTACTCATAATCTGAAGTTTGGGGATTGCTGAAAAAATTCGTCACTTTTACCCAATTTTAAAACTTGAAGGACTCTCATTTAATTGACAAACTCATTTGCCCGTTTTAATTGCTTCTCCCAATTTCAGCGGTATGTCATAAGTACTCGTATAATATACAAAACTAATTATATTCACTTGGATGATTATCTAATCATAATCAATGTTAAGAGTGAATAGGTTTAAAAATCTCTAAACTATTATTGTTTTCTGTATTTATTTCTTCACAGAATCCCCTAAACTAATATGAACTCATATTATATTAACCAAAAGGAATACGAGGAATATGACATGCTACGTGAACGTCATCCTCCAAAGGAAGGACTTAAGCTATAAATACATAGTCAATGTAAATTATATAAACCAATTTTGGTCTCACTAAATTCACTGAACTTTGTGTGTCGTATCAGTATAGTCACAAAATTAATTATATTCACTTGGATCATTATCTTATTATTATCCTCAAAATACAATTATGTTAAACTATATCGTTTTGCTCATGATTACTGAACTTTACTTGTGTATCTATAAACTTATAAAAACTAATTTTGTCTCACTATTCACTAAATTTTCTAAAGTTTAGGTGATGTATCAGTATAGTCAATAAATTAATTGTTGTCTCATTAAAGTCACGGAACTATGTGTTAGTGGGTTTAATCATGCAAACCAATGTATAAGAGTTCCTTCCTGATATGAAATTCAATACAAGACTTCAAATTAATGGGATTGCTTATTTCCTTGATATTCTGATAAATATAGAAAATAAATAAAACATTTGGTTTGGTCATTTTGGCAGGTGTCATTTTCTGCTCTTCGCAAGGATGTTGTCAACGTTCTGGATTTCATGGAGAGGTTAAAGATTGAAGAAGATCATAATGTTGTTGATGTGGACGATCAAATTGAAGAGCTAAAGTTTGTGCTGACATTTATTTGTACGTTCGTCCAGCTTTCTTATTCCGATTTGGAGCAGTTTGAAGATACAATGAGTGCTTCAAGACAAGAGGTTGAGAATCTGCTTCGACCAATTTTGAATGATGTTGAAAGCAAAGTCGGGTGTAAATACAACATGCATCATGTCCTTCCCACCCTCATGGATAACATCGGTGATTGTATCAGCTCATGTCATTATTCGAAATCAAGTGGCACCATGACTGATGAGCAGTTGAACTTCCTCCTCCTGAATGTCCATCATATATCCAAGTATCTTGCTGAACAGATTTTTCCATTAGAGACTCAGTATGAGATTCTTCAGAATGTGTGTGGCAACATGAGAGATTTCCACGGATTGATAGTGAATGGTTGCGTTGAGCAAGAGATTGTAGAATATGTCTTACCTCAGTTTCAACCTGTGGCTGAGAGAGTTGGACGCTTCATTTGGGATGATCATATTGATGGAAATTCCCGTCACTCCAAGCTAGCTCAACTATTCTTGAAGATTATTCCGATTGAATTGGAGGTTATGAACACATGTTTTACAAATTTGAAAGCTTCAATTTCAGCAGAAGTTGAATACTTCATTAACCAGCTCCTGGAAACCTCTCCAGACATTCTTAAGGAATATCTGATTCATCTACAAGAGCACATGGTAAATGTCATTACTGCTAGAACTTCAGGGGCTCGAAACATTCATGTCATGATAGAGTTCCTGTTGATTATTCTTACGGATGTGCCCAAGGACTTTATTCATCATGACAAATTAGTTGATCTTATGGCACGTATTGGAGCACTTATCAGGGAGGTATCAACTCTCGTTCACGACTTAGAAGAAAAATCAAGGAATGAAGAGAGTACAGATGAAACAAGTCGTGCAACTGTAGACTTGCTGAAAAATATTGAACTCCTCAAGAAAGATCTCAAAAATGATTATCTGAAAGCCCCAGACCCATGTCAATGGTGCTTCCCCATGAATGATGGACCGCTCTTCATGCATCTGCTACACAGACACTTAAATGATTTGCTAGATTCCAATGCTTATTCAATTGCTTTGATAAAGGAAGAAATTGGGCTGGTGAAAGAAGACTTAGAATTCATAAGATCTTTCTTCGCGAACATTGATCAAGAATTGTGTAAAGATCTTTGGGCACATGTTTTAGATGTGGCCTATGAGGTAAAAGATGTCATTGATTCAATTATTGTTCGAGATAATGGTCTCTTACATCTTATTTTCTCACTCCCCATTACTTTAAAAAAGATCAAGCTTATCAAAGAAGATGTCTCCCAATTAATTGAGAAGATTCCTAAGAACAAGGGCCTCATTGTTCCCAAGAAACCAGTTGAAAGAAAGTCATCGACAGCTGGTAAGATAATTGTAGGTTTTAAGGAGGAGACAGACTTGATAATTAAGAAGCTCACAAGTGGGCGAGCAGCGCTAGATGTCATTTCTATCACTGGTATGGCGGGTTCGGGCAAAACTACTTTGGCGTACAGAGTTTACAATGATAAGTCAGTTTGTAGTCATTTCGACATTCGTGCATGGTGCACAGTTGGCCAAGAATATGATGAGAAGACGTTGTTGGAGAAAGTGTATAATCAAGTTACCGGCTTGGATTCGAAATTGAGTGAGAATATGGATGTTGCCGATAAGCTACGGAAACAACTGTATGGAAAGAGGTATCTTATTGTCTTGGATGACTTGTGGGATACCACAACATGGGATGAGTTAACAAGACCTTTTCCAGAAGTTGAGAAAGCTGGTAGTAGAATTATTTTTACTACTCGAGAAAAGAAAGTGGCTTTGCATGGAAAGCGCGACACTGATCCTTTTAACCTTCGATTGCTAAAACCAGAAGAAAGTTGGGAGTTATTAGAGAAAAGGGCATTTGGAAAAGAGAGTTGCCCTGATGAACTATTGGATGTTGGAAAAGAAATAGCCCGAATTTGTAAAGGGCTTCCTTTGGTGGCTGATTTGATTGCTGGAGTCATTGCAGGGAGGGAAAAGAAAAAGACTGTGTGGCTTCAAATTAGAAATAATTTGAATTCCTTTATTTTGAACAGCGAAGTGGAAGTGATGAAGGTTATAGAATTAAGTTATGATCATTTACCAGATCACCTGAAGCCATGCTTTCTCTACCTTGCAAGTTATCCAAAGGACACAGAAATAGACAGATTTATGTTGAAGATGTATTGGCGTGCGGAAGGGTTTGTTGAACAGACAGAGATGAAGAGTGTGGAAGAAGTTACGGAGGTTTATTTGGATAATTTAATTTCCAGTAGCTTGGTACTTGCTTTCAATGAGATAGGTGATTTTCCGACTTGCCGACTTCATGATCTTGTGTATGACTTTTGTTTGATCAAAGCAAGAGAGGAAAAGTTGTTTGGCCAGATAAGTTCAAGTGATCCATCTTCTTCTTCAGATTTGATGCCACGTAAAGTGACCATTGATTATGATAAGGAGCACTTTGGGCCTAACAATTTCCCCCTGTTTAGTTCAAAAATGAGTAGGCATTCTGGTAAACACCTATATTCTTTGAGGATAACTGGAGACGAGATGGTGAAAGATCATATTTCTGATATATGTCACATAAGACACTTGAGGCTTCTTAGATTGTTGTACCTGAATCCCTCTTTTATCACGGTGAAAGATTCTTTGCTGAATGAAATATGCATGTTGAATCATTTGAGGTACTTATACATTGGGACAAAAATTAAATCTCTGCCTTCATCTTTCTCAAACTTTTGGAATCTAGAAATCTTGTTTATTGAAAACAAAGGATCAACCTTCGTACTATTACCGAGAATTTGGGATCTTGTAAAGTTGAGAGTGCTGTCCATTGATGATTCTTCTTTCTTTGATATGGATACAGACGAACCAAAACCGATAGCAGAGGAGTCAAAGTTAGAGAACTTGAGAGTATTACGGAAACTCGTGCTTTCCTATTCGAAAGATGCAGAGGATATCTTCAAAAGGTTTCCCGATCTTCAAGAGCTTGATTTTATTCTCAAGGAATCATGGGATTATTCAATTGAGCGATATTGGTTCCCAAAATTGGATTTCCTAACTGAACTAGAATTCCTCGTTGTAGATTTTGAAAGTTCAAATTCAAATGACAGTGGGCCCTCTGTAGCCACAAATCGGCCATGGGATTTTCACTTCCCATCGAATTTGAAAATATTGAGGTTGATTGCCTTTCCTCTGACATCCGATTCATTATCAACAATAGCGAGACTGCCCAACCTTGAAGAGTTGTTCCTTTTTACAACAATCATCCTGGGGGAAGAGTGGAACATGGGGGAGGAAGACACCTTTGAGAATCTCAAATATTTGTATTTGGAAGAAGTAACTCTTGCTAAGTGGGAGGTTGGAGAGGAATCCTTTCCCGTGCTTGAGAAATTAGTACTATGGGAATGTCGTAAGCTTGAGGAGATTCCGTCTAGTTTCGGCGATATTTGTTCATTGAAAATTATCCAACTTGTGGAGAGCCTTCAACTTGAAGATTCCGCTCTGAAGATTAAACAATATGTTGAAGATACGATGGGAGGGGACGAGCTTAAGGTCGAAATATATTGTGCACCAACGGAACAGGTTCTTCTCCATTCTTTTGCTTCTTAAAAATCAATTATACGAGTGTTGTTCTGATTCTTGTAGTGGCAATTACCGCAGTGTTAAAATATGTCTACAATGTGTTTGATGAAAGTTTCAACTGAACTGTTTGTGAATGCTAAATAGAAAATGAGCAGATAATTAAGTTTAAACTGGCAAGTGTTTGTTGATTTGTTGATTCCATCTAGCTCTCATCGGTACGTCATACAATAGTCATCCATATTAACACTAACATTAAAATACAGAATGTCATACATATGAGTAGTTTTACAATCTTTTGGAAAACTTACCATTTTTTATAAATATACGTGTCATTTGTTGATTTGTGTCATTTGTTGATTTCTGCAACTGCAAGTCATGAATGAGGTATGTTGTATTGGGGTGACACAAACACATCCTGTATGCATCCTTGGCCTTGTCTTAGAACCATTATCAAATCACTGTCTAAGGTGGCAGACCAGTGAAATTGATTCATGCTTTTTCTTTCTACACTTTTTGGAATACTATGCATCATTTTTTCTTTTCTATTATACTGAAATTATTTTTTTTTCTATTATACTGAAATAATTGTTCCTCCACACTCTTGTGATCAATTCCAGAAATTTGAACTTCCAGTTGGATGAATAACAAAGCAAGCAGTGGATATTTTCATCAAGTAAAAAGGTTAGTCATCTCATCTAATAGTGTGTTTAATTTCTTGTGCCCTCATCTCTATTGAAGTAGAATAAAGAGGGAAAGAAAATGAAGGAGAAACCGCAAGCAAACAACTCATCAGGATGAACTATAACATTGCTGTTATGCTAAACTTGAAAATTTGGCAAGCGTAGTCAAAAGTTCAAGGCCACCCCACATTTTAACATTGTAATTAAAACTTATCTACACTTGATCTTCTTTTCCAAATATAACATTACATCTAAAGTGGCTTACGACCAATGTAAGTATGTTCTCACCATTATAATTTAGAGTTTATAATTAAAATCAAACTTGAACTATCCTTATAGTGGACAGAATACAATTTACTTATTTATATCTGTACATTTTTTGCTACTTTATTCTCCTAATAAACTTTTTATCTACATTTTATACATCAGATCCTGAGAATTTGAAAGGAAGGGAACTTGAAAGGCACTTACAGTCATGGAAAATGAAGTAGAAAGAGAGAAAGGGGAAGCAAACAACTTTATGG
The DNA here is from genome assembly GCA_031232105.1 of Capsicum rhomboideum. Lineage (NCBI taxonomy): Eukaryota > Viridiplantae > Streptophyta > Magnoliopsida > Solanales > Solanaceae > Capsicum > Capsicum rhomboideum. The sequence goes on from CP124713.1 coordinate 143,593,735, forward strand.
TATGTCATATTCGCTCCGTTCCTAAAAGATGCAAACTACTGTGGCTTCTTTTCTGCTGGTCGTACCTTTAAGTCCATATTAAGCATTTAGGATTGATGAGCTTTGGTAGAAAAACTCAAAAAAATAACTTAATGAGGTGAAGTTTGAGCAGTCTTGAATGTACAAAGCAATCCTTCCAATTTCTGATCCATATGGTTAGTGTTCCGAGAAATGCTATCTGCCCTTTGTTATGCTGTTTTGGAAGTGTTTCCTTGAACCTCAATATTTGACATGATATTAAACATGCTACTCATATCACTTAGATGTACTCAAAACCTTAGCTTATTGATTACTAACGAAATTCCGAGGAAAATGGGAAGAGGGAAATAGACATGTCAAGGTAACAACACTTCACCCATCCACACATCTTGAAACCAATTGTAAATCCACCTGAATGTCAAACAGTACTCACTTGAAACCAAACAACAACAACAACAACATACCCAGTGCATTCCCACACAGTGGGGTCTGGTCACTTGCAACCAAACATTAGTAGTAATTTCTATGGCTGCCAATATTTCCTCCATGAAAACTGCCTCAACGCTCCTCATTTTCTCAATCATTCTTCTCATCCATCCCACCACTTGACCCTTCTCCCAGTTCCAACTTACTCGAATCGTTCCTATACTTGCAAGGCTTGTGGCTCTGCTGGAAAGGGCTTTAGTTTTAGCTGTGCCCGTTGTGAATTTGATATCCACATGCAATGTTCCCTTTTGCCCCAAACCGTCTTCCTATTCCCGCACCACCATCACGTTCTTGAGCTCATATTTGATTCCCCCTTTTGATGACGAGGCCTATGAATTATGAAAGCAGTCTTTGTTTGTGATCTCTATCACGACAATGCAGATCTTAGTTACTGGTTGTATTATTGTGCTGATTGTGATTTCAGCATCATCTCGAATGTGCCATTTCCAAATCTGTCAGACGACTTAATCGAAATTGCCAGCCAACAAAGCAAGAGCAAATCCAGTAGTAATTATGAAAACAGAGGAGGAACCAATCAAGATACAGGAAACCAATCAAGTAGAGGAAAACGGAGGTGGGACGAATAGAGTAAAAATGGAGGTGTCACATACTATGCTATTGCTAAGTATCTTTCATCAATAAATCATCATCTTAATCTTTTGTTTCTATCTCCTGTTTCCTTTGCTAAATTTATCTTCAGTTTCACAATGTGGATGAGTCTTGATGTTGAATATATATAGAGAGAGAGAGAGAAATGTTATATATGGTCAATTCTTTAGTGCTTCTGAAGTAAAAATTTGACAATGTGGATTTACTTTGTAACTTAACATTGTAACTTAACAAAGGGAAAAGCTATTTTGGTCGCTGTTGCAGTTTGCTCTACATGAGGAAATAATTAGCTGCTACTCTTTCTCTGATAGCTGTGAAACAACAGACAAGAATCTCATTAAAAATCTAATGCAGGAAGGTTCGAACAGGGATGAAGAACCTGTTGCTCAGAATTATTCAAGTGTGGCTAGATCAGCTAGGATATAGCAGCAATAGTAATCCAAGAGGAATCGACTATCTGTTTTACGTCAAGCAATAGTAATTTCCGATATAAACGGTGAAACCCACTTTTGGTGTAGTGGTTGCTTCAATAAACCTTTCTGTGAGGCAAGTAGCCAAGAAGAGTGCAACTTCCACAATGACCACGTGCAACTCAAGGTGGGCTTGATATTTAACTAATCTTCAACGCAAGTTATTTGTTTGAAGCAACAAGATTTAAAAGGGTCATTTCTTCTTCAAAATAATATCACATGAACCTACTCCATCTTCTTTCTTGCTTTTATGTTGTCCCATTGATAATTCGCATCATTATTTCTAAATATCATCAAAGAGTGTGTTACAAAATTTTATGCACATTTTATGCCTCGCTAGTTGATGTGCCACTGCTATGCCTCGCACTGTGAGTTTGCTGTCACCGAACGCTGGCTACTTCAACTGTAAGTCTCTCTTTGAAACATACATGGGATTGCTGATTCTCTGATATGATGGGCAAGAAGGAAGTCAAACAAAAGGTTGGCAACCTCTGTACCATATGCAAGTTATCTCAGTTTCTGTAAATCTTTCAAGAAATACCATCATCACAAACAATGTGAAACCTCTTCAGGTAATAAAGTTACCGAGAAATCCAATGCAATAAGAAGTGGGATATTTGCAGTGCAAAGAATTTGAATTGTGATGCAGGGTGGTGGAATTTACGTCACCAAGAATCAGCCACTGATAAGCATTTGGAGTTTAGGGGCTGCTGTACAACATTTGGCTACTGAGGTAAATGGCTATCACCTCCTTCATTGATTGATTGCACTTAAAGTATATGATTGATGTGCTTAATGAAGAGAAGTTTGTTAACAAATACACCTTAGTTATGTTAGCTGCTACTCAATGAGCTATGAAGCAACAGACAAGAAGCTCATTAGTAATGAAGCAACTTTTTTCTCAGATACACTTCATGGAAACTCACCTAGAGGGATTGCATCAAAGTCTAATGCAGGAAGGTTCGGATGGAGATGAAGAATCTGTTGCTCAGAGTTATTCAAGTGGTTAGAGTAGCGCGGATATATCACCCTGGGCCCTGGCATCTGCCTAAATCATCCAAGAGGAATCCGGTATCCGTTTTACGTCGAGTAATACGTGGAGGAACTCTCGATATACTAGTAAAAGCAATTATGTGCATGAATGAACTTTTGAAAGGATAATTTTCGTTTCGAATTTTGAACATTAATCACTACTTTCTTTTCTTACACTTCATAGACTTTTTTGGCAGATACATTGATTCATGCTTTTGCTTTTCTTACACAATAGTATAGCAGTATTTTGTTACTTTCTGCCAATAGGTATCTCTTATTCTATGCTATGTTCTTTTCCATCTGTCATTCTCTTTCTTTCTTTTTCTTTGCATTCACACAGATAATAATTTTCAACATTCTCATCACCTACATTAATTTTTTGTAGACTGCTTATAAACTGGCAAGGGAAATGGATCCACGATTTGAAATTTATGAGTTTCTACAACGACCCCAAGTGTAATATCAATAATAATTGGATCACAATCACATATTTGTAAGTAGTTAGTCGACATCTTAAGACATATACTAGATTTAGACAAAAGTGAATCCATAGATTACGTTGTGGATTTACCTTTGGCTGTCCAAACCTCCCGTGTCTAACTTGTCTGAAGGTCTTACGTGGTCTAAGCGCGATGGTTTAACCTCGATCAGGGTACTGATTCATAATGACATGAGAGTAGCTCTGATGCCACTCTGTCACAAACCCAACAAACTTTAATTACATAAGTCAGGTCATGAAGTGAAAAGGTTGTAGATTGCTTATAAGCACTCATGACTCCCTCTCCTCAAACATTCGATAAACTTGGGTCAAAATCCCACTTTGAATGAAAACAAGTGTTTGTTTATCAAACTAACTCGTAGTAGAACACTAAAATACATTCTAAAAGCTGAACAAATGGAATTCCAGTACTCAAATGAATGGAGGGTTCACATAAATCTTCAAAGAGAATTACAATTAAAGTTCAACCATACATGACCAGAAGTACATTACAACACCATTTCACCAGAAGAACAAGTCACTACAGAAAATTAAACTGATACATAATAGGATACACAGTTGGACATGCCCCCTCCCATCAAAAAATACAATAGTAGTCCTTAGTGATACAGCACAACATGAAGAGTTTAAACTCATTATTTGTGACTAATTGCTGCAAAGTCGCTCAACAAAGGGTAAAATCGATAGCTCACGAGCTTCAACCCCACCATAACCAGCACTGCAACTACACAAAAGATTAGAACAGATCTAATACCTGAAGTCTTTTCTAAGCAGAAGACAGAGAGCAATTCCCGTTGCTATATGGAGTCAATGCTGCATCTCCAGCAATTATCCAAACAAAACCAGGAGTGTCGAACCTCCTTCCTGACACTGTCCTGTATATGTAAAGTTTCTCAACGGGGCAACTTTCTGGTCTCGTATCCGGATGACCCCTCTCGTCTATAACTTCAACATTAAGCCCTGGCAACTTCTGAGCTAGCAGCTTACATGCTTCAAAACTTACTGAACAGTTGGACATCCAAAGGGATCGCATTGTCTCCAGCTTTGCAGCATTGGCCAACAGAGCCTCGTCGCCAAAGGGACAGTCTCTAATCTCCAACTTACGGAGGCTCTCACAACCAGAGAGCACGTAGTGGAGGCCTAGATCGCTATCCCCTGCAAAAGCTAAGGAAAGCATCTCTAACTTCTTAGCATGGACCCCAATGTACTCAAACACACGATCTGTAAGGACGCCAGAAAGAGAAAGTCGCCGCAATTCCTTGCAGTGTTGCACAATGGCCCCAAAACCAGTATCAAATGGTTCAAAGGTTGAGTAATCAGGTGTTCGAGGATCGATAATACACAAACGAAATCGGATCATGTTAGGACGGTTCCTTGCAATAGTAACCAAGGCGTCATTTGTCATTTGGCGGCAGAAGTATAAAACTGACTGTAGCTTAGGGCAGCCCACTGAGACAGCTACAAGACCTTGCTCTGTCAAGGATACATTTGGTCCTGGAGCAAATGGATCAGAAGGGAACACCCTAAGCTCTTGAAGTTCCTTACAAGAGTTGGCAATCTCCTCAAGACCGCTATCTTCAATGTAATCTAGCACCTGCAATCACATCCATTCCAAGTGAAATAAAGCAATAATGCAAGAGATACAGCAGAGCCACTGAACAAAAGAACTTAAAGACTTGTGGAAGCATCAACCTCGGAGAGATAAAACGCCAATTGCCAAAGTGTAGGAGCAAAATTAAATAACTGAAAAATCTTTAGTCCAGATAACAACTATGCAACATTAATTTATTCTCCATATGGTTGACCAGCAAATTATTCAAGAATTTACTTGACATCAATCGTTTAGCTACGTTATTTCAGTATTCAACGAAGCTTATCTACACTGTTTATTTATTCTGGCGGTTATCAGAATCAGCATAACAATGAGTAGTAAGTTAGGATTATTGTTCTTCTCTCGGAAACTTCTGCTTGTACAACTAGACAAAATGCTCAGAAGATAATAGACTGATAACCATGATCAACTTTTCTATTTCTATTTTATCACAAACACAGTTAATGTATCAAGTCTCGACTGTTGAAAACACGCAAATTTATACAAAAGTAAAACACAAAATAGAACCTACCCACAACCGCTGTAAATTGTGACAGTCGCTGATGAGCTTGCCAAGATCAGGTATTTGAACGGTAGCATAGCTTAAATTCAAAGAGGTGAGTTTGGAGTGGACTGGATAAATAGTTGGAAAGTAGGCTGGCACGGCCTCCCAAAACCCACTCAAGCCTTTGAGTTTATTGCAGCCCGAAAAAGCTTGAGATACATTTACGAAAACTTCAGAAGCATCAGCCTGTATGTCAGCAGAGTAGGATCCGGTACCAAATTCAACCAACTGCGAAGCATGACGAAGTAGCTTTGGAAGTTTCTCGATGGACACAGCACGATTGAGCCGAAGAGTCCTCAAATGAGGAGAGCGAGCAACTAGACGCTCCAAAGCTGAGAAGCTGACCTCCGAAGCCAAACAAGCAATGTTAAGTGACACGAGCGATGTGCAGCTATCAGGAAAATGACTAAGCCAATGACCACTCAGATCTTCCACTTCACTTTCTCCCAAGTCCAATTCTCTCAGATTCCTGCAGCAAATTGTGAGTTACATAAGAAAATTGATGCACGAATTAAGAAATGAAGCTCAAGGAGCTAAGCTCGATGAAGCAACAATGGCTGCTCAGGGATATGAATCCGAGAATTCAGCTCAGACGAAGATAACAAGGGAGAAGAAAAGAAGAAGAAGGAGTTTGTATTATCATGAATGGATCATAACAATGAGTACATCAATGTAGTTATACTACTCAATAGCTAATGATCAACTACACTTAGTCGCTTAACAGAATAACCACCTAACAGCTAACTAACTAACTCCGTGAGCAGTAGTAACTAACTCATTACAGTGCTACAGTATTTAACTACTTTTCAAATGCTAGCTGCTTCTTGTTACTCGATCCTCTTCTCTTCTTAATATTGCAACAAAAACAAATCTGAAGTGTCCTGCCCCAACAAAATGAGGGCATGAGTGGGCGGAGTGGGGTATAGTTAAATTTTAACCATGGTTTAGATGTCAACGAGGAGAGGGAGGCTTACGTGGGGTTAGACGAATCGTGAGATTACTGCTCAGAATATATGATTATGAGCATATGGTTATATCAAGTTTGATATTTCCTCTATCAAACTAACTCTTCAACTGTTAATTTGTACTTTTCTTGCACTATCACCAATAAAATATACAGATTAGATTAAAATTTTAATTAGATTCAGTTTTTGTTTAGTTTTTAAAGTTGGGCTAGAAATTGTGCCCTCTTACATCACTTCTGTTTTTGTAGCCAGGTCATACAAGTCTATGATCTTGCTTCATGGCCCAGAAAGAGAATCAAAGGACCAAGGCATTTCGTCGCTATGGCATTGTTGCTACTCTTTCCACCAAGTGCCGTCAAAGACCATCCAAGTAAGGCTAAAGTACTCAGACAACAGTGCTCCACAAACCTACTATTTCTTCAAAACAGCTAACCCTAAATGCAGGATTAAAACTCTTTTTCACCAGTAAGGACTAAAGTACTCGGACAACAATACTCTACAAAACATACCATTTCATCAACCCCTCAATTACAAACGAGTACAGTTAACCCCAGGTCCAAAGATTACAACTTTTCTCACCAGTAAGGGCTAAAGTACTCAGATAACAATGCTCCACAAAAGCTACCATTTCCTCAAAACAGATGCAAAGATTTGAACTTTTTCTCACCAGTAAGGACTAAAATAGTCAAAGAACAATGCTCTACAAAACATACCATTTCCTTAAATGGGTAGTCTTTATCCATACATTGTATTCATCAAAACACCAGAGTACACTACAATACAGCACAATACAATATAATACCTTATGAAACAATATGTAACAATCATCCAAACAAGGTGTTAACAAATAATAAGAAAATCATCAATTCTGTACTTTGAATTCAATAACATCAAAACCACAAACCCCCAAAATACTCAAGACATTCTTTGCAAAAAAATACCAACTTGGTATATGTAATTTACTTGGAAAATCAATACCATCAAATACAAAACTCCCAAATATAATCATCAACCTTGGGAACCATAATAACAACACTAGAGTACAATACAATACAGCACAACAACAACAACATACCCAGTGAAATCCCACAAGTGAGGTCTGGGGAGAGTAAAGTGTACGCAAACCTTACCCCTACCTCGCAGGAGGTAGAGAGGTTGTTTCTGAAAGACCCTCGGCACAAGTGTAGCAATTCCAAGTACAAAGGAGAAGGAAATAGTGGAGAAAATATAGCAACTAACAAGGAAATAGTACAAGAAAGTAACAGGAACAACAACAAAATAATGCGATAATCAAACACAATGAACAACAGACTATGCTAGATATTACAAACAAATATAGTTATTAACCCCAGATGCAAAGATTAAAACTTTCCTCAATCCCTCAATTACAAATAAGTACATTAAGACATTTTTCACCATTAAGGACTAGAGTACTCAGGAAAGGGTAAAATGCAGCTAAAAACTGCTAGATAAACCAGTAGTTAGCAGCAATGGCAGCAAGTCCATCAGTAGTAAACCCTTCACAAGACTGTAAAACCAAAACTTTGAAATTCTTAAACTACCAAGAAATCAGCTCCAATGACTCATCACAAAACAACCATTCTTTTAAGACTAATTTCCTCAATACCTCAATTACAAAAAAATACAGTTAAACCCAGATGCAAAGATTAAAACTTTCCTCAATCCCTCAATCACAAACAAGTACAGTTAACCAAAGATGAAAAGACTACAACTTTTCTTAACCGGTGAGGCCCTAAGTACTCAGATAACAATGCTCCACCAAACCTACTAGTATTTCCTCAAAACAGTTACCCCAGATGCAAAGATTTAAAAAAATTTGCACCAGTAAGGACTAAAGTACTCAAAGAACAATGTTCTATAAAACATACCATTTCCTCAACCCCTCAATTACAAACAAGTACATTTAATGCTAGATGCAAAAATTACAACTTTTCTTAACCAGTAAGGCTAAAGTACTCAGACAAGAATGCTCCACAAAACCTACTAGCATTTCCTCAAGACAGCTACCCTCAGATGCAAAGATTAAGACTTTTTTCACCATTAAAGACTAAAGTAAGAAAAGTACAGCTAAAAATGTTAGTCAAACCTTCAGTTAGCAGCAATGGCAGCAAGTCCATCAGTAGTAAACCCTTCACAAGACTGTAAAACCAAGACTTTGGAATTCTTAGAAGACTTAGAAATCAACTCCAATGACTCATCATAAACAACCATTCTCTTAAGTTAAATTTGCTCAAGCCATGGATAGGATTTCCTCAAACCTTCAATTACAAACAAATACCTTTAACCACAGATGCAAAGACTAAAACTTTCCTCAACCCCTCAACTACAAACAAGTACAGCTAACCCCAGATGCAAAGATTAAGACTTTTTTCTCCATTAAGGACTAAAGTACTCATAAAAGGGTAAAATGCAGCTAAAATATGCTAGATAAACCTGCACAAGACTGTAAAACCAAGACTTTGAAATTCTTACAGTCTTTCCTCAACCCCTCAATTACAAACAAGTATAGTTACGATCAAAACATTTTTCACCAGTAAGCACTAAAATACAGCTAAAAAATATTAATCAAACCTTCAGTTAGCAGCAATAGCAGCAAGTCCATCAGTAGTAAACCCTTCACAAGACTGTAAAACCAAGACTTTAAAATTCTTAAATGACTTAGAAATCAACTCCAATGACTCATCACAAACAACCATTCTCTTAAGTCTAATTTCTTCAAGAAATGGATAAGCTTTTGCCATTGTACCAAGCCATGGATAAAAATATGCACCCCAACCTTCAGGAAATGTGGCTTCCCTTTAATGTTTACAGATCTAATATCTAGAAATCTTCTGATAAAGATTGATGGACTAAGGGCTAAAGTACTCAGACAACAATGCTACACAAAACCTATCATTTCCTCAAGTTGAGGACCTCAACCCCCCAATTACAAACAAGTACAGCTAACCCCAGATGCAAAGATTAAAACTTTCTTCAACCCCTCAAACTACAAACAAGTACAGCTAACCCCAGATGCAAAGCTTGTCTTTTTTCACCATTAAGGACAAAAGTAACAAATGCAAAGCTAAAAATGCTAGTCAAACCTGCAGTTAGCAGCAATGGCAGCAAGTCCATCAGTAGTAAACCCTTCACAAGACTGTAAAACCAAGACTTTAAAATTCTTAAAAGACTTAGAAATCAACTCCAATGACTCATCACAAACAACCATTCTCTTAAGTCTAATTTCTTCAAGAAATGGATAAGCTTTTGCCATTGTAACAACCCATGGATAAAAATAGGCACCCCAACCTTCAGGTACAAGATCAAAATCAGCAAAATGTGGCTTCCCTTTAATAGTTACAGATCTAATATCTGGAAATCTTCTTATCAAGATTGATGGACTGACAGCATAACAGTTCCCAATGAACACATTTTTCCTACAACATCTTTCAGCTTCATACCATGATCTACTTACTAAGGATATTGAGTTCCTGTCTTTATCTGAAGTTATGTCTGAAAATATGTGTTCAAGTACTTCTAATGGAAGTGAGTTCACCATTATTGTACGGAAATGGGGTGCTAAAGTTGACATTTTTTTTTATTTTATTTTTTTTCAAGAATTTCAAGAATTGTGAAAATGTTGTGTTAATGGAAGTTTGTTTTAGATCTGTGTGGGAGGTGATGAAGAAGAGGAGATGGGGTTGGGGTGGGTTGATGGGGTAGGTGGTGTTTGAAGACTTGTGAGGGTTGTGTGTGTGTTGTGTGTGTGTGTGGGGGGGGGGGGGGGGGGGTTACTGTTAGATAAGGTTATACACACAGCTGTGATGTTGAAAAAGCAGTGTTTGGGGGGATAAGAGGGGCTGTGGGGCATGGCTAAGTTTTGACCATGGGTTTAGATATGAGTGAAGAGACCGAACGGAGCGGATTCAGAATTTGAATTTTATGTGTTCTCACAATAACTATTTATTTGTATTTTGATTGCAATAACAATAATAACACATCTAGCATAATCTAACAAGTGAATTTTAGGGAGTTTGAATTTACGCAGACTTTATCCATGTGTTAGTGGGATAGACAAGTTGTTTTGATAAACCTTCAGTTATAAAAATGTAATCAAATTACGTCTAGTGTCCCTCAAAGTGATCGGTCTTGAATTTTGGTCTCCCAAATATCCGATCTTGAATTTTTGTCTTCCAAAGTGTGTGGTCTTAAATTTTTATTCCCGCTAAATAAGTTCTACTAACATTTACCTACAAGATAGAACTTTTGATCAATTATACTAGTTCATTGTCTTGACACGTCATAAATATCCACCTTATAGGAAAGAGTTAGAATATTTGTTTAATGGATAACATATCTAAGTTCTAATTTTTACCTATAAGGTAAAACTTCTGATTAATTATATAAGTTTATTATCTTAAAATATCATGAACGGCTTTTTATTGGTAAGAGTTAGAACCACATTCTTATGATATTGATTTGTTGGATGAGTCAAAAGAGAGGAAAGGGGGTGATTGGAGACTTGTAAGGGAGGAAAAGGGATTGAGAATGACTAATGCAAAAAGAAAATATAATGTTAAAATAATATGACCTTTCAGTGCAGTGTTAGAAGGGAAATTGATTTTATGGTTTTATATATTATTTTAGTTATACATTATGTTTATTTTAATATATGTTTTTTATTTTTTTTATGTAGTATATTTTTTCAAAAAAATATTGTTTAGAGTTAATGATTTTTTAAAATTTAATATTTTATTATCATACTTAAAATTTCAAGATTCAAATGACATTTAACAAATTATAAATATGTTTAGTAAATTTATCGAGAAATAAAATACTTTCTATTGAGTCATTATATATTTCCAAAACTCAAACCTCAATATTAATTACGATAAAAAACATCATATATAATTATATTTTTAAATAATGCTAAACTTCATTACACTATGACATTTGAACGAAGATTTGAAGTGTGACAACTAAAAATTGTAAAGTAAAGAATATAGGATTCTTTCATCTTTCACTCTTCGTTTTTAATCTCAAAGGTATGAAATGCATGGGGTGTAGGTATATATTTCGATCCTACCCTTAAAGGCACGAAATGTATATGGTGTACGCCTACGCAAAATGTATTGGATCGGGGTGTACGCCTACACCATATGCTTTGGATCGGATGACACGCCAGTCCAATATATACATTGCATTCATAATCATGTGATTGTAATTGATACCTGCGGAGCTTGTCGGGGCTTGAATGTGTTGTTGTTTGATGGTTGAATTGCTTATTATTTATGCGATTTGAGTCAGGAACAGAGAAAGTGGATACGTACTATATAAGTAGTTTGATTTCTATTTCGGATTGCGTTGTTTCGGTTATTCTCTCTCCTTACATATTCAGTACATTATTTCGTACTGACGTTCTCATTGCCTGGAGGCATTGCGTTCATGTCTGCAGGTTAGAGATTTCGTTTTTGAGTGACCCTTGAATGAAAAAAAAAATGTGTTATTGAGCTACATGACATAATATTTTATGTTGGGTTATATATTTTTGAAAATTTTCCAAAAAAAAAAAAAGGTGGAAGTGTGTTGAGTTAAAATTTAACCATGGTTAGTCAAGTTGTTTGGTTACTTTTTTGGGGTGGGGACAATCATGTCATCGTTTAGATACTTACACGTGTACTCTAGCTCTTACGGTGTCCAATGAATGGACGGTGATGAGTACGAGACGAAAAGTAAAAAGATTTTTTACTTTTGAAATTTAAGGAATCTAATGATTTACAAAGTAATCAATTGCACATTATAATTTGCAATTTCTTACAAATTATGAAATGATTTAAGATAGGATACTATAAAAAGACAGTTTGATGTACTAAAATTTTTACTATGTGTGGTGTTCGAGAAAGGATAAGCCATTAGGGTATGTTGTAGACAAGAGACCGTTTTCACGGCTTGAACTCGTGACTTCTCGATCACATGAGAGCAATTTTACCAGTTACCATTTTAATGATCCCTTTGTTTAAGATAGATACAGTTAGTATATTAATTTGTATATATTAACACAAGAAAGTTTCCCCTATCTCTAAAGGGACTTATGCACTCCACGACTTTCTTATATTGTGGAGTTTCAAAGACTAAATTTAGCTGTCAATGGGTTATTGATGTCATCGCCAGCAATCAGCTCTTATCTTTAGTGTCAAATGGCGAATTTCTTTTTTTATATGGACGGTCGAGAGTGTTATGTAAAAAACACCAAGGAGTATATAATTGTTAAATGAATTGTTCAATCCATCTGAATGAAATGCAGGAATATACTCGACAATGGAAGAAGTCTTGCACTATCTATTGTATATGATTCAAGTGACGACGAATCTCATTCCTTATCAAGCAGATTAAAAAAAAAAGAATGTAGAAAAGAATATCCATATATTAAAACAGTTAGAATTTTGTTTAAAAATTGTGAAAAAATATATATTTGAATTACTTTTCAAAAATAATCCAATTTTCAAACCAAATCATTTGATTTAATTATTATTCTTGTAAAAATAACTTTGTTTTATTTGAAAAAAAGAAAGAAAGTGAAGATGAAAGTAATAGTTCAAAGCATTTTACACATTGTGGGGTTTGTAGCATTCGTGAGTAGTCGTTTTCAATTTATTTATTTTTTCTATTTGTCAAATGTATTTAAAGTGTAATTATTGTATGTGATGAAAATGGTGTAAGAAGAATCTCATGATTCCTAATTAATGCACGACTAGATATGCTTTTGTTTCTTATTTCTCACTCAATGTTAGATGATTATATTAGAATTTGATTAAATTTTAAGGGTTCGTTTGGCCATATGAGATGAAATCATGATTTGAAATTATGATATGAAATCACGATTTGATTCAAATTCTAAGGATTCGTTTGGCCATGTGAGATGAAATCATGATTTAAAATTATGATATGAAATCATGATTTGAAATTATGAGATGAAGTTGAAATTTCATTTGGACATGTAATTTGAATTTTTTATGTTGTATGTTTTCTCATAAACATAAAAATCATATAAGTTGTGAAAACTATCAAAATTGTCCAATTCTTTACACAATCTTATCAAATAAGTAAAAGCTTATAACAAAAGTATAATACACTATCACAAAGCTATTTAAAAAAAAAATACAACATTTATTGATCAAAATTTAGTTCAATAAAAAAGTAAAATTGAACATGAGTTGTAGTGTACTACTTTTTATTATAATCCTCCCACATAATACGGAGAATCTCCTCACGTTGAGCTTGCATTTCTCGATCATATGACCGAGAAGATGAACCAACATTGTTACTTTGAGTCGTTTATTGGTCAATATCATTAGTAGCTATATCTTCATGTTCATATATCGTGAATATTTCATCACTCTTTTGATATTCTCGCAGAAAAATAATGTAACACTACATAAGCTATGACAATTGTCACTTCTGTGTCAATATGTTTTTTTACTGAGCGTTAATTTGAATGAAGTAGTAATAAATTTGGTTGGTGAATGAATTTGGTCAAAAATAATGAATTCGGTGAATAATAAATGGTAAAGTAGGAATTGATTTGAAGTAATAATAAATTTTATGTTGGTGAGAGTAATGATTTGAGATATAAATGGTTTAAAGAGTAATAATATGAACTATAGATTTTATTTACATATGAAATAAATGGTTGATAGATGTAAATGATAGTTTTTTTTTTTACAAAATATAAACTTGTGGATCAATTTTTGTGCTTGAAAAATCTCAAATCATGATATGAAATTCCAAATCAAGTTTTTTGGAGAATTTGAGATTTCATCTCATGATATGAAATCAACGTTAGATCGCATGTCCAAACGTTGATTTCATCTCATGATTTCAAATCATGAGATGAAATCACATGTTCAAACGCCTACTAATTTATGCTGGAAAATTTCATATGGGAGGTATAACGTTTCCTAATAACGACGATTTTATAATTGAGAATTGAACCTGAAACATCCGATTAAGGATGAATAAATATTCATCACTCTACATTTCTACTATTGATAATCAAGGTTGAGTTGGTTTGTACATATGAAGAGAATACATAAATGTCATAGCGAGGAGGTGTGAGAGGTTGATCATGATGGATATGAGAAGAAATAGACATAGTTCGAAGAAGTATTGAGAAAAGTTAGACAAGCTATGACACTCCGACAACTTACCGAGGACATGACCTTATATAGTTATTATGAGGATATGGATTTCAAAGATAGGGTAGAAGGTAGTTCAATGTTGTCTATTTTTTCTTATCAGTGCTATTATCACTACTACTCTTGTATTATCTTAGTCTTGGATTTTACTTTTACTTGTTATTTTCTTTGTTTCGATTATCGTATTATTCGTCGTTGCTATTATCCTTTTCTTCATTATTTTCATCACCCCTTCTTTACTCTTGTATTCCATTTTCATTCCTGCTTTGAAATACTTTACTTGAATCGAAGATGTATCGAAAACAACATTTTATTTTATTTTTTGGTAATTGAAACACTATTGGATCCTTAAGGGTTTGATCTAATGGGCCCAGGTGAGCCCAATCACCATATTGTTTCTGGGCCGATCTCTGTACCATTATTGGGCCATGACAGCCCTATCAAAGGCACCAATTGGCCCACAGAGAAGTCTGAAATTTTATTTTTATGGTGAACCAACATTTACGAGGAAATTACGCCTAATGTCTCCCAAAGTGCTCGATCTTGAATTTTTATCTCTTAATATCTGGTTTTGAATTTTTACCCCTTAAAGTGTCCAATCTTAGACTTTTATCTCTGCTTAATAAGTTATGCTTTTGTTTATAAGACGAGATTTGTGGTCAATTGAATATGTTCACTGTTTTAAAATGTCTTGAACATCCGTCTTACGAGCAAAAGTTGGAACTTACTTCTGATAGGTAACATACTTAAGTTCTAACTTTTGCATGTAAAGCACAACTTCTAATTAATTGAGCAGGTTTATTGTCTTAAAATGTCTTGAATGTATCTTACAAGCAAAAGTAAAAACGTCTACCTTATAGGCAAACAAGACTTGTGGTCAATTGAATATGTCCCCTGTTTTGAAATATCTTGAACAACTGCTTTATAGACAAAAGGTACTGATGGAAAATATACTTAAGTTCTAACTTTTTTCTGTAAGACAGAACTTCTGATTAATTGAGCAGGTTTATTGTCTTAGAATGTCATGAATATTTATTTTATAGGTAAAAGTAAAAATGTCCGTTTTATGGGCAAGATTTATTAAGCGAGGTCAATTTTTTTTTTACTCTTTCCGTCTCATTTTATGTAACACACTTTTCATTTTGATCTGTTCCCAAAAAATATTACATTTTCTTATTTGATAACTATTTAAAGGGATAATTCCTTTTTTATCCTTATTATCCACCTAATTTTAAAGATAGTATTTCTTTTTTATTTATTTTTCTATAAATGATAATTTGATAAACTTTAAAAATTCTTTATTTATTTCTTAAACTTCGTGCCCGACATAAAATGCTTTACTCCATGCTTAACTTCCGAGGTAGGTAACTACTTACTTATAAAACATCTTTTTCCAACTTTGCTTAAAATTCTATTAGATTACAACAATTCTTCATTCTACGTACCTTCCTACTTAAGCAAAAAAAATAAAAATAAAAAATAAAAAATCTACACTTGATTTTTTTTTTTCTACACTGCAGATTCTCAGCAAATTAACAAGGTAAACTTTTTATTACTTCTCCATTTTCGTAATCGTGGTATTCGGGCCAACTTTTATACACCTAAGCTAAATTTACGGTATACTTGACATCTTTCAACAACAAAGCAACAGATATAACATGGTGTCTGGGTAGGCTTTCGCTCATATAGACCAAATTCACAAGATATCTGCCACCGATCACGAGCAACACATATTTATAAAAGGTAACTCTGTCTATCAAAATTACTTCACTTTTTTTTTTTTTCAGTACAAAAGCATAAAAAAAAAAAAGAAAGAAAGAAGGAGGAGAATTGCTTCATGTTTTTTTTCTCATTTTATTCATATAGTTGTGATTTTGTTTCTGCATTTTGCTCTGTAAATTTAAGGTAATTTTGAGTTTTTCAGTTCAGTTATAGGTAGAAAAAGAAAATTTTTGGCCAGGTTCGCAAAAGCTGGACCGCACAGTTATTGAAAAGAAAGAAAGAAAAGACAGGATTTTGTTTCATGCAAATCGACTGGTTTATTTTTGGGATTTTAACTTATATATAAACTGAAAGTGAGCCTTGGCGTAGTTGTAACATCCATAGGTAATGGGTTAGAGCTGTGTAAATAGCCTCTTACAAAAATTTAGGGTAGGGTAAGGTTGTGTACGTAGACCCTGCCCTTCTCCGGACCCACGCACAATTTCCAAGAAGAAGTTGTTTGTTTACAAAAAAAAATAAATATCTAAACCTTATTTAGTAGAAAAAGGGTTTGAGGGATCTTAGGGGTATTTTTGTCATTTTCCTTGTTTTATCCCGAGATATAACTTATTCCGGTACTGCTTACTTATCGTGGTACTAATTACTAATCCTGGTATAACTTATTAGTAACCAAACAAGGGCCAAGATAGTACTAAATTTTTATTCGAGGACTATCTATGCCTATCCAGCATATCAAACGATCCCAAGTATAATTTGTCTTTGTTACTAGTGGTACATTATATGAATGCTCACATGTAGTTATCTTTTATGTGATGTAGACATTTTGTTACAAGGTGAGTGTATGGAAGCAACAATACTCTTTGTTTTATCACACTTGGGACTTGTCTTAGAAAAAGAAAAGTTCTTCCATTAGTTTGATTGATTCAGATAAGTTGTCAAATGTGATTTGGAACTTTTATGATGTCAGAATAGGCTGTCTACATCACATCCCTCGGGATGCAACCCTTCCCCAGACTTTGCTAACGTGTGATGCTTGATATATTTTGATGTATTTTTGCCAATAATGCCATCCTCCTTGTTGGTTTAGAGATGGGTGTCGTCCCTCGCTGTTGCGTTCTTTTAACTGTGGATTAGATGAACAAACGTAGTTGAATGAAACAGTAGGCGGGTTATCCGCTAGAGCCCTTGACAGACAATTCCCGAACTCGCGGACACTGGTGAAAAGTGAAAACCTAAAAGTGGTCTTTGTATTCGAGCTTAGTATAAATATTTAGTTTTGGAAGAAGTATGCATATATTTGTATCCGAGTTCAAGTTTTATGCACTGATGATGTAAAAATTGTTTACACAATCAAGTCATGTATAAGGTATTTATAGGTAAATCTATAAGCATTAAGTCATAAGTCATAATCTAATAAAAATTGTAACTAACCTATTGTAATAAATTAAACTTAATCTTTACAATATACATAACTAGAATCCTATATGTGTATGGGTGTATGTATATAATCTCTTAAACTTATAATCGGAAGTACCTGATTAAAGTTGTTTTATTTTAATTGGAAATATGCATTTGAAAACAGGCACAGGGAACTTATTGTGGTGTTTCTTGACTAATTGTGGCTAATTGCAATTATGGGGTTGGACACTGTGGCAAGATTGGGGGTGAGTATATTGTCGGATGGCGATCAGGTCTCTGTGCATTCCATTACTCTGTTTGGGGCTCTTCTTTGTGGATGCATTGTGATTGGTCATCTTCTTGAAAAGAGTCGTTGGATTAACGAGTCCATCACCGCTCTTGTTATTGTGAGTCTTTTCTCCATTACTGAATTTTTACACTATATCTAATGAGTCGTTGGACTTACGAGTCCATCAATGTTGTATGTATGCACATATATAGAGGACACCTCATGTACAAGCTAGAAGATGGAATGTCCTTAGTAAGATTTGAACTCTGCACCTAAGTTGTAAGTGGCGTAGAGTGACGTTATAACCACTAGGCTGCAATTTTAGCCCGAGCACACACATATACATTCAGAATGTTACCTCATGTACGAGTTAGAAGAAGGAATACCACTAGTATGAATGAAATACATTTACCTTATCAAAAAAGAGAAAAAAGAAAAAAGAAAAAAGGAGGAATACCCTTAGTAAGATTTTGAATTCTGCACCTAAGTGGCGCCCTGTAAAGTTTTCACCACAGGACTGCAATTTTAGCCTGAGAAAACACATATACATGCATAATGCCACCTAATGTACGAGCTAGAAGAAGGAATGCCCTTAGTAAGATTTGAACTCTGTGGTATAGAGTAAAGTTGTGACTACTAGGCTGCAATTTTGGTCTGTGCACACAATCTATGCATAATGTTACCTCTTGTACGAGCTAGAAGAGGGATTGCCCTTAGTAAGATTTGAACTCTACACCTAAGTGGTGCAGAGTAAAGTTGTAACCACTAGACTGCAACTTTAGTCTGTGCAGACACGTATACGTGCATGAATCAATTATAAATTTTCTTCAACACATTTTTATAGTGGACTATGCATTTGGATTTTGCTGCAATGGATGATCTTTGTTATCTTCACGGCAGGGTTTATGTACTGGAGGCATCATTTTGTTAACTACTAAAGGAAAGAGCTCTCATCTCTTAGCATTTGACGAACAGCTCTTCTTCATTTATGTTCTGCCACCCATCATATTTAATGCCGGGTAAGTTGTTTTCTCCTTGACTTTCTAGTGTGACATGTCAATTTTAATGGGTTTGCTGCAGTTATTTGAGTTTGTTTATTGCATTGTTGCATACAACAAGTTTTGTTCTCCCAGTCTGAACATGGAAGAGAAAGAACATATAGACTAAAGATGTCTACATTATTGCTTACTGCTGTTATTGGATAATTGCCAATTAGACAGAAAACAAGAAAGAAATAAGAAGTGCACAATTTTCTCTATTGCAAGTTTGTTAGATGTTAAATTCTATGAGACTGACTTCAGTATTTGCACTTTATCAGTTTCCAGGTGAAAAAGAAGCATTTTTTCAGGAATTTTATCGCCATTATGTTGTTTGGTGCCTTCGGCACATTGATATCTTTCAGCATCATATCATTTGGTATGCCCTACTTTATCCGTCCTACTCTTCTATCAGTTTAAGAAAGATAATGCCTTGCGCTAAGGGAGCTAAAGCAAGGTTCTTTTTCACTTGTTCCAATGTTAAAATGAGCTGAAGTTGAGCTCTCATATTAACATTTTTGTGGTTTATTATTTTATTAATAGTTGTAGTGATCTTGGAGGGGGAGTTGATCTTAGGCTAGAGGTAATTAAAATCTAAATCGATAACAGAAGGTGTGAGTTAGCATTTGAATGACATGTCCTTAACGTGTATGACAGAATCTAGTGGATAATTCCGTATGACAGCATCTAGTAGAGCACCTTAAAGAAGTAGTTAAGAATTTCTAAGTTTACCTTATCCAAATTTCTTCCCAAGACATTGTCCTTACGTCAGAAATATTTCATGTTTCTTTAAAATGCTTTGACACAGTTTTAGAATGCAATTTTGCACATTTATAGACTTGAATGATCTTGAACGTGTTTGTAACTAAAGTACATCCAGTTCTGTGATTGAAAGGCACATTTATGTATTTATCGTTCTCAAAAGAACGAAAAGAACAAAAAAGATCAAGGTTACTGTATTTGTATATTCCAAGTGTCTTGTCCATCCTGCCACTGCATAAAGCGAAATGGTTTAACCGTGTAGAAGCCAAAAAGAATTTACTAGATATTGGATTTTACTAATGGTTCATTTAGTCCTTCCTCCTTAAGAAGTTCACCATTTGTTGTTTTTGTTTTTACATGGGATATCTCTCGAGGTCGGACTAACTTGAAATTTTTGTTTTAGGCGCAAAGGAGTTATTGGGAAAGCTTGATATTGGCTTTCTGGAGCTACGAGATTATCTCGGTACTAGTCTTTCCTCTTCTTCAGATTGCAGTTGATTTTTCAGGTTATCAATTGTAGTTTTCAGGTTATCAATTGTAGATGTTATAATTTTGGTTGTTACAATAAGGCCTCATTTGCCTTAGAGTAAGCAAAGGAGAAAATGACTAATATGAGGATAAGGCACAAAATGTTGTGTTTTATGTATATATATAGGTTGTAGTATCTCATTAACACAAGGAAAACTTCTATGCAGTAGGAAAAAATGTTTCAAAAGATATTTTAAGTTATGAGTTTGACTTACACCTGTAATTTCTTAGTATTTTCTTGGTTCCGTTATCTCTCATCGTTTCTCCACTTCTGCCACCGTGGTACCATAACCTCGTGCTGCATTTGAGTGCATAAGAACTTGTTGCTCGGACTCTTCAAAAATGTCAACAGGTGCATGTCGGATCCTCCAAAAGCAATGCCTTTTTGGAGGATTCGACACGGGTGTGACAACATATTTGAAGAGTTTGAGCAACATAACCAAAGAACCAATCCTCATGTAATAATTTGATTTAATGATATGGATAAAATTTTAAGCTCAGTTTTCCTGCGGGGTTGGCATTTTTCTGTAAATTGATTTTGACCTCTTATCTTCTGATGATTTCAAATACTTTTTTTGTAGCCATTGGAGCAATTTTTTCAGCAACAGACTCCGTTTGCACCTTGCAAGTATGGATTTCCTCTAAACGTTGCGGCTGCATTCTGTTGTAAAGTGGATAATTATTGAGATAGCAACTTGTGTAAACTGAATATTTTGAGTTTAATTCTCAGGTGCTTAATCAGGATGAGACGCCTCTACTCTACAGTCTAGTCTTTGGGGAGGGAGTGGTAAATGATGCAACATCCGTGGTGCTCTTTAATGCGATCCAGAAGTTGGACCTCTCCCACATCAGCTCAAGGGTTGCCTTATCGTTCACTGGAAGTTTTCTCTACCTGTTTCTTGCGAGCACTTTCCTGGGAGTTCTGGTAAGTAACACGTTTCCTTGATTTAAGTTTTATCCGCATTTGCCAATGTTGTCTACGTTTGTCCTCTAGGAGTTTGGCCCATGTCTCAGAGCCAGTGTGGCTGATCATCCTTTTGGAACAACTACTAATCATTGCCTTCGTAAACTAATTTCTCAACGACGAGCTAACCAGACACGGGCCCCTCCTGGGCAGACTTTCCTTCTCCTCATCAGCCTACGGGGTTAAGCATGCCACCATGTGTTAAGCATGCCACCAGTGTTCATCCTGTACCAAGATTGAATTCTCCATAAGATTTATAGCTGCATTACCTATAGCTTCCTTAGTTCGGCACCACGATTTTGTGGAAATGGATCCCATTCCTCTTTTCAGTGATGGCCAAACAGCTAACATTATTTGACTTGTTTTAACCTTCTTGTACAAGAATTTGTATTCATTGGCATGGCATGTACTATTTCCTCTGTAATATCTTTGTATTTTTCTGTTTGAACAAGTCGGCATATTTTCAATCTTTTAAGCAATGTTGTTAGAACTAGGTCATTTTTTCTGGGTTTTTTTTCATACTCTCTCGTTTGGTCAGATTATGCTGACCATCTATCATTATTTACGACATCTTGCTCTTGGATGCAGGTTGGATTGCTAAGTGCGTACCTAATAAAAAAGATATATCTTGGCAGGTGTGTTTGTCGTTATTCCATTTTTCTTTCTTATGTTTAACTAATTAATTAATTAGTTTATTACGTATTATATGTCTTTTGTCTCACGTTCAGTTATTAATTAATCTGATTTTCTTCAATGCACATCACAATTCTAGTCTTTGGCTTACCTGTCAAAACAAGAAAAAAGTGATTACAAAGCTAGGAAAATTGCCAGTTATTGAATGCCATAAACTACTATAGGAGTTTTTTTCTTGATATACTCGCCCTCAACAGCAAATCCTTTTTCTTATTAACTTATAATAAACTCAGTATAATCAGTGATATCCGTAAAGTGTTAATTCCTCGAAAACTTCACCTTCCCTCGAAATTTATACAAAATTTTCTGATTATGCCAATATCATTAGTAGTGACTGTGAGATAGTTGATTTCCGAGGTCTTAATAAACATTGAGTTATGTGTTACCATTCTGACTTAGGGGATTAACTATTGAAGGTAGTTAAGTCTCCTCGAGGAATCCCGATTCTATGTAGTATAACTGAGTTTCGGCCTATTATATGGATGATTCAGGAAAAGACTTTAACGAGAATTTTGCATGTTAAGAATCTGTGTTCCTTGTGTATCAACGTGTATATCTATATGTATTTGGCATTTGTAACTCTAGAAGCCGTCCATTCCACTTGCAGGCACTCAACTGATCGTGAAGTTGCTCTCATGATTCTCATGGCTTACCTTTCATATGTGATGGCAGCAGTAAGTTTCTGTACGATGTGAACACCTCTACGGATGTTAAGCTCTTATTACCTGTGTAATTATTGATCGTGATAATTGCCCATGCCTTTCAGCTGTTTGACTTAAGCGGAATTCTTACAGTATTTTTCTGTGGGATTGTCATGTCACACTATACCTGGCATAATGTGACCACCAATTCTAAAGTGACAACAAGGTATGTTTACTCAGAAAGCACTTGTGGCAAAAGTCTTTATCCTTCTTTAGGAACTTCTCGAAGCAGCTATCTACGGGTTTCTTAGTTTAACTAATTTTATTTGTTTTGTAGACATGCGTTTGCAACGCTGTCATTTATTGCGGAGATTTTCATTTTCCTTTATGTTGGTATGGATGCCTTAGATATTGAGAAATGGAGATTCGTTAAAGACAGGTAAGATCTCATATCCATTTCATAAATTGTGTCCCCAAGTTCCATTTATTGTCCTTTTAAATCTAATTTAATTCTCGTCTTGTGGATTTTCTGTTCCATAGTCCTGGAAAATCTGTTGGAGTAAGCGCAGCGCTGCTTGGTCTGGTTCTGGTTGGAAGGGCATGCTTCGTGTTCCCGCTGTCTCTGTTATCCAATTGCTTGAAGCGATCTGAACAAGACAAGTTTGGTCTCAAACAACAGGTTATATCTCAATTTTTATCCTAGTCCCTTGCAGCCAGTGTATTGCTAAATCTTATCGGAAAAATAATAATTCTTCGACTTCACAGGTTACAATATGGTGGGCTGGTTTAATGCGAGGATCCGTCTCCATGGCATTGGCTTATAACCAGGTCGATATTTGAACTTATCAACTCTTCTTCTGAAATATGTATAGCACATGCGTCCCTTTGAGGACATCCGATAAAATTGGATACGTAAAGTTTTTTCTTGCTTTTCTTGAAATAAGTGAGTGTAGGATACAGAAAACAGCCGAGGGTCTACCTGAAACAGTCTCTCTACCCCACAAATTAGGGGTACGGTCTGCGTACATCCTACCCTCCCCAAATCCCACTTGTGGGATTACACTGGATATGTTGTTGTTAGGATACAGAAAACTTGAAAACATACTTTGTTCATTAAATAAATCAGTGAAAATCTCTGCTACTTTGTGCTCGTTTACCCCTTTCTCACAAAGGCTTTTTCAGAGAGAATGTACTTGTATTTTGAAAGCGACGTTGCGTTAATTAAAGCGTGATTCCTGGTGTGCAGTTTACGAGGTTTGGCCACACCCAACAGCCAGGGAATGCAGTTATGATCACCAGCACAATTACAATAGTCCTCTTCAGTACAGTGGTAAGCAACATTGAGCTTAGACGTCCCTTCTCGTTTGTTTTGATATGTTGTAGCTACTCGGAAATTGGAACGATATATGGCCAATTCCCCTGCTTAGTCGTGTTTGTTTCGCTGGTGTTGACGGTAAATTATTGAATATACTGGTGAAAGAGTTGAAACCATGAAAATGGATAGCGAGTGCCTGATCGGATTGATCAGTCACATAGGAAGTAGGTTCAAGTCTATGTTAGATGCCTCAGCTTTCATACATTACTACATCACTTCACTTCCACTCGACACCTATTGTAATGGTAAACGACCCATACTTAATCATGATCTAGCTAAATCTAATTGTTTTGACCCCTTTTAGGTGTTTGGGTTGATAACCAAGCCTCTTGTAAGGTTCTTGTTACCTTCATCACAAGGTTTCAACAGCCTAATCTCTTCCAAACAATCGTTTGCACGCCCACTTCTCACCAACGGGCAAGAACCCGATGCTGAGATGGAAAATGTTGATTTCCGTCGACCAGACAGTTTGAGCATGCTACTGAAGAAACCTTCCCACACTATTCATAACTATTGGAGGATGTTCGACGATGCTTTTATGCGACCCCTTTTCGGAGGAAGGGGATTCGTACCCGATGCACCAGAGTTATCCAGAGGAGGGTGTGATCAATATTGACAGTGTAAAGTAGAGTTTCTTGAATTGCTGGTTGTGCTATTAACTTACAAACTTTAGTGTTCAGTTCTTTAACAATGCTCAGGGGCGGAGCAAGGGGGCGAAAGGGGGTTCGTCCATGTCCTCTTGGCAGAAATTTACATTGTTTCTTATTCATACATGGTAGATTATGAATCCCCTTGGCTTCTTCGTGTTTGAATCCCCTTTGTGAAAATTCTGTCCCCGCCACTGGCCATGATATTGTAGATAATCATTCATTGTACCTCACTGGTTACTTACATGCTTGTATTTGTATAGTTGTAAATAGCACAATATTTAATGTGAAATTATGACTTAGACATAATATCACTAAACTTTTGTGGCTTGTATTTTTGCCTAGATAAGCTTTTGTTTACATGCTATTAACAACAATAATATATCCAATGTAATTTCACAAGTGGGGTTCAAGAAAGGTGGGGTGTACGCAACCTTACCTTGACCTCTACAGAGATTGTTTCTGATAGACCCTCGACTCAAGTAAAACATATCAAAAAGGTATGGAAAGAGAATACAGTAGAGAAGAGAACATTAGTAATAATAAACAATACAATAATCAAAATAAAGAAAACAACCTGTAATAATAAAATCGAAACATAAGCTAATAGGAGCGTGCTAAAAATAATATAGAGAAGGGAAACAATGATATAAATAGGATAATTGGGATTGGACCTAGTTCAATAGTAGACGTTTTGTTTACAATAAGATGATTTTATTTCTCAATTTTCCTTGCTTGTATTGGTCCTAGTAATTCGAGAATAGGGAAGTTACATGGGGACAATATAGGTTCATTATGAAACTTCTCGATGAGATATATTATCACCAAAGGAAAAAAGGAGAATTTTAATTCGGTCTCAGCTTCTTAACATCCGATCGAACGTTTACTGATTCTATTCTTCTGAATGTACTCTATATTCATCAAGCTCGTAACCTCGCAATTGACTCCAAAAATCATTGTTGATTGCAACATGAAGTATTTGGTGACAAAACAAAATTTCAAGTTCCTCTTTTGCTCTTTAAATTTTTTAGGAAATATCACTTGAAGATGAATGAATTTCATTAGTATTGTTTTACCTTTGTTATTACTCAACTAAAACAAAAAACAATCTATTTAATAATTTGTATCGAAGGGCCAATGTGGGCGTTTGGTCTAGTGGTATGATTCTCGCTTTGGGTGCGAGAGGTCTCGAGTTCGATTCTCGGAACGCCCCATATTTCAAAAACTTTTTTTTCGGTGCGGCAAATTAACTCGTCACGACAAAATACATTGAAATTTGGTGTGTCGAAAATGTTTACGATGAACTTTCCATTGAACATTTCATATTTCTGATGGCATTCCGATGGAAAAGTCCATCGAAGATTTACGTACATTCAGTAGTAAATCGAAAATGTTTACGACGAGCTTTTCATCGAACATTTCATATTTCTGATGGCATTTTGAGTTCCGACATTCATCAAAGATTCACGGATTCTTAGTAATAAGTCGGAAATGTTTTCAATGAACTTTCCATCAAACATTTCATATCTCTTATGACGTTCCGACAGAAAAGTTCATCAATGATTCATGTTTTTTTAGCAGTAATCTCAAGTAACTAGAGTATCCATGAAAAAACGGAATCTATCTTATAATTTTGTCTTTTTATATAGTGGATCGGAACCTAAAGAATTAAATCAAATGACTTTATTTCTCCATATTTCTTACTTGCTTTCTTTCATTCTCGTTTTCTTTTATAATAAGCTACATAGGAACAATATAAGACCATTATACTCATTGTGAAACTTCTTTTAAGAGATAAATTATCACCATAAGGAAAAAAGGAAACTTGGAATTGTGTGTACAAAACCTTAATAAATGAAGTATTTGGTGCCATTCGAAGATGAAAATGAAATAAATCAAAGAGAAAATGACACAAAATTTCAAAGCCTTTTGCCCTTTTCTCAACCTATACAAGGGGCTGCTAGTTGTAGCGCGTTGTGTACTACTAAATAAGAAAAGCGAACTGAGATTACTAATGACAGTGCTTTCGATCAATTCTTGCGGCAAAAGGCAGATCGTTTTCTTTCTTTCCCAAATAGAATAATTGAATAGGGACTTAGATGTGACCAAGGTGCTTGCAAGCTTACTACCAATTATTTCATGAGCTTTTAAGTGAAGATTTTGGTAATCTTTTGAAAAGAACAATAACATATGCAGTGTGATACCATAAATAAAGTTTCGAAAATATGGGGTGCACGCAAACCTTACTCCTATCTCGGGCAAGGTAGAAAGGTTGTTTCTAATGAGACCCTTGGCTCGAGAAAAACATTTATTTAAATGAAATTTCTTTGTAAAATTGAGGAAATATCACTTGAAGATAAATGAATTTATGGTATACCATTCTATAATTATCAAACTAAATACAATAAGAGAACCAATGTGGGCGTTTGGTCTAGTGGTATGATTCTCGCTTTGGGTGCGAGAGGTCCCGAGTTCGATTCTCGGAACGCCCCATTTTACGTTTTGCCCCCGCCTTGGTGACGGGAAGCTTGTCGGTGTATGAATTTACGTGAACTTAGTAGCTTTTGTTCAAATTCTATATATCTATTAAAAATATTGTTTACTAAATATTTAACTGCAAATCTAGGTATTATCGCATATTAACTTGAAACCGTTTTAGAAGCTTAACTTTAAATCCTGAATTCGCCTCTCTGTATGTATCCTCTCTCTTCTCCGATTTGTCTCCTTTATCTTTGTGATGAACTAAGGAAAGAACACTCTGTCGTCGTAGTTATTCTGTTATATCATATTATCCACTGAGTTTTGAATCGTGAACCTCTACCTGGGGTAGTTCTCGATTATAAAAAACAAAAACAAAAATACAGCTACAGTATTTGTATCAAATGAATGAAATGCATTGCAAAAGTCTTGTGCCCTTAAAGAACTTATGCCCCGTTAAGCATAAGTTTGATCGCTAAGGATCAAAATTAAAGACCAGCTAGCTTATTTAAAGGGCAAACCATGCCCTGGAGAAATTCATAAACTTTAAATTCTAATTAGCTATGTTAATATACGTATCCGAAACACAGATGGATCTTCAAAATACACTTCATTCAGTCTATAAATATATAAAAGTTCAAATTAAGTAAAGTGCATTGAAATTATTAATAATATTTTTTGTTAGCGAATTGTATAATTTACTAAATATTGAGCAAGTTCTTTCCTGCATGCAGTGCTATAGATGACCTGTTTTTTGGTCAAAAGCTATGTTGCATGGACTTTCCAAAAATGTTGTCGTATTTGTGTCAGATTATAACGAACCCGAATTCTCAATGCAACAATCAATAAATAGAGGGAACAAAACTAATAAACTTTGATTAATACAAAAAAGAGCAACTACAATATGAAGAACGAATAGTAGTAGAAGGGGATGAGAGGACTTAGAGAGAATTGGCCAGGGAAGAGAAGTATAGCCTTTAAGCAGAAATTGCATAAACCTATTGCTCCTGAAAGACGCCCTATTTATCTACCCGAATCCCACACATAACCATTTATTGTGGTATTGGGCTGCTTTGCTAATACAGGTCTCGGCCTATTCATACACATATCCTCCAAAAATGTACTACTTTTGGATGATTTGACACACTCCTGACAATATTTTTAAAGAATTTGAGCAACATAGGACAAAAGTATCATTTGACCATGCCCTGTTTGCTCTGCAATATTTTCTAGGTACCAGTCACTTTTGTATTGGTTGCAAAGTTTAAAAGGTCGTCACCGGTATTTATTATTGACTTGACACACACCTTACGAATTAATAAATAATACGGATAATTTTACTATATTACACGTTTGAATATAATAAATTTAATGCATTGGGAAATACATTGAATGATGAATAATATTTAGTAACAAGTGTAAAATGGACACCAGATGGTAAATTATCTAATAGGTTTTTCAAACCGGACAAGTATTGTTGAATATCTATTTTTAGTATACTGGACAAGTAAAGATAGACGGGGGGAGTATTCCTAAAATAATTTGAATAAAAATGTGGACCATGGTGGCTAGTTCCAAACAAATTAAAGTTAATGAAAAAAATAGTGGCAACAAAAATAATAATGTTGGGGCGTTCCGAGAATCGAACTCGGGACCTCTCGCACCCAAAGCGAGAATCATACCACTAGACCAAACGCCCACATGTTAATTAGATTGTATGGGTGAAAATTTCGATCACATTCTGCCGGATGCGTTGCACGGTAGTAGTTTATGTTAGCTGCTTATTCGGTGTTTCTAATTGACAACTGAAAATATTTAAAAGATATATGAAAAAAATAAGGTCAAAACGTTACCTTTGTCCCCCCCCCCAAAAAAAACAACGATGAAACAAAGATTTGTTTGAATTTCAAAATCCAAAAGATGCCACATAAATTAAGACGAAGGGAGTATATATTTGCTGAATTTTCAATAAAAATACAAAAACCGCATGAAAGTTAATGGGTTCCTAAAAAAAAAACCATCCAACACCCTAAATCCTCCACTAATAAAAAAAAAAGATACAACTTACAAAATGATCATTCCAACACCTCCAAAATTTACGTGTCATTTTGTAAGTTGTATCTTTTTTTTTTATTGTCGGCTAAGACCAAGATAGAATGTGTAATTGTCGGTTAAGACCAAGTTGAAATGTTTAGATGTGCAGTTATGCACTCTCAAAATTGAAGTATTTACTTGTTCCGAACTAATCTTTACAAATTATAAACATTTTATACTATATTTTATTTTTCCCTCCAAAAAGTTGCCGCTTTTTTCTTTTTGCCTCTTCATTTCTCTTCCAAAAAAACCATTCAACATTAACAAAAACCTCACAGTACTTACCCGGACCCGTGCATAACGGTAGCTTTAGTTCTGCAATCGTATGTTAATCAGGTGATTAATTTCTTCAATTGATTGTTGTTCTTATATTACGTCTTTTTTTTCATTTGGATATACACTGGATATGTTGTTGTTGTTGTTGATTGTTGTTTCATTTGGCGTGATTTTTTTTTTTTTTTTTTTTTTTTTTTTGAGGAAAATGATTATTTAGGGATATGTGGATTCGAGATTATTTATTGATTGTGGCGGATTTGCTTATAAATTTATTGTTGTTGTTGTTGATGATGATGATCATGATCAGAGTCGGAGTCAGGATTTGAAATATATGAGTATTAGTAACTGAGTTGTTGTTGATCGTAACTGGTAAAGTTATTGCCATGTGACCGGAAGATCACAGGTTCAAACCTTGGAAATAACAGAAATGCAATGTAAGGCTACGTACAATAGATCCTTGTGTCCGGGCCCTTCCCCATACCCTATGTATAGTGGGAGCGTTAGTGCACCGAGCTGTCCTTTTTTTAAAAAAAAATAAAAATAAAAATTTACTGTATATTGTTAAACTGTTTTCCGCCCTCTGATTTTTTTCAATTGATGTTGATTCATTAGGCGTGATTTTTTTTTTGTTGTTGGAGTGAAATGATTAATTAGTGATATGTGGATTCGAGATTATTTATTGATTGTGGTGGATTAGCTTCTGATTATCGTGATGTTGTTGTTGCTGATGATCACTGAGGCAGAGTTAGGATTTGAAATTTTATTTTTGCTTCTACTTAACTATACCGCGATAATTGTCTATTACTGCCCTTTCTTCAATGGATTGTTGTTTCATTAGGCATGGGATTTTTTTGTTTTAAAATGATTATTTAGTCATATGCTAAGATGCATGGACTCTTCACTTTTCGATGCTGCACACGTATCGGATTCTCCAAAAAATACACTAGTTTTGGCGAATCCGATATGCACCCATTGATATTTTTAAGAGTCCGGGCAACATAGGTCATATGTGGATCTGCTTCTGATTATAGTGATGTTGTTGTTGATGATGATCTTAGTGGTGGAGTCGAGATTTGAAATTGATGAGTTCTAAATTTCGAGGATAGTGATATCGGGCATTAGTATCTGGGTTCTAAGTTTAATTTTGTATATATTTAGTAATTTTATAATACAAATACAAGTTTTGAACTAAAACTATTGGGTTCCCATACATTGGCTTCTAGCTTCGCCTATGATCATGATGGATAAATGTACAACAACAACAAACCTAGTATATTCCCACAAAGTGGGGTCTGGGGAGGGTAAGTGTACGCAGTCCATACCACTACCTTAGAGGTGAGATAGAGAGGCTGTTTCCGATAGACCCCCGGCTCATGATTGATAAATGTCTCCTAGTAAAATAGTTGAAATTTCAACATGATCTATGTGCATATGTTTTGTGTATTTGCTATTTATGTTGTTGATTTTGCAGGAAATGTTAACAAAATTAGATTTTGGTCAAGGTTGATCAAACACAGTTGCTCTTTGAATGATAGGCTAGGAGTTTCAAAGGGATTGGCTCTGCCTTTCTTCAATGGATTTCTGTTTCATTAGAAATAAATTTTTTGGATTTTTGGGTAAAATGATTAGTTAGGAATATGCAGCTTCAAGATTATTGCTTGTGGTGGATTCATCTTTGATTGTGCTGATGATATTGTTTTCGATGATCATGAATCATGATGAATAAAAAAGTCTCCTAGTAAAATAATCGAAACTGAACATGATTGTATGCGTATATGTTTGTGTATTTGCTATTTCTGCTGTTGAATTTCTTACATGTATATGTTTGTATATTTACTATTCCTGTTGTTGATTTTGCAAGAGACGTTAACAAAATTAGGTGTTTGTTGACGTTTATAATCTGTTATATGAGTGTAATAAATTCACATGCAATCTGCTCTATTTAGGTCATTTCATCAGAAAAAAAGTGTACATGGTTTTGTGATCAGAGAGAAAAATGGAGTGCAATGATCAGTGAAGATTCATATTGCGTACCCAACCTGCTTGGCATTGATGCTTAGTAATAGTTGTATGTTGTGATCAGAGAGAAAGCTAAGAACGGACAGCATCAGAGAAGAATGGAAGCTGAGACTGCATATACGCTTCCTCTCTATGATACTTTTAACATTGATAGTCCTACAATTGGAACGGAGAACCTTGATTTTCCTGCAGTAAGTTTGGATAATCCTGATTGTGTTGAAAATGAGATTTCTCATTTGGCAAATGAATGTGAGGAAGAGGTTGTCCTTGACAGTGACGATGAAAGAATGCACGGTAATGAAGTGGCAAGTGTCTCAAAGTCGAGATCTTCTGATGATACAAGGTATAAACAGCGGCTGGGTAAGTGGAAACCCTCACCAGTTTCTAAACAAACCTATGTGGGTAAGCTTTTGTCTTACAAACATGACCTTTGACTCAATATCATTCTTATAATCATCCAACTAATGATATAAAGTTTATGTGATCATTTACTCATTTGTAATCCTACTGAAGCTCTGTATCTAAAAACTTTCTAGCTCGAAGTACTTTTTGAAGGAGGACAACTTGTATAGATTTACGTGCATCAATGCCATTGGAAATGTTTTTTGGGCTGTGTAAGAATGGACTCATAATTTATAGTTGAATAGCACGCTCTCTCATTCATCATTCATCACCAATGACTGGAATACCATCTTATTCTCACAATTATGGAAGATAACCATGTGTTTTTTAGATCAAAAGCAAGAAGTGTAAACTAGGAAGCATCTATGGCAGAAGCTAATGAACTAATGACTTGTCAGTGATATACAGCATAGTTCAATTTTCAGCTTGACTTAAGCAAAACATATCTGAAGCGTAGGTGTTGAAGTTGATCAGTAGCTATCAACATAATCATTACTTAACTATGTCTACATCTGTTGAGAAAGTCCTCTTAATCCAAATGTTAATAGCTTCCTTGATCTTCATAGCATCTGTCAATGCATATGTCATGAATTCTTTTCAATTGTGTATCTCCTATTTCAATTGCACCTTGAATCTTGTTGATATTTTTATTAGGATGTTTACGGAGGTCAAAGAATCTATTTAAGTATATGGATTCATCCAGAAGCACCACAGATTTTGAGAAAACTAATCAACGGAAGCAGTTTTCTGAGATCAATGGCGGAATATCTCCCCAAATAGATGATATCAGTGTTATTACAAAACCAATAGTTGAAGAGGATTGGTGTCAGGCTGCTGAAATAACCAAGGATGATATCTTTGAGGGAAATGTGGAAACGGAAGCCTTACCTGTTTATGGTGTGGATGGAGATAAAGATTTTCCACTTCATTCTTGCAACATAGAACTACCCAAGTTGAGCAAAACTGAATCTCAAGTACCTGGAGAGCTATCAGAAGCTAAAGCTCTGGACTTCATTGACCACTACCTAGCAGTTTACAATGAAGATTCACTCAATGAAGTCAAAGCTGGAGAAGTGAATAAGATTGTATCACCTCCAATTTTCAGCCTTGGGGGACCTCAAAGATTGGCAAGCAGAATGAATGTTCAAAACGCAATTAAAAACTCCAGAGTTTTTGACTGGCCTGAGAGGCAAAGTGATAGTGCAAATGGTTCTTTTTCAAGACACAGAAAGATATTGACCTATCACAGAAAGAATTACGCACTGAAGAAACAAAAAGTATCAAGTGTCCAATCCAGTAAGGAGCCAATGGAAAGTATGACAGATTTAAATAAGGTGGAACCAAAGTTTCTAGCGGAAGACTACCTGAATGTTGAGTTCAACGTCCTTAGGAAGTCAGATGAGCAGTTTGACATGGGGGCATTTGAGCAACAAGTTGCTAATGATGGAGACAGATCAGATGTATTAGACACATATGATGTTGGCCTTGATACTCAACTGGCTGCTGAAGCTATGGAATCTCTGCTACATGCCCCTCCTTTGAAAACTGATGCGGTTTGTGCCCCTCCCGTTCCAAAAACCAGCCTAGTTAACGAAGGGGAATATCCTGAGAGAGCTATCTCAAGAGAGTTTAACATTGATGATAGTTCACCAGAACCTACTTTATGTGGCTCTGCTGAAATAGAATTGTTAAGAGGAAAAACCAGAGGGTTTTCTTCTGTTCTTCTTAGAACTAGTCATCAAGTGTCTTTAAATTTTAGGAGTTTGGAGAACCCAACAACCAACTCTATTACAGAATCTAATATTCCAAAGAAAAGAAGGACGCAATATGAGATTGGAGAGTTAGATGACAATTTGTTCAAAGTGGCTGCTGTAAGAGGGGAAGTTCCCAAGTCAGGTACCAACACATCAAGGAAAGCTAGAAAAGTTAGCATGAACAAACGAGGAGAAATTCGTCAAAGTGTAACAGCCACTTTGAGTCAAGTGAAATTGGAAAACTGGGTCTCTAAAGGGAAAAGGACACATAGAGGTGCGCGGCGGCTTTCAAATGGATCAAGCAATCTCTATCCTCTACTGATCCCTGCCGATCAGGAAAATGACTTTAATATTCCAGTTTTGAATCATAAGGCAGAGAGAAGACGACAATCCTTGGAGTTTAAAAGACAGAATCAGTCTTCATCCGAAAAGACCCACTCAGGACTCTTGTCAATTCAGAGCACAAGTAAACCTTATTCCTCAATGTGTAAATATTCGGTCACAAGTCAGAAGATGACGCCCATGGACTTCAAAAGAGTTGAATCTACCGAGTCTGCCAAATTAAATGAAATGACTTCCATGTCCCCTAATCTTTTGACAAAAGATGTGAAATCTGACGTAGTGTCAAATAGAATCTCAGATCCATCGTACTGTCTTAATGATCACAAGAAAGGCAAGCAACACATGAGAAGTCTCTCTAAATCACCCCTTAGTCAAGAGCTTATTAGATTAGGCTATGCAGAGAAATTACCTGATTTTCTGCCGAGAGGTTCACGACGACAAAAAGGTGCAGGTGACATTTGTGTCTTGTTCAGTCAAAGCCTGGATAGCAAATTAATCAAGCATCAGAAAAAGGTACTGTTCCCCATTATCTGAGATATCTTCGACTTTAAATTGACCAAATGCTTGGCATTGATTTGCGTTTTTTTCAATTGCCCTTGAATGCAGATTTTAGCAAGACTGGGATTTAAATCCACGTCGGATTGTTCTGATGCCACGCACTTTGTCACTGACAGCTTTGTTAGAAGTAGGAATATGCTAGAAGCCATTGCCTGTGGAAAACCAATTGTAACACATTTGTGGCTTGAGAACTGTGGAAGAGCAAGCTGTTTTGTTGATGAGAAAAATTATATCTTAAGAGATGCCAAAAAGGAAAAGGAACTCGGTTTTAATATGCCTGCTTCACTTGCTCATGCTAGAAAGCATCCGCTTTTAGAGGTATGTGCATATAATTGTGTCACGTTTGAGAGTATACTTTTAATTACTTAATAGAGAAGTATTCAGGTTATCATGAGGTTCATTTTTTCCTGTGAATTATCAGGGTCGAAGAGTCATTATCACTCCAGGTGCAAAACCCAATAGAGATACCCTTCTAAGCTTGGTCAAGGCAGTGCACGGTGAGGTACACAACCACGGCATTGATTTGATTCCTTTTTAATGTTGTTTTCATTTCTCCTCTTGATGTGTGACTGATGTGCATGACATAAATATCATCCAAGATTGTAAATTCCTTTTGTAAATGTATTATTGAAAATACTATAACAAATTTACGTCAGTTAAAGGATCTTTTTTTTTCTTTCTAATCTTTTCAGGTGGTGGACGAATTTAATGGTAAAATCACTTGTAATGATCTATTAATTCTTTCTTGTGAAGAAGATTACAAAGCATGCATCCCATATCTGGAAAAGGGTATGATTTCATTTCTTTCCTTTTCTCCCTTTTGGCATTTGCTTTCTTGGGATTAATGGCAATAAGTATCTCTATTGCAGGAACTCTTGTTTATAGTTCGGAGCTCTTGCTTAATGGGATTGTTATCCAGAAACTGAAGTACAACAGGTATGTATTTCTAAAAGAAAACGACATTCTACATCTGTTTTCTCTTTAGTGTCAAAATTACCATAGCGTTTGGTGTTCTTCTATTATGGGCAGCAATATTTTGCATAACCAGATGATTTTGCGAAATCCTACTCAATTGTGAGTAAAGTTTGGCCCTCAATACATCTGCATGAAATGCTAGCTTGCTTTTTGTGTGCTAAGTCTAAGTGGTTCAAATGTCTGAATTCTTAGTGTTGAGCAATTGATCATGTCAT
This sequence comes from Capsicum rhomboideum, assembly GCA_031232105.1. Taxonomy (NCBI): domain Eukaryota; kingdom Viridiplantae; phylum Streptophyta; class Magnoliopsida; order Solanales; family Solanaceae; genus Capsicum; species Capsicum rhomboideum. Next base: position 143,629,334 of record CP124713.1, read on the forward strand.
TAAAACTGTTGTAGACATCTACTATTGTGAAAATTTGCACAAATATGAGTATATGACACTTCGTGGTTGCTGTTTAAGTAATTTTTTGCAAAATTGGTTTCGGTGCTACAACACAAGCTCTTCCTACAACCTGACAAGATCTGTGAACAATTTAACAAAATTGGAGAATGAAGATTGTACTGAAGTTGTCATAACTTGTTGACGCGTGAGTTTCTTAAATGGGCACAAAAGTTGAAACGTCAGGCATAAAAGGATTCTATTTTTGCAAGTAACTCTCACTTTAACACCCATGCAAAAGATTGTTATATCACTAAATTTGCACTAGCAACTAAGGTTCCGCTTAATTTTAGCATGTACCAACATATAATTAAACCTATTGGACATTTTGACATCATTAACGTTGTTCTAGGATCATTTTGAGTCATCTGCACTTTATTTGGCTTTTGTATCATCTATATGAGAATGCCTAACTGGTTAACTTCCATTATTGTTCTTTCAAGTACAGGCATCAGCTTTTCACAAAGCGTCACGACAAAAACTGTAAAGAATGAAACATAGTCCTATATTGACAAGGACGAGCTTTTTCACGAAGAAAGCTTCGTGCCTAACTGCTTGTATATCAGTTGAAAAATGCTACTAGTCAGAGGTATTGTCTGATTATATTGGTATAGTAACTAAGTAGTCATTTTTGTCCAGAAAAACTGTTGTCATCTAATCTATTTCCTTGTAAAGTCATTTGTTTTGCTAATGTCTGTTGTAACCTTTGAACAAATGAAAATGCACAATTTTTGTTTTTACTATGGAAGTATTTTACCAAGGAAAATGACTAGATTGTTTTCCACCCCTTGGTGTACCTCACCCTCACCTTTCTACATGTGACTTGGAGGTCATGGGTTCAAGCCGTGGAAATAGCCTCTTGCAGAAATGCAAGTTAAGGCTAAGTACAATAGATCCTTGTGGTTCAGCCCTTCCCCGGACTATGCACATTGCGGAAGCTTTAGTACATCGAGCTGCTCTTTTTTTTGTAAAAAAAAAAAAAGTAGAATGAAAAGCTCAGGTGGAAGCACAAAAAAGAAAGAGAGAAAAAGTAGAAAGGGGAAATTTCTAAGGTTCCTATTCCGGTTGTAAAGTGAAACTTTTCCTGACATATGGAAAGAAAATCCATGATGACTACTTTCAAACGAAGAGTAAGGGACGGGGAGAGGGCGATCGAAAAGGAGGCTTTATTGACAAAATTTTTTAATGCCAATTAAACATGAAGAAGCATGAGATCTTGCTAACCTTTTCTTTTTTTTCTTTCATTTCTTTAGTAGTTTAACGTACGGTTGCCCCTCCAACTCGAAAACTGTAAAAATATGAAACGCAAATGAAAGATGTATATCATTAAGATGTGATTAGGCCAAACTAGGCTTATTAACCCAACTCAAAACATCTCAAAATAAAGAAGATGGTTTCTTTCAATTAACATTAAACTGCCCTTGGAAAAATAAATTGAAATTGACAAGCATACTCTCATATGTGGTATTAAATAAAAAACATTTAAGTGATATATCGTGATAGTGCATTTTAACTTTTTATAGAATACTTCATTTTTTAAAGATTTCTATTTAATATTTGTATAGAGAATTGGGCAAATTAAATAATACAATACCTTAATTTACCATTATTATCTAAAATCCCAACCCTTAAAAGTTAAAATAATTACAAAAATCTCGGATTTTAATTTATATCGTGATACATTACTCAGGGTAGCGATACATCACGGGACCGGCTGAGTAATGTATCGCGACCCTAATTAATGTATCGTGATTCTAAGTAATGTATCCGGATACATCATGGGACCGGCTAAGTAATGTATCGCGAACCTAAGTAATGTATCCTGCCAGTTCAAAATTTGGAATTTTATGTAATTTTGAAAAGAGTGGGAATATGGTATAATTAGTTACTAAATAGTTGGGATTTATGAAAATTGCCCTAGAGAATTACGTACATCTACCTTTTAAGTGATTTCTTAGTATAAACTTTGTTTACACCATCAGTGCAAGATCCCAAGAGAGAAATTTCAAAAAATAACGGTACTTCAGGTCCTAATTATCAATCATAACGATAATTTAGCTAATTATTAAATGTAACAACTAGCAATTGTTTGCTTAAAATAAACTCATGACATAATGCACCAATTTTCTCTGTATCAGCTGTATCTGATCGCTCTGACATAGCGAATTGGCACTCTATTCGGAGTAAATCAATACAACTCCAAGCAAACAAATATAGAGAAAGTTCGATTTTTTTATGTGTTGTAAGTTTTTTAAGAGGGAAACTACCTAAATAACCAAATATCCTTACCATAGTTACTCGATCTCTATATACTTTAAATTAATTACATAATATTTTACTACTTAATAATTATGGATACATGCCACTGTCAACCAGCCGTAACCCCTCGGATAGATACGCATATATCTAAGATACATGAGTCTACTGCGACTGAATCATATACTTGAATGCCTTAACCATGTACTCAGATGCCTTAACCATGTATCCAGATGCTTATTTATGGTATACAGTGCAATATTGAAAACTAGTGATTGAGAGAGTAATTAGCTCCTACCTCCAATACTAGTGGATTTTCTATTATTTACTCTTTTTTAAAAAGGAAAATTTAAGATATAGCAAACCTTAAATGAAAAAGAAGGAGGTGGTAGCAACATTTTTATAATTACTCCCGATAGCAACTTTTTCGGTGGCCAAATACAACAACATAGCCAGTGTATTCCCACAAAGTGGGGTATGGGGAGGGTAAAGTGTACGCAGTTCATACCACTACCTCAAATGAAGTAGAGAGGTTGTTTCCGATAGACCCCCGGCTCAGGACAAATAACAGTATAACAAGCAGAAAACATAAAAACAATCAACAAAATGAGGTAACACACCACTAGATAAAAGAAACAAAACACCCATGGAGTAATACATGATCAAAGCACATTCAAAATACATATACATGATTCTAAATTGAGTTCTTATCAGTCACAATTAAGGGCTTAAGTTTGTTATGCCCTCTCTTTGCTATTTCAACAAATTCTAGGCATATGTTTACTCAATTTTCCACAAAAAAAAAAAGCAAAAAAAAAGCCCAATTGATTATAAATTGAGAAGCCCAATTGATTATGGGCCTGGCCTGCTCCAATCTTTAAACTTGTATTATGTACCTCAACAGACCCAAATTCAAAATTTTCAGTAATTATACAAAATGTCAGGATTTTCTGTCGGGATTTACATTGTTTGTCCAAAAATAAAAAAAAACCCAATAATTGAGAAGCCCAATTGATTATGGGCCCGGCCTGCTCCATTTTTCTCAATTTTATCCTTCAAAGCCATTTCCCCAATTACATACTATTCTCCTCTCCTCCTTCTCCGGTGATCTCTCAATTCAAACCTTGTAAGTTCATCAATTTTTTCACTCAATTTCCCAATTTTACCCCCCCAAAAAATTGGAATTTACTAGTAATTTAACTTCAATTCTCTATGTATTTGATCCAGTTGTAGTAATTAATTGTCAATTCCACATTTTTACAGTTTTTTTGTGGGTTTTTTTCGCGAGAATTCACATTCACTATTTGTGATAAAAGAGTAGTATCTGTTGCTGGTGAGAGGCGGTAGGTATAATGTTGACCAGGTACTTGTTGATAATTGGAGGTGATAGGTATTCTGTGGAATTAGTTGAGGTGTCAGAGTTACCTGGTACCTGGTACGGTGGTGAGAGGTGACAGGTAAGGTATCCAGTGAAATTAGTTGAGTTGCGCGAAAGCTGGCTTGGAGGTGGTAGGTATTCTGTGGAATTAACCCAAGACACTATGGTTATTAAAAAATAAAAAAGAGCCTGAATTGAATAGTTTGGGTGGGACAGAGTTACATGGTACTTGTTGTTGGTGGGAGGTGGCACGTAGACACTAGAGTTATCTGAAAAAAAAGAGCTTGAATTGAATAGCCTTGACGGACATAGCTACGTGTTGTCGGTGGGAGGTGGCAATTATCCAGTGAAATTAGTTGTGAAAAAGCGGATCTGGACACCATGATTATCAAAAAAAAGAAGGGTTGAATTGAATAGCTTTGGTAGACGGAGTTACCTCTATTGCTGGTGGGAGGTGGCATTATAAAAAAAAAATAAAAAAAATATAGCCCTGAATTGAAGGGAATGGATACAGATGACTCATATACCAGATTTTAATTAGTTCAAGATTGAAGTGTAGTGTAGTTAATTGATGATTTGATTTCCCTGTTGTGATGACTCTAAACTCTTCATGATATACTAACTAAAAACAAAGGAAAAATATGAAGTCAGGGGAAAATGTACTACGAGTAGTATATTTGTCTTACTTCCCTTTTTGTTTTGTACCAAAAAGAGTGGTTTGTACCAAAAAGAATTGAGTCTTTCTATGTTTAGTAAGTTTTTCCAAGTTTTACATGGCAAGTTTGAAACCACAATGGACTGCACTTCTTTAATTTAAGACCCACATGATCAAAAGTCTTTCCTTTATTTCTTGAACTCCGTGCCAATCAAACTAAGGCACTTAAATTGGGACGGAGGGAGTAATATTTGTCAGTTGTGCTTTGGTGCTTAGTTCCTTTGGTTGAAGTCACAAATTTTAAGTCAAATAACAAAATTTTTATATGATCGGGATGGATTTAAGTTTCTAATTGTTGCAAGTTGTAATTGGTTGCTTTAATCGACTCGTCATCTAAGTTGTGCGGACTCTTCACTTTCGATGCCACACTCGTGTTGGATTTTCTAAAAATACACTATTTTGGGAGAATCCAATATGCACCCGTTGGCATTTTTGAAGAATCCGAGCAACATAGCTCATCGTATACATATTAGTCTATGTTATAGTTGTAACTTTTGGTTTTTTTGTCCACCAGAATAGTAACTGGCAGGACTTAACCAAAAAAAGAAAATATTAGTAATTAGTGGGAGTGCACTGTGCTACAATACAACAATGTTTATCTACAATTGTTAGTAAATTTGTTTTCCAAGTATTAATTTGGATTTTCTTATTTTACTTTTTATTTCGATATAAAGATGGCAGGACACGCGTTGAAAAAATTATACTAATACTTAGCTTATTTACTCTTGTATATTTCAAATGTTTTTTTTAGCCAAGGGTCTAAGTCTATCTTAAACCACCTCTCTACCCCCACAAATGTAGGAGTAAGTTCTGGGTATACCCCACTCTCCCGCACCCCACACCCCACTTGTGGCATTACATTGGATTGTTATTGTTGTTTCTTATGGATCTTTGAATATGGGAAACCCCATAACATATGCAAGTGGTTATTTACACAGAGTTAGGGGTCGTTTCGTCTGGAGATGATTTATGCAGGGATTAGGGATTAAATTAATCTCTGCAAGAGGAAGGAAAAAGAGTAGTAGACTGACATATTATGACAGGAGGGGCTTATTGTTTGAACAAAAATCTTAAAGACTTCCTTTTCAAATTTTATGGCCGCGTGATTTGACAGTTAATCCTGATTGACACCTACTTATAGTTAGCAAGTATACATGGTTGTGCATTAATGCTGTTTACTATTAGTGGATTTCTCTTTTTGTTGCTTCTAGTAATTCATGCATAAGGGTAAGGAAATTTGATTGAACTCTATAACTGAAACACTCCGTTAACCAAGGGTCTTCCAGAAACAGCCTCTCTACCTTCTCGAAGTAGGGGTAAGGTCTTCGTATGCTCTACCCTCCCAAGATCCCGCTTTTGGGACTACACTGGGCTTTTTGTTGTTGTTGTTGTTGTTGTCTATGACTGAAACAGATGTATTACCCGTCATGTAACCTCCCTATTCCTATTCATAGTTTCTGCTAGGTTGGGAAAATTTGATTGTTTTTCTGATTTTGACAGGAGGAAATTCTATGGCTCCAAAAAAGAACAAGAAACTGAGCAATTCTGTGGCTCCTAAAAAGAACAAGAAACAGAGCAATAACGCTGCTGAATCTAGTTCTAGAAGTACAGTTACTGAAAAAGAAACTCCCCAGGCACTGAAGGGTAAACGTAAACTTGTAAAAAAATTCTCTCAGATAAACTCTGCACAAACCAAAGAAGCTGAGATTAGTTTACAAATGCAAGCCAGAAAAAAAGAGAAGAAGGCCAAAAAAGGCAACCAAGGAAATGATGTTGGTGGAAAAGATGCTAGTAAGTCTCAAAATATCAATCAAGGAAACAAAGAAATGGATATGACGGGAAGATGTGGAGAGATGGGTAAGGATGAAAAAACTGAAAAAAGCCTTGATCTAAATGAAGGACGGGCAGAGGTAAATAAGGATGCAAAAACTTTAAATAGTCTTGGTGGAGTAATTTTCATGTGCAATGCGAGAACGAAAGATGATTGTTTCAGATATCGTGTGATGGGTGTTTCGGCAAGTAGACAAGACTTTGTGATGGGAATCAAAGCTGGTCTTAAGATTTTCCTCTATGATTTCGATCTTAAGCTCATGTATGGTATCTATGAGGCATCTTCTGCTGGTGGAATGAGACTTCAACCAGCGGCATTCGGTGGGGCCTTCCCTGCTCAGGTCAATTATGTTGTTCTTATCTTATGATTTCATCTTCTTCGAGTCTGTGAGTGTTTATATTGATGGTAGGTCATCCAACAGGTTCCTTTTATGATTCACAAGGACTGTATTCCACTACCGGAGAATGTATTCAAGAAAGCAATTAAAGAGAATTATGATGAAAAGACACGCAAGTTTAAGACTGAGCTGACAGTTATGCAGGTAACAAATGACCTCCCTAATTAGTAAGTTATTCACTGTTTTCGTAAAATCGGAATTCATATTTTTTGTCTGAATTCATCTATGAGCAGGTGGATAGGTTAACAGAGCTGTTTAAACCTGCACCATGGCTGGATCCAACTCTCAAACCAGTACTACGGGATCATTTGGCTCAGCCAGTTATTCAGCGCTCGACAGCACCAACTTTATCTGCATATGGAGCGCAATACGGCAGTAGTAAAGCAGGTCGGAATTTCTCACCACATGATCATGGAAGGCAGCAGTTCGCACCCCACCATGTCATGCCTAGAGAGGTTGCCCATGATCCGCATTTTCTTACTGAGAAAGAATACAGAAGCTATGGTCTTCAACAGGCAAAAAATCTACAGCCCTCTACTTCTGCAGTACATGTTACCCAGAAATTGGATCATTATGGATCTGAACAAGGAATGCAGCAGCTACTGAGGGCCCCTGCTAGTGTAAGAGGTGATGCAACTTTTGCGCGGAATGAACATGTTTACTCTGATGCTCGTTTTCCAAATGAAAGGGGATACCATAGTCAGGGTCTCAGGAGTTTCCATGGGCAACCTGTTACTGTTGCTCCTGCTGTAGAAAGTAGTAATACAGTGGCTGCAGCTGCCAATCATGGTTTAATAACGAATGTAGATCCTTACGATGAGAGTACCACCTCACTTGTGAACCGGTATCTTTCTCTGCCAAGGACAATGATAAAACCTGGAGAGTTGCCTTTGACAGGCAGGGACTCGTTTGCTAGTGCTTCCAACTATGCGAGTGACATCAGAGGCCATCCAGGAAGATTGCCTGCTGAAAATGTAAGATATTATCCACCGATGCTTGCTCCTTATGCACTCTCAAGTCATGGCCATTTATATCAGCATCCTGGAGATGAGCCTGGAAGATCATCGTCAGTCTTACCTCAGTATCCTTTCTCTGGCCCACCTGCATCACGTCGCTGAAACTATGATGCAAACTACACCCATCCCTTAATGATGCTCATTGTGGCTCCAGTGGACTCCAGAATCCAAAAAGTTGCTCTATTATATTTCACATTTCCTTCTTGTATTGGGTTGGCGGGAAACAAAAAAGAGAAGGAAATGCCGGATGCTTTGGCTTCACTTCTTCTAACAACTTGATGTTTGTTCGTACCTTTAGTAGGGTCCTGCTTGAAGGATTTTGTGGGAGTCACATTAAACTGTAAGGTTATATCACTAGAACAGGTCTTGATGCCCGCTAGGTTAGCCTGACCTCTATGGAATCTGCAAATATGATGGGCAGTAGCATGTGCCGATGCAACAGCTGCTTAGTTTGTGAAAGATTTACCCAGGAAGGTAGAGACGTAGAGTCCCAGCTATGAATCCCATTTTGCAAGATGGATCTTGTCCCAACTCCAGTACCCTCTCTTCTGCCCCATGTGAAAGAGATGCATCTATGTGGAAGAGGTGTATCTCCATGTAAATGAAAATAATGAGCCAAGTGCCCCATGTGAAAGAGATGCATCTATGTGGAAGAGGTGTATCTCCATGTAAATGAAAATAATGAGCCAAGACATCAATCTTTGGTTCAAATTTTCCGGTTTTTTTTTTTTTTTTTTGGGGGGAGGGGGGGGGGGGGGGATCTTATGTACAATATTATCTGTTTCTGCTGGATTATTTGTTGTTTACCCAAAGATACAGCTCAACTGCTCAAGGGACTATTATTTGATAATTTTTCAAGTTTGTGCTATTCCTTGGAGGTTCTTTTTTTTTTTTTTTTTGGTTTTAAGATTAGTCGATGGAATTTATTTTGGAGTTTTACACCTTTTTGTGAACAGAACAATAGGTTACTGATTTTCTCATAAAAGTTAAAAAGGAATAAAGAATGCAAATTTTCAACGCACGAAACTACTAGTAATGTAATACTATATAAGTGGATTACACTCATCATGCCATGTCAGCGAGAAGTATTTTTAAATGATTCAATCCGGAGTGGTAGAGGTGTTCAATAGGTATAAAACTGAGTAGAGATGTCAAAATGAATTCCATGGACATCTTTAAGGAACGTTTATGACTTTAGCCTATAAAAAAGACGTTGACCTTACTCCTACCTTGGTGGTAGAGAGATTTTTTTCAAATAGACCCTCAGTTCAAAGAAAAACAGTCCACAACAGTTTAGAGAAAGAAATAACGGAAATGAACAAAGCATGAGAAAATACTATAGAAAACCTAAGAAATAGTTTCACTTAACTAACAAATACCATGTAGGCATTTTAAAGGTACAATCAATTGTGCTAACCAAAACCTTTCCTGAGTAAATGATTTGTCTCTCTTCCCTTGACCAGTTTCTGTCCAAAAACCATACATCTAACCATATATTATGGATCTCTAGCACTTAACATCACAACATAGAGAATGAAACATGTCGAAACCAGATTAAGAATAGCTTCAGGACAGTAGCATCTGGATTTTATGTACATAGACCAGCCTATTGATTAGTGTCTGCAGCAGCTTGACCGTTGATACTGGAACTATCACCTCCTCCGCTTGTTGGCACAGTGGTACTTCCTTGATACAAGGGAGGTGGTGCAAACATTGGCTGGCCACCAGTAGAAGTAGGCATCCCCATACTTCCTGAAGTAGGCATTCCCATACTTCCTGGAACTGCACTTGGTGGACCGACAGGCCTTTGCATATTATTGACTTGACCAGGCATAGGAGCACCGGGAGGTGCCAACATCTGAGGCATCGGTGGAGGTGCATAACCTGGAAACATCGAAAGAACATCCTCTAATTTTTAAGGGTCTATAATTGAATACTATAATTAGGGAAAACTTCTCAAGGCAACATCGACATGCAAACTTTCAAATGTGTGTGGCACTGCGTGCACACGTGTATTATACATTCTATAGTAATCAAACAAGCAGAATACAAAATGGCTTGAGAAACAAATATGTAGAAGTTATCATATGGATAAAGGGAATTCAACTGCATTAGTGAGTTCTACAATTTAAAGGAAAATGTCAAAAAATCTGGCCTGCTACATCCTCCCAAAACAATATGCAGCAGTTGCAGAACAAGAGTTAAATCACATTATGCTCACATATAGGGGTGTTACGGTAGGTTGCCCTCCCAACTAATTAAGGACTGAAATTTAGTAGATTTATATATCCCACAATGTTCTTGAGCAGAGGGTCTATCAATAACAGCCTATCTACCTTTGAGGTAGAGGTAAGGTCAGCGTACATTCTACCCCCCTCCCCAGATTCCACTTTGTGGGATTATACTGGGTATGTTGTTGTATATATCCCACAATGTATTCCAGAACCAAGGTTGTTGGAATGCTGAAGCGTAGTTCCGTTGATTTCATTTCTTGATGAACCAATTACAGTTGATTAAAACTAGAGATAGTCTCACATATAAGACTTATATTCTTTCACCACATATGTCCTTTATTCCCAATCAAAGAAAACATTAAATGTTATGGTGACCTACTGGTTCTATAGAGTTTAATAAAATCCTCAATGATTTGACCACTTGAGAGTTGAGACAAGGCAACCGTTGTTTCCTAGCAGATTTATCGTCATATTGTTTTTTTTCTTTTCCCTTTTATTTGACAAGACCTATTGCTAAATTGTTTCAATCAATTAATTAAGACTCAATCCTAAGCTAATCAGTATCGGTTTTATGAATCTTCTATATCTATTCCGCGCTATTCAGGATGCATTCCATTCTAATAATAGTAAAACAGATACGTGATTTTAACTGATGGTGGGTAAACCAGACTTGATTAAAAGATGGTACAGCTGATGAGAATTAAACCTACATCTTTCCTAAAGAAACTCTAATGCCAAGTTCACATTAAAAAAACTTCAAACCACAAAAACAAGAACTAAGCTACTGGGTTCAGTCGAACCAGCAGCCAGAACTCTCCCTCCACAGCTGGAGTCAACCAAAAAACAAAAACAAAAAGCAAAAATAAGCTTGGAAGTCCTTGCATAGTCGACAACCATCTTCAAAGTTCAATAGAGAACCTAATATAAAACAACTATCTTCAAGAGGTATATAAAAGAACAATGTACTGATGAGAGTTTTCAATGCTGTTGATACCTGGAAGGCCGGGCATGGGCCTTGGCAGCATCGGAGGACGCATACCAGGGACCCATTGGGCACCAGCTGGCATTTGAGGGTTGCCTGGCATCTGCATCTGAGGAGGTGGAAGACCAGGAAGACCAGGCCTTAACTGGGGAAAAGGAAGGCCAACTGGTCTAAAGGCCCCTAGATGTTCCTTGACTTTTTGGTCGATTAGACTTTGATTCAGTTGTGCCTCAAATTGTTGATAATATGTTCGAACATTTCCCTGAAAGTATAATTTTGTGAGACTTGTTCAAAGTAATAATTTGCCTAATCTCAGAGGAAATAGAAATAATACCTTGTGTTTGTACCCTGCATTATGCTGCTTTCTTACAGAAGGCTGAAAATAGCAAGACAGAGGTGCTGTTAAATGAAGGTACAACAGTATAAAGGATTCAACACATTATCATTTTTTCTGAAAAGCTCCGACGAGGACTCATGAACACAAGAAACCTGCAATCAACTCAAATGTACTTCTACAAAAGTCTTACATTTAGGATAAGTTAGTGTGTTGTTTAAACCTCTTCCCACAAAATGTATACAGAGAAAATACATAAAATCCCCCTTGAACTTGTTCGTCAAACTTACTTTAGCACTTCAACTTTACGGGTAATTCTTTACCCCCTATTGATGTTTGAAGTGAATTTAATACCCACTTTAAATAATAGAACCAATCTTATAAGAGGCAGAGTATTACACAAGCCGCTACGTCATCTGCCACCTCAGAACTTTCTCCATTTTTCTTACTTTTCACTTTTTCCCACTTCCATCATCTTCTTCATTCGAATGCTTCTGCATTTACAACTCTATCAATTACATTGCACAAAGATGACATGTTCATTTGCATTTCAATTGATTAACAAATGGAGCTACTGCTACTTCGGTTCCTCAAATCCTAGAAAGCAACCCTACAATCACATAGATTTCAACCTCAGGCCATCAAACCTAGAAGTAAATTTCTCCATCTCTGATGTCAAAGACTATTTTCTTGACTTGCCAGATCTGAGCTTACTTATCAATGAAGCATTATCAAGTTCCTCACCAGATGGCGAGTGAAAGGTTACATCAGAATTAATGGAGGAGGAGACATACGATGTGGAGCTAATAAACATGGTAGAAGCGGCAAGCACCGAAGCAACGAAAGTGCAGGAGCCCTTCATTTCTTCGTCGGGAAATCTTTGGCAACAAAAAAAAAACAGTAATCAAAGAGGCATGCCGGAGATACAGTTTCAAGGAAGAAATCCAACAAACTTCGCTGGATCTCTTCGACCTGTAGCGATTGGGGAAGAAAGGTTTGGCTGTTTGTCTAGCGAAGAAAATGGTTATGGGAAGAAGACGACCAAGAAATGGGAAAAAACGAAAAAAGGAAAAATATTAAAAAGAAAAACATATCTAAAATGATTTTTTTTTTTTAAAACTAAATATAATTAATTTTAGATCATCCAATAGGAAGGTGACAAGTGTTTAATTTTGGATGCTTTTAGTATTTATTTCTTCTTTTCACACGCTTTTAGGCAATTGACTACACATTCTTTGCCAGGTCATCTTTAAGGAGGTATTAAATTCACTTCGAGCAACAACAGGGGGTAAATAATTACGCGTAAAGTTAAAGTGCTAATATAAGTTTCGCGGACAAGTTTAGGGGGGATTTTATGTATTTTCTGATGTTGTTATTCCATAGTTTAATTGCTTCAGAATGTTTCCTACAAGAAATATTTTTGACCAAAAAGGAAAACCTTAACTCTTCTTACCTTAATTCACTTGTTTCAACCAATATGTAAACACTATTGTCAACCTTTCAACAAAAACAACTATGAGTACTTCTTACCTCAATTCATTTGTTTCAACCAATACCTCAATTCATTTGTTTCAGCCAATATGTAAACACTATTGTCAACCTTTCAACAAAAACAACTATGAGTACACTTTAAGCAGGTGTCAGCTATATGAACCATCATTGACCATGTTGCTCCACTTAAGCTCATCTCAGATTAATGTTATACAAAAAAATAGAAATCAGAAGTACTAAAACTTCGCTATATTTTCTACCGGAATATAAATCTATTATGACTCAACCACACGTAGAAAGTATAGGACTTGAGCAATCCTACTTACACGACATATTGTCAACTAATTTATATCGCCCATATAAGATTTTTTTGCTTCCATTATGTCTAGTTTCTAAGCCTACATAGATTCTAAGAGATTGTATGTTTTTCGAGACACTATTATCTATTGTCAACGTTTAATATTGGAAGTTATGCATCAAACGGTGGTCTAGTGGGAAGTGAGTTGAGATCCATCAGTTTTCAGGTTCAAATCTTAGCAGAGATAAAAAATACTAGGTGATTTCTTCCATCTGTCCAAGCATTGGTGGACGGAGTACCAAACACCTGCGTTCTGTTGGTGGGAGGTAGCAAATACCCGGAGGAATTAACCGAGGTGCGCACAAGCTGACTGACACCACGATAATTTTAAAAAAAAGTTGAAATTTATTACCAAAAAAGGTTGATGTTATGTGTGACCTAATTAAGCTCAATAAAAACCAAAATCAGCAAATCAAGAGCACAGGGGGAAAACGAACCCAACTAAGCATGGAGCTAGGATTACAACTTTATGGATTTTGCAATTTAGAACGACTATTTAATGAATTTTTAAACACAAATACACTGTTTGAGCAAACTTCGGCCAAACACATATTCGGGCTTCCAGACCAGGTGCCCAATCCAGTATCCAATAAAGTATAACAAAATTCCTAAGCTGAAATCAGAGATTCTTGAAAGATGATTTGAGGCAACTTACAGAATCATGCGTCAAGTAAGTATCACAGTAGTCACAGTAATACCTGAGGAGGAGAAAGAAGGTAAATCAAATAGGGAAAATGGGGATTGGTGGAAATTGAAGAAATTTTACAAAAAAGAAATTTATTGGATTAAACATACCGAGGCATCCTGTATACACAAAAGAGTGGACCCTGCAAGAAAAAAGCTGAAGTTAGTGAAACCCGGACAACAACAACATACCCAGTGAAATCCCACAAGTGGAGTTTGGGAGGGTAGAGCGTATGCAGACCTTACCCCTACCTTGGGAGGTAGAGAGGTTGTTTCCCGTAGAACATTGGCTCAAGGAAAAGCAGCTCAAAAAAGAAATGACAGAAGTGAAGAAGCCATGACAAAATACTATAGCATGACAAAGCAATCTGAAAAAAGAGGCAGTAACTACAACGAAATAATACGATAATCGAAAAAGAAACAACATATATTAACAAAAATTGAAGGACAAGAAACTACAAGAATAATACGACGACTAACTAGTATGGACTATGAAGGAAAAGTGAGACAACGCTCAACTACCTACTAACCTTTTATCCTAATTTGTGTCCTCCAACTATCTAAGGGTCATGTCCTCGGTAAGCTAAAATCGTGTCATGTCTTGTCTAATCACCTATGTCCAATACTTTTTCTTCTACAAAGCTCAATTTAATCCCTATATTACTCTGTGTTGTCGCGCTTAAGCTCTAAAGTGAGGCACAAAACATGTTGAGCACTTCACTTCACAAGTAATCAAGGCTATAAGGCATACTTTTCCTTGACAAGTGAGCATAATCCTAAAGAGGCGACACTAAACAATTGATATTTCACTTTATGTAAAAAAAAAGAAAAAAATTCTTTGTCCACACATTTGTTATTTTTATTACGGAAAAGGGTCAGAAATACCCTTTAAGTATTGAAATTGGTTCAAAAATACCCTCCGTTAAACCTATTGGGCCAAAAATACCCTTCTACCCACCTTTATGGCTCAAAAATACCCTTCCATCCACCTTTATGGCTCAAATATACCCTTATAACTAACGGTCCTTTTTTAAACCATAATTAAAAAAATTATTTATTACGTGTCAGTTTTCTATTGGTTGCAAATTAAATTAATTAAAATGTTATTATTTTATAATCAAACCCAGACCCAACTAAAACTACCCGACCCAAACCAGACAAAACCGCCCCCAACCAATTAAATAAAGAGGCAAATCCATTTCTTCTAAACCTAATTTCATTCATATTTTACGTCTGTTGAAAGCTGGGTCTTCTTCTTCTTCAATTTTTAGGGTTCTTGAAAACTATTTCGTGTTCTAAACTCATTTTTCTTCTAACTGCGAATGACACTTGCAAGTAAGTAGGTTGTTGCCAATGAGACATAGTTTTACCTCCCTAACTAGGGGTGGGCATTCGGTTCTTCGGTTCGATTTTATCAAATTTCGGTTCGGTTCGGTTCTTCGGTTTTCGGTTTTGTAAAAGTGTGCACCGAAGAACCGTTACCCCTAAACCAAACTCCGAACCGAAGCACCGAACTACCGAAATAAAAACGGAAACCGAACCGAAGAACCTAAACCGAAGAACCGAACTAATTCGGTTCGGTACGGTTTTTTGGTTCTCCGATTTTTATGCTCACCCCTATCTCTAACGTATTTGCAGGCAGACACAGAAAGTAGAAAATTATTCACCTTTGAGGTATGGTGTAACTGATATAAACCAAAAAACTATGGGTCACCGTTATTTAATTGGTTGGGACGGGTCTTGTCGGGTAGTTTTAGTTGGGTCCAGATTTGGTTATAAGATAATAACATTTTAATTAATTTAATTTGCAACCAATAAAAAGCTGACACGTAATAAATATTTTTTTTAATTATGGTTTAAAAAAGGGTTGTTAGTTGTAAAGGTATATTTGAGCCATAAGGTGGATGGAGGGGTATTTTTGGCCCAAAAGTTAAACGGGGGGTATTTTTGAACCAATTTCAATACTTGAAGGGTATTTTTGGCCCTTTTCCGTTTTTTTAATCATGGTTTAAAAAAGGACCGTTAGTTATAAGGGTATATTTGAGCCATAAAGGTGGATGGAAGGGTATTTTTGAGCCATAAAGGTGGGTAGAAGGGTATTTTTGGCCCAATAGATTAACGGAGGGTATTTTTGAACCAATTTCAATACTTAAGGGGTATTTCTGACCCTTTTCCCTTTTTATTATAATTAGTAGTTTTGGACTAAGCATACATGGTGGTATTTTTTTCTCCATTTGTGTTTTCTTCATTAAAGCCCACGATTTATTTGCGCTTAAAGCCACAATGGACCTTAGAGGTTTTTTTTTTTTTTTTTTGCTTTTCGCCTTTGACAACACTGATATTACTAATCCCTGCATAAATTATCTCTAGACCAGACCCCAAATTGTGTGTGACTAACCACTGCATATGTTATGGGGTTTCCCATATCCAAAGAACCATAAGCCCATAAGCATTATTATTATTCTTTTTTTTCCTGCATCCTACCATCGTTATATCAAAACAAAAAGTAACAAAGAAATCCATATGAGACGGATGGAATCATATTGGAGCACAGAAAATGCCAAAATAAATTTGTTAGCAACTGTAAATAAAAATTGTTCTGTTGTAGCACAGTGCACTCCCCACTAATTACTAATCTTTTCTTTTCTTGCTTTTTTCGGGTTCAGCTCCTGCTAGTTACACTTTGGCAGGACAAATTACTACTCTTATGTAACACCCTTTCCTTTTTAGTCCGTCCCAAAAAGAATGTCACCTTTCTTTATTTGGCAACATTTAATGGCACCATACCTATCCTTATTTCCACTTAACACTTTATTGTGAAGAAAAATCAACCAAAAGTAAGCATTAAACTGACTTAAATAAGGGCAATTTGGTAAACGTAACAAATTCTTCCCCTATTTCTTAAACTTCGTGCCCGGTCAAATGGTGCCACATAAATTGGGACGGGGGAGTAATAGTTACTAAAGATATCAGTCATCAAGTTCTCTCACATAGTATTTGTTATTGTTACTATATTTTACTCTACTATATTCAGCATCAGTTTTTCATTACTGTACTACCTTATCAAACTGTTTTTCTATATAGGTTATTTCGGCCGAGGGTCCATCGGAAACAGTCTTTCTATCTTCAAAAGGTAAGAGTAAGGCTGCATACAAACTACCCTCCCCAGTCCCCTAAACTCCACCTGGGTATGTTATTGTTGTTGATCACAATTTACAACTGTTGGAAACTTAAATCAATCCTGTTATTATTGTTACAGTACGACTCAAAATTTGTGACTTCAACCCCAGGAATTAAGGGGAATTAAGTATCAAAGCACAAATGCCAAATATTACTACATTTTCCTCAGACTTCATATTTTTCCTTTTGCTTTGGTCAGTAGCACAAGGAAAGCTTGGGGGTCATCACCATACGGAAAGCAAATCATCAATTAAAAATTAACTACACTTCAATCCTGAACTAGTTAAAATCACAACAGAGAAATCAAATCATCACTACCGGGAAAGCAAATCATCACCACAGGGAAAGCAAATCATCAATTAACTTCAGTCCTGAACTAATTAAAAACTGTTGTATGAATCATCTGTTATCCATTCCCTTTCAATTCAAGCTCTTTTATCACAAAAAAGGGACACCCTGGTACATTAAGCTCCCACAACGCGCAGGTACCGGGGAAGGGCCAGACCGCAATGTCTATTGTACACGCAATCCTGCCTTTAATTTCTACAAGAGGCTATTTCCACAGATCTAACCTGTCAAGGCTCTCCTTCAGGCTCTTTAATCAAAAAAAAAAAAAAAAAAAAAAGCCCAATACACTAAGCTCCCACTATTAGAGGGATCCAGGGAAAGCCAGGTCCACGAGGTCTATTGTACGCCATCTTACCCTCCATTTCTAGGCTTTTTCCACAGCTCAAACATGTGACCTACTAGTCACATGGAAGCAACTTTACCTCCCACACACACCAAAAAAAAAAGATAACTCGGTACACTAAGCTCCCACCATGCGCAGGATCAAGGAAGGGTCAAACCACAAAGATCTACCATACAGTCTTACACAGCATTTCTACAAGAGTTTATTTCCACAACTCGAACCCATGACCTCCTAGTCACACAGAAGCAACTTTACACCAACACTCTTTTACCACAAAAAAAAAAGAGGTCAGCTTGGTGCACTAAGCTCCCACTATATGCAGGATCCAGGGAAAGGCTGGATCACAAGGGTCGATTGTACGCAACGTTACCCTGCATTTCTACAAGAGGTTGTTTCTACAGCTCAAACCTATAACCTCCTAGTCACATGGAAGCAACTTTACCAACTAAGCTCCCGCTATATGCAGGATCCAGGACACGGTCAGACCATAAGGGTCTATTGTACGCAGTCTTACCCTGCATTTCTACAGGAGGCTATTTCCACAGCTCAAACCCGTGACCTCCTAACTCACATGACAACAACTTTACCAGCTACGCCAAAGCAAAGCAAAGCAAACAATGAACACAAAATCATAAATGACACTTAACTAATGCAAAAACTGGATCAAACACAAAGAGAATTGAACTTAATAAATCCATCGAAAATAACGAATTAGGGTTTTTCTTTTATGGACAAATCTCAAAATTAAGGAACTTACAAGCTTGAATTCAGAGATCACCGGAGAAATTTTTCGCCGGAGAAATGGTTCGCCGGAGAAAGAGGAGGAACGGACGGAGCTAAAATCCTAGAAAAGGGGTTAATTTGCTATTTATATAAACGGAGCCCTAAAGGAGATGAAAGTGCGGGTTTTGGATAATTCAAGTTTGTTTGGAAAATGACGAAAATGTCCCTTGTGTTTTTAAGGTAGAGGTGGGTAGGGGGCTGGGTGGGGCGAGGGGTACCTCGCTAGTCTAAGTATAGCGTGAGGCTGACTATATATGATTGGGAGGTTACTGATTTCTGTTTCAATTTTTGAGAGTGAATGTAGTAAGTGGATATGGCGGATTCGGTGTGAACACCAACCAAAAGCGTCTTGGGAAATGGCAATAATTAAATATTGTAGTGTCACAGTTCAAGCTACGTATGGCTAGCGAATGAGGGTGGGTAGATTGAAGAGTGGATTTAAGATTTAGGATATAGGGTAGATGGGGTGGAGTGGGTGGATTTAAGTGGGGGTTGGGGTGGTACCTCGCCAGTCAGGCACATCATGGGGCTGGCTATATATGACCGGAAGGTTATAATTTCTGTTTCAATTTGTGAGAGTGAATTGCAAACGGTGGATCGGGTGTAAACATTAACCAAAGGCATCTTGGAAATCTGCAATAGCTAAATATTGTGGCATCACAGTTCAACCTATGTATGCTGGTGGATGGGGGTGAGGTAAGGCGGGGGTAGGTGGATGAGTGGATTTGAGATTTAGGATAGATGCGGTGGGAGTTGGGGTGGAGTGGGTGGGTTTAGGTGGGGCGTAGGCGGTTTAAAATATTATATCTTTGATCTTTATCAAATATTTAACAAACTCTTATCTTATTTTATTTTTGGGTCAAAATTCAACAGATTATGAACGTGATTTAATCTTGTAACATAAGTTAATTCTTAAATGTCTTTCGCCATTTGATTAGAATTTTTTTCACATGTCAAAGAGGCTCAACATAGTGGTAGAATTTAAATCAGATAAATGACTTACATTGATCGAGATTTATACAAGAAAATCGACATATACTTTGATGGAATCATCAAAAGTATATGGTAAGGTTCATTTCATGTTCCATGTGCTTATAATCATAAATTGAGAGGAAAGTGAATGACATTTGCTTTATTTGATGTGTAAGATTTAAAAAGGAATTAATCTTTTTATTTGTGTCCTTATGACTTTCATAATATCATAAGGACATGAATTAATGTATGCTATTTTAGTATAAGTCTAAAGATTATGATAATACTCCATGATTTAAAGGAGTAATACTAAGAAAATAATTGATCATGATTCAAGTATATATTGTATGGGGAAAAAAAGATCATGTCATATATATGTAGATTATATTCGTATGTGAACTCGATCCATTAGAGAAGCTATTTTAACTATCTAAACAACATTTTATGTGGACATAACATATTAGAGAAGCCATTTGTGTATAGAGCATGATAAGATATATAAGTGATGAAAAGTAGAAAATTCTTATAGTGATCTTGAACAGGAATTTCTAGTTTAAGAGCTCTTAATATTAATTAGTGTTCAAACCATCACAACAACATACTCTATATGAAGGTTTAAAAGGAAGTTTACTTTCAAAAAAAGCTATATGTGATTCATATAATCATGTTCGAGTGAAAAAATGTTAAAGTTAATGATCTATAAGTAACAAATTCATGAATGAAATAAAATGTAACTTCATTGAATCCTTTAGGCTTTAGAGTGTAGTTGTTAGGGAGAAATTACAAGATCCCACAAGCAATTTTTTAAGAAATTACAAAAGCAATTGTTGATGGTAACACACAATCGTTCCTAGAAAAAGGTATATTCAACTTCACTTAAATTTCCAAGTTATATTATCAACTTAACTTTTCATACTTATATTCATTTGATTGATAATTTGGCCAAAAAACTAACTTGCTATATATTATAAGTTAAACTATATTAATCGTGTAAAAAGAATCAATAAAAATGTACTAATCGTGTCAAAAAATCAATAAAATATATTAATAATGTAAAAAAAAATCAATATTGCAATATATATATAACTTAAATTCTCTTAAAATTTTAGGTGTGGCGAATAGCTGGGTTAATTGAAGGATTAGTCCTAAAGCCTTTTGATTTCAAGATATACTAACCTATTATTACCAATAAAGATTTTGGTAGGATACGATCCGTCCATCTTAATTAAAGGTGTCGTATCGAAATTTTGATATAAAAAATAAATTATCAAGAAATCTTCATTAAAGGTGTCGTATCGAAATTTTGATATAGAAAATAAATTATCAAGGAATGGTCTCCTAAAGTTGACCTTACACTTAGTCGAATCTAATGAAGGAGATTCATTAGATCCTTGCACCTTAAGATCAATATATTTATCAATAATACTTTTCATCCATGTAATAACATACAATAATTATTTATAAAAGAAACATAGAAATATATGATTTATCAATATGGCGCCTTAATATATTCTGGTATCTTCACATATTCTGGTAATAAGATACCACTTATTTAGTAGTGGTATGGACTGCGTATACTTTACCCTCCCCAGACCCCACTTTGTGGGAATACACTGGGTATGTTGTTGTTGTTGTATAAGAATTAAAAAAAATTAATAATTTTCACAACTTAATGAGAAAAAATACAACTTAAAAACT
Source organism: Capsicum rhomboideum (assembly GCA_031232105.1). NCBI lineage: Eukaryota > Viridiplantae > Streptophyta > Magnoliopsida > Solanales > Solanaceae > Capsicum > Capsicum rhomboideum. Next base: position 143,650,391 of record CP124713.1, read on the forward strand.
CTAAATTACATCTTCAAATTAAACTTTAACTTCACATCAATGAAATCATGTCCAAAGGAAATCTAATATTCTATTGTCCCTCAATTAGATAGTGGTAATAGAGATATTGTTTAGAATATGTGTATATAGACAAAAGACAAGGCTATATACATGGATGATTCTTGTTGTTCTATTCATTGTACATAGCTTTGTCCACAACAAGAAGCAACTCTTTTTACTTTTTTTTTTTCTTTTCTTGGAAGGTTAGATACATTCAACCAAAATGCCAAAGCTATTTGTTTAGTACTACTTTTTTTCCTCTCCCACAAACAATAACTTTATCATATTTAGTGAGTCAAACAACTTTCTTTTTTTAATTATAACAACTAACAACAATAATCATATATCTAATGTAATTTTATAAGTGGGTTTGAGGAGTTGGATAGTGGCGTAGACATTAAGAAAAAAGTTCGATAAGGAGTTTTGAAACAACGATAGAATTATCTTTGTGTAATTTTACAATTCATGAGTTTGAATTGTAGAATTAACAACGAAAAATTATGTCAGTTAGATTGCTTATTACGTTATCCCCCTTTTGCTCTTTCTCGAACCCTGGTGCTTGTTAAGTGATTAAGTAAAAAATTATTTGGAAGTATTCACGAAGTTGGAGGAGAATCATGAAACAACGACAAAGTTGGAGATTTGAACAGTAAAATTAGCATGCAACTGATGCTTACGTCAATATGGATTGTTTACATTACACCTTTTTACGAGTGCGATCTTTTTCGGAACTCTACGTGAACGCGAAAATAGTACATTGAACAGTCTTTTTTAAGTGATTAAGAAACTTAAAACTTTTTTCCTATAAATTACTGGTAAGATCACTAACTTGTCATCAGCATCAATATTGCCTTGTATAAGTAATCCAGGAAACAAATTAAACATTATCCAACGTATTATGAAATGTGACTTTATTTTCATACGAAAATACTTGGAAATAATAATAATAATGCATCAATTTATTATTCTAAATAAATTTAGAATATTTACTCGAATAATCGATGATCTAATCGAAAATAATCTCTCTTATTTCACAAGGTAAAGATAAAATCTGCATATATACACGCTATCTTTCTCGGACTCCATGAATATGTGGTGGTTGTTAAAAATTATTTTTCTTCTACCATTTTCGATAGTATTTTATAGTCATTTTTGTATCTTTATTTTCTTTGAATATGGTCAAGGTTGGTTGGGATGTCACTATATTATTTAACTTATTAGTATCTATGAAAATGATAAAAATAGGGGAGAAAAAACCAAAAAAGATCTAAGGAAATCTAATTGCTTGATATGAATTTGTTTTTCAGCACCTAATTCATTTTTCTGTTTGTTTTTTTATATATATATATATTAAAAAAAAGAGATCAATTTTTATAAGAAATAGTGATATACTCTCTTTGTTTTGATTTATATAGCATATTTTTTTAATCCGCCGAAAAGACAATAACATCTTTAATATTTAATAATAACTTAAGCTTCAAATTTCTCATTTTACTCTTAATAAAATAATTTATAACCACAAAAATTTCCAAAATTTACTTTAGATTACAAACTTCAGAAATTTTTCTTTTTCTCTAAAATTGCATATTCAATCAAACACCTTAATATAAATTGAGATAAAGGAGTAATTTGCACTAAAGCTTTCATTATCTATGAAATTCAGAGAAGGGTCAAACCACAAAGGTCTCCTTGCATTTCTATAAGGACTATTTATACAATTTAAACTCATAACCTCTTAATTATACGATAACAGCTTTATCAATTACTTTAAAAAATTTTCTTCAATACAAATATCGAACATCAAATAAAAACTTAAATAAATAAGCTGTACAAAGCCACAAGAAATCCAATGTACATCCCAAGAAGGTGCATGGAAAAAGACAAAAGGTTGGAAAATAATAATAATCTATACTATATACTAATAAGGACATGACAAAATGACAAAGAAAATAACAGATGGAAAGAAAAGAAGGAAAGTGATGGCACTTGTACTTCTTGTGTATTTATATGTGGTGTGGAAAATGGAAATACATGTGTTGTTTATTCTTTGGGAGTATATTAATTGTATTATTTTTGTTTTAATGCATATTGAGGACAAAAATCTAATTAGTCAAAATTAGAAAGGTTCATTGATTACAAAAAAAAATTGATATAAATATTCGTCTATCAAAATAATACTCAACAAATAATTATATATTTAAGATATATTTTTGATACAAAATTATGTATATTTATTACATATTTAACTAGCGAATAAAATTATTTTTAGCTAATCAATCAAATATATAACTTATCCATAATTAATCAATCAAATATATAACTTATCCATAATTATACTTTCTCCTTCTCATTTTATATGATGTAGTTTAATTGAATACAGAGTGTAAAGAGTATTTATTAATATTATGATTTAAAATAAATTATAGGTCTTGCATTTATAGTTCAAATTACCTCATTTTAGTTAAACTAAAAGATTTAAAGTTATATTATTTTAAAATATAAAATATATTTTTTTCAACATATTAGAAAAAGGCATCACATATTTGAGAAATAGAGTACCAGAAATTAAATAAACTTCTCACTTGATAAACCAAACAAAATAAAAGACGTCCAAATTTAACTTGTGCGTATCTCAAATATTTTGTTAGATACTTGCTAATTTCTATCAACACATATCAATTAACTTTATTTATCAAAACTTGCACAGAAGAAAATTACTAATATTATTTTTAAAAAATTTATACACTATAATCTAAATCATAAATTTCAAAATTTCTCTTAAAATCTCAATGGTCCTACTTCATCATCATCAATCATCTGATTTCTTCTATTTTGGACCTTTTCTTTTTTGTTTATATACGATAATCAATCAACTTACATCATATATATACACGTTTGCTTAAATATTGTATTTATATTAAAATTTTTATTAAATATATGAATATTAGATTAAAACCTGTTTATTATGTACTAATAATAACTATAAATAAGATCCCTAAAGTAAGGTCTAGATTAGCTTTTTTCATGAAAAAAAGGAATGGTTTGGGTTAGCTTTATCAACTTCTTCTAGATAAAAATAAATAAATAGATTTCTCAAAGAAAAATACTGCACAAAAATAGTATACACCACCAGCAAGCTACTACGTAGTACGTACACTGTTTTGCCATAAATATTATTCACTATATTTCAAAATATATTTTCACTTTATTTCCAAATATATTTTTGGTCATGAAAATAAAAAACATATTCCTGAATATATTTTTACGATTTTTTATTTTTTAAAAAACACCTCAAACTCAATTTTTCCTATCATATTATAAAAAGATACATCCAAAGTCTAAATTTTTTTTGAAACTATTATGGTCAAACACAACTCCAACTCTATTTTCAACTTCAAAAATATCAAATAAAGTGAATATATTTTTAATTTTCATAGCTAAACGAATATTATTATACCTTACATTTCTATCAAAGATTATTTTTACGATATGAACCATGATCTTCTAATCTTGAGATGTTTTAACTTATCATAAGTATCAAATGACCCCTAACTGATTATCTTCTCATTCGTACTAATCTTGATGAACAAAGTTACTTAGTATCCGTTAAAAAAAAGGCATTTCAATACATAAATTTTTTTGTTATGCACAAGATTTGGAGAAGAATCAAACCATAAAGGTTCATTATACATAATTTTATCTTACGTTTTTGCCATAAATTATCATGTGGTACCTATTATTATTAAGAAATGTTTATAGTCGAGTTACGTGCAAGTTGGCTCGGTGTATATTTCGGCCGCCTGCTTTTGTCCTCTCTCCCATTTTTTTCCTTCCACCATTCTTGTCCCTTTGTGCTTCTCTCTCTCTCTCTCTTCATCTTGTTCCTTTTGTCTTTTTCTCCTACTTTCCAAATCCATCTCTATCTCTCCTTTACCTTTATATTTCACTTTCCTTCTCTCCTTCTTTCCTCCTCCTTCTCTTCAACCCCTTTTGTCTTATTTTTTCTTCTTCTGTTCTTGTTTCAGTAAACTGTCTTTTCTTCTTTTCTGATTGAAAATCCAAAAACTTAGGAATTTACACATACCCTTTTGTCCATATAGACAGTTAAACTGTCTCACTTGGTCAGTTTCTGCAAATTATGACACATACAAGGCTCAGCTTTTTCAAGATTTGATATTTTTTTTTGGGCAATAGTTATGGCTGGCAGTAATGAAATTAATACTAATGAATCTAAGGTGAACCCCTTGTGTCTTTTTGCTAATCATGGGATTATTCCGTGAAAAATTTTAGTTGCTCAGTTGGTTGACAACTTAGTTGATTGACTGTCTGAACTTTTGCTTTTTGTTGCTAATGAACTAAGGTAACCCCTTTTATCCATTTGTGTCTTTGTTAGTGTCTTTTTGCTAATCAAGGGATAATTTTGCGGGTAATTTTAGTAGCTCAGGTGATTGACTACCTGAATCTTGATACCGAAAAATTTTAGTAGCTCAGTTGATTGGACAATCTTAGCAGCTCACTTGATTGATTGACTATATGAACTTTCACTTTTTGTCTATTTTTTTTTCCTTCTGTTCTTGTTTCAGAATTTGTCTTTTCTTGTTTAATTTCTTGTTTAAATCAGTATATATGTTATGCCCTTTTGTCTATATAAGCAGTCAAAGTGTCTTACTTGGTCAGTTTCAGCAAATTATGACAGATAAAAGAATCATCTTATTCAAGATTTGTTCCAAGATTTGATCTTTTGTTGAGTTATAGTTATGGCTGGCAGTAATGAAATTAATGCTAATGAATCTAAGGTGAACCCTTTTTAGTCATTTTGTTGTTCTCCTTAATCTGCAGTAAATTTTGTTAGTTTAATTAAGGGATCATTTTGTGTAAAATTTTATTAGCTCAGTTGGTTGACTAGTTGAATTTAGTAACGGAAAATCTTAGTAGCTCAGTTGATTTTCACTTTATTGGTGAGGGTTCAATCCTCCACTTTCCTCCCCTATCCCTTTTATCAATTTGTGCTCTCCTTAAGTTGTTAGTTTTTTGGGCTAATCAAGGGATCATTTTGCGAAAAAATCTTAATAGGTCAGTTGGTTGACTAACTGAACTTTAGCTTAGTATCACAAAATCTTAGTAGCTCGATTGATTGACTATCCAATTAAAAAAAATAAAAGGGGTGGTTTTTTTTGGGTGTGTGTGTGTGTGTTGGAGGGGGATTTTGCTTTTTCAAGATTTGATCTTTTTGTTCATTTTGTTGGGCAATAGACATGGACGATAGTAATGAAATTTATGCTAATGAATCTAAGGTACCCCTTTTATCCTTTTGTTCTTCTCCTTAATCTGTAGCAAGTTTTGGTAGTTTTTTTTTTTTTGATAATCAAGGGATCATTTTGCTTGTCTTGTAGTCTATTGTAGGGGTTTGACTTTAGGTGTCTTAGAAAGATTTGAGTTTCTTTCAGGGTAAAGATTGAATCTTTTGTCATTAATTTTTGAATTTGACATCTGTTTATGCATATGATTTGCCATAATCTTAATATAGGGGTTTGACTTTTTAGGTGTCTTAAGAAAAAATCAGCTTCTTGAGAACTCAATACTAATGATTTAGAGAGTCTGACTTTCTGTGTGAGATTATTTTTGGGCTGTTTTTCTCCTTGAGCCGAGAGTCTATCAGAAATAGTCTCCATGCTCCAAGGTAGGGGTAAGGTCTGCGTACACACTACCCTACCCAGACCCCACTTTGTGGGATTACACTGGGTATATTGTTGTTGTTGTTGCTGAATCAGATTTTAGGATTTGAGGTCTACTTATTGATGTATATGATTTGTGATTCTCTGTTTGATTTTTAGCTCAAGTCTCATAATCTGATATTGGAATTTGACTTTAGGTATGTAAGAAAACTGAGTTTTTGGTGAACCGAAAATCTGATTCATAATCTGTTATAGGGGTTACTTTATGTGTGTTTTAATAAATTGACAGTTTTTTGAGAAACCAAACTCTGATTTGTAGAAAGGATGAATCTTTACTACTCCGTGTCTCCCTCGGTTCACTTTTACTTGTTACGTTTCGTTTCACGAAACAATTTGACTAATCTTCAGAGCTAAATTGAATTAGAATTAGATTAATTCAATAGAAATTTGGATGTTCGAAATCGTATCCAGGTTCAGGCAGTACGACTCTCAAGAAGTGAAACATGGAAAAGAAAAGTGAACGGAGGGGGTACTAACTTTATGATATGAGAGCTATGTGAATGTTTGTGCTTGGTCATTCAATTGTTTCCTTACTACGTTCATACTGATTTAACCCCCTTTGTGAAATCACCTTTTGCTTTCTATTGCTGTTTGGGATTGTTTCTTTCTTTTCCATTTAATACTTTCGTCTGCTGGCTGTGCAAACAATATAAGATTCATTTGGCTATTATAGTTCATTCCATCAGTAGATCTTCTGTAATAACTATGCACTGTATATTTTTTGGCAGAGGGTAGTTCCACTTAATACATGGATCCTTATATCCAATTTCAAGCTTTCTTACAACATGCTTCGTCGGTCTGATGGAACGTTTGATCGTGATTTAGCTGAGTTCCTAGAACGGAAGGTCCCTACAAACTCGATTCCAGTCGATGGGGTTTATTCTTTTGATGTATTTGATCGTGTGACGAGCCTTCTTAATCGAATCTATCGATCTGCCCCCGAGAATGAGGCTGATTGGGGTAAAATAGAGCTTGAGAAGCCTTTGAGCACCACGAAAATTGTTCCTGTTATAATTTATTTCCACGGCGGAAGTTTTACTCATTCCTCAGCCAATAGTGCTATTTATGATACATTTTGCCGTCGCCTTGTTAAGATTTGCAAGGCTGTTGTTGTTTCTGTGAACTATAGACGATCACCAGAACATCGATATCCGTGTGCCTATGATGACGGATGGGCTGCTCTAAAATGGGCAAAATCAAGGACATGGCTTCAAAGTGGGAAGGACTCGAAAGTTCATGTCTACTTGGCTGGTGATAGTTCGGGTGGGAATATTGCTCACCACGTTGCAGTAAGGGCTGCTGTAGCAGATGTCGAAGTATTAGGTAATATACATCTTCATCCAATGTTCGGTGGGCAAAACAGGACGGAATCTGAGAAGAGATTGGACGGGAAATACTTTGTAACAGTTCAAGACCGGGATTGGTACTGGAGGGCATATCTACCAGAAGGGGAAGATAGAGATCATCCAGCATGTAACATATTTGGACCGAGGAGTAGAAGCCTTGAAGGACTAAAGTTTCCAAAGAGTCTAGTCGTGGTGGCTGGTTTGGATCTTAGTCAAGATTGGCAATTGGCATATGTCGATGGTTTGAAGAAATCGGGACATGAGGTAAAGCTCTTGTATCTAAAGCAAGCGACAATCGGATTCTATTTCTTGCCAAACAACGATCATTTTCCTTGCCTCATGGAGGAGATAACAAACTTCATCCATTCTAACTGTTCATAGATTTTAGTGAACTTCAGCTATACATAACAGAAGCTCGACATGTCCCTCCGGTTTTTTTCGTTTCTGTGTAGTGAATAGAATGGTGTGTAGTTATATGATGTAGAATTACTTCACTCATACTCTGTCAACTTTCTACGTGTGGTTATACGAGCGTTCAAACCTTCAACTCATCGTCTGTGAGGTTGTCGTTGGTTTGATCTTCTCGATATAAAGCCCGATTTAACGTGTTTTCTTAGGGGAAGTTAGCTCTCTTGGTGCCTGAGAATTGCAACTTTCTGGAATTGTAATTTTTCAGAACGTGATGTTGTTGTAAACTTACTTATGTTGTGTTTGAGAACTATGTATATATATAAAGATTTTGTTTGTCCAATTCCTTCGAAGTACTCTGATCTGTTGCATTTGAGCCGATGGTCTTTCTGGAAACAACAGCTCTATTCCCAGGAGGTATTTCCACGAGGTAAGGGTGAGGTCTGCGTACATTTTACATTTGTTACGCAATGATATTTTTTCTTATGCGGTCAACTAAACACTATTACATTATGCATGAGTTTTATGTTAAGAGATTATATTTTTCAATAATTACACTCAAAAGTGTGGAATATTGGTCAATGAAGTACATTGAGCATTATGAGGTTTCGGGTTTAAATTTCAATAAAGACAAAACTACTGTTCCTTCCATCCAATAAGGGTTGTTTGGTAGGGTGTATAAGAATAGTGTAAAATATAGTGTATTAGTAATACTTGCATTAGTAATACTTGCGTTAGTTATGCTTTTATTTTTCTTATGCAGTATTTTGTTTGGTGTATTAAAAATAACAATAATTGTATAATCTCTAAAAAAAAAAAAAAAGTAAGTTTTTTTTACAAAAATATCCTCCATAAATATGATAAAAAGATGTAGAAAAGATTTTAAGGGACAATTGTGACTTTAATTGTATTAATGCATGCATTAGATTCATTGTATTAGTAATTTCATGAATTTTCATGCATTAATAATACACTCCTTAATATCAAATAAAGTGTATAACTAATGTAAATATTAGTAATACATAGGATGAAAAATGTATCAAATAAGATATTAGTAATACACAAAGCTAATGCATACATTATTTTTTTAAAACACTCTACCAAACGACCCCTAAGTGTTTTACTTTTCTTTTAGCTCTATCTCAAAGAGAGTACATTTTTCTATATTTAGTATGTTTTTCAATTTTAATATTTCACCCGATAAGTTTAAAGATCACAAGATTTAAAAGATTACACATATATTTAATTTAAGATCATAAAATTCAAAAGACTCCCCTCGTTTCTTATACTCCTGTGTTCAGTCAAATTAAGACACTTAAATTAAGACAGAAAGAGCAGATGATTTCTTCTGGTTTGTTCAAATTTGATGGATAGAGTTATTCGATACCCTTTCATAATAGAAAAATACTAACAAACATTGTTCCAATAATTGTATTTTTTTAAATATTTTTTTTTGCATTTAAAGAGAGTCTTGGAGTAACTGGTAAATTTATTTTCATGTGACCTGGAGGGAGGTCAAGAATTTAAGCCGTGGAGACAACCCTCTTGTAGAAATACAAGATAAAATTGTGTATAATAAATTCTTATGGTTCGATCTTTTTTCAAACTTTATACATAATAGAAGCTTTCGTACATTGAGCTAACTTTTTTTCTTTTTTTTTTTTTCATTTATGAAATGAACATAAATGAGTCTTTTACAAGTTTTGGTGCTAACTACTTTTGAAAAGGTCTAACAATCCTAGTTAAAACCATAAAAAGACAGTCTATACAAAACAAATGGCTATTGATTTGACATGTAATGGCATTTTTATCCAAAAGGCCAAAGAATCAATGTCTACATCTTCCACTTCTATTTTATATCATCCACAAAAAAGTTTGTCTTCAAAATTTCAACTTATGCTGCTATAAGTGGATTTATTGCTGTGATGGATGTTGATTTATTTTATTTTATTTTCACCTTTTTTTTCCTAAAATAATTACTCCCTCATTTCAAATTAATTGACATGTTTTGACTTGTATAAAATGTAAGAAAATAAAGAAATTTTTTAAATTTTGTGATTTTAAATTAAAGATACATCAAATATATCAAAATAACTTTTAATCTTGTGATCGTAAATATGTCATGTAGAAAGTTAAAACTATAAAGTTGCAAGAAAGGGAATTGATCATTCTTTTTTAAATGAATTAAAATAAAAATTACGTCAAATAAATTAAAACGGAGAAAGTAATTCTTTACCTTTTTTTACTTTTTTAGAAAAGATTCTTTTTTGTATCCCACTATGGAATTCAAGTTTCTTGTAGTGCAGCTAAAGGTGACAACCATCAATTGGGTTTCTCTTTATCCTATAAAAATGTTAAAATGTGTTTTGTTAAAATGCCTAATATACATTGACATGTTGCAATAGTTGAGGTACACGTAAGATAGTTCAGATATTATTTTTATACAAAAACTATATATCAATGCGCGTTATAACAAATTGAAATTGACTATATGAGTTTATAATAATACTTGAAGTTCTCTGAAAGTCAAACTTATTTTCAGCTATAAGATATTACCAATATGATTTTAATTTTTTCTCGTTGTGCCCTAATTTTAGCTAAATTCATATTGATACTAAGGTTTTGTAGGTCTATCAATTCTCTTCCATATGATTTTAGATCTAACCCTTCCTCTTTTAACATCTTCATTTAACATAAACTCACGACTATAAGTATTTTAGATAAGATGATCATTTTTCATCTAATCTATATTAAACATGTATGATCGTACATCAATCTGTAGTAAAATAATTACATTTACCAAAAAGTGTAAGCAGTATATAACTATATATAAATAATAAAATGTAAGAAGGTCATTTGAGATGATTTTAATAAGTTAAAGTGAAATTAAATCAGATGGATAACAATTAATTTTAATTAAATGATAAAAATATAAGAAACACTTGTCATAATTTTGTTGTGTAACTATAGTGGACCATAAAGGCCAATTATGCCAAAAAAATATGTGTCCACCCAAGAAAAAAGAAATTGTTTGGAGATAGAAGAATCATGATGGAAGTAATTGTCAATTATGTACTCATTGTAGCTGATTTGATATACTCCTTTGTCATCTCATGCCTATTCTTTTGGATTTTGGGATATATACTAAGTAATCATTGACAATGACATTTTATGTCCTCATTCTATTTACTTAGACTTGCTAGTCGGCATGTCTTGGTGGATTCAAAATTTAAATTTATGTGTTTGTAATCAAAATTTATGAAATCGGAAAAATTGACATAAGGACAAGGGTGAGGGAGGTTAAAGTTGATGAGAAATTCTTTGTTATCGTCAAAGAATTGTGATGGAATGAATATTTCTCTATTCTTATCCGAAGGTTTAAGTTCAAGCCCTATAATATAAATTTAAATTAATCGAAATCTCAAATAGAAAAAAGAAAGTGGATGGCTAAAGATTTGTTAGAGTGTGGGGGGCCTCATGTTGTATTAATTTTGAATGAATAATATGTGGGTAACTTGAAGGTGACAAAACTCAAGTCCTTGTCATCAAATGGACATTTTTCTTCATGTTTTTTTAATAATAAGAATAATAATGATAATAACAACAACCTTTTGGACTTATTGTGTAAACAATAACAATTAAAAACCCCACCACCAAGACAATAAATTTTGTCCTTATATCACTTGACAGCATCTTATTTTACCTTTTATTCTTTTGACTGTTTGAATTCAATTCATATATTTGTAAGGTGCATGTATCTCTTTTATTGTTTTTGGTCTAGTATTCGATATTTGTATTAGAATTTAATTATAATTTAAACCAAAAAGTCCTACATTAGAGAGTAATGATACTCTTTAATAAAGGTAGACATGACTTTTTATTCAGAACTTGCGGCTAAAATTTGTAATTAAGAATGAATGAATAGTACTAGTGACAAATTGTCACACTATCACAATTCTTGTTGATAAAAGAAATGCATCTGTTGTCTTGTATTCGGAGTTGAAACTCAATTAAACTTTGATTTTTATCAGGAAGTCTCATATTAGAGGATACACAAGCTCCAACCAAAGATAACTTCATACTCAAAATTCGAACTCAAGAATTTTTATTAGGATAAAAGAATAACTACAAACCTTGTTAGTAGGTGCATGTATCTCATCTCCCAATGATGTTATTCCTTGACATCCACTCCATTTATTTTAACCAATGGAATTTAGGACTTAATGATGAGTTGGCTAAGAATATGAAAACTATAATTAACTGTCCATAACAAATGAAAACTACTTTAATAAAATATTTTTTGGGTTTAAATTTGATGAAATTGTACAACAGACAATTTTATTCTTAATAAGATGATTTGTAACTGCTCAAATGTTTATGACTCGTTGTAGACTACAAATTTTAAATTTTTTTCTTTATTTTTTAAACGCTAACTTGTCATATTATAATTTCATGTTATTATACATTTTGATGTCGACTCCATACTCAAACTAACCCAATACTTTTGATAACTATATGGTTAAGAACACTTACATAATTAACTTTTTTTATTTTTTTTTTTGGTAATTATTAGGGTTAAGAACACTTACATATAGTTAACTCTTTTAAACTCTTCTTTTTATTGATCAAAGTTTAGTTTTATTTATCTAACATTCTATATTTGATTACAATACCAATCAAGTATATCGATATTAACTAAACATTATAATTTATGTATATGGTGATAACATATGTAACGATATCACACCTTCCAAATATCAAAAGATACAATATATATTGTCCCTCAACTTGTTTTCTATCTTTGGAAAAGGGCATAAATTGCCCCTCGTCTATTGGAAATGGTAGAAAAATGTCCTTCGTTCACCTTTTAGCTCTATAATACCATTCACATCCACTTTTGGACTTCAAAATGTTCTTTATTCAACAGCCTCAAAATTTAATTAAAATAAATTCATTAATGACATGGCATCCTCCCACTGGTCCCGTTAAATTAATTAAATTATTTTAAATAACCCACTCCAAAAACCCATTCCCCATATTTTATGACCCAACCCATTATTTTACCCGAATCGATTACACTTGAACCTATTAACCCCAACCCCTCCATCGACATTTCACCCAAATTCATCTGCTTCGACAATCTACCTCCAAAACTTTTGACATTCATTTGTTATCATGATGTTAGCTGGTTCCTTTTGGTTATTTAAGCAAAACTTGTTTAGCATATAACTCAAATCATTAACATTCTACTCGCACTATAACTCAAAAATCTTGGTGGGTAGAAGGGGGCTATAAGTGTTAAAATTATAATAGAAAAAGAATTCCTTCCAACACAGTAATCAATTGGAGTTTGCAGTCAAATAAATTTAAATAAGATTTTTCTTGGTTTTTACTTTTTAGCAAGAGGATTTGGAAGACTGAGTTATTCAAATGTGATGATTACAATTTACAGTTGTGATATATAGAGATGAATTCAGGATTTGAAATTTATGAATTCTTATGACGATCTCAACAAAATATACAATGATAGCTTGACTAACCGTCAATATTTACTTATTTGGATTTCTTCCAAATTGTTGGCATTTTAAGTCTGTCCCTGGACCATCAATCAACTTCCAAATGAATTTTTGTTACATAGGCCCAAAAAGTTATAGCTAGGAAAAGTTTACTAAAAGCTAAAGCTAGGCATAAAATACCAAAAATCGAATTACCGAATCGAATTGAAAAATTTGGCATTCGGTATTTGATAATTTGGTATTTGGTAGGGTATTTGAGAGTAAAATTTCAAAATTACGGTATTTGGTTCGGGTTTAGTATAAGATATTATTACCGTTCCCACAGACCACAAGTCCGTTCTAAACCAAAGTCCAAACTACTATTCTAATTCTTGTACAAAAGGTTCAAAAAAGCCCAAAGCATAAAGGTCCAATCTCTTTTTTTTCCTTACAATAATTAATATTGCTATTCAAAAACCCTCTGGTCTTTACTCAATATACAAACCCTCTGCTCTAAACCCTTTTTGGTGAAGACATTGTGTCTGTAGCCTTTCCTAACTAATCTCCTAGATGTCTTCTAGTTGTATAAATTAGTTTTGCTATTGGCTGTAAAAGTCTATAAGCTTGGAAAAAAATCTTTTATAAACTAAGTGAAGGCAAGCATGTAATCAAAGTTGATAGTATATGATAGTGTCTTCTTTGCTAATATAGTAATATGGTTGTTGAAGCATTACTGACAATCAAGATGATTAATGTTATGGGTGAATCAAATACCTTTTAATGTTAGGGGTGAAATCAAATATCACATGAATGGTATCAATTGACTTAGCACATGAGAAAAGTGCAAAAGATAGCTACTATAGTAGGGTACTGGAAAATATTATTCTAAACTATTATCGGTGGCCTTGAGTCTACCAACTCCAACTTTAATATGATATTACCAAATTCCATACCGAACCGAAGTTTAATTTACCGATTATCGAATTACCGAACCGAAGTTTAATGGTATGGTATTTAGTATCTACTTTCATTTACCGATTATCGAACCCGAACTATGAAAATACCGAACCAAATACCGAATGCCCACCCCTACTAAAAGCTTTTCCTTTCTAAATTGGGCCAGAGGTCTTTGTCTATATGATGGTAATTAGGGGTGTCAAATTGACGAATCAAGTTAAATTCAAACTAGTTAAATTAATTATCGAGTTAACATTCAATTCACCCAAAATTTGTTTGGGTTAAAATTCATTAAGTCGAGATGAATCAAACAACAGATCATAATTCAATCTGCCTAACATAACTCACCCACAACCTCTATAGGTAATATACCACAGAGATAACAAACTAAACAAGAGAGAGTTGCTCGGATGGTTCAAAAAAATAAAAATTAATTTTCAAGGCTTTGTATTGGTACATGAAGATCTGACAGTCTGAACCAATTAAGCCTTAAAATGGTTTAATTAAAGGCAACAAATGTTTGAAAAGAATTATGAAACTTGTTAAGTTAGATAACAACAACAACATACATAGTATAATATCACACAATGAACTCTACGAAGGATAGAATATACACAGACTTTATCATTAAAATAAAATAAACGATTGAAATCACAAACAGTAGAACTTCACGCATAATAATATAAAAAAGCTATTACAATCCTCGTCACTTTGTTTATCAATATCACTGAATGCCAATTAAATTTAATGATTAGAGTTCAATACGTATACAATAAAAATAAAGTTTTTATTTTTGCCAAACTTACAACAACAACATAACAACAACAATAAAAATGTACCCGTGAAATATCACACTTTTCTGAAGAAGGTAGAGTGTACGCATACTTTATCATTACCTCATAGAGATAGAGAGGTTGTTCCCGAAAGACCTGTCCGACAAACTTAAAAGGATCAAAATTTAGAGAACTAATTTGAAACTAGTAGCAAAGATTAGGGACCATTTTTGTCATTTTCTCTATATCTTTTGTTAGGTGTTTGACATGTCCACCAAAAAAAAGAAAAAATGGGAATGAAGGAATAGATAAGAAGAAAACAAGAAGTGAAAATTGGAATTCCAAAAAAAGAAGTTCAAGATTTATCAATCAGGTTTGTAAATTTTTGATTTTGACTTCATAAATATGCAAAATTTATACAATTCTTGATTTTCCCTTTTTATGTTTTATGCTTAATTGTTATGTGAGAAGTCAGCTCTAATGGAACTTACATGCCTTAATACAGTCTCTGTGTAGTCAAAATGTTTGTAGAAAGTCTTAATCTCATATGGGTTTTTGCTAATTTCATTGAGAATGTTGAATTGAACTCAAAAGTTTTGATTTTTAGCTATATTCCCCTCCCAGTGGCGTAACCAGGATTTTCATTAAGGGGGTTCGAAATATGATGAAATAAACACTCGAAGAAGTCGAGGGGATTCAATATCTACCTATTTGATTTTGATTTTATTCCCACTTCATAAATATGCAAATTTCATACAATTCTTGATTTCCCCTTTTTTTTTTTTGTTTTGATATGCTTAATTGTTTATGAGAGGTCAGCTTAATGGAACTTACATGCCTTAATACAGTCTATGTATGTACTCAAGATGTTTGTAGAAAGTGTTAAGTTTTAATGGGTTTTTGCTAATTTCATTTAGAATGGTGAAGTTGAACTAAAAAGATTTGATTTTGAGCTATATTCCCACATTTTCAAGTGCAAGTTCATGTAAATGTTGGCTTAGTTTCATTTAGAATAGGAGACTTTAGCTTCATATATTGATTTTTGAGCTCCCCCCTCCACACACACAGAGAGAAACACACACAATAATTGCGTATTCATAGAAATTTTGGTTTTTCCTTTTGTCTAGTATGCTCCATTTCTTGTAAAAACATCAGCTTTAATGTAAGTTATACAATCTCTATATGCTGATATCTCTACTGTATTATGTTGTGCCAAAGATGTTTTTTTTTGGGGTAACTAACCATTTCATTAATCACCAAGTATACTGTATAAAGCAAATAGCTTAATAACTTTGACATGCGTTTTGCATCCAAGGGTGTAGCCTAGTAGTCAATGAAGTGGGATGGAAACCATGAGGTCTCACGTTCAAATCCCACCAGAGACAAAAACACTTGGTGGTTTCTTCCATCTGTCCTAGCCTTGGTGGACAGAGTTAACTGTTGTCTGTTGGTGGGAGGTGGCGGGTATTCAGTGGAATTAGTCGAGGTACGCGAAAGCTGGCCCGGACACCACAATTATCAGAAGAAAAAGAAGCAAATGGCTTTACACAGCACACAATTCACAGAATTCTTGATTTTCCCCCTTTTTCCTGCTTGTTAGAAGTCATCTCTAATGGAACTTACATGCCTTAAAGAGACTAGAATCGAAATAGACATGACTGTAACTTGATACCACTCCTGCTTGTGACTCTTACATAAGCCATATGAGCAAATTCTATCAGACCCCTTAGTTACTTGTTCAAAGATTCTCCGGTTTGTTACCAGCCACATGACATGGATTACTTCAGCATAAATGACCTTGAAAATCTTAGATATTGAGTTCTAGATGCTCTATTGCTAGATGTTGTTCCCAGTTTGTAGCAACATAGGTTTCTTTTTTCAACCACTTCAGAATTCTGTTCTATATTGATATAGCAAATTGACATTATACAAAGAGATGATCTCTTGACTCATCTTGTGCTTGATAGAGGACACACTTTGGATCAACATTCTATCTGTCGTTAACAGTCTACTATGCAAATGCAGCCACATTGTAACCTTTGCTATAAGTCTTACTTCATTATCAAACAATAGATTCTTCCCAGATATTCTAGCATTATTTTGGAGAAGCTGTAGGTAAATCTGTTTAATTTGGCACTTTCCAGTCACATTGTTTTGCAGCTGATCCTTATCTCTTCTAGCTTCGGAAACTTTTCTAATCATCCAACTAGACTGTTTTAGTACAGTCACATGTGTTTGCCTTTTTATGTAATAGGTGTCAATCTATGTTATGCAGAGTTTGTCAGCTTTATGTTCTAGGTCCCAACAAGTTTAAGCAATTGCATCCTAAATTGCTCAGACTCTTCACTTTCGGTACCGCACCCGTGTCTACACGACGTGGGTGTGGGATCCGTATCGGATTTGGTCAACCGATTTTGGGTACTTTGACCAAGATTAACGGATAAATTCTGGGACAGATACAATGATTTCTGAAATCAAATCAAAAGTTAAGGTGAAATTGAAGAAAATGGTGTCCTTGTATATCAAAATTTCGATGTCAGTTTATTTTCTTATATCACCTTTTGGGAATCTCCTCTTGATCAATATTTTCTCCTCAGAATACCTTGTAAACTTTCCACATAATGTCTCATAATTTAGACATATAACTTTATTTTTAGATATTAAAACTATTTTTAGCCGAATCCCCGCACTCATATCCGTACCCCCGAATCTTAAAATTTAGATCATGAAGGATCCGGCCTCTAGATTTGCACCTGTATCTGACACCGGCACCCGCATCCGAGCAACTTTGGTTGCATCTCTATATACGTGAATGTTAGTCAGCCTTAAGCCTCCACTAGATTTTGGAAGACAAACTCTATCCCAAGCAATCATAGTCTTTTTGGTAATTGAGTTAACACCTGAACACAAGTAACTTCTGCAGTTCAATGGTCTTCACTACCTTGGCAGGTATTACAAACAGTTGTGACCTATAAGATTGTATTCCAAATAAGATAGTTTGAATGTGTTGAGCTCGTCCTGCATCGGAAAATCTTTTAGCCGTCCATGAGGAAATCCTGGCTACAATCTTGGTGATAAGCGGTTGCTACTGAATCAGAGATAGCTTCTTGGTAGATACAGGAATACCAAGGTATTTGAAAGGCAACTCTCCACATGGATACCCTATTTGTTGTAATATCATTTTCTTGTCACTTTGGCTGACCCCTCCAAAATAAAGAGAACTTTTCCCCAGATTAGCCGGTAGACTTTGTGCATTGAGAACTCCATGAAGCAGTGATGAAGAGTCAAGACAGAGTTAAGATCTTCCCTAGCAAACATCAGTTGGTCATCAACAAAGCATAAATGTGTAACCCCTAGTTTGCCACATCTAGGATGGTATTTGAATGTTTTCTCTTCTTTCAATCCATTCAAAAGATGGTATTTTTCTTCCTTCTAAGAAAATTTTGCATGCTAGACAATATTTGGTTTCCATTTAGAATGGCAGAGATGAGCTGAATGTTGAGTTTTAGGCTTGAGCTATATTCTCCCTTCATTGTTGCATATTCACATAAGTCTTGGTTTCCCTTTTGTTGGTTTTGCTCAATTGCTTGAAAAAACATCAGCTTGGTGGAACTTATACGCCCAATAAACACTCTGTATATTAATATCTCTACTGAATTGCGTTGAGCTAAAGATGCTATTTTCTGCCTTCTAAAGAGAATTTGCAGTTTATACATGTAGGGTCTCATTTAGATAGTAAATGTGAGCTGATTTTCTTAAACTAACTTCTCCTAAGAATTGCCAAATAGTGGAGGTGGATAGCAGCAGGTTGATGGCTAGTTAAAAACAGTCTTAACTATTATGAATCTCTGGAATACTCTGTATAGCAGAACGAGTACGGAGGAATCAGATAGCTGATCCGAATAGTTTGGGATTGAGGTGTAGTTGATTAATTTTTGTTGAAGCCCCTCTAACATGGTGTTTATGGTTTCTGAATAGGGTAACATCATTTCCCGTATACGCTGGTCTCTCTCAATATATTCGGTATGTTCTCATCTTCTCTTTTGGCAGGGTTTGGCATGGTAGGAACTTGACTATGGACGATATGATACTTCAAAGCGTCTCTCAGACAATCATCGTGTATTGTCTTACATGTGAAAATGTATTTTAGTTTCTTTCAATCAGAGTCCATTGACGACATGGGATATTCTCTGAGTAAGTTAGAAGTAGAGACCGGACTTTTTGATGGTTCAAGTTCCAATCATGGAGTTGCTGGCAGTGTTCGTCATGACAGACCATCAAATTATTTGGACCATGAAATTTCTCAGCTTACTAAACTTAGATCAGGACCCCATGAAAATATCAGTAGAATCCTAGCAGGTAAAACGGAAGTTCCTGTATCCACATTCAAGATGCTAGCTGCTCGAGAAGCCAATATTTCTGGTAGAGGAAGGTTCTCGAAGGCAGATTGTTGTCACGTTCTAAGTAAATATTTGCCGGTAAATGGTCCTTGGATCGTGGACCAGATGGCAACAAGGGCTTATGTGTCACAATTTTCAGCAGATGGTTCCCTTTTCATTGCTGCCTTTCAGGTACTAGCAGTAGTTTATATTGTATTTTTGTGGCATTGAGAAGATTAGGCATGACAGGTGTTAGTATTACATTTTTGTTTCTTAAGATTTCCATATCTAAGCGGAAACCTATTTTTTTTTTAACATAACATCCCAAAGTTCTCTAAAGACTACACTCTTAACGGTGCATTAGACAGATTTGAGTTGTATTGCCTTCTGATGCTTCTTCTTTATTATTGTCTAAAACAGGGAAGCCATATTAGAGTATACAACGTGGAAAGAGGGTGGAAAGTTCACAAGAATATTGTTGCAAAAAGTTTGAGATGGACAGTTACTGATACGTCTCTTTCTCCAGATCAACGACATCTAGTGAGTTTCTATGTTACAGATGAGTCAAGTTTGCAACTGCAAAATTCTTTTTGGATTTAGTTTCAGGCTTCAGTTTCTCTCTTTTTGAGAGAGGCATAGTGCACATAAGCACATTTTTTATTTAATTTAATGACGGTACTGTCGGGCTAGCTTGTGCGCCTCTCGACTATTCCACTGAGTATCTTACGGTAACTTTTCCCACCAAGACTTAGAGCCTGTTTAATAAGCTTCTAAGAAAAGCACTTTTGGGGAAAAGTAGTGTGTTTGAGTAATCAATTTGAAAAACACTTTTGAGCAGCAATTAGTGTTTGACCAAACTTTTTGAAAGTGCTTCTAAGTCTGTTTTCTCAAAATTGCTTTTCAAAAAAAGTATTTTTGGGGAGAAGCTACTTTGTTCATCTACTCAAAAACACTTTTTCTTCTCCTAAAAGCTTGGCCAAACAGTTCAACTTTGAAAAAAAGAACATTTTTGAGAAAAAAATGCACTTCTGTTCTTGGAGAAGCTTGGCCAAACAAGCTATTAGACAGGTGGGAAAGCCTCTTGCGGTAGTTGAACTTGAGACATCTTGATTCTTGTGCTACTTCATTGACCACTAGGACAGACACCCTTGGGTGCGATAAGCATATTGTCTTTATGCATCTATGGTTTTATGATAGATATTGTCGAAAAAGGGAAAAAAGGATCTGTGAGAGTTGGAAAAGTTGCATTAGCCAATAATAGTTCAACCATTTCTTATAAAACCTCTTAAATGAAAAAGAAAGCTAAGTTGTGACGAGCAACCTTAGAATCTAGGATATACTTGTGACTTTTTGTGTTTGAGAAATCATTTGGAAATATGTTTGTGCAATTAAACCGTCTCCACTATTGCACACTCTCTCTCTCTCTTTTCCCAATTTATTTTGATTACATTGGACTTACATCGAACATTAAGAACAAAGACTTCGAATAGAAACATATTTTTAGAGGTGTTGGAGACATGATGAATAATGGATGATATTTGTAAATTGGGATGATATGTGATGTAGCATGAAGGGAAAAGCAATATAATGCTATATATTCCTCTATGGATTTGAATTTGGAGACATGTCACTTCATTAAGGAAATCGTTGAATTAAATTAGGTAGATCGAAGCACCCAAGGATCTGAACTAGTGGTTAATGAAGTGGGTTGAGAGTCATAAGGTCTTAGTTTCAAATTCTAGCAGAGGCAAACATACGAGGTGATTTCTTCTCATTTGTCCAAACCTTGATGGACAGAGTTACTCGGTACATGTGTTGGTTGGAGGTAGTAGGTATCTTGTAGAATTAGTCGAGGTGTGCGAAGCTAATCATGGTTATAAAAACATTTGGGTAGACCAAAAAGGAAAGTAGGTGAAGTGAATTGAGATACAAGGAGAACACTTGACAAAGCTATTTTTAGTTAGGGAGATGAAATCAAATTAATTAGGTAGGTGAAACGAAATTAATTCCATATTACGCGGTTATTTGCAAGGGATTGTTTGTTTTTAGAATGTTATCCTACTCGTTAAAACATCAGCTGTTATTACTATGAGCGTCATGTCACATATTCAGTCATGTGTATTCTGTTTCTCCTTATTTGTGATATTTGAAGGGTTTAGTTAGAGATATTTTAGAATGACTTTGAAAAGAGGCATGGCATGTGTTCTGTTCAAAACTGCTGCTAGAATGGTTTGAATTCTTCCAACTCTTTCTTTTGAATTTTCTTATTTATACTGGGGGACTAAAGGGGTATAGTGGGAATTGAACCGACACCTACTTTGTTGAGATCCCCACTAGACCATAAGCATTGGTGGTTAAATTCTTTCAGCCTTTGTACAAGTATTTTGGGTGACTCTGGAACACACACACACTCAAAACCCACCCCACACTTAAAAATCAAAAATATCTTTGTTGTGGAAAGGAGCTCATTGCTATTGTTATCTCAGTCTGTTCTAGTGTTACTGGTGGGAGGTGGCAGGTATCCCGTAGAACTGTTCGAGGTGCACACAAGCTGACCTGGACACCATGGTTTTGAGGAAAAAAAAAGAGAGCAATACATGAAATCCGTGGAATTCCAAAGTGAAACCAGCTTTGGAGAATCTTATGTTGCACTCTTATTAGATCAAAAGGTGGACAGTGACCGCTGCAACTTAAGCTGTTAACAAATGGACATTTCTCAATAACTTCTGACTAATAGAGTCTAAATTAAGATATTACCTCTTGATTAGCATTGCTAAATTTTTTTCGAGTGATAGTCTTACGCTTTATTCATAAAATGTCTTTACTTGTGTTATAGAGTAACACTTGTGTTGCTTTTACAGGTGTATGCTACCATGTCACCTATCGTACATATTGTAGATGTGGGATCTGCTGCCACTGAATCTCTTGCCAACATCACAGTATGCTGTCAATCCCTCTTTGCATGGAATTCTTGTAACTCGTATTCATATCAGCTTCAAAGTTATCACTTAGTAGTATCATGCTAATCCTTTTTAGGCCTAGAAACAGATAATCAAAGTTCTGTATCATATTCATGTGGTGGATAAATGTAACTCCAGCAAGGCAGCAGTAGTTGTGCATCTTTAAGTTAAAAGTTTCCATTATTTAAAGAATGACTTGTTTAATTCTTGAGGCTCACTTTAACCAAGTTTTTATACTAATTTTGAAATGATAAAACTCATTCTTCTGGATACACAATATCTCTTTATGAACTATTGAAAAAAAAATCGGGACTTAACTCCTCACAAGTTCAAAATACGCTAAAGGATAAGAGATAGTCTTTTTTGAATAACATTTAGTTTGACTCTGAAAACAATAACCTAGATCCTGTTAGTTAAGGAGCTTGCCGGAGTTTTGATTGCATTATGATATGCTACTACCATTAATATTTGGCATAAAAGATTAGGTCCAAAAAGGATTTTTAGAAATTTGATAGGAGTAACATATGCAGCTACCATGATTATGGTTTGGGCTATATATTGGTCAGTTATAGTGACAACTTAATACTGACTCACTATCTTCCTTTTTTTCTTTTGATGAAAACTTAATGCTGGCTCACTTGAATGCAGGAAATTCATGATGGCTTGCTTTTGTCTGCTGACGATGATGATTCTTTTGGAATCTTCTCTGTGAAATTTTCTACCGAAGGTCGGGAAGTTGTTGCTGGAAGTAGTGATGATGCAATCTATGTTTATGATCTTGAAGCAAACAGGCTCTCCCTTCGAATATCCGCACACGACGTATGAATATTCTTATGATATGTGTGTCACAAGTCTCTTCCTTGTGAAGCAGTTTTTTTTCTTTCAAAACTATTCTACTTCCCTTAGAATGACACTTCTGGTACATCTGTTTGACAATTATGAAACTAATAAGTATTCTTCTTGGGCTTGATTTTAGTAGTCATGTTTAAAGACGTGCTCTTTTTCTTGGCAAGCCAGTAACTTTTTCTTGGCTCTTTTTCTTCACTCCTCTCCTTTCATGAACTGGTACTGATTCTGATGAAGTCATTATTCTCATCAAGTCCTAATAAACACTTGTTTGCTTTGAGGTAAGTTATTCTGAGTGTTGAGTTATTTGGCTATGCTGAAAGAAGCAGTGTGGCTGAACTAACCTTTCCTGAAGCTTCTCTCTGAAAACATCACCAAGTAGATTTGATCGTTAAATTTCTCAATAGCCTATTCAGTGATTGAATTGGTTAACATCATATGTTCATGTCTAGTACATTATATCTGCATGCAAAATCTGAATTGTAAATTCAATACACAACAATTTGTTGTTGGAGTTATGCATTCCGGGCAAGTATTCTCCAACTTACATCTCCAGTTGAGGAATTCTCATATATATTTGCTTCTTTGTAGATACACGAGATTTCAATTGTCTCTTCGACTTTCTGTTGCTGAACTGCAATAATTTTCTGTTGCAGTCTGATGTCAATTCTGTATGTTTTGCTGATGAAAGTGGCCATCTCATTTATTCTGGAAGTGATGACAATCTGTGTAAGGTGATCATCATCCTATCTTGCTTTGGAAGAAGTGCTTAAGAATCAAGGTCTCCTTCGGAAAGATGCTTATTGAATATACATGTTGAATTTATGGCAAAACTAAGGGGTAGTATTGGACTGTGAAACTATGGCAAGAGTCGCTATTCATAATTATTATTACCATATTTATGTACATCACAAAACATTTTCACTTCCTCTCTTTTTGTCGGGGAGGGAAGAGTTGGGTTGGGGGTTGTGGAGTAATCATTGTGGCTCTGAATGCTTTGAGGCTGAGGAACTGATGCTAAATCTCCTAATATTCTGATGGTTTGTATCTTGATTCATTTTGTATAATCTGTTCAGCTTACTGAGGACATGATTTAGATAAGAAGGTTTGGAGGTCGAGGATTAGGGTACAATGGTGGTAGGTAGCCAAGTGTTGTCGTACTTTTATATAGGAGTGCTAGGGGACTAGTCTCCTCTTCTCCTCTTCTCCTTATTTAGTATTATTCGCGTAGTATCTGAGTCTTCCTTTTTACAATTACCTGGTGCTTCATTTACTTTGTTTATCTTGCTATTTTGTTGTCATTGTTTTCCTTTTAATCCTGCTTCGATACACTTCTTTTGAGCCGAGGGTCTATCAGAAACAACCTCTCTAACCCACAAAGGCAGAGGTAAGGTTTGTGTACGTCTTACCCACCCCAGACTTCACTTGTTGGATTACACTGGGTATGTTGTTGTTGTTCGTAACAGAATTAGTAGACCTCTTCTTGATGAGACCAAATAAGTTGAGTCTTGATGAATTGATATATTTATGCTTCCATGTGATATTTATTTCATGAGTTAAGTTCTCCTTTTTATGAGTAATGAGGTTGTTGTTATGTATAGGTCTGGGATAGACGTTGCTTTAGGGCCAAAGAAAAGCCAGCGGGAGTCCTGATGGGACACCTAGAAGGCGTTACGTTCCTTGATAGTCGGGGGGATGGTCGTTATTTCATTTCTAATGGTAAAGATCAGTCCATCAAGCTCTGGGATATCCGCAAAATGTCTCCTCATCCTGCTCGGTATGCTTATTCTCTGTCTATGCATCTCCTTTATGATTCTTCTTCCTGATGCTCCATGCCTATGATTTTTTGGTTTACTAATTAGATCAGAGGAGGTATGAACCTAGTTACATGAGATTCAATGAACTTTATCATTAATACAGGAAGCAGATTAAATTCACGAAAACCAATTTTGAGACATTTCTTATGACCAGCTAAGTTGCTTGGACTCGTCACTTTTGGTGCCTCACCAGTGTTGACACCACATGGCTGTGGAATCCATACCGGATTTTGTCAACCAATTTTGGGTACTTTGACCAAAATCAACAGGGAAATTCGGGACAGATACAACGATTTCTGTAATCGAAACAAACGTTAAGGTGAAATTGAAGAAAATGGAGTACCTTGTATAGAAATTTCTATGTCAATCCTTTTTCTTAGATCACCTTCTTGGATTCTCCTTTTGATCAATATTTTTTCCTTATAATACCTTATAAATCTTCCACATAATGTCTCATAATTTAGACATATAACTCTATTTTTATATACCGAATTATTTTTAGCCGAATCCTCGCACCCGTATCCGTACCTAGATCCGTACCCCCAAATTTATGTTTAGATCATGAAGGATCTGACTCTAGATCCGCACCTGACTCCGAGCAACGTAGATGACCAGCTTTTTCTTCCCTTGAGCCTGATTATCTTTGAGACTCACTTCTTTGCCTGCTAATTAGGCATCACTTAGAATTTGTGTATCCTCTTTGAGGGGATCTTTTTGTGTTTCCAAAAGCTTTGGACCTCTACCACCTTATTAATTCATATCCGCTTCTATTTGGTCATGCTGCACAATTACATAGTCATGTGAATCGTACTGATAACAATTTCTGGAGACACTAAACGGCTTTCATTGAGAACAATTTCCACACTTGAAAACTCAACATGAATGTCAAATGCCTCTTTAAAAATATCAATGTTCCACTTGCTTACTTATTGATATAGTCTAAACGAGACTCATATACTATCTTGTTTTCAGCAATATATGGTTCAGGAATTATGAGTGGGACTATAGATGGATGGATTACCCTCCTCAAGCTAGCGACGTGAAGCACCCTTATGATCAATCAATAGCCACTTATAAGGGTCATTCTGTCTTGCGTACTCTAATTCGCTGCTACTTCTCACCAGAATATAGGTTAGTGCTAAAAATATGCCGCATTGACTCTTCGTTTCTTGTCTATGACTAACTTTCAATTACACTTATTTTAGCGTAGTACATACGTAAATATTTTTGTATCTTGCTAGTGTACCATCATATTTTTCTTGCATACATGCTTTGTTTTTCTTTCTTTTGAGCCGAGGGTCTATTGAAAACAATCTCTCTACCCCACAAAGGCAGGGGTAAGGTCTGCGTACATCCTGCCCTCCTCAGACCCCACTTGTGGGATTATACTGGATATGTTGTTGTTGTACGTACTTAAATATTTCTCGTCTTATGTTTTACAGCACTGGACAGAGATACATTTACACTGGATCCCATGACGGTTGCGTTTACATCTATGATTTGGTAAGTATATGAGGCTATACATCAACTTATTATGTCATTAGCCTTCTGTAGTGTCCTTTGTGATTATACATTTCAAATATAGAGCATAGAGAGTTGAATGTCTCTCGTAATGGTTGTGTTTGTTGCTCTATCTTAGTAGTTTTTAAGCCTTTTGTTTTTTCTCATGAATTATGGCGTTCGGGAATTTTGCTTATCAAATAAAGTAAACTACAGATGAGTTCTTCAAACCTGGGTTGGGGAGCTTCTAATGGGCTTGGATTTGGTTAATGTTGCTGGTCCGGTTTCGGATTTGGGTCAGGGAGTTTTTCTTTTTTAGCTAAAAGGAATTTCTTACGAGATTACCTCTTTCATTTTGGGGGTGACGGAGGGATTTTACCATTTGAGCTGTTCTAGAATAGGATGATTTCCGTCATAACCCTCTTGTCTAAATGATATTCTAGGATACGACAACAATATACCTAGTGTAGTTCCACAAAGTGGGTTTTTGGGAGGGTAGAGTGTACGAGACCTTACCCCTACTTTAGAGGTAGAGAGGCTGTTTCCGATAGACCTCGGCTCAAGGGAAAACAGTCCAAAGCAGTCCAGAAAAAAAGTATTAGAAGTACAAGAAACAATAGATAATAACACAACCAACAGATAGTAACTAAATAGAAACTAGAGGAAAACAATGCGATAACAAAAATACAAGGAACAACCAATAGTAACAAAAACTGAAGTACCTAAATGATATTCTAGGATATTAACTGAAACTTGAGTGATTTTGTGGTTAGAAAGATTAGTTTGATGATTTTCCTGCAATTATAGGGTTTTGTGTGACCAAAATTTCTAAAGGATTCTTCTTATCATTACGTGTTATGTAACGATGCTCTCGGTTTCTAGGTAAGCGGAGCGCAAGTCACGAAATTGGAGCACCACCGGTCGACCGTTAGGGATTGTAGCTGGCACCCTAATTATCCAATGCTTGTTAGCTCTTCTTGGGATGGTGATGTTGTCAAATGGGAATTCCCTGGAAATGGAGAAGCACCACTCCCTCCAAAAAGGAAGCAGCAGATCAGAAGAAGACATTTCTTTTAGATGCCATCTGCCCTCGGGGATTTCTCGGTTATCAAAAAAAAAAAAAAGAAGACGATGGTAACTTTGTGGTGTTACGGCAGCATGTATAGTAACTGCGTGAGCGCGAATTTTAGCTGAAACAAGATCAACATTTTGATTTACATGTATTGTAAATAAATAAAGGCGAACGTGTACTTTGTATTCTGTAAATCCTTTGTATACGAGGCTCGTACTGCAGGGTAAGCGGAAGAAAATGTAAGGTTGCGCGTTAGCTAACACACTTCTGCAAGAAAAGGGATGTGCTAAGACGCAACGACTTCTTGCATGCATGCAGATAAACTGAAGCTCAAATAGAAGGATGAATATGTGTAGCTTGACTAGATGGTTACCTTCAGTTCGTAGAGGCGAATCCATAATTTAAACCTATGATATCAACCTTTAAGCTTCTTACTATTGAATTTATTGTACTTTTAAATTTATGGATAAAGATCTGGTATTCGTTGAAAATTTTATAAAGGTAAAAAGAAACATCAATAGTTTGAATATATGTCTATATCTTTACAGTTTCATTTGCTTGAATAATTCTTTTTCTTGACTAATTCATATTCTCAAAATTTGTAAAAGAAAAATGTTACTGATATGATTAAATACTTTCTTTGTAAAAAGAGTTTGAAATATTCTTAAGATTTGTTATCACTGATTAGTCAATGACCATAATAGATGTCGACTGATAAAAGAATTGAGCAAGTCAATACTAATAGGAGAAGAAAATTGCAGATAATAAATTAAATTTAGAATCGAGTTACTATCGTTATCTTAAAATTTAGAGTGAAGTGGCAAAAATACACCTAAACTATTCTCTTTTTTTGAGTTTCATAAACTATTGAGAGTTTGAGAAATACACCTAAACTATCACTCTTTAGTTTGAGAAACACACCTCAAAATGAATAAAAATATTTAAAAAATGAAAAAAAATAATGTGTTAGTAAAAAAGAATAAAAATATGTCACATAAACTGATTTTTAATGGCTAGACACAGCTAAAGACTTTGTAAGCAAATATTTGGTCTAGTCAACTTTTAGGTGTGTTTCTCAAACTAATAAGTGATAGTTTAGGTGTGTTTCTCAAACTAAAAGTGGTAGTTTAGGTGTGTTTCTCATACTTCCATTAGTTTAGGTGTGAAACTCAAAAAAAGGGTATAGTTTAGGTATGTTTTTAACCCTTCACTCTAAAATTTAGAACTCATAAAGTTCAAATCTTGCTTCCGTTTTTACCGTGGTTGGATGGTAAGTAGCAAGTACTTTCCATTCTTAATCAGAAGTCTCGAGTATAAGTTTGATTGCTTTACTCCAAAAATGGGATTTCACAGTTATTAACATTAGACGTGGTTGTTTTAGAATTTATAACCCATAAAGTTCAAATTCTGACCGACTCTGCGTCAGGTGGTAAGAATCCCCGACTTTCATCCTTAACCATAGATCTCGGGTTCGAACCCTGAGAATTGAAACATCTTTGATATTGATAGCTTTACCCTCAAAAGTGGCTCCCTATCCGCTGCGAATCCAAATTAGTCCAGCCTCAAAGCAGGTATAAAATACCACATATAAAAAAAACATTAAGTAATGTAGAAGAGTTAGAGTAGGTGAGCATCTTCAAATTGTGTTCAGGTTGTGGTCAGGTGGTAAGTATCCCCGAAAAGGAGTCGCCTTTGATATTGATTGCTTTACCCCAAAAATGATACTTTACGACGCGAATATTAGTCAGGCCCAAAACGAGTACCCAATAACGTATACAAAACCATAAAGAAAATGGAGACATTAATGTAAAAGAGTAATAGTAGGTGAACACCTTCATACCGTGTAGAGAACACCATCAAAAAATTTAATACTTCACCAAGTGGCTTTAAAAAATATATATATAGATAGA
This sequence comes from Capsicum rhomboideum, assembly GCA_031232105.1. Classification (NCBI taxonomy): domain Eukaryota; kingdom Viridiplantae; phylum Streptophyta; class Magnoliopsida; order Solanales; family Solanaceae; genus Capsicum; species Capsicum rhomboideum. The sequence goes on from CP124713.1 coordinate 143,679,628, forward strand.
GACTAATGGGACCAGAATTGAATTCAATAGTTTGCCTAGTCTTTGACTTACAGTATTTTGTTTTTAATATATAGTTTGATCAAAAAGATGAAACTAACCAAAAAAAAATAAAAAAATGAAAATTTCTCTAAGAATTTTATGATATTGATCCATTGATGGAGGACAAAAAAGCCTATTCCATTGCCATTACACTGGTGTTTCTGTTGATCACAGTCCTCGTTATCGCGCGCACAACGTTGAAATTTTCCAAGACATTTTACCTGATTTTTGGAGCTGATATTGCGTTGATTGTTGGTGTTTGTGCTGGTGTATTGATCAGATGGAAGTTCAACAGCAGGAAGCAGTTGCTGGAAAAACAATCAGACTCAGATGGACGTGAGTTGAGGATCGAGTATAGTTTCCTAAGGAAAGTAGCTGGTGTGCCAACAAGATTCAAGCTCAAAGAGATCGAAGAAGCAACTGATAACTTTGGCTCATTGGTAGGTCGTGGATCGTCTGCTAGTGTTTTTAAAGGAGTGTTGAGTGATGGTGCATCAGTAGCGGTGAAAAGGATCGAAGGAGAGGAGCGTGGCGATAAGGAGTTCAAATCTGAAGTTGCAGCCATTGCTAGTGTTCAGCATGTCAATCTTGTGAGGTTACTTGGATACTGTAGTGTTCCTCCGTTGGGGCCGCGGTTTTTGGTTTACGAGTATATTGTTAATGGATCGCTTGATAATTGGATATTCCGGAGGAGGGGGATTCGAGGGTGTTTGTCGTTGGATTTGAGGTGTAGAGTTGCTCTGGATGTGGCGAAGGCGCTTTCTTATTTGCATCATGATTGTAGGTCGTGTATATTGCATCTCGATGTCAAGCCTGAGAATATACTTCTTGATGAGAATCATCGCGCCATTCTATCTGATTTCGGGTTGTCTAAGTTGATGGGGAAAGATGAGAGTAGAGTGGTCACAACCATCCGGGGTACTCGGGGGTACTTAGCCCCCGAGTGGCTCCTGGAGAACGGGATCTCTGAGAAAAGCGATGTTTATAGCTACGGAATGGTGCTTTTGGAGTTGATTGGTGGGAGGAGAAACATTACTGTGGCTGAACATGGAAAAGGTACTGATCAGGGCAAATCAAAGAGCAAATTCAGCTACCTTCCTAAGATTGTGAGTGAGAAATTGGCAGAGGGGAAGATCATGGATGTCGTGGACGATAGGCTTGTTCGCGAGGTATCTGTAGGAGGAAGAGTTCTAGAGATGCAAGTGAAAAGCTTGGCGTGTGTCGCGTTGTCTTGCATCCAAGAACGGCCTAGTCTTAGGCCAACCATGGCACGAGTCGTGGAAATGCTGGAAGGGCGCGTGCCAGTAGAACCGCCTCCACAAACGACAATGCTGATCCTCGACCTATTAGACGAGGGTCTTGATCATCATCCCGGGCAGCATAGAGCGGCTGCAGCCATGGCAAGAACCGGGCAGATGGATACTAATTCGCTTCGCTCTTTTACAATGTCCATCCTCTCAGGGAGGTAGCATATGCTTTCTGTTTAATTTTCCAATATCAATAGGTTGATTGTTTCGCTGCTGTATCTTCCTAAAGGAAAAAAGATCTTTAAAAGTTGTTTGGTGAATCCGAAAGAGAGTGCTTGGGCTCTCCCAATTACTAAAAAGTGTAGCATTTGCTTTTGTTCACACCAAATTTTATAGGTATATATCTTTTCTACAACTCTTTTTGCTTCTTTTATTTTTGATTGCTTCTTTTATTTTTGATTGCTTTTTTGGTATGCATCTATGAAGATAAAGTATTCACTGTTTTACTTTTCCTAACCGATATACATAGATTATACTAGTTAAAACGCAAGACGTGTTCAAATTAAATGGATTTGACTTGAGTAATAATGCACCCCAACAACTCCGCCATCTGTCATCTATCCATATATATATATATATGGGATAATTCAACACCCTCCCCCACTCCCCCGGCAAGAAAACGGGAGTGTGGACAAGATAACATAGGGACTCAACAACAGGTGAAACAAGAATTTGGTAGATCTAACACCATCACATTTTGTTGCACATCCACCTTTAATCTCCACTATTAGAGACGGATTCAAGATTTAAGCTCTACGAGTTCATCCTTTAAGATTCTTACAACTGAACCGATTGTGTTCCTAAAATTATGAGTTTAGACCTACTATTTGTTGTTGCTCTAGTGAATTTTACATAGAAATTTATGTTGCGCGTCAAAAGTAATGGATTCAGATAAACTCGTAGCGAAATAGTAGTGTTTTTTTGACTTTGCTGGCAAGAGCTTTTGCAACTAACATTCCCATTTGGATGCATTGGATATGGTATCTAAATGGGCATTGCCAATTTGTCATCCATCAATACTCAGTGTCAAACTTGACATGCTGAATTTAATGCAACAGATGGACAGGCAAATATTGGGGGCTTTGCATTACAACAACAACATATCCGGTGTATTTTCACAAAGTAGGGTCTGGGGAGGGTAGAATGTACGCAGTCCATTCCTCTACCTCAAAGATGATGTAGTAGAGAGGTTTCTTCCGATAGACCCCGGCTTAAGATAAAAACAGTCTAGAAAAAGACGTAATAGAAGAACAAGTAACAATAGGCAGTAACAAAGCAACAGATAGTAACAGAAACAAGACTACCACGAAATACTACTACAATTGATCTACCTGAAACAACAAGCATCACCAAAATTCCAAGAGCAAAAAATTATAAGCGTAGTAGTACGATTACTAGTACAAACAAAAAGACAAATCACTCTTGCGAGGGTATGGTTTCTTAAAAATTGAATAATAGTAGTAAAAGTATTGACTAGCATTAAATAAATAGCTATATTTGTTTTGACTTTGCTTTGATAAGAGATTATGAGTGTTCTGGTATCTCATCAAATAGTACTCTATGTATTATTATGTGGTGTCAATTAATTCAGTCACATGAATTAAATTAAGAAAAAAATTTAAGAGATTTGACATTACTACTTCTCCTTCTTTGTAATAGTTATTATTTTTCGTTATTCAAATGTGTTATTTGATCTATATTATTTTATATAATAAAATAGAAAGACCAAATAGAAAAGATAAAAAGTCAAACCAAACAATAATTGGATGTCTTTTTCTCAGAACCACAACAATAATAATATATTTAGTGTAATTTCATAATTGGAATCTGGACAGGCTAAAGTATATGTAGATATTACTTCTACCTTGTTCAAATAGAGAGGAGGTTGATTTGGATTGGATGACCCAAAACATAAGATCGAAAAACTTAAATCAAACAATGCACAATCAAACTGGAAAATCGAATGCACACCCCTGACAAATACTAGTGTTATATATTCACTTTCGAACCCTGCTGTCGACGATTTGTTTTTGCTTTTCCATTTTTTTTGTTTCTTCGATTTCTATTACTATTTATTGTTTCTTGTGCTGCTCCGATAATCATATTATTTTGTTGTAGTTATCGTTTCTTTTCCAGATTGCTTTGTCTTGCCCTATTTAGTATTTTGTCTTCATTTCCACTCCCGCTATTTTTTTGAGTAGAGTGTTATCGAACACAATCTCTCTACCTCCCAGGGTAGGGGTAAGGTCTGCGTACGCACTACCCTCTTCAGATCCGACTTATGAGATTACAGTGGCTATGTTGTTGTTCTTCTTCTATTCTACTTGCATGAAGACAATACATAGTAACTCTTTGCCTATTTAGTTTTCGAAGGAGTAAGTATGTCTTTGTTTAACTTATAAGTCACGAGTTTGAGATATTGAATCAGTCACTACTGGTACTTGCGTTTGGGTATAGGCTGCGTACATTATACTCTTTTGGACGTGACGCTAGATCTTGCATGAAGGGTGTTAATTTTCGCCGTTGGATGTAATAACCTTACATAACTACAGGCTAGTCCAACCCGATCCAATATATATAGTTCGAGCTAAAAGCAATATACGCGGTTATATTGCTGCATTCATGTGCTTATTAAATTGGTTCTAGGATCCAATGTAGTGAAAGTTTCCACCAGCATGATCAATTTAGATAAGTTACTATATATAAATTTACAAGTACTAAAATGTTGCACCAGCTAGCAAAGCTACCAAAGATGGTGAGACACAAAATGATTACCAGGGGTGGTTACGAGTTTGATAGAACTCAGTAACTTTGTCTCAAACCTTATATTTGTATTCAGCATTCATCTAGTATGTGCAAATAATCTGTTCTGAACTCTATAACCTAAGAATTCTGGCTACGCCTCTGAAAAATGATTGTGTCTACGTGAGACAACTCATTGGCTAATCTTTCCGTAAAAATTCAAACTGTAATGTCACGAGTTTTAATCCCATCGACCCTCGTACCAATATTGTCAAATTTTGATCTTTGTTACGTCTTTAGAAGCATCTTAGGAAAGCCTTGCAAATTGTCGAAAACAAGATTGCTCGAATAAAAAGTGTATAAAGTGTATATAGAATAATATGTATACAACTTTTGGCTGGTATAACCTCAATTGTTCGTTTCTAATAAACGTGATCGACCCAATTTTGGGTAAATTTCTGAATCGTGTAATGAAGTGCTAGATGATAATAGCGATCGTTATAAAGGAAACACTCAAGAATCAAATAAGTACTTAGATTGCCTCAGAAAGGCAGGGGAATCGAAAATGCTTGAACCTGTGATCTCCTGGTCACATGACAACAACTTTACCAGTTACTGATCTAAGGCTCCCTTTCTTAGTGTAAACATTACATGTTGGAAATTTTTTTCTTGCATTCAAACACTACATGTTTGTATGGTATACCCTCCTCTTTTTGTGGATATATACTTGGAAATTTGTATCCTATTTTATTAATGTGAAAGGATTTATAGAGATGAGAGTACACAATATGTAAAAATCATTCTAGTCATGTTGGATTTTATTTGATACTGAGATTATTAATTAAGTCCATGTCGATTAATTTAAATGCCAAATCAAGAGCTAGGTAGGTGTCGAAAACATTCACAAACACACAATATATTTTGGAGTAAAATGGTTATAGAAAAATGACTTTTTTGCGACAAAATAAAGAAAAATGACTTCACTACATATTTTCGAGTGACTATTTCCGCACTATATGAGGTACATTAGATGATCGAAGAAAACCATAACTTGATAAAAATGATAACAAGGGGTGGTAGATAATGAGTATCATATATTAGAGATAAATTAATAGTTTTCAACTACGTGAAGCTCTCACTCTGTTGAAGGAGAAGAAGAAATCTAATTCAAAATTGCATGTCATATATGGTAGCACTCAACTATAATAGAACACATGATATGTTACAAGCAACCAAAAGCATTGCAAGTAAAGTAAAAAAAATGGACATTTACAAGTCCATTTTTTTTACTTTACTTGTAATGCTTTTGGTTGTTCATAACATATCATGTCTTCCCCTATAGTTGAGTGCCATCATATATGATATGCAATTCTGAATTAGACTTCATCTTCCCCTCCAGCAGAACGAGACCTTCACATAAAGATTATCACCAATAAATGACAGAGGCGTATCCAGAATTTCGAGAAGATGGGTGCACTATTATGAAAATACTCCGAGTGTGGGTTCACACATCTATATTTAAATATTTTTAGAAAAATATAACACCACTATATATGATCTAGGGAGGGGAGCATGGGTGCACGTGAGCCCGGTGACCCCCACCTAGATACGCCCCTGATAAATGATACTCATTTATCATCCCCTATCACATAATATATATCAATGTGTTCAATTTTATTTTATTTTTTAATCATTTTTAAATAACTAACAATTTTCTTCGATCATTTAATGGACCTCATTGTTCAAATGGTCACTCAAAAATATGTAGTAAATTCTTTTTTTTTTTTTTATTTCATCACACAAAAAAATAAAAAATACTTGTCTATAGTCATTCTATAACAATTTTCTTCGATCATTTAATGGACCTTTTGGTAGCTTGTAACATATCATGTCTTCCACTATAGTTGAGAGCTACCATGACATCAGCGGAGGAGCCACCTTTGGCGAAGGATTGTCAGATGCACATCCTTCGACGGAAAATTATATGGTGAATAGAAGTTAAATATTAGTCTTTATGAATGTATATTTAATTTTGCATACACTTAAGTTAAATGAGAATAAAATTTGCACACATTTCACCAAATTCCTAGCTCCGCCATTGCATGACATGTAGATCTGAACTAGACTTTCTCTTTTTCTTTAGCACAGTGAGAGCTTCATGTAAAGACTTGTTTATCATCCCTACCAAAAAGATAAATGCACATTTAATATATTATTTTTTTTAAACATATGATGAAAATCTTTTTAAACCTTTATTTATTTTATCATTTGATATTGCATAATAGATCATAAAAGATAGTACTATAGTAATGATTTTTCATCTTAAAAAGTACTCAAATGAAATTAAAAGAAAGACTTACTTTGAGTTTGAGGCGACGAATTATCATAAAATTTTGTTAGCTATGAGCTATTTAGCAATAAATTCGCGCTGAATTTTGTAGCTTATAATTGTGGTTGTTGTGATTTTGGTTCCTTTTTTTTTTTGGGGGGGGGGGGGTTGGGGGGGGTGTTTGAAATTGCATTCTAGGCTTCTATATATATGCCAACATACCACTTATATAGGTGGTTAAATTAGTATCCACAAATTTTAAATCACAACACACTCCAATTGGTTGTCCATATTTTCTTGCTTGTGGATAAGTGTGTGGCTCACATCCTATTTGAAGGCGGATTCAGAATTTGAAGAAATTTATTAGTTATAGATTCTATAATAACGACTTAAGTGCTAATAACTAGGTTCTACATTAATTAAAATGTATACATATTAATTGGATTGCATAATACAATACTAGAAATCTATTGAGTTCGACTGAACCTGTATAAGCTGTCTTTTAGCTCCGCACCTGATCCTATTCATTCACTAGATGGTAATAGACATGTCCCTACATAAATATACTTGGTTGAGAACCTTTTGCTTAGAGAGTTAGAGACAAAAAGGATAGAAATTAGGATTTTCACGAGAAATTGAAAAATCAAATCAAATCGTAAATAGAAATCGATATTATTTTTTTTCGCTTGTTTTACTTCACGAGTTTCATAAGTGTGGGGCAATGAAAAATCAAATCAAATCATAAGTAGAAATCGATATTGTTTTTTTAGCTTGTTTTACGACACGAGTTTCATAAGCGTGGGCAACGAAAAATCAAATCAAATCACAAGTAGAAATCGATTTTTTTTAGCTTATTTTACATCACGAGTTTCGTAAGTGTAGGCAAAGAATAAAAAATGGAAATCGTCGACAGCAGGGATCGAACTTAGGATAGGTTGTACAAAAATCGATATTGTTTTTTTAGCTTGTTTTACGACACGAGTTTCATAAGTGTGGGCAACAAAAAATCAAATCAAATCATAAATAGAAATCGATATTTTTTTTTACCTTATTTCACATCACGAGTTTCGTAAGTGTAGGCAAAGAATAAAAAATGGAAGTCGTCGACAGTAGGGATCGAACTTAGGATAGGCTGTACAGAAACCGATATTGTTTTTTTAGCTTGTTTTAATTCACGAGTTTCATAAGTGCGGGCAACAAGAAAATCAAATCAAATCATAAATAGAAATCGATATTTTTTTTACCTTGTTTCACATCACGTCACGAGTTTCGTAAGTGTAGGCAAAGAATAAAAAATGGAAATCGTCGACAGCAGGGATCGAACTTAGGATAGGCTGTACAGAAATCGATATTTTTTTTTCCGCTTGTTTTACGTCACGTGTTTTATAAGCGTGGGCAACGAAAAATCAAATCAAATCATTACATCACGAGTTTCGCAAGTGTAGGCAAAGAATAAAAAATGGAAGTCGTCGACAACAGGGATCGAACTTAGGATAGGCTGTACAGAAATCGATATTGTTTTTTTCGCTTGTTTTACGTCACGTGTTTCATAAGTGTGGGCAACGAAAAATCAAATCAAATCATAAATAGCAATCTATAATTTTTTTAGCTTGTTTGACATCACGAGTTTCGTAAGTGTAGGCAAAGAAAAAAAAATGGAAATCGTCGACAGCAGGGATCGAACTTAGGATAGGTTGTACAGAAATCGATGCTGTTTTTTTCGCTTGTTTTACGTCACGAGTTTCATAAGTATGGGTAACTAAAAATCAAATCAAATCATAAACAAAAATCGATATTTTTTTTAGCTTGTTTTACATCACAAGTTTCGTAAGTGTAGGCAAAGAATAAAAAATGGAAATCGTCGACAACAGGGAGATCGAACTTAGTATAGGCTGTACAGAAATCGATATTGTTTTTTTCGCTTGTTTTACGACGCGAGTTTCATAAGTGTGGGCAACGAAAAATCAAATCAAATCATAAATAGAAATCGATATTTTTTTTAGCTTGTTTTACATCACGAGTTTCGTAAGCGTAGGCAAAGAATAAAAAATGAAAGTCGTCGACAGCAGGGATCGAACCTGCGCGGGCGAAGCCCAACAGATTTCAAGTCTGTCTCCTTAACCACTCGGACATATCGACTTGTTGATGCTTCTAATCACCTTTAATAATATATTATTATTATCATAACAAAATTTATTATCCTTAAAAAAATATGAAGTTCAAACTTATATTATATTATATATCACTGAACGGAGTTACAATGGAATACAAATACGAAATCAACCATTAACGAGAAATTAGAGGAACATGAAAAGGATAACTAGAAAGGGGATGAGAATTAGACTGATACATAATTAGGATGAGAACTCAGAGATATAGAGAAGAGGCGAGAGAGAACAGTTAACATCATAATACGCATAATCCTCTTCCTTCTAACCAGTGGCGGAGCCACCTTGAGGCCAGGGGGTCAATTCGAACCCCCTTCGACGGAAAATTATACTATTTATACATGGTTAAAATTATTTTTTTTGTATATATAGTAGATGTTGAACCGCCTTCGGCTAGTTTGTATGTGTACTTTTTCCGATTTTGAACCCCCTTAAGAAAATCCTGGCTCCGCCACTGCTTCTAACCGCTAGCCCTTTTAAACCCTCTGTTAATTGGGTCTGGATCCCAAATAAAACTCTCCATTTTACTCGGCCCAATAATCTCAACTGAATCAGCCTCATTCACCACTTCTGTCCCATAGGCCCGTACAAAGTCGATAAGGTTCATAATAGATGTCTTGCAAAAAAAGATTTCCTTATTCCTATGCATTGTTGATCCATAGTTTACTTGGTATATACGATTAAGTGATGACTTTATGAATTTTAATGTTACAAGTTAATTCAGTGGCGTACTCAAAACAAATTGATAGTTAAATTGTTCCCCGTGAAATGATCAAGAAAATCGAAACACAAGAGTTGTGACGAAGTGGCAAATATTTCTTCATCCTTAACTAGAGGTTTCGAATTTCGAGCCCTGGACATAAAATCACCTGTTTATAGAGCATTCTATGGCACTTCCCGGCACGTATATCGATTTAGTCGGACCCCAATATGGGTATCGAACATCGGTGGACAACCAAAAGAATGATGTAGCTCTATGAAACTGAAATCAACAAGCATAAAGAACCCAATATACAAAAGATAATGGGGGCAACATCAGGATCAACTTAGTAATCTAAAAGAACCAAGTTCTCCTGTTAAGTACAAGAAGATCAAACATTTGATAATTGAACTTTTACCAAAAATTTACAAAGGCCACATCAAGGCAACACCTCATGTTATTCTACACTCTTTTAGTACTCCTTTCTACCTATCTATACCTTCTTGCATTTTTGTATCAACTAATTTAGGCATGACTAGAAGTCCAAAAAAGGGGACAATATGAATCGATATAATGTCTCGTCTGTCCCTTTGACAATATATTATGGATATGATTCTGGAGTTAACTTCTAAAAGAACGAGCAAACTGAACGTTAATCCTCTTCTTAATTGGCGTCCTACAAGAAGGACAGTCGTTCATTCCTTGCTTTTCATGAAGCACGTTGCATTGTGCACAAAGAACCTGATGAGCACATGGGAGGAAAACAACCGTCTTTTCCTCGCTCAAACACATAACACACTCCCTCTCGATTTTCACACTAGCAGAGCCAAGATTTTCCTCGAAGACTGCCAAGTTCTTTGTGATTTTAGGAGATTGCAGCGTCATGTTGTTGATGCCTCTTCTGAGTGCTTCTATTTTTGAACCTTCAGACTGAAATCTCAGTAGAGAGATTTCACTCTCAAGCTTTCGGATATCTTCTTTACATTTTTTCATGTTGCTCTCTGCCGTTTCTCTCATGTTATCCTCCTCCGTTTTACTCTGAACTCCCAGTTTCACCCTTTCAGCCTTTATGGAATCAGCCTGCTGAAGAAACCTTTGTTTCTCCCTCTCCTGCTGCTCCGACAGAACCTGCAATTCTTTGTTTTCTCAGCATACAAAAACAACATACCCAATGTAATCCCACGAGTGGGGTCTGGGGAGGGTAGAGTGTACGCAGATCTTACCCCTACACCTTGCGAGGTAGAGAGGTGGTTTCCAATACACCCTCGGATCAAGCAACAGCATATCAAGCAGATACTATAGAAAGCATGACAAAGAAAATAAACTACAACAAAATAGTGCAATAATAGACATATTTTCTCAGCATGAAACTAAAAAATGCACAGCACTTCATGTTCTTTATCGTACAAGTTGACAATGTGCAACACATAATGGTAAATCACGTGAATTTGAATTAAATCATTTTAAAAAAAAAACATATGAGGTTTCTTCTGATGTGATATCTTATACTAGAAAGAACATCAGATTGCAAATAAATTACCAAAAGCCAAACCGCTTGAATATACGCTAGAGCTACTATTTGATGTGTTATGGATTTGAGAAGCAGAGTTATGCAGAAACAGGTCGTACACTAAGCTGGCGGAGGGCTACTTAGTGATTATGATGAGTTGGTTACTATTACTTACTTTTTGGGCCTTTACAATTTAACCCATTAGTTATTACAGTTTTATACCCTTACTTTTTAAACATAGGTTAGGTAAATTGCATATTCGCCCATCTTGTAATTTCGCATTGGGCACTTTTGGTTCACTAGTATAAGTAGTTCAGACTTCCCATTTGACACTTACGAATGAAAAGCCATATCTATTTCCATCTTCTTTTGTAGTTGGCTTATTATTTCCTTCTCAATTTATTTGTTCCAAGCTCGATTGTATCAGTGGTATGAGAGCCTCGATCCTCTGACTGTGAAAATTCGAATGGCATCAGATATCCGGAAGTTTGGATCACATAGCTGGAGAGGTAGCTACCTTCACAGCTCGACAACATCAAATGGAGGCAGTGCATGAGAAGTCTTACAGGGAACTTCGCGACTCCATTGACGCAGGAAGGCGATTGGAGAAGGATAAGTTACCTGCAAATACCAGAAAAATCTGAGGGAGAGCTCTACTCACCAACTGATGGACCGAACTTGTTGCAAGGTAATGGTGCTTGAACCTCCATTAATTCAGTTTCGGTGCCTCTTAATCTAAACTGGAACCCCCAATTCTAACCGACCCTTTTCAGGACCATATCACCCTTCTGAGCACCACTTTAGCCCAATTCAAACCCCCACCCAGACTCCACCTAATTACGCCCAGTTTCACTATGATACAGTCCGCATGAGTCAGCCTCACTTCACTCCTCGTCCTTCCCAAAATTCCCATAATGTTTACCTCAGCAACCTACCACCCATGTCATCTCCTTTGCCTCCAGTTCAACCTCTCACTAGGTACTCAAAATTTGAATTCCCAAGGTTCAATGGAACAGGGTTTCAAGATGGGTAGTATAAGGTGGAGCAGTTTCTTCAACCTGGATGAGGTTTTATCTAGTCAAAAGGTGTTTGTAGCAGCTTTGCACTTTGATGACATAGCCTTGCAATGGCATAAGGATTACTTGAGGAGTCGGCAACATTTACCCCCACCAAATTGGGAAGAGTATTTGTTTGCTTTGTCTGATAGATTTGGGGCTGAGTTCAATGATCCTATGGCTGAATTACTAAAGTTGAAGCAAAGAGGTACTGTGAAGTGTGAAGGATTTCAGGAGGCATTTGACTGGGCAATGACTAGGCTCAATGTGGAGCCTAACTATGAATTAGTATCTTTTTGGAGGGACTGAGATCAGAACTGGGAGACGCTGTTAGGATCCACAGGCCTCATTCTTTGCCACGTGCATATCATCTGGCCAGTCTACAGGAATCAATCTTCCTTAAACAGTCTAGGGCCATGAAAAACTTCTCTCATTCTAGTCACTCAAGCCATAAACCCAACACTCCTACATCTGCTTATACCAGCTCTAAACCTCCTACTACTACACCACTACCTATGTTGCTCGGACTCTCCAAAAATGTCTCACCCATGTCGTATCCTCCAAAAATGTACTACTTTTGGAGGATCTGACACACACCTGTCGAGATTTTAGAAGAATCCGAGTAACTTAGCCAGCTACTCATTTCGCCAAACCCAACCCCGATAACTGGAATGACAAAACTAGGCTACTGAACTTAGTGAAAAGAGGACCAAAGGACTTTGTTACCTTTGTGATAAAATTTCCAACCTGGACATGTCTGTAAGGCCAAGGACAACTGTTTTTGTTGGAATTGGAAGAAGAGGTAGAAGTAGTGGCAAAAGGCCTAATCTGTCCCCTAGGTGGCTCAGGGTCAATTCTTGCTTGGAATATTCCACCTTCTGGTATTACATTGGGTATGTTGTTGTCGTTTTGTAGTTATTAGAGTTTTACCCCCTTACTGTTTAAATACAGGTTAGCTTAATCGTGCATTAGCCCATCTTGTAATTTCGCATTGGGCACTTTTGATCTTATCACAAGTACTCGAAGTTAATAAGTAAATCAGCAGACATTCTAATCAAAGTGTATGAACAAGTTCATTCATGGCCTAAAACTCTACTAGCTTTTGTAAAAAAGGTATGTCGTGTATGCTAACAATATTTGAAAGCAGTTGCGACCTCAATCAAGAAGGCAAAGAAATTTTATTCCTACAAATGCATACCTTAAACTGGTTCTGGCGCTTTTTGGCTTTCTCTAGTTCCTGCTCAAGATGATCTGCTTCTCGTTTCAGGGTTGAGAAATCCTCCTGCAGCGAGCCCTTTTCCATCTCCCATGCTTGACACTTCTTCAACATCTCTTGCTCCCTCGCAACAGCTTGGTGGAAGTTTGTAGCAGACCCCAGGGCAGCCAGCGTTGCAGCCTCCATCTCCTTCTTTAGCACAGCATTCTCCGCCTCAAATCTGTGAAGAGTAGAGTTAGCCATTTCAATCTGACCGCTGGCATTTGACAATGCATACTCCATTTCAGAAAGCCTCTTCATGTTGCTTTCTTCCTGAATTTGCTTTTCCTTCTGAATTTTCTCAGCCTCTTCTTTCTCTTGCCTCAGCATTTTAAGCTCCCCCTGGTCCTTGCCAAGCCTCCGAGCAGCCTGCATAACCTTCTCATTGGCCCAATCAGTCCACCCTTGGAGCTCTTTCTGCAGTGTCTGCATACGGGAAATTAGCAACAATATAGTTTCGTCTTTCTCATTTTGTGGGACATGTTTCCCCGAAGACTCATCATATGGGATACCAGCATAATAGTCTGGAACTTTAGGAGGGGCAGTAGTGCTGCCTTGGGTCTTTGAGGAAGACTTGGGCTCCGGAACCAGTGATGCAGGAATATTTGTGTTAACAGCAGGCAATGCACAAACAGTATCTTGGGTCGCTGGGACACTAGCAGTTTCACTTGAAGGTGCAATGGAGGAGGAGGTGCATGAACTATGAGAACAGCCTCCTGCTGAAGGGCCGTTGCTTTTAACTGTAGTAGTTACCTTAGAGTAAGTACTCTTCATTACGAGACCAGAAGAACAAGATTCAGAGTTCAGCGTCTTGTCCAAAACCATACTGCTCCAGGTGGTGAGTTTCGCTTTAAAGGAACCCTTACCCATACGACCTTTATAGCTTTTCTCAAAATGAAATGTCTTTTGCCTAAGCATATCTTTCTTGGAGTTCAGAGATGATCCCCTTCTCCCATTTCCACCTTTTTCTTCTAAAATTGCTGCTTTTGTTAAAGACAGTATACTCTCCCCGCTAACCCCTGCAGACTTGCTCTTCGCTACTGGAAGACGAGCTGAACTTCTCTTTGCTGTAATTTCCACTTCATGACGATGTGAGCATATAGAATTAGACAATTGAGTGACTGCATCATCACAAGGAACTTCAGACTGCAAACTTTTAGCAATTGGAACTGAAGGTTTTGACAACTGTATTTTATCCAGTTTCGACTGACAAACTACGGAAGCCTCCTTTGGTTGGGCAAGTTTTGAATCGGATGAGCTTTCTCTCGGACTTTCCAAACTGCATAAATCGCCCAGAAGATCTCCTTCTATGGCACATGCATGTAACAGGTTCAAATCACATATTAACAGACACCACATTGCTTCAGCAACAGTAAAATCTGGCTTAACCTCCCTCAAGACACATATCATCTCCAACATCGTGTACTCCACCAGGCTATTCAAATCCTCAAATATGAGAGATGTCGAAGTATCCAATTCTTTTTCCCTACTCAGTAAAGCCAAGGCACCATCAACAATAGTTGAGACAGCATCCTTGCTACCATGATAAAGGCCACTTCTCAAAATGACCCATTCAGCTATTTCCTCACTATATCCACATTCAACAATCCTCTTGATTGCGCTCTGGAAAGTTGCGGACAAGTTATGAAATAAAAGTTCCATTAGCTGACATGCTATTGTATCATCCCAGTCGGCGTGTTGTAAAGTTTCCAGTCCTTGTTTCTCATTGGACTGATGACACTTGCCCTCAAGTGAACCAACCTCGTTAGGGGTGCCTCGAAGTTTTTCTTCTAATAGCTCATATCTTGGAAATTCTGTAAGGGACAGGGCAGGAGTATCAATAGGAACATCTAGAGGAAACTCGGATAAGAACTTCCTCTTGTTCCTACTTCCTTTTTCCTTCGCTGAAATCACCAATGACTTCTCACTGGAACCATCACTGCTGTTATGATCACCCATGTTCATTATCTTTTCAGTGATCATTAGACGTTCTGCGGTAATCCTATTATTTGTACCTTTATCTGCAGTTCCAAAAGTTGCAGCAGAAGGCCATTCAGAAATAATTTGGTAGACACGGGAAAACAAAAGATAAAAAGAAACATAGCAGCAAAAAGCTAGAAACTATAGAATAAGAGAACAACAACTACACCTCAGGCCCCGACAAGTTGGGGGTCGGCTATATGAATCCCCACATCTTCATTTAAGTTCATTTCATAACGAATAGAGACAAAAAGAGAAAAAAAGAAGGGATAGATTTTGCATTGACTGAACAATAGAACTTCTACAACAACAACAACATACCCAGTGTAGTCCCACAAAGTGTGGTCTGGGGAGGGTAGAGTGTACGCAGAACTTACCCCTACCTTAGAGGTAGAGAGGTTGTTTCCTATAGACCCTTCGCTCAAGAAAAACAATCCAAAGCAGTCCAAAAAGAGAATAAACGGAAGTGAAAGTATCACAAAGCATACTAAACAATAACTACAACAAAATAATACGATAATTGAAGTACAAAGAAACAACAGATAGTAACAAAAATCGAGGACAAGAAACTACAAGAGCAATACTACGACTACTAGTATGGGAGGATAGCAAGACTACACACCACTACCTACTAACCTCCTACCCTAATTCGCGTCCTCCCCAACCTCCTCACCGAGGACATAGATTATCCAAATACAACTACACCTCATCCCAAAATTAGTTGGGGTCATACCAAAATCAAAAGGGAAAATTCCCACAACTCAAAATTTTGCGAATAAGGCATAAAATCCAAGAAACCTTCAGCTCAAATCTTGCTCAGAACCAATAAAGAATCCAACAACTTAGAAAACCCAAAGCAACTCATCTAAGAAATACAGTCAAGAACAAGGTGAATAGAACAGATTTTTCATAAACCCATGTAAGACCAAAGCTACATACTTCAAGAATTCAATATATAACTAAAAAAGGTAACCAAAAAATACATTTTTGGGGTATCTTGGCTGATAAATACAATCAAAGAACAAGGGGAAAATGCCCACAGTGAAGTAAAATGGAAAAAAAAAAGATTTTTCATAAACCCATGTAACAACAAAGCAAAGGGGTATCCAAAAATACATTTTTTGCGTACTGTTGTGGCTTTTCTTCAAAGATTTTAACAATAACATTTCCCAAAAAACAAAAGGGCAGCCCAGTGCACTAAAGTTCCCGCTATAGGCGGGGTCCAGAAAGGGCCCAACCGCAAGGGTCTATTGTACGCAACCTTACCCTGCATTTCTGCAAGAGGCTGTTTCCACAGCTTGAACCCGTGACCTCCTTGTCA
Organism: Capsicum rhomboideum; assembly: GCA_031232105.1. NCBI lineage: Eukaryota > Viridiplantae > Streptophyta > Magnoliopsida > Solanales > Solanaceae > Capsicum > Capsicum rhomboideum. The sequence goes on from CP124713.1 coordinate 143,696,034, forward strand.
CATCGTAGCAACTTTACCGGTTACTCCAAGGCTCCCCTTCAAATGATGCAAGAAACCCTCAACACAAAATCTTGCTCATAACCCAACAAAGAATCCAATAACTTAGAAAACCCAAAGTAACTCAGCTGAAAAACACAATCAAGAACAGGGGCAAATGGCCACAGTGAAGTAAGAAAAACAACAACATACTTTTCATAAACCCATGTAAAAACAAAGCTAGATACTTCAAGAATTCAATATATAACCAAAAAGGGTATCCAAAAAATACATTTTTTTTGGGTATCTTGGAACAAGGGGAAAATGGCCACAGTGAAGTAATAATGAAAAACAACAACATATTTTTCATAAACCCATGTAAGAACAAAGCTAGATACTTCAAGAACTCAATATATAACCAAAAAGGGTATCCAAAAAATACATTTTTTTGGGTATCTTGGAACAAGGGGAAAATGGCCACAGTGAAGTAATAATGAAAAAAAACAACACATTTTTCATAAACCCATGTAAGAACAAAGCTAGATACTTCAAGAACTCAATATATAACCAAAAAGGGTGTCCAAAAAATACATTTTTTGGGGGTATCTTGGAACAAGGGGAAAATGGCCACAGTGAAGTAAAATGAAAAAAAAAAAGAACAGATTTTTCATAAACCCATGTAAGACCAAATCTAGATATAGCAAAAATTCCATCTATAATCAAAAAGGGTAACCAAAAAACACATTCTTTTGCAAATTTTATGGCATTTATCAATAATATTTCTCCAACAACAAAACTTTATAAAAAAAAAATCTAAGAAACCCTCAGCTCAAAATCTTGCTCAGAACCCAATAAAGAATCTAATAACTTATAAAACCCAAAGTAGAAACACAAAGCTAGATACTTCAAGAACTCAATCTATAATCAAAAGGGTATCCAAAAAATACATTTTTTAGGTACTTTGTAACATTCTTGAAAAAAAAAAAACTAACAACAAAATTTCCATAAAAAAGAAAACTTTAATCAAAAGGGTCACTTACAAAGGGAAAATGGCAAATGGGGTGACTCTTTTTTTGCTATTGGGAGGCTGTAGAGTGCACAAATACTGTGTGTATGGTTTTGCTATGTTGTCTTAACAGTGCGGCTTGGAGTGTTGTGGCCACTATGGGTTAACTTAACCCTTTGTTTTCTTTGATCACTGTTGATGATACTCACTCCGTTTCGTTCGCTTTTACTTGTCACTAATTTCTTAATTGTATTTTTATTTTTACTTGTCATTTCTGACGTATCAAGAAAAAACAACTTTTATTTTCCTATTTTACCCTTAATATTACTCCCTTCGTCCCATTTTATGTGGCCTACTTTGACCGGACACGAATTTAAGAAATAAGAGAAAACTTGGTGATGTTTACCAAATTGCCCTTTATTACAAATATATTACTACTATCTTTAATTAGGTGGGACCTTATAAGTGGGATCAATAAGGGTAAAAGAGTAATTGTGCTTTTAAAAAGTTATCAAATAAGAAAATTTGATATTCTTTTTGGGACGGACTAAAAAGGAAAGTAGGCCACATAAAATGGGACGGAGGGAGTAATTGTTTTTTCTCTAAAATAATATCAAGACACAATAGTACACATCATTTAATAGGGATGCTATGGTAAAATAGCTACGTCATTAATTGATTTTCTTAATGAGTGTGCAAGTCAAATTGTGACAAATAAAAACAAACGGAGGGAGTATTTATTTTAACCATGGTTAGGTCATTTTGTCTCTTTATTGATTTGTGAAATTTCTTTTTATTACAAACATGGGTCTTTTGGAAACATCACTCTACCTCCAAAAGGTAGAGGCCGACGAGATTTGCGTACACTCGATCCTTTCCCAAATCACTTTGTGAAATTTCACCGAATATGTTGTTATTGTTGCAAAATGTATTGGGGTGTGAATGGTTTTTCAAAAATCGATGTAACTGACCAAAATGAATCGTGTTAGACCAGTTTTTAGGTTTCTTTTAATACTCTCTGTGTGTTTTGGTATGTTGTTTAAACAGTGCGGCTTGGAGTCTTGTGGACACTATTTGTCTTTGATAAGTGTTGATGATTTTGTTTTAACCATGGTTAGGTGGTTTTGTCTCTTTATTGATTTATGAAATTTCTAAAAGTATATTATTCGGTTCTTTTTTAGTGTCATAGTTTCCTTTTTAACAATCAAACAATATAAATTTTGATCAACATTTTAAAATATAACCCTTTGTCTTTGATCAGTATTGACGATAGTGTTTTGACCAGGATTAGGTCATTTTGTCTCAATTTCTTTTTAGTAAGTTCATTATAAAATACAGTCAAATCTTTTTATAACAGTACTATAATGACCTAATTTTTTCTAAAATCGATTTTTCATACTCGTATTATATTTTACGTCTTTATAACAACATTCTCAGCAATGACATTCATTATTGGAGGAAGAGAGTAGTAAAATACTCTGTGTTATTTGTTATGTTGTCTAACAGAGAGGCTTGGAGTCTTGTGGGCACTATGGTTAACTTAACCCTTTGTTTCTTTGATCACTTCTTGATGATATTATTTTAACCAAGGTTAGGTCATTTTGTCTCTTTATTGATTTATGAAATTTCTGTTTTTTGGTAACTATCATTTTTCGAAATACTTATCATATTTTATTTATCGTGACTTAATTTAACTAATTTTTAAAGTTAAATTGGATTAGATTTATTTGATATTTAAAATTAAAATTTAGATAATATTCAGAAACTATATGAAAAATATTATATATTGTAATTGTTCTCGTATCGATATGACGAAAAATACATATTAAATTATTGATCAAAGCTTAAATCATTTGACTCTCAAAAAGGAAATTGTGACAAGTAAAAAAAAATGGAGGGAGCATGAAGTTTCTAAAATAGTTGTTGTCACGTTTCACTTTTTGAGAGTTAATTTAATTAATTCAAAGCTAAATTATATTAGATTAATTTGATATTTTAAAATTTAGATATTCAAAAACTTTACGAAAATTAGTATAAATTGCAATCAATACATCTTAAAAATGTTCGTCAAAGTTCATATCATTTGACTCTTAAAAAGTGAATTGTGACAATTAAAAAGGAACGGAGAGAGCATGAAATCTCTTTTTAGTAAGTTCGTTCCAAAATAGTTGTCACGTTTCACTTTTCGAGAGTTAATTTGATTTATTCAAAGCTAAAATATTCTAGATTAATTTGATATTTTAAATTTTAGATATTCAAAAACTATACGAAAAGTATTATTAATCGCAATTTTTCTCGTATAAATATAATAAAAAAATACATCTTAAAATATTGGCCAAAGCTCATATCGAACCTCGAGAATCAGGAACTGTTTGATAAAAAATGTATCATCCTTCGTAATGAACTTATTCAACACGAATATGAGTTATACTAGTATAAAAAGCATTTTACTCTCCATAATGACCCTATTTGGGGCAAACTAATACTAATATCACTAAACTATACAATTTTGGTAATAAGTTATAGATTACTTGTGAGTAAGTAAAGAACATCTAATATAAATCTTCTTTAAAAGAAATCAAAAGAAAACATTCAGATTATCGGAATCTGATCAAATTTTATGGTCAAACAGATATTTGAAGATAAATTTTCAAAAATTACTCCCAAAATTTATGGTCACATGCTAGCTAAGAACATCTATGATAAATATACACATAATTTAATATATATAACTTGAAAAAGTAGTGGTCAGAATTTAAAGTTAGAACATCGATAATGTGAGTGATCTTGTTATATATATGCATCTTAACATATTTTTAGGATATGTTTGCATAATTCATATCGAAAGCAATAAGTTCAGTTGAATCCGCTGAACCCCTCTATTCTTGTCTTTACCTACTGCGCTGAATCTAGTTAAGATAATAAACCTGCAGACAATCATTTTTGACACAAGTTTTTTATATATAAATATTAAATTATGAACCTCATAATTTTAAAAGTGCGTACAATGGTTCTTTCAGTAGTAACAAGAACATACATATTAAACCGTACTCGGGTTAAAATTCAGAATCCGCCTCTGTCTGCATGCATGCATGCTCGACATGCTTTAATTACTCCTCGAAGGAATGCCTCGAGGAACGATAAAGATCATAAGGAGCCCATAGATGATCAACAGTACATGGTCTTCTTGAATCCAATCTTAACCATGGTTTACCTTTACCACTCCAATGTAATAGGCTAATTGGTCCAGGATGCAAACTCCTACATTTTCCTTCAATGTTATCACCACCTAATCCATGTTGATTCCATCTATGATCAACAGGCATAATATTTCCACCTAGGGTTAGCAAAAAAGGTGGCAAAGAACCTAAGTGATATATCCTTTTTTGCTTTTGTATAACCATCCAATCCTCAACTTTTTGTGTGTAATTCCCACTCCTCCATTTATCGACGTCCACCACCATAACCCCCGTGTTGAAATAACACGGTTTTCGCCCTTCAAATGTGCGCGATAGTTCTGAGTCGTCCCAAAATGTGCTGGTGAAATAAGTCGTGAAATTGGCTTGACAATATTCAGGCGCGGCTAGTACCTTGTCACCAAGATCAACTTGCCATAATTTCGCAATGTCATCAACAATGACTATGTCAGAATCAAGATAAATTACGCGTTTCACATCCATTGGAATTATATCGGGCAAATAAATTCTTGCATAATTTAGAGGTTCGTCTAAGGCTTGACGAATCGACTTCGAAATTAGGCCACGGATCCTGTGGGCATCAAATTTGTAGAGCTTGAAGTTGAGGTAAGGGAAAGTGGACTTAATGCTAGAAAATACCACAGGTTCATGTCTTACACATAGAAAGTGAAACATGACATCTTCTGGGCATGTTGAGTGTTGTAAGATGGATAACACTGCAGCCATGGTACCTGCACACGAGATATAATGTAATTCAGTAATCTAACAGCGCGTTATTTCAAGTTTAAACTTTTAGAAAGAATGGTCACGTATTTTTAACATGAAGTGGTAAGAGATTCTGAGTTCAAATCTCATGTAATTTGACCTATTGTATCATGTTAATTGGTTACTTTTTTATGATCAGATCATCAGTGGTGTCATAGGACACTGCTTCGTCGATTCATTTTACTAGATATTTGTTCATAAATAACAAGTAGAATATTGAAAATATTGGGCAGAATGAATTATAAAAAATGGCACTAGTAGTTATATAGTGAATTATTGATTTGTTCGCTTCTTCAAATATTTGACATCGCTCAAGAAAAATCATGAGTACGCCATTGGTTATTATTTTATAAGTAATCTTGCTAGGTAAATGTTTCTTACAGCATCAATGCATAGAATTTAAACTCGAAAGTATCAATGAGCTAGGTCCACACATGAGAGGCATTTAGAAACATGATATTGAAAAGTAACTAATTAAAAGTATATTATTATCTAACAATTTAAGTTTTAAAACGAGGTGATCATACATTTCAACAGTACCTCTCAAGTAATTAGCATCAAGGGTCATGGCCACATGAACCCGGTCGGTGGCCGACGACGAACCGCAATCCATCCCATTACGAAAAGCGGGCGCCTCCCGAAAGACGGGAACATGCAGGAAGGCCGGTTTCAAGATGACCCCAACGCGGACGCTGGTGGTGATGGTGGTGGTGGCGGTTGTGATCAATGAGATTTGGAAGAAAAACAGGAGGCCAAGGAGATGAGAAGAAGGGAAAAAACTCCAAAAGGCCATCCTGCAGCTTGCATTTAGAATAATGCATTAGGAAAAAAACAGCCATTAGGAGGCTAGGTTAAGAGAAGGTTTAGGAGAGGTTATAAATGATTGATTGATAAAAAATAAAGGATAGAGTTTGGTAAGATTGTGAGGGAGAGAATTCTATTTGTTAATAACCTATGACTAATCTTGTATTATCCTCTAATTTTCAATTCTACTATTACCAGTCAGCACTTACAATCATTCTCACCGACCATCATTATAACAATATCAACTAATTATTATGTATCAACAATCATCATCATCAGTCACTATATACCGCCAACCACCGCTATCATTTACCACATTTACTATCACTATCGTGTATAGTAACTCACTTTGATGGATTAACTAGAGTCAATGATTACTTTTGAGGGCCTTAGAGAAATGAATTACTATCTTTCTTTTCCACAATTATAGCAACCTATCAATTTGTGATCATCTAAAAATAATTCTATTTGTAGAAAAAAACTAATTAAAAAACATATTTTGAAGTCAAATTATGTATCTTGTCCTACACATATTATGAGACGAACAAAATATCATAGGGTTTGACTTTCTATTTTGATCAATACACTCACCACTATTACATTCCACTTCCAACGCTAATCATCGTCACCGTCCATCATTATCAACTATTATCACAAACGTTGTCAATCACCACAATTACGTGTCACTATTACTAGTCAGCATTTACAATCATCATCACCGACCATCATTACAACAACATCAACTAATTATTATGTACCGACAATCATCATCGTCAATCGCCACTATATAGCACCAACCACCATTATCATTTACCACCTTTACTATCACTATAATCTAATACCACAATTATCACTCACCACAACCATCGTTGTTAATCATTATTATCAACCGCCATCTTTACTAGCTGCCACCCACAATATCATTAGTCACCACCATATATTATTTTTGTGATTTATCACAAAACAATTATTAGTAACTCACTTTCATGGATTAATAAATGAATTACCTATCAACTTCTCCTCTTCTTTCTTTTCCACTATATAGCACCTATCAATTTTTCTTATCTAAACATATCTTTTTATTTGTAGAAAGAACTAAAAGAAAATATATGTTGAAGTCAAAATTGTGAATCTTAATCTACATATTATGAGATTAACAAAATACCAAAAGGTTGACTTTCGATTTTGATTAAATATAAATACATAAATTAAATTCAATTAGCTTATAATTACATGGGCTATAAATGTTGAAGTGTACACTATGATTATTTCATCTAAAAGCTTAAGCTATTAGAGAGAACATACTTAATTTTATTTACTTAATTATATTCTTAACAATAAAGAATATCATCTTACACATTGACAGTCTAATAAATATTTACACAATCAGGTTATTTATAAGTTAATCAGAGATAGATCTCTTGATAATCTCCTTTTATATAATAATCTCCCTTTTCAACTATGTCAACCTAGAAAACACGATTCTCATTTATGAAAGGATTTATGTTATTTAATTGAAATAACCTCACGGAGTGTTATTAATTTATTATTTTTTAATAAATAAAATATAACTATATTAATAATAAATAATTATTCTTTAGAGAAGCACATGTAAAAATTGAGAATTTATTGTAATAATATTATCAAGTGAATTCAATGATTCCCAACTCTTTTTAAAATAGTAATATTCAGGAAGTTATTTTGTTATTTAACTACTTTATAATTTCAAAAAGTAACTTTTCATCAATTTGATTCTCTCAAATAATAACTAAGACTATACAGATTTGTAGCCTAGGTAGTTTCAATATTTGTGGAACGATATTAATTTTAAACTATACTAGAATTTGATAAAGTATGAGCAGAAAATATCCATGCACTTTGGTCTTGTCAATGTCAAAGTACCACTTGTGATGGGTCAAATGTTTAGATGGAGCATAGGTAAGTGTATAAATGTTACAGATTGCATGTTTATACATCACAAATTAATTACTCACCTGCCTTTCTGCTTATAGAATGCATGATTAACTTTGCATCATGAGTAGTTAATTTCTTTTTTTTTTTGTTTCCCACCCGGTGTTCGGTATCCTTATTGGAGCCTGACTAAATTCGTATTCGTGCCGGGAAGTCCCACATTAGGGGGTAAAACCCCTAACAAAGGCGACTTCATAACCGGGGGACTCGAACCCAAAACCTCTGGTTAAGGATGAAGGAGCACTTACCACTCCACCATAACCCTTGTTGATAGTTAATTTCTTATCCTTTTTTTTTTTTGGTTTCCCACCTGGTGTCCGTATCCTCATTGGAGATTCACTAAATTCGGATTCGCCCGACTAAATTCGGATTCGCCAGGGAAGTCCCACATTAGGTGGGTAAAGCCCCTAACAAAGGCGACTGCATACTCGGGGGACTCGAACCCGAGACCTCTGGTTAAGGATGAAGGAGTACTTACCACTCCACCATAGCCGTTGTTGATAGTTAATTTCTTATCGTTCATTGACTACATGCCTATTTGTAATAAAGAAGTGAAGGAAGATTGCCTTTTTGAGTGGCATTTTGCATATTATATGGTAACTTGATTATGTTTTATTTTGTCAAAAGTTATTTTGTTGATGCGATGTATATCGATTATTTCCATTCAAGGACGAATGTTCTTAAAGAAAGAACTAAGAAGAATGCAATACCCCACATTGTTCAATTATGGCTAGGAATGATACAAAGGTTTTTAATATAACGTCATGTATACATACATACATCATGGGGAGTAAAAAAATAAACAAACATTTTCTTAATTACTAACAACTATATAATGTCGTTATCCTACAATTTAGAACTCAAAAAGTTTAATTCCTACAATATAGAGAAATAAACAACTTTATTGAATTTTGAAAATTACAAGTACAAGTACAATGTCACAGATGAAAATCCACTGTTCTATTCTTCTTTCCCTATATTTTCTATACTAAAGAAATGTTTTGCATCCTTTAGTCCATCTTTAAAAAAAAAAAAAAAAAAAAAAAAAAAAAAAAAAGATAATCTAGTGCACTAAAACTCCTGCTATGCACCGGGTTCAGGAAAGGACTACACCACACGGGCTTCAAATTAATCTTTCATTTTCTCGATTCCTACTGCGAAAATAAAAGATAAGAACGTATTAGAAAATGGAAACAAGAGAACATTTCTATAATCAAGTCAATTATATGGTAAGTAATTACATATTAATTTCTATACTAAACATAAATACATAGTTTGATAATAATGAGTGAAGTAGCTAGTAATTACACAACTATGATTATTTGTAAGGTAATAGACAATGTATGGTTAACATTATTATGTTACGACATGCTAAATTCAGGGTCGGACTTATGTATAATTTTCTGGTGCTCCGGTATTTGTTAGACCCGACACAGATTAGGTATAATTATATAAAAAATGTATAAAAATTGATACAAGTTTTAGGAAAGCTCCTTGAAAAGCAAGAAGATAGTTGGGTGTTGTGGTTTCCAGGCGGAACCCTAAAGCTTTGAGCGTCAATACATGTGTTCGAACCTAAAATCCTGGGTCAACCACTAGCTAAACTCCGTAGTTAATGTATGTAAGGATTCTTTAAGTTCTCTGACACAGCCTCTGCCCTTCGGGTGAGCACTTTGTGGTAACCTGCTCATTATGTAATCGCTCGCAAACCACACAGGAGATGTAAAAACCGCACTAGGCAAACCCCGTGCAACGATCTCATGGCTAATCAGCAGATGGAAGCTAGATTCGATTCCAAGTCTCCCAAGGGAGACCCACCTCCCAACCACTCAACCATGCCCTTACGGGCTAAAAAAAATTAAAAATTATCACATGTTTAAAATTATATATTGATGGTACAAAATTTACATACCTTGGAGAACCCTCTCTGTGCATTCATTTTCACAGTGTGTCTTACAATTACTTTCTCCAACTCCTAAACTGGTGATGCATACCTCATGACATTTACCATAACAATATTTGTATTCATCTATGACAATTTCTAATATTTTTTTGTGTTACTTTCTTTATCAGCCTTTGAGACATGCATAGTAGATGACAACACAATCATGCACATGAGAAATATTGTAATAAACTTCTTTAATGCCTCCATATTTTTTTTGTAATATGCTTTTCGCTTCTCGCCGCACGAGAATACATACACTTGGTTTGTTGTTGTTGTATGTGTTTCGCTTTTCGGTTTCTTTTTTGTGTGTGTGTTTGTTGTTTTGTGTTTCTTTTTGAGATTACTTGGTTAATGTTATTGAATCGATTTCTTATTTATAGGTGTTTTAAGACATTAGAATACCTCACATTAAAGTGGTTGATAACCAATTTTGTAGGAAATTTCTGGTTGTGCTTGTGTGTGTTTTGATCAATCCAGAGATCATTTGGATTTCATTAGTAATGAGGATTCGAAATATCACACATTGATTAATCAAAGAGAGATTCAACAATGAAAAGAAAGATCGATGTTTTTTTTTTTGTATTAAAGTGCCAAGATACCACAAGTTAACTTATAATGAAAGGATACCATAACCATTACTCCCTCCGTTTCTTTTTAGTTGTCATGTTTAATTTTTCGAGAGTCAGTTTGATTAATTTTCGAAGAGACTAGATTAATTCAATATTTTAAAATTAAAATTTAGATATTCAAGCACTATATGAAAAGTACTATAAGTTGCAATTTTTCTTGTTTCAATATGGTTAAAAGATACATCTTAAAATGTTGATCAAAGTTTGCATCGTTTGACTCTGAAAAAGGAAACTATGACAACTAAAAAGAAACGAACGGAGCATTTGTTTAAATGGTTGAGAAATTTGTAAATTATTGTACAATAGGCATTCCCACAACATAAATGTGGTTCAATAAAATAAAACAAAGGCCACCATTTCTCATTTTGGCATTATTATCAGTCTATCCACAAAAGGGGCAGCCCGGTGCACTAAAGCTCCCATTATGCGCGGGGTCGGGTGAAGAGACAGACCACGAGGGTCTATTGTATGCAGCCTCGCGGCCTTACGTTATCAGTCTATTCACAGCATATCAAATTATGGATTAAAGTTTGCTGGTCTTTGAAATACTCCCCATAGCTTTGGCCCTCTGTCTCAAAACAAATTTCTGTGTCTTTCCTGTAGATGTTTTGGGCAGATCGTCGAAAATCACTGTTTTAGGAGCCATGTAATGTGGTAAACGATCACGACAGTACTTGACGATTTCATCCTCAGTTGCATTGTTACCATCCTTTAGTTTCACAAAGGCACAAGGTGTTTCACCCCAGTAATCATCTGGTCTTCCTACAACAGCAGCATCAAGAACGGCTGGATGGCTGAATATTACCGACTCCACCTCAATCGTGCTAATGTTTTCTCCACCAGAAATAATGATGTCCTTTGCGCGATCCTTTAATTCAATGTAACCATCGGGATGCTTCACAGCCAGGTCCCCACTTCGAAACCAACCCCCTTTAAAAGCTTCTTCCGTGGCTTTGACATTCTTCAAGTACCCATTCATTACAGTGTTTCCTCTAAACATTACCTCGCCCATAGTTTTTGCATCGGGTAATACGCTCTTCATTGAAACTGGATCCTTCACGTCTACTTCCTCCATACCAACATGGTGCAATCCCTGACGAGCCTTGATCTTTGCCTGCTCATCAGGTGACAGAGAGCTCCATTCAGGTTTCCAAGTGCAAACCGTACCAGGACCATAGGTTTCGGTTAGACCATATGAGTGGGTAACAGCAAAACCAAGCTCCTCCATCCTAAATAACACTTGAGGAGGAGGTGGTGCACCGCCAGTCATCACAGCTACTTTCCGTGGAAGTGGCCTCTGGATAGTAGGAGGTGCATTTATTATCATGTTTAGAACTGTAGGCGCACCACCCATGTGGCTCACTTGGTGCTCAGATATGCTTGTAAAAATTCCTGCAGCGGTAACATTCCTAAGGCAAATATTTGTGCCACCCTGTGCTGCAACGGCCCATGTAAGGCACCATCCGTTGCAATGAAACATGGGAACAGTCCATAAGTAGACAGGCATTGAAGGCATTTCATTGAGAAGAATAGCAGCCAGAGAATTAAGATATGCTCCTCTATGACTGTAGATGACCCCCTTTGGACTTGATGTCGTACCTGAAGTATAATTCAGCGCAATGGCATCCCACTCATCACTTGGCCATACTATCTCAAAATCAGGTCTTCCTGTTGCTAAAAATGGCTCGTATTCCAGGTCTCCTGGTATCATGGTCCTACTATGAGCATTAGATAGCTGTTTGTTACAGTCAGGGATTAGGACTAGACGGGGCAATTTAATCTTTTCCTTCGAAAGAATCTGTAATGCCCCCTTAGCAACATCAAGGAACTGGTAATCTACAAATATGACTTTTGCCTCTGAATGTTTGAGCAACACCGACACCATTGCTGAATCATGACGAACATTAAGAGTACAAAGAACTGCCCCAGCCATAGGTACCCCAAAGTGTAGCTCATACATAGCAGGAATATTGGGAGCCAAGGCAGCAACCTGCTTATAATAAGAAAGAAAGAAAACTATGAGCAACATGAATATGAGGATGCACACTTCTAAACGAGAAGTTATTTCGTTTCTTAGAAAGCATAAAGTACAATAAAGGTCATCCAGAACTGTTCACAGAGACAGAAAACAGAAACACAACTAGCTCTGTTAAGAGTCCCGCATAGGAAAAGGGATGAGCAATTGGTCTCCTTATATGGACTTCGGCAATCCTCCCTCATGAGCTAGCTTTTGGGGTTGAGTTAGGCCCAAGATCCATTTCTTTACATGGTATCAGAGTCAGGCTCATCCCACTTTGTTGTTCATAGATGTTGGGGCCCCATATTATATTGTCCACACTTCAATTAACGAGGCCTGGGCATGCAGGGGAGTGTTAAGAGTCCCATATCGGAAAAGGTATAGGCAATTGGTCTTCTTATATGAACTTGGGCAATTCTCCCCTCATGGGCTAGCTTTTGGGGTTGAGTTAGGCGCTAGCTTTGTTTAGATTCTCCATGTCACTCCTACTCGGTAAAAATTGAAAACATCATTCTGCATATAATTATTCTAGAGAAATAGCTTAAAGTGGTTACTTATTAAGCCTAGAGTTAAAAGCATCTCTATTCTTTGACTTGAAGCACTAACTAAGTCTTTGACGAGATAAAACTCGAAGAAGAAGATAAGAATTGATAGGATGGTTCCATCTGATGTTACCGATCAATTCGGAGACACTACTTAAACCAAGGTATTTGTGGGTGGTTTGGATTGGAGACTCGAAGAGTCGAAGTAGACCATGAATAAGTACTATGAACAGATTGGTAAAAGTATTGGAGGCTGTCGATATCACTGATAATAAGGCTACTGGAAGATCTACAGGCTATGGATTTTTTGCAGTTACTTTCACTTTTTCTATTATATGGAATATATTTTGAAGACAACTTTCGTATTTTTCCATCTTTACAGTCATGTCTTAGAAAGGTATTTTCATAAGATAAAACGGAGATCGTTTGCTGAGTTATATGAGAGGATACATATTAGGAAACCAGGTAGACTAGTACTGATACTGTTCTAATCTGTTTTTTTTTGATGAAAATAGACATTGAAAGGGTCTATCTACAAATTAGGAAACTTTCCATGAGCCGGAAGAAGCCATGATACTCTCTTGGTAAAGAAACAATGGCAGCTGTTCTAGGAGAGATTAAAAGTGCACAGATTTGGTAAACAATAAGGACTATCAGTTCTCCATGTTAAAAGAATAGGAACATTTTGAATCTAAGCCCATAATAAGGGATGATTTTGTGCCTTTTCTCATTTATCCTACACTTTTGAGATACTTCTTCCCCAGCATCAAATCAGTTAGGGATGGCAACGGTGCGGTGCGGTTGGAGGTAAAACCTGCATAAAACTGTGAAGACTTCAACCCACCCCGCACCGCATGCATCTGAAACATGACGATTTCAAACAGTTTTTGCATCTGAGAGACTGAGACATGATGTTTTTCAAACTGTTGGCTTCCCATTAAAGACTTATTAGCAGAACAAAACATCCAAAATTCCATTATTCACAGAGAATTAGATCATGATGATGATAACTCTTATTATGATCTAAACCACAGCTTTCATCAAACGAATTTTACTTGTCCACTATACTAAAAATAGATGTCCACTTTTACTTGTTCGGTTTAGAAAATCAAGAGATAATTTATCACTTAGTTCCAAATTTACCCTTAGTATTAACAATAGTCATTTCCCAATGCATTTCCCGAAACATTGAATTTATCATATAGTAAAATTGACATTCTGTTTATTGCTCCTTAAGAGACGTGTCAAGTCAATACTGGACAAAGTAAAAATGGACCGATGGAGTAGTAATAAAGAAGTAATTCTTTCCCTACGAATTTGAGTTTTATCCCAAACCCATGACCTGCCCCGCGTGAGCTATTTTTTTAAAAAAATATTAAACCCGCCCCGCCTACGTGAAGCCTCTAATCCGCCCTACACCGCCCCATTGCCATCCCTAAAATCTAAAAGTAGTATATGAACACCATCAGTCACTATGGCAACTTTATCCCTATAGCATATTATCAGACTCTATACTACAAATAGTAATAAATCAAAGAAGAAACTTGTGTGTTGTATATGCCAACTTTATCACTTTGGCATCTTTGCACATGTCAATAAGTCTTAGATAGGGCAGCCATCTAAATCACCAAGAATAAGACAATAACCAAAACAAGTACTAACAAATTTGTAGTTATCCCCATGAGTCCATGACTAGGCATTTACAACATTTATTGAGGTCCCCATATAGAGAAAGCAACTCCTAGGCCTCATAAAAGCATTTCTGACCCACAATTATTGAGGTGACCAAAGGAGAAAACAACTCCAAGACCCCATAAAAGCAATGGTCGAAAAATTTTAGAAAATATTTTCTATAAGAAAATAAGTTCGTCAAGTGACATTCAAGTTCATTGTCTTTTCACCACCCACCTAACGGTCCCATCCCTTGACCATCCCACCTCCAAATCCCACTCCCCGATCCATTTCACCCTCTATATGTTCTGTTAGATTACATATGAATGTTTTTGAGATAACATTTTCTGACTTACTTACCGAACACTAGAAAATAAGTAAGCAACCAACTTGTTTTCCAACAACACATTTTCTAGGAAAACATTTTCCTCCATACCAAACACACCCTATAAATCGGAGTAAAGGGTGCAAGTGAATAATTCATGGGAAAACCACAATTGTCTAAACACAAAAAGAGGAAAGGAAGCATATATAGCTAGCGTTTGGCTATAGATTTTGAAAATTTATCTTCAAATATCTATTTAGCCGTCAAATATTTTCAAGCTCTCAAAAATTGATCTATTTTTAGAACTTCCACTCACAAAACTTCAAATAAAAGCTCCAAGTAAAGTGCATATCCAAATACAAATTCATACAAAAGGAGTTGCTCCTATGGCAAACACCTTCCAACTCCAACTCTAAAGTTGAGTGTTCGAGAAAAACAAATTCAAGAACACAGATTTTCAAGTTTCAACTTCAAAATCTACGACTAAACGGCAGTATAATAGGAAGAGAGGGGAGAGAACATACAACATCACCAGGAGATATCCCAAGTTGGTTAAGAGCAGAAGCAAGTTGGAGACACCTTATGTGAGTTTCAGCCCAAGTAAACTTAACATCACCATGCACAATGGAAACTCTGTTGCTGTACACTATTGCTGATCTTTCCAAGAAGCTTATTGGACATAATGGTACATAATTTGCTGAGCATCGAATTGTCCCCTCCATTTCTAACTTCTTGGAATGAATTTCTAGTTGTTTTGAGCAGAGAGGAATAGAAGAAGAAGAAGAGAGAGAGAGAGAGAGAGTTTTACAAGACAAAGATAACAGTATGACATGTTGAACTATTGATTAGGTAGTATTCCCTCCGTTGCCTAATTTGATTTTCATTTTTTACTTGTTGTTTTTGACAAATCAAGAAAAGATAAAAAAAATTTCCATATTTTATCCGTAGCATTAATTACTTATTCTCCAAATCATTTTCCAATACCTATTACTAAACATCAATTAATAGGGGCAATATGGTAAAGTCACTATACTAATCATTATTTTCTTAATGGGTGTGTCATGTCAAAAAATGTTGGGTTTGAAATCGATAGGGCGTCATGCGGAAGTATATAATTGCAAATCATATCAACGATAAATCAGATGACAAATAAAATTATACTAAAACATAATATTATTGATATGGTTCGGCCAATTGGCCTACGTATTAAAAACTAAATCAAAAAGCATAAAACTTGTTGGGAGAAAATCTCTCCCTAAACAAGACTCTTTAAAAGACTACATTGTGGATGCTATTGTGTTATTGTATGAGAAGAGGGGTCTTCTATTTATAGAGTTTTAAAACATTTCCTACAATAAAGAGGTTAGCCAAATATGAAAGAGTTTTATATTTTCCTTTTAGGAAAAGTAAAAGTAATTATGGTATTACTTTTATTTTCCTTCAATGAAAAATTAATACTCAATTTTGGTAAGAAAATCAGGGCAAAAACCCTAACAAATCTCCCCTTTTTGACTTGATTTTCTTGACAAAATTTGATCCACCTTCTTCACATCTATTATCTTCGTTCTTCACATAATCTTCATATCTGTTGTTTGACATGCTTAAAAATGGAGCCCTTTTGGGTTAAAAATATATGAGCCCTTTCGGGTTAAAAATATTGGAGCCCTTTGCAGGGTTAAAAGTGAGCTTTATTTTCAAATATGTAACATCAAGATTGTTGAAAATATGATTGACAATTATCTCCACATGTAGTTTTTTTGGACAAAAATCTTCATTATCATCAAATTTCTTGCAACTGAAATCCCTTTGACATGTCCTCAACATCGTTGAACCATTGGACCATTGGACCCATAGGATCGTTGAACCGTTGGCTCTGATACCACTTGTTGGGATCGAAATCGAGAGGGCATCATGCGGAAGCATATAATTGCAAATCATATCGACGATAAATCAGATGACAAATAAAATTATACTAAAACATAATATTATTGATATGGTTCGGTCAATTGGCCTACGTATTAAAAACTAAATCAAAAAGCATAAAACTTGTTGGGAGAAAATCTCTCCCTAAACAAGACTCTTTAAAAGACTACATTGTGGATGCTATTGTGTTATTGTATGAGAAGAGAGGTCTTCTATTTATAGAGTTTTAAAACCTTTCCTACAATAAAGAGGTTAGCCAAATATGGAAGAGTTTTATATTTTCCTTTTAGGAAAAGTAAAAGTAATTATGGTATTACTTTTATTTTCCTTCAATGAAAAATTAATACTCAATTTTGGTAAGAAAATCAGGGCAAAAACCCTAACAAAAAATGACATGTAAAACCGAACGGAGGGAATAGTAGTTATTTCAGATAGGGACAGTGTCCATATTATATACTTCCTCCGTTTCAAAAGGAATGACCTACTTTCTTTTTTAATCTATTTCAATATGAATGATCATTTCCTTTTTTGACAATACTTTAATTCCAACTGTCCACGTGGCATGTTTAAGACCACAAGATTAAAGGACATTTTGGTACATTTGACATAGCTTTAATTTATGACCACATGATTCAAAAGTCTTCTTTATTTTCTTAAACTCCGTGTCAAGTCAAAATAGGTCATTCTTTTTTAAACGGAGGGAGTAGATATTCTTGTCCGTTTCAATTTGTTTGTCTTAGTTTCGTCCGTTTAAGAAAATGGCGTTCTTTAGTTTCAACTTTTCATGTAATATATTTAAGGTCATAAAATTAACAAATATTTTAATTCATTTTGTATATTTTTACAATAATAACATATCCAGTGAAATCACGCAAGCTAAGGTATGGGAAAAATAGAGTATATACGGACTTTATCCTACCTCAAGAGGTAGAAAACCTATTCCGAAAGACCCTCGACTCAAAGTTTTAAAATGCACATTCAAACACAACTTCTAAACAAGAGGGATTGCTCGTATGGTAAGCATCCTCCACCTCCAACCTTAAAGTTGTGTGTTTGAGTCACCAAAAGGGAAAAACAAAATCAAGAACTCAAATTTTCAAGTTTCAAGAACGTCAATATCTACGGCCATGATATCGCATGTCCAAACGCCTACTAAGTAAAATGTATGTCCAAACACAACTTCTGATAAGAGGGGTTGCTCGAATGGTAAGCACCCTTCACTTCCAACCTTAAAGTTGTGTGTTCGAGTCACAAAAAGAGCAAAAACGAAATTTCAAGAACTCAAATTTTCAAGTTTCAAAAACTTCAAAATCTACGACCAAACGGAAGCATAATAGGAAGAGGGGAGAGCACATACAACATCACCAGGAGAAATTCCAAGTTGGTTAATAGCAGAAGCAAGTTGGAGACACCTTATATGAGTTTCAGCCCAAGTAAACATAACATCACCATAAACAATAGAAACTCTGTTGCTGTACACAACTGCTGATCTCTCCAAGAAGCTTATTGGACTCAATGGTACATAATTTGCTGAGCATCTAATTGTCTCCTCCATTTCTAACTTCTCAGAATGAATTTTGAGTTAGATTTGAGTAGAAAGGAGAGAGAGAGTCACAAGACAAAGAGCACAGTATGACCTGATGTAATGATTTATGTCACAAGTCATTGAAAAAGTATGACCTGTTGTAATGATTTAGTAGTAGCAGTTCTTTTAGGTAGGGACAATGCCCATACTATAATAAATAGTCTTGTCCGTTTTAATTTATTTATCTTACTTTCGTTCGTTTTGAAAAAAATGTCACTCTTTAGTTGAAGTAGTGTATAGAGACCTTATCCTAACTCTAGAGGTAGAAAACTTGTTTCTGAAAGACCCTCGACTTAAATTTTTAAAATGCATGTCCAAACACAACTTCAGACAAGAGGGGTTGCTCGTATGATAAGCACCCTCCACCTCCAATTTTAAAGTTGTGTGTTCGAGTCACAAAAAAAGCAAAAATAAAATTTTCAAGTTTCAAGAACTTTAAAATCTACGACCAAACGAAAGCGAAGAGGGGAGAGCACATACAACATCACCAGGAGAAATTCCAAGTTGGTTAAGAGCATAAGCAAGTTGGAGACACCTAATATGAGTTTAGCCCAAGTAAACATAACATCACCATAAATAATATTCCTTCCGTCTCATTTTAGTTGACCATCTTACTAAAAATAAATATCTCATAATAGTTGATCACTTACTAAATTAAGATAGAATTAATTAATTTTTTTCTATTCTACCCCTACAATTAATTATAATTTCAATGTCCATTTTTATACCCAATGAATATCACTAATATGGATAAAGGGTAAAATAGTAAAAACAATTACTCCATTTATGATTTCTTAATCACCGTCTAAAATGAAATGTCAATGACAATATTTCCGTCCAATTTTAATTGGTTTTATTTTCGCTTATTTCTGGAATAGTCCAGCGATTTAATAAATCGAGATTTTGAGGTACTTCGACCTCTTCCAGTCTCTCATTTTTAATATGAGATTCTTCTCCCATATCCATGTTAAATGATTTCTATGTTGACTACAGTTTTCTTTACTATAAATTAACCTTAAAATACATGGGTATAATTATGTACCGGGTTCTGAACTTATATGTTTATCTTATCGCATTTATTATAAATTTAAAATACATTCCTACAAGAGAAATGATAGTTGATCCCTTTACGAAGGTGATATCTAGAGACTTGTTTGAGAAACATGTTATGGCTCTAGGTTTGCGTAGGATATGATTATGTTTCTATATTGTAAAATAACTTAATTGTTATAATATTTTTATCAATATAAGACTCTTGAATTTATGTTCATATCTCATATGCATGTGATAATGTGTTTTATTTATAAAGTGTGTCGAACAAGTCACGAGATTGTCTCTCTCACACGAGCAATAGCCTGTTACATCGAGGAACGTGAAGAGATGAGTTTCACCGTCATATTATGACTTATTTTGTAAAGCCAGATGTTAGAAAAATTAATTATCTTATTTATAATTTCATATGTACGGTATAAAATGAAAAATAACCAATTAAAATGAAATGGATGGAGTATATTGGTAAATTTGGCCTATTATGTCGATAGCTTTCACCTACTGTAATGATTATTAAGAAGCAGTTTTTTATAGGTAGGGACAATGTCCATATTATAATAAATAGGTTTTATCTATTTCAATTTATTTGTCTAATGAGGTGTTTGGTCATGAAAATCATATTCTATTCATTTATTTTTATTTATGTATATTATTAAAAATAGATGTCGAATAATAATTATTCAATTTAAAAAATCAATAGATAATTTACCTATTTATGATTATTACCTTTGCTATTAAATACTATTAATTAGTCAATGTATTTTTCAGAGCGTTAAATTCACTAGTATCTTTGTTTGTGATTAGCTTTTGTTTTTTGTCGAGATCCTTATATGTATTAAGAAATCTATTAAGTATCTATAAGTATTTGATTGTGATCGTAATAATTATTGCATATTTTTTTCTTTTTTTCTTTTCTAAAAGGAAGAAAAAATGGGGAAGGGATTATAAGATGGGAAATCGAACCCTCACCAACAAGGTGAGAGTTCAGATAGTCAACAAACTGAGCTACTAAGATTCTCAATAATTATTGTATATTAAGTAGGTGTTTGGCCATGAAAACTAAAAAAATTGGAGTTGGAGTTGGAGTTGGAGTTGTGTTTGATCATAAATATAAATTGGAGTTGTTTTTGACTTTTTGTGAGAGAAGTGAAAGTTCACTTGTTCTCACTTTTTCAAATATAATTTCAAATTATATTTGAAATTCTTATAGCCAAACACCCCTAATTTGAGGTCGATGTAGAAATTCACAAGATTCAATACCTTAATCCAGCTATGTGATTATACAACATAATTTTTTCAAACTAAACAAGAAAATTGACATTAATAAAAACAAATAATACAAACTATCTAAACATTATTCTGACAACATTAATATAATAATTGTTGTAGTTCTAATCTTGAGCTTCACGCGGTTGATGTAACGTGAAATTCTATCATTTAAGCTACTATTTGTTGATGTCAGTGTAGAAACTCATAAAATGCAATACCTGAATCTAGCTATGTGATTATACAACATAATTTCATCAAACTAAACAAGCAAAGTGATTTTAATGAAAACAAACAATATAGTTTATCTAAATATTATCCCGACAACATTAATACGTACAATAATATATAATATAATACGATACATTATTTATGGTCACTACGACTAACAATTGTTGTAGTTCTCATCTTGAGCTTCGCGCGGTTGATGTAATGAGAAATTCGATCATTTAAACTATCTCTTCTTGTTGGAGGCTTCCTAATTATGCCACCACCACCATCATCACCAACACTAACACTTGATATTGTTGTTTTCATCTTGTTCTTCACTCGATCAATATAACCAGAAAAGTATTTATCATTGTTACTATTGTCACTAGGTTTGTTACCTGTTAGAAAATTTTGAAAAGAAGTTAACATTTATAGACTGATTAATAAATAGATACAAATAAGTGTAAATTAATTCTGACATTATCAAAAAAATCTTAGTCCTTGTTGACAGAGTGACATACCAAAAGAAATAGGAAGATCGATGAGAATTTCATCACCTTATTCCTTAAACCTTAAAACGGAAACATTAATACAACCAAGGAATATTTAGAAAGACATTTTGAAAATCAGCCTGATTTTATTTTTTTAGTTCCAAAAATTTGAAATGAAATAATATCAGTTCATATAGAAAAAGGTTATCTATTGATTCAAATAACATTGTATCTATGGGATAAGGACTGTGGAAGGGAAATACCAAAGACTTCACATGGTACATACTTTTATCAATTTAATTTATTTCATAGCTTCTTTCAATGATAAAATATTCATATTAAATACATTAATACATGCATCTACTAAATCAGTGCCATACAACACATTAAGCTTTTGCTATGTGTAAGATTCAGGAAAGGGTCGAATCATATTGAGACCATCATATATGCAGTCTTAATAACCTCTCATTTCCACAAGAGGTTATTTTCACGATTTGAACAACGTGATTTCTGCGTCACTGGCCAGAAGCAAATTCAATATTTGAACTTTATGAATTCAAGATTCTAATCAACTCATTTAACCTATTGGATCGAAATCAATTATTTATACTTCCTATGTTCCTTTTTAGTTGTCATATATACTAAAATTAGTTGTTCCTAGTTATTTTTCAAGTTAAAGAATCAAGAGAGAATTAATTATTTTTTTCAACTTTGCCCCTTAACATTAATTATTCTAGAATTAAAAGACATATAAATAGACAAAGATTAAAGAATTAATAAAGGATATATGAGTCAAATTACACTCCTAATTAAATTTTTCTTAAAAGTTGTGCAAAACATGACAACTAAAAAGGAACGAACAAAGTACTTATTAAGTGAGTTTTCAAGTAAGCTTGTAACTAACGCTATGCATCCACCACCCCAACCCAATAGGTCATGTGATATAGACGGCCTAACCTAATGCAAGCATTAGTGACTGCTTCCACGACTCGAACGCGTGACCTATAAGTCACACGCAGACAACTTTACCGTTATTCCAGTAACTAAATAATATTGAAAAATGCATGAATAAAGATAAAACTCCCAAAAATCACCTTTAGTTTCCTGCTTTTGATGAACTTTCCCTGGAGCATGATTGTATTCTACATTTACCATGTCTGATAATCCTGTTGAACCCATGGCTGATTTTGATGATTTCCCTTTTATTACATCAGAACTTGGACTTTGTTTTTTTCTATTATCCAACTTGAAAATCTTTTTAAATTGGGAGTCTTTGGTGTTCATCTGATAATTCTTTGCCATTTGATTCTTGAAATTTCAAGAAAGAGTAGGAAAAGTAATTTGTGAGTTGAGAAGAAAGAGGCTTGGATTAGAGCATATTAATAAGAGGAGATTATTGAAGAATTAAAAGTCATGTCACATGTGATGCTCATGTTAGTGTGATAAAAGACTAGTCCTTGGATATTCCTTATATATGCCATTATGGGAAGGTGTTTGATAGTGCAGGAGTTTAAGAAACAACGAAAGACTTTTGAAATTATGTTCTTAAATATGTTTGTGATGGTACAATCATGTTCACGAGTGGATATACTGTTTATGGTACATGTTCGATCACTGGTGAAGTCAGAGATTGAAAATATAAAGTAAACAAAGGAGACAAGGTAGTGTATACATGAAAAAATGAGCTTACATATATAGTGTAGTTTTCAAGCAAAGGAGGTTTAGATGACCCCTTACGCCTTCCTAGCTCCGTCTTAAGTTCGACATAACCTTACAACTTTGATTCAAATCTTGCATTTGTCTTAAAAATCTAATTATTACTCTCTCTGTCCCATTTTATGTGGTCTAATTTGATTGGGCACGGAGTTTAAGAAATAAGTTTTGACTTGATAATGTTTACCATATTGTCCTTTAAAAAATAAAAGGTAATGCATTCACTTTTTAATTAAGTGGGACCAATAAGGGTAAAAGAGTAATTGTGCCTTCAAAAAGTTACCAAATAAGGAAATAAGACATTCTTTTTGAGACGGACCAAAAAGAAAATTAGGTCATATAAAATGGAACGGAGAGAGTAGTATAAATAGAATTCAAAATTCATAACTTTTAAATTTCGAATTTACCTATTAGTCATATCTTTAGAATAAAATGAAAAAATTAAAGTCAAGTTACTTAAAGTCTAAGTTACTTCTTAATATAGCCATAATATATCTTTGTTCTCCAAGATTAATTAGGAACATGATTCTGGGTGGTGGCTTATCAAGGATCACATTCGTCACTTTCCCATGTTTTATCTTTTATAAAGAAAAGACAAATGCATGGACTATTCCAATACCGATAGCAATAAAATATATTAGAAAAAGATAAGATATAGGTAACCTTATTTTTATCTTTATGGAATAGAGAAGTTAATTAGTTCCGATTGATACTCGATCAGTAACTTTTTTCTTTATTCGAACTTGAAACTGACAATGTAAATAAGCTAACACCGACGTGATCTGCTAGTCGCGTTAAACCATTCAAAGGAGTACCATCAGCCCCCAAAAGTGCTTTCCTTCTCGCGCGAAAGAAAAAAGATGTTTAGCTTTTTTGTCTGTCGAATTCTACGGAAGCCGGCTCGAAATATATGATCTTAGGTGCATTTCCCTTTGAAATATTATTGTTTGGGTACGACCGGACAACTACCGATATCTATTAATATTTTTTCTTAAAATATTCTTTAAAAATATCTATCTATCTATATCGTAAACTATAGGATCGGGTATTACTTAGGAGTTGCATGGACTATTACAAAAGTAGCATACACGTAAAAGCAAATTATTGATTGGACTGGGGAAGTGGAAACTTAATAATAACTAAACATTATCAGCACAAAAGTAAAGTAGTGAATCAGGTTCTGAAAGGAAGGAAGGGGTGAGGGGGTGGGGTAGGGTGAGGTTGGGAGGTCTTAGCTTGATCAAAGTTGTATAGAGAATCTTATTGGAAATTATTAAGGGTCAGTTTGTGTTGTTTCCGGGTACAATAACTTCAACTTTAAGTTCAAGAACAATCAAGAAGTTCAACAACTTCAAACACAAGTTCAACAACAATGAGCTATCAAAATGAAATTTCTACTATTTTATGAAAAATAGCAAAACCGTAAGAAAAAAGATGGAACAGAAATGTAGAATCAAATCCACCGAAATCACGGTGTGTGCTTAAGGAATTTATTCCCCTCAAGTACCCGAGGTTATGGAATCTTTCCTCCCAGGATAAAATGATTCATTTCAGTAGAATAGTGGTACCTCAAATTCTACCGAACTTCGAACGCACTCAATGATTTGATGATCACACTTGAGTTTTTCAAGAAGAAGATGTTTTTTCTTTCACAAATTTCGTGTCAAAACCTGAGGAATAAGTCAGGTATTTATAGCCAAAAGATGGTGCTTCAGAAGAGAAGCAATGGTTCTTTACAGACGCAAAGGTGCACAGGTCGTCTTTTTCGCGTGAAATAGTGTGTCGCTTCCTCAAAGGGTCGTGTCCCTTCAAGGTGCGTTGTGACATGCGTCTGCACATGCCATGTGCATCCGCAAATGGAGAAAATATTTTGTTATCGGATTTTTTGGATTAAAAACTTCACTAATTTTTCAAGTTTCAATTGAATTTTGTCCAAAAAGATAGTCTCTCGATCATTTGCCGACCGAAGCCGAAGCCGAGCGAACGGCGACGACGACGGCGCGAGGCTTGTCTTGTTCTTGCCTCACTATCCACATGAAGGGGAGTGTTCCAATATAAACACTAAGAAGGTTCTTTCTCCCACCAGTGTGGAAGAATTTTACTTTCTTAAAGTGAGAATTTACTCTTTCACTTTTCCTCCATTTTCCATTCACAATACACTTAGAACCCAACAGTTTGGACATGATTTGCTTTGAAATCAAATTGAGTTAAAGTTTTGAATTTTTTTTTGGATATATGCAATTTGATGTTTTTAAATTGTATTTTTTTCATTTAAACATAAAAATACCACAATTAATGAAAACTACCATAACTTTTCCAACTCTTCTACAATCTTACTAAATAAACAAATCATAATTAATAAACAAGGTATCAAAATACCATAAAGCGTCCATAGTAGTAAATCACATATTTGCATATTCCTTTTACAAATAAATCCTTGCAACTACATACTATTATATTACTAATACACATAATTCTACAGAAATCTGTTGGTCCAATAAATAAATACTAGTAGTAACTAGTTATTTTTAATAAAATACTCTCATGTGGTAGGAACAGTCTCTTCATGTCGAACATGAATCTTTTTGGCAAAATTTAAATCTATGGGTCAAGTTTTAAATTTTTAAACAATTGAGATCGCAAAGTTGGAATTGAAATGCTACTTTTAGGAGAATTTAAAATTTGAAATTAAAAGTTGAAGTGTTGTTCAAATATTATAAACAAATGTCGATTTCAAATCAAAACTGATTCATGACCAAACGCCTACGTAGTATCTATGCCCGAAAGATACATTTTTCAAGATAAGCAATATCTTCTTTATTGTACAATAATATTTTTCGAATTTATATCAATTGAAATATAATGCTTTTATAAAAAAGGGCTTCTTACATAACTGTACATGTGACAATAATTTTTTCAACAAAATGACCGCATGTATATGTAATGTATCGATACTGTATAAATAGTTATATAATGTATTGATATTGTATAAATAGTATATAACCGTGTATATACGATGCATAACTATATATCAGAGATGTATATACATCCATATACGCTGTTTATATAATATTTACATATACATATTGAGATTGAGTTCTAACTCTTGCTCGAGGACGAACAAAAATTAAAGTATGGAGTGGTAATATTTGGGCATAAATGCATTGGGAGAGAGAAGAGAGTGAAGAGCGAGATTTGGGAGAGAGAGGGGAGATGTTAGAGAGAGGACGAATATAAACTGAATTCGACAAATATATTCAGTATCACAAATACATTGGAACCATATGGCCATGAATCCAGAAAACATGTTTGGGCATGAAATTTTAGAATATTCTGTTTTTTACTTTATTCACTTTTTTCAAAAATTCCAAAGACGACAAAAAGGGTTTTTTCACTTCAATTTACTCACAAAGATTCAAAAAAACAACTCTAATTTATTTCATGACCAAATACAACTCTAATCTCCAGATATTATTTTTCACTTTGACAACAAAAACTACTTTATTCTATTTTTCCAATGAAACATGGCCAAACGCCTTCATAATACAGGTTGTATCGACGAATACATGCTAAAAGTGGATAGTTGTGCTCTGGGCCCCTATTTCACTAAAAACCGGCCCATAATATCCATCTTCAAGTCACCCAAACGACATCGTTTCATTAGTCTCCCTAAAACCCTAAACCCTTTGTAAAAATCCCCAATATTTCCACTATTCCATTCTTCATTTTCCCCTTCTTCAATGGCGTCAGTTGCTTTTCGAAGCTCAAATTCGAAGCGATTGCTTGCATTTTCACCTCAATTATACTCTTCTTCATGTTGTAGAGCATCGGGGAACGATCGCTTTTCGTTCTCCGAAACCGTAAACGGAAATGGTGCTCCCGCATATTCTAATCACCCGTTGTGGAGGTCCATGGCTACTTTCACTCGAACGTAAGGCTCACGTTTTTAATTATTGTATGTAGATCAGTGTAATGATACACATTTATGAAAATCGCGTTAAAGGCAAAATTATGTGGTGTTAGAATGAAATGAAGTTTGAATAGAAGACAATGTGTATACATGATTGATGTGCTCAACATTGGCTAGCTTCCGATTGAGGTGCCTTCACTCGTACGTAAAGTGTAATGATATGAATTAATAAAAATTGCTCAATTCCTAGTAGAGACAAAAAAAAACTCTAGGTGATTTCTTCCCAGGATCCCATATGTCCTAGCCTAGCCTTGGTGGACAGTTACCTGCCACCCGTTGCTGGTGGGAGGTGGAATTAGTCGAGGTGCGGGTAAGCTATCTCGGACACCACGGTTATCAATTTTTTTTTTCTTTTTTAAAAAATTGTGTTTTTGAAGGGGAGCGTTGGAGTAACTGGTAAAGTTGCTGCCATGTGACCAGGAGGTTACGGGTTCAAGCCTTGGAATACAAGGTAAGGCTGCGTACAGTACACCCTTGTGGTGGAGCCCTTCCCCGGACCCCACGCATAGCGGTAGCTTTAGTGCACCGGGCTGCCCTTTTTTAAAAATTGTGTTTTTAAAGGCAAAACTATGTTGTGTTGAAATGAAATGAAGTTCGAATAGAGCCAATCATCAAGGAGAAATGCCAAAATCATCAATCAAAAAGTTACGGATCAAATCCAGTCCTTAGGTAGCTGGGGATCAGCTATATGAATCCGTGATATCTGTTCCACTCTATGTAGGCCCATATTTCTGTTCTCAGTCGACTATGCTGAGTTGAGATTGAAAATTTCACCAGCCGATTTTGTTCTCATCTAATAACATCTTTTGCATTCCCGCAGAAAACCTCATGTTAATGTGGGAACTATCGGCCATGTTGATCATGGAAAGACTACTCTAACAGCTGCAATCACAAAGGTAAGGTTGGTTAGTCTTGGTATTTGTTATTTTGCTTCCCTCCGTTTGCGACCTCATTTAGTTATCTAATCAATCCGTGACATGAGAAGCACCTGTCCCTTGAATAGGTCCTAGCAGAAGAAGGAAAGGCAAAGGCAATTGCTTTTGATGAAATTGATAAAGCCCCCGAAGAGAAAAAGAGAGGAATTACTATCGCTACGGTAGGGATGTTACACCATTTGTGTTGACACCCTCTTTTCAATATTTTTTTCTTTTGACACTGGAACTGATGTATTATAGGCCCATGTGGAGTACGAGACAGTTAAAAGACACTATGCTCATGTCGATTGCCCAGGGCACGCTGATTATGTTAAAGTAAGATGCATAAGCTACCTACTTTAATGCTTTGTTCTCATTCATTGCACTTTTTTATTTTAAGTGCCTATTACATAGGGCCTTTTGTTATTAAAGAAAGATCCTATTATGTGGGGAATACTTATAATGGCAGCCTAGGAAATACTTAATATCAAGCTTATCTAAGCTTGAATAAAAAACAATGTCTATGCAGTTAATTCTGTATCATGGGCCATTTTTCTTTTTAGCGGATTATGATGGCCTATAACAATATCATGAAAGGAAAACTTTAATTGGTTCCCCAAGATGTAAGTTGTAAGGTTTGAGCAGAAAGATAACAATCATAGATTCCAATCTGTTTACACATTGAAGGTGGTCATTTTCTCTATCTGCTGTAGAAAACTAGTATATAATGTATAGTCTTGAGATCTTCTTTCTCTAAAATACTATTTTTAGAAAAACTTTTTGTGTCACTCCCTGGGACTAGCTGTAGAGCACAGGGTAAACCCTTTTTAAATGTTCTTGCACAATAGAGGTAGTGTTAACATTATTTACCATTAGAAGATAAAAAGTATTAACTAATATTTTGATATTGGTATGCTTTTCAATATAGTTTTGTATTTGTTTTAAAAGGTTGGGTTTGATGTGATTAGCTTTTAAGCACATATATGGACCTTATTTTGTAGAAACAATTACTACTAGTGTTTAAGTGTGGCATGTTATTCTTAGTCTGCAGATTTCAGAAGCAATTATCCATTTGTTTCTAGGTATTACAAAGAGTTGAAGCATGTCAGCTAGTAATCATCTGCTTGAACTCCCTCTTTAGATAAGTTTGTCCGGTATTATAGGTTATGCTTGTCAACGTCAAAAAACTTGATTTCCAGTACAAGATAATAATTCCTTTTTTCCTAATACAAGATCTCATTTTGTCCACTTTCTCATAATTTCTTTTCCACAGAATATGATTACTGGAGCTGCCCAAATGGATGGTGGTATTCTAGTCGTATCTGCTCCTGATGGACCCATGCCACAAACAAAGGAGCATATTCTGCTTGCACGCCAGGTGGATATGCATCAGCTTGTGCATAGTCTAGTAAACTAACTGAAAGCTTTGTCATGATTCTAATTTTACTCTGTGCCTACGTCGAACAGGTAGGTGTACCATCACTTGTGTGCTTTCTAAATAAGGTTGATGCTGTTGATGATCCAGAACTCCTGGAACTTGTGGAAATGGAACTCCGAGGTAACCAGCTCTTTCAGTCACTTATGAATTTAATTGCATTTTGAATTCTTGGTAACTGCCATATCATTTTTGCCAAATTTCCTTACAAGAGCTGTCCTGTTCTACAGAGCTGCTTAGTTTCTACAAATTTCCCGGGGATGACATCCCTATTGTTCGTGGTTCAGCTCTGTCTGCATTACAGAGTACAAATGAAGAGATTGGAAAAAAGGCTATTCTGAAGTTGATGGAGGCTGTAGATGAATATATCCCTGATCCAGTGCGTCAGCTTGATAAACCATTCTTAATGCCAATAGAAGATGTATTCTCAATTCAGGTATTTAGATATTCTTTAGCTTTGTGGTTTTCGAGAGTTCTTTTTCAGAACCATCTTTCAAGTGAAGTTGAATTTTTAAAGATGGTTCTTTTTTTTTTTTTTTTTAAAAAAGTTTCAAAAAAGAACAAAAAAGGGCAGCCCGGTGCCAGTTTCAAAAAAGAACCATCTTTAAAAATTCAACTTCACTTTCAAGTTTCTAATTTTTGTGATTTTAAAGCTTAAACAAATCCTTGCTGCAAAACTAAGGGAAAAAAAGTTTACTGGAATTGTAAAAGCAAATTAATGCTTCTTCGGTGCTCAACTCTGGTATTCATTATTAGGTTTTTTGTTGAATATTTCCTCTTTATGTTTTGTAGGGACGTGGAACTGTTGCTACTGGGCGTGTTGAACAAGGAACTATAAAAGTTGGAGAAGATGTGGAGATTTTGGGGCTGATGCAGGTAGCATGTAATCCTTTTTTTTTTTATTCTTCATTTGGGAGGCAATTGCTATTTCATAATTTGACTATTAATTTCCAAGGGCAGTTATCTGGATAGGATCTTCTTGTTCTCCCTGTTTCGGTTGAACTTGTCGAGGACAATCATGTCATCTCCTGATTAATAACCAAATAACTTTCGCTTTATCTTATTGGCATTATGGGCTACTGAATAGAATTTTACACAACCTTATCTGTTAAAAGTAAAAGCAAATGGGTTAGATGGGTTGGGTTAGATGGGTTGTACTATATAATTATCAGGTTTGACGACCTGTTCTATTCATAAGCTTTGGCTGAGGTTATCTGCTTTTCTAGTGATTAAGATGCTTGATCCAAACGACAATCTTGGCTGGCTTTGAAGTTTTAACAGCTCTGATTCCTTTGTTAAATATCTGGTACATGAAAGTATGTAATTCTGCTCTTTGTAACACATGCTCCTAGTATCATTTTTCTTTTACAGGGCACTTTAAAATCTACAGTTACGGGTGTTGAAATGTTCAAGAAGAGCTTGGATCATGGACAAGTAAAAATCTAACCTAATCTTTATCACTTCCCTAAGAGTTTCTTACAGCATTAACTGATCGTTCTTTCCTTCTTTTTTACACTCTTAATTAGGCTGGTGATAATGTTGGCCTTCTTCTTCGTGGCTTGAAACGAGACGACATTATGCGAGGAATGGTACGTTTGAATTCTGTTACAACTAGTTGGACTTTGTGTGGCCAGTTTGTGGCAAAATGCTGTGGCTTCCTTAATAGAACTCCTTACCTGTCTTCATCTTTATTTTCCAATGTACTGTTGTAGAATACATGTTGTATCCATATCGTCCGAAACTTATTAAAAGCAGTTAGGAATCAGGTTCTATCTCGCAATGTTAGGTGCACCCCTCTATCATCAGCCTAAAAGAGAATTCGGGGTTCAATTTTCCACCTCAACGGCAGAAAATAGGAGTAATCAAATTTTTATTTAATCTTCTGGAGTTTGTAATTGTATCAAGCATGTACTGTAATTCATGATGAAGTCGGAGTCTGAAGTCTTGAGAAAATAATGTGACTTTCTTTTACGTACATATTTTGCAAACGTTTATAGCCTTTTTATTTTGTAGGTGATTGCAAAGCCTGGAAGTGTGAAAACATGCAAGAGATTTGAAGCAGAGATATATGTACTTACAAAGGATGAAGGTGGTAGGCACACTGCCTTCTTCTCAAATTATATGCCTCAGTTTTACATGAGGACTGCTGACATCACGGGCAAAGTGGAGTTGCCTGAAAATGTCAAGATGGTTATGCCTGGGGATAATGTTACTGCTACTTTTGAGCTGATGTCTCCAGTTCCCCTTGATGCAGGTGAGTAAATTATTTCTATGGAAGCAAATATCTTGTAGAATTTTCCGATTCTTATTTTACCCCCTTGAAGATGGACAATAATATATTCTAAATGTTCATTATCATTAGAGAATTACAATTTGTTCTAGTGGCAGAAGATAAATTTTACAAATCACCTCGTTTGGGGTGGCTGATGGTGTCACTTTTACTAGGGATTTGCTTTCACTGATTGTTACGGTCTCTCTACTGATGTGATGGTCAATCTTATTCTCAAAATTATTGGATTCATGGTCGGTTCTCTGGCTTAATACTATGCCAGATAACTCAATGGGGCTGATGAATTCGATTATCTGATAACTTTGATCAGTCATAAAATTTCTTTGACGCATTTGTAATGATTAGGTCAAGAAAGAGATTGTTTTGGATAGTAAGGCCAAATATTTTTTATTTATAACTGTGGTCTCCCATCCAACTTGGTGCACATCTTGACTAATTCTATGGGGCACCTGCTACTTCCCGCTAGCGCATGCACCGGGTAACATTGTCCCCCAAGGGTTGGACAGATGGAATTGTTTCTCTGGTCTTTGCATTTGAAAAGAATGAAATAGGGTGTTCACTCTCTCTGAATTTTCGGGGCAGATGTGATACTTGGAGTAACCGGTAAAGTTGTTGTCCTATGACCTCCCCGTGGAAATAGCCTCTTGCAGAAATGTGAGGTAAGACTGCGTACAATAGACCCTTGTGGTCCGGCCTTTCCCGAAGCCCGCACACACACACACATTTTTTTAAAAAAAACATGGCACTCAATTTGCGTGTTTCTTTTACTCCGTATCTAGTATCAGAGAACAGATCTGATTGTTTCGATGCCATTTTATGCACAAAATTGCAGGACAAAGATTTGCTTTGCGAGAAGGTGGAAGAACAGTTGGCGCCGGGGTTGTTTCAAAAGTAATAAGCTGAGGGTGGTTCATGATTTAGGTTTTTTTTTTTTTTAGGTTCACTTTGGTTTTTTTCTCTAGACAGGTTGATAAGACTTAATTGGTCATTGTGGAAATACAAGACTTGAAAATTGCAGATGTAGTTTTCCATTTGATGCAAATATTTTTTTTTTATGGAAGTGTCAAATGAAATCCAAGTCTTGTCAATTGAATATATCTCATAGGTCATCAGATTAAAACTTGTGAGTTGTGCCCATAAATTGGATTTTTTTTGGTATTAATAATAATATATGCCCTTTTGCATTTATTTGGAACTCCTTGCTAATTTCTTGAAAGAGTTTATTTGCTTCTTTTTTTTGTTTGTTTGTTTTCGACTTGGTGTTTGGTACCTGCATTATGGTTTTGATTAAATTCAGATTCGTGCTTGGGAATCCCTCATTATGGGGGTAAGCTGCTCCCTTATAAAGGCGATTCTATACCTAGGGTTTAAACTCGAAATCTGTGGTTAAGGATGGAAGAATATCAAGTCCAGCGCAATCCTTGTTGATTCAGTTTATTTGATTTTGTTAGTCAATTGTGTTGTGTTTGATATGATGAATTAGACCATCTTT
Organism: Capsicum rhomboideum; assembly: GCA_031232105.1. Lineage (NCBI taxonomy): Eukaryota > Viridiplantae > Streptophyta > Magnoliopsida > Solanales > Solanaceae > Capsicum > Capsicum rhomboideum. The sequence continues at coordinate 143,729,221 of CP124713.1, forward strand.
TCGAAATTTTGATGTGCTAATCGCTCAGCTCAAGACTAAACAGTCCAAATCAGTATATATAGAGAACGAAATAAAGAAAGTCATGACAAAATACAAAAGAGAACCTGACAAATCATCCTAAACATTAATCATAACCGAAGTGCAAAAGAAACCACAGCTAATAACCAAACTTAAAAGTCAAACAATTACAAGGATAATGCTATGACTAATAGTACGACTACTAGTATAGAAGAATAAGCAATACACCGCTAAATAATCTAATAATGTAAAAGAAAAATATAAATCATAATCTCGTATAGGATATGGCATGCTTTTTTGCTCTCCTTGGCATACTATTATTAAAGTAACAAATCTAAAAAATCTATATTATATACTTAATATGTTGATATGATATTTGATTTCTTCTTTTAATCTCCACATTTATTAATTTCCATTTTGAAACAATCTCCAAAAGGACCAAATCTTCACTTACCATTTTAGCAATAAATAAAATCTTAAAAAAAGATTATATATACATGCGTTTGCATATTAATCTCATTATTAAAAACCCTATCACTCCTCTTAATCATAATATCTTCCATTGGCAATTTCATAAACGAAGTCAGGATTTAAAGTTTACAGGTTCGGATCTGTTGTTGAGTTCTAGATAATAATTTTTGTATATTATATTCAATGAACTTCTTAAGTCATACAAGATTGAACCAAAACTATAGAGTTTCGAACCCGTAAACTATACTCTAGCTCCGCACCTATTTCCATCCTTTTTGTAAAACCATTTTACATGGCAAATTTCATTGTATTGTGAGGTTAGTTTTCTCTCTCTATATTCAAATATCCCCTTGATTTCCGTGTAGAGGCGAAGTCAGGATTTGAAGTTTACTGATTTGAAATTCTTGTTTTTTTAAGCTGTTGAGTTTTAAATTAATACTTTTTTTTATACATTTTATTCAATGAATTTCTTAAGACATATTTTTCGAACCCGTAAACTATACTCTAGCTCCGCCACTGTTGCCATCCTTTTTGTAAAACCATTTTACATAATCTTGAATATTAGTAGTGTGTATATACATCTTTGCTCTCACTGATTTTTTATTTTTTTTTTTGTACATATTTATTAGTTGTTTATACACAAGCAATTAATTTCAATGGAGCGCAACTTTGCAAACGTGGTAAGAGAAGTTTTTTTTTTTTTTTTTTTTAATATAAGTAGATTTTAGAAGTTTGGTCAAACGAGGGCGCGATTTTATCCCTCTAAGATTTTTCTACGCGCTTTTACGATTTTTATTTTTCATTTTTGTTCAATTGTTGTTTTGTAGAGTTGCAATTTGAAAGTGAATATCCAATGTGAGTCATGCCAGATGAAGATTATGGAAGTGTTGCAGTCTATACGAGGTAATTTAGTGTAAATTCTTTTAATATAATTTAATATGTTACAGTAGGTTAAGTTATAATTTTATAAAATAAGTTCCTAATTAATACTTATTATAGAGATTTACCTATTTAAGTTATATATGTAAATTACACAATCTCTTTAAAATCCTTATTCACACTTTACTAAGTTTTGAAGGGGAAGGTCACTTTTTCAAGTCGTGGAAACAATTCTTGCAAAAATGTAGGGTAAGACTGCGTACAATAAATCCTTATGGTTCATTCTTTCCCCAAACTCCGCGCATAACATAAGTTTTAGTGCACCAAACTGCCCTAACACTTTACTAAGTTTACTTATTGTCACAAAAAAAGAAGCTTATTCTGAATTAGCCTATGTATAAGGGTGCATGCATTCACTATAGAGTAAAAAAATTCTTTAAAATCTTTATTCACACTTTACTAAGTGTTCGCTTTTTGTCACAAAATATATTTAAGTATTACTTCCTTCGTTTTAATTTGTTTGATCACATTCTTGTTTAGTCCGTTTAACAAAGAATAATCTTTAGTTCCCATTTTCCACATGACATGTTTAAAACCAAATGATTAAAGGACTTTTTGGTACATTTGACATACCTTTAATATAAAATCACAAAATTTAAAAGTCTTTTTATTTTCTTGAACTCCGTGCCAAGTTAAAACAGATCAATCAATTTGAAACGAAGGAAGTATTACAATATTTTGTATTTGACTGACTCTTGATTCTGAATTCGCTTTTATGTATAGGAGTGTATGCAATAACAATAGATGCAGAAAAAGGAATAGCAAATGTTTGTGGAGAAGTGGATCCAAATAGATTGTTATTAGCATTGTTAAAGTCAGGACAACATGCAGAGTTAATAAATGTGAAATTGAATCATCCTGCTATTAGTAATCAAAGAAGTCAATATGGACATGGTGGTTATAATAACTACAATAATGCACTTGATGGATCCTATGGTTACAATGCATTGGATGAGTCAAGTTCTTATTATCCTACTAGAAGAGCCATGATTGATAATCAACCTTACTATGGTTCGACCTACCACAACTCTCCTCCTTATGATCCTAGTCGTGAATCATCGTCGTACTTGTACCGGCCTCTACTCATGGATCATGTCATCAGAGAAGAACCCATGAATTGGTGCAGTATTCTGTGATGATGAGGAAACATATCGTTTGATATGTAAACTCGATGGACTTAACATTTAAATTTCTTAGTACTGAACTCGTCGTATTTTTGAAATGATGAGTTTAGAATTTACTATTTGTTGAAATTTTAGCATTGAACTCGTTGAGTTTTTGATATACTGGTTCAAAATCTACAATTTGTTGAAACTTTAGTGATTTTTCATAACTATATCTACATAACTATATCTACTTTATGTGTCTGAAGGATGTGTATTTTGGTTGAAGCACACATGGCCTTCTCCCTTTTATTTTTTTAGTTCTTTTGTTAAATAGGTCTATTCAAGAATTGATTAATCGAATGAGAATAAAGATAAAGCTTCGTTCTACATGCCGATAATAAAGAGTAAAATTTGCCATTTTTTTTATTTCTATCAACAATATAATAACTACAATAATTAACATTATGGAACCTATGGCTACAACCTACATCAATTCATGAGCCAAGTTTTTGCTATCTAAAAGAGCCATGGTTGAGCAACCTCACTATGGTTAGAGCTATCACAAATCTTCTATATATATAGATAGTGCGCGATTTCTATATCCTGCATGCGAATCGAAGCTCTTATCTCTCTTATACTAACTATGAATCGTCATCGTACTTGTACTAGTCTTTGCTCATGGATCATGTCATCAAAGACGAAACCATATGTGTAGCATTTTGTGATGAGGGAGCAAGTCTAAGATGTAAACTTGACGAGTTTAACATTTAAGATTCTCAGCATTGAATTTGTTATACTTTTGAAATGAGGGGTTCAAATTTACTGCTTGTTGAATTTTTAGTAATTTCTTACATGTATATCTATATTATGTGACCAAAACTATGTCACTTTTTATTTTATAACAACCACATTTATGGCTATGGCTATTACAACTACAATAATGCACTAGATGGGCCCTATGGCTACAACCATTCAAATGTATTGAATGAGCCTTGGTTGGTTGATCAACCAGAGAAAGGAGAATAAGAATGAAATAAAATAAATCGAAATAGAAAGAAAAGAATCAAATTGCACCCTTTCGAGCTACCACAATTCTTTTTATACTAATCACTTAAAGTATGTGGTGCACTGGATGAAGCTGTTCTTTCCTTAACCAGAGGTGGTCTAGGGTCGGAGTCGTAGGTATGAAAAAAATCCTTGACAGGGAGTGCATGCTTCCCCCGAATGGGCCCTACACAACTCAAATCTGGATTAGTTGGGCTCTAATGAGGGTACCAAACAACGGATGAAAAATTGAAAAAAAACTTAATGGGTTTATGGGCCATATCATCAGAGAAGAATCCATTAACTGTTGCAGTATTTTGTATTAAGGATGCATATTTGAGATGTAAACTTAATGGGTTTAATTAATCTTTCAGGTCTTTAATTAGCTGAACTCATTGTGTTATTAGAATTATGAATTCAAAATCTACTGTTTGTTGAATTTTAGTGATTTTTCATATGCATATTTATGTTATGTGTCTGAAATAATATGCTCGATCGGACATAACGAACGATTTATTGCACCGGCTTGCATTTGAGGTGTGACCCTTTCCCGATCCTGCTAGCACGGAATGCTTTGTGTACAAAGCTGCTTCATTTTAAAATGGGATAATGCATAAATACCCCCCTCAACTTGTCTCTTTTTTTCAATTACACACTTAAACTTTGGAAGGATCCTTTTACCCCCTTAAGCTTTCCCAAGAGGGAATTATTACCACCCTGTGGTACAAATACCAGATTTCAGCTAGCAAGTGCCACGCACGCGTTGCCACCAAATTTTCCACATCATTTTCTTTTTTAAAAATAAAATAAAATATGAATTTTCTTTCTTTTTGGTTCCCCTTTCATCCTCCTTTCATCTTTTTTTCTTCCGTCTTCTTACTTGTAGAGACACAAACTTAATCGCATTAATCTGCTGCAATGATCTACCACCTTCCTCTTTCTGAAAATAATAGTATCTGCTGCGTGGCACTTGCTAGCTGAAATCTGGTATTTATACCACAGGGTGGTAATAATTTCCTCTTGTGATAGCTTAAGAAGGTAAAAGGATCCTTCCAAAGTTTAAGTGTGTAATTAAAAAAAGAAGACAGTTGAGGGAGGTATTTATGCATTATCCTTTTAAAATTTATCATAGTTTTATTTTCTGAATCCTCGTGCAATTAAACAATTACAATAATGCAACTAGCCCTATGTTATGATGAGATAGTCAATTGATAATCTTAATTAAGTACTACTTCAACTACTAGCATTATCACTAGTAATTAATTATCATAGTCAATTTGTAGTTGCATAGCTAATTTTAATATGTAATTAATTCATCAAAAGGTCAAAAGTTATGCGTAGTACACACGCTCAAATTGGGACATATTTATTAAAAAATGAGACGGAACTAGAGTATAGCTTACAGGTTCGATGAAACTAATAGTATTGATTCAAACATTATAGTAAATCTGTATAAATTACTATTATTTTGAAATACGTTACGTAATTTTAAAAAAATTAGAATGAACTTGGAAATATCAAATCCCGACTCTGTCGCTATCAATATATATGTATTTTAAGGAGTCGTTACAAGTTAATTAAATTTGTGTTGATTCTCAACTTATCATAACTCTTGTTTTTTTCCGGCCTAAACTCGTTACCTTTTCTCTTTCTATAATTTAATTAAATCTACGTGCTTCTAAACCATTTATAGCGTCAACAATATGACCAAGTTCACAACTATAAAAAATTTAAATGTCTCATATGGTCAAATTAAATTAGAATTGAATAAAAGGAACTACAACTAGCAATATAATTTTTTCGAGCTTACACTTAATTAAATTAACTTTAATAATGAATTCACTTTAATTGGAAATGGTGATATTTCAGATGAGAAAGTGAACAACTGATAGTTGATGTGTGTTTTGATAAATAGTTGGTGATAGTTTAGCTTGACAACAATGTATTCAGTGTAATTCTATAAAGTGGGTCTAAAAAAGGTAGAATGTATGCAAGTACTCAGTTAAAAAATAAACAATCCAAAACAGACGTGAAACAGTTCAAATATGAAACTCAATAAATTAAAATATTTTAGATGTATTTTTGACCAGTGGCAGAGCTACATATAGCCGAGGGGGTTCATCCCTTCGGTGAAAAATTACATTGTTTATATAAAGTTAAAATTATTTTTTATGTATATATAGTAGATGTTGAACCCTCTTTAACTTCTTCATGTATTACTTATTCATATTTCAAATCCCCTCAGTGAAAATGCTGGCTCCGCCATTATTTTTGACCATTAACTTTGTTTCATAATGCTAGGAATCTAATCATTTTTTCAACTACGAATTAATGACTAAAGTAGGGGTGACAGCTAGACATTCACTTGTATGACTTTTTAAGATTAGTTGTTCTTCTTTCTCCATAAGTTAGTTATTATTTTTATAGTGTACGCAATAATAATATAATAATAACATATTTGGTATTTTTATCTTGTAAAGGTAGATAAATTGTTTTTGATAGATCCTCGACTCTTATAAGCATGTCATCAATTAAGTATGTAAAGCAAGTACAATAACATAGAAATCATGTTGAAAACAATTAAGAAGAGACCAAGTATCAACAACAAATAATATGATAATTAAAGCAAAGGAAACAACAGAAGGGGCAGTTTAGTGCACTAAAGTGCCCGCTACCCGCGAGGTCCGGAGAAGGACTGAACCACAAAGGTACTCTATTGTACACAGCCTTACTAGAGACTATTTCCACTGCTTGAACACATGACCTCCTAGTCACATGACAACAACTTTACCAATTATTCCAAGGCTCCTCTCTAAATCAAAGGAACTGATAAGTGAACTAGACAACACTCGACTACTTGCTTCTACCCTAATCCTCGACCTTCATATCTTTATATTTCGGGCCATGTGCTCGATCAACTGCAGGTGAGTCATGTCTTGTCTAGACACCACGGTTAGAAAAAAAATAGATTGATATCTAAATTTCAAATATTTTTTGTTTTTTATCTAAATTTATTTTCACTAATTTCTTTTTTACCCCTAATATATATACCCGCCACTCTTTTTCACTAATCCACACCCCGCCACACACACACATCACGTAGAGAAGAATCTGCACCGATGATAAAATTACCGACGTAATCTGCCGAAATCCAAACTTGCTGGCGTAATTCATTGGAATCCAACTTTCCAACCAGAAAAATCTACTGGAATCTGGAAGGAAATTGCTTATATCTATTGGTTTTTTGAATCAATTAAACAAGTGGACTTTGGTGAAGATAAGTCATTGGGCCTGGATAATGCAGAAAAACTAGCCCATTAATACATTGTACTTATCTAGATTTTTTATTCAGTAGTTTCTAGAAGAGGGGCACGTGTTAGTCTATCTTGAGAAATTATTGCCTTATGAATATCCAAAATTATAAGTGTAGTAGTTGTTGTTTATCAATGAATGTTTTCTTTTAGTTTCTATTTTGTCTTTTTTTCCTTTTCTTCCGTTATTATTACATTGACCTACTATTATATTTGGTATCAGAGCTAGGTTCTGACAACAATGGTGGAAAAAAATAAAAACCCAGCAGGGGAGGATATTGTAAAGAAATTGGAATCGCAACTTCAGGTTTTTGCCGAAGAAACCAACAAGAGATTCGAGTTAATGGATGAAAGACACCAGAGCTTCAAACTGAAGATGGGAAATTTTGCAGCATCCTCAAAAAGAGTGGAATAGATGCTTTATTTAATAAGCTCCGGTAGACAGCAGTCCCTATTGCCGACGAGGCAACCTCAACTTGATATGTCACAAGCCAAAAATCTGGTTGAATTTGGGCAATCGTCTGTGGGAGGTAACTCAAAGTTCAATACTCCTCCACTTACTCCTAGTTCTGCCATTGAATATGAAGCTCCGTTACAACCAAATCTATCCCAAAACATGAACCCTTACACAACCACTGAACATAACCATTTTCCACCACTCAATCCATGATCTGCATCTATTTTTAGATCCACTGCCCCAGTATCTCAGCCTCTAGGGAACCAATTTTAAAAATCACCCTCTTTTGCTTCACTTAGTACAGTTCCACAAACCATGTTTCCAAATTCATATGTCCTTTAGGCTCATTTAACCCAATGCAAGTTAGTTGGAGCCTCCATACCTAATGATTTCGATTCAAAAGTTTTTTGAGCTCCATCAAGTCCCAAATGGAGCAAAGATGCACTGTGTAGCCATATATCTAAAGGACCATGTTGATAATTGATTTGACAGTTACATGTTGAACCATGGGGGAAAAGTTTTATGGGCTTTGTTTTGTTGGGAAGTGTGCCAACGATTTGGTAATAACATGCCTATTAACATCGCGAGAGAATTTAATTGATTGAATCAATTGAAGGATGTAGAAACTTATCAGTGGTGATTTGAAGAGTTATGTTGCCTTATGGTCATAATAAATCCAGCTTTGCACTAGTCTTATCTCACTTTGCAAATCTTAAGTTTCTAATGGAGGCTTATACTTGCACGAAATTGCATGAACAATCTTTTACCTCTCTATATAAGCAGCTTACCATATAACTTTTGGCCCAAAATCTCCTTCCAAACCTCCAAACCAAGCACTAACAAATATCCATCCAGAAATACCACCAAGCACCCAGCTAGAATGAACTTCATGATAGACCAAACGAGGGAGTAAAATCTTTGTTTAAGATGTCATGATAAATTTTTTCCAGGCCATAAATGCAAGCCAAGGGGACTAAACACCATGGAGGGTGAAGAATTTTATGATGCTGATGATAAACTCGCAAATCCAGAAATAAAAGAGGATCAAGAAGCCCAAGGGGCTTAGTATCAGTGAATACAATCTTGGGCTATGGCAAAGCCCTGTCTACTGTTCGAATAGTGGGTTGGACCTAGAAACAAATGGTTTTGATTTTGATTGATAGTGGGTTTACTCATAGTTTTGTGGACCCATTCATTGCAGAGAATTATGCAGCCTATGTGAAAGTGATGAAATGTCCCATGTCTATTAAGGTGGCTAATGGACGAGTACTTTGCACTAAAATATCTAGGTATTTTAGCTGGAAAATGCAAGAGGAAGAATTTATTTTTGACTTCGGATTACTCAAAATGGGGGGTTGTGATATTGTATTGGGTATGGATTGGATTGATACAGTAGCACATATAGTACTCTCCACGAGACCCTTGAGAATTTCTTTCATTAAAGAGGGTCGACTGATTCAATTGCTTGGACACTCAGAGGTAGATCCATTGGTACTAGCACGGGCGAAAAATATCACAAGGATGGTACACAAGGGCCATGTAGTTATGTGGCCCAATTACTGATGTTGGTCTCGAATAGGTCAGTTGATCAGATCCCCGCTAAAGTTACACAATTAGTGGACCAATATGACACCCTATTCCAAGAACCAAAAGGACTTTCCCCACGACTAAAATATGATCATGCGATTGAATTGCTTCCTGGATCCAATCCAGTTAACTTGCATTTTATCGCCATTCATTTGAGCAAAAGAACACAATTGAGCAAATTATTTCTGAAATTCTAAAAGCCAAACAGTGACTGCAAGTGTATCGCCTTTTACTTTTCCAGTTCTACTGGTTAAAAATAAAGATGCAAGTTGGAGGATGTGTATGGATTATCACAAATTAAATGACATTACAGTTAAAAATAAATATCTCATACCGGTGGTGGAAGATTTGTTAGATAAGCTTTGTGGGGCTCAATTCTTTTTCAAATCAGATCTTTGTTCGGATTATTATCAAATAAGGATGCGAGAAGGAGACGAGCCCAAAGTTGTGTTCAAAACCCATCATGGATGTGGGAATTTCGTATCATGCCTTTTGGCTTCCAAATTCCCCGTCTACATTTCAGGCGTTGATGCATGAGATATTTGGTCCTTATCCCCAAAAATTTAAGTTTGTCTTTTTCGATGACATTTTAGTCTATAGCACAAATTTATCGGATCATGTGATTCATTTACAAGTTGTTTTAAGATATTTCTGGACAACCAAATTTTAGCAAAGAAATTCAAGTGCAGCTTTGCTCAGCCCAAAGTTGAATATCTGGGTCATATCATCTCATAACAAGGTGTTAGTACTGATGAAGCCATGATATCGGCAATGTTAAATTGGGCTCAACCTAAATAGATCAAACGTTGAGGTTTTTTTTAGGCCTGACAGGATATTACCGTAGGTTTATTAAGGATTTTTTATCATTATCAAACCCTTGACAAATTTTTTGAAGAAAGACAGTTTGTTGTGGATTATTGAAGCTACACAGTCCTTTGAAGAGCTAAAGCAAGTTATGGCCAAAGCTCCCATGCTAGTATTATCTAATTTCTCCATTCCTTTTGTCGTAGAGGTGGATGCTAGCAGGAAAGGGATAGAGGTTGTGCTTATGCAAGAAGGTCGCCCAATTGTTTTTATCAGCCAGACTTTAAGTCAAAAGCATTTGGGACTGTCAACTTATGAAAAAGAGTTAATTGCCTTGTTGTATGAAGTTGGCAAATGATGACATTACTTACAACCGAGTCATATTATAATCTGAACCGACCATTTCAGCCTAAAATTTTTGAAAGATAAAAAAATTACAACATCATTGCAACACAAAGGAGTAGCCAAGTTGTTAGGTCTTAGCTATGAAATCCATTTCCATAAAGTTGTGGAAAATGTAGTTGCGATGCCCTGTCAAGAAGATTTGATAAAGGGGCTGAATGCTTAAGTATTTCAGTTGTACAACCCAAATAGATTTTAGATGTATTGTAGAGTTATGAGGGGGATATATAAGTGCAAGACTTGATCACCCAACTCAATATTGATCCACGAGTTATTACTGATGCAAAGCTCCAACAAGGGGTTTTAAGACACCAAGGAAGAGTTTGGGTTGGCAATCATGACAGTTGAGACAAAAATTGATTTCAGAATTTCACGCTACTCCTTAGGGTGGACATTCAGGTATCAAAACCACTTATCAGTGGATTAAGGTAATATTTTCCTAGCATAATTTACTACAGGATGTTCGAGAACAAGTTAAAAATTGTGAGATCTTCCAAATAAACAAAGACAAAAACATAGCTTATCCCGGGCTTCTTCAACCTCTGCCCATTCCCTCTCGAGCTTGGGAACACATAGCTATGGATTTTATTGGCGGCCTCCCCAAATCCATAGGAAAAGATTTCAATTTTGTGGTAATTGACAGGTATTCAAAGTACGCTCACTTCTTTGCACTTACTCACCCGTACGATGCCTCTCAAATTTCATAAATTTTCTTTGACAATATATGCAAGTTATATGGCTTGCCTAGCTCTATTGTAGCAGACAAGGACCCTATTTTTGTTAGCAACTTCTGGAGGGAGTTATTCAAAGGGCTACAGGTACGGCTAAAGCCAAGTTTAGTGTATCATCCCCAAACATATGGACAATCAGAGAGGCTCGATCGGTGCTTAGAGACATATCTCTATTGTATGACAGGTCACAAGTCCTCAGAGTGGAGCAAATGACTTGCACATGCTGAATTTTGGTATAATTCAAATTTTCATATAGCTATTGGCATGGCGCTTTTTAAAGTTCTATATGGATACGATCTCTCTCAGCCTACTTTTGAGCTTGGCGTCCAAAGTAAATTAGACATTGTGGACCAAATATTGAAGGAAAGACACTTGATGAACAAGGTCCTTAAGGACAACCTCATCAAGGCACAAAATAGGATGAAGATGTACGCAAATGCGAAGAGGAGTGAACACACCTTTGAGGTAGGTGATTGGGTTTTTCTGAAATTGGAGCCACACCGTCAATCATCTATAGCAGTCCGCAAAAATGTGAAATTATCGGCCAAGTTCTACGGGCCCTATAAAATGATATAAAAAATTGGCCAGGTTGCATATGAGCATCATCTGCCCTCAAATTCAAGGATTCACCCCGTTTTTTATGTTGAAGATGAAGGTCAAGGAGAAGACATTTTTGACTCAAGATCCTCTTGTTTTTACGAATGATGGCCAACTTAGAATAAAACCACTAGCGATTCTCGATAGGCGCGTGATTAAGAAAGAAAATCGACAGGCGGTACAGGTGCTCGTTCAATGGACCAATCTATCGTTAGAAGAAGCAACATGGGAGGACTAAGGGTTCTTGAAATCACAGTTTCCGACATTAACCTTGACTATATCAAGGTTCTTTAAGGAAGATGGAACATAAGGAAATTGGTTATATCTGTTGGTTTTTTGAGTCAATTAAAGAAGTGGGCTTTGGTGAAGATAAGCCATTGGGCCAGGGTAGTGCATGAAAACTAGCCCATTAAATACATTATACTTATCTAGGTTTTTAATTTAGTAGTCTCTATAAGAGCGGCACATGCTAGTCTATCTTGAGAAATTGTTGCCTTATAAATATCCAAAAACACAAGTGTAATAATTGTTGATTATCAATGAATGTTCTCTTTTAATTTCTATTTTGTTTTATTTTCCTTTTCTACCATTATTGTTACATTGAGCTACTGTTACAGAATCTAAACTTGCCGGCGTAATTCACCGAAATTCAATTTTCAGACCAGAAAACCCACCAAAACCCAAAATTTTCAACCGTCGAAGCCATGGAAACAACAACCGTAAACTCAATTCAATGGGACAGAGTGAAAGAGCTAATGAAATTAGCCCAGGAAAGAAATACCGATCCATTAATATGGACCATGCAACTTTCTTCAACCCTCAACTCCGGTGGTGTCTCTTTGCCGTCGATCGAAGTCGGAGAAATTCTGGTATCTCATATTTGTTGGTCTAATAATGTTCCTAATGCTTGGAAACTTTTAGAGAAAGCTTTGACGGTTAAAATTGTTCCTCCTTTGTTCGTTCTCGCCCTTCTCTCCACTAGGTCATTTCTCTTTCCTTTAAATTATTATTATTTTTCCAATTTTTTAACTTTTATTTTACGGTAAAGTTGTTGTCATGTGATCAATAGGTCACGGGTTCGATACGATTAAAGTTGTTGTGTATAATAGACACTTGTGGTCCTGTCCGGTCCTTTTCTGAACTCCACACATAGTGAAAACTTTAGTGCACTGGGTTGCCTTTTATTTTTCTCTACAGAGATATCGGTTCGGTTTTTGATTTTAAGATTTTAGGTAATGGTTAAATCGATAACCCAATAAAATTATATTCTTATTCTTAATTATATAATAGTGGGTTTAAATTTTAAATACATACACTATTATTTTTTTGCATTATATAGTTTTTTTTTTTTAGTGCTTCTAATTTGTGTAGACTTTATGCATGAAGATAGTGTAGAACAAATGAAAATAAGAGAAACCAAAAAAATTTAGAGGAACATTTTCTTATCGGTTAAATCGAAAATCGAATCATTAAAGACCAAAAATCGATTAATCAAAAATCGATAATGAATATCTTATTCATTTGGTTATTGACTTAGCGTGTCTACAAATCAAAAATCGTACTGACCGATGCACACCCCTACATAGAGAGATTTCACTATAATTGATCTGACCACCACTTTATAAATTCAACGTAGAACTTTTTTAATTTTAAAATTCTAGCCCGAAACTTTTGATTAAAGATTGAACAAATTTAAATTTCAAATATTATTTGTCTTTATCCAAGGAAAGATTAGTTCAATACTAACGTAAATTTATTTTTCAATAATCCACATTCCACCGCTCCATAAATTGCCGGCGCAACCCGCCGGAATCCAAATTTCCTAACGGCGAAACCGCCGGAATCCAATTTCCCGACCAGAAAACCCGCCGGAATCCAAGTTTTCGACCGTCGAAACCGCCGGAATCCATTTCCCGACCAGAAAATCCGCCGGAATCCAATTTTTCAACCGGAAAAATCGCCTGAATTCAATTTTTCGACCGGAAAAACCTCCGGAATCCAATTTTCCGAACGCAGAAGCCATGGAAACGGGAATCGTACACTCAATTCAATACGACAGAGTGAAAGAGCTAACGAAATTGGCTCAGGAACGAAACACCGATCCATTGATATGTACTATGCAACTTTCTTCAATGCTTAACTCCGCCGGAATCTCTTTGCCGTCGATAGACGTCGGCGAAATTCTGGTATCACATATTTGTTGGTGTAATAATGCTCCTAATGCTTGGAAACTTTTAGAGAAAGCTTTGACGGTTAGAATTGTTCCTCCTTTGTTCGTTCTCGCCCTTCTCTCCACTAGGTCATTTCTCTTTCCCTTAAATTTTTTCAAATTTTGTTGCTTTTATTTTACGGTAAAGTTGTTGTCATGTGATCAGCAGGTCACGGGTTCAAGTCTCTTGTAGAAATGCAGGGTAAGGCTGTGTACAATAGACATTTGTGGTCTTGTACTTCCTTGTAGCCCGTGCATAGTGGGAGCTTTGGGGGTCGTTTGGTAGGAGGGAGAAGGGATAACTAATCCTAAGATTAATTTTACGATGAACTTATCCCATGTTTGGTTGGTATAAAATTCATGGGATTACTCATCCCGGGATTGTAGTGTTATTTTTATGCCTTCTTGAGGGTGGGATAACTAATCTCGGGATAACTTGCTTCCCAACCAAACGACCCCTTAGTGTACTAGGCTGTTTCTTTTTTTTTTGTTGTTGATAACTGTGGTGTCCGAGCCCGCTTTTGCGCACCTCAACAAAATTGTGCGCCGGAATCCAAAATTTTTGATTGGCGAAGATGGCAACCATAAACTCGAGTCGATGGGACAGAGTGAAAGGGCTAATGAAATTAGCTCAGGAAAGAAACACCGATCCATTATTATGGACGATGCAACTTTCCTCAACCCTCAACTCCGGCAGAATCTCTCTGCCGTCGATCGACGTCGGTGAAATTCTGGTATCACGTATTTGTTGGTCTAATAATGTTCCTAATGCTTGGAAACTTTTAGAGAAAGCTTTGACGGTTAGAATTGTTCCTTCTTTATTCGTTCTCGCTCTTCTCTCCACTAGTTCATTTCTCTTTCTCTTCAATTTTTTCAAATTTTGTTGTTTTTATTTTACGGTAAAGTTGTTGTCATATAATCTGAAGGTCATGGTTTTAAGCTCTTGCAGAAATGTAGGGTAAAACTGTGTGTACAATAGACACTTGTGGTTCTGTCCTTACTCAAACCCCGTGCATAGTGGGAGATTTAGTGCACCGAACTGTTTTTTTTTTATAACCATGTTGTTCGGCTAGCTTTCGCGCACCTCGACTAAATCCACATCCGCGGGATACCTGCCACAGGAATTCAATTTTCCGACCGGCGAAGCCATGGAAACGGCAACCTTACACTCAAATCAATACGACGGAGTGAAAGAGCTAATGAAATTAGCTTAGGAAAGAAATACCGATCCGTTGATATGGACTATGCAACTTTCTTCAACACTTAACTCCGGCGGTATCTCTTTGCCGTCGATCGAAGTCGGAGAAATTCTGGTATCACATATTTGTTGGTGTAATAATGTTCCTAATGCTTGAAAACTTTTAGAGAAAGCTTTGACTGTTAGAATTGTTCCTCCTTTCTTCGTTCTCGCCTTCTCTCCACTAGGTCAATTTTTCTTTCCCTTCAATTACTATTTTTTTTTCAAATTTTGTTGTTTTTATTTTATGAAATTGATTTCGTCGTAATGTAATTGGTAAAGTTGTTGTCATGTGATCAGGAGGTCACATGTTCAAGCCTCTGGTAAAGTTGTTGCCATGTGATCACGAGTTCACGGGTTTAAGCCCCTTGCAGAAATGCAGGATAAGGTTGTGTACAATAAACACTTGTGATTCTGCCTTTCCTTGAACTCGTGCATGATGGGAGCTTTAGTGCATCGAGTTGCTTTTATTTTTTTGGGATAACCGTGGTGTTCGGGCAAGCTTTCGCGTGCCTCGACTAAATCCACATCCACAGGATACCTGCTACCCAAATCTGACTTTGCGAGCGGAGAAGCTATGGAAATGGCAATCGTACACTCAATTCAATGGGACAGAGTGAAAAAGCTAATAAAACTAGCTCAGGAAAGAAACACCAATCCGTTAATATGGACTATGCAACTTTCCTCCACCCTCAACTCCGTCGGAATCTCTTTGCCGATTATCGAAGTCGGGGAAATCCTGGTATCTCATATATATTGGTCTAATAATGTTCCTAATGCTTGGAAACTTTTAGAGAATGCTTTGACGGTTAGAATTGTTCCTCCATTGTTCGTTCTCGCCCTTCACTCCACTAGGTCAATTTTTATTTCCCTTCAATTGTTAATTTTTTTTCAAATTTTGTTGCTTTTATTTTACGGTAAAGATGTTGTCAGGAGGCTACGGGTTTAAGTCTCTTGCAGAAATGTAGGGTAAGGTTGTGTGTACAATAGGCACTTGTGGCCCTGTCCTTCCTTGAATCTCGCGCATAGTGGGAGCTTTAGTGTACCAGAATGTTTTTTTTTTTTTAAAAGCATGGTGTCCGGGCCAACGTTTGCGCACCTCGACAAAATTGCGTGCCGAAATCCAAAATTTCCAACCGGCGAAGCGATGGAAACGACAATCGCACACTCAATTCAATGGGACAGAGTGAAAGAGCTAACGAAATTAGCTCAGGAATGAAACACCGATCTATTAATATGGACTATGCAACTTTCCTCCACCCTGAACTCTGCCGGAATCTCTTTGCCGTCGAGATTAAGAGGTCACGGGTAAGGTTGTGTACAATTGACTCTTGTGGTTCTGTATTTCCTTGAAACGTGTGCATAATAGAAGCTTAAAGTGCATTAAGCTGCCTTATTTTTTTTGATAACTGTGGTGTTTGGGTTAGCTTTCCCGCACCTTGACTAAATCCACATCCACAGGATACTTATCACCTGCTGCTGTGTGGAGGAACATGTACTAGGGTGAATGTGTGATTCGGTTAGATCATGAGCTGGAACAAAAGAAAGAAAATGACTTTTACAGTATCAATGATCAGTATTGGTGAATGGGATAGGATGAAAAAAGAAACTCCGTTCATTATTAAAAGAAAACTCTATCATATCCCTCTATTGTGTATGATGTTTATGGTTGCCGTTGGTGTAAATCCAATTACCACAAATATTAGGTTACTCTGTCCACCAAGGCTAGGACAGATAGGAAGAACACCTAGTGTTTTTTTGTCTCTGCTGGGATTTGAACCTGAGACCTTAGGTTTTCAACCCACCTCATTGACCAGTGACCAATATGCCACACCCTTGGGTGCTCTGTTATTATTTTTTTTCCTTGAGATTTCATCTTGAATAAAAAAGGAGAATTGCTTTAGGTTGATGGCTGGCCTTAAAAAAAAAAAAGGAAACTTGAACTTTGGTCACCTATTTGATATGGAGTTGAATAGAGCAGAATGGATATTGTGGCATTTGAGGCATAATTAATTGATTGATTCATTTAATTTATCAGAAATAGTCTCTCCACCTCCCAAGGCAGTGGAAAGTTCAGTGTACACTCTACCCTCCGCAGAACCCACTTGTGGGATTACACGGGATATGCTGCTGTTGTTGGGTGCTGGCTTTGGGGCCTGACTGTATCTGTTGTTCCTTGTACCTCGATTATCGTATTGTTTTGTTGTAGTTTCTATTCTGTTACTATTACTATCTGTTGTTGTTGTTATTATTTGTTGTTTCTTGTACTTCCATTACTTTTTTTTTCTGAACTGCTTTGGAGTATTTTTCCTTGAGCCGAAAGTCTATTGGAAACAATCTCTCTACGTCTGTAATAGGGGTAAGGTGTGTGTACACACTACCCTCCCCATACCTCATTTGTTGGATTACACCGGTTATGTTGTTGTATTCATTGAGTCTATTTATTGTATTTACTTTATCTTTACTTGTGTATTGCAGAGTAATTCCTGCTCGAAGGAGCTATCCTTTGGCATACAGGCTGTATATGGAACTTCTAAAAAGATATGCTTTTTCATTACCATCTCTAGTTAATGGTCCAAATTATCAAAAGTACGTTTCATTCTCCTATTTCAAGTCATTTTCTTGTATTCTCTTTAGTTTGATCCATGTGAACTTCTTTTTTCTTTTGGTAAGTGCTTTAGCTGTTATTATCTGATGTTTCTTGTACTTAGACTACATATTATTTTGTTGCAATTACCATCCTGTTACTATCTTCTGTTTTGTTTTTGTTACTAACTGCTATTTCTTGTACTTCTATTACCTTCTTTTTTTTTTTTGGACTACTTTGGACTATTTTTCCCTTGAGCCGAGGGTCTATATGGGTAAGGTCGCTTCTACTATCAAGTACTATATAATGTCCCCCAAAAAAACTTAAAATGTAGTTTGTGTAATGTTTTACTATCCCATCTGTCCTAGCCTTGGTGGATAGAGTTACCTGATATCTGTTGCTGGTCGGAGGTGGCAGATATCCCGTGGATTTAGTTGAGGTGCGCGAAAGCTGGCCCGGACACCACGGTTATCAAAAAAAAAAAAAAAGAGTTTTACTATTCCAACTCAACACAATATAATTGAAATGAGCTGATAGATTGGATTTCACTACTCGACTAGATTACAAAGGAATATAGAATCAATGAAACAGTAAAAGAGAAACTCAGCATACTGCATTTCTACCGCTACTTCATATATATAGCTAGGTCTTGCTTCTTCCAGATCCTTCTTCACTTTTCACACACTCCTTGTCCAGGATGCCAAACGAGATCGTTGTTGGAAGTTTGCACATTCTCGTGCTTCGCCTTACAATTTCATTCTCCTGAAAACCCATAACCTGGCTGCTGACTGTGTTAGTTGACTGGACCTCTTCTGCTAAGGTGTTCATAACAGTTTGAATTATTTTGGACACAATGGCTCATGTCTTCAGTGTTTAATAATTCCTTGGATACTCATTGTATCTTCAAATTGTAACAGCATAGTGTATGACGTGTCCTAGAGTATTACCTGCTTTTCCTATTGAAGTACTAATTTGGCATAACTCTTTTTTCCAATAGTCTCTTTTTGTCAATGGAGGTTCTTTTGTTCCTTTTCTGGTTTTCTGTATCTTCTATTTTTCTTTCAGAGTGAGGTCCTGTAAATTTATGCCTCAATCTGTTGTGCAAATTCTATCTCAAGTGAAATTTCTTGGAGATATTTTTTTCATTGCATGGTCCGGTGAATGTTTGTCCTCCTATATTTCCTGGAGGTAAACAGATGTCCATGTGGATGAAAACTAATACTGATATTCATGATTGATTTCCTTCTCAAAAAAAATTTCCTTCTCAAAAAAGTATTCATGATTGATTCAAATTTCCCAAATTGATTATTGTTTTGAGCTAGTTTAGTTTTTTGTGGATGAATTTCAGTAGAAGAGTTAACATGTTTGGAGGTGCTATTGCAGGATTATGGAATCGATAAATGATACTCTTCATCTTTCCCAGATATTTGAACTCCAGGGATCTGAAAGTGGAATGCATGTGATTGAATATGTTTTCACGGTTGTATGGCAGTTACTTGATGCCTCACTTGATGATGAGGGATTGCTGGAACTGACTGCTGAAAAGAAGTCTAGGTGGCCAGTTGCAACTCAAGAAATGGAAATCAGCAATCGTGATGGCTTAGCTGGGAAAAGAGTTGAACATCGTGAAGGATTATGTAGAATGAACACTGTACTGGCTATTGAAATAATTGGCGAACTTTTTGGGGACAAACTGACATCCATGATTCTTTACTTGGCACGTAGGAACATGTAAGATTACGGTGCTTCCTTCATTAAGTTCTGTGCTGCATCAAATATCAACATGTCTATTACTAATGCTTTGTTTCTCACAGTTCTTTTGAGCTATGAAACGAGAAGTAGTGACTTAAACAAAATGCTCACTATGCTAGCCTAAGAGATATTATTGGCAGCTGAACGTGCATTGATTTCTTTCTTTAGGCCCACACATTGGGATTCTTTCATGCAGCACTTACAACTTCTAGTGTCAAACTCGTCAGCTCTAAGAAACTCTAAGAATATCTCTCCTGAGGCTTTGATACTGTTGATATCCAAAAACCGTGGAGTCCTCTCCAGAGAATGCATAACAAGCTCACGGAAATTTCTTCATGCTGTTATGGCGTCTGGATCACTTGCGCTTTCTGCTAGTCGGGGTGATGATGCTAGTGCATCAGTTCTCTGGCTACCCATTGATCTCTTTCTAGAAGATACCATGGATGGATCACAAGTGGCAGCTACAAGTGCTGCTGACACCCTTACTGGTAAATACTGTAGTCAATGGTCTAAGTTATTCAATATACCCTGTTCTGACCTGCTAAACTGGAGTTATCGCGCAGGTCTGGTGAAGGCTCTGCAGGCAGTTAACTTTACATCGTGGAAGAACACATTTTTTGGATTGTGGATTTCAGCCCTAAGGCTTGTTAATAGAGTAAGAATCAATGAAGAATTCCCTTCTTTCATCAACTTTATCCAGGTTGCTAGATGACAGAAAAACTATGCTTCCTATCCGTCCCGCCATTTTCCATCTTCTGCTCTAGGTCTTCTTTTTTAACATGATTTTTCTCATAAATGCCTGCCAGTTTCAAAGTTCTGTAAACCAAGCTAATTTATTAGTTAAGGACTAACTATAGGGTTTCCTTCTTCCTTTGTATAGAAGGTTAAATGAAACTGTTTATCAGACTTGAATCTGCCGTTCAGTATTTTAGCTGGTAAAATTTAATGTTAGCTTCATTGTCGATATTGAAAATATACTAAATAACTGCTTTTGGTGAATATAGGAAAGGGATCCCAGTGAGGGACCAGTACCTCGTCTTGATACTTGCTTATGCTTATTGTTGTCTATTACACCGCTAGCAATTACCAACATTATTAAAGAAGGGGAAAATGATAGCAGCTCCAGTGATCAAAGAACAGAGACCACAGGAGAACGTCGTCAGGCCTTGGTTTCTAGCTTACAGCAACTGCATGATTATGAAGGCTTGTTGAACCCACCACTGCCTGCAATTCCTTTGGCAAATCAAGCTGCTTTGAAAGCAATGATGTTCCTCTCAGGGCTAAGTGGGGGGAATGAATATTTTGATGGGATGAGATTGAATGACATGCCTGTCAATTGTGGTGAGTCCAGTAGATTTCTCTGTGTTGTGTCAGCCTTGTATCAGTTGCTGCCTGGATTCTATCTTGTATTCTTTTCAATTTGACAAAGGTCCGCATTTGCTTCCTCTTTATTCCCACAGCCCCACCATGTGGTTGGTGACCTTTTTGAGAATATTTTTACCTCCCTCAGCTACACCTCCGTCCTTCACCCTTGCCTTTGTTTACTTTTTAATTTTTTCGGGCAAATTGCTTTCAGACTATATGTTGGAAAAATCCAATCAATCTAGTGCATCTCTTAAGGAGAATATGAAGAAGGGGGACTAGGTCAAAACCTTCTTTACAATAGGCAAAACCGATTGATTAGTTAGTTGCAAACAACCAAATTTCCATCTGATGTACAAAACAAGCAGTGGCAATAAACAAAAAGCTTCAGGTGGCTCATAGACGAGTCTATTTGGTCTTTTTTCCTCGACTCGAAATTAGCTCTTATATGCATAAGTATGTTATACTGGTAGTGTATGCTAATCATTTGTAATTGTTTATAGCTGGGAGCTTGTGGCACCTTATTGTTGAGGCTTGTATTGCTCGAAATATTTTGGATACATCTGCTTATTTATGGCCGGGATACGTAAAAGGTCAATGCAGTCAAGTGCCTCGTAACATGTCAGGCCCATCGCCTAGCTGGTCATCATTGATGAAGGGGTCTCTCCTGACTCCCCCAATGGTCAGTGTATTGGTTTCAACACCTGCTTCAAGGTATGACAGAAGTTGACAATAAGAAATTTTTTTCTTTATTTTGGGTTTGCTCACGTCATGCCATCATCTGCCAAGGTTAGTTGGTCCATGCAATAGTGGTTGTTCCCCAGTGCCACTGCTTAATGTGGCCGTTTTTTATTTCAATTTAGGAGTTTTCATACATATCAGAGTTAAAGGATATAAAATCTATTTGTAGCTGGAAAATAGCATGATTCTTAAAAGAACCTCTGTAGATTTAAGCAGTAATTATATCCCATGCCACTGGTTAATGTGATTGCTTTTAAGACCATATTTGGAGTTCTCCAACATATTCAGAGTTAAAAGATGTATTATAAAAAACAGTTTATAACTAGAAAACAATGGGTTTATAGTTTTTCCTTAAGAAAACATCTGCAGATTGTAAGTATTCACATTTGGTGGCTCTCCGATTGAAAGAAAAGCTGACCTTTAACATCAAATGTTCCCAGTGGCTAAGATCTTGAAACTGCAACTTCTGGGGCTTTGGAGCAGGTTTAAGGATAGATCAACTAGTTGGATTTCTATTTTATCATCTAAATTGCTGAGGATATGCATGTCGGTGGTCATATATCGGGAATTGCAGTTATATCATTAAGTAGAATTGTTTTCCCTGGTTCCTGCTCTTCTGTTGAAAATCCTTCTCTTTTGAAGCCTGGGCATATCGAATGCTCTTTCTTGGTATATTTATGTGGTATGACTACTGAATTTAAGCTCATGGATTTGATGGAAGCTTAGCAGAAATAGAGAAAATATATGAGATTGCTGTCAATGGTCCAGCTGAAGACAAGATTTCTGCCGCTACTATTCTCTGTGGTGCCTCTCTTGCTCGTGGTTGGAATATACAGGTAACACTTGTGATCTCCTTGGTATTAAACTAGTATTTTTGTACTATAGTAGCAGTAAAACCTCAACACTATCTTTAGCTCCGGAAAACCTCTTTGAGAGCCTGCATTATTTCTTGAAAATTTTCAAATAAACCTTGTTTTCTTGTTTCTCTTTTACTACTCTCCCATAAACCAATGTCAAAAACAACAATTTTCATGACCTTAGCACAAGTGTCCCCCCAAACAATATGATTATAGCGCAGAGGAAAGAACACCCTAACTAAATGAATAAAAAAGAAAAACAACCATAGCCTAGTGAATCCACCAGATGGGTTGGATCCGCAACCCCCTTATAATGTTAAAAATAAAGAAAGATTGTAACAAAGGTGGAGCAGAAGAACAGGCACCTGTCCACCATCACTAATCTCGTAAATGACAATGAAGAGGCTGAATGAAGGACTTGATCTCCATATCGTCTCACGGGGGTGGGGTGTGTGACTGAGAGAGAGTATACCTGTTGTGTATTCTCTACAAGAGTTGGATTAGATAAAGTAGGCTGCTCACTTCTAGTGTCTCATAAGATTTGTTAATAGAGAGATATACAAGAAAGGAGCAGTGGTGATTAAGTGTTTTGCTGGTAGAGGTGAATGGTAGATGATGTAGATTGAAGAAGAGAATACAGCAACATTTTCTATTGAGACGAAGTAATATCTGTTTCTGAGGAAGCCTCCTTTTAGACGTTGTGAAAAATGGTTTCCTTTGAGAAGCTCTCGCTACAAACAGGACTGCTGAAACAGTGAAAATTATTTGAATCTGAGAACTACACGATATTCTCTTCTCGGGGATGAGATCATTTTCCATAGATCTATCGTATATTTGGTTTTTCTTTGTGAATAAATTCAGATGCAGGCACCCTGTTAAAAAACTTATTTCCTAAAGTCATTCTCAAGTTCAAGACTGGTATCTTGTATGTTTCATTTCTTGTCTTGCACACTCATTTCCACTGTATTTTCATCTACATCCTTGCAGGAACATACAGTTCTATTCATCACTAGGCTGCTTTCACCTTGTGTTCCTTCTGATTATTGTGGAACTGATAGCCATTTGATTGGCTACGCTCCATTTCTGAATGTTCTTCTTGTTGGTATATCATCTGTCGACTGTATCCAGATATTTTCTTTGCATGGATTGGTAGGTAATTCTTCAGCTGCACTTTTATTGTTCTGAATTATGTTTGATGTCATTCATATGTTAGTGTCGGTGAAAATCACTTCGACACAAATCAGATACTGGCATATAGTTGCACTACTGATCTATCTGGTTGACAGATGTGCAGAAGCAATTTGTCCTCTGTGCATAATTTCAACATCTATTGTTGGTTTAACTAATGAATTCAAACATATCCATTAGTTACTTCATGTTCTACATGTTGGAATCTGTATATGGAAGACCTATATAGCATGTTGGAAACTACACTCATGCCAAAGCCTGGACATATTGCTAGCATTTCTTGTTTCTTATAGAGGCTGGGCCAGCAATGGCTGTTTAAAGTATCTTCCCGTCAAATCTTGATGCTTGCCTCTTTAATGTACTTAAGCTAGTTCTCTAGGCAATTGATTCCTGAACAAGGATTTGAAGAACTAAATTCTCTTGAACATAGGTTTTGAAAAAAGTGCGCGAGTAGCAACTGGGCTTAAGATAGAGATGGATAAACCAACCTATGTGCTGATGCTGTACTTAAATTTCTTTCAGGTTCCACAGCTTGTTGGTGCATTGATGCCAATTTGTGAAGCCTTCGGTTCTTGTCCACCCAATGTGTCGTGGACTCTAATGTCGGAAGAATTTACTTCACACGCCGTTTTCTCGAATGCATTCACACTTCTGCTGACATTGTGGAGGTTTGATCAGCCACCGCTTGAGCATGTCACGAGAGATGTTCCGATGGGATCTCATCTAACTCCTGAAATCCTATTGATGGTTCGCAACTGCCAGTTGGCATTCTCTGAAGATTTGCTGAAAGATCAAAGCAAAAGCAAGCAATTGTCTAGAGTTCTCAGTCAATTACCTAGAGAACCCATATTTATGGATTCTTTCCCTAAACTTAAATATTGGTACCGGCAACATCAAGCATGTATTGCGTCACCTCTCTCAGGTCTCGTCCCTGGAACTCCTGTTCATCAGATAGTTGAAGCACTGCTGAACTTCATGTTCCGAAAAATAAATAAAGCTGGTCAGTCCCTTAAACCTCCAACTTCAAGTGGCAGTAACTCATCTGGATCTGGAATTGAAGAGATATCTCCTCATCTTAAGTTGCCCGCATGGGATATTTTGGAAGCTGTTCCTTTTGTGCTTAACGCTGCTCTCACAGCCTGTGCTCATGGGGTCTTGTCACCACGTGAACTAGCCACAGGTTAGTCATTTGACATAATGTCTACACTTAGGCTTCAAGAACAATGCACACATCTGAAAATGGTATACACTTTGAGAACACACGCACACACACAGAGATGAAACACTTAAGCCAGTTGTCAGAGCTACAGCCTACAAGGCACATCACACAATGCCTGAATGCTAACCGCCCACCCGACCAAAAAGTAAAAACAGAAAAGAAAAGAGTTATAGTCTTGAGCTTCCTTTTGATGAGAGAGGAGTGTTGATGTGAGATATATTGTATCTACACATTCCCACCACTTGATTTCCCACCACTTGATGGACCCTATCAATTCACCACGCACACACATGCAAGACAGTGAAAGAAGATAGAAAGAGGAGTAAAATTCACATGGCACACTTGAACTTATCACCTAGCTGATGTTGTGTTATTTTTTTCTATGAGTACTATATTGAGCGTTGCACTTTCTCCATCTCAGGTCTTAAGGATCTAGCTGACTTTCTTCCTGCGTCTTTGGCAACAATCACAAGTTACTTTTCAGCTGAAGTGTCACGGGGTATTTGGAAGCCTGCTTCTATGAATGGAACTGATTGGCCAAGTCCTGCCGCAAATTTAGCAACAGTGGAACAACAAATTAAGAAAATCCTAGCTGCCACTGGTGTTGATGTCCCAAGTCTCTCTGTAGGTATGAACTCATCTGATTTCATCTGATCACCTGTTTCTTTTAAGACGACGAACTATGACATAGGAGACATACTTCCCCTCCTCTTTTCTTGTAACCTATGGGCTAAGTTACCACAGTGACAAGTTGATCACCCCTTGTAAATTTCTCAAAGGAATGGTGAGGAATCAGACAGTAGTAGACTGAACGTGAACCTACTCCCACCCCCTTCTTTTTCCATTCCTTTTGTCATGGCATTGAAGTTGGCTTTTGAGGGATTAGATCCCTAACCTCCGTTCTTGAAATATTGAATTATATTGCCTGATTTAAATAGCTGTGTCTGTTGATTTGAACATTGACGCATCAGTTTTTTTTTAAAAAAAAAAACCTGGCTTGCCATGTGGCAGACCTGGACGACCATATCTATCTAATACATCTGTATGTAGGAGGAAGTTGGTTCAGAGAATTTAACTAATTCATTTATCTCCATGTTTAGCTAATGATATGTGTTTGTAGGTGGAAGTTCTCCAGCCATTCTTCCTTTGCCCCTGGCAATCCTTGTGAGCCTCACCATTACATATAAACTTGATAGAGATACTGACCGCTTTCTGAACTTGATGGGGGCAGCAGTGAGTAACCTGGCTACAAGTTGTCCTTGGCCATGTATGCCTGTTATGGCTTCCCTATGGGCTCAAAAGGTTAGACGCTGGAGTGACTTTCTTGTTTTCTCTGCATCCCGGACTGTTTTCCACCACAGTAGGGATGCAGTGGTTCAACTTCTTCGGGCCTGCTTTACAGCTACACTAGGTGTAGGTACATCTTCTATAGAAAGCAATGGTGGGGTTGGTTCACTTCTTGGTCATGGATTTGGTTCGCATTTTTCTGGTGGCATGTCAGCTGTTGCCCCTGGTATACTCTACTTGCGTGTTCATAGAGCTGTCAGAAATGTCATGTTTATGGCGGAAGAGATCGTCTCCCTTTTGATGCATTTTGTCAGAGATATTGCTGATAATGGAGTCACTGCTAGGGAATTGGAGAAACTCAAGAAAACCAGAAGTGAGATAAGGTCTAGTGGATTCCCTGCATCTTGTCAGGTCTCTCTTGCTGCAGCAATGACCCGTGTCAAGCTTGCATCTTCATTGGGTGCTTCATTAGTTTGGATTACAGGTGGTTTAAGTTTAGTCCAATCTTTGCTAAAAGAAACATTGCCATCTTGGTTTATATCAGCACATGGGTCAGAGCCCAACGGTGGGGTCTCAGAAGGAATGGTTGCAAGGCTAAGGGGTTATGCCCTTGCACACTTGGCGGTGATGTCTGGAACATTTGTTTGGGGGGTGGATTCATTATCACCCACGTCCAAATGGCGTCCAAGTATTCTTGGAGCACACATTGAATTTCTTGCAAGTGCACTAGACGGCAAAATATCACTTGGTTGTAACAAGGCTACATGGAGAGCATACGTGTCAGGATTCATAAGCTTGATACTGGGATGTGCACCAAGATGGCTTTTGGAGGTGGATCTTGAAGTTTTGAAGAGGCTGAGCAAGGGATTGAAACGGTGGGATGAAGAAGCATTAGCTGTGGCACTTTTGGAAACTAGTGGTGTTGGTGCTATGGGTACTGCTGCTGAAATGATTATAGAAGGGGGTTTGAACTTTGCTAGATGAGAACTCAAGGAGGACTGGTGAATGTAACACATCCTCTTAGATGATCAGTAGCTTTATACAATTTTTTATTGTGTATATGGGGTAGAGGACAGATATAGAAGTTTTGAAACCCTTATGGAATCAGTTAGCAACCTTCTTTTGATCAGTTGAGTTCTGATTATGATTATCTTAACTTACTATTTTCTGCTTTTCTCTTTATTTTTAAGTTCTAAAGATAGCTTTTAACTTTGCTTATGTGCAAAGCATAACCAATGTCAAGCTCGAATGAAGAAGATATTTGGCAATGTCCTAACAGGAACTTTGATATGTGCGACCGACTCTGATTTCACTCAAAATCTTTATATTCGTCTGTGAATACCTATTAAATTATCTGTGTTGTTTTTGAAAGACAGACGTAACTTTTATCAAGACATATGAGCCAGAAACATGAATTGAGTATATATGGGCAAGAAACATGATTTGAGTATTTTTTTTAATTTTTCGTGTGTTAGCCAATGAATTTTTGGATATGTGCAATCGACTCTGATTTTCCTAAATTTTTTATGTTTGTCTGTGACGACCTATTAAATGATGCGGGTCGTTTTCGTAAGGCGGACGCAGCTTTTATTAAAACGTATTAGCCAGAAATAAAAATTAAGGATTATTTTGATTTTTTTTGTGTTAGCCTATGAATTTTTGGGATATGTGCAATCGACTCATTTTTTCTCAAATCTTTGGTGTCCGTGTATGACGATCTATTAAATGATGTGTGTTGTTTTCGTTAGGCAGTCGTAGCTTTTATTATAACATATGTGCAAAAACATGACTTGAGGATTTTTTTTCAGTTTTGTGTGTATATTAGCCTATTAATTTTTGAGATATGTGCGACCAACTCTATTTTCGCTCAAATCTTTTGTGTTCGTCTGTGACGTCCTATTTAATGATGTGTGTTGTTTTCATAAGGCGGACGTAACTTTTATTATAACATATGAGCCAAAAATATGAATTGAGGATTTTTTATTTTTTTTTTCAGTTTTTCATTATGTTAGCCTATGAATTTTTGCCATATGTGCGATTGACTCTAATTTTGCTTAAATCTTTTGTGTTCGTCTGTGAAGACCTATTAAATGATGCATGTTGTTTTTGTAAGGCGGGTGTAGATTTTATTAAAAATATATGCGACCGACTCAGTTTTTGCTCAAATTTTTTGTGTCTGTTTATGACTACCTATTAAATGATGCATGTTGTTTTCGTTAGGCAGTCCTAGCTTTTATTAAAACATATGAGCCAAAAACATGAATTGAGGATTTTTTCAGTTTTTCGTGTATGTTAGCCTATGAACTTTTGGGATATGTGACTCTGATTTTGCTCAAATCTTTTGTGTTCGTCTATGACAATCTATTAAATGATGTGTGTTGTTTTTGAAAGGCAGATGTAGCATTTATTAAAACATATGAGCTAGAAACATGAATTGAGGATTTTTTTTCAGTTTTTCGTGTGTGTTAACCTATGAATTTTGGGATATGTGCGACTGACTTTGATTTTACCCAAATCTTTTACTTTCGTCTGTGACGATTTATTAAATGATGTGTGTTGTTTTCGAAAGGCGGACGTACATTTTATTCAAACATATGAGCCAGAAACATGAATTGAGGATTTTTTTTAAAAAAAATTTCGTGTGTGTTGCTTATAAATTTTTGGGATATGTGCGACCGACTCTAATTTTGCTCAAATCTTTTATGTTCGTCTGTGACGACCTATTAAATGATGTGTGTTATTTTCGTTAAGCACTCGTAGCTTTTATTCTAACATATGTGCAAAAACATGACTTGAGGATTTTTTTAGTTTTGCGTGTATATTAGCCTATTAATTTTTGGGATACGTGCGATCGACTCTATTTTTGCTCAAATCTTATGTCCGTCTGTGACGCCCTATTTAATGATGTGTGTTGTTTTCGTAAGACGGACGTAACTTTTATTATAGCATATGAGCCAAAAACATGAATTGAGGATTTTTTTCAATTTTCATTATGTTAGCTTATGAATTTTTGTCATATGTGCGATCGACTCTGATTTTGCTCAAATCTTTTGTGTTCGTCTGTGAAGACCTATTAAATGATGCATGTTGTTTTCGTAAGGCGGGCGTAGATTTTATTAAAAATATGAGCCAGAAACATGAATTGAGGATTTTTTTTCAATTATTTCATGTGTGTTAGCCTATGAATTTTTGTTATATGTGTGACCGACTCTGATTTTGCTCCAATCTTTTTTGTTCACCTGTGACGACCTATTAAATGATGTGTCTTGCTTTCAAAAGGTTGACGTAGCTTTTATAAAAACATATGAGCCAGAAACATGAATTGAGGATGTTTTTTCAGTTTTTTGTGTATATTAGCCTATGAATTTTTGGGATATGTGCGTCCGACTCTGATTTCGCTCAAATTTTTTGTATTCTTCTATGAAGACCTATTAAATGATGTGTGTTATTTTTGAAAGGCAGACGTTGCTTTTATTAAAATATATGAGCCAAAAATATGAATTGAGGATTGTTAACCTATGAATTTTTGGATATGTGCAATTGACTCTGCTCAAATCTTTTATGTTTGTCTGTGACGACCTATTAAATGATACGGGTTATTTTCGTAAGGCGAACGTATCTTTTATTAAAACATATGAGCCAGAAATAAGAATTAAGGATTATTTTGATTTTTCGTGTGTGTTAGCCTATGAATTTTTGGGATATATGTGACCGACTCAGTTTTCGCTCAAATTTTTTGTGTCTGTCTATGACTACCTATTAAATGATGCATGTTGTTTTTCTTAGGCGGTCCTAGCTTTTATTAAAACATATGAGCCAGAAACATGAATTGAGGATTTTTTCAGTTTTTCGTGTATGTTAGCCTATGAACTTTTGGGATATGTGCAACCGACTCTGTTTTTGCTTAAATCTTGTGTTCGTCTATGACGACCTATTAAATTATGTGTGTTGTTTTTGAAAGGCAGATGTAGCATTTATTAAAACATATGAGCCAGAAACATGAATTGAGAATTTTTTTTAGTTTTTCGTGTGTGTTAGCCTATGAATTTTGAGATATGTGCGACCGACTTTGATTTTGCCCAAATCTTTTGCGTTCGTCTGTGATGACCTATTAAATGATGCGTGTTCTTTTTAAAAGGCGGACGTAGATTTTATTAAAACATATCAGCCAGAAACATGAATTGAGGATTTATTTTTTAATTTTTCGTGTAGTTAGCCTATAAATTTTTTGGGTTTTGCTCAAATCTTTTGTGTTCGTCTGTGATGATTAAATGAAATATTGTTTTTGAAGGGCAAACTTAGCATTTATTTAAACATAAGAGCCAAAAACATGAATTGAGAATTTTTTTCAGCTTTTCGTGTGTGTAAGCTTATGAATTTTTTGGATATGTGCGACCGACTTAGTTTTCGCCCAAATCTTTTATATTCGTCTATGATGACCTATTAAATGATCTATGTTGTTTTCGAAAGACGAGCGTATATTTTACTAAAACATGAGTCAGAAACAAGAATTGAGGATTTTTTCAGTTTTACGTGTATGTTAGCCTATGAATTTTTTGTGATATGTGCGACCGACTCTGATTTTGCTCAAATCTTTTGTGTTCGTCTGTGATGATTAAATAAAATATTGTTTTTGAAGGGCAGACTTAGCATTTATTTAAACATAAGAGCCAAAAACAAGAATTGAGAGTTTTTTTTCCAGCTTTTCGTGTGTGTTAGCCTATGAATTTTTTGGATATATGCGACCGACTTAGTTTTCGCTCAAATCTTTTGTATTCGTCTGTGATGAACTATTTAATGATCTATGTTGTTTTCGAAAGACAAGCATATATTTTACTAAAACATGAGTCAGAAACAAGAATTGAAGATTTTTTCAGTTTTACGTGTATGTTAGCCTATGAATTTTTTGTGATATGTGCAACCAATTTTATTTTCGCTCAAATCTTTTGTGTTCGTCTGTGACGTCCTATTAAATAATGCATGTTATTTTCATAAGATGGACGTATTTTTTATTACACATGAGCCAGATACATGAATTGAGGATTTTTTTAGTTATTCGTGTATGTTAGCCTATGAATTTTTTAGATATATGCGACCGACATGGATTTTGCTCAAATCTTTTGTGTATGTCTGTGACGACTTATTAAATGATCCATGATGTTTTCGTAAGGCGGACGTAGCTTTTATTAAAACATATGAGCCAGAAACATGAATTGAGGATTTTTTTTTTTCCAGTTTTTCGTGTGTTAGCCTATGGTTTTTTTGAAATATGTGCAACTAGCTCTATTTTCACTCAAATCTTTTGTGTCCGTCCTTGACCTATTAAATGATGCATGTTATTTTTGAAAGGCGGACACAACTTTGCTAGAAACAGGAACTAAGAATTATTTCGACTTTTCGTGTAGATTAGCCTATGAATTTTTGGTAGATGTTCAACCAACTCTGTTTTTGCTCTAATCTTCTGCGTCCATCCATAACGACCAATTAAATGATGCAAATTGTTCTCGAAAGGCGACGTAGCATTTAATAAAACATATTAGCCAAAAACATAAATTAAGGATTATTTCAATTTTTCGTGTGTGTTAGCCTTCAAATTTTTAGGAGGGATATGTGCGACCGCAATGATATATTGACACTATAATATAATATGTTTGTGTATAATAGACTGGCACTGCCTGAAAAAATAATGTTACGAGCAAACATCAAATTGGCATAAAAAAAACATCCAAATCGAAACCATTATACAAGCGAAATTGTGACAATAGATCGACACTATCTTATGTAGAAAATAACAGACTTCGCGATAACTAGCTTATGTAGAAAATAAATACATCTTCCACGCGAATAGACAAGCGACATCCATGTTAGCTTAACTTAAAAACCTATTTCGGCTTTCAAAAACCAAGAGAGTTGCAGTGATCCGGAAATGTACAAGTTCGCGTCAAATTCCAATGAGTTCTGCTCTAAAAGTATCGAAGAAACCCAAAACTGAAGGTATGCTGCAAAACTGTAACAAGAATCAGTTCACTTCAAATTCTAACCGATGGAGTAATCGTGCTGTTCAGCATATAGAACACTGAACATTCCAGGGAACGGATTGGCAAAAATGATTTCTCACCTAGTACTGGCGCTTAAAGCAGCATCTCCCCGTCAGGGCCAGTGATCATATTCTCCAAGTCTTGTTGTGACAGTAGAGTTTTCTTGCCCAGCGCACCGTTCTTATCATATGGCTGAGCCATTTTTCTCAAAAACTGCATTCAAGGGAGGGGAAAAGATTGAAAATTAGAAGAGCCAGTAAATATTGAGGCTCCTGTCATCATCGAAACAACAACTTCTCGATTCCAAGCAAGTTGGGCTCGACTATATAAATCCTCACTGATCCATGTTGGTCAATTTAAGCGCATATCAGTTCAATATTGCGCAAATATAAAAAGAAATAGCACTAGTAGTTCTCAAAATCTTCTACTGCTAGAGGGATCTGTCATAGAATGTAGGCATATTACATAGATAGACACCTTAACTTGGTCTCGACTGGCAACTAAGCACTAAACTTTGAAAATGCACATCTAGACACCGTAACTCGTCCCCACTGTGTCTCATGGAACCCCATGCTGATGTGGCACATAAAATCTGGAGGAGTCTAGATGACGTTTTGTAAGTTGCGCATCCTCAAAGTTGGGAGTGTTTAGTCGCCAGTTGAGGCCAAGTTAAGGTGCCTATCTATATATTATGCCAAATTTAAACCTATTACGCTATCTTCACTAGTATAGCCCAACCTAACAACTCCAGCCCGCTTCCTCATACGATCAAAGATAATGGCAAAACAAAACCTATTTTTTAATCAAGCAGGACAAAAAAAGAAGATCCTCCCAAAGATGCATTAACACATTTGATGATTCTTATAAACAGCAGAAGCTGAACACTACCAGTAACAGCACAGAATGGTTCTGTGATGCATCTGACTATTAGCACCATGCAGGAAACAGGATAACAACAGAACATAAAACTAATACCACTCACCTCTTTTGCTATATACACGGCCATGTCTGTACTTAAGTTCAGGTGAGCATCCCGTAAATGTGAAAGTATCCATCCAGGCAACTTGGAGCGCTTATCATGACGGCTATATCTGATCACAGGATTCAAGAAGCAAGGCATCATAAGCATCTTGTTCAAATACGTTTTTTTGGTGTGTGGGGGGGTGGGGGAGAGGAGTAGAACATATTCAAGACAATATTCTCCAGGCATATGGTCAATTTGCCAATGACGGTATCTAACTTGCCCTCTAAACAACACATCTAATTGCTGTTAGCTTCCTGAGTACTTAACTGCACAGATATATCACTTGAGACTCTTCAGAATTATTATAAAAGCCACATCCGGTAAAACATCACCAGTTGCTTGAGCATCATTTCTAAATTTTCATTCACTTTCGAGTTGTTTTTCTATTATTATTTTATAACTGACTCGGACAAAGAAGCAAACCTTTTATCAGCAAAAATCATCATGCCATAATCTGCCTTTGAACGGATAACTCGACCCACACATTGAGCAGCTTGCCTCTGAAAATATATGGTAAATAATTATACCAGAAAATATCACAAATAAGTATTATAAGGACTATAACTGAGTCTGGAAGTACCAAAGCATCAAACGTCAGAAAATCGCCCTCTTTAATCTGGAAAGTCTCCCTCAGATACTCCAATCGTGCAAGCAATATTCTGCAATTTTAACACAGGTCAAGGTGCAATTTGTAGCCTAAAAAGATTAAGTTCACACGTCTCTATCCCAGAATAGATTATCAGTTTAAAAAGAAACATCATCATTTCGATATTACATCAAAAGGACGTGCCATTGCAGCTCCCCTCTGATTAAAAAGAGAGATTTTTTTTCATCAGATGAAAAGGAAAGTGAAGCATAAGACATAGTGATACTAACCTGCTTAGCGTGTATTGGAATGGAACTCCAAACATGATAACAAGCCTGCCATAGTGTCTATCAAAGTCTATACCTTCAGCCACTTTTCCCCTGCACAGTAACACAGGGACATCATTAAGTCCAACATCAATAGGGGTAAACCAGATCAATTTTGCACTTCCTCTCACATCGTCATTGCTGCTAAAAATGATATTTGCAGTTGATATAAACACTGAATTAACTATTCTCAAAGGAACCTTGAAAAAGTTTTCTTTCAAAACAACTATTCTCTATACAAGTTTAAACAACTTCTCTACTAGATAGATGGAAGACATTTATAACTTTCTGAGTTTCCCTTATAGAGAGAAAATCACTACTGCTCAGTATGATAAAGGAACTAAAACTCCATCAGCAAGACAGCGACAGGCATTTTCCCTTCAAGGAAATACAACAAAGTGTAAGATCAAAGTAATTATGCAATGGCAGAATCTTCTCAGCAATTTGAGCAAAGAATAATTATGTAACAAAAGCTCTACAAGAAGAGCACGTTATACAGTTTACTGAAACTATCAATTAAACTGAAATTTAGTTTTTCTATTCCACTTTTTCTTAACATGGTCAGGTTTGAATTCATTTTAAAAATCTTAAACTTCCAGTCCAGTTTCCCTAGGTTTTGTGCATCATTATTTTGCGCCAATAGCGTGATTGTCTAATTGAAGCAGCAAAAAAAAAAAAAAAAGGTAAAAAGAGAGAGAAGATGCAAAACCCAAAAATAGATTAGGCAAAAAAGAAAACCAAACCAGACGCAAAAAATTGAAACAGTTTTGAACTCATTTTTGTACAAATATCAATTTCCATTTTCAGAAGTTGGAGTTGATTTAGTTGTTGAACGGAAGTAATGAATACCAGCAGAAACAAATGAAATGCTGAACCCTAGTTTCTATGATGGTAAAGAAATAGAAAACCGCATAAACTCAAAGGAAGAATCACCTAGCGACTGAGAAGAAAACCGCACCCCTCCCACTATCACAAGCCCTGCGATAATTATCCAAAGCCAATGTAGTCTCTACAACATCCTGGGTCTCGATAAATACGAGTTTATGTTGCATTATATCCTGCATCATAGTATGAAGATAAGAAAAGAGTAGATAGAAGTAGCCACATGTGTGATAAGGCACTGTTGTTAAGCATTAAACGTCCTCAATTAGTTAAAAAAAAAGAGTGTTACTCTGAAAATTGAAAGCATAACAAAATAAAAGGTATAGTGGCACCTTTAATATTCCTGATTCATGCCAACTATTGACGATTCCGTCCATATATGAGTAACTGACAAAAAAACAGACAACCCCATCTGGAACAACAGAAACCATTTCAAGCAAAAGCTTCCCATAATTTTTCTCGACGCCCGGATCGCTTCTCAGGTCATACTTAGTGCTTACAGGAAGCTGATCACTGCAAGTAAAAAGAAATACAAAACAGATAACATGTACCGAATTCTTAGACATAATCAAGCTAAAAAACACTCAAAAAGATTTATGCGCTCTCCTTGTCATCCGCATTTTGTGAGTGGGTTGGGGGTTGAGATTACAATAATCATAGGTCAACAGATAGCCAAAGGTTTACCTTCCCCGTGTAAGGACCATTGGGCATATGCAATCCCTTGTCAATGACATCTTAAAGCTTCGACTAACTACCGGATTAAAATTGAGAAGACGTGGATAGAGATCAATTGGACTGAGGGTCCCGGACGTAATCACAACAGACTGGAATCGTTCAAAAACAGGCTTTATGGCAAGAGAGGCATCATGACAAGTAAGCTGGCACAACAAAATATTTCTGAGGTAAGAAAATTGAGCACTAATGGTAAAACAACTAAAAGAATATCAATGGCAACTTAGACATCTTCACTGTAAAATGCATTTCAAAATAATAGAGCAATATTCTTACTTCTTAGAGACAGATTTTCATTACATAACACATGGACTACGATTAGACTAATTAGAGGCAATCATTAGAAAAAGATTAATTAAAGAAAGACAAATGAACTCCCCAGTCCCCACTCAGTTAAGAGGCATCACAATAGTAAGTGTCTGAGAACACATAACAAAACCAGTGCACTCGAAAATCCAACATCTGACTAATTAAATATTCTGAAGAAACTAATAACAATAATCTCCGATACAGATTATTTAACTCAAAATAGATAAAACACAAACTTAGACTAGTAAGAGGCATTATAAGACAAATATGTCCATAGGTGGCCCAGGAGAAGCAAACACACACCTGCAGGACAGGATCACGAATTTCTGGCATCCTCTCATCAATTGGTTCAATTATAATGGAAAATCCCCGAGAATACGTCCCTACCAACGTGGCAAGGTCACAAACAGTTTGTATATGCAGAAACTCATCTGTATCAGTTATCTCCAGGGTTAACATAAGGGAGTGAAGCCTATCATAACAAAATTTTAACATCTTTTGGTCGATTCCAACTTGTGTATTAATAGAAGCAACAAAGCCAACAAGACCCTCCTTTTCCACGTTTTCAGTCTCCAGACGCCCTTTAAGATATTGGACAAATCTTCGCAAAACAGACAAGAAGTGCTCTGCTTTCCTTATATTTCCTGGCACTGCTTCCTTCATGATGTCATCAGGCAAGGCAGGATTAGCAAGCCATACATCCTGACCTGTACAAAGAAGATAAATGAGCAACGACCTTGATTACTATCACTAGCGCAAGAAAACAGTTTAATCAACATACCAGGCAGTCTTTGAGCTAAACCCTCAACTAGACGATTATACTCTACACGCAATCGACCAGCATCAGTAGCCTTCAGCCTTCCTACCATGCAAGATGTTAGCCAAACATGAGTATTTCGTGATCCTTCTACTTTACTTTTCTTCTTTTTCGTTACGTATTTTCCTTCACAGGGCTTATGCAAGAGGGGGTTATAATAGATCATAACATCATCTATACTAGATTGAACCATCTCCAAGGTATTTCAAATATTTTTAACCCAGAAAACCACAGCATAAAAAAGAACTCAAATGCCATTAGAAAATTTACCTTTCAATTTCCTGAGACATCCTACTCAGATTCCTTGTTGCCCCTTCAAGTGTCTGCTTCCTCACACTGACACTAAGTGCCTCGATACATACATTGTCTATATTATGGGCCTCATCAAACACTACAACACACTCCCTCTCCATCTCCTTTGATATAATACCAGCAACCTTGGGATCAAGAAGGTATTGGTAGCTGTAAACCACAACATTTGCCTGCTGCACCATATGCCGGGCCAAAAAGTATGGACACCAACCTTTCTCCTTACCGTACAATCTTAGCTCCTGCAAAAGTGCAATTTAATCATCACACAAGATCACATGCAAACTTGAGCACCTCCATTAACAGAGAAGAATATGAAAGGCTCAAATAAAGACGGAAAATTTTCTAGTCAAGAATCAATCTCCAGAGCACATAATGCAATCACTAAACAAGTTATATCTCCTTTCACCACTGCAAGTACAAGTGCTTCCCTATAA
The DNA here is from genome assembly GCA_031232105.1 of Capsicum rhomboideum. Classification (NCBI taxonomy): domain Eukaryota; kingdom Viridiplantae; phylum Streptophyta; class Magnoliopsida; order Solanales; family Solanaceae; genus Capsicum; species Capsicum rhomboideum. Next base: position 143,766,587 of record CP124713.1, read on the forward strand.
CCCATTCTCAAGCCAAATTACATTATAGATATAACGGATGTCTTTGTATCCTCCACAAACTCAACGAATCCTGCACAAATGCAGTCTAACCATCTTACAGAAATATATGTAAATTTGAGCACCCATGTAAACAGAGAGAAGTATGAGCAACAAAACTTTTTTCAAGGATAAGAGAGAAATTTCTAGTCAAGAATCAGTCCATATAGCATGGGAGGCAGTGAAGAAAACGGTTATATCTCTTCACCACTGCAAATTTAAGCTCTTCTTTATAGCTGATTCTCTTTCTAACCATTTACAGGAACATATGCACCACCCCCTTTAACAGGAAAATATAAACAAGAAGATTTGACTCGGACAGTAAAAGATCTAGTGAAGAATCAATACAATGCCATATCTCTCTTGACCGCAGCAAATTCAAGTATTTCTCTAAATACCCATCTCAAAATCAAATTAGATTAGATAAAACGTATGTCATTGCATACTCCACAAATGCAATACCATAAATATCCTATTAATTTCCTCGTAGGTGCAAGCAAAAATGTGTTTTTTCACTTAACTCCGCCTATGTGAGCTGAAGCACAACCAGTAGTAGCATAAAGCCATAAACAGTCTAAATATCAACAGGGATTCATATAGCTAACTCCAACTACATTGGGATCGAGACATAGTTAACTGCACATTGACTCAAGAATGACGGTAAAAGTTCTAGTCAAGAATCAATACAATGAAAAACTCGAGAATCAATGCAATGAAAAACTAAGTCATATATCTCTTTACCAATGAAAATTCAAGTGTTCCCCTATAATCCTTTCTCAAACCATATTAGATTATATATAACAGATGCCATTGTATCCTCAAGAAAAGAATGTCAAGAATAACCAATTTATTTCCTCACGGGTGCAAGCAAAAATGTGTCTTTCACTTAACTCCGCCTATGTGAGCTGAAACATAACCAGTGGAAGCATAAAGATGGTCTAAATATGAAAGGGGATTCATAAAGCTAAGCCCAACTAAATTGGGATCGAGACATAATTAACTATACATTAAATCAACAATGACAGTAAAAGTTCTAGTCAAGAATCAATGCAATTGAAAAACTAAGTCATATATCTCTCCACCGCTGAAAATTCAAGTGTTTCTCTATAATCCCTTCTCAGACCATATCAGATTATATATAATAGATGCCATTGAATCCTCAAGAAAAGCAATGTCAACAATAACCAATTTACTTCCCTGCGGGTACAAGCAAAATGTGTCTTTCACTTAACTATAACCAGCTGAAGCATAAACATAGTCAAACTATGAACCAGATTCATATAGCTACTCCAACTAATATCAAGTATATAGTTAATATGCAAAACTAGGGCACCCACATTAGAGAACTCGACTCAACAATGACAGTTAAACTTCTAGTCAAGAATCAGCCTTTAGAACATAGAATGCAATGGAAAACTCTTCACTTTTCGTCTAAGTTGCGTGGACTCTTCAGTTTTGATGCCGCACCAGTGTCGGATTCTCCAAAAATACACTACTTTTGGAGAATCCGACTCGCACCCATTGACATTTTTGAAGAGTCCGAGCAACATAGCTTTTCGTTGAAAATTCAATTGTTTCACCGTAACCCCTTCTCAACCAAATTAAATTATATATAACAGATGTCATTGCATCCTCCACAAAAGCAATGTCAGGAATAACCAATTTATTTCCCCCGGTACAAGCAAAAAGGTTATCTTTCACTTAACTATAAAACCATTTGAAGCATAAAAATAATGAACCACATTCATATAGCTCACTCCAACTAACTTGGAATCGCAGCATAGTTAATTATACGTTGATTAAAAGCAAGATCAAAACTATGAGCTAAAAGCATGATTAAAGGATGAGAGAGAGAAACCTGTATAAACACCAGTATTTGTCTAGATTATACACCCTCCTAGCCCCCACCGCACCCCCACATCATGTAGTATTTGTCTAGATTATACATAAATGCTTTTAGAACAGTAGTCATAACAAGATAATACAATAATGAAACTATGGAAGAACAAAAAAACAACTCATCGTAACCAAACTCAAAGGACAAAAAACTACAAGAGCGAATAATGATACCTGCAAAGTATAAAAACCAGCAGGCAAAGGAGAAGTACCAGCGTTATCAGCAGCAGCATAATTCTCAAAAAAGGAACAAGTAGGTATATTTGGATTTTCAACAGCAATTGCTCTAACCCAACTAGCAGTAAGTTTCCTACAACCAGAATCAACAGAATCCCTATTCTCAGCAGAAACAACAGATGGGTTCACACACAAATTCTTTCTTGATGACAACCCAATTGCCAGCATTCAGGCCCCCGACACAAACTGTTGTAACTGATAAGTTTACAACAATTTAAGCTCAGCTAATCTTCTATCCCTTTCGTGTACAATAAATAATTTCTCTAAGGTAATATGACTTCCCTTATGGAAGTAGGGAAACAAGTTCCACAAATATCATTCCACATTGATTGTGTCCTCTCCATACTCCAACACACCTCAACTTCACCCGCACCCCCATAGCCCCCCATCCCACCACCCAACACCCTCCTACCCCCACCCCCACATCCTACAGTATTTCTCTAGATTATACACACGTGCTTTTAGAACAGCAGTCATAACAAGATAACACGATAATCGAAGTACAAAAAAAAACAGTAGCTACCAACCTCAAAACTACAAGAGTAATACTGCGACTAATGATACCTGCAAAGTATAAACACCAGCAGGCAAAGCAGAACTCCCAGCCTTATCAGAAGCATCATAATTCTCAAAAAAGGAACAAGTAGGCACATTTGGATTTTCAACAGCAAGTGCTCAACCCAACTAGCAGTTAACTTCCTACAACCAGCATCAACAGAATCCCTATTCTCAGCAGACACCACAGCTGAATTCACACGCAAATTCTTTCTTGATGACAACCCAATAGCCCACATTCTTGCCCCAGGCCTAAACTCCTTTAACTGATAATCATACAATAATTTCAGCTCAGCTAATGTTTTCTCCATTCCATGTCGAGTTCCCTAATGGAAGTAGGAAAAACAAGTTCTACAAAGGGCATTCCACATTGATCGTGTCCTCCTCACCCTCCAACACCTCATCTACATCCGCACCCCAGTAGCCCCCATCTCCACCACCCCACATCCTCCTACCCCCACCCCCACATCCTACACTATTTGTCTAGATTATGCACATGCTTTTAAAATAGTAGTCATAACAAGATAATACGATAATCGAAGTAAAAAAACAACAGCTAATAACCAAACTCAAAGGACAAGAAACTACCTGCAAAGTATAAACACCAGCAGGCAAAGTGGCACTCCCAGCCTTATCAGCAGCATCATAATTCTCAAAAAAGTTACAAGTTTTAATATTTGGATTTTCAACAGCAAGTGCTCTAACCCAACTAGCAGTTAACTTCCTACAACCAGCATCAACAGAATCCCTATTCTCAGCAGACACAACATCTGGATTCACACACAAATTCTTTCTTGATGACAACCCAATAGCCAACATTCTTGCCCCAACCCCAAACTCCTTTAACTGATAATCATACAACAATTTAAGCTCAGCTAATGTCTTTTCCATTTCATGTACAGTTCTTGTACAATAAAGTAGCTTAATTGGACTCATTGGTTTACAAAGTCTGTAACTTGTTATTAAAGAAAGTAAAGATATAGTCTTTCCAGTTCCAGTTGGCATTTCAAGAAGACAATGTCCTTTGGCATCTAGAGTTCTTTTGAGTTCTAACATGTATTGGTATTGTTCTGGGTAGATGTTGTCATAGGGGAAATAGATTGTTATGTCTTCTAATTGGAATTTCATGGTTATGGGGTTTCTTGATTTTGCTGATTTTCTTGATTTTTTGCTGATTTTGCTGATTTTCTTTATTTTGCTGATTTTCTTGATTTGTGATGAAAAAGATTGAATCTTGATGAGTTTTGGTGTGACCCAATTGGGTTTTATAGAGGAATTTATGGAGTGTGAAGCGGCAAAGAGTGGGGGTGGGGGTGAGGGTGGGGATGGGGGTGGTGACCTGGTTGAGGAAGGAGCTGAAAAAAAAAAAATTGTGTATATACTTAAATAAGGTTAATACTTATTTCGTTTGTGTTAATTTATGTGATATAATTTGAATTTTGATATTTTTGTTTTTATTTTGGCTGTGAATTTGAATATACCATCTTTAAACTTTTTGAAAAATAATTATATATTTAGAAATTATATAAAAGTATTATAGGTTACAATAATTAACAATTCAAAGAATACACAAATAAATTACAATAAAAAAAATGTTTGACTTTCAAAAGCGAAAGTGTCACATAGATTTTGATCTACTAGAATTATAAATAAACACTTCAATTTTGAATATGCACATCTAGACACCTTAATTTTTAATCAGTTAAACATTTCAACTTACAAAGTGATCATTTAAACACCTTTAAAATTTATATGGTACATCAACACCGGACATCCACAAGAAACAATGAGTATGAGTTGAAGTATTTTAACTATCAATTGAAACCAAGATGAGGGATCTTAATTGTGCACTCTCATAATTAAAGTGTTTACTTGCTAGCTAAATTCAAATTTAAATATCTATTTGTGCATTATGCCCCCAAAAAAATGTATTTTATTCTCAAAATTCAAACTCGTCACATAAATTATTACAAAATAAGTTACTCCTTCCGTCCATCTTTACTTGTCCAGTATATTAAAAATAAATGTCCAGCAATATTTATCCAGTTTGAAAATCAATAGATAATTTATCATTTTGTGTTCATTTTACTCTTACTATTAAATACTATTTATTATTTAATGCATTTTTCAAAACATTAAATTTATTATATCAAAAAGATGATCTAGTATCAGGTCAATAGTGGACAAGTAAAAGTGGACGGAGGGAGTAAATACTCCAACATTGAATATGCACATCTAGAAATCTCAATTTCAAATTTACATGCTATGCCAACGTCATGTGTCCACAAAACACAGTAAAAATGAATTGGAGTGTTTAACTATCAGTTGAGGATCAAGATAACGTTTTAAAATTACACTCTCGAAATCAAAATGTTTCCTTCCAAATTTAAGTACTCCCTCTATCCATTTTTACTTGTCTACTTTTCTATTTTAGGATGTCCAATAATACTTGTTCAATTTGGAAAACCAATACATAATTTATTTTATTTTTTCCATTTTAGCCTTGATAGTAAATACTATTCATCACTTATTGCATTTTTCAGAGCAAAAAATTTATTATATTCGAATGGTGATATAGTAAAATCACCCATCTATTTATTATTTCTTAAGGTATGTGCCAAATCAAAAATAAACAAATAAAAATAAACAGAAAAAATATCTATTTACATATTATACCAAACGTATAAAACTTAGTTTCACTCTCGAAATTCGAACAACGTCACCTTAATTAGCACAAGGGGAGTTGGTACATAATACATATGACAACTTGTGATGTATTATAACGTTGGTGTCTCTATTTAAAGACAACCTTAAATCAGCTCCTCCAAATCTAGCCGTTACATATTCAACTTTCTCCTACAACTTTAGTCTCTCTCTCTCTCTCTCTCTCTCTCCCCAAATCTACAAAGCTCAAATGACAATCTCAGTAGAATCTTCATCTCCTGCTTCCCTTAACAAGGTTCTTGATTTAACCAATTTTTTTTATTTTTTTTTGAAGATGCAACTTTATGTTAATTATTGTATTTTCTTGTTGTTGTTCATGCTTGTTGCTATTGTCTGTTCGGTTTTATCGAAAACAGTCTCTCTACTTTCTCGAGGTAGGGATAAGGTAGCGTACACACCGTACACATTTACCTTCCCTAGACCCCACTTGTGCAATTACACTGAGTTTGTTTTTGTTTTTGTTGTTGTTGTTGTTGTTGTTGTTTTAGCTTGACAAAGTTGGTTGATTCTTTAACCTCAATTATTGTCTTGTCTTGTTGTTGTTCCTGCTTGTTGCTATTTTTCATCTGTTTTGAGCTGAGGGTCTATAGGAAACATGACTCTCTACCTTCTCGAGGTAGGGGTAAGGTCAGTGACGGACCCAAAAATTTAGGGCTCGTGGGTGCCTCACGGAGGATGAAACACACATATTGATGTCCAAAGCTTTAAGGTTCCTTCTGGAAACCAAAGCACTCAGCTATCTTCTTGGTTTACAGGGTGCTTCGATTCTAATACCAATTTTTTGTGTATTTCTTATATAATTATACCTAATCCACATCGGGTTTAACGAGTGCCGGAGCACCAAGAAATAGCACATAGGTCCGCCCCTGGGTAAGGTCTACATATGCACTACCCTCCCCAGATCTCACTTGTGTAATTACACTGGATTTGTTGTCATTGTTCCTTACAAGGTACTTGATTTGAGCAGATTTTTCTTTAATAAAACAACATTAAAGATTGCAGCTTTAGATTTGCTTTTATGCTAATTGTTAGCATGACAAATTCAGTTGATTATTTTCATCTGTTTTGAGCTGAGGATCTGTTGAAAACAGTCTCTCTACCTTCTCAAGGTAGGGGTAAGGTCTGCGTACACACCACCAATCCCCAGACCCCACTTATGGATTTACACAGTTTGTTGTTTTAGCATGACAAATTAACCAAAAAATAATAAAATTTAATGTTTACACTATTTCAGGGTTCACCAAGCTTGATGGGCTCTTCACCAATTTTCAGTCCATCATCAGATAAACGTTTCTGGAGTAGTCTTCGCAGCAGGGTAGATACTCTTCTTGAAAATCGCGAAAATCACAGCCCTGCTCAAAAGGTAAATTGGGCATAAGAAGATTTGTTGTTTTGGATATCTTTCTTGTCATTCGATTTTTGTTACTAGCTGTTGTTCCTTGTACCTCGATTATGTATTGTTTTGTTGTAGTTTCTGTTATGTTAGTGTCTGTCTGTTGTACTGTTATGGGATCTTTTCGCAAATAGCTGATCGGATACATAAATTATACGCTAATTATACATGATTATACATATATTATACATCCTTCGGTTATTTTAAGTTATGCGGTTGAGTGGGCAGCTACTCTTGTTACTATTATTTGTTGTTTCTTGTACTTCCTTTACTTCTATTTTGGGACTGCTTTGGGCTGTTTTTCCTTGAGCTGTGAAGGTCTATAGGAAACAGTCTCTCTACTTCTGAGGTAGGGTTAAGGTCTGCGTACACTATACCCTCCCTGGATCTCACTTTGTGGGACTGCACTGAGTATGTTGTTGTTGTTGTTTTTGGGTCTCAATTTTTGTTTAATTTTGTTTGGGAAATGGTTTGTAGCAGAGCGATGGAGCGGAGGATCGATCGAAGAGGATGAAGGAAGATGCTATGCTTTTACTAAGAGGATTTGATTCAGTTTCTTGTTCTCTTTCACAGTTATCTGACAATCTGGAAAATGCTCTTCAGGTATCACAGTTTGTATGATTCTTCAAAAGATTGTTACTTTAAGAAATATTTGATTTATTGAAATGAAGTTTTGTTAGTACAATTGAGATTTCTTACCTGAATTTGGATGAGTATTGTTCTTTGTTAATCATTAATAATTGCTACACGACAATTGAAGAAGAATCTATCTTTTTTTTTTATAACTGTGATATTCGTACCAGCTTGTGTGCACCTTGACTAATTCCATGGGGAACCTGCTTACTCTAACTAGCACCGGCACCGGATAACTCTGTCCACCGAATCTTGGACAGATGGGAAGAAATCACTTATAAATCTTGGACATGATTTGTGTTGAAAAGAAATTTTGGTTTGTAAAATTTACTTAGTTGTTTTTACCTGAATTTGGATCAGCATTTGTGCTTGTTAAACTTGCCAATACATGATGAATTACCTCAACTTATTTGGGATTGAGACGTAGTTGTTGTTTGTTTGGAACGAAAAGCTAATATCTTGTTTGATTTAACAAGTTGCTCGCAAATACTGTCAATCGAGTTTAGGATCCTATAAAAGCTGATTTAGGATTAATTCCGTAAATTTTTTGAAGGTATGATTTGTTGAAAAGAAGTTATGGTTTCTGAAATCGAGTTTTTTACCTGAAGTTGGATTAGCATTTATGCTTGTTAATCATTAATAAGTGCTAGATGTAAATGAAAGAAGCATATATCTTGTTTGTGATTTAACAAGTAGTTGCTCATAAATACTGTCGAGTTATTGATTATGCATCATTTATTTTCCGCATCTAGGGAGCAAGAAATCTAGCAAAACCTCCTACATTGACAGAGATACTTCATTGCACAATGGAAAAGGCGAAAAGTGGGGAAAACCAATCAAAGGAAGGTAAACACGAGGGAGGCGAAGGAAAAGAAGAGAGCGAAGAAGGCAATAGAGGGTTAAAGAGGAAATTGGATTCTGAAGAATCGTCAGAAGATCCTCAACACGATGGTGATACCAAAAAAGAAAATGGACAGTTCCTAAAAGAGCTTGGGAAGTTCAAGAAAGCCAAAAATGTTGGTACCCTTCTCTCTTCTTTGTAGAATGATTATAGTTGCTTTTGCGTTTGAGTTTTAAGAGCTAACTTGACACTATATCTCTGTGAAGCTTGCAATTTCCATGGCGTCAAAAGCAGCCACATTAGCTCGAGAACTGAAATCAATGAGATCAGATTTGCGCTTTATGCAAGAACGTTCTGCTCTGCTGGAGGAGGAGAATAGAAGGCTTCGTGATGGCTATGACACAGGGATACCACCAGAAGAAGATGACCTGGTAATATTTGACATCCTCACTCAAATTGTTTACTACTTGACCCGTGATGCAGTGTGAAATAGATTTAAGTTAATATAAACTCGACAGTATAATATATCATATGGTACAACTTCTTCACGTGAACCATGACATTCAAAATGTTTACTCCTTTGAACCGTGACAACTCAAATTGTTTACTACTTTAAGCGTGATTCTCAAAATGTTTACGACTTGAAGCATGCCACTTGAATTGTTTACTACTTGAACCGTGACAATGTAAAATATATTATGCCATATAAACTGACAGTATCATATGGTAGATAACATAGAGAGTGATGTTACTTGAATGTGACAGTTAAATTGCTTACTACTTGAACCGTGACACTCAAATCGTTCAGTAATTGAACTGTGACAGAATGTCAAATATATAATGCTATATAAACTGACACTCTCATATGGTTAGATGACATAGAGTGATACTACTTGAACTGTGACGCTAACCGTGACACTCAAATTGTTTACTACTTGAACCATAAAACTCAAATCGTTTACTACTTGGACCGTGACACTCAAATTGTGTACTTCTTTGACTGTGACACTCAAATTGTTTACTAGTAGAATCGTGACAGAATGTAAAATAGATTGAAATTACAAAATGTCCGCATCTAACTACTGTCTTTGAAATTTGCTTAGGTGAGGCTCCAAATGGAGGCACTTCTAGCTGAAAAATCCAGGCTTGCAAATGAAAATGCAAACGTGAATAGGGAGAACCAGTGCCTTAGACAACTTGTTGAGTACCACCAGTTGGCCTCAGAAGATCTTTCCGCCTCCTACGAAGGCTTACTTAGAGGAATGGGATTGGATATTTCATGTTCACCCGAGGAACATACTGAGGCAAATGATGGATCCAGAGTACGCGAGAAAGATATATACGGAATTTCCAAATCCCTTGATGAGATCTATGATGAAGAATGAAGAAATAGTGATTTGAGTAAAAGTGCTTATTGCTCCATTTTGTAATCTAAAAACAACAACATACCCCGTGTAATCCTACAAGTGGGGTCTGCGCCATGTTGTAATCTACCTATATCAAATATTGTAAAATTTTGTTGTATCCTATGTTGCAAGTTGCTTCTATAATGAAAGACAACAATTATGTTGTTCCTCCAACATGCTTCATTATACCAGCAATTACATTTTGGATCGCCGATTGAACTTGGGGAAAAGTCTAATTTAAGCCTAATACATAGATTGACATCTTAGTTTGGCCTCAACTGACAACTTAACACTCCAACTTTGAGAATGTAGATCTACACACCTCAACTCATCTCCACTGTGTCTCGTTTGGGAATGCCCAGCATTGCCGTGAGCCTATGACAAATGTAGGAGATTAGTTGAGGTGTCTAGATGTGCATCCTTCGCGACAGAATTCGTCTTTCACTATTTCCTGTGGAGTATGCAATCCAAAAACAAAAAAGTGCGGTGGTAGTTGGAAGTTGAAAAGTACTAATGAGATGGGAGAAAAAATCATTTTGCTAAAGGAAAATATCACATTTTGTTGGCTCATTTCTGTATGGACAAAGAGAATTAACCAATCCACAAGTTTTTAAATTCCATTTAAAAAAAAAACAAAAACTTCCCAACCAAATTTTAACAATTAAAACTCAAAATCTTTTACCAATTCAAGAACAAAAGGAAAATGAAAAGAAACAAAGAAATCATTTCAAATAATTCTAGCCTCCCCACTTTCTTTTAACTTTTTCTTGTTCCTTACCTCATTATAAAATGTGTGATAGAATAAAAAGCTGAATATTTCTAGTGGCATCAATTCTTTTTCTCCTCCCGCAAATGGTACGAGTTCAACTGAATTCAATATTTTAAATACAAATAATGTATATAAAAGAATTATCAAACTTTTGACAAATATTATATTAGGAACCCATAGTTTAAAAAGTTCTCGCAATAGTAAAATTTTAAAAGTTGAATCAAAAAATTTAATTCTGAATCGCGATAGAACCCCCGGCCCCCACCCCACCCCACTTTAAGTGGTAGCTTTTTACTCCTATAAATACAAGCTTGCACCCTCCACTTCTCTCTCATGTCCTATCCTTTTATTTAACCTTGGATTGGTCACATTCTATCTTGTTATCCACTTAGTATCGCTTCGCTCTTTGTCGCGCTACTTTCATTAGCACAAACTTAAACTTCTTCTCTCAACACACCGTGCTGAAGTAGACTTTTGAATAGAAACTCTATATTTTCAACCTGACACATATCTGACGAGTTATAAAAACGAAATTCTGTCATTTTAAGCACATTATTTTCTCAAGACACCCTAAAAAAAACCCGAAAAATCCTCTGTTTTCCCCTGTTTTACTCTGTTTTTCAGTACAACAAAACTTCCACTATGCCTCAAATTCTTAAAAATGTGAGTAGTTGGAGCTTCATACAAATCCTCAACAACTCTTCTTCCTACCATTATCAACCACCTGATTACAACGAAGACGATGGCTACATTCATCCCTCAACGAAGCTATCCTCATCGGTCATGAGCACGCGAAGCTTGGACAAGTGCACTGAGACTTTAGGAAGTGAGACAGGTTGTCATTTCAACGATAGCATGGAGGAAATGGACATTTCTCATGGCGTTCAACGATCAAAATGTCATGAATTCAAGAAGAGAGTCAAGAGGAAGGTGGATTTTCCGCCTCCGCTGACTTCAATCAGCGGAATGCAGAGGGTTCGAGTAAGATCTTATCGCGAAGGTGGTCGCTTAGTGTTAAGAGCTGTAAGCGTCAGCGCTTACACCTCTTACTTCCAAGCTGAGCGTGCCAGTGGCACGCTCAGACTTTCTTGGAGAAGTGATAGTAAAATGGAAGTTGAACAAATGGCAAATAGTTGTAGAACACTAACAAGTGAAATTGGGATACCAAGAAAGTGTAAAGAAAAAAGTGGAAGTAGAATCAAAGGGATTTCAAATTGGGGCCAATTTTGGGTGGCTATTTCCTAAAATAACTGTTTTCTTTTGCAATAAGAAATATATATTATAAAGATGATGTTCGGACCAACTTGCTTTATTACTATCATATATCTTTCGTTTTTATTTTTCCGCTTTGAGTTGTACATGGTGGTCCTCTTTACTTCTGTATTTTTCTTTTTAACTGCTTTGATGTGCATTACTCGAGCCGAGGGTCTTTCAGAAACATTCTCTCTATTTTCATGAGGTATGAGTAAAATCTGCATACACTCTACCCTCCTCATACCCTATTTATGAGATTACATGTTGTTGTCGTCGTTGTTATTGTTGATTTCGTACATGTTAGTTATTATTGTTATTGAACGTTATACCATTTAAGGGGGGAAGCTCCTAATAGGATTTATTTCGTACCCAAAAAATGTATATCTAATTCTATTTATACGTACTATACTTTTCGCACATATATACAAGCTTCGATCTTAAAATTATTAGTTCTGTCGAACCCGCAAACCCATTATTAATCCATCAATAGCAAAGGGCCACATTTCATCCGGCAATTGTTGCATGTGTTAATCGTTGGGAATGGAAAAAGTTCTTGCCACAACAAGTGGCATCACTTCCCCCTCTCAAAAATTCAATACTATCTTTTCGTATCCGTATTATCTGTCTTTTAAGATTTCTATACATTTTTTAAAAAAGATATTTGTTTCTCTTTTAGTAATCTCATTTAATTAACACTCTACTAATTAAAGCAAAAATGACAAATTTAAAAGAAAGAAGCAATGACTCAAAAATTCGCCAAAACATATAGTATTTAAGTTATACATACTGATAATATAATGAATTTTCAGGCCATCAATATAATTTAACATGTTATAGCAGATTACTTATTATGATAGAGTTACTCGAAATTGTCTTTTAATGTACCTAATTATATTTTTATTTTACGCGGACGACTGTGCACGGAACTTAAACTCAAAACTAAAACATATATGGCTCATGCAAGTGGACTGCTGTACTGGGTGTACATATCTATGACCTGTAACTATCATTGCCTAGACTACCTTGGAAGTTGATGAGAAAATATCACACATGTCCATGTGCTTTTTATCCTACTACATAAATTTGTGGTGGGGGTGGGCGGGTGGGGGAGGGGGGTTATATTATAACATCGGTGGAAAGATCGAGAGGGCACCTAATAGTATAGTTTTATTTGATCAAAGATCAACAGATGATTCGTCCTTTCTCCCCCTTTCGTCATTACAAGGCATGGCGTGACTCTGAGAAAAGAATTTTTGTGTTAAGGTAACGAAGAACCAACATTTTTTTTTCCTCCTCTATTCTCTACTGATTGTAATAGCTTCGGGGGGAGGGGTGGTTCAGTGGCGAATTAATTTTTTTTTGTTATAAGCAGGCCACAGAGTCAAGAATTTTAACAAGAGGATTTAAAAATATTCAAAAACGTCAAACTTGAAATGTAGCTATGTATTTTTCTTATTTTAAGAGGATGCGAATTTTATATATAAGTGTGAAAAATTTTGTTATTACTCTATTTTTACAGAATGGGAGGAGTCAAGTTTTTACAGAATGGGAGGAGTCAAGACTCTGACCGCGTGCCTGTTGAAGAATGGGTCGATGAAGGATATTCAATTGGATCCCTTTGATTGCATATTGCTCCGCCACTACTGCGGCTAGTCTACTTCTTATAATACGAATGAAATTTTCTTAGGTAGAGAGCGACTAAATCTTTGATTCAGCGAGATAGACCTATGTCTATGGAGATGCGGACAACCCGAAAAATAAAAAGAAAAGAAAAGAAAAAAAGAGTACCTAATTATTGGTTTGGGTTTATTTGGTCCCAATCACATCATCTAGACAAAGATGTCCATAAAACAACCTTTACCAACAGACAGAAACATACATTGGAAACAAAATACTATGTGGATAAGTTCCATAGATGACTAGATATTATCTAAGTTGTTATAATATGCTAGGACAAGAAAATTACAAAAAAATAAATTAATATTTTCCATGGCTAGAATGGTTGCTTAAAAAAGAAAAGAAATTAAAAAGGTTGAAAGGAAAGAAACCATAAGAATAAATTTGATTGGGTTGTCTTATTAGTGTCATAGATTTAATATTCTCAAAAGTTGAATAAATCTTTTAAATTTATATGCTTTTCTTGTCCATATATCTAATCAAATTATTAAAAGTTTGAGTCATTGTCCCAAAGTGGATAAGGCATAATATTATTTAAACTAGGTGTATTTTAATACGTAGATAATAATAGTTTAGATTAAAAAAAAATGTAACAAATGATAGTGAAATGTAAAATTCACAAAAAACTGATGGTCCATTAAGGACTTTCAGTTATTATTTTTACCTATAATTAATTACATTTTAAATTATCTAATCGCGTAAAACAATTTGCACTATTGCCATATCAAAATTAATTTATTTTTAGTGTATATAATTAAAATCTTTTTTTGTTACTTATGCAATTTATTCTCTTAGCATATTAAGCAGTACTCCCTTCGTTCGTTTTTACTTGTCACTTTTTGACATGTCACACCCATTAAGAAAACATTAATTGATATGTCTGTTTTACTATACTACCCCTATTAATTAATGTTTAGAGTTATATGTCTTGAAAATGGTTTGTTCATTTCTCCCCACAAGTATAATTAAAACTATATCATTATTTGATTTTCATGATTTTGGACTTGTCCTTTTTTCTGAGGCGGATTTAGAATATAATATATAGGTTTATAAAACCTAATAGCTTTCATTTTGAGATAGAGGACAGAGTCAGAGACCGAGCTACGAGTTCGGTCGAATCAAATAATATAACTTTTGTCCAAACTTTATATTTATCCTAAGAAATTTATTTATTATATTCAAATTACTAATTTAAAATTCGGTAACTTAAAAAAGTTAAAATCCTGGATTCATAAGTTTCAATTCTGGTTTCGCCTCAGGTAAAGAAGTAAACATCAAAGAGATTCAATTTCTATTATATATACATAAAAAAAAAAATTTGATGGAACATATATACTAGTATAACTTTTTAACGATTCATCGGGTTAGAATGAATCCCCTTCTAGTACCCTAGCTTCGCTCATGTAAAAGTACAGTAAAACCTCTCTAAATTAATATTGTCGGGACCATGAAATATTATTAATTTGAAGAGGTATTATTTAATAGATAAATTAATATTTATTAATTTAAAGAGTGTTTTTGAGATTCAATGAAGATTATTTTGATTACATCAAAATCATTGTATCTTACTAATCTATGTATCATATTTATTGAATTAATGTAAAAAAAATAAATTCATTACACATAAAGTACATTATATCGACACTGCAAAATTCGTTTGAGGGATGATGCCTCAAGGAATTTAAATGAACCCACTTGTGAAAATGACATTCGTGAACTTGAATAAAATGGATGTCAATAGCTTGTTGGATTACCCGGGTGAAAATGATAAATGTTCAGAAGTCCAGAGCTTAGAAGAAATTGTGGATACCATTAGAGAAAACAATGTTAATGATGAAGTTGAAGACGATAGAATACCTTTGGAACCATTTACGCGTAAAGAAACACTTATCGCGTCTAGAACTCTTCACAATTTTTTGGTGCAGTTCGAGAAGACAACACCGGAACTTTTAAATGTAATAACAAAAGTTAGAGATGGACTTCAACTAGGTTTAAATTTTAACAAAAAACACTATAATCAAATTTCACTAAATTGTCTTAGATATTTTTGTAATTTTAAAAATTATTAATTTATAATATTAATGGGACCATATATTTATATAGGGGTCTTTCGAAAATATATTATCATATTATCTTATCGAAATCGATAATTTTTTCCACTGGCCCAAGTTGGAACCGGAGAAAAATATTATCTTAGAAAGTTTATTAATTTATCGAGTATTAACTTAGAGAGGTTTTACTGTATTAAGAAATTTATTAAATATTATAAATATTCGATTGTCAGAGGCAAAGACAGAATTTGAAGCTTATAGATTCTAGATTCAGTCTTTTCTGAGGTATCAAACTCTATATTAACTAATAATTTGTACGTATAAATGATTTTCTTTAGCCATATACATAATTTAAATCAAAATTACTGAGTTCGATTGAACATGTATATGCATTAACCTTTAGCTCCAC
Organism: Capsicum rhomboideum; assembly: GCA_031232105.1. NCBI lineage: Eukaryota > Viridiplantae > Streptophyta > Magnoliopsida > Solanales > Solanaceae > Capsicum > Capsicum rhomboideum. The sequence goes on from CP124713.1 coordinate 143,782,468, forward strand.
TTCGTTGACTGAGTATGACTGTATATTAACTTTTAAAACGCTATAAAATCTCATAAATTTCAAATTCTGAATTCCACCCACACCTTTCTTAACATTGCATTTTCTATTAGTCCCTTTTGCCCCCATATATATATATATTGCATGTTGTGTGTGTCATCAGTATATATAATTAATCCACTACCTCATTTTTTTAATATTATATGAATGCATCAACTTTTATATGGTCAGGTGTTAAAGGGACAAAGAATACTATGACTGGGACATGAACAAGATTTGCATTATAAGAGGGAATTCCAAATTAAATTTTTTGGTAAGTTTGAGGCTCAGAAATTTTTGCAATATATAGAAATTAATTAAAGAGATAGGGCAAAAGAAAATGGCACTTTGTTTAAGTGGTTTTGAATTGTGAGATTCTGTCTTCTTGATGCCAATAATATAAAATAAACAGAAAAAGGTCACATATATCCTTGTATCATTAAAAATAGTTCAAATATATTCCTCGTTATACTTTTGGTCTAAATATATTCCCCGTTATTTGATACAAAATTGTCCTTAATTTTAACGTTGAGACGCGTGGCAAACTCAGAATACAATGATCCACCCCAATTCTAAATATCGATTCAAAATAATATTAAAAACTAATAGTTGGGATCGAAATCATCAGAGCGTCATGCGTAAATTAATTGTTGCAAACCAAAGCAGCGATAAGTCAGATGACAAAGAAAAACTATAAAAACTTTATAATATGATATGGGTGTTGATCTATTGACCTACATATTATGAAAATTAATATTAAAATGCATAAAAACTATTTGAGAGAAAATCTCCCCCTAAACAACTCCTTAAAATGACTACATTGTGAATGATACCATGTTATGGTATGAGAAGAGGGATATTCAATTTATAGAGGTCCAAATTTTTCCTCCACGAAAGAGGTTAGTCAAATATGAAAGAGAATTATATTTTTCTTTCAGGAAAAGTAAAAACAATTATGGAAATACTTTGACTTTTTCCTTCAATAGAAAATTAAAACTCAAATTTAGTAAGAAAATCAAGGCAAAATCCCAAACAAAGGAAACTCAAAAAATCAAGAAAATCGAAAAACTTGACATTGAGAAACCCAATACAATTGATTTGATTTGATAATTGAGAAACCCAAACTAACCCGACCTATGTACACCCCTACCAGTCTACCACTAGTCCACAACTTCAATCTCAATTCAAATTTGTTTTTCATTTTTGTGTATATACATTAAGGTTGGAAATTCACACCCCTATTCCCCTCTAATCTTTAAGAAGCAATAAAACAAAGAAGGGAAGTGGACATATACTAATTCTGGTGCCATTGGTTAAGCTATACCCTAAAGTTTATAAATTTTTGCAAGTTTATCTACTTCGAAATATAGAGTATACGCAGACCTTATCCTAACCTTATGAAGGTAGAAAGATTATTTCCGATAGAGCTTCAGCTCAAGTAAAGTAAATCGAAGTATGTTTGAAAAGAAAATATAATAGTGAAGAAGCCAGAATTCAATAACCACCAAGATGCTAAAATAGCCTACTAATAATATGGTTCTTTTAAGATACTGTTTAACAATACAAAGCTGTGTGACAAATACTTGCTTAGCCACTTGGAGTCAACTAAACTGAGATATAGTTGGTTATTGCCTTGAACTATGTTGCTCGGACTTTCGAGAAATGTTGCCGGTTTCCATGTCAAATCCTCCAAAAATGCACTACTTTTGGAGAATCCGACAAGCACGGGAGATATTTTCGAAGAGTCCATGCAACATAGGCATCGACAATCATCGCATATACACTAATAAGGTAATAAATGAACAGGGAAAATCAACTACAGAGATGGTACCACTGTGGTATATAATGTTACAAAGTGTAAAAGAAATTTTGAAACCAGAAGAACTATGTCTAGATACAAGAAGGCAACATTATCACAGCAGGTAATATTAGATAGCCCGAGGTGTGCACAAGCTGGCATAAACAATAGTTATTGAGAAAAAGAATTATCGCACCAGAATAAAACGACCAGCTTTACCAATATCACTGTTCTCATTTTCTTCCAGCCCTCTTGATCACAGTTGAAAATAAACTAGCACCAACTACTCAGCTTAAGGAACCAGGTTCCTTAAGTTGAACTAAACAGTAAAGTAAGACATACACTATGTTACCGTGGAAAACCTCCTAGCTCAAGGGAGTAAAAACGTGACCTACGATGAGTAGGATTTCCAAACAACACTAACCAGCTCTGGCAGAGTTGACGTTGGAAACCGCTAACACCACAGCTCCTCTTGTAATAGGTTCAGTGAAAAGAACATAAAGGAGGAACACATCAAGGATCTGCCTGTGCAACTACCTCCACTTTCTGTTCTTTAAGATAGAATAGGCAGATTCTGTGTGACAAATACTTGCTTAGCAACTTGAGGTCATCTTAACTGAGTTATCATCGGCTTCACCTTGACCATCATTGCATATGCTGAAGTGAGGAAATATATATATGAACATGGAAAATCAACTATAAAGATAGCACCAGTATGGTATAACATTAACATTACAAAGTGTAAAAGAAATTCTGAGACCAACATCAGATGAACTATATACCTGAATTCAACAAGACATCTATTTCACTGATGCCCGACAAATCTGTTTGGAGCCAAGCTTTTGGGCCGACCGCAGCATTTGAAATTTAACGGGACTTTTCTGATATTTCTTATGAATCTTTGTAATCAGTTAAATAAGGTCGCATAAAATTAAACGAAGGAAATATTTTGATTTATTACGTGATTTGAAACCGTAGAAAGTAATAAATACCTCGTTAAATAGTTGCGGTACACTCTAACTGACTCGAACACCACCATTAATAGAAAAAAAGTATACTACATAATAAAAAATGTCTAACAAACATATTCATTTTTTTTATCAGTAATGTGAATTACCATAATGTACACCTTGAAGTGACACATTAATGTATCTATAGCCACATTTTTTTTCCAACTATCTAAAGCCACATAGCCACTTTAAAAAATGCTTTCGCAACAGTGTCGAATCCTCCTAAAATGCGCTACTTTCAAAGGATCTGACGTGCTCTTGGCAATATTTTTAAAGAGTCCAAGCAACATAATACTTTGTGGCCAATTCATAGAGTTCAACAACTACCAGGATGCTAAAATAGTCAACTACTAACAATTTTGGTTCTTTAAGATACTTTTAATTAAACAGTAGAAAGCTGTGTGACAAATACTTGCTTAGCCACTTGGAGTCAGCTGTGTGACAAATACTTGCTTAGCCACTTGGAGTCATCTAAACTGATATATAGTTGAATTTCACCATGTTATTGCCTTGAACTATATTGCTCGGCCGTTCGAGAAACGTTGCCGGTCGTCAAACCACCGAAAAATGCACTGCTTTTTGAGAATCCGACAAGCACCTGCGACATTTTCTAAAGAGTCCGAGCAACCTAGGCATCAGCAATCATCACATACACACAAATAAGGTAATAAATGAACAGGGAAAATCAACTACAAATATGGTACCACTGTGGTATAGTATTACAAAGTCTAACGAAACCTTGAAACCAGATGAACTATATGTCTAGATCCAACAAATCAACATTGACATAGCAGGTAATAGTAGATAATCCGAGGTGTACACAAGCTGGCTAAAACAATAGTTATTGAGAAAAAGAATTGTCGTACAAGAGTAAAACGACCAGCTTTACCAATATCACCGCTGTTATAAAAAAGTTTTAACTTATACACACTGATAGTGTAGAAGTATTTTCACCCAATCAAGTCTCATAAAAGATGCTAACAAGTAACTGTCCATAAAAACTCGAATTGGTAATACGAAAAAGTAAGGTAGGTCACCTATAAAAACAAGTTAAAGTATAATGATAGCCTAAAAAAGTTTTGTACTCTCAGTGCATATGAGTTAAATTCTATTGAAAAAGGATACGGTACAAGAATAAGGTAACCAACTACACTAACCTCACATCCTCCTCGTCTTCTTCACTATAAGAGGCACTAGCCAGCTTCGGCAGAGTTGACGCCAGAAGCTGGCATCGCTACAAGTCAAACTCCAAAACAATCACACACATGAACTGCAAACGTTAACCCTCGGATGACAATCTTGGCTACACTCGGATAGATCTCCACTATATGGTTTCTAATGTTATTACCTACATCATTCGAATCACGGAACGCAAGGAATCAAAGGTTTCTTGGATCAAACCATCGGCACCATAGAGGAGAGGACATAGGACAGTTCCTTTAAATCGATTACCACCCAAGACAATGAATCTCAAATATGAAGTGTTCCAAGTATATAACAGCGAAAGACTCCAACCAAAATTATTACTTCCAAATCCAGCACCATCTTAGCCATGTTAAGCAATGTGGAACCGAGTCATTGTTGTGTGATAATTCCAGGAATTTAAGGGTACTCAAGATCCCTTTGCGAAATGGGATTGTGGGAGTGATTAGTATTAAATTTCTGGACTTATCACCCAATGACTTCAGTGACTCGGTTCCAAACTGCTCAGCTATTGGTGCTAGATTTGGGAAGTAATAATTTTAGTGGGAGTTCTACAACCGTTATGTACTCCGAGCACTTGATACAAGGGACCATTTTTCTTGAATGGTAATCGATTTGAAGACACTGTCCCTATGTCTACGTCATTGCTGAATCAAAGCTTCTTCTGCCTGCAAAACAAGGTGGTCATCCGAGAAAGATGACATCAAATCGTAATGTGATGTTATGCTTACTATGCACAGATGAACATTCATTGGTTAAACCTAAAAATCCTAGAAAGAGACACCCTTTGAAGAAAAAGATACATTTTTTATCAACAAACCAGAACGAGAGACCCTTTCTACCAATCTGAAGAAAAAGATCTGATTTTGACTAACCAACAATAACAACAACATACCCAGTATAATTGCACAAAGTGGGGTCTAGGGAGGGTAGGGTGTATGCAGACATTGCCTCTGCCTTAGAGGTAGAGAGGTTGTTTCCGATAAACTCTTGGCTCAAGGGAAAAATAGTCGAAAGCAGTCCAGAAAACGAAGTAATAGAAGCACAAGAAATAGCAGATAGTAACAGGATAGTAACAACAACAAAAATAGTTATTCCCAAAAGCTGGAGATGGGTGTGTGGGACAAAAAGAAAGGCAGATTATCAAAATTGCAGAGAAATATACTGGTTAAGCTTACAAATCCTAGAAAGAGACACCCTTTACGGCAAATTTGAAGGAAAAGATACAATTTTGATCAACAAATCCTATAAAGAGACACCCTTTTTACCAATATGAAGAAAAAGATCTGATTTTGATTAACCAGAACTACCAACTTTGTATCAAAATTGCAGAGAAACATACTGTTTAAGCTAAAAGATCCAAGAAAAAGAACCCTTTATAGCAATTTGATGAAAAGACAAAATTTTGCTTAACCAGAACTAGTAACTTTGTATAAAACAGCATAGAAACATACTGCTTAAGCTAAAAGATCCAAGAAAAAGAAACACATTTCGCTTCACGAGAGTCAATTTGGCTAATCTTCGGAGCAAAATTAAAGTAGATTAATTCAATATTTTAAATTTTGAATATATATGTTCAAAAACTATACGAAAAATACTATAAGTTGCAATGTTTCTCATATTAATACGATGAAAAAATACATATTAAAATATTGATCAAAGTTCATACAGTTAGACTCTAGGTAAGCAAAAAAGTGATAAGTAAAAATGAACGTAGGAAGTATACTGTCTATGAAACAATATATTTCTTGATGAATATGGTCTACAATAAAATGATATATATATATATATATATATATATATATATAGTGTACATATAAATGAGAAGATAAGGCTAAACTTCTAACATCCAAGAGAATGAACCCTTTACAGCAATTTGCATAAAAAGATAGGATTTTGACTAATCAGATGCAGATGAATGCAATGTTTTAAGCAAACAAATGCCAGAAAAAGAAACACTTTTTTTTGCAATTTCAAGGAAAAACACAACATCTTCATTAACCAAAAACTAGAAAATAACTTACCAAAGAGAGAATTGCACAAATGTTGTTTGTGTGTGGAAAGTGTGTAGAAATTGGATGGATGCAAAGAGGAGGAGGAGCTATAAGAAGAGAAGGAAGATTAGGAATGGTTGATCATTGCATTGACTTTCTTGTTTGGGTGAGGTTTTCTTTTTCTTGTTATGGTTGGGGTAGGTAAGTGGAAGCTTCGGTATCTATATTGGACCATGACTAAATTTGAATTTGCGCTGAAAAGTTCTATATTAGGAGGTAAATCACTCCCTAATAAAAGTGACTTCATACCAAGAAAATTCGAACCTGAGAACTCTGGTTAAGGATAAAGACAGTAGCGGACCTAGAATTTAGGGATCGTGGGTGCTCGGAAGGTTTCAACACACATATTGATACCTAAAGCTTTAAGGTTTCGCTTGAAAAATCAAAGCACTCAGCTATCTTCTTGATTTTAAGGGTGCTTTTTTTCATCCTATCAATTGTTATACATTTTTTATATAATTATACCAAATTTATGTCGGGTTTAATGGGTGCCGAAGCATCAAATATTTGCACCTACGTCCGTTCCTGGATAAAGGGGTATTTACCAATCCACCACAATCTTTGTTGGTGATAAGGAGAAGTTTGGTCATAAATATGTTTTGCCTTGTATGATTTTGTAAACAAAAGAAATATCGGGAAGAGATGATTAAATAGGATACGATGTGTTTTGCGTTTAATGATGTTATGACTCTAGATAAGAAGATATGAAGGTAAACAATTAAAATTTAAGGTTAATAGACAGTTGATTTTGTCTCGCTATGCTACGGAACATGCTTGGTGATAGTTTGGTGCATTGTATATGTTTCTCCTTTCATATCAACAATATTATTCTCGTAGTTTCTTGTTTTTGATGTCTATTACTACCTATTATTTTTCGTACTTCAATTAATATTATTTCGTTGTTATTATTGTTCCTTTTATTTTTTGTCGTTAACCCCTACGTAAATGTTTTCCTATTATTTGTTGTGTCTTTTAATTTTGTATTTTCTTTTTCAAATTATTGTGATATGTGTTATTTGACCAAGGATCTTTAAAAAACAGTCTTTCTATTTTTACGAGGTAAAAATAATCTATATACATTTTACTATTTATGAACCCCATTCATAAAATTTCACTGAATATGTTCCTAATGTGTAAACTTAGAGAAACATACATATTATCATAGTGACACTTTTGTTATCACAAATAATGTGATCCTCTTGAGTCATATATTTGATGTTTCATCCATTTCAAGTTTTGTTAATTTATTTTAACAAGTTGTGAATTACCTGAAAAGGACACCCCTTATTTGCCCATTGAATTTATTTTCCTTTCAACTATCTTAACGTTTAAATAAATCCAGAGATCATATAAGACTCTCACTAGAAAGCGTTAAAATTTGTCGAAAAAAATTATGTTGTGAGCGACTTTTTGTGTCAATGTGATAGTTTGTTGAATAATAATAGCCGAGTGAGATATTTATGCATACTCTTGTCACGTAAAATAATTATATTCACAAGATATATTCAAATCGATTTGAAATGTTTATCTGAATACTAACTTAAATTAGAGGGTCTAACTGATAAATTATGCCAACTTTAAGGACCTATCAAGATATTTAGTAGCTTTTGATTTAAAAATCAATCAATCCACTTAAATAATTAAAGTATGCAAAGATTGATCAACACCATTATACATTTTAAAAAAGGGGAAATGGTCAAATTTATCCCACTATTTTAGAAAATTGACTAAATATATCATTTGTCATACTTTGGGGTTAAATTTATCCTCGTTGTCATAGTTTGGGACTAATTTTACCTTCATTGTTAAGAAACTTTTCACATGTATTTTTCCTTTAACAGAAAAGCTCAAATCAACGTTAAATGCCTTATTTTTTTTATAAAAAAAAAACACCTTAAACGAATATACCCCTCCCTCTGTTCTGTTAGGCTAAATCCATGGACGTGTCAGATATGTTGCAGTTATTTGTAGGTCTATAGACGTGTCACAATAGTTTATCCAGAATTTGCTAGTTCATTAGGAAAATTCTGAAATACTTATTCACTAGGAGGCCTAAATCAACGCCTTACAAGTCCCAAACTGATGCAGTATACACAAGGGAGGAAAAATCGTGTCAGAAGACAAATAGAAACACTCAGCAAAGACTGTTTTGAACGGGAGAAGATCACAAATATACATGTTTTCTACTAGAAAACGATAAAACATCTCAACTAACAATAGCTGGTTATGGTACGAGAGAAGTCTCAAACGTTGATTTGGGCTTTTCTGTTAAAGAAAGGATACATATAAAAATTTCTTAAATCGAAGGTAAATCTTACCCCCAAAATATGACAACGAAAATAAATTTAATCCCAAAATAAAATAAATGATATATTTAATCAATTTTTTAAAGTAGAAAAATAAATTTAACCCTTTTCCCTTAAAAAAAAATAATTAAGAATACTTCCTTGTGGAAGGGAAGGACCAAATTCATAGGTGGACAGCTAAGCATAGAGTAATAATAATCAATCAAATATCTACTTAAAAAACTTAGATCTAGAATAGTACTACAGATTCTACGTCATTACTAAAGATGAACAATTAGTGTACCCAGAATTTTTGTTAAAAAAATTAGAATATAAAAAATAAAATTATATCAAAATATTAAAATAAATTAATATTTATTATATATACATAAAATATTATTAAACGATTAACTCTTTTTCTATAATACTTTTCGCACATCTATTTTGATATATTTATTTAAAATGAAAGTATTAAAATAATCTATCTAACTTCACAAGATAAGAATAAAGCTATATACACACCACACGATATAAACTCTATAAGAATAAAACTACATACACACCACACGATATAAACTCTACCTATAAAATTTCACTAAATATTAGTATATTATTGTTATTTGTATTTAAATGACGAAAAAAATTTGAATGAACCGCTTGCACCCCTAACGCTGCCACAAAATACAACAAAGACTGATAAGTCAAAAAAAAAAGTCCAATTAGATTTGATGGAGCAACAACCTTCCCTTTGGTCCACCATAGGTCTCTTATCAAAATTTGGAAAAATAGACTTCATTCATATCCACTTTTATTCTAAAAGATGACAAGGTTCTTTTGTTAAAGTGACATAGATTAGCATAAAAAAAAATAAAGGCCATCTCGATACAATAAAATTATCATAGAAGGATCAGGTCATAAAAATTTATTGTACACAGTTTCGCCTTATATTTATGGAAAAAAAAGAACACTATAGTCCTAAAATCATTAAATCATCAGCCACTTCTTGATTCACCATCCCCTTTGATAAGTGGCTGCAAAAGGCCCTCTCACTCCTGCAGAAATAAAATAGGTGAAAATCATATATAGGAAAATAGAAATTAAATTATTGCAGAGACAAAAATATATAATAAGTAATTTCTTCTTATTCGTCTATCTAAGTCTTGACAAGCAAAATTACACGTGTAAAATACATATTGCTCATAAAATATTTTATTTAATAGTCATTTTAACTTTTAAAATATAATTATATACACACTCAAAAATATAGCATAACGGTCAATAAAATAGATGAACACTATAAGAGAGACCAAAATTCAAATCTCGTTAAATGAACTAGTGAAAGGTTACACATATGGTAAAATAATCAAGATACGTGTAATAAATTCAAACAAGAATTTATGAAACTTTTTTTCATTTGTGCAAGTCTTGGTATAAACAAGATATACATCATTGAACGTTTAAAATGCAACTACATGCACACTCAAAGGTATGGCTTATCGATCAATAAAATGAGCAAACATTATTATGAGAAACTACCATTCAAAAGTATATCTATTAGTGGAAGCTAACACACACAAGAATAAAATAATCAACGTACATGCAAGTAAAATAAGGACAGTGAGAATTGAACTCAAACTTATTATGAAAAAAGTTTCTATCAATACCACTAAACTCTAAGCGTTAATTCACAAGTAAAATTTACTGCTACTACAACAACAACATACTCAGTGTAGTTTCACTGAATGTCACTGAGTGGGCTCTGGGAAGAATAGAATGTACATAGACCATATCTCTTGACTCCTGCCTCAGATGTAGAGATAAATGTTTCAACAGATCCTCGACTCAAGGAAAAATAATCCAGAAAAAGCTACAAACACATAAACAAGAAAAGAAGAATGTATTCCTCACACATGAACTTACATGTTAGATGTCTTTGCCCTCTGTGTGATCAACTTTGCAAGAGTTACAAGAATTCTCCCTCAACTTTCTGACTCCACAACAGCTCTCAACAATGCAATTATCAAATATATGAGTTGTTCTTGGATTTGGACCATGAGTAGTCACACAAGTATAGTCCTCTGAACTCTCCATTTCACCAAAATCCCCACAAGTATTTATATTTTTCACCTCAATTGAACATGGGATTTCAACTTTGAGTTTTGCTCCAAATAGAACAATGGATTTATCACTAGTTACTTTAGGATCAATGAGAGCAAGTCCAATACTTTCTGATTCCAACTTGTTATTTGGATGCTTTTTAGTGATGGGGTTTGGTAGTTTTCTATCATAACCAAAAGGGTTCCCAAGATTGTGATTTTGCATGCCATCAAGAATGGAATTTGAGCTAACGATGCATTCAACATCATATAGCTGACCCCGACTTGTTTGAAACTGAGACGTATTTTTTGTTGTCATCTTAGTAGTTTCTAATTCTAGCTTGTTATTTGGAGGCTTTTTAGTTATGGGGTTTGGTGGTTTTCTATCATAACCAAAAGGGTTCCCAAGGTTGCAATTATGCATGCCATCATGAATGGAATTTGGACTAGTGACTATTTCAGTGTCATATAGCCGATCTCGACTTGTTTTGATAGTTCCTATGTCAGATAGGCTTCTGGTCAAAAGGCCATTGAAAATTCTTGGAGAACCTAAGAAGGATGAAGTTGGTTTATTTGTTTGATTTTGTGTGGAAGTGGGAGAAGGACAATTAGAACTTTGATTAGCCATATATGAATCTTTGTTTGCTAGTTAGTAATCATGATCCCTTCTTCTTGATTTGAAGTCTGCAAATTAAAAACAAGTACTATTAGAAAGAAAAGAAAAGGGGCCAAATATATTCAGTGAATTCCCACAAATGAAATATAGGGAGAGTAGAAAGTATCCTGTTTAAAAAAAAATTCCGCTCAAGTGAAGCAACTCAAAGCAATAACAAAGACTCAAATTAGAAATGAAGAGAGACAGGGAAGAAAAATATGATAACTAATGGTAAAGTAGTGTCAGTTGTAAGGAACCGTAATATCAATAACTAGGTGCGGTCACCTAAACATAGTAAATAAACAGATATAACGAATAATAACAGATACCAAAAGCAAAGGACTACATGCATATATATGTTAATATAAAATTAGCGTAAAATTAGTCAATTCTAACGAGTTCACTCTATGCTTAATATAAAGCTTAAATGAAATGATCTGCAGCCAGAAAAAAAAAATTTACTAAAAAAATTCAAAATAAACATGCAGAAGCACAAAGAAATGAAATTCAACATATATGATTTTTTATTTTTTTATTTTTTTATTTTTTGAGAAAGAAGGCAATTCAACATATATCAATTCAATTGACTCTCGAAAAATAAAATGTGATAATTATTTGAGAAACGTGACAACATATATTAATGAAGTTGATTTGAAGACTGTAAATTAAAAGCAAGTAATGTTAGAAGAAGAAAAAAAAAAGGATTTAGGGTAGATTATAGCCAGCATAAAATTAGTCAATTATAATGAGTTCACTCCATACAAAATATAAAGCTTAAAAGAAACGACATGATGTGTAACCAGTGAAAGAGTCAGAATTCTTGCTAATATAATCTTAACTATAAAGACGTAATGCTAAAGAAATTAAGAGAACATATATTAATATTAAATTAACTCTAAAAAAATAAAACGTGATAATTATTTTAAGACGAAGAGAATAGTAATAAAGAACTTACCAGAAACAATCACCAGTATCACAACACTGAGAAAATGTGATATTGTTAAAGAGAGTTAGGCCCCTTGAAGGCTAAAGCTCCAAATTTATATCCAACAGTCTATTTCATAAAACATTATAGTATTATATATATTAATATTAATGGTATAAATTGTATTTTATATTTTTACTGAAAACTTTAGTTTCTCTATTCTGAAAAAGGTGCTTTGTGCATTTTGAGTGTATTTAGGATCCACTTGGCCATGAAAATAAAAAACATATTTATTTTTTTTGGTATTTTTGAAGTTAAAAATAGAATTAAAGTTGTGTTTGATCATAGTATTTTTAAAAATATTTTAGATTTTGAATGTATTTTTTTATAAAGTGATAGAAAAAATTAAATGTAAAAAAAAATGAAAACACTTCAAGAGATGTTTTTCAAAAAATTAAAAATTATGAAAACATATTTCGAAAAGCATTTTTAATTTTCATCGACAAATAAGTATTTCGAAATAAAGTAAAAATATATTCCAAAATATTATGAATAATACTTATGGCCAAACGCATACTTAATTATCTGCTTGTTCTTATCTCTTGTCATCATTTCAAGCAATTTTGGACTTATCCAAAATTTGTCCACTTTCATGGGTCGACGTGGTGGATGTAGATTATAGTGTATGAATTTTCGAAAATTTAGTAATTTTTATAAAAAAATATATATATAAAAATAATTAAATATTTATAAAATGCAATTATCAATTCAATTAGTATTATAATAAACTCTTGTAATTCAATCATTCCTTATGATTTCAATTTTTTTCAAATCTCATATATAGCGAGAGCTTAACAAACGTTCATCTTTTTTAATATAGAATAATAATGATGCAAAAAATCTTACAATTTTGAAAGGTTTGTTTTTTGCCACGAATGTCATTTCTCTAGCATGCACGCACGTACTTATACGTCTAAACTTGGCACCACATTTACCATCCCACGATAAACCAAACGAAAACGAAAATCAAGATTTGCTTTATCCGATATCAAATGAAAACTGCGAGTAAATAGAATACGAAATATAAAATAATGGTGAAATCAAAATTCTTCATTAATAAAATTTTAAAATGTGAAAATAAACATAATTTGTAAAGTTATTAATATTCACGTCGTAAAAATAACTTTTTGCAAAAATATAGATTAAGGTTGCATGTAATAATTTTATATAATTGATTTCTTTCGTAAATTTCATGCATAATAAAAGCTTTAATACACTAAATTATCTTTTTATAACTTAGATAGCGGTGAAATTAAAATTTTCACTAATACGAATGTTAGATTGTCAAATTGACAGTAAAGACAAATTTTCGTAGAAATACTACACAAGTTATGCTACATGACATATTTCATATAAAACTTAAGTTGAACGAGATAAAAGCTTTCTAAACTTGTATCTAGCAAAAGCAAGTCATATATAATGGTATTTTGTTCCACAAATTTTTATTAAATGAGCGTGAACAAAAATTAAATACAAGGGCAAAAATTAAAGACCACCTGAATTCGTGCAAAACCTTTGCACCTTATAGTTTGTGTTATGGGCCATGAAAATGGGCCGGATCAACCTAGGATAAGATGTAATTTTGTCTCCATGGACTTCTAAAAGTAAATAAAATAGGAAGTTAACAATCAGATATTCTATGGCCAGATAGCCCAATTAATCGCGTCACGTAAGGTCCATTAAATAGAAGGAAAAATAACATAAATATGCATCTTAACTTATCATATTTATACAAATCTCCATTCTTACAAAGTAATTACAAAAATCCCAATTATCAGTTATGTATCTCAATGGAATGTATCGGGAACGAATTATGTATCGCTGTGTATATCAGTGTGAGTTTTGTTTAAAAGATACGTACACTATGTATCTTTGAATGATTACAGTGTGGGTAATTATGTATCTCAACGGAATGTATCGGGAACAAATTATGTATCCCTACAGCCCAAAAACGAGATTTTCTGTAAATATGCAAAATGTCGGGATTTTCTGTAATTAGACACCAAACTGTCGGAATTTATGTTGTTTACCCTAAATAGAAACACTTTTTACCAGGAAATTAGATGTTCTATTTCCCTTGATCAATTAATTTGAATTCGTACCACATATTGCTCATTAAAGGGAAAAAAATATTTCATATCGAAAGATTTTCTATTACAAATCTCTCACACTCGAAACTTCTGATTTTAAGGATGATAATAGTTACATCGATACGTACGTTCGCAAGATTAAATTTTATCAAGTTACCTATGCTAGCAAAAGTTTTTCCCTATGCTCTTTGATTTGTGAAATATATTACTATACTATACTAACAATCTGATAATTAATAGTACTCCGTCCGCTCTATTTTAGTTGATCATTTTACTAAAAATAAATGTCTCATATTAGTTGATTACTTACTAAATCAAGATAGAATTAATTAATTTTTTTCCATTTTACCCCTATAATTAATTACAATTCTATTGTCCATTTCTATGCCCATTGCCCATTGCCCAATGAATACATTAATATGTGTAAAGGATAAAATAGTAAAAACCATCACTCCATTTATGAGCTCTTAATTATCGTGTAAAATGGAATGTGCCCAACTAAAATGGGACGAAGGAAATAGTGAAACATGATTCATAATTATGGGTGTTTATTATGTGTATTAGTAAGTTGATGATTTTCTTGAATTTGGTTAACAGATTTTGATTGCGATTCATTATGAACGGCCTGATGACCAATACTCACCTAGACAAACATAATTTTTTGTGTTTCAGGGTCATTATGCAATACGAATATATGATTATGAGTGTTTTTTGTGTGTATTAGTACATGTTTGATTTTCTGAGGACTCTAATTGTCCTGATATTTGATCGGTCCATAAAAAATTACCTGTTGATTAATATTTACCTTGACATAACGTTTTGAGGTCATAAAATACTAATTCACCAAATACTTTTCATATTAACTAAACTCATAATAGATAGACCAAAAAATGCTCATAAACTAATTTGACCAACTTATACAAACACATTATAAATCTTTATGACAGTTTTAGTACACATAACTTAATTCTAAATCCTTTTATAAGAATATTTTTGTTGTACAAGAGAAACATCAAAAGTCAATGTTTTATTTGGATAAAATCTTAGAAATCACAGACACATTGTAATTTTTCTTTCTTTGTCCCTTTCAATAATTAACAATATACATATCTCTTATTTTTCTGGAGTAACTGGTAAAGTTACTACCATATTGTGGCCAGGAGGTCACGAGTTCAAGTCGTGAAAACAGCCTCTTGCAGAAATGTAAGATATGACTCTGTATAATAAATCTTTGTGGTTCAACCCTTTCTGAACCCCACACATAGCGGGAACTTTAGTGCACCAAACTGCACGAATATATCTCTTCTTTTGTTTTCTTTCCACCAATGAATTCTATCCATTAATGCAAATCCTCATTTGGAGGGAGTAAAAGATAATTCTTTTCAATTTAATAAGAGTTCATAGTGCCAGCAAGATAGAGACTTTAATAGTGACAAACTAAGCATTTTTAGAACAACTCAAATTTGTGGTCCTAGATTCTAGGGTTTCAAAAATGGAACACTTTGATGATGCCATTTTACATGCCTAGTTGGCTAGTTGATACCTTTATTTTGTGTTCGTGCCAGTCTGTGTGCACTTTAATTATTTTACGCGATATCTGTTAAATCACCTACCAGCACGAGCAACAAGTAACTCTATCAATCAACATTTTTAAGAGTTCGTGAACTTTAGATTGTGTTCGTGATAGTTTGTGTGCACATTTATTATTCTATTGAATATATGCTAAATCTCCTACCAGCACGAGCTATAAGTAACTCTGTCAATCAACATTTATAGGCAGACGAAAAAAATCACTTAATTTTTCTGTGTCTACTAAAATTTGAACCCTAAGTACTTCTCATAATTTTTATTCACTTTATTAATCGCTAGATCACACTTAATTTTCTTAACTTATGAAGGATAAGATGATCAATAAAGTGAAAAACACAAGAACCAAATTATAAACAAAACCATGACCAACTGGAAATGCAAGTTTACCCGTTAAAACACAAAACTAGAACATTTCATAGTGTTTATATCATAACTTAAAAGAAGTATCCAAGGTCTCAAGTTTGAGCCTTAGGAATAAACAAACTTTCGCTAGAGAAAGCGTTTTTCCAACCCTATACAGTGAGAATTCAAATTAGTAGGGCCAATATGTTTCAGATACAAGATGGTTAAACCAAAAGAAGAAGATCTATAAAAGAAAAAACAAAGATGAAACTCCAAGTTTTCTCATGAAATCCAAGTTTTCTCATGAAAATTCATTTGGAGAAGTCCTGGTAGAGAGCGCTTCCCCCTTTAGTGGACTCCACATGGCACAAATCCAAATTACTAAGACCAGTAAGTTTCAGATACAGAACGGTTAAACAAAGGGAAAAAAGGGAGGAAGAAGAAGAAGAAGACGAAGCTTAATAAGGTCTTGTAGGGAAAAAATTGTTTTCCCCCTTATGATCCATGATGGTGATTTTGAATGGCATAGTACTACTTGATGAAATTGTTGGTAATTCATCTCTTTCCCTTTGATCTTCAATATGATGATTTCCAAGTACTCCAACACCCTTATTTTGGTTAATTCTTTCACCTTCTAACTCTCTATGCTTATGCAAATACCTCTTCAAAGGCTCAACATAATCATCAAAACCTAGACTTCCCAAAGCCCAACAAATATCATCACCATTCAAAGTCTTTCTCTTCTCATTGTGACACTTATCAGATGCTTCACCAGTCACAAAACTAATAAACTCAGAAACACATTCTTGCATAGTCTCTTTAGCTTCTTTTGAAATCTTGGCATTTGGTGGAAGAATTTGCTTCATAATTCTTCCAACATTTGCTATTGGCAACAACCTATCTTGCTCCTTAATCACTCCATCTTCACTAATTGAATTGTAATTAGAGCTTTCTCTATCATATTTAGACCTTAATATGTTGATATTATTATCAACCATTTTTTTTTCTTTCTTTCTATAAGAAGAAACCTAGCTATAAGTTTGGTCCATTATGTGTGTAGGGTTTGTTTCTTTATAAGCACATATCCACATTTTACTAATGTAAAAATAAATCCTTTTAACTTTTATATACTGACAGTATAAAAAATAAGATATGCACCTGTCATAACATGTTAATGTGCAATAATGACATTTTTTTTTAGATATTGTATGTGTATATAAGTTAATTCTTTGAGCATTATATCAAAGTCATCCAAAAGTTAAAAACCTGTGATGCATATCAGAGTCGTACAAAAGTTAAAACTTTATAATATCGCTAAGAGGATATAAAATTGAAGTAGCATCTATACGAAACGTAATGGCAGGCAGATGCTCGCTGATGATACTAAGTTAGGTAATATTTCTTATATGAATAAGTTTTTCAATGATGCTAAAGATGGTTTTCTAGACTTTACTATATGTGTATAATATTGCTTTCATCAATTAGTGATTATATGGTCCCCTCCCCCCTCCTAATTACTTGCTAATTAATCTTTTAAGTTGGAACACTATAGTTGGATAACCTACTTATAAGTAGGTTTTGACAGGAAATTGTCACTTTGGTCTTCCAAGAACCAAGGGAGGCTATAAATTATAATATAATATATAGGTTTAGCTAGGTGGTATCCATGTGTTTGAATGTGGCAGGCAAAGTTGTGTAAATTAATGAAAAATAGGACACTAATTGTTGGTGCTAATATATTAAGTTAATCACATGCACGATTAAGAAAATAGAAATTAGCGATGGACAAATTCTATAAGCAATCAACAAAATTCATTACTAAACCTATTTAGCAATGAATTAGCGATAAATTATCAAAAAAAATTAATAACTACAAGCTATTTAACGACGAACTTCGTAACTAATTCCATTTTTTTTTTTAATAATGATGTGTAAGGATTAAGGAACTGCGCCTTCACATTCTTGACTTGGATTTTATTTGCATTAAAAAGGATTATCAAATTCTTGTTGTTGTTTTTTCAATGGATTGTTATTATCAATTTTAATTCTTTAAAAACATGATTTTTGTCACGTATAATTTCACCACGAATCAATAGATTTTCAAATTATTATCACTCGTCATGCACATTATTGTATATCTGTATTATTTCACCATGAATCAATAGATTTTCGAATTTGACAGTTGCGCTATGCATCACGAAGATGAATTTTTATTGTAATGTCACTTTGGCTACAACAAGCTAAGTCACTAGAAAGAAATACAAACAATACACTATTTTTGCATGAACTACATGTTAGAATGTCTGAACTTCGATCATATAAAACTTCAGATATGACATGTTTGTTATTTGTCAAAACTTGATACAAGTTAAATAATTGTAAAAAGAATTAAAATACAGATAACTTTATGTAGCTGGATAATGGGACTTCATGGGTTAGCTGTTGGGCCACTTAACAACTGGCCCACTATATTTCTTCTTGTTTATTAGCCCATTACTGATCTAGGCCCAAATATGAATTGGTATGGGGATTGGATATAAAATTTTGGCCCATCAACACATTGGCATGCCTAAGACCAATATGCCTCCACCTATAGGGTTATTGACATGTACTTCCTCCGGACCACTTTACTTGTCGTCCTAACTAAAAAGGAATAGTCCAAAATAACCGCTATTTTAGAATCCCAGGATATAATTCAGTACTCCCTCCGTCCAACAATAGTTGTCCACTATTGACTTGACACACACCTTAAAAAATAATAAATAGTTGGGGTAATTTACTATATCACCCTTTGAATATAATAAATTTCAAGCATTGGGAAATGCATTAGGTGATAAATAGTAGTATTTAATAGTAGGGGTAAAATGGAAACAACAATGGTAAATTATTCATTGATTTTTCAAACTGGATAAGTATTGTTGAACATCTATTTTAGTATAGGGGACAAGTAAAGATAGACGGAGGGAGTACGTTTTTTCCATTTTGTCCTTAGTACTCCCTCCGTTCCCTTTTACTTGTCACCTTTTCGCTTTTTGAGGTCAACTTATATTAACTTTGACCAAAACTATACGAAAAATGCTATAAGTTGCAATCCATCTCATATTAATACGATGAAAAAATTCATCTTAAATTGTTGGTCAAAGTTAATGTAAATTGACCTAAAAAAATAAAAAAGTGGCGAGTAAAAGAAAACGGAGGGAGTAATAATTATTCTCGAAATTGAGGACTAATAACATTGAAAACCTAAGTGAAGAGCACATGTACATATTCAAATATTGAAGAGAGATTAAGAACTAATATTCATGGGTTAGGCTTGGCCACTTTAATAATTAGCCCATTAAGTTTCTTCATGATGAATGGCCCAATTTCCATTATACTCACATCCTAATAGGTGTCTTGTTATCCTTAACAACTTGTTTGGATTGTTGTACCTATTGTATTGTGTTGTTAGTTTAAATAATATTTATTTTAATTGTTAGTAATTAAATTTTATTATGTCGTATATTTAAATCTATCGTTAAGTAACGACCAAAAGTCTCATCCTGTGCAACGATTGATTTGGTATGATCGCGTCATTGCCTTTTCTTTTTTTTTTTCTCTTTTGACTTTACTCATTATTTAGCAATTCTATTTTATCCTTTGTTCTATTTTTTTAATAGTAGGTCTACCCTGTATTTCTTGTTATTTTGTTGATTTATCCAAACATTATATTCATTGAAACAATACAGTACGATACATTATGAAAAAATTTGTAACTACAATCCAAACAGAGTGTAAACCTCCATACTTGGTGGAGAAGAGGCGAACAAAAGTATGCTAGCTTGTTTTATTGTTCTTTATCGCAAACTCGAATCGCTAGCCATCGTTGCAACATTTGATTGTACGTTTTTGAAATTATAACGCGATATTTGGTTCAAGGGATAAAGTGTGATATTACAGGACTAATTTAGGATTGAATGCATACTGTCAATCAAACATAGTATAAATTTCATCTCAAACTTAATCGTAATATCCCATCCTATTCATCAAATTGAGATTATTTTATTCCATCTTTTAAGTGGAAGAAATTATTCCAAAAATTATAATTTTAGAACTATAATTACGGGATAATTTATTCAGAATATTAAAGAGGTTACTCATATGTTGAACTCAGTCAGCCCAAAGACGTTACATAGTATGATATTGTTCGCTTTGAGTCAAATCCATACTATTTTTTCTAAAAGAACTCACACTAATAAGAGTTCATACACCTTATATATAACTATCAATATGAGATTTTGATTCGCACACACACCATCATATTTCAATTTAAAGAAGTCAGAATAGAAAAGAGTAATGTAGTCAAAGTTTGAGGGAAAGGTGGAGCACATGAAGGAAACTTCCATGCAAAAGGGTGAACAAATAAGAAAATGCCAATTTGTACAATGACTTTTATCCACCCAATGTGGCCACTAGGTGGACAAGAAAGATTGGTCGTTTTTAAAATTCAAACTCGAAATCTTTAACTTATTAAAAGTAAAAAAAATTGATGACTCAAAAAAGTATGAAAAAAGTCTTTTTCATACTTTTTTAACCCCCCTCGAAAAATCAATATTGTTTATTATTCAACGTGGCTCGAATCCTTAACAAGTCTCACTTGTCTTTATTTTCTTATTAATACCCATATGCTTAAAGATGAAAAATTATAAAATAGATCCTTAAAGGAAAACCCAAAAGAAAAAACAGATTGAACAATAATTTGTAAAATTATACTTTCTTCGTTTAAAAAAGAATGATCTATTTTAATTTGGTACGGAGTTTAAGCAAATAAAAAAGTATTTTGAATCTTGTGGTCTTAAATTTTGTGGTTTTAAACATGTTACGTGAGAAGTTAGAATTAAAATATTATCAAAAAAAGAAAGAATCACTCTTTTTTAAACGGATAAAAAAAAGTAGATCGTTCTTTTTAAAACGGAGAAATATAGAAAAAAAATTCATCCTTTTGGCTTTACATTAGGCAAGCAAACTTTAATAATATATATCCGTTTGCCGCATGTCCCAACCACCACCCCTACTTGTTTTTCTTTTTGTTATTTTATATTTGGTGTCCGATATTTATATTAAAATCAGATGAAATTTGAATTCATGCATTACATGATTTTTGAATTCGCGCATTGCTGAACTTATTTCTCATGATTTTTTTTATTTATGAAAATTCAAACCCGAGATTTCAATCATTTTACCACAAATTATATTAATCAATACTTAGTTTTAATAGCGACGCTTTACTCTTTTAATATCCCATATTTATCCCTCACTTTTCTTTTTTGTGGTTCATTCCATTACCCTAATAGCTCGTTCTACATTTTCTAGAGTCTTGCCTTTTAAAGAAAGAAAGGAAATTTTAGAGCAACGATAAAAACATTATCCTGTGATTTACATATATATCACGAGTTCAAGCCTTAAAATGAACTATCAATAGTTGCATTAGAAGAAAATATTATTTCTCAAACTCTACGTGAACACGAGATGTTTCATGCATCACTATTCTCCTTAACATATTTATTATGGATTATTATTATTATTATTATTATTATGAGTTTATATTTTTGGTATTTGGACGTAGTGGATGACATCTTTGTGTGATATGCGTCCATATGTAATATTCTTGATAATATTCTGGAAATTTCTTGGTCCCACTCACCACTTATTAGTCCTAATAAAAATAATTAATATGAATGCAAAATTATTGACTTTGAAAACGAAAGTTTAATGTAATGCTACATGTGAAAGACTTGGAAAGTCTTTGCACCGTTGAACAAACTTATTTCAACTTCGCACTTTACCTTTCGCATTAAGATTTTTCGGTGCGAATTCAAATTAATCGAACTATAATATGATATGAATATTGAACATCAAATAAAAAATTAAAAAAAAAAACAAAAAAACTATTAAACCCTAAATATCAAATAGTTATTATAATACCAAATAAAATTGGCTTAATTAATATGATTTTTTCATTTTCATAATTGGAATATCAACACTTGTCAACAAGTGTAGAAGGAATTAACTTTCAACAATATCTCCCACACATGTCGGACAAACACAACAATATCTCCCCAAAGTCCAATCCTTTGATTAGTTAAAACAAAATAAACTAGTAAGTCTTACCGTCAAAGATTGTGGTAAGTATTTCTCCATTTTTAACTAGAGATTTCGAGTAATTCGAGCCTTGAAGATAGAGTCGCCTCTAGTAGGGGACACTTTATTACCTTCTATAGTAGTAGGATTTTTCGACGTGAATTCTGATTAGTTGGGCTGTAATGTAAATATCGAACACCGAATGAAAAATCAAAAATAAACTAGAAATCTTTAATTTTCAAATAGTTATTATATTATACCTAATAAAATTTGGCTTAATTGTTTTTTTTTCTATTTTCATAATTGGAATATCAAAACTTAGTCAATAAAGTGTGGAAAGGAATTTTCAAACAATAATTTTCCATACATGTCGGACAAATACAACTTCCACCTACATACTACTACTTTCCAATAGGTCATTCTAGAAGGACAGAGGCAACTTTCTTTCTATTTTCATTCGGTGTTCGATATTCACGTTAAGTCAATCAAATTCGTCTTCAAAAAGAACACAAGTTATGGCTTGTTTGATCATGAAAATTCTGAAATATAAAAAAATTATTTCCATTCTAGAACGACGGTGGCAACTTTTCTTTCTATTTTCATTCTGTGTTCGATATTCACGTTGAGTCAATCAAATTTAAATGCTAAAAGAACACAAGCTAGGACCTGTTTGACCATGAAAATTCTGAAATATAAAAAAATAATTTTATATGAACGAGATTCAAGGAAGAGCCAAGTCACAAACATCTATTATACACAACTATACATTATATTTCTGTAATGAGCTATTTTCACGACTTAAATCCATGACCTTCTATAATCACATTGAGACAATTTTACTCGTCACTCCAAGACTGCCTTTCCATTTCCATACAAGTAGTAAATAAAATAATCTCAAAATTAATTAACATCTCAAATCAAATACTCCCTCTGTCCCAATTTATCCTACTAACTTTTTTTTTTAGTCAGTCAAAAAAAAGTGACATATTTCTCTACTTAGTAACAATTTAACTTTAATAAACGCTCATTGTATCCTTAATAAAATAATTTATAGTCACACATTTTATCATCGACTTATTCTAGACCACAAATTTCAAAACTCTTTCGTAAACTTTATATCAAGTCAAACTAACTCATATAAAATAAAACGAAGAAAGTAATATAAAACAAAATTAATTCTAAATTTTATCCCGAAATCATTATTTTATCATACTACCAAACAAACCCTTGGTTATTGGATCTATATATACCAACTCCTACACATGCTTTCCCCTCATCATTCAACATTTTCTCACACACACATAATATAATTTTTCTCTTTGTCTCTCTAGAAACTTTGTAATAGCAATAATGGCAATTAAGGTTCATGGCCCTATCATGTCACCTGCTGTGATGAGAGTTGTTGCAGCACTCAAAGAAAAAGATGTTGAATTTGAACTTGTTCCTGTTAATATGCAAAATGGTGATCACAAAAAAGAACCTTTCATTACCCTCAATGTATGTATTAATATTCCTGTCTTATTATATACATATATATATATCCTCCTTTTATTTATTTATATTTATATATACAAGATGGAACCTTTCGTTTCCCTAATTGTATGTAAATATTCCATCTTAAAGGGTAGTTTTGACATAATTGGTAAAGTTATTTTCATGCGACGATCCACGTGACCAGGATCATGGGTTCAAGATGTGTAATTAGCTTTTTACAGAATTTAGAATAAGGCTAGTATAATAAATTCTTGTGGTTCGGTATTTTTCCAGACTCACCTCATATAACGAGAGCTTAATACATTGGCCTACTTTTATATTTTTTAATCTTATATATGTACTGTTTTTTCATGTCCTTTTTTTTTTTCTTCCATCTCTAGATAGTTAGTGGGTTAGTGGGTTTCGAGTAGATTCAATTTATTGCACGTAGTTTTTAAATTTTCTTACAGAAATACAGAATAAGTATGCGTATAATAGATCTTTGTGATTTGGTCCTTTCTTGAACTCCATGCATAGTCGGAGTTTCAGTGCATTGGACAAGTCTTTTTTAACTAAGGTTTGTAGCGGGTGATAAAGTACTCTTTTATAGGTCTCGAGTTCAAGTTATGAGTGTAGAATTTCTATTGGCAAAGAGTGTTTTACCCCCAAAGTAACATTTCCTTGCCTGAATTTGGATTAGTTAGGCCCAAAACGATACTGGATACTGAATAACATTTCCTTGCGCGGACTCTTCAATTTCGATGTCGGATTCTCCAAAAATACACTATTTTTGGAGAATTTGACTTGCAACCGTTGACTTTTTTAAAGAGGCCGAGCAACATAGTGTGTGAATGTAATTGTATGTGGATAGACTAAATCTGCTCATCATAAGTCAAATTTTGAATTAAAGAGTATCTACTTATAATATTTCTTTGATTTATGCAGCCATTTGGTCAAGTTCCAGCTTTTGAAGATGGAGATCTCAAGCTTTTTGGTAAGTTAAAACATTCTTTTACAAGTTCGAGCCATTCACCAAGTGAATTTTGTCCGGTATTTAAGTGGAGAACGGTAGAAGGCCGGACCTTGGTTGCCCTGTGTCAGAGAAAAATATATATCATTGTTGGTGTCAAAAATATTGAATTCACTTTTTGTTTTTCAAGAACAACAATAACATACCTAGTGTGATCTCATAAATGGGGTATGGGGAGGGTAGGATATACGGCGTATGCAGACCTTATCCCTACTTTTGTAAAGTAGAGAGACTGTTTCTGATAAGCACAAGAACTTGCCCAATTCAATGAAAATCATCGCATAATTGGAACACATGAATTATATACTATAATTTGATTTGCTTCGACACATGGTCCACTTAAGGAGAAAGCGATTTCTCAACTTCTTTCTTTGGTTAATTGCCGGGGGTCTAACGGAAGCAGTCTCTCTACTTCATCTAAGGTAGTGGTATGGACTGCGTACACTTTACCTTCCCCAGACCTGACTTTGTGGGAATACACTGGGTACGTCGTTGTTGTTGTTGTTGCTGCTTTGGTTAATTATGATGTTGATCTATGAATTGTTGCCAATGCAGAGTCAAGAGCCATTACACAATACATAGCCCACACATATGCAGACAAGGGGAACCAACTATTACCTAATGACCCCAAGAAAATGGCTATCATGTCCGTATGGATGGAAGTAGAAGCCCACAAATTCGACCCCGTTGTTTCAAAACTAGGCTACGAGATAGCTATTAAGCCAATGTTGGGCATGGTGACGGACGATGCAGTTGTGACTGAGAATGAAGAAAAACTCTGCAAAGTTCTTGACGTGTATGAAGCTAGACTCAAGGAATCGAAATACTTGGGTGGTGATAGTTTTACGCTAGCAGATTTGCACCATGCCCCGGGTTTGCACTACATGTCCGGGACTAAAGTAAAGAGCTTGTTTGATGCTAGGCCTCATGTTAGTGCTTGGGTTGCTGATATCTTGGCTAGGCCAGCTTGGGCCAAGACAATTGAGTTGAATAAACAGTAAGATTTGTCACGAATTGGGTGAGTAACGCGTAAGAATGTGCCCTTGGATTCTTTCCAAGGGAGGGGAACAACAACTGGAAACGGCTGCTAATATGACCTATGTATTTGTGTTGTACTATTATGTAATCTTTGCTTTGTGTTGCACTCTTTAAATCTGTGATTTCGAGTGTTTGTTGTATCGTAAACGTTCTCTTTTATTGAATTTTTCATGTGAGTGAATCCTCTATCAACTGTACTCTTTTGAAGCTGCGCTCGCGCAGCAGGTTCGTTACGTGTTCATTATCAGTTTAGTCACCTTATTATGGCTAGGCCAGTATGGTCAGTTTAGAGTGTACGTAAATCTTATGAGCTAGAAAGGTGGTTCTCAATAATTACTCTATCAATCATTGACAAAATACAGGAGTGAATTCACTTTGTAGGCATGTTGGTGACCTGCCTAAACAGACTAGTTTATGGTCAGATAACATTTTGAACTTGTCTCGATACTAATGAGGGAAAAAAGTAGTTCCGAGAGGAGACTTCACCTTTAGTGAGTACATTTTAATATTTACTTTGTATCGGCGTGATACTTATATTATAACAGATTAAATTATACTGAAATGCAAATTTGTACAAGGGACCACAACCACTATTAAGTTTAGTTATATTGGATTGTTGGCCTGCTAAAAGATGTGGTTGACATTGCAAGCAATCAATCACACTCAAAGCCACTTGATTAACTTTAATTTTCAAATATTTTTTAAAAAATTTGAATTTTAGATACATCTTTTCAAACTTCGTCGGTATGAACTTATTTATATTGTCGGTTCTAAATTTAGATAAAAGAAAAGGGTTGTTGAGTGTTAATCGGAAACAGTCTCTCCCTCATAAAGGTAGTGTACAACTGCATATATTTTACTCTTTCCGAACCTCTATTCATATTGTCGATACTAAGTTTCGATAAAAGAAAAGAAAGTTGTCGAGGGTTAATCGAAAACAGTCTCTCCTTCCTAAAGGTAGGGATATAATTGCTTACATGTTACCCTCTCCGAACACCATTTGTAAGGTTATACTGGTAGTTGTTGTCATAGTTTGTTGTTGAAGTCAACAAACATTGCCCAAATCTGGAAAAGGTGAAAAAACTTTATTAAATTGAGAATAGTAGACAGCACAACTCCACTTGCAATTGTTTTAGTAAATTAAAAATGCATATAAAATTATACTCTCATCATTAACTCTTAATATTTTAGTAGTTTAGATGTACTCTAATTTTTTGTTCTGTCAAAATTTTAGTAAATTAAGGTGGTTGTCATCAAAATTATTAAGGAGGTTAGGACAACAACATGTCATGTCCATTCAATTATTATTGTGAGAAAATAAAGAGTCCTCAAAAATAGAACCAAATACATTATGGTGGCCCCCATCAATGCATCACAAGAAAATGAAATGGAACCTTTTTTTAGTTGTGGATTTTAAAGATAAATTTTTTTTCTTTTGGGTGGGTGGGGTGTTGGAAATGGAAATGTCATAACTATGCATGAGTAAAGGATAATAGTGTTGTTGCCTGTTTGTAGCACAATAGTTCCTGATTTGTATGTTCTTTAATCATAACTAAATAAATGGAGTTTTTTTTTTAACCTCCAGGAAAACCAACAACCTCTTTCATAGTCTCAGCCCTTTAGGTGAGTACTTTATCGTTATCTGCTCACTGTGTAATAGCTCGCAAATTACAAAGAAGATGTAAACCGCAATAGGCAAGCCTCATGTAATGAACTCATGATTGAGCGGTAGACGTAGGTTGAATTCTATCTCAGGTTGTGGGAGACCCTCCTCCCAACCACTCAACAAGTGTGTATTTGGTGGGAAAGGAAATGTTTTCCAGAAAAATAAGTAGACTTCTTACTTATTTTCTTGTGTTTGGTATCTAAGCAATACATATCATCTTAAAAGCATTGTATATAATCTAAACAAATACTCTGAGAGGTACGGTGGGATAAAGATGAGATATGTTAGAGAAAGTAGAGAAGACACAATTATGGAATATCACTTGGAGAACTTATTTTTTTACTCTATTTGGCTATTTCCATTAGGGTAGTCATTTTTCTTATTTAAACGAACTTGTTTTCGTAGATAAAAATGTCTTCTAAAAGTTTTGACCAACCAAACATGAAAAACGAAACGAAAAATATATTTTAGAAAAATAAGTGAATTTCTTACTTATTTTCTTGCGATTGGTATCTAAGTAATAAATATTATCTAAAATTATTTGTATATAATCTAGACAACTACCGTGAGACGTGGGGATGGGATAGGGGAGACACGGGGTGGATGAAGTTAAGGTGTGCTGAAGAGTAGAGAGAACACCATCACTATGAAATGTGCCACTTGCGAAATTTGTTTTTGCATCATTTTCAACAGGGAAGTCATTTTCTTTAAGGAGTTTGCTTTCGTAAAATAAAATATTTTTCAAAATTTTTGATGAACCGAACATAAAAAAAGTTGAGAAATGGTCTGCGCATCCGGGGAATCGAACCCCGGTCAGTACCGTGGGAGGGTACTATGATACCACTACACCAGATGCGCAGCTTGATAATGACTAATACTATAAATTAAAACTATATCTCTTCCATATAGATAACATCACCAATGAATACTAATCGAAAGCGGTCGGAAATGAGTACCTATTCCTTGTGGAAATCGAATCCGTAATTAAAATACGATGTCTCAATCACCAAATAACGAAGGCTCAAGCTTTGATGGACTGAAATGTGTTGAGCTAATAAATAGGCGGATTAACGATCGTTCCAAACTTGAATGAGCCGGACGAATCATCTTTCTATGGGCTAATATTGTCATTCCTAACTGTATTACTCTCTCCATCACATATGAGTTGTTCAGTTTCTCCTTTACACACTTCTTAAGAAATGATAAATTAAAACTATATCTCTTCCATCTAGATAGCTAGCAAGTCTCACTAATGAATACTAATCGAAAAACGGTTGGGAACGAGTACCTATCCCTTGTGGAAATCGAATCCGTAATTAAAATGCGATGTCTCAACCACCAAATGACGAAGACTCAAGCTTTGATGGACTGAAATGTGTTGAGCTAATAAATAGGCGGATTAACAATGATTCCAAACTTGAATGAGCCGGACGAATCATCTTTCTATGGGTTAATATTGTCATTCCTAACTGTATAACTCCTCCATCACATATGAGTTGTTCAGTTTCTCTTTCACACACTTCTTAAGAAATGATAAATTAAAACTATCTCTTCAATTCTAGATAGCTAGCAAGTCTCACTAATGAATACTAATCGAAAAACGGTTGGGAACGAGTACCTATCCCTTGTGGAAATCTAATCCGTAATTAAAATACGATGTCTCAACCACCAAATGACGAAGGCTCAAGCTTTGATGGACTGAAATGTGTTGAGCTAATAAATAGGCGGATTAAAGATGATTCCAAACTTGAACGAGCCGGACGAATCATCTTTCTATGGGCTATCCATCACATCTGAGTTGTTCAGTTTCTCTTTTACACACTTCTTAAGAAATGATAAATTAAAACTATATCTCTTCCATCTAGGTAGCAAGCCTCACCAATGAATAATAATCGAAAAGGCGGTCGAAAATGAGTACTTATAAGGGATCGAACCCATTTTCGACATGAAAAGAAGATGTATTAACCGCCAAACGATGAAGGCTCAACTTTTGATGGATTGAGCTAATAAATAAGCGCATCAATTGGATAAATTATATTTTTATGACTGATTTTGTCATCCCTAACTTTTTAGGACAACTATTAAAAGAAAAGTCGAAGTTTACAAAATTTCACGTTTAGTTGTTTCATAATCAAAGTTTAAATCTTCGATTCTGAAGTTCCAAACTATTAACATCGAACATCAAACTTAATGCAATTCAAATTCAAACTTCAGATGGCAAAGGCAGATTCAGAATTTCAATTTTATCGATTCAACCTTTAAGGTTTTTAATATTGGATTCATTATGTTTTTAATGTTATGAATTCATATCTATTATTTATTATTATTTCAATGAATTTTTATACATAAATTTATATTTCACATCGAAAATATTGAAGACAGATAATATATAGTGTTGTAGCATTCTATCTGCCCCAATTGAACGTCAAAGCATAACTTCATACTTGAATATCTGAAGTTGTCCTTTCAACAAATTAATATACAGAGTATTAATTAATTGATAGACACTGTATAAGTAATTTCATAAACTGGAAGTAATTAATTTAGTTAAGGGGGTCTCGAGAATGATATAATTATGTGTTTTCTTATTAGAGAAAAAAAAAATCACTTCCTTCGTTTTATTTTATGTGTCATCTTTTGATCAGTACTGAGTTTAAGAAATAAGTAAAGATTGAAGTTTACCAAATTGTCCTTTCTAGAAAAGTAAAAAGAAAAAAGAAAAAGGAATATTATCTTTAAAATTAAATGGGACCAATAAAGATAAAAGAAGAATTGTTCCTTTAATAAGTTACCAAATAAAAAAAAGTGACATTCTTTTTCAGACGGATCAAAAAAATATATATATCATATAAAATGAGACGGAGGAAATATATTTTTTTTATAGCGTCACCAGAACCTTCTACACATCGCCAGAAAACTATTCATCCAACTATAGTGTAAATGTGTAACAATTAATACTGTAAAATTTACTCCTCATTTCTAAAATACTTATCATAATTTTTTTTGAGAGTCGAAGAATATAAATTTTAATTAATATTTTAAGATGTAGTTTTTCATCATATTGATGTTAGTAAAATTGTAACTTATAGTACTTTATATATAATTTTTGAATAATCAAATTTTAGTTTTAAAATATTAAATTAATTTAATCTATTTTAACTTTAAAAATTAATCAAATTGACTCTCGAGAAAAATGAAATGTGACAACTATTTTGTAACGGGAGGAGTAGTTACTAGTAGTAAATCTTATTAATTACAACATTGTCCATTACTCTCTCCGTTCACTTTTACTTGTCACTTTTTGACATGATACATCTATTAAAAAAATAATTATTGATATAGCTATTTTACCATACTATCCCTATTAATTGATGTTTAGAGTAATATATCTTGAAAATAGTTTGAAGAATAAATAGGATAAAATAAGGAAAAAAAATTATTTTTTCTTAATATGTAAAAAGTGACAAGTAAAAATGAAAATCCAATTAGAAAAATAATAATTCATTTACACTGCAAGGTGTTTTTAACATGTCATTTATGTTTCAATCGGAATTTGATGTATATAATCGAAGAAAATGACATTTTTTATTTGATTAACTTAATTATCTAACCGTACTTAAAAATACATTGCAAAATTTTCTTCAAACTTCGAATCGAAAAATATATAATAAAAATATTTTTATCATGTGTTCAGATACACGTTCGACTAAATTCTTGTCCTTTTCTAGAATCTTATTCCAGAGAATTCTATTCTCTACCATCTTTAATTATTATCAGATAAGAATAAGAATAAGAATAAAACAAACCGCTAACAAATACCCTTTATTTACTTTGCCTTTTCATCAAATATCATAAACAAATATATTATTATTATTTTCAAAAAAAAAAAAAGAGAGAGAGAGAATTTTGAATTTCAAGAATTGCAAAAATGGGAGAAGAGAAATCAGTGATGGTGGTTGGAATAGAAGATAATCAACATAGTTTTTATGCATTGGAATGGACTTTGGATCATTTTTTTACTAATTATAATTCTTCTAATAATAATTCACCTTTTAAACTTGTTTTAGTTCATGCTAAACCTACTCCTGCTTCTATCATTGGTCTTGCTGCTGGTCCTGGTATGTCTTACTAAGTATTATTATTTTTTTCGTTACGTTTCATTTTATATGACGGTGTTTGATTAGACGTTGATCAGTTTGAAAAGTACTCTAAATACTCGTGATTTTGGGTGTGTTTGGAGTGGCCTAGCCACATATGTATATGTATTTGAGGGGGTGTCAATCGACACTCCTTGGTCGAAAAATTATATTATAGAGTTAGGTAAAAATATTTTTCTATTATATTGATACCCTTTGGCTCTAAATTCATGTGTCATAGCACTTTTAAAGTTAAATAAAAATCTTATATTGTTCTTTTGAAACCAACTAAAAAGGAAAAGTAATCATATGAAATGAAATGAAACAAATAGGGTATTCTTTTTGCATGATGAAGTATATACTCATTTAGGAAATTAATTTGACTTACTAATATAAAATAGTGTCAAACAGAAAAGGTGTCATATAAATTGAGACGTAGAGAATCATCAGCTCGAAAAATGTCAAAAATATATAGTATTGTGCCTTGATTTCCTATTTGATGAATTGCAGGCAGTGTGGATGTTTTTTCAGCCATAGAGGCTGATTTGAAGAAGATTGCTGCAAGGGTTACAGAGAAATCTATGGAAATATGCAATGCAAAATCTGTAATTATATTCTTCTTTTCTTTTTTTCGAGATAACGGTCGAAAACACACATGAAATATCACTTTTTTTGCGAGTTTCATAACTGTCAAGTGTTTGTGTTTTCTATCTGAACTGGCTAACTGTCACCAACTATTTTGTCAAAACACATCTCGAAGCTGACTAGACAGCGTGTGACAACTTAATTTTCCCATAAAATTTCGTCCGCATGGCAGATGACTTATTGATTTTGAAGTGTGTTTTGATAAATAGTTGGTGATAGTTTAGGTATGAAACTCGCAAAAAAAATGATACCTCAGATATGTTATAAATTGATTAAAAGCGTTTTGAAGGGCAAAATTGAGCAATTTCGAATAGTACACGAGCAAATTTAAACGTTTTTCTTTTTTCGTTTTTTGTATAAAACATTGATTCTACTTGATTGATTTTTTAAAACATTTTGCAGGTGACTGATGTTCTAGTTGAGGTTGTGGAAGGTGATGCTAGGCATGTCCTTTGTGAAGCTGTAGAGAAACTTCATGCCTCTATTTTAGTTGTTGGTTGCCATGGTTATGGAGTTATAAAGAGGTAAAATATTATTTTCTCTCTACTAGATTAATTTAATTTTAATGCGCTGACGGTGTATAGCGTTTACTTGTTGATGATAGTTCAGCTATGGTAACTGAGCAAATTGACTAAATAACGTGTTATAATTAGTGAAAATGCATTTGGTCGTGTCGAACTTGTTTACACTGTCAGTACATAGAAGTTGAATATAATGACTAACAACATGTTTTTTTCTCGTCTTGGGGTGGAAGTATAGCAATTGAACAAAGACTCTGAGTTATATACATACAACAAAAACAAACTCGGTGTAATTCTACAAGTGGGTCTGAGAGTTTTTCGATTGACCCTCAGTAATCCTCCTCCTTTATTCAGGCTTGGGACCAACAACAATGTGAGACCTCAGGTCTCACAGAAACAAAAACAAACTCGGTGTAATCTCACAAGTGGGTCTGGGAGTTTTTCGATTGACCCTCAGCAATCCTCCTCCTTTATCCAGGCAAAGTTACTTGAGTTATATACATGAAAGTGCAAAATGATTATACCCTATTATAACACGTTGGTTACAATTTTTATCGAGTTATAATGTTTATCATATAGGTTTTCGCGATGACCTTATAAGTGGTCCAATGGTGTGTACAAACCTATTGACACCGTCATTGCTTAGAACTTAAACTCATTATTGATTGTGCAGGACTGTTTTGGGTAGTACAAGTGACTATTGTGCTCATCATGCCCACTGCAGTGTGATGATTGTGAAGAAGCCAAAGATCAAAACTTGAATTTTTTCTACATGGTTTCAAATTCCAGTCCTAGTGAATGTGTTTTAAAGACTACAAATATGTGATCAATTTCTTTAACTCCAAGAGGAGGAAAGGAAACTCAGTTGCTTGTGTGTATTTATTTGATTTCTCAACTCTCAGTATCTATACTTTTATAAGGTTGTAGTAGTTGTGTAACATGTTGTAAAAAACTCCATAGTCTTGTGTAGTGAAACACAATGTTATGTATGAAATAAGATTCAAAAAGCAGTGTATGAGCTAGCCACATGACAAATACATCATGCTTGTGTACAAACTTCTTGTGGAATTAGTAGAGCTTCATACTCAAAAGGGCTCTAGTCATATTTTCAGTAGAAGCTGTTTACAATTGAATTCAATTTTGATCATTATTTT
This sequence comes from Capsicum rhomboideum, assembly GCA_031232105.1. Classification (NCBI taxonomy): domain Eukaryota; kingdom Viridiplantae; phylum Streptophyta; class Magnoliopsida; order Solanales; family Solanaceae; genus Capsicum; species Capsicum rhomboideum. The sequence continues at coordinate 143,816,395 of CP124713.1, forward strand.
CATCTCCTTAATTGAAGGGGAGCCGTGGAGTAACTGGTAAAGTTGTTGTCATATGACTAGGAGGTCACTGGTTCAAGCCTTGGAAACAGCCTCTAACAGGAATGCAAGGTAAGGCTGCGTACAATACACCCTTGTGGTGGGATCCTTCCCCGGACCCTGCGCATAGCAGGAGTTTTAGTGCATCGGGCTGCCCTTTTATTTTCATCTCCTTAATAGAGCAGAAAAGAAGGAAGGGTTGTTCAGGAATTGTGACATCTGAATTGTGACATTTTCTCATTGGGGCATGGAATGGATACAACAGCATACCTAACTCCACAAGTAGAGTCTGGAGAGGATGCACAGCCTCTTACCCCGACCTTTGTGAAGGTAGAGAGTTTGTTTCTGAAAGACTCGACAAAGTCCATAAAACCTTAATCGTTCGATGAACAATTCGATGTGAGCCTGCTCCTCTGCATTATAAATCATATTATAGAACATGTGTGGAAACAAAAACCTATTGTTGTTCAAACAAAGTTGATAGTTATATAGGGCAAGGGGCTACGAGTTCTCAACAAATGCCGCAACGCCACCAGCAAAACAGAAACAAATCAAGAAAAGAACATAAAGCCATAGAGTGCAAACAATGTCATTACATAAATAGCATTCACCTGCAGGAAGGAAACAACAAATTCTGCGAAAATCCGAAACATAGTTACTGGTTCTTACCATCATACATGCTGCAAAAGGTCTTTATCAATACTAAAATACTGCAATCTTTCAAAGTCAGATAGAAGTAAAAGTTTACAGTTTAGTTCTAATTTGGTCTATGAACCAAGAAATTCAAAAGCCATTTCATCTGACTTCTTATAGTTAACAGTGACACCAACAGCTCAACTGATCTTTTCAGGCACAACAGCACTCTCAATCTCAGCAACTGCAGCAACAGCTTAATCCAACACAGCTCACCTGTAAAATTTGTAATCAAAAGTCAACAAAATAGTTATGGTAGGTTACGCCTCGAGTAACCCAATGAATGTCCATTAATCTACAAAAAGCCAGATGAGCAAGAGGACCTTGACAAACTCCCACTGCGACTGCTGCTGCGGCTCCTGCTCCTGCTCTGGCTTCTCTTGGAATTGCGTGGTTTTGGGCTTTTGCTCCTGCTCTGGCTCCTCCTGGGATTGCGTGGTTCTGGGCTTTTACTCAGGCTCTTGCTTCTCCTGGAAGTGCGCGGTTCTGGGCTTTTACTCAGGCTCTTGCTTCTCCTGGAATTGCGCGGTTCTGGGCTTTTACTCAGGCTCTTGCTTCTCCTTGAATCGCGAGGTTTTGGGCTTTTGCTCGCACGCTTTGGGCGCTGTGACCAATTCAGTCAAATATAAAATGCCAACAAACAAAGAGAGGATTCCAAGGAAAAAGAGAACCATATAACTTAATACAAATATAGGAAGACAAAATGGTTTGGTTCTTCCACCAGATTCAATATTCCAGGTCTCCATTTTATTTTAGAAGAGATATTTGACTTACAGATGGTACTGGGGATCTGGATCTTGATGGAGATCTGCAAAATGTCCAGAAACAACTCAATTTAATATCCAACATTCTGCTTAACAAGTTTCATCCAACTGCCTTGGTGCCACTTCCACGTCGGAGTGACCATAATCAAAGTAGATAAGCAGAAACCCGTAATCCACCATCCCAAAGAGAAAATAATGACAAGTATGAAGCCATGCAAGTTACCTAGTTAAGGAAGAATTCTAGTCAATAATTTAAGTTTGTACTGTTTGAAGACCAATTAACAGGAAGTGAAAGAACCAATTAGCGTCTTATTAGCTTGGCAGATGGCGAACCCAAAATTCAAAGTGAAGTTAGTATGCCAGTCCAGCTTGACCATCAAAATCCATGATCTTCTTGTTCCCAATCTAGCATCGATGGACATTTCATGATGCTCATTAGAGGAGAGACACCATAAAAGATTCCGAAGTTGCCATCTAGAAAACAGCATACCTCCACAACAAAATTTGTTGTAGGCAAGACCATATCCACTCAGGATCCTAATATGCGTTCCAAGATCCTCGTATATATCCAATATCTAGAAAAACCAACAATATGATTTCTCATATTTACAAAGGAAATAATAAAAGATTGTACCTTTACAACACAGAATATTTTCTGATGTTTCCAAAATGCAAAAGTAACAAGAAGCATTAGGATAACCAACTTCTAAATCCAACATCCAACAACTATTTTGTTTCTACTAGATTCTGAAACGCAGTATAAAGGCATGTTTTCATAACTGAATGACCAATTGACCACACATTTAGATGCAGAAGTTGCAATGACAGTTAGAAAATCTGAACGCCTTGGTTAAAAAGAACAAACAGTGCTATTCACAGAGAACAGATGTACAGGACTCTTAAAAGGTGCAGAGCACTATGAAGTTCCGTAACTTGTTTGGTCCATCAAATGGTTTGATATTGTTTTCAAGTTCAAAGATATCCATCACCCTGAAGCAGAATGAATTTTTTTGGATTAGGACACCCTGAAGCAGAACGAAATTAACACTAGGTCTCTATGCCACCCAAAAAAAGAAAATGCAGAGTTATACCTTCCCATAGTATCAGGCCTCTTGAAACTACAATATGAGACTTATCAGTCACCCACTGAGTCACTGCACATTTATCTAGGATCTTGACAAATTTCAAAAAAGGTTCACTTACAATTTCAAAAGGACAATATGCGTGCGCGTGTGTGTGTGTGTGTGTATATATATATATATATACACACACACACGCGCACGTGTGTGTGTGTGTGTGTGTGGAAAAAAGAACACTGTTGTGGGACCAAAACTTTCCAGATCTATTGTAAATAATATACAACCAAACTAATGCCTTCTCGCATGCATCAAAAAGTAATGGGAAATAATTAAAATAACTTTTTAGATGAGCTTTGCAATTTGAATTTGTCCCAAAAAAAAAAAAATTGAGCAGGATTTGAATTTGTCAAATTTACAAGCAACTTATGGGAAAATGTGAAATCAGTCACATTGCAAAACAACTTTTGCTTCACGGCCATCTCATGTCAACGACAATACACAGTCTAGTCAAGATTCGGGGTGCTAGAAACAAAGTGTTCAGCTGCTTGCCCACTAAATGAATGAGGTGCAAGATGCAACAGTTAATTCGCAGGTACCTCTCACAATGGAAAAATTAAAATGATTCAAATCAACTGATAGTTAAATACAAGGACTTACATAAAAACATATATTAACCTTGTACTAGATGCTACTTTTACATAACCTGCCCCAACATCAAAATGAGTAGCATATAATCAGCAAAGAAGGTTACCTTGACACAGAGCGTCCTTTTAACCCAGAACGGGGCTGAGAAGAGACAGATCTAGAACGAGATCTTGCACGCTTTGATGATTTAGCTTTAGGAGATTTGCTGCTAGGAAAGAGAATAGCAATGAGATCCATAGTAGCATTAAAAAGTGAAGTAACTGGCTATAAAATCTGCAAGCAATATTATCCACACCTTCTGCTCCGGCTACGACTGTAACTTCGACTGCGGCTACGGCTACCATTCTTTCCTCTCGAGAAAGAACGACTGCGGCTGCGGCTTCTAGAATCATGTTCTTTCACCTACATAAGATGGAGCAATATAGTATAAAATAACAAAAGAAAAGGCATTAAACAGCCTATATAACCAAAGTATTTGAATTATAATCACTTCATACTCGAATTGTTGAACGAGAAAAAGCATTCCGAAACTCCGATTCATCAAGTTTTTTTATCTACACACAAAGAGCATTAATTGCACTTGTTAGTTGAGCACAAGCGTATTTCAAATATCTTGAGCTGAAGTTAAGGATAACATATAGAATTTTTTTAAAAAAAAAAGATGACTTACAGCATATTTCATGTCGTCATAGTTGGTATAATCCACAATCCCAGTGGTACCTGAAGAGAAAAAACAGTTGTTAGTGCACCATCCGCCATAAAAGATTTAGCTACAGAGAGTAAATTCACAAGTCATGACGAGATTAGGGTGCTTGACACAATGAAATTGAGTAGAAGCACAAGAAAATTATTTCAAAGAGAATGCATCACACATTTGATATACAGAAAATAAGAGAAATCTGCAGCACAATACTTTCAACCGACACTTAAACTGCTCAGCTAGACCTTCGGGCCATTTTAGTCACAAGCACAACCTTGAACTATCCAATTAGTCTCAGCTGCCCTATATTTTGAGTGACAAATCACCTTTTTAAATCCCATACTTTAATAATTAGGGTAAAATTAAACTCAACTATAAAATTCCTACTGTAGTATCAGAAACAATCTTTGCCATCTGTCTATTATTAACGCTGTCAACTTTAAAGGCTCTAGTATATTCATCCTGGTAAAATGATGACAATTTTCTATGTAAAACCTAAATAGCAAGCTAAATGAAACAATTAAAGGGAAGGGAAAAAGAGAGCTTCCTGCATGATCTGACACTAAGTTCAGCTAGAGTAACTTCAAAAGATTGAAAAGCATTTCTAATCCCTAAATGTAAGAGTAAAATATCAGACCCCAATCTATTTTCCTTCTCGGTGGCAATCAGCTAATGTATTTGACGGAAAAGTTGCCACATCCCCACCAAGAAAGAGAACATTACAAACATGTCCTTGTATTTAACACCTTGCAATCAATGCATGGAAAATAGGAGCACTTGTTACTGAAACTGTAGAAGAGCTTAACTATAACTAAGAATGGTAATTTACAAATTTAAGGGCTTGCTCGTAATTCGAATTTCATAGTAAGCTGATGCTATAAACGCTCCAAATGATGCAAGAACAGAGTACAAAGCTGGACAGTGCAAATGTTATGGAAGAGCAAAGAAAAACCCCACGTCAGAACAAAGACATCTTGCAAAAGGCTATACCCTAATGCAACAGATGTTTTATCTGTGAAAACAGTTGTGGAACTGCAAGACACTTATTACTGCATTCCTAACACATGAGGCAGATCTGGACTTTATTTTTAAATCTTTTGGGCATACTATGGATACAGCACAAACAGTTTGGAAGTGTTAAGTGTCCCACGTTAGTTGAAGGAATGGAGGGCTATCTCCTTATATGGTCTTGGGCAGACCTTCATCTCATGAGCTACCTTTTAGAGTTTGAGTAGGGCCCTATTGTCCACCTTCTTAACATGGCATGGTATCAGCCAGATCCATTCCTATAATTGGCATATCTAATGTTAAGCCCCATATTATATTGTCCACACACCAGATGTTCCGTCTTGGGCCTGTGAGCGTTAAGTGTTATTCCTTGGTCGAGAAAATGAGTTGTCCTCCGTATATGGTCTTGGGCAATCCTTGATTAATGAGCTAACTTTTAGACAGAGTTAAGTGCAATGCCTATCCTAAAAGTGCTTTGAAGTAAGAACAGGGGCAGGCATATACGCCATAAAATAAAGATGTTTATGAAACTAGGTTTTTGCTGTGAAATGCATGATGTAGATGATTTAATCCTCATGAACCTTATAAAATCTTTACTATAATTGTAAGAAAAATGGTCCATTTTTTTGTTATACATTTAGCATTGTACTCATTAAAAAGGGGAGCTCTGCTATAACTAAGTATATTACAAGTGCCTCATCGAGTTATCGTAGATACTTTAAGAATCTTTAGTATCATTTTCACCAGTACTGCAATTATACATCTGGGTAACTAAGTATATTAACAAGTGCCTCATCCAGACATGTATCAACATTAATTCTATATTAACAAGTGCCTCATCCAGACATGTATCAACATTAATTCAAAGAGTGAGGAATACAGAGGTAAGCACAAGACGTAAGCCAACATGAAAATGTAAAAAATAAGCTCTCTTCTTCCTTCTATCTTCTCCTTTTCGTCCATGGAGCTCCCACTTATCTCTCCAACAATGCCCCAAAAAACGACTGATCTACTCTTCTACACCACCTGGGTTGAATCATTAGTGCCATCCCTCAATCCCACACAAGGATTTCTTTTAGATTTTCCTCATTTTTCTATTTTTCTGCTCTATTTTCTTTTTCCTTACTATTTTTTTTTTACTTAAGAATTCCCCCTCCAATTTTTTCTGTAACTTTTTTCATTTACTTTTTCTTGATGTAATACTCTTTTAACTTTCTGTTGTTCTTTCTTGTTTTATTATATTGCTATGGCCCCAAAAGAGAACACTCATATAGCTTTCTGACTTGAACGGATGAAATTATGTTTTGAATGATGATGTACAACTATAAACTTCAGCCAAAGGATATAATATATCAACCCTGGCCAGGATTAGTAATATCACCCAGAATCCCATTCCAACTGAGGGACGATGTCACTTTATCCAACCAAGTTGGCTAAACATTACAGTATAAACTAAGCCAAAAGTCATCAAATATATACTCCATGCAACTTACTGCAGCCAGCAGTTTGTACTCTCAACCCAATAGCCCAAAACTTTCTAACCAACATGCCCTGATATCATTTATTCAGAGATCATAGAATAAAATTTGGTTTTGATTCGGTCTGAAAAGATGATACTAGCTGCTATAAGGGGTGGAAAAGACACTTGAAGACCCAATGATGAACCACTGTTACATTCAACAAAAAAAGATTTAAGAAAGGATTCTACTTTGAGAAAGCCCTTGTACTAGCATTATGAAAGATAATCTGCTAACTCAAGACTCTAAGTTTTACATTCAAGTTATTAGCAAATAAATTGCTATTTTCAATTTTCATATCAAAAGATCATAATCCTACTTCTCCCATCCTGTCCCAAAGAGAAAACCCGAAAGAAATACGGAGAAAAGAAAAGAAGAGAAAGGGGAGCGGAGCTATAGAGACTTGACTCTTTATTTACCAATATAGGTTCCTGATATAGGCAAGCCTCTTTGGTACTAGTAAAAACAAACCTTTATACAACCCAAAATATAAACAATAGGAGCATAAAACTAGTATCTGCTGTCTATCATCTTACCACTCCCCTCACGGAAAACTTGTGAGAAACAAACATCCCCAGCTCGACGCATATGATCCTACATAAGAAACACAGGCTAGAAGATAAATATTGGAGGAGGAGGATCACTTTAAACCATGGTCCTCATAATTTACCACTCAAGACACCACTCACCTTGAGATCCTGCCAGGACGCTGAATGGGGCAATCCGGTAACCAAAACTGAAAATAAACAAGTGAATTAGATCAGAAGGCATGAAATGCAGTAGAGAGTGCTAGACAACCACATCAATAATAAACATGCCTCGATACTCGGTACGCTTGGGCGCTCCAAATTTGTGATTATTACGGCCACTATTATTGCCACTATTATAACGATCATTTGACGATGAGTTACCAGCACCACGCCCACCATGTGCAAGTTCAACCTGTGTAAATATACACAATATGTAACAATTTCAAAAAGCTTAAGCAACTCAAAAAAAACTATTTAGCATTCAGGTGTCTAATATGTATTAGATGTGTTAACTTGCCTTGTAAGACAAACTAGCATTGAAAAGAAATAGACCTGAATAAAGTGGAATGGATACAGATGATTTATACAACTGATCCAAACTAATTTGGGACAAGCATTTAAATGAAGAAATATAATAGTTTAGGTGAAACGTTAAGGTCAACGAAAATGCAATTAAGACATGAATTGGATATCCTGATTCAGAAAAATGCAAGTCACACATATAGTTGATTCATATGAGTGTGTCGTATATGCTGTTAAGAGATGTCGTATATGCTGTTAAGAGATTACTAACCCTCAAGCGATGCCCATCAAAATCATAGCCATCACGCCCACGAATAGCATCATCAGCATCGCGAGCCTCTTCAAACTGTTAATATTTCCAGCAAAACGATGTCAAAACAGCTTAGAATTTGAGAAGGGAATATCTAATGAAATTCATTTTAGCCAGTGCAGCTAAAACTCACCTCAACAAAAGCATAACCAGGGGGTCTTGGTGGAATTTTCAGATCAATATGCGCTATTGGGCCATACTATAATCACACACCACACACATTTAAGTTTAGAAATTAAATAAACTGGACATTAGTAAATGACATCCAACAAAAGTATGAAGCTAAGTGTACTACACATACCTTGTAGAACAAATCCTCCACTTCTCGCTCCCGAATATCACCAGGAAGATTACCAACATAAATCGTCCTGCTTGGACGACTCATTGTTCCTAAAAAAGTCAAAAAGAAAAATAACTTACAATTAAAACCCACCTGAGAAACAATTTTTTTATAAAATCAAAAAAGAACTTGAGTCACAAAAACAGAACTTGAGCAACCAAACTGGTGCAATCACATACATATAAGGTGTGTTTGGTATGGGGAAAACATTTTTCAGAAAACGTCAACATACCCAACATAATCCCACAAGTGCGGTTGGGGAGGGTAAGATGTACGGAGACACAAGGGTAGAGAGGTTGTTTCGGTAGACCGTCGGCTCAAAAGAACGAAAAAAGAGACATGATGCAAGAAAATATGACAGTACCCTAACAAGATACAAAGCAACTAAAACGGGAAATCCAGAAAGACCAGGCAGACAAGATGGAATCAGCTAAAAAAGGAAAAAAATGTAAAGTAGAAGATACTACTTAAGTACTTAACATACTAGCCCCTATCTCCCCCACCTAAAGGTGCTACAACGATCGGCTATCTACTAACCTTCTATCCTAATTCGACCCTCCAAATCTTCCTCTCTAGGGTTATGTCCTCATGAAGCTGGAGATGCGTCATGTTTGTTTGGTCAAAAGTTTTGGAAAATATTTTTTAGGAAGGGAAAAACAAGTTACACAAGTGGCATTCCACATTGATGGTGTCCTCCCCCCTTCCAACACACCTCATCTTCACTCCCACCCCTTGTAGCCCTATCCCCATCACCCCACACCCCCACCACACATATTGTTTGTTAGATTATACACATACTTTTAGAATAATATTTTTAACTTGAGTACTAAGCACAAAAACATAAGTAAAAAACCACTTATTTTCCTAGAAAACATATTCCATAGAACACAACAACAACAACATGCCCAGCGAAATCCCACAAGTGAGGTTTGTGGAAGGTAGAGTGTATGCAAACCTTACCACTACCTCGTGGAGGTAGAGAGACTATTTTCGAAAAACCCTCGGCTCAAGTGCAACAAATCTAAGTACATAGAAGAAGGAAACAGTGAAAAAAATATAGCAACTAACAAGAGAAACAATGCAATTTCTACAAGAAAGAAACAAGAACAACATCAAAATAGTTCGATAATCGAAACAAAATAAACAATAAACTATGATAGCTATCACAAGCAAGGACTACGATACTACAACTAGTAAACGACAAAAACCAACAAGCTTAAACCCTCGAAAAGCAAGACAACACTCCTACCCTACTAACTTTCTACCCTAATACGCGTCCTCCCCACCCTCCTATCTAAGATCATGTCTTAGATAACCTGAAGTTGCGTCATGTCCTGTCTAATCACCTCTCCCCAATACTTCTTCGGCCTACCTCTACCTCTTCTCATACCTGCTATATCTAACCTCTCGCACCTCCTCATTAGGGCGTCTGCACATTGACTCTTCACATGTCCAAATCATCTCAATCTCACATCCCTCATCTTGTCCACCACAGAGGTCATTCCCACCTTATCTCGAATATCCACATTCTTATTCTTATCGTACCTATTATGCCCACACATCCACCTCAACATCCTCATATCCGCAACATGCATCTTCTGAACATGGGAGTTTTTGACTAGCCAACACTCTACCCCTTACAATAAAGTTGGTCTAACCACCACCCTATAAAGCTTCCCTTTAAGTTCTGATGGTATCTTTCTATCACACAAGTCTCTGGAGCAAGCCTCCACTTCATCCACGTTGCACCAATTGCATATATTTTCCTTAATACGAACACACCCACAACGGGTGCACAATTGCATACATATAAACAAGTAAACAACATACCCAGTGTACTCCCACACTTGTGGTCCGGGGAGGGTAGTGTATGCAGAACACATAACACCACAATTTGAAAAAAGACAATATAGACATAAAAGTTGCTACAAGCATGAAATTATTCTAACCCAATCCAACCCCACAACAAAATTAGGACAAAATGTTATTCCCCAAAAAAAAAAAAAAAACTCAGCATCATTACATACAAACATAATGTATATCTACCCTTTTTTATAACCGTAGTATCCGGGCCCTCTTGCACGCACCACAACTAATTCATTCCATGGGATACCTTACACCTCCCACCAACTCAACTAATGTATATATTCTTTATTAAACTATTTTAATTTGTATGTTAGACTGCTTCGATACTAGATCTACCTCTAAACAACATTTTAACTAAATTGAAATACATTTTTCCCTGGGCAAAAATGAGCAACAAATGGAAAAAATAAAAAATAAATAAATAAATCATCATCATACCCGGTGTATTCACACCAGGTGGGGTCTGAAAAAATAAATAAATAAATAAAAATACTTCTCATCTGTTCCTATAGATTTAGTTGACGTGCGCAAAAATTCGCCCGGACACCACGGTTACGTACCTTGTAGAAGATTTATGAACGATGAAAAAAATACAGAGCGATTGGAGGAGGAGGAGAATTTTCGAAGGTTAGGGTTTTAAAGGATGTATATAAAGGGTTGAGAATTGACATTATAAATATCTTCTTCATGTTGTCAATCTAATGGGACACGTCACCTTCCAAAAGTACTATTCCTTCCTTTCCGATCCCTCCGTTCCTTATTAGTTATCATATTTACTACAAATAGAGATTTACTCTATTTTTAAAAAAATGATCTATTTTAACTTATCATAAAATTTAAAAAAAAAAAAGATTTTAAAATATTATGGTCATAAATTAAAATTATATCAAATATATCAAAATATTCTTTAATTTTGTGGTATGAACATGTCATGTGGAAAGTTGAAAATAAAAAGTTGCTAAAAAAGAAAAAAATCGTTCTTTTTTAAACAGACTAAAAAGGAAAGTAGGTTATTCTTTAGTATTCCTTAATAGTCCTTCCGTCCAACTTACTTGTCCACTTTATAAAAGTAATTGATAATTTATCTATTTCTATTTATTATATTTTTACCATTAAATACGATTCATTATCTAAAATTTACTTATATTCACAGGGATAATATGGTAAAATTATCCCTATTATTTACTGCTTCTTAATCCTTGTGTCAATCTGAAAGTGGACAAGTAGAGATGGATTGAAGGAATACTTGTCATTTCACAAAATCAAAGCATAATTAGTTGTTTGTTTGCACTTTTATCCTTAGTAATAAATACTGAGAGATATTAATATGGTGCAAAAAGAAGAAGCATTAAATAAAATGAGTAATAAATAAGGGTAATTTAGTCAAATTATCTTCTAGTTAATATTTTTCTTAAGAGGTGTTCAACTAAAATGGGTGACAAGTAAATAAGAATGAAGGGAGTACGTAGTCTTACTTTACATTTTTGTAAGAACTTTACTGGCTCGTTTGGTACGAGGGATAACTAATCCTGAAATTAATTTTAGAATGAACTTGTGTCATATTTGATTGGATAACTCATTCCGATATTGTAGTGTTATTTTTATCCTACCTTAAAAGTGGGATAACTAATCCTGGAATGATAAATCCCGAGATCACCTATTTCCCACCCGAACAACCCCTACTAGTTATTTCAATTTGGGGAAAAACTATTAGTGGAGGTTAAAACACATCTAAAGTATTTCAGTTTTTTTATTTTTGTGTTTAAATTATTAGGAGTGTGAGTTTTCTATTTGAATGATTATCAATTATCTATCAAAATACATTTTAACTATCAATAAATCATTCTTGCTACCTCAAATATCATCATCAATTCAGGTACGAAATCAAAATTGAACAACTGATAAATGTTTTAGGAAGTAGTTTGTGGTAGTTTATGTAGAAATTTTACACACCTAATAGTTCATTATAAAACTCAAAAAAACTTAACTACCTAAGTGTTTTTTTGATCATTAACTCAAAATATTATTCTCCTTCTGAATAGTTGTGTGGGATTTCTTTTATCGTTAATACATCCAATTTTATATTTTGAACGTGTTAACTTGTGTAATAAAAAAAAGCATTACGTAATTAGGCTGCATTTGTTTTTATTAAGATTCAGACGTCTGAATCTGAATGCACATCTGAATGATTAAGATGTTGTCTCTAGATCTGAAAACTAAATGATTAAGACTGTTTGTTTTCAACATCTGAATGTGCAAAATTTATTTATTTATATATATAATAAAAAATACAATTCAAAAAAAATTAATTGTATATTAGAAAAATATTTAATGTAATACAATAAAATTATTATTTGATTGAAAAAAAAAACATTTATGTCTGTTAGTGATAGTGACGATGGTTTGTAATGGTAGTGGTGGTGGTAATGATTGATGTTAGTGACTAGTGATGTTAGTGGTGACAGTTGTGATGGTTGGTATTGTAGTGACTGTTATGATGGTGGCGATTGGTAGTAGCAGTGGTGGTTGTGATGTGAAGTTGGTTGATATTAGTAGTTGGAGGGTGTTGATTGTGATGGTTGAAGATGTGTTGCTGGTAGTTGGAGATGTTGTTAATTGTGATGGTGGAGATGGTTGTTAGTAGAGATAGATTGTAGTGATGGTAGCGGTTGAAGTGGTGGTAGAGATGGCGACACCAGTAACAATGGTAGTGGTGGCCGAAGAATGTGTGGAGGTTGATGATGTGTTAGTCGTAGTTAGCGGTGGTGCTAGTTGTGATGGATGAGTTGATCGATAGTAGGAATTGGCCGGTAGTAGTTAATGATGGTGGTGGTGTTGACGTTGGCGGATATAATTAGAATAATGGAGGTGAAAGGTGGCGCACAATAGTAGTTTGTAGCGATATTGGTTGTCAATGGTGATTGTGATAGTAGAGGTGGTTGGTGGTGGCGGTGGATATAATTAGAATAATGGAGGTGAAAGGTGTGGTAGCGGCTCACAATAGTAGTTGGTAGCGATATTGGTTGTCAATGGTGGTTGTGATGGTGGAGGTGGTTGGTGGTGACGGTGGATATAATTAGAATAATAGAGGGGATAGGTGTGGTAGCGGCTCACAATAGTAGTTGGTAGCGATATTGGTTGTCAGTGGTGGTTGTGATGGTGGTGGTAGATAGTGGTGGTGGCAGAAGTGGTTAGTGGTGGTGATTGGTGATTGTGGATAAAGTGGTGGTGAATATTATCCAACATAAGAATACCTCTTAATGATATTAAGATTTGGTTTCAGATCTGAATGATTAAGACCTATTCAGACCTAAAACCTTAATAAAAACAAATGCACTTAATGGTCTGAAGTCTGAACCATTCAGATTCAGACCTCCATTAAGTGCAAACAAATGAGGCCTTAGTGGGAATTGTGTGGAGGACAAAATAATTAAAATCATAATTTAGTATGTCAAAAGTTTTTTTTTTTTATACCTAAACTTATTTAGTCACGTGCAAATAGAAGTGTCATTGATTTGCCAGTTTGATTCATGTGGTTTTTGAATTTTTATGGATTGGATCGGGCTAGACTACTATTTCGATGGACTTTGAAATGATTAGCTCAATCTATCTCTATATGAGGCGCATGTTGGATGTATTGAAATATCATTTTTAAATATATCAGTTCATAATATTTTTAATTAAAGTTCTAACTTTTAAATACAAAAATCTAAATATTTAATAAGTAACTTATGATAGTTTATGTAGAAAATTTGCACACCTAATAGTTCATTATAAAACTCAAAAAAACTTGGATACTCAAATATGTTTTTGATTATTAACTCAAAATATTATTCTCCTTCTTACTAGTTGTGTGAGGTTTCTTTTATCGTTAATACATCCAATTTTATATTTTGAATGCATTAACTTCTGTGATAAAAAGAAGCATGACATAATTAATGACAATTGTGTGAAGTAGGGGTGGGCATCCAGTCTTTCAGTTTGATTTTGTATTATTCGGTTTCGATTTTTCAGTTTTGGGTTTTGAAAATGTGCAACTCAATCCGAACCATAATAAATTTGATTCGGTTCGATTTTTTCTCTTTTCGGTTTGGCTTTTTTGGTTCGGTATTCCGTTATGTCAATATTTAATAGCATAGTCAAAGTTATATTTGCATGTTAGAATTGATGGAACTGCTCCAAGAATAGAGTTAGAACTTGAAGTTTGTGTAATAGTTCTACAAGCATCAGCAGATTTCTGTTGTTCCATCTTGATTATATTCATCCATATTGATGGATTTATAGCTAAATCTTTTAATAAAGAAGTCAAAGTTACCGAAGTGTTCATGCCAGTCAATGAAAAATTCTCATCAACATTAACTATAACACTAGATATAGTAGCAACACTAGTTGTTACTTGCTCCAATTTGCTAGTGTCATTGTCACTGCTATCTATAGCATAGTTACTACTCGTAATTGACAACCCATCAGTCCCTCACTCCCTCTATCCTCTAACCAACCTCCATTCCCAGTCGAGGAAGCACATAGACAACTTTAACCTGCTGGACGATCATGCCTCGCAGAAAAGACGTCGATAAATATGCAAAGCAGTGAGAATAAAATGGGGACAAGAAATGCAGGTGCAACGCGAAGAATAATATTGATAAATATACTTTCTAATATAAGTTACGAGCAAAGGTAATAATTAAATGGGCTGAAATTGTAAACTCAAACCCTAATTCTAAACTTAAATATTATATATGAATATAATATATATATATAAATCAGTTTTTTTGGTTTTCGGTTTTTATTCTTCTAAATCCGAAACCAAACAAAAAAACCAAAAAAAGTAAAATCTTAATCCGAAATCAAACCAAAAACACAAAAAATCAATCCAAATTAAAATTTAATTTGATTTGGTTTGGTTTTTCGGTTTAATCCAAATAATGCCCACCCCTAGTGTGAAGTACAAAATAATTAAAATCACAATTTAGTATGTCAAAAGATATTTTTTACAGTTAAACTTATTTAGTAACGTCCAAATAGAAGTGTCGTTGATTTGGCGAGTTTAATTTATGTGGTTTTTGAATTCTTGTGGATTGGATCGAGCTAGACCACTATTTCGATGGACTTTGAAATGATTAGCTCAATCTAGATCTACATGAGGCGCATGTTGGATGTATTGAAATATCATTTTTAAATATATCAGTTCATAATATTTTTTATTAAAGTTCTCTTAAATACAAAAATCTAAATATTTACGGGACAATAACATATAGCGTTGTTTCATCAAATCTAAAGTCCATAATTAAATTATTTCAATAATACTTCTTAAGTATTGATTATTTCAATACATATGATTGTTAATAATGGTTAACAATCCTGTTATGTAGCGTTTTTGTAATGATCTGATTTTCTGATTTATTATAATTTTAATTGCACATGGTGTTTTTTTGCTGAATTGCCAATCTTAACATAATTAGCTGCTTTTTAATTTAATTTTGGCTTCAAGTAGACATTTGGTTACAACTTTGTATCAACAAAGGTTGTGTCTTACATCTTTAATCTGAATCTATTATTGTATGCAAATATCTGGGGTATAACAATATAAGAAGTGATCTTGTTGAATAAGATGCAAAACGATTTTACAAAACTCAATTATTTTTACATTGTTGACATAAAGATGGCTTATATTACTCGAATCAAATAGAGACATTAGTAATACAACTAAATAGTTAATGAAAACAATATATATATATATATATATATATATATATATATGAATACACGACATGTATAACCAAAGTGTATAAGTAGTGTATACTTCGGCCATGTTGATAAACTAGTATTACGTTTAGCTTAAAAATTCTTTTTAAATTTTTTAGGTTTTCAAATTATATATTTTTTTTTTAAACAAAACAAGGTCGGCGGGCTTACTTGGGTTGGGCTTTAGAGTCTCTTCTTAAAAGAGCTTCAAAAATTTTAGCCCATCATTGTGAAACCATAGACTAGATTGGGTCAGCCAAGCATGCCAAACACATATTGAGGTGGAAAGTGCACGAATACCTTATTTTAATACCATCATTTAATAAAGCTTGGCATGCAATCTTAATTTGCATGAAATATCCAAATTGGAATAGCTACACAATGTTTGAATAGTAATACTATAAATGTTATAAAAACTTGATCACAAACTACGCAATTCGTCATCTACATAATTTATCAGAAAGCTTCATCAATAACAAGTTGCATAATTCAATGCAAATCATTATTGTGAGTGTCATTCAATGTAATTTTGTTCATCATTTGATATTTAATCAGAAATTTACAACTTGAAAAGAATAATCGATTATTTTTTTTGCATCGGATCAGTTGAACTATATATCAAAAACTTGACGTGCTTGGATTTTGTAATAATATAATTATGAATTCGTACTTAATACAATTTGATCATCAAAATGTAAACTATGCATAAAGTATCATTTGGTTGCAAGAAAAAAAATCAATTTATGTTCATTTGTCCGTGTTTGAGCTATTTTGATCATGATATGAATTGTACATGTCAAATTATGATGAATTCTATTATGATAGTGTGAGAATTACCATATTTAAGAGTGAGTTTGATCATGTATGTCTGATTTGTTTTGATCTTGATGTGAATTATGCATGAAAATTTAGATGAATTCGAACACGATAGATTGATATTCACGATACACAAAATAATCAAAAAATAAATAAAATCTAATTTACAACAACAACAACATACCCAGTGTAATCCCGCCAGGTAGGGTCTGGGGAGGGTAAAGTATACGCAGTCCATACCACTACCTCATTATTTTCATTGTTAAACTTTTATAATTTGATAGGAATAAAAATGTCAAAATGAGTTGGTTCAGCTCAATACAATTCATGTGTTTTTTTTGAAATTTGATGGATTGGGCTGGGCCATTAGTTTGGTGGGCCTTTAAATTATTAGTCCAACCCTACGAGAGCGGCACATTAGGATACGTCGACTCACCATTTAAATAAAAAAATAAAAAATAACTTAGATGTATAAAAAAAAACTAAGGTATTAATTTGAGGGTTATTTTCAGCCACAAAAACAGTTATAAGAATACTTAAAATTAATAGATATATGTAAGATATTCATAAATCATTTTACTTACATTAGGATACTCGTGATAATTTTTCATTTAATGAATAGCATGTTAAGAAATGACAAATATGATTTAAGGATTTTATTACCAAAATATACAAAAATTATACAAAAAATAAACATGAATGAATTAGGACACACGTTGACCATTGTTATAAAAAAAAAAAAAGAAAAAAAAAGAAGAAATTTGATTTAGGACACACAACAACAATATATATAGAGTGGGGTCTGGAAATGTAGGGTATATGCAGACCTCACCTCTACTTTGGAGGTAGAACAACTGTTTTGATAGACTCTCGGCTTCAAAATGACTCTATTACCAGAAGAAATACACACTATCTTAAAAAAAATACATATAGAGATTGAACAAAAGAGGAGTATCGCAACCAGTTTCACCGACGATAAGCGTAACCCTATTCTCCTGAATCTTCTCAACAATCTTACTCTTAAACGCTGCTATTAGTAAAACAGTGAACACCGACGACGATAGCTTCGACGGTGATGATGACGATGAAGTCAAAGAAGATGATGTCGTCGCCGGAGAATTCAAAAGCCCCAAAAAGGCGAGTTGATCGATAATGGAGAAAAAGTGAAAAAGGCAAAAAAATGGGAACTGTAACTCACCTTTTTTGGGCTTTTGAATTCTCCGGCGACGACGTCATCTTCTCCGACTTCATCGTCATCATCACCATCGGAGCTATCGTCGTCGGCGTTCGCTATTTTACCGGTAGTGGCATTGAAGAGTAAGATTGTTGAGAAGATTCAGGAGAATAGGGTTACGCTTATCGTTGGTGAAATTGGTTGCGACACTCCTCTTTTACTCAATCTCTATATAAACAGTTTACTGCACATGTATATCCTTTTATTCGGACTCAGATTATGTATATGTATATGGAATGTATCAAAAGGTGCTTTATCTATGGGACTTGGACTATATATATGTACATTAATTATTGGTTTAAAGATTCTTTTTTATAACCATGGCGTCTTGGCTAGCTTGTGCGCACATGACTATAGCATGTTTTGCCAACTTAATTTTTCTCAAAACTACTTATTTTTTCTAAAAAGTGTTTATTTTTTAAAAATGAGGTGTTTGACCAAGCTCTTGAGAGAAAATAAATGCTTCTACGGAGTAGCTTAAGCTGTTTTTCAAAAGCTAAAAAAAAACTAACTTCTTCCTAAAAGTACTTTTGAAAAAATACACTTAAAAGTACTTTTAAAAAGTTTGGCCAAACATTAATTGCTGCTCAAAAGTGTATTTTAAATTTATTAGTCAAACACAAACTGATTCTAACAAACAAAAAAGACTTTTAAAATAAACACTTTTCAAAATAAGCTGATTTTAGAAGTTTGTCCAAAAAGACTACATGATAACTCCACCAATAACATGTATTAGGTAACTCTATTAGAAATATAATAATTATTTATTTGATGGGTATTTTCTAATCAAGCTTATGTTGGAGTTAGTTTTACACTAATAATATAAGGTATTTGTAAATTATTTTTCATACTTTAAAGGACATTTTTAATTATTTTCCATTAAATGAATGGCTTGTTAATGAAATGACAAATGTGAATTAGAATTTTGTTACCAAAAAATACAAAAACAAATATGAATGAATTAGGACACACATTGTTTTAGAAAACAAAACAAAACAAAAAAAATCCATGAGATTTAGGACACAGAAAAAATCATTTTCATATATTAAGAGCATTTTTTAAAATCATTTTCCATTAAATGAATGATATGCTAGGAAATGACAGATTTGATTTAAGGATTTTATTACCAAATAAACCAAAGACAGATTGAAGTAGGATTCCATCACCAAAAAAAGAAAAAGAGAGACATATGAATTAAGATTTTGTTACCCAAAAAAATAAATAAAAGAGACACATAAGAATTAAGATTTTATTATCAAAAATAACATACAAAGAGACATATAAATTAAGATTTTATCACCAAGAAGAATAACAAAAGAGATACATATGAACTAGGGTTTTATTACCAAAAAAAAAAAAAGAAGAGAGAGACACATATAATAGTAGGATTTTATTACAAAAAAAAAGACATGAATTCTAGGACACATAAAAATTGAACAAAATTGAATTTTCAGAAAAACATTGAGACATATATTAGGGAGAGCGCACACCAAAAATGAATGGCATGTTAGGAAATGACAATATGATTTAAGGATTTTATCACCAAATAAATTAAAGACATATATTAATTAGGATTTCATCACCAAAGAAAATAAAAAGAGACACATATGAATTAAGATTTTATTACCAAAAAAAAAAAGAGACATATATAAATTAAGGTTTTATTATCAAAAAAGAAACAAAAAAACAAAAGAGACACATATGAATTACGATTTTATTACCAAAAAGAGAAAAAGACACATATGGATTAGGATTTTATTACCAAAAAAAAAAGACATTCCATGTTCCGTTTTACTTGGCCTCTTTACTAAAAATAATTATTTAATTTACTTGTCTAATTTATGAAATCAAGATTTTTTTTTCATGTTCTTCCAATATTACTCCTATTATTTAATGACTATATAAAGAATTATTAGTCAAATTTAGATTTTCAAAGCATAATTAATAAGGTGGAGTAAGTCAACATGAGTCGAGTAAAACGGAACGGAGGAAATATCAATTAGAATTTAGTTACCAAAAACAAAGAGAGAACATATGAATTAAGATTTACTACCCAAAAAAAAAAAAAAGAAACAAAAGAGACACACATGAAATAAGATTTTATCACAAAAAAAAAAAAAAAAAAACACAAAAGAGACACATATAAATGTAGGATTTTATTACCAAAAAAAAAATAAAAATAAACAAAAGAGAAGCATTTGAATTAAGATTTTATTACCAAAAAAATTAAACAAAAGAGACACATATGAATTAAGATTTTATTACCCAAAAAAAAAAGAGATACATATAAATTAAGATTTTATTATCAAAAAAAAGAAGAAGATAAACATATGAATTAAGATTTTATTACCAAAAAAAAAACAAAAAAAACAAAAGAGACACATATGGATTAGGATTTTATTCCAAAAAAAGAAAAGAAAATAGACACATAGTATGAATTACTAGGATTTTATTACAAAAAAAAAAAATACTACCTCCGTCCCATTTTAATTGGTCATTTACTAAAAATAAATATCTCTTATTAGTTGATCACTTACTAAATCAAGATAGAATTGATTAATTTTTTTTTATTTTACACCTACAATTAATTGCAATTTCAATATTTATTTCTATGCACAATGAATATCATTAATATGAATAAAGGGTAAAATAATAAAATTCATCAACTAAAATGAAACGGAGCGAGTATGAATTAAGATTTTATTACCAAAAACAAAAAAGAAAAGATTTTATTACCAAAAACAAAAAAGAAAAAGAAAAAGGCATATGAATTAGGACACAAAAAAAATTGAAATAAAGTTGAAAATTTAGAGAAAAACATTGACACGTAATATTAGGGAGAGTGCACGCACAAAACCCACCCACGCACTCTCCGCGCGTGAAATCCACGCACTCCACAACTCATCAGTACACTATAAATACCAGAAGCGGGAACAGTCTATCTTTTTTTGGCCTTTTTCACTTCTTTTTCTCCGTAATCGTTTACTTGTTAGGGCTTGTGAATTGACCGGCGGCAATGACGTCATCATCGAAGGTATCATCGTCATCGTCACCGTCGGAGGTATCGTCGGAGTTCGGTGTTTTACCGATTGCAGCTTTAAAGAGTAAGATTGTTGAGAAGATTGGGGAGAACAGAGTTACACTCATCATCGGAGAAACTGGCTGCGGTACTCCTCTTTTACTCAATCTCTGGGATTTGAATTGTGTGTATATATATATATATACACTTTGAAAGTTGAAAGTTTTTTTTTTTTGGTAACCGTGGTGTCCGGGTCGGCTTTCGTGCACCTCAACTAAATCTACTGGATACCTGCCATCTTCCACTAGCAACAGATAGGAATGTATCGGAAGGTGCTTTATATCTGGGACTCGGATTGTGTATATACATGTACATTTTTAAGGTTTAAAGTTTTTATTTTTTTGGATAACCATGGTATCTAGGCCAACTTTCGTGCACCTCGATTAAATCCACAGGATATCTGCTACCTCGTAACTCTATCCACCAGGCTAGGACAAGATGGGAAGAATCACCCAGTGTTTTATTTTGTTTCTACTGGGATTTGAACTTGAGATTCTATATATGTATATGGAAGGTATCGAAAGATGCTTTATCTCAAGGACTCGAGAGTGTGTATGTATGTACATTGAAGGTTTAATTTTTTTTTTTTTTTGATAACTATGGTGTCTGAGCCAGCTTTCGTGCACCTTGACTAAATCCACGTGATACCTGCCACCTCCCACCTCCCACCAACAACATATATTATGTAACTCTGTCCACCAAAGCTAGCAGTTGGACAAAAATCACCTAGTGTTATGTCTATGCTGGGATTTGAAGAAATTTATATTTTTAATTAAGTATATGTGTGTCTCATTTTCTCGAACTAGCTAACTAGGCTTAATTAGTTTGGTACTTTATAAGTTTTTTATAACTTGGCGATCAGGCTAGCTTGTGTGCACCTGACTTACCTACTACCTCACGCCAAAGTCTAGATAGATGAGAAGAAATTACCTAGTGTTTTTTTTTCTCTTTGTTGGGATTTGAATCTTAGTCATAGACCACTAAGCCAAACCCTTGAGTGCGAAATTAGTACTTTATATTGATATGGATTCATCTAAAATGAAATTCTCATTAGTAATGCAAGTGTTTGGCCCATTTAGAATTACCATAGGGTTTAACTTTGTCACACTTCCTTTTAGTTGTGTGATCAACACCTAGTTTATGGTCTAGCGGTCGATGAAGTAGGTTGAGAACCATGGGGTCTCAAGTTCAAATCCCAATGGAGGCAAAAAGAGTAAATAGTTTCTTACCATATGTCTAAGCCTTGGTGGGCAGAGTTACCCGATATCTGTGCTGGTGGGAGATAGTTGGTACACCATGAAATTAGTCGAGGTGGTGATGTCAGGTGATACTACTCACTTTCCTCTAGCTGTCAGCTACAATACATTTTGGGAAATTTCCTGGCATTTTGTGCCGACATTTGGTGTCTCCAATACATTTTGTGAAAAATTTCCGACATTTTGTGCCTTCTTAATTATGTATTCTCTTTATGTGCTCTAGACTAGATGCAATATTCATGTCTTTAATAGAAAAAAGACCTGCAATATCCTCATCACTGGCTTCTTTCATGACCTTTGACTTTCTCATTGATCACTCCTTTTAGTTTTTTATTTATACAACGCATATGTACTTCCGTGTATAGTTTATCCATAAATTCTTGTTATATTAATACTGTCTTTACTTCTTTTATGGCACATGTTACTTAAGTATCTTATCCAAATCCTGCTTGGAACATTGGGTCTCCAAGTTAGTTGGGAAAGAGACCTGCAATGTCCTCATCACTTGCTTCTTTCATGACCATTAACTTTCTTCTGTACTCCAGTGTATACTTTATCCATAAATGCTTGTTATATTAATATTGTCTCTTTACTTTTTTTTATGACACATCTTACTTTAAGTATCTTATTCAAATCATGCTTAGAACATTGGGGCTTCAAGTTAGTTGGGAACTATAAGTCAAATGAGTATTCAGTGTTATTAATGGTTATTGGATTCTTCTATGGTGAAATTCTACCATTCCATTACTTAAACTTGGGTATATTTATTAGCTTAGTAATTTTTTGTTAAATGTACACAACAATTGCTTAATGTCATGCTACTATTTTAGAATTTATCAATTTGCTCGCTTCAATTAGTAACTTGTTACTTGGTAATTAAGGAAAAAGCTCGCAAGTTCCTCAGTTTCTGCTGGAAGAAAACATGGAACCAATACTTTGTACACAACCAAGGAGATTTGCTGTGGTTGCAGTTGCTAGAATGGTGGCGAAGGCTCGAAAATGTGAAGTAGGTGGAGAAGTTGGTTACCATATAGGTCACTCCAGGGTCTACTCGGAAAGGTAGATTTTTTGGTTTTCTCTCAGATGAACTCTTCATCCATGCCTTGCTTGAGTTTCATCTTTTCACTCATAATGTTTGAATGGTTTTTATGCTTCTCCTGATCTGAAGTTTGAATGTATTACATCCTATAACAGAAGCTACATATCAGACCGCAAAAGCTAAAGTTTACATAGTGTTAGAAGTAATAGAAGACCTTTTGGTGCACCTGCATGGGTGGCATGTTTGTGTAATTTATTAACATAGTCTTTACTCTTGCCAAGGGTTCACTTATGAGAAAAAGTTTTATTTGACGAAGATCCTTTGCCAAGTTTAGTAGAATAACATTGATGCCTCTTCTAAAAACAAGAATAACCCAAGAAAGCTCACTTCAATACCTTAGGGTCCAACAGATGGTCGAACATCTCGAACATTAACACGTACTTCCGAACATCTTTGGTTCCATTGGAAATAATGACTTGTTTGGAAAAAGAATATTATAAGGCATATTACCTACCAGCAAAATCGATGGCATGTGATTAATCAGAAAACTAACCATAGAAACTGCATCAGTCGAAAATTGTTTAGGAACCTTCATTTGGAACAAAAGTCTCTGAGCTGTCTCAAAGTAGATGCCTATTCTTCCTCTCAACAATTCCATGTTGAGAAGGTGTATCAACACATGACACTGACGGATAATACCGTGTTGTCTCATGTAAGACTGGAACAACTCTGACATGTATTCTTTAGCATTATCACTCCTTAGAATACACACCGAAGCATTGAATTGAGTTTTGACTTCAACACAAAAAACACAAAAGTGAGTAAACACTTCAGAGTGACTTTTCATAAAATAAATCCAAGTCATCCGAGAGAATCATCCACAAAAGGGACAAAATAGTTATGTCCAGTTTTGGAGATGACAGGACATGGTCCCTAACAAAAGAATGAATTAGCTCAAAAGCTGACTCAATCCGTTTGTTATCCCTTGGACCTAACGTGCACCAATAATGTTTTCCAAATTGGCATGATTCATAGTCCAAAGAAGGAACATTTTGAAACTGGGGATAGAACTTTTTTAACAAAGGCTAAGAAGGATGTCCCAATCGTCAATGTGCTTTAAATGGAGAAATGACATTTGAGCAGGCAACGAATCGAGCTCATATTCATCACGTATATATCAGTGTTATCAAAAGCGAAAAGCGCAAAAAAGCTTAAAGGTCTGTTGGGGCTTAAAGCGCAAAGCGCAAATAAAAGTGTGGGCTTCAATGACAAAAGGCTCAAAGGGAGAACAAGTACAAATATTTATGTTTAGTCCAAGATTAATAATTATGAGCATGAATGACAAATATATGAACAAAGAAATTGAAAAACAATTACAATAAAGTGAAATATCAATTGTTTAGTGTCGCCTCTTCAGAAGACACTCTTTGGTAAGAAAAAGTATGCCTTAGAAACTTGATGACGACAGTGAAGCGCACATAAAGCGAGGCGAAGCGCTCAACACATTTTGAGCCTCGCTTTAGGGCTCAAGCGCGCTTTAAGCGCGCCTTTGATAACACTGGTATATATTGATCATCAAATAACTGTCCTTTATCAATAACCTTATGCATTGCAAGATCACGAAACAGGCAATGATTGGGAAAGAAAGAAATATAACAATTAAGGTCTCTAGTAAGTTTATTCACATAAATCAAATTGAAGGCCAACTTCGGTAGATTTAATACAAATGACATGGTAATAAAGAAACTCGCTTTGACGGTCCCCGATCACACAATGTTACATGTTGACCCATCAACTGCTGTTAAATGAGAGTGTGCTTTGTATGATCTAAAGGTAGAAAATATATTAGGATTACCTGTCATGTGATCGGTAGTACCTGAATCAATCACCCAGTTGTTCGAAGAAGTTATGCTTTTCTTGAATCAACAAGAGTAGTAACTGAAGTGAATTCTTTAAGGGATTCTTGATACTGAGAGAACTCTGTAAACTCATCCGCTGAAATCAAAATTGTCTTACCGTTCTAATTTTTAGCCATACTTCCTCCCTTCTAATTGTTTACCGTTATATTTTCCAACTCGAATCCCCAAATATCAATACAAGAGAAGCCAACAAACACAACCAAATACTTGAAATATAGTTCTTTAATGTTACAATGAAGAACTTAAGAATAGCCAAGATTCAGAAGGTCCCCGATATTTTATATTCCAAGAAATTAAAAACTCACCCAACAAAGTAATTTTAGCTGAGAGTCAAATAGTGATGTCTATATACATTTCACAGTGCGTGTGTAGAGATCATTCTTTGTAATTTACATAGGCTTAATTAGCTAGGAATTTTGTAGGAATCCCTCTTTATTTTCTTTCCTAAGTTAGCACCTAATGTATTGTATTTATATCTTGCTGACTTCCATTCGATTACAAGTTTAGACACACATGTACGGTTTTTAAAGTTAAAGAGTTTTAGGGTGTGTTCCAACAACTACTCATTATCCTAAGCTTGAGGTCGTATATAAATTCTCACAATTTTGCCCTATTTGATAAACTGTTTTTGTTGGGCTCAACCAGCCCAAGGCGCACGATTTTCCTCAAAAGGCCTCACACTATTAAGAGATCCCTACACCTTATATGTAGTTTCCCAGCCTTTCAGCTACCAATATGGGACTTTTGTTCGCACACCCAAGAATCTCCCCCTCGAACTAAGTTCCACGTGGCCAATCACTACGATTCACGGGTCACCGAGATTCGCTGTGTGCCACCCACATCGTCTGAGTCTTTTATGGCAACCGATGCCCGCAGCTAACTTCTTCTTGTGTGTGCATCTTCAAGCTCGTAAGGGTTAGCAAACTGAGCCTCGCACCCCCATCACTCCGCCACATCCCTATACTCATCCCGCTGAACCTGGGCTCTGATACCTGTTGTTAGGCTCAGCCAACCCAAAGATACTCTTACATGGTGTGATATTGTCCGCTTTAGGCCAAGCCCACACAATTTTCCTCAAAAGGCCTCACATCATTAAGAGATCCCTACACCTTATATGTAACTTCCCAGTCCTTTCAGTTACCAATGTGGGACTTTTGTTCACACACCCAACAGTTTTCATATGGGGGCGCTTTCCCCATCATTAATAAAAAAATTTGCTTTATAAAGAAATCCAATAATCTGCGATTCTCCGACACTAGAGGTTCTCTACATTTGCTACTGACATGCAAATCCCTAAATAGACTAGAAAAGACCTCTAAGAACGCTAGCCATAATGTAAGCATAACATCATGACTACGCCTTAGGCCCCATTAGTCATGTCCCGTAAATGAATCTTTTGC
Organism: Capsicum rhomboideum; assembly: GCA_031232105.1. Taxonomy (NCBI): domain Eukaryota; kingdom Viridiplantae; phylum Streptophyta; class Magnoliopsida; order Solanales; family Solanaceae; genus Capsicum; species Capsicum rhomboideum. The sequence goes on from CP124713.1 coordinate 143,842,893, forward strand.
TTCCATTGTCTTATGTCTATGATGATAGATAGAAGAAGTTCCCAACATGTTGAAACGAATTGAGAGATGCTCAATTTTGGCTGGAGAAAAATGCCTTTGCTGGATATCATCTAACACGTTGACAATTTCTATATGGCCTAGTCAAATGAGTTTTAATGAATTATCAAAATACAAGGGTGCCTTCCACGTTACATCATGCTTAATTATTGTCACTACCCTTTCTGGCTTTTTATTTATTTAATTTCATTTTTTGTTTTATTTGGCTTTTTCTTCTTCTTCTTCTTTCTTTGTTTTTTTCCTCTGAAGTAGACTGAGAAGTATAAATACGGACGTGTTCCTTTATTTTCTTATTCTAAATTCTTAGCTGATGTGTAAGATATAGAGAAAAATTATAAGGTTATTTCGAAACTCAATATTTTGAAATTTATCAATTTGATGAAATGTCCATACTAAATGGTGTTTTGTGGTTGTCAGTGGACCTTCAAGAGAAATTGGAATATACCGCTAGGGTAAAGCTCAATTCAGCTTGTTACTTTGACATAATTTAATCTTTGATCTCCAACAAAGTGTATCAGCTCCGTATGGTTTAAACTACAAACTAGAGGGTATCTTTAAATTAGTGCTACTGGGACCTCCAAGAGAAATCGAAATAATTGCTAATATAAAGATATTTCAATCTTCTTATTTCTTTGACATCATATAATATTCTTTATCTCCAAGTAAATGTACCAGGTCTGAAGGATTTAAGCAACTAATAAAAGGGAATCCCCTGCAGCTGGCAAGTAGTACAGTTACTGAAAGATTTAAAAGCCCATTCCCTGCAACTGGCAATTAGTACAGTTACTGAGATTTAAAAGCCCATTCCCTGTCTTTTTTAATGTGTTAATGCAGTTTTGTGGGAAATATATGCATCTTGATGCACTATATTGTCACATACATAGTTTAAGCTATAGAGATTAGAGAACATAACCTCCTATTGATGCATTTTTAGTGAGTCTGTACAGCCATTCTCAAAAAAAAAAAGCTAGAGATGCATACTTATCTTTCTCCATACCAGAGCTTCTCACCAATCTTCCACTTAAAGTCTTGGTGATAATTTTCAGTAATCTTTCCTCTCTTCAGTGGTTGTTACTAGGGAAGCCATTTTGGCACCTTAAGCATTGATTTATTAAGATGCAGCTTGCATGGAACAGCATGGAAGTTATTCTGATGTTTAAACTGAGATTTTGTGGTTAAAGGGAACTTAGGGAAGTATAACAATCTTTACCTTTTCCTTGGTAATGTCGGCACTCTTTTTGTGAAACAGTATTAATGAATGTCATTCTCCTTCTGTAGTGGATATGTCAATGTCTTTGTGTTCCTATTACATCCAGCAATTCTTTTCAATTACACGTTATTGTTTCTTTCGCTGTGATTTATATTCAATTACTTAACTTATCAAGTCAACATTATGTCACAGATCTAAGATTGTGTTCAAAACTGCTGGAGTTCTGCTGGAAGAAATGCTAGAGAACGGCTTGAATGCACTAAAATACAAGGTTATCATTCTTGATGAAGTGCATGAAAGATCTGTAGAGTCAGATCTCGTTCTTGTTTGTGTGAAGCAGTATTTGCTTAAAAAGAGTGACCTGAGGTAACATTCTCTTTCTTATTCTTTTTTTCTTCTGTATTTTGTATATATTTGTCTATCTTTATGTATGAATTGTTTGTGATCTCTCTGCTTTTTATTCGGAAACTTGATCTACTACATTGCGTGCATCACAATCTCATTGGTGATAGACTGATGATAGTGTGCTTTGTGGGTCTACTTGGTTCAACTCTACAGGGTGGTCTTAATGTCTGCAACTGCTGATATTGCAAGATACCGTGAATACTTCAGGGATCTCGATAGGGGTGAAAGAGTAGAACTGTTGGCAATCCCTAGTTCTGGACAAGACACCATATATCAGCGAACAGTTTCATACATTGAGCAGGTATGATTCATCTACTTTAGAGAAGAGAATCTATTTCATTTACTTGTCCAAAAAAAAAGAAGGAAAATTCATTCAGCAGCTTGTTACTTATGTTACTTATATTGAAAAGTTATCATGTTAAAGCATACTCCAGCAGTAGCAGTTAATGGAAAATCTGTAACTTTGGCATTTCCCTCTCTCCAGATTAAATTCGTTTATTTATGTTTAAATTCATGGTTTACTGATTTTAATGGTAGTTTGAAGTGCGCTGAGTCAACTTGACTAAGTCAGCATTAAATTTTATTCCATCCTTATTCCTTGGCTAAGTCAGCATTAAATTTGTAAAATGATATAAAAGTTGCAACATACAAGTAATTTTCAAATAAAACTGTGTTCTAATTACAAATCTAAAATCCTTAAGAAAATCTACACCAACTAGGCCTTAAATAAGTAGATACATTATCATCTGAAAGAAGTAGATATTTTCATGTAGGTAACTATGGTTCGTTAGAAGTGAATATTTTGAATTTGACAATTAACCATACTGTTAAGTGACATTATTGGATGGATGATTCGGATTATACTCTCTTCATCCTAAAATAGATGACTCTCCTTGACTAGTTGATGCATTATTATCTCTCTTTTTTTTTTTTTTTTTTTTTTTTTTAAATTTATTAAACCATAGTTAGGTTAAGATATGTTACATAACATAGTACTTACAGAAATTGTGAATGCATAAATAACCTATCATTTCTGAGGTACACACTCTATGATATTCACTTCAAATTAACAAAATTATCCATTTAAGGGGAGAATGTGCAAGTTTTCAATTAGTTAAGTTACCCTAATTTAGAGAGAATAGATCCAAGGCACCATGTTTTGATACTTCCACCTTTTCTTCTCAATTAAGGCCTCCTCTCTGTTTTAAATAACAAGTGAAACGTGTAAATATGAGTTCTATGCTATGAGGATGTCACATGAAGACTAAAGTGATATTAACTTATAACACTAATATTGTAAGTTACATTGAATTTTTACCGGATGGAGACCTTTGCGGGTTGGGGAAGGGGTCAAATAATTCTTGGCATATAACAAAGGACAGGGGTCAAATAAATTTTGAAGGAGGTAGTATTTCAAGTTGAACTTGACGTTAATTGTTATCAAACTAGTCTAGTTTCTAATTACCAAACACCAGAACTTTTAGCACAGTAACCAAATACTAACCCCTTATTCACCTTCCAAACTGTTTAGTATCTAAACAAGGACTTATCTCTTCTGTGGTCTTCCACTTAATTAGTTTCCCTTTTTCTATTTGACTTCTATGATGTTTGTTACTGACAAAACTCATTGCAGTTTATGCAATTTCTGGTCTCTGCATGATATATTTTGATATTCATATGCTGCAAAAAAATTATACAGGGTAATATTTCTGCTTTGCCTGGCAGACTATGGAATATTTTAAATTTATTAGAAAGGGAAAAATTATGAACATCCTAACTTTATCAAAAAGAGGAAAACTGTATGAACTGTTTTAAGTGAAATACAGTGCAGCAAGTGATTTATTTAGAGGATATGCAATATGCTGCAATGACTATTATTTTCCTAACAGGTAGCTGACCTCCTTAATATGGAATCAGAAGACGCGGCTCTGAAATGCTGTTCTGGTTCAAGTCCGTTGACAGTTGCTGCTGATATCGAGCCTGAAATGTATCAGCTCATACACAATCTAATTTTACACATTCATAAAAATGAAATGGACATCGAAAAAGGAATTCTGGTCTTCCTTCCAACATACTATGCACTTGAGCAGCAGTGGCGCTTATTGAAGCGTTTCAGCGAAACTTTTAAGGTTCACATTCTACATCGAAGTGTCGACACTGAACAAGCTCTCAATGCCATGAAAATATGTAAATCGCATCGTAAGGTATGCTTTCCTTCCTGCCTTTTTCAACATCCATCAGTGTCTCAAAAATCTGTGGAGACAACCTAAAAGCAGGCAGACTACCTAAGGGTGTGGCATAGTTGGTCAATGAAGTGGGGAGGTTATTCAATTCCCTGAAGAGGAAAAAAAACTAGGTGATTCCTCTCATTTGCTCAAGGCCCCAAGCTTTGGTTGACAGATTTAACCGGTACCGTGCTGGTGGGAGGTAGCACGTACCCGATAGAATTAGTCAAGGTGCGCACAAATTGGCCCATACACCACCGTCAAAAAAAGGAAACAACTAAAGTACTTATAATCCAACCCCCCCCCCCCCCCCCCCCCCCCCCCGCGCGCGCGCACACACACACACACCCCACAGCCCCCGGTCTGGCCAAAAGATAAAAGAGTTCTTGCAGGAAAGATCATTTTTTACCTGTAACATCTCTTAACGTTTCTGTGTTTCCCTTAACCACGTTTCCTGGTTTTATTTCTGCAACTAGCTTCTGTCAGTATTCAGTAAAATGAATATGGTTACTCCATTCTTGTCTCTACATGCTGATGCCTCTTGCTAGTTGTCAAAAAAATACTGATGCCTCTATCTGAAACTTAAACTTTTCCCCAGGTTATTTTGGCGACAAATATTGCAGAATCTTCTGTTACAATACCAAAGGTGGGCTATGTCATTGATTCTTGCCGTTCTTTACAAGTTTTCTGGGATAATAATAGGAAAACAGATTCTGTAGAGCTTGTGTGGGTTTCTAAATCACAGGTACTAAGTGAGCCATGTTTGTCATTACCAATCTCACTTCATGAGATTATTGCTTCTAATGTTTTGAGATGCAGGCAGACCAAAGGAGAGGGAGAACTGGACGTACTTGTGACGGCCATGTATATCGATTGGTAAAAGGATCATTTTACGGTCAATTAGAGGATTATGAGCCTCCTGCAATACTGAGGTTATCGTTGAGGCAGCAAGTACTTCTCCTTTGCTGTGCTGAATCTAAAGCCATCAATGATCCCAAAGGTAATCATTTATCTAGAATTCTGTGCTTTTTTTTGCTAGATTCTGAGCATCAGAGTTTCTTTTCTTTCCCTTTCCTATTACATGATTATCTTCATGAAATTGCTCGCTGCTTCAACTTGAGTTTTGTTCTGAAATTTCTCTGTAATTTAAAGAAAATGAACAAAGCATGCTTAGGGATGGAAGAGTTGTATAATTGTCTTCCTATTTTCTTTCAATGTCGTTAGGGATGAAATTTCTCGTCTGTTTTACTGTCATATTCCAAATACTGTCCTATTCATAGTCTTGCACTACTATGAATTTGCGCTACTGGATGTCTTTAATTTCCACAAAAAATTACACTTAGCCAGTCCATAGTCATGCCGGAAAAGAGAAAACTACAACTTACTCCTCAAGCAAAATGGCCAAATGAATCACTCCATAGCTCCATTACTGGACTCTCAATCACCAACACTATACAGTACATGCGCAAGAGCTCACATCCATGCAAAAGTTCTGTCACCATTTCCCACCCAAAAGAGCTTCAGAATCAAGCTCACCCGTTGACAGAAAAGTCATTCACCTCACATCTCTCTCTCTCTCTCTCTCTCTCTCTCTGACGCATCCCAAGCTCGTTTCACAGAACTAATTTCATGGGTCAGGATGGTGCTACAACCTGAGATGCGTGCCAGAGGAGAAGGAATTGATGATTGTGTTGGGTTAGGGATCTGGGGAAGTTATGATTGAAAGATCTTTAGAATGAATCAGTTGATAATTTGGTTGACATTTGGATCTAGAGTGAAGGGGAGAAAGAATGAAGAGAAATAAAAGAGTACTCAACGAAGAAGAAGGAAAACCGTGTATTTTGTCATTTTTTTGTATATCTTTTGTTTTTTAATCTTTTATTGACACGTCTTTGTTTCTTTGGTCTATAACACGCGTTTAAACTTTTCAAAGGATGAACATAAAATGTATAATAGACACAATTTAAGTATATGTCAGATGTTGAATAAGTTATGGCCTAAGTTAAGGTGTCTAAGTGAAAAATTCGGACAAGTGTCTGTATATTCAGCCTAAATATGGTTTATGAGCCTCATACATAGTGCAGAAATCATAATGAAACTGTGGAATATCATAAGAGTCTCATGTACGTAACTAGAACACCCGTAGTGTATTATGAAACCTCTAATACGTACAAAAGGGAGTACAACTTGCACGGACATGACCTGACTATGCAAAAGAATGTGAAATTGTAATCAACACCTGCTGATGATAATAGTGGCGTCACCACAAAAGAATTTGGAGAAGGATAGTGACATAGCTCATCTCATAATCTCTTTGAGCTCATGTATCTGTGAGAGGATAACATGACGACACCCCACAAGAGAGTAAGTGTTAAGAAATAGGCTTTGGGCGTAGTTTAATCCCAAAAGCTAGCTCATGAGGTGATGATTGTCCAAGATCATATAAGTAAACAAAATACCACATCCCACACCGATGACTCTTAACACCCCCTCACACCCAGGACTAGACATCTAGAGCATGGACAATATAACATGGAGTTCCAACAAAACTAAGAATTGAGATAGGTTTGACTTTGATCCCATGAGAAGAAAATGAACCTCGTGCCTAAATCAATCCTGAATGCTAGCTTCCAAGCTGGTTCATGAGGTGAGAATTGCTCAAAGACCACACAAAGAAACATATTACCACATCCCACATATGTGGGAGTCTTACTATGAGTAAAAAACTATTGTACTCAGTAAGTATCATCGACTGCCTCTGATAAGGATGGTACAAGACGTCAGAAAATTGCATGGTTAGTAAATCATTATAAGCATTTCATAACTTGAAACTGTGTCAACATGCCGTTGAGATAAATTTGGTGCAAGTATTACAACTCTATTATCAGATCCATAGCGGCCTCTTCAGGGTGGGCTGGTTGGACCAAGAAGTTGAACCGACCTGCTCAGTTGTCACCTATAATTTAGGCACAGAGCATGACTAATCAATTTATAAATGGGCTGAACAAATTATTCATCCAAATTAGCCTGGTCTTGAGTGTTATTATCATCAATATGCGTAGGTTTTCTGTCTATGTTCCATAATTCTCTTTTCCTTTTTCTGGTCTACTGTTGTTTATAAATGTGGGATACCAAATCTTAACTTATGAATCTTTGATTTTAGTTCTGCTTCGGAAGGCTTTAGACCCCCCAGAACCTGAAGTGGTTGAGGATGCATTGAGTTTGCTTGTTGACATCCATGCACTACAAAAAGTACCTCCAAGGGGCCGTTATGAACCTACTTTTTATGGAAGATTGCTTGCCAGCTTTTCTCTTTCATTTGATGCTTCTGTACTTATAGTCAAGTTTGGAGCCATAGGAATGTTACGAGAAGGCATTGTTCTTGGTATAATGATGGATATGCAGCCACAGCCCATTCTTCGTCCTTTCGCCCAAGAAAATTTGGTACTATCCCTTTATGCTTGAACTTAGAATGCCACATTTTGTTAATGGTTAGTTTAATTGAACATTCTTTGATCAATATATTTGATGTTCCAGTTTATGAAGTACATTGACGACTTTTTCAGTGGAGATTCTAGGACCACTGGTTTATCAGGTAGAAAAGAGGTAATCTGTATGGCAAATTCGTGCGCCTTTCAGTTCTGGCAACGTGCCTTCAAGGTAAAACCACATGACTACAGGATATTCCTCCCCTCCCCCCTGGTTCTTTTGCTTTATTTTGCTGGGATGTAAGCATTCTACTTATGTATATGTCTCCAAATGAAGGACAAACACCGTCTTGAACATTTAAGTCAACTCTTCAAGCTGGATAATACAAAAGACAGAGAAATAGTGCTTCCAAAAATTGAAGAAGAGTGGTGCTTATTCCATAATCTTTTGCAATCGGCACTCAACCAAGTTGCTGAATCATGTATGTCATCCTGAATTTTATCAGTGTAGATCCTTTGCTTTTTTTTTTTTTTTTTGTTCTAAGCTTGTGCTGCTGCAGATGATGAAGTTTTGGATTCTCTGCATCGATATCGACCTGAATTTCTTGCTACATCAGGTGGCATACCATCTTATTATAATCCAAATGAATATCAGCACAAGTGCCATCTCGACTGTGAGCAGCATTTAGATGCTGATGCCTTAGATATGAGTTATGAGCTCCTTGAACAAGGTAGTGAAATAAGGAAATGCATTTCTGTTCCATTTTTGGGCTACAATGAATCTTTAGCACATAAGGTGGCTCAAAATTTGGCTAGCGTAGTCAAAGAGGTACAGTATTCTTCTTTTATTTTGCTGTAATATTTGATGTCAAGATTTTGATATCATCTTCCTTTTCTATGTTGAATAGATGAGAAGTCAGTCTTCTACGGGTGCCTCTGGAAATTATGACATGTCGGTCTTTGGTAATGAGGGTTCCACAAGGGAGGCTTCTCTGTGTAAATATTTTCTCAGCGGAATGTGCAACCGGGGTCTCCACTGTTCCTTTTCTCATTCTTTACAAGCACAGAGGCCCACTTGCAAATTTTTCTTCTCTTTACAGGTATGAGTAATTTTATGGCTTAGAAACAAGTATTTGCCAATAACAATGTACCTGATGGATAATCCCCCATTGAAAATTCTGTCTATTGAAAAATGAGGGTGTGAATGCTAGGGAAAAGGAGTTAAGGACTGTTGCTCCACTTTGTATTTTTGGGTTGATTTGGAGATAGAGGAATAAAAGAATATTCGAAGGGGTTGAAAGTCCATTCTGGAGAGTAAGAGTTCATTTTTGCTTCATTTGGTGTAATAAAGATAACCCTTCACTCACATTGTATATTGACACCGTCTTGGTGTATATCAATGAGATTGTTTTGACTTATAAATATTTTCAGAAGATGTCGAAATATGGCTCGAAATGTTGTCATGCTTGCTGCGATATGGCCTTTTTTAATGCCACTCTTCAAATTCTGTCACTGTTAGCCCACTGGCCGAAATTTTACCTTTAAAAATAGTTGGGTGTATTTATCTTTTTGTAGACAAATTTAATCCACTGGCTAACTCGGACAAAATTTGAGCAGTGGCATCAAAAAATCCATTTGTGCGAAATGCCCCTATATTTAGTACATGTAGAAGCTGAAAGTATGAATGAGTTGTGTTTTCCTAATATCTTTACGGTTCTTCTTCGATTCATAAACTCTGCTTAGAGGGAATAGTCCATGGAATGTCATCATTAATTCTATGAGCACCTGTAGTCATCCTTATAAAATTAACAGTAGGCTATGTTTCCTGATTTTAATTTAATGATGTGAATAGTGAGTTAAGGAAGAAAGGTTTTTATTGGAAAAAAAAAAAAAGGCAAGGTAAGGAAGAAAATGTCTAGTCTAATTATGAGAGGTTAAGTGACTTTTGAATTCCTCTTTTAATCTACTTACTTGCATAAGTTTTTCTTCAACTTCAACTTCAGATATTCTTTTTCCCGAGTCCAATTCGGATATTGTCCAAAACCTACTTTATTCTTCACCTTGAGTCTCGGCCTTTTTACCCAAAGGGGGTCACTCAGAGTTTCACCAGCCTGTATTTTTTCTGTTGGAAATTTTTAGCTTTCTTCATAATATGCTTACTCTATTAAACTTTAAGAACTCTTTTTTATTCTAAAAAGTGCAAAATCAGTCATTATGTTCATCCAGGAAGCTTGTGACTGCAGTTATCATATTCAGTAGGCTGATTCTAATCAAATTAGAATCTGATTTTTCTGTCAACTTTCTTTATTTCTTCCTTGGTGCATCAGTCATCACAACGAGATGCAGTTTTGATGCATCTTTTTTTTTTGGTGGTTATGGGATGGTTTTAGGATTGCAAACCCAATCAACAAGCTGGTGCAATCTTTGAGTCTTGTACCACTCAGTTGAACAACTGGCACATGGTTGGAGACTCCAGCTTACTCACTCTATAGGGCCTTATTGGATTAGAAAGGTCAATCACTCCCCTACGACACCAAAAAAACCGGGCCGAACTTCCAAACCGCCCACTCCCATAGAACAATATCGTGGCAATGTAGATCTAAGTGGTCATATTGGATGCTTGTTAACCATCACAAGTACGCCCGACCTGCTTTTGATATCTGCAAGTGCATGACTAAGTGTTCTAATTATTTGCTTGTAGAATAAGATTTCGATATCTGCAAGTGCATGTACAGTACAATGTCACATTCTGTACGCGAATGCCCAGGAAGGGGGAGAAAGGGGAGTTCTTAGATGGGAAGTTTGGAAAGGAGGGAAGTGGTAGTTCGGATTTGGAAAGAGGTAGGAGGTAGGAGGAAGGTGTATAATAGAATGAGGAGGGCGAGGAGCTTGCATTAGTTGAAGGGGGGAGGAGAGAGAGCGGGAGAGATGAGCATTTGGTGGTGTGCCATATATATAGAAGGGGAAAATATTATTTTTGATGCTTATTTGCCTTATCCAAAAGTTATCATATACTAAATGGTCCTAATGCATATCTTTGGCTTCTCTATATTTTCTTCTTTCCAATTTTTTTCAAGGGTATCGATACTCCTATCTGACATATTCTAATTTACATATCTATAGGGATGCCGGAATGGAGATTCTTGTTTCTTTTCTCACGATTCAGTTCCATCTGCTTATTCTGGTGTTCTGCCAAGTTTATGCCTGCCGGAGAATGATGCTGCTGATATGTTGTCACTTCTGCGATGGTTTCCTGCACCCAATCATGGGCGCATCCTCATACTGGATGACAATGATTTATATTTTTCATCACATCTTGCACGTCAATATTCTCCGTTTTCGATAATCTCCACAACATCCCTTCGAGATGAAACCACACTTGACCAGTTACCAACTGGTATCAGAATTCTGTGGGGCCATTCACATCCATTCAACATGATAATATCCAAAACTGAAGGGAGTTCAGTTCCATGGTGTGAAGTTAAATGTGTCCTATGGTTCCCAAAATTTGAAGCGGAACGTAGAGAAGGGCAGAAGAGCATGATGCAAACCTTTTTTGAGTATTTTGCCATCCGGATGCTTGGAGATGCCTTATATGAAGCTACAGTAATTATCACCATGAATAACATACGTTTCTCATACCTACAGGTAATTTACTATTACTGGCTTTGGTAATCCAAAATAGCATTTCTATGCGAAAGGAAAGAATTGAATCTGAGTCAACCAAGTCTTTTTTGTGCTTTCTTCTTAAAAAAAGTAAATTAACAAGAGACTAGTATGGAAGTAATTCCCTACTTGGTAATTTTGAACTACTTCTCGAGTTTCCTTGAGGAGCTTCTCCCTGAATCCTTTTTTTTCCCCATCTTTCTGACAGTTCTGTCCAAAGTGCTCTATTTGTGGGTGTACTCGGGGTTGGGTTGGGGGTTGGGATGGGAAAGGAACCTGGAGAGATGAATACAAAATCTATATGAATAAGTTAATAGTAATTGAGCTTTTTCGAAGTTGACATGAATATATGCTTTGTATATGGAGCTGATTGATATTTTAAGCATCTATAATGGGAAATGAATGAAATGTGTTACATTTATGTCTACTGATGTATAAGATAGGAGTTCTATGTGAAGACTTTGTTGCTCAGTGTGCATTTATGTGATATAAGCACATACTAATTTGTTGTTGCTTTTATCATATTGTTCGCACTACTCAATAGATATATCATTTTTGCCTCTTCTTTGCGTGATTTCCATACCTGAACTTTCAGATGGGAAAATGTTTACTGCTGTCTTATGAATAGAACGATTATATGTACCTCTATCATACCATTGGGTGCAACCCTCATCCCACCAATGAATGACAAAGAAAAAGAAACCAAAGGAAAGAAAAGATAAAATTATGGAAGCCTAGCATATTGACTTCATGTTATGTGTGCTATCTAATTGTGTCATTGTTTTTTTCCCATCTAAGCATTTGCTATCCGGGACCCAAGCCGACTACTCCAGATTCGCGCTTGGTAGGACCCATTTAAGGGGGAATCACTTCCCATCAGGAATATGCATGCTATTTAATTGTAATATTGTTGCATACAGCAATGCACATTTCGAAGAGAATGCCTGAAAATCTCTTTGGAAAAAACTAAGATGTTCTGTTCTTTTCTATTGGCCGAGGCTCTTTGAGTTTTTTTAGAATCTTTTCTTTTATAAATCTTGACAACTTTTGTAATATATTCTCCTTATATAGATCTTTAATTCCCCCTTCCCTATTTCTTTTAGTGCTGCAAATAGTTCTCTCCTCCTATTCATCCTCGGCCTAAATCCCATCTGCGCTTATAGAAATTCTTCGTTGATTGAGATTATTTTTCCCCTTCACTTCACTCGAAATTGAATGTTTGAGACTGTTGCGTCAGGTGGAAAAGCTGGCGAGAGAGTGCTGCTTTTTTCTCAGACATTCATTTCTGTTTGACGAACAGAACCTAGGAGAATTGTTTGATGAGGTTAGAGCAAAAGAGCCAATGCTGCAGTCAAAACCTGTCTCATATGTTTTCTCGTTCCATCCTCCCATTGACGTCCAATCTGGTGATTTTGCAAGAATTCTTAATCAAAATGTGAATAAGACTGTCTAGATATCAGATCAGCTCCAGAATGATGTGCAGCGCGGAGAGTTAATGTTATGCGGATTTGCGTAGAAGTAGGGGTTTTGGCTTGTAAAGCCATTTCAGTAACAATAGAGTAAAGAAGGTTTGTCATGTACATATTTACCTCATGAAGGAGGATAGAGTTCTTTTTATTCAAAATTTGCTAAAACTGCAGAAGATTCTCGTCTTGATCATTTTTTTTGTTTGTTTGTTTAATCATTGCATCTCCCCCTCCCATGTGTTTTTTTAATGATAATTAATGGTGATGATATGGTTTTCTTGAACCGAGGTCATCAGAAACAGTCTCTTTACTTCCCAAGGTAGGAGTAAGGTATACGTACTTTCTACCCTACATTGGGTATGTTATCATTGTTACGATAATTAATGGTGAGCTTGATTTCAGAGTTTCTTTTTTTTTTTTTGGGTATAACCATTCTGTCCATTGGCTTAACTAATTTGAATTTGTGTTGCGTAAGAGTCCATTTAAAGGGGAAGACGCTCCTTACTAGGATTTTTTCCATTTTCAGGGCTCGATCTAGAGCCCCCTAGTTAAGGGCTCTTGACAATCTGTGGTGGTGATTTTAGAGCATATGATCAGTTCTTCAAACCTACTTCAATAACTTTGTATATGCATATGTTTAATGCATATTCTATAAAATGATAAGCGAAGCTGAAGGGAGGTAAAAACGAGGAGTGTTCGTATGATCACTAGAGATGAATTCAGGATTTTAATTCTCTAGATTCAAGACTCGAATTTTAACTACTGAACCAATAACCTTGTTTGAGTTATGGGGTCATAATTCAATATTTTCTAACAATTTTAGATGTTTTATACCGATAAATTCAGATTTAAGCGAAAAGTTATGGGTTCAAATGAATGCGTAACTATACTATTGAATCCAACCAACAAAAGTAAGGAAGAGACGAGAAAATATTCAATATTATTCTGAAAATATCACAGGGAGAACAATACTAAAAATTGTATGTCAATCGAAAAAATAATTAGGCAAAGCACTACTGAGCTATCATGCATCACTTGATACAAACGACTTCTGGTTTTTCGTTGGACCATAGTCTTGACCTTCGATCGAGCTACAAATACGAGTAGATAGGCGGTTATTAGAAGAGGGGGGGGGGGGGGGTCTTGTTCTTGAGTCAAGCTGGGCTTCATTTCATTCAACCTACAGGGAGAAGGATTTAGCGTGGTTCGGTCAACATGACCTACGTCCACAATCAAAAGGATCGAGTTTACTATAACAACCAATACACAAAAGAGAGTATACAAAATTAGAGACAAAACTCTAATGATCTCCAAAATATATTCCTAGAGAATAACCTCACAATTCACTCACAAAAGAGGTTCACACCAAGTGTTTCCCAACAGTATACAAAATTAGAGACGAAACTCTAATGATCCCCAAAATATATCCCTAGAGAATAACCTCACAATTCACTCACAAAAGAGGTTCACACCAAGTGTTTCCCAACACTACTCTAGCGGATATACACAAAACTCTCTATTACAAATTAGAACACTCACTATGAGTTTCTAACAAAAAAACTTGGGCTCCAAGTTTATAATAGAGAAAACAATAAATGGCCAAATTTTCTCTACCACATAACAATATTTTGACTCCAAGAAATATATGTGACCATGTGAATTGGTACATGCCAAATAAGGCCACATCTTACAATATATGTAGATAATAATAAGACAGATTTGGGGATGAACTGAATATACATAAACTGGCTGCTATTATATATATATATATTCTATAGGTGATTACAGTGAATTTTGTAAAATAGTTCCTATATAAGATAGCAAACATTGGTATGCTTACAATACTGACATACTTTCTGCCTGCTTCTTCCTATGATATGTCACCAAAATCTTCACTAGTAATCATGATATATGCTGTCAATACAAGAACAAAAATGGTTTCGGGTGAGGTCCGGGGTAGTAGTAATATGAAAAAAGTAAAAGAAATGTACGTCTGGACGACCTACCAGGACGACTATGGAAGCTTGTTGCAGTTGGCTGGAATCCAACCAATCTGTTGTTTCTCGTTATCGTATATCACCATTTTGTCTAACATAGAAATATCTGCAAACATAGAAAACGGGGAAAACAAGTTATAATGTGGAAAAGAATCCCCTATCCAAAAACTAATGTCCTCCTAGGAGAAAATGTTGGTCATGTGTGTTCTTTTGTTGTACATTTTTTGTGAGAAGACAACCTCGTAATGTGGGGGACAAAATGGCAAGATGAATCCAATCGTTTTTTCTAAAGAGGACACTATTTTTCAATATCTAGACGAGGAAAATGTGACACTAGTTTTGAATAGTATAAAAAGAAAGATGCCTCGCTGTGTCATACCTCCGATGATATTAACATTTCCTAATCCAGCCTCCGAACCATTCAATATGCCTAAGCATACATTGCCTTGATCCTGAGAGGATAAGAATATCAGCATCGCGATCTATACATTAGAACTGCAATATGAGATTCACGGAGCAACTTAAAAGGTACTTACAGTATGAATAAGATAAGACTCGGGTGTCAGCTGAAGCTGAATATTCTTAGCGTTCGTGAAACTAAGCGTTAATGGCTTGAAATAGCTCTTGGCATCATTAATAGATTTGAAAGGTTTGGATCCTTTCCAGCAGACGGGTAAGCTTTTGTCGTTCACTGCATCAGTCAGCTGCTTTGCGTCTATGTTTTTCTTGATCTGAAATCAGCAATATCATAAGTCCTACGCCAAAAAGGCGATAAGCATTTAGGATGGAGGTTTTTTCTGATCTTACCAAAGACAACAGAGTATTGTAAGCTTCAGAATTAAAGTATGTAAAGGTACTTCCACTGTCTAAAATTATCGGTAGGCCCTTTATCCCAGTTGCCTGTCCACCTAATAGGAGATCTGCTGGTCCCAAAGAATAGTGTTTCCTGAAATCATAGTAATCCACAAAAAGTTTATTCACATCTTTCGCGCAAAGTGCAAAGTTCCATATGCAAAAGTGCGAACTACAAATGCAACATACTCTGAAGATGAACGCACGATAGGTGTCCAGACAATCCCGGAAGAGGGGACAACATCATCTCCAAGGAAAAGATAACCTCCACCTTGCCCGCTTAAACAGTGACCTACTACATTTCGGATAAAACCCATGCTACTCATCTGTGATACAATGCTTGATTTTCCGTTTCCTAGACCAAAAATTCCATCCGTATAAGGTGCATGTGCAGAGGCTGGCACTTCTTGATCGTACCCACAACTACAGAAGAGGAATCAAGCGCGTGAATCAGAACCATCACAGTTTTACTAACGGAATAAATACTACAAAAAAGAGCTACGAGCTTCGTTTCCAAACCGTTGCTAAACTGCTCTTAGCAAATAGAAGTTTCTTCTACTAAAACAACAACATACTCAGTTTAGTCCCACAAAGTGTGGCCTGGAGAGGGTAGAG
This sequence comes from Capsicum rhomboideum, assembly GCA_031232105.1. Lineage (NCBI taxonomy): Eukaryota > Viridiplantae > Streptophyta > Magnoliopsida > Solanales > Solanaceae > Capsicum > Capsicum rhomboideum. The sequence goes on from CP124713.1 coordinate 143,858,814, forward strand.
AGTACGGAGACCTTACCCCCACCTTAGAGGTAAAGAGATAGAGAGGCTCAAGAAAAACAGTCCAGAAAAAAAGAAACAATGGATAGTAACAAAACAGTACTACAACAAATAGAATTTTCTTCTAATCCGTTGCTAAATAGGATTAGCGATATGTTTTTTGTTTAGCCACAATATTTGTCCATTGCTAATTCCTGTTTTTTTAGTAGGGAAAGCGGAAGAAATGACATTTCTTTTGTTGGTTGACAATTTTAAAGGTTAGTTATAAGGGTACTTCATAAGTTTCATACCCGAACACCAGAAGAGGAGCAACGGAGCTGCCATTGGTTAATTTTACTGGAAATATGTCTTTCACCAGCACTCCCAAGGATGAACAACGATCTGCATACTCAACCTCATAGTCACATTGATCGTCAGGAGTATGACAGGGATGGTTTGCAGGCGAGTGAAGGGATACACATATGGGATCCTTACACTTGACAATATTTTTATTCGGTTTGTAAGGACTGTGAGGAGCCTGCAACGTTGTACATATACGCAGAAATTAGAAAAGACATATGTGACATACTTACGGATGATTTTATTGCATAACGTGAACGAGCTAAGCTGCAGAAGGAATAAAAAGAAGAGTACTCACCGGAAGACATTTGACGCAAGGTGCATCACATTGGAGCCAAGTGAGATCACTCCCTGTGTCTATGTCAAGAAAGTAAGGTTTGGGGGGTTGGCCTACGTTCAGTGTCACCTGATAATACCTGCACACGAAACGAATATCTGCGATTAAGAGATAGAGAACAGGAAACAAGTAATATGCAAGTTTTACGAATTTCATACATGAATATAAGAGGAAACCCGAAATTTGGAACTAACAACAGATCATCACCCATTGTTAGCTGATGTAAATTAGAATAAACAGACAAATGTTTTGTGTAAGTAAGTAATTGCATAACAGCAAAATGCGGAGACATCCACCCTTTCTCAACGCATCTCTTTAGACAAAGATTCAGTTTTTTCCTCTTTTCGGATGACAAATCTTTCTCCAAACATGGAGTGTGAATCAAACCGATGTTTGAATTGAAATTGAAATACTGATTTTCCCTTCTAAATCAGATAGATTCATATTTAAAAGAGGTTGACAATACGTTCTAACCTTAAGGTCAAATTAAAGTCTAAAGTACATAAACTACGAAATCATAAGATACTCCATTCGAGAATCACACTAATTTTTCAAGTCTTAAGGGAAATGTACACGAAGTTTTCAAGCAAAAATGCCGAAAAAATTGCAAGATGATTATCAAGTTAAAGAATATGATGAAAGAGCCCTTCCAATATTATAAGCTACCAAAGAAAACCACAACACATCATAACAAAAACTTCACAAATAGAGAAAAGTTGAGAAGAAGTATTGATTATATAATCTTCACTAGAATAAGGGTGAGAATGCAGCTAAATGGTTACCAGTACTTTCCACACGAAACATAAATGTATGTATAAAAATTCATTGCAACAAATAGTAAGTCTGATCCCATAATTTCAGAAGTATAACAAGTTCAATACTCCTACTAAATATCTCAAAGGTTGAACCCATGGCGATTAAATTCAGAATCCGCCTCTGACCTTCATCATGTCCTTATTGCTACACACAATAAACTTTCTACTGTGTTTGGTTGACGGTATAAGTTTATTTTATCCCAAGATAAATTTATACCATCAACGAAACACGACAAAATTCTTATCCCAAGATAAATTTATACCATCAGCGAAACACGGTAAAATTCTTATCCCAAGTTTAAACATGAGATATCCTATCCAACTTGAGATTATTTTGTCCCACCTGAAAGGAATAATTTAGTCCAAGGATTATAATGGCACGATTATAATCCCAGGATAATAATTTAGGCCGCGAACCAAACAACCCCTAAAGACTGGGTGAATTTTTAATCAGCAAAAAATAAATTGTTGGTTCCTGGGATAAGGTAGGATATCCCATGATTAAGCTGGAATAAAATTTATACTGTATTTGATCAACGATCAACACAGTATAACACTAGGACTATAATCCCGAGATAATTTAGTCCACGAACCAAACAATTAGCAATCCAAGCAGATATCAAATAAGTAGAATTTAGAAATATAGAATACAACATGAAAACTATGAAGATCACAACATAAATCAAGATCCAATTAAACAAAAAAGTAGTGGATGATGCTATATATATGTATATTACCCTTTAGGATACACATTCCCAACAAGAGGAAAAACAACAGATGAACCATAATTTGATTGTTTCTTCCATGGTGGTTTAGGCAAATTAAATGCACAAAAACATCCCTCAAAAGACATAGATAAAAGAAAACAGTACAACACCCAGATTTGTACTACTTCCCATTTTCCTCTCATAATTATTTTTTGCTCACAAAAAAAAAGTTCAAGAATCAACAATTTCTTTTTTAAAATAAAGAGAGTGATTGACTATAATGTGAAGTTGGTAATGGACGAATGAGGAAGAGGGAGACTGAGTCAATATTTCACGTGTGTAAGGAAGAAAATACTAGGAAAGAGATGTCTTTTAGTGCATTATACTTCTTGTTTTCGTGTGGGGTTGGGTTGGGGTAGTTGTGATTCTTGGAAGTTACCTAGTTGTGGGGTCCATGTTTTTATTTATTTATTTATTTATTTATATTTATGCGTAAGTAGAGCGAGTTGAACCTAATCGTGTTGAGTTTATTGGAACTTGTTATAATATCGAGTCAAGTCGAGCTGAGCTAAACTCGAGTGGAGTTGAACCGAGTTTTTATTACTAGTGTCTAAATAAAGCCGGAGAGTAGGTGGCTGAAATTCTTGGAAGTTTCCTAGTTGTGGGATCCTCATTTGTATTTATTTATTTAAGTGTAAGCAGAGCAAGCCAAGCCCAATCGTGTTAGGTTCATTGTGACTTGTAATTATAATATCGAGTCAAGCTGAGCTGGACTCTGAGTGGAGTTTAACTGAGTTTTTATTATTAGTGTCCAAATAAAGCTGGAGAGTTGGTGACTGAAATTCTTGGGAGTTTTCTAGTTGTGGGGTTCTCATTTGTATTTATTTATTTATTTATGTGTAAGCAGAGCAAGCCGAGGCCAATCGTATTAGGTTCATTTGGACTTGTAATTATAATATCGAGTCAAGTTGAGCTGGACTCTGAGTGGAGTTTCACTGAGCTTTTATTACTAGTGTCCAAATAAAGTTGGAGAGTTGGTGACTGAAATTCTTGGAAGTTTTCTAGTTGTGGGGTCCTCATTTGTATTTATTTATTTACGTGTAAGCAGAGCAAGCCGAGCCCAATTGTATTAGGTTCATTGGGACTTGTAATTATAATATCGAGTCAAGCTGAACTGGACTTTGAGTGGAGTTTAACAGAGCTTTTATTGCTAATGTCTAAATAAAGTTGGAGAGTTAGTGACTGAAATTCTTGAAAGTTTCCTAGCTGTGGGGTCATTAATTTTTATTTATTTATTTACGCGTAAGCGCAGAGCTAGTCAAGCATAAACATGTTAAGTTTATTGGAACTTGTTATAATATCGAGTCAACCGATTCAATTAAAGTATTAGTGTTTGTTTTATTATACAACAAAGATCACATTTTTTTCACTTCGTTTAAATAATAGTTGTACCCATACGAAATTCTTCTGTTTTTCAGTATGATCTCTAGCATCATCTCTATTCCCCTTATCAATTCTTGAGCTGAGCGAAAGTTGAGTTCAACTGAGCTTTTATTACTAGTGTCTGCATAAAGCTGGAGAGTTTGTGGCTGAAGTTCTTGGAGGTTTCCTAGTTGTGGGGTCCATATTTGTATTTATTTATTTACGCATAAGCAGAGTGAGTCGAGCCTAATTGTGTCGAATTCATTAAGACTGGTTATAATATCGAGTTAAGCTGAGCCGAGCTGAAGTGGAGTTGAACCAAACTTTTGTTACTAGTGTCTGAATAAAGCTAGAGAACACTTGGTGAGACTGACTTGGAACATGTAATGTGTGTGTGTGTGTGTGTGTGTGTATATATATATATATATATATATATATATATAGGCTGAGATTCTTGAAGTTTGTTGGTCGTGGGATCCTTCAATAAATAGATCCTTCGATTTATTTATTTATTAGTTCCATCACGTGTTGTCTGAAAATTCATGTTATCGAAAAATAGTATTGATACTATTTAAGATAAGTATTTGATAACTAATTTTACGCAAAAGAATATTATAGACTCTTCTGCGAATGGTGAATGTGGATGGTCATATCGTCACTTATTCGTTCGAACTAATAAAGATAACCAAAAATAGTTGTATCTCGTCGTACGTGTGTTGCACGTGTATGTACAGTCTGAAAATACATATTATTGTAAAATAGTAGCGATATAACTTAAGCAAAGTTTTGAATAACTAACTTAGGGTAAAGAGTTCGAAATATACCCAAACTTTGAGAAAATTTGCTGTTACACGCCCAAACTTTGCGGGGGTCCTATGACCCCCCTGTACTATTTATTAGTGTATTTTTGCGACGTTTATTTGCACAGCTGGCACCAAATATGAATACACACGCGCTGAGCGCGTGACTTAAAAAAGTAGTCCAGCTAAGCAAATAAACTTCACAAAAATACACTAATAAATAGTACAGGGGGGTCATAGGACCCCCGTAAAGTTTGGGCGTGTAACAGCAAATTTTCCCAAAGTTTGGGTATATTTCGGACCATTTTCCCACTAACTTAACATAAAAGAATTATAGTAATTCTTATTTTAAATAGCATTTGATCGAACTTTATTACTAGTTTCTAAATACGTGCATAAAAATTATGAAAATCACAAGATAAAGCAAGATCAAATTGAAAAAAAGAAGTGGTGGATGATATATACCCTTTAAGATAGACATTCCCATCAAGTAGAAAAATCATATAGTATGATCGTTTGTATTGGATCGTTCACTTATATGTTTGGTGGGCCTAGTAAAGTGGTGCGTGTAGGTTTAACCCAATAAAGTCTGTAATAAAAAAGCCCATTAGGGTTTTACTATTTAGAGTTAGCTCTTCTCTCTAACCCTATATAAGACACACATTGGTCTTCTCTGATCTATAATTTAGTTTTGGCTCAAACAGGTACGCCAATTGACTCTGTTAATCTTTATTTATGTTGTATCTTGTTATCATGCTCGATTTGAAAATTTATGACTTTGTTTTGGCTTAAATAGGTATGTCATTCGACCCTACTGATTTTTAAATCTGTTGTGTTAGGAATTTATTTTGGCTCAAATAGGCACGTCATTCGATCCTACTGATCTTTATTTATTTTGTATCCTATAATCATATTTAATTTAAAAATTTATGTTAAAAATTTAACAATTTATCCTTATTAATATCTTTAATCTTTTGTCATATAGTCTCTATTTAGTAAATGTTCACTTATTCGTTCGAACTAATAAAGATAATTAGAAATAGTTGTATCTCGTCGTAGTGCGTTGCACGTGTATGTTGAGTCTGAAAATACATATTATTGTAATATAGTAACGATATAACTTAAGCAAAGTTTTGAATAACTAACTTAACATAAAAGACTATAGTAATTCTTATTTTAAATCGCGTTTGATCGAACTTTGTACTTGTTTCTAAATACGTGCATAAAAATTATGAAAATCAGAAGATAAAGCAAAATCAAATTGAAAAAAAGAAGAAGTGGTGGATGATATGTACCTTTTAAGATAGACATTCCCATCAAGTAGAAAAATCATATAGTGTGATTGTTTGCATTAGATCGTTCAGCTATATATTTGGTGGGCCTAGTAAAGTGGTGCGTGTAGGCTTAACCCAATAATATCCGTAATAAAAAAGCCCATTAGGGTTTTACTATTTAGAGTTTGGTCTTCTCTCTAACCCTATATAAGACACACATTTGTCTTCTCTGATCTATAGTTTGGTTTTGGCTCAAACAGGTACGCCAATTGACTCTGTTAATCTTTATTTATGTTGTATCTTGTTATCATGCTCGATTTGAAAATTTATGACCTTGTTTTGGCTTAAATAGGTATGTCGTTCGACCCTTTTGATTTCTAAATCTGTTCTGTTAAGAATTTATTTTGATTCAAACAGGTACGCCATTCGACCCTACTAATTTTTATTTATTTTATATCCTATTATCATGTTTGATCTAGAAATTTATGCTAAGAATCTAACAATTTATCCTTATTAATATCTTTAATCTTTTGTCGTATAGTCTCTATTTAGTAAATGTTCACTTATTCGTTTGAACTAATAAAGATAATCAGAAATAGTTGAATCTCGTCGCACGTGCGTTGCACGTGTATGTCGAGTCTGAAAATACGTATTATTGTAAAATCGTAGCGATATAACTTAAGCAAAGTTTTGAATAACTAACTTAACATAGAAGAATATAGTAATTCTTATTTTAAATTGTGTTTGATCGAACTTTATTACTAATTTCTAAATACATGCATAAAAATTATGAAAATCACAAGATAAAGTAAGATCAAATTGAAAAAAGAGAAAGTGGTGGATGATATATGTACCAAATATTGTTGTTGTTGTTTTTACTTCATATTATGTGTGCTATCTAATTGTCTCAATATTGATTTTTTTGTTTAACCATTTGGTATCTGGGATCATATTGATTTTTTTGTTTAACCATTTGGTATCTGGAATCCAAGTCGACTAGTTCAGATTCACGCTGGATAGGATCCATTTAACGGGGAAGCACTTCCCACCGGGGATATGGGTGCTATTTAATTGTTCTGATATTGTCTTATTGTCCTAATATTATTGCATACAACAATGCACATTTCGAAAGAGAATGCCTGAAAATCTCTTTCGAAAAAACTAAAGATGTTCTGTTCTTTTCTATTGGCTGAGGCTCTAAACTCAAGGTCTTAATAATCACAACAGCATACCCAGTAGAATCTCACATAGTGGGGTTCGAAGAGGATAAGTGTATGCAAACCTTATGAGTGTGTTTGGTAAGAAGGAAACATTTTCTGGAAAATATTTTTCAATTTTCTCATGTTTGGCCTCTTCAAAAAGTTAGGAAAATATTTTCCAAAACTATCTTTCAACCTCACACCTCAACTTTCCACCCTAACCCAAGTCTCGGGTACCGATTCCCTACACTAACCCAGGATTCGAGTCCCGACCCTAACTCTTGATTATCGACTCAGGACCCAACTCCTGACCTCGATTCAAGACCCAACTCCCAACCCCGGCACCTGAGTCCCGATTGACTTGAGACCTGATTCTCAACCCGGATCCAAGACACAAGACCTAGGATCCGACCTCGACTCGAGATTCGATTCCCAAACCTAACTTGGGTTTGGATGCATGACCTCGACTCGGGACCCAGGATTCGACCCGACCCTGAACTCGATGCAAGAACAACACCCGATACAAACTTGGGATCCAACAGCGAGATGGGAATCGGGGTTTGATCTCAACCGACTCCCAGCCTCCGACTTTGACTTTGACCCCGAATGGGGACCAATCTCCTTGCCCCAACCCTGACTTAAGTATTGGTTTAGAAGTCGGGGTTAGGTTTAGGGTTTGGAGTCGGGAGTCGAGGTTGTATCTCGGGTTGGGAGTCGGTGTTGGGTCTCGGGTTAGAAGTCGGGTCTCGAGTTGAGATTCGAGGTCTGGTCTAGGGTCGGGATAAGAGGTCGGATCTCAGATCGAGGTCTAGGGTCAGGCCTCGGGTGGGGAGTCAGGTGTCGGGGTCGGGTTCTGAGTTGGGAATCGAGGTTGGGAGTAGGGAGTTGGGGTTGGGTGTTGGGTTCTTGTGGTTTGGGTCTCGAGTTGGGTGTCGGGGTTGGATCTTGGGTCGTGTGTCGGGGTTGGGTATCGGGGTCAGGGGTCGGGTCCCGGTTTGGGTAGTCGAGGTCAGGCCTTGGGTCGGATCCCATGTCGGGTTTCAGGTGTCGGGGTCGAATCTTGAGTTAGGTTTTGTGGTCGGGAGTCAGGGTTAGGTCTCAGTTTGGGTATCGGGGTCGGATCCCGGATCGAACATCAGGGTTGGTTCCCGGGTCAGAAACTATTTTCCTAAAAAGTATTTTCTACTCTCTAGCCAAACACTAAAAGAAATTTTCTGGAAAACATTTTTTATTCACCAACCAAACACTAGAAAATATTTTCTGAAAATGTTTTCCACTCACCAACCAAACATGAGAAAATAAATAAGAATACAACTTGTTTTCCATGAAAACATTTTCTAGGAAAACATTTTCCATTAATAATCATAACCAAAAAAAAAACATGGGAGACGAGAGAATTCTCTGCAGTTTCAACATTTTGGATATCGAAAAGAACTCTATCCTCCTCCATGAGGTAAAATATGTACATGAAAAACCTTCTGTAGTTGATAATCAAGGAGTACTATATGAGAAAACCTTCTTTACTCTATTGTTACTGAAATGCCTTTACAAGCCAAAACCCCTACTTCTACGCAAATCCGCATAACATTAACTCTCCGCGCTGCACATCATTCTGGAGATGATCTGATATCTAGACAGTCTTATTCACATTTTGATTAAGAATTCTTGCAAAATCACCAGATTGGACGTCAATGGGAGGATGGAACGAGAAAACATATGAGACAGGTTTTGACTGCAGCATTGGCTCTTTTGCTCTAACCTCATCAAACAATTCTCCTAGGTTCTGTTCGTCAAACAGAAATGAATGTCTGAGAAAAAAGCAGCACTCTCTCGCCAGACTACTGATTTAATGCTTCAGGTGGAAAAGCTGGCGAGGGAGTGCTGCTTTTTTCTCAACCATTCATTTCTATTTGACGAACAGAACCTGGGAGAATTATTCGATGAGGTTAGAGCCAGAAAGCCAATGCTGCAGTTGAAGCCTGTCTCATATGTTTTCTCGTTCCATCCTCCTGTAGACGTCCAGTCTGGTGATTTTGCAAGAATCCTTAATCAAAATGTGAATAAGGCTGTTTAGGTGTAAGATCAGCTCCAGAATGATGTGCAGCGCGGATAGTTTAATGTTATTCAAATTCTCATAGAAGGTAGGTGTTTTGACTAGTGAAATCATTTCAGTAACAATAGTGCAAAGAAGGTTTTCTCATAGTAGTCTTTAATTATCAACTATAGAAGGTTTTTCATGTACATATTTACCTCATGGAGGAGGATAGAGTTCCTTTCGATATCCAAAAATGCTGAAACTGCAGAGAATTCTCATCTTAATCAGTTTTTTCGTTTAATCTTTGCCTCTCCCCCTCCCATGTTCTTTCTTTTTGTTATGATTATTAATGGTGATCAAAATGCTTTGTCATGTGGCTTTCTGCAATATTTGCTTCTTCATTTCTGTTATTTTCTTTTTCGAATTGCTTTGATATGTTTTGCAACGAGCTGAGGGTCTATCAGAAATAACCTCTCTACGTTCAAGGTAGGGGTAGTTCAGCGTACACTGGATATGTTGTTGTGATCATTAATGGTGAGCTTGATTTTAGAGCTTTTCTTTTTTGGGTATAACCATCCGGTCTATTGGCTTTATCACCCGTTAATCTGAATTTGTGTCGCGTAAGGTCTGTTAAAAGGGAAAATACTCCCTGTTAGAATTTTGACTTTATCACCTCTATTGATAAAAATTATTTCTAAGATAACAAAATGTATCATTTACAATCTTTAGATTCTCGAGTACATGTTGGGCAGATTCTTTTAGAATTACCAGTTCAAACTCAACTCCTCGCTTTGCGTATATATATATATATATATATATATATATATATGTTCATAATATAAGACAGATTTGGGGATGAACTGAATATATATAAACTGGCTGCTATTATATATTTTATGGATGATTACAGTGAATTTTATAAAATATGTTGCCATGTAAGATAGCAAACATTGGTATGCTTACAATACTAACATACTTTCTGCCTGCTTCTTCCTATGATATATCACCAAAATCTTCACTTGTAATCATGATATATGCTGTCAATACAAGAACAAAAATGGTTTCGGGTGAGGTCCGGGGCAGCAGTAATATGAAAAAAGCAAGAGATACATATGTCTGGACGACCTACCAGGACGACTATGGAAGCTTGTTGCAGTTTGCTGGAATCCATCCAATCCGTTGTTTATCATTATCATATATCACCATTTTGTCTAACATAGCAATATCTGCATACGCAAATCCAGAGAAACGGGCAAAACAAGTCATAATGTGGAAAAGAATCCTCTATCCGAAAACTTATGTCCTCCTCGGAGAAAATGTTGGTCATGTGTGTTCTTTTGTTGTACATTTTTTGTGAGAAGACAACCTCGTAATGTGGGGGACAAAATGGCTATTTTTCATTATCTAGATGAGGAAAATGTGACACTAGTTTTGAACAGTATAAAAAGAAAGATGCCTCGTTGTGTCATACCTCCGATGAGATTAACATTTCCTAATTCAACTTCCGAACCATTCAATATGCCTAAGCATACATTGCCCTGATCCTGTGAGGATAAGAATATCAGCATCGCGATCTAATACTTTTGAACTGCAATATGAGATTCACGGAGCAACTTAAAAGGTACTTACAGTAAGAATAAGATAAGACTCGGGTGTCAGTTGAAGCTGAATATTCCTAGCGTTCGTGAAACTAAGTGTTAATGGCTTGAAATTGCTCTTGGCATCATCAATGGATTTGAAAGGTTTGGGTCCTTTCCAGCAGACGGGTAAGGCTTTGTCGTCCACTTCAATCAGCTTCTTTGGGTCTATGTTTTTCTTGATCTGAAATCAGCAATATCATAAGTCCTACGCCAAAAAGGCGATAAGCAAAGGATGGAGGTTTTTTCTGATCTTACCAAAGACAACAGAGTATTGTAAGCTTCAGCATTAAAGTATGTAAAGGTACTTCCACTGTCTAAAATTATCGGTAGACCCTTTATTCCAGTTGCCTGTCCACCTAATAGGATATCTGCCGGTCCCAAAGAATAGTGTTTCCTGAAATCATAGTAATCCGCACAAAGTTTATTCACATCTTGCACACAAAGTGCAAAGTTCCATATACAAAAGCAGAAACTATAGACAGAACATACTCTGAAGGTGCACGCACGATAGGTGCCCAAACAATCCCGGAAGAGGGGAGAACATCATCTCCAAGGAAAAGAAAACCTCCACCTTGCCCGCTTAAACAGTGACCTACTACATTTCGGATAAAACCCATGCTACTCATCTGTGATACTATGCTTGCTTTTCCATTTCCTAGACCAAGAATTCCATCCGTAAAAGGTGTTGTTTCAGCGGCTGGCACTTGTTGATCGTACCCACAACTACATAAGGGAAATCAAGCTCATGAATCACAAGCATCACAGTTTCAGTAACAGATCATAAACACTACAAAAAACTGGAATTAGCAACAAACTTCATTGCTAGATTGCTCGTATCCAACATTTTTTTTTATAATCCGTCCCTAATTTGTGGCTAAAAAGAATAGCGACAGATTTGCTATTTAGCTACAAAGGTTGTCCGTTGTTGATTCCTATCGATTTAGTAGTGGAAATCGAAAAAGTAGCATTTGTTTTGTTGGTTGACAATTTTTAAAGGTTAGTTTTGAGGGTACTTTTAAGTTACTTACCCAAACACCAGCGGAGGAGCAACGGAGGTACCATTGGTATATTTTACTGAAAATATGTCTTTCACCAGCACTCCCAAGGATGAACATCGGTCTGCATACTCAACCTCATAGTCACATTGCTCCTCAGGATTGCGAGGGGGATGGTTTGCGGGCAACTGAAGGGATGCACATATGGGATCATTACACTTGACAAGATTATTCGGTTTGTAAGGACTGTGAGGAGCCTGCAATATCATACAAAGATATTTCAGCGTAACTTGAAAGAGCTAAACTGTAGAAGGAATAAAAAGAAGAGTACTCACCGGAAGACATTTGGCGCCAGGTACATCACATTGGAGCCAAGTGAGATCACTACCTGTGTCTATGTCAAGAAAGTAAGGCTTCGGGGTTTGGCCTACATTGAGTGTCACCTGATAATACCTGCACATGAAATGAATATCCGAGTTTAAACGACAGAGAACAGGAAACAAGTAGTATGCAAGTTTTATGAATTTCATACATGAATAGTAAGAGGAAATCCAAATTTTGGAACTAACAACAGATCATCAACCAACATCCAAACTCGTATAAAGTTGTTAGCTTATGTAAGTAAGAATTTTTTGCGTAAATAAGTCAATTGCATAACAGAAATGCATTTCTATAGACAAAGACTCCATTTTCCCCTCTTTTCAGACGACAAATCTTTCTCCGAACATGGAGTGTGAATCAAACCTATGTTTGAATTAAAATTTAAATGCAGACGCAAGTTCTTCCCTTCAAAATCAGATAAATTCATATATGAAAGAGTTAACCTTCAGGTCAAATTAAAGTCTTAACTTAAGACTCTTAAGTACATTAACTAGGAAATCATAGGATACTCCAACGGAGAATCACACCAAATATTTCAGGTCTCAAGGGAAATGTACACCAAATTTTCAAGCAAAAATGCTAAAAAATTGCAAGATGATTATGAAGTTACAGATGAAAGAACCCTTCCAACATTCCAAGCTACAAAAGAAAAGTTGAGAAAAAGTATAGATAGAACTCCTTATATAATCTTCTCCAGCATCAGGGGCAAATGCAGCTATTTAGCTGTGAGTTTTATGCATAAAAGTTCACTAAAACTTGCAAAAAATAATAAGTCTGATCCCATAATATAATATTAGAAGTACAACGGGTCAATACTAAAAATCTTAAAGTTTGAACACATAGCATTACATTCAGAATCACCATAGTTGTGTCCTTGTTGCTACACACATATACAGAACCTTAAAGGGTCATTTGGTACGTGATAAGATAGGATATTTCAGAATTAAGCCTCAAATAAAATTTCTACTGTGTTCATTAACAGCATAAATTTATACCATTATTTTTGTTATATATGTATATATATATATATAGAGAGAGAGTGACTATAAGGTGAAGTTGGTATAATGGGCGAATGAGGAAGAAGGAGATTGAGCCAATATTTCACGTGTATGGAAGAAAGTACGAGGAAAGAGAAGAGTTTTTGTGCATGGAGTTTGGGTGGGTGGGTGGGTTGAGATTCTTGGAAGTTTCTTAGTTGTGTGGGGTCCTAAGTTTTTTAATTTATTTACGTGCAAGCAGAGCGAGTCGAGTCCAATCATGTTGAGTCCATCGAAACTTGTTATAATATCGAGTCAAGCGAAACTCATTGGAACTTGTTATAATATCGAGTCAAGTCAAGCTGAGTTTGATCGAGTTCAAATAAGTTTTGTAACTAGCCTCTAAATAAAGCCAGAAAGTTATTGGTTGAGATTCTTGAAAGTTCACGAGATGTAGGACCGGATTATTTCTGTAAAATGAAAACCTTGAAACAGATGAATACTAGCTCCACCGCACGTGCGTTGCACGTGTATGTTTTGTCTGAAAATTCATAGTATCGATACTATCTAAGAGTATTGGATAACTAATTTTACGTGAAAGAATATTATAGATTCTTCTGTGAATTGACTGTGGATGGTCATATGTACGAACCAATAAAGATAGCCAAAAAAATTGTATCCCGTCGCACGTGCGTTTCACGTGTATGTCGAGTCTGAAAATACATATTATTGTAAAATAATAGCGAATATAAATTAAGCAAAGTTTTGAATAACTAACTTAACATAAAAGAATATAGTAAAACTGTTATTTTGAATCGCGTTCGATCGAACTTTATTACTAGTTTTTAAATACGTGCATAAAGATTATGAAAATCATAACATAAAGTAAGATCAAATTAAAAAAAGAAGAAGTGGTGGATGATATATACCCCTTAGGATAGACATTCCCATCAAGCGGAAAAACCATAGTACCAAAATATGAACGTCTATTCCATGGCCACATAGAAAAACAACCATGAAAGTTCCCACATAAAAGCACAATGTACAACATTGATATCACCCAAAGTGGTACTTCCCATTTTCCTTTCATAGTTGATTTAATTAAAGATCAAACAAATGTCTCAAAAATCAACAAAAAAAAGGTTTGAAATTTGTTTAAAAAAAAATGAGAGAAGACTTGGTGAGACTGACTTAGAACAAGTAATATTTATATACTACTAAGAAATGGAGCACTATTGTTTTAGGCTTTGGGGTGGGGTGGGGTGGGGTGGGGTGGGTTGGGTTGGGTGGGGGGTTGCTTGTTGAGATTCTTAGAAGTTTGTTGGTTGTTGGATCCTCAAATTTATATATCTATTTATATTTACTTACTAGTCTTTGATATGTTTATATTAATAATTTTATTCTTCTTATATATTGTTTTATTGATTGACATAATACACACGTGCAAAGCACGTACATTACACTAGTATTATTATTAAAAGTAGGGGTGTCAAATGATATGATTCAATCGGTTATATTATTAAAAAAATTGTGTTAATTTTTCGGCTATTTTATTTTGCATAGTCAATTAAACTTTTCAGAACTGTTCCATCATCTTGATTTCTTTTTGGTATTGATACAATTCGATTAATTCGATATCCTAATTATTCTGTACGATTATATATTTATATAGAAAATTATGAATTTATTAAAAGAAATCTAATAATTGGTTCGATCTGTTCAATCGATTTTTAGAGAACCACTGACACTCCTAACCAGAAGGATGTGTCAAAATTATTACTCCATCCGGTCCAATTTATATGACATTGTTCGAATTTCTTGAGTCAAATGAGCTTTTTTTACTGCAACATTTTCATGTATTTTGTTCAATATTTTAAATTGCTAACTATTTTGACTTATATCATTTTTTTCCGTTGTGTTCAAAAATATAAATTTAATTTCAAAAAACTTAAAAATTCAATATTTGAATTCACGATCAAATTAAAAAATTTAACTCTCAAATTCAAACATTACCACATAAATAGAACAAAAAGAGTTTATTAAATACAAAGGAAGAAGTCTTACTCCAAATTCTTAAATGCATTATTATTTAGGGGAAAGAGCTAAGTAATCACTCCATCCTACATGCAATTTTTTTTTAGCTAAATTATTTCCTCCGTTTCAGATTTGTCCTCTTTTTATTTTACACGCTTTTGAAAAAATATTAATTATGGATAATTTTCAACTATTTTGCTCGTATTTATATCTTAAGATATAGTATTTTTTTTAATTGAATGTTTACTTTATTTATATGCTATAATTGAAATGCTTGTAGTTTTTATGAACAATTACTATAAAAAAAAATAAAAATTTCATCATAAATTTATAAAATAATAAATAATTTGAAACAAAATATTTTTAGAAGAATGAACAATATCAATGAGCTAATACGGCTATAATAGACAAACAAAAAATTTATAAGTATACAAATATTCAAGAATATTATATTTTTTTTAGTAACATTATTAATATTGAAATTTATAGCTAACCAGAAACCGACTTCAATTAAATGGATTTCATTAAAATAGGGTTAATAAATAATTATCCTAATCCACTTTTTCCAATTCTTTTGACTTGTTTTTGTGGATACTCCTAAAATAGGCAATAATAGATGAAATTACTTCTATATAAACGTCGATCAAATTTTTAATTTGAGATTTTATATTTTTATAATAGGAAAGAGTCAAACTTACCCCTCTATTATGTAAAAGTGGACATTCATACCCTTTGGTATACTGTTCGTCTAGCACAACCTTCGACGTTACAAAATTTGGTCCAAAAATTACCCCTTTATTATTAGGACTTTCACAATGGCATTATATCTCATGTGTCATGACATTTCGTTGAGGTGAATGCCATCGGGCATGTCGCTTCATCAATTTAAGTTCATACTTTGTTATATTATATTTGATTTTTATTGATTTGATCCCTTCCTTGAGAACTTGTTTATATAACTATTTAATAATAAGAGTAATATTGTTGGAAACTGTTTTTTTATCTCTCATAATAGGATAAGATGTGCACACATGTTTATCCTCTTCAGACTCTAATGTGAAATTGCACTGAATATATAATCGTTATTGTTAATAAGATTTATCATGATTTGTTAAGTGGATAAGTTAAAAAAAAATACTTTTAATATGAGAATCAAATAAAATAAAATTGAGGAAATATACAAAAACTTACATAGCAACAAAGATGATGGACAATTTATTTATCATTCTCGCTCGAAAACTAAAATCAACAACAACAACAACATACCCAGTATATTCCCATCACGTGGGGTCTGAGGAGGTAAGTGTACGCAGTCCATACCGCTACCTCAGAAGTGAAATAGAGATGTTGTTTCCGAAAGACCCCCGGCTCAAGAAAAACTAAAATCAAGAGTATATTTATTGAAATTAACATTATTGCATTGGACTAGAACATAAATAGCATAAATAGTAAGATACTAGTAATATATTGCCATGTGTCTTTTCTCCCAACTACTGCTAGCATAAAATTAGTGGCTGAAAATTGAAAGTATCGTAGCCAATATATTTCTTGATTTTGAGAAAGAGAGAATACTAGTCCATTTTAATTTATTTAATTAATTTTAATTTGATACTGAATATAAAAGACTAGGAGTATTAGATTTTTGAATTTTGTGATATTAAATTAAAAATAGATATAATACATAAATATATACTCCCTCCATCCCATTTTAGTTGGTCATCTTACTAAAAATAAATGTCTAATATTAGTTGATCACTTACTAAATCAAGATAGAATTAATTATTTTTTTCTCATTTTACCCCTATAATTAATTATAATTGCAATGTCCATTCTTATGCCCAATGAATATCATTAAAATGCGTAAAGGGTAAAATAGTAAAAACTATCACTCTATTTATGATTTCTTAATCACCGTGTAAAATGAAATGTGCCCAGTTAAAATGGAACGGAGGGAGTACTTAAATTTCGATTCATTTTCACCATGTCCATTAGTGATTAAGCATTTTAATTGATAAAATGATTATCTAGACATCTTTAAAATTTATGAATTACGTAAGCATCAAATGTCAAATACAATAGAAATAAGTTAGAGTAATTAGTTGTCAGCTAAAATTAAGTTAAGATGTTTAGATATAAACTTTCAATGTCGAAATGCTTATATATCAGCTTAAATCAAATTTAAATATATGTTTATGTATTAAGCATCTTAATAATAAGTTAAATATATTAAAACTTTTAACTTTTTGTTTCAACCATATTAAATGAAAAGTTAAAATTAAAACATTGTAAAAAGGAAAGATTATTTTTCTTTGGAACTAAAAGGAAACAAATTGAAATGAATGGAGTACTTTATCCGTCTCATTTTAATTGTACATTTTTACTTTTACACATAAGAAATTATAAATAAAAAGATACTCGCTATACGATATTCTAATTTAAAGGGAAAAATATATTTAAATAATGTACATTATTTATTTCATAACCTCACGAGGAAAAGACTATTAATATTTGCCTTTTTTAGATTTATGCTCTTTCTAGTTTTGCACACTTTTATTTATAACAACTAAATGAATTCTGAATGTCAAATGACAGTATCCATATATAACAACACCTCTTTATAACAGCTATAAAATTTTCTAACAAATACTGCTACTATAAAGATGTTTGACTGTATTACTACTTCTATGAGACAATTATTTTTTAGTAATGTTGACAATTAAAATGAGACGGAGAGAGTATAAAAGAAATACTCCCTTCGTTTAAAAAAGAATGACCTATTTTGACTTAATATGAAATTTAAAAAAATAAAGAATGACTTTTGAATCTTGTGGTATTAAATTAAAGTTATGTTAAATATATTAAAATATTCTTTAATTTTGTGATCTCAAATATGTTACGTAATAAATTAAAATTAAAATATTATTAAAAAAAAAAAGATCATTCTTTTCGAAATATTTTTTTTTATACGGAGGGAGTATAAATTAACCACCCCAAATATCCCTAGATGCTTCTGGACTTTGCTCAATTTGCTTAATACCAAAATACCCACAGATCTTCTTCTTCAATTGATCTGTTATACATAAATAAAGAGTACTTGTCACTTATTGCCGCTCGTGGAAGGTGACAGATATCTCATAGAATTAATCGAGGCACAAGAAAGCTGACCTGAAAACAGTAAATGTGAGTCTTTGGAATACCAAAAATACCCTCAGATCTTGTTCTTCATTACTGAGTACTTGTCACTTTGTTACTGGTCCGAGATGACAGATATCTTGTAGAATTAGTCTCCAGGTACGCGAAAGCTGACCTCGGAAACTATTAATGTAAGTTGTTGCAATACCAAAAATACCCTCAGATCTTCTTCTTCGTTACTGAGTACTTGTTACTTGTTGCTGGTAGGAGGTGACACATATCCGTACAATTTAGTCAGGTACGCGAAAGCTGACCTCGGAAAATCGTAAATGTAAGTTTTTGCAACACCAAAAATACCCTTAGATCTTGTTCTTCGTTACTGAGTATTTGTTACTTATTATTGGTTGGAGGTGACAGATATCTCGCAGAATTAGTGCGAAAGCTGATCCGAAAACAGTAAATGTAAGTTTTTGCAATACCAAAAATACCCTTAGATTTTGTTCTTCGTTA
Source organism: Capsicum rhomboideum (assembly GCA_031232105.1). Lineage (NCBI taxonomy): Eukaryota > Viridiplantae > Streptophyta > Magnoliopsida > Solanales > Solanaceae > Capsicum > Capsicum rhomboideum. The sequence continues at coordinate 143,877,408 of CP124713.1, forward strand.
CTGAGTACTTGTTACCTGTTGTTGGTTGGAGGTGACAGATATCTCGTAGAATTAGTCAAGGTGCACGAAAGCTGACCCAAAAACAGTAAATGTAAGTTTTTGGAATACCACAAATACCCTCAGATCTTGTTCTTCATTACTGAGTACTTGGTACTTGTTACTGCTTGAAGGTGACAGATATCTCGTGGAATTAATCGAGGTACGCGAAAACTGATCGAAAGCTGTAAATGTAAGTTTTTTGCAATGTCACACAAAACTCAGGCCATTGAATCTTGTACTTATCACTTCCATTCTTGGAAACCCTTTAATTCCAAAACCCTAGATTACGATTCCTCGAAAACAACGACTACTTGCAGTGGTGGTGGTTGTGGTGGGGTCCACAGTAAGCGTCAATGTAGAGCAGATCGAACAGCTGCAAATGCAATGCCGATTGAGTCAGCAGTTCTTGATATGTCGAAGCTGAGTTTATTCGAGGAGAAACGGGAGAATTTGAGGTATATATGTGGTAATAAGAGGCGGAGACGACGTGGGTCGAGGTCAGTTTCGGGTAGGAGTAGTGATAGGAGTGGGAATAGGAGGCGGTGTTGTTCCGTTGGGGCGTCGGCTGCTTATGGGACTTGTTCGGATTTTCATGTTGCGGTTGGAACTGATTCGAGTGGGGAGTTGTTTGTTAATGGTGGTGGTGGTGGTGGGGATATAATGCATTGGATGTTGGATGGTGGGAGTGAGGTGGTTAATACGACGACAACGAGGAGTTTGAGGAAGGAGAAGGAAGAGAGTAATTTGAATATGTTGCAAAATGGGGGGAATTTTGAGGGGTTGGGGAATGAATCAGGGTATGGGAGTGAACCAGGGTATAGAGGGGATGTGGAGTTTGGATATGGTGATGAGATTGATGAAGAGGAAGATGATCAACGGCTCTCCTCCTTTTGGGGCGATGAATTTGGAGGTATATACCCTGCAATCTTGCTTTTAGTGTTCCATTGTTTGTTGTAGTTTCTGTTCTATTACTATCTGTTGTTTTACATGTTGGTTTACTTTCGTTACTTCTTTTATTGGACTGCTTTGTACTGTTTTTCCTTGAGCTGAGGGTTATTGGATTTCCCTGTTGCTGTTGGGACTGATTCGAGTGGTGGAGTTGTTTGTTAATGGGGGTGGTGGGGATATGCATTGGATGTTGGATGGTAGTGAGGTTACGACGAAGATGAGGAGTTTGAGGAAGGAGAAGGAATGTGGTGAAAGAGAGAGTAATTTGAATGTGTTGCAAAATGGGGGGAATTTTGAGGGGTTGGGGAATTAATCAGGGTATGGGAGTGAACCTGGTTATAGAGAGGATGTGGAGTTTGGATATGGTGATGAGTTTGATGAACAGGAAGATGATCAAAGGTTGTCCTTCTGGGGCGACGAGTTTGGAGGTATATCCTGAAATCTGCATTTGGTGTTCCATTGTACTTTTGTTTTAAGTGGTTGTAGTGTCTGGACTAGCTTATGCACACCTTGATTGTTCCTTCGGGTACTAGCTCCCACTAGTACAACTAATCCATAGCTTTGCTCATCGAGGTGTAGGTAGATGTAAAGAGATCACTTTTAGTCTTTTTGCCTTGCAATCTTGCATTTGGTGTTCCATTGTCCTTTTGAATTATGCAATAAGCCGTAATCCGAAACTAGTAGGTGGTAGGTAAAGGTTAATGACTTGTTATATCCATTTAGCTTCACTTTGTTGTGTTGATTGTTGTATTGTACTTAAATTTGCTTGAAGTATTTATCTGTTGAGACAAACATTTAAATGGTCAATCTGGGAAAAGAAAAAAAAATAAAACAGAAAAAACCTGTACTGGTGCTCAATCTAATTTAGTCTGGTCAATCTGATTGGTGTGATCTCTGTATGTCAAAATGGACTCTATATGGAATTACATATTTAAAGATTTAGCGCTTGAAATCTTCTGTCAGAAAAAGTTCCATCCTGTCCGATGAGTTAGATGGCTGCCTTGTAATGTCGGAAAGATACATGTAAATAGCTCCCTTTTAAGGTAGTATGGAAGCTAGATGAACTCCTATAAGAAATAGTTTCTGCTAATGGAGAAGGTATATATTATAACACTCACGGAGAAGCTATTCCTTGTCTATAGAACACTAATAGATCATATTCTATTACATTGCAAATTAGCCACGAGGTTATGGGGGGATATCTTCGAATGGTTTGGCGTTTCTTGGGTGATGCCAAGATCTGTGAAGGAGTTGATGTTTAGTTGGAGGAGCGGAGCTAGAAGAAAAAGGCAAAAGGCGTGGAATGTTACTCCTCTTGCTCTAATGTGGGTCATTTGGAACGAGAGAAAAGGAGAGCTTTTGAAGGGGTGGAGATAGCAAAATCTGAGAAGTAGTCTCCGATTCCTTATTTTCTTTTGGTGCACCCGTGTAGTTCCTGTTTGTTTAGAGGATTGGGTGTCTCTTGGGAGAACCATATTTTGTAGTTCTTTTCTTCTTTTCTTTTCTTTTTTTGGTATACCCCTTGTATACCGCCAAGATGACCTTGTTATTATCAATGAAATCTTTTACTTAATCAAAAAAAGAAAATATAGTACTGCAAGTTCGAATGGGAAGAAGTAATCCAGCAAAGTTGTGTCAGGACTCAGGACTATTGATGTTAATTCATTTATGCTTTCATTGATTTGGTGTTTGATACATTGTTTTATAAGTGCTTCACCATTTGAAACAACATTGAGAGAGAGGGAGGGTGTGGAGGTTAGTAAACATTGATTCAGGAGAAAGTTGGATATGCAAATGATGGATTTCTAATGGCTGATAGCAACATGATAATGAATTACAAGAATTGCAGATGTACATGACACAAATCCAATGGTTGGAACGGAGGATTAAATTTGGTTTTAGGAGTTGAGATAGGAGTATGCTGTGAAATTATCGAGTTTCAAGTAAATATAGTTGGAGCTTTACGGTGGGCTTGGACATGTTTAAGACTTAAAGTGAAGCCTGGGTGAACTGTAGATATTTTGTTTGTTTATGTCTTGAAGCCCAAGGGTGCTTTAATTGCAATGCTGGTTTCCCTATACCTGTCTGTGACGTCCAACTTCCTTTCTTTTGTTTGCTAAGGTAAATAATTTTAATAGTTGTGTGACTTCCAACTATTGTGTTGCTTAATAATTTATATGGTTTACAGACAGTCTGCTCTTCCGATTCTTACTTTTCTAATGAGTGGTAGAGGTGTCTTATTTCTTTATGTTGACAAGCAGGAGTAATACTATTATCTACTTAATTGATGGGGAATCCATTCTTAAATGTTTTTGTTTTCACTTGCATATTTTTAGCAAATTTGTTCCAAACTAATGTTTAAACTACCATATATATTCACTTGCCTTATGACACAATTAACCGCATGTGCTATTCTACTGGTGGCTCTTATATAGTGATATCAATGGGTCATTAACCTATATTGACTTTTGAGTAGGGGTGGAAAGGCGATGTAAATGACAGGGAAGCGTAAGGAGGTATTTTGTCATTCATTGGAGTAAGGAAGTAAAGTTTAACACCTTTCAATTCCTTTGATTTCTCAAAGGTTAGAGGTAGAGGTATAATGTGGAAATTCTAATTGGTTGCGATGGTCCTGTACTGAGATCCAAGGCTTCATTCCATCTTCATGATTACCAAGTCTTACATACTCAGCATCCTTCTCTCTTCCTTACCCTTTTTTTCCCGTGTTTGCAGTCCTCCTTTTCTAAAAAAGTTTTAGTTTAGAGTGGATAGGATACAGATATAACGCGTAATCCCCCTTTTCCTTATATATTAGTGATGTCAAATTATCTTGCTGGATCTAAGTAATAATTTGTCTGTACTTCTTGGCATAAATTCTGGAAATCATGGTGAAAGAAATTCAAAAGAATGACACAGGTTCCTGTGGGTTATCTTTAGTTTGTAAGCTAGACAGTGTTACCAGTTTGTTTTACTGCAAAGTCTGCTATTATTAAATGATAGTATAACCAGGGTAGAGCCGAGCTAGCCTTGGGGGAAGTCAACTGACACCCCTTTGCCGACATTACACTGCATAGATGTGTTAAAAGAAATTCACTGAAGAGACTTCATGGTACTTCTTTGTGTGCTTACTTTTTATATTTAGGATTCTTTACTGAAAATTCTGGCTACGCCACTGGTATAATCATGTAAACATATATGCTGGGATCTTTACCAGTGGCAGGTGGTTAAAATGTTTTTACAAGCAGACTGTTTTTGTTGAAATCAAAATAGAGGGGATGCCATGGGGTGAATAAGTTCCAATACATAAATCAGTTAACAGTAAAAGCTTTGACTAAGGAAGGCCGATTCCCCTAAGCAATTAGAGGGCTTAGTGTCCAAATTTTGTCGCGGAAAAGAAGCTTTTTGAATCAATAAAGGAAGCCTTTTTGGATTCCATGGAATTTCTTTTTCCTGTTCCTGGTGGTATCAAATCGCCGGAGGGGATGGCTGCTGGATTCTTAGGCAGTTAGATGGAGCTTGCTATTCTCAGGATTTCTGTTGGTAGACTAGTAGTACTTCATCACTTGGTGTTTGTGTATGCATTCATGGCTGCTAATTGAGTATAAGCCCACCTATTTACTGCTTAACTTGGTTTCTTTGGTTTCTTGTACTAACAGCACTCTCTAGGATGGAGAAGGTTGGAGAGAACACATTGCAGAAGGTGCACCACAGATGTCGGCGGAGGAAACAAGACTGTAGAATGGTGATCCCTTGAGGTTGCTGATTGTTGACGAATGACGAGTAATATTTGTAATTTTGTCACTATTATCAATATCTGGTTCCAAGTTTTGCCAGTGATACGATCACGTACAGTTCATGAGCACATCCTTTTGGGTTGAATACAGAATCTGCTGCTGTTAATATGAACAAATGATGTTAGTATTATTCATGTCTTATTATCATGCTCCCATGAGGTTCACCCTGGTATGTTTTGGTTGGGGATTAGACAAGTGATCGTCTTTGTTGTACTATTATTAGTTCTTTGAATTGCTTGTGTAGCTTCTCATCTCGCAGTTCTTAATTTTGTATGCACATTTCAATTGTTAATGATTTTGCCTCTGCCATGATTATACATTAGTTTAGTGTTAGCACACTAAGGGCTCGTTTGGTATGAGGGATAAGGGATAACTAATCCGGAGATTAATTTTAGGATGAGTTTATCCCATGTCTGGTTGGGTTAAAATCGTGAGATAACTTATTTTGGGATTATAGTGTTATTTTTATCCCACATTGAGGGTGGAATAACAATCCCGGGATAAGTTATCCCAAGATAACTAGTTCCCCAACCAAACAAGTCCTTAATACTCAGAAATAGACTAGACTTAACATTGACTGAAGCAGCTGTTGGAGAGACGACACCGGTCAAACTTGCAAGCACCAGGTAGTACGCAACGGCAATTTTCAATCATACAATGTGCACTCTTAGTCTTATTTTTAGCCGTGGACATGTCTTCTCCATGATCTCATGGAAATGAAATCAATTCTCCAAGATCTATAAATAAATTTATAAAGTTGTCTATAAATGTAAAATCATATATCTCTCTTTATTTTGAGGCAACTATTTCATAGTCTCTTACACCACCTTGCCTAACTTCGAGCTCTTCGCTTCTCAATGTTGATAAAATCAAAGGTGCGAACTGTTGATAGCTATTCAGTGTAAATGGAATGTTGAGTCACTATGCATGATGAAACATCTGTGATGACAGGCAACTAAATTTAAAGTGAATATCATTGAGTGTCCCCATTTGCAAGATTACTCTAAATAATGAGGAGGGTTGTCGAGGTTTCGTCGAAAATCATTTCTCTATCCCATAAAGATAGGGATAAGGCTATGTACATTTTATTCTTTTTAGATTCTCGAAGGTAAATAATTTCTTTATCATCTCGACATACTAAAACTATCAAGAAAGTTTCAAGAAGAGTATATCTTCGTTCCATTTTAATTGTAGCTTTAACTTTAAAGATTATCTCAAATAATTGTCACTTTAGAAATTCAATACAAAAAATTGATTATTATTTTCATATATACCCTAAAAATTAGTGAAGAATGCATAACATTTAAGAAGAACCAATCAATATACTTTTATTAAATAAGAATAATAAGTAAACTATATCTTATATTTATCATTTTTTTTAATGAACATGAAATAAGCTAAAATCACAATTAAATTAGAGGAAGGGAGTAATAATCAAGATTAGATTTGATTACATCATCAAAGATAGTGATGAAGTGGTACAATTCATGTCCGAGTGAACGGTAGTTAATCTTCCATCCTTAATTAATTAGAGATTAATTGCCTTAAATAAGAATTGTTTTATCTCCAAAGTGGAACTTTTAGACGCAAATACGAATTAGTCAACTCCAAAGTGAATCTTGGAGAGCGAATCCAAATTAGTTGAACCCCAAAACAGATTTTGAAATTTTTTTTGACGTAAATCTGAATTAATCGGACTCTAAAATGAGTACCGAATATCGAATGATAAATCAAGAAAATAAAAAATAGATCTTTTCTACGTGAATATAATTAGTCGGGCAACAAAGCGGGTACCTCCAAAGTAGAACTTTTCTATTCGAATCCAAATTACTCGAGCTACAAAGTGGGTTATGGAGAACTTTTTGAGGCGAATCTAAATTAATCAAACTCCAAAATGAATACCGAATACCTGATGTCAAATCAAGAAAATTAAAAATATCTTTGTCGGGTAAACTACATAAATAGCCTCCATAGTGCGGGACTTTGCTTTTTTGCCCCCCATAACAAAAGTCTTACAAAACTAGCCTTCCTTCTTTTTTATGTATAAAACAAATACATATTTGCCCCTCTATATATCAAATATTTCCAAACAACTCTCCATACTCATTTATCTTTTAACTTTAATTTTTTTTTCTATTTTGTTTTACTTTAATTTTTTATTTTTATTTTCTCTTTTTTTAAAAAAAATTTCTCAACCTTTAATTTTTTCCTTTTCTCCTTTCAACTTCTATTTTTTTTCTCTTTTTAATTTTTCTTTGGTTTTATTTTTTCTCAACCTTTATTTTCTTTTATTTTTTATTTTGACTTTTTTTTAATTTATTTTTTCTCAACCTTTCTTATTTTTTTCTTTTTTTTTCCTTTTCTTTTCTCAACTTCTTTTTTTTTCTTTTTTTCTTTTTCAGTTTCTTTGATTTTTTTTTTTAATTTTATCAACCTTTATTTTTTTTTACTTTTTATTTTTTCTTTATTTTTTTATTTTTTCTTAACCTTTATTTTTTTCTTTTTTTTTCTTCGATTCCTTCCAAACAATAAGTCATGCTCCACAGGCAAGAGTTGACACTAGCACATGATTTATGAGATGTTCTATTACTCTTGACTTAGAGGCAAGACTTAACCTAAGGACATTCAAACAACAAGTTACGTCTCATTGGCAAGAGCTGACACTACCACATAATGGTTTGACTTATGAAATGCTCTATAACTCTTGCCTTAGAGGCAAGACTTAACCCAATGACTTTCAAACAACAAGTTATGCCCCATGGGCAAGAGTTGGCACTACCACATTATGTGTTGATTTATGAGATGCTCTATAACTCTCGCCTTAGAGGCAAGACTTAGACCAGAACTTTCAAACAACAAGTTACGCCCCATGGGCAAGAGTTGACACTACCATATTGTGTTTTTATTTATGAGATATTCTATAAGTCTTGCCTTAGCGGCAAGACTTAGCCCAAGGACTTTCAAACAACAAGTTATGCCCTATGGGCAAGAGTTGACACTACCACGTTGTGTTTTGATTTATGAGATGCTCTATAAATCTCGTCTTAGAGGCAAGACTTAGCCCAAGGACTTTCAAACAGCAAGTTACGCCCCATGCGCAAGAGTTGACACTACTACATTTTGTCTTGATTTATGAGATGCTCTATAACTTTGCCTTAGAGGCAAGACTTAACCCAAAGACTTTCAAACAACAAGTTATGCCCCATGGGCAAGAGTTGACACTATCACATTGTATCTTGATTTATGAGATGTTCTATAACTCTAGCCTTAAGGGAGCGGAGGGCCCTCGACCTTGACCAAGTGAAATGCATCAAGGGGGAGGATGACGAAATGTTGGTGGAGGATGCCCTCATTGGGAGGAGGTGGTAGTCCTATTTTCATAGACTTTTGAACGACGAGGGGGACAAAAGTTTCGTGTTGTGGGACTTGGAGCACTCAGAGGGGCGTCACGATTATGGGTATTGTAGACGTATCAAGGTTGAAGAGGTCAAGGGTGATATTCGTAGGAGGCCCAAGGACTTTCAAGTAGTAAGTTACGTCCCATAGATAAGAGTTGAAACTACCACAATGTGTCTTGATTTATGAGATGTTCTATAACTCTTCCTTTAGAGGCAAGACTTAGCCCAAAGGCTTTCAAAAAACAAGTTACACGCCCCCATGGGCAAAAGTCAGCACTACCACATTGTGTTTTTAATTTATGAGATGCTCTATAAGTCTTGCCTCTAAAATTAGACTTAGCCCAAGAATCTCCCCAAAAAACAAATTACTCCCTATGGGCAAGTGTTAACACTATTTTATTATGTCTTAATTTATGAGATACTCTATAACTCTTGCCCTAGAGGTAAGACTTCGTTCAAGGATTTACAAACAACAAGTTAATATTCTATAACTCTTTCCTTAGAGGCAAAACTTATCCCAAAGGACTTCCAAACGATAAGTCATACCCTTAAGTTTACTTTGATGTCAAAGAAAGAAGATCCTTTTCGCGGATTATCCAACTTTCTATTCATTAGCAAAATATAATAGAAGCTGAGAAAAAAGAAAAAAGAGAAGGAAAAAAATAAAAATTGAGGAAAAAAAAATAAAAAATAAAGGTTAAGAAAATAGAAAAAAGAGAAAAATAAAAAAAAATAAAAAAAAGCTGAGAAGAAAAAATAAAATAAAAATAAAGTTTGAGAAAAATAAAAAAAAATGTGAAGAGAAAAATATAAAAAATAAAAATAAAGGTTGAGACAATGAATTAAAAAAAGAGAAATGAAAAATAAATAATGTTTGAGAAATAAAAGAAAAAAATAAAAAATAAAGGTTGAGACAAATGAATTAAAATAAGAAAAAAAAAAAAGAAAAAAAAAATCAATTAACAGTAAAAATGAGATCAAAAAAAGAAAAGAAAATTGAGAGACAAATGAGCATGGAAAGAGTAAAAATATTTGAGGTATAGAGTGACAAAAGTATACTTGTTGTATACATAAAAATGAAAGAAGGTTAGTTTTTAAAGACTTTTCTTACCGGGAAAAAAAATACGAAGCCAACCACTGTGGCGGAACTTCCATGTAATTTCCTGATCTTTGTCCATGTCGTGATTCACATGACCAATCACAGATAGCAAAAACTCCTATTCAATCTCAACATCAAACAAGAATCCAATGGTGCTCATTCCATGCATAATTTCTTCTTCTTCTTGAATATTGTCCCCATAACATTTTCTTTAATTGGCTATACATAAAATAGTTCAAGACTCCATTTTTATCCTTTTGTTCCAAAATGGAGCAAAATGGATAGTTGAAAGTTATATATGGTAAGTTCTTGACCAACCCATTTTTGCAAATCTTGGATCTATTGTAGATTCATCTTCTATTTTTTTTTAATCGTCGTGTCCGGACCAGCTTGCTTGCACCTTGACTAATTCGACAGGACACCTGCCAGTTTAATGATGTACTAATGTTTTTTTAACCGTTGTGTCCGGGTCAACTTGCGTGCACCGTAGACTAATTCTAGGGGACACTTGCCAGTTTATTGATGTACTACTGTTTTTTTCTCTTAACCTTTTTTGTTTTACTTGTGTTCCAACAATCTTGGAATCAGTGGCATAGTGTTTTATGTGTATTTCTTTCCTTTTTTGAGCAGTAGTTGTAGTAAGTGTTCCTTTTTTTTTTTTTTAAAAAAAAAAGAATGTTTTGTCATACTTTCTGTAGTATTTTCTTATGATTTCTTTGCTTATGTTGATATGCTTTTTCTTGAGCTGAGGTTCTATCGAAAACTGTCTCTTTGCTTCAAGGTAGGGGTAAGGAGTGCGGACGCTCTACCCTCACTAGACCCCACTTGTGGGATCACATTTAGTATGTTGTTGTTGTTGAGTACAAAATTTCCTTCCTTTTTGAGCTATGTATTAGAAGTCAACTTTCAAAGGTGTATTGTGATGATGGCTGAGTAGAAAATTTGTGTATTAGAAGTCAGCTTTCAAATGTGTATTGTGGGCTGAGGCTAGGTGTTTTGTAGTTGAATTGGGATTTGGGTGTTGAGATGTCCTAGTTTTGTTCACTTTCTTTTCCCCTAAATTTATGTTTAGATGTCTCTTAATCATTGCTTTACCCTTCACAAGGTAGGGGTAAGGTTTGTGTACCCACTGCCCTCCCCAAACCTCACTTGTGGGATTACACTGGGTATGTTTGTTATTTATGTCTATTAATCATTGCTTTGCTTTAGCTGAGGGTCTATCGGAAACAACCTATCTACCTTCATAAGGTAGGGGTAAGATGTGCGTGTACACTACCCTCCCCAGACCCACTTGTGGGATTACACAGATTATGTTGTTGTTGTTGTTTGTTATTTATATCTATTAATCATTGAAGTAAACCATGGACCCAGGGGTAGTAGCTTAAGTTTCCTAATTGTTGAGTACTGCCTTTTCTGATATAAAGGGAACTTGAAGAAAGTACTTTCCTTTTCTGTATTTGGTGACCATGCACTTGTAGTACATATAAGTGAATTCTTTAGGTATCTAGTAATCATTGAAGTAAGCTATGGACCCATGGCTAATAGCTTAAGTTTTCCTAATTCTAGAGGATTGCATTTTCTGATGTAAACGGGACCTTAAGAAAAGCTTTTTCTATATTTGGTGACCATGCTCTTGTAGTCCATATAAATGTATTCCCATTTTGGGTTATCATAAATTTCTTTTATGCTTGTATTCTCTGTAAAGACTCGATTTTTATTCATTACGTGGAGAAAATTTATAGGAGTTTGGCATTTATGTGGATAGCAGAGGCAATAATTGCAGTGATTATTGAACAAAATTAACCATAGTTCTTGTAGCACTAAAGCTTCGTATGCCTTAGTTGTAATATTGCACGTGGATCATTGTCTTCTGTATTTCATTGGCCAGTGGATGGACATGAACTCATTCCCAGACCTGGTGTATGAATAGTGTTAACAGTCTTTGGGTGATCATGCACATGATTAGGACCACATGAAGGAAAAACTGACAAGCCGAAGACTAGGTTTTTGGTGCCCCGAAAAAAGTGCAGTGTAGTTGAGAATTGGGATTATCTAATTTCCTTAGTGTTTGATCACCAACAAGTTTTCTCCAGATTTAGGAAGGATAATGCATAGCAGCATTTCTGTTCTTAGAAATTAGTGGAGTTGACGTTATTACAAGCAATTGCGTCACAGATATAGAACAAAGTCTTTCAAAAAGAAAGACGAGATTATGGGGATGGAGGAAAAATGATAAGTGTGCTGATTAAATGCCATAGTTCTTTTCTATTCCTTTGCATCATCTCTAATTCCTTTGGTTGGAGGGTTTCGCTCACTAGGAGCTATTGGAGTGTGAGAATAGAACAGCAAATGCATGTGCTTTTGTGTCTGCATCTTTTATACATATATCGAGATATTTATGGAGATGCTCTAATTCTTGAACTACCAGTACACTTACTAGAGAACTGGTATCGTAGGAGTAATAGTTAAGGGAGGAGAGTAAATTGCTGGCAATACCATGTATTAAAGTGTAAACCAAGGAAAGTGAGGTACTGAGATGATCACAAGCAGAGCTTCTAACCTACAGAGAGAAGACACTTGGAGTGCACCTAAGAATTGAGAAGTTGTCTGGGAATAGCTTCCGTGATGTGGATAAGACGAATATGGTTACAAATACTATTTCAGTAAGTGTTAAACTGGGTAATATTGTGCTGTCTCTTCTAGGCATCCTTCTTGTAGGGTTATAGATCTCTACTTCAAACGTCCAAGACACATGAAACATGATGTTAGCCTGAATGGTATAGTAAATTGATCAAGCACTCATTTTCACTGTTTTCCTATGCATACTTCGCCTTTTTGGCTAGATCGTACTTGCAATGCAACAAGAACTCAGAATAATTAACGGAATTACGGCATTCATCTTTCACAAGTCGATTGTTTTGCTTGTCACTCCAATGATTTGATGTTGAGACTCGTGTAATGTTAGTCTTAGGCCTAATGGCCCTCGATGAGAAAGTCAACACTGGTAATTGTATGACCTCGGAAACAGTGTATTTGCCTTTACTATTGGTGGATATCTTAGCTCAGTACTGGCATAAGCTATAGTAGAGGTCTAAGGCTGTGAACTGTGGCATGGGCTACCTTATGCCTCCACCCTTTGGGTTAGAAGAGGAGAAAAATTTCATCAAGTGAAAAGCTAAAGTTATGCCATGTGGTCCTGTAATCAAATCGCTGTGCGTTATCCTGGGATCAGCATGTGTCTAAGCTTGCAAGCTTCTTCTCTGAAAGCTTCTGTTATAATTTGTTACAGGACCCCTTATAAATTTCAATTTCTATCTGCACTTCTTTCCTTCACAATGTCTAATTTCATCATACACTTGAATTGGCCAAGGAAGGCAAATTCATGCTCGACTCTGTTGGTCCCAAAATACTTTCTCTTATACAATTAACTTGGAAACTCATCTGAGTGGTCTAATGACTTTCTTCTGTACTTGGACATGCGTTATTTCATATTATTAACACTTAATAACGCAAATTTTTGGGCTACATCTGTCTCCTTGTGTATTGACTTAGTTCATGGGTTTTTGAGGCCTGAAGTGCGAAAGGAACTCGTGGGGATCTTTTTGTATATATGGTGCTATGTGTTCTTCAGATTGCTACTATTGTTGCTTGATGTAATGAGTACTGTATTAAGACTGTCATTTGACTTTAGTTATCAACAACTGTTGAACAAATGGCAGGTCCGCATCCGTCGGAAAGAATAATCCTTCTGGGGCTTGAACTGTGAAGGGAAAAATATTTATCAAGATGGCCTCTCTGGGTAACTATACCACTGATGGCGCAAATGGACATCCAAATATCCTTAGACATGAAAAATGTGATGCCTATTTAATCATCCATCTAGAAACTGTTCTTGGTGAAGGCTTTCGGACTTTCTTGTACTTTTTGGGTCTTGCCTATTGTTTTATTGGATTGTCAGCTATAACTGCTCGGTTTTTCCGGTCCATGGAGAGTGTTGTTAAGCATAGTCGAACTGTAGAGGCGATAGATCCTCTCACAAACACGAAAATTGTCAAAAATGAAAAGGTGTGGAATTACACAATTGCAGATATCACTCTACTGGCATTTGGGACTAGCTTTCCACAGATCTCGTTAGCTACAATTGATGCAATACGAAATATTGGAAATTTATATGCTGGAGGTTTGTTCTGGATTTTCTGTTCTGCATTCAGAATCTTTACTTAGTTTGTGTTATAATTTTTCTTCTTATTATAATTTTTCTTCTTATTCATAATACAACGTAAGAAAGCATGTTATCAAACTTTCAGAGTTCTCTCTTAATCATTATTTTATTTCATGTTATAATTTTTCTATTGGAGATTTGTGATATAAAATTTATATGCTCCTTTAAGAAAGCGTGGCATCAAACTTTCAGACTCCTCTTTTCTTATCTTTTTACTACAGTGAGCCATTGACGTGCGTGCATGTGTCGTGTGTTTACACTGTATTATGATGTCTGGGCAAGATGCACTTCGAGAGATATTTGTCCCCACTCATTGTGCTTGTGGCAATTTCCTTACGGACATTGTTGAGCAAATGAGGCGAACAAATGACAAGTCACAACTACAGGAAGTGCTGCTCACCAAAGATGTCCCTGCACTCTCCCTCCCTCTGTTAAGGAACCTTAAGACTTGAAAATGAAATAGTTGGCCTTCTAATGATTTTATCTTGAGTTAAAAAAAAAAAAAAAGGGCAGCCCGGTGCACTAAAGCTCCCTCTATGCGCGGGGTCCGGGGAAGGGCCCCACCACAAGGGTGTATTGTACGCAGCCTTACCTTGCATTTTATCTTGAGTAACTCTCAATATTATTGAGTTTACTAAGGATATTGACTTTTACAGAGTAAAGTAGACATTCTATTAAAATTTGTCTTGTGCTTATATTAGTGGGTACTGGTTAATATGTTCTTCACTCCATTATGTTAGTCTCTGAAGTCATGGAGTACAAATATATTCCATTTGACCATTAAAATAAGAAACACCAAATACTAATGGCTGCAACCTGTGATGATGAGTTACTGAAACCTTATGACATGGTGAGATAGCAATAGTAGAAAAGTTAATACGTTAACACACTTTGTATTACAGCCAATACTATTTATTGTTTCATGATTTATCTTTCTCCTTTTCCTTTTCTCTTTTGAGAAGATAGAATGTGAGAATCTGATTTCTGTTGGAAAAATTTGCTTGCACCTGTCGTTATAACATTTATGTATAATGTATCATTTCTACTAGATACCAGAAAATTGCCTTAGTCTTGGGCATACATTGTCTTGCTAATACACCCTTGCAACAATTTGACTTGGCCAGGTTTAGGTCCGGGAACACTTGTTGGTTCTGCTGCTTTTGATCTATTTCCAATACATGCTGTTTGCGTGGTGGTTCCTAAAGCTGGAGAATTGAAGAAGATATCAGATATTGGAGTCTGGCTTGTTGAACTCTTTTGGTCTTTTTGGGCCTACATCTGGCTGTATATAATTTTAGAGGTTATCTGCTCACATTTTTTCCATGAACACATGCTTCATTAAAATTCACCTATATCGTCTTCTTGCACTGCTTTGGGCACATAAATTATACGTAGTCTTGACTAATCATCCAGGTGTCAGGGTTTAGTTGATTAACTTAATTGAGAGTTCTTGTATTGCCAAACTGTTGGATGAACCTAAACCACTTATCACTACTTAAAAAAAAAAAGGGCAGCCCGGTGCACTAAAGCTCCTGCTATGCGCAGGGTCCGGGGAAGGGCCCGACCACAAGGGTCTATTGCATGCAACCTTACCTTGTATTTCTGCCAGAGGCTGCTTCCAAGGCTTGAACCTGTGACCTCCTGGTCACATGGCAGCAACTTTACCAGTTACTCCAAGGCTCCCCTTCTACTTGTCAATACTTAATGCTGTGGAAACCTATAAACTGACCTTCATCTCTAGTTTTATCATATAGTATGGCATAATCATTGAGGCCTTTGAAAATTGTCATTAGAGAAAGATTATCTTCATAGTTTTTACTTACGAAAGTTCGCTGATAAGCATCACGTAAGACTTTCTTTGATGTCTTCTGCTTTCCTTATACTTTGAATCTAATCACTAATGCCACTTTGGAAGCATACATGCCTTCTGTTGGTTAATATATACGACATGACTTTGTTCTAACGAATTTCTCCACATGTACGGAAGGTGGACCATACAAGATATGTTGGTGAACTCGTAGATAAATGTTAATCATGAATAATAAATTTTTATGACCTTGAAACTCATTTTCTTCTACATCAAGACTATGAAACTGATGATAAAGGATTGTGTTTTTTCTTCATTGATGAAATATAAATAGTCTAGTAATGAAATAATATGTGTCTTAGGCCTCTTTCACTTCTTAACAGTAAAACGAACACTCATTTATTAACATCTTGTTTATGGACATAATTGACTTTGTAGGTGGGGAGTCCAGAAGTTTTGTAACTTATGGGAGTCTATTTACCAGTGTTTTAATTTGAGCTATCAGATTTACCTTAATGATGAAATGTGCATCATGCGATCATTAAAACGTAAATGTCTTGGTCCTCTTTTATTTCTTCACAGCAAAACAATGAGTCAGTTAACGACATCATGTTCCTGAATATTATTCACTTTGTAGGTGTGGACTCCGAACGTTGTAACTTTGTGGGAGTCTCTCTTAACAGTGTTGCAATTTGGGCTACTGCTGATACATGCCTATGCACAGGACAAGCGTTGGCCCTATTTGTCTCTTCCTATGTATGTATTATGTTTATTATCATAAATTTGTAGTGTCTCCGTTCTCTAGTTGATGTTTGTTTTTGTCATATGGGAAATAGTCTAATTTGTGCATTGTATACTTTCTACCTTTTAGAGAAAGAGCTGAGAGGCCAGAGGAGTGGGTGCCTGCTGAGGTTGTTAAATATAGGCCTCTTGACAAGATTCATGATCCACACTCGGAAGTATCTCAAGTTGGTGAAGAAGAAAATAGCGGAATTGTTGATATATTTTCCATTCATTCAGGAGAAGGGACAGGTAATTTCAAGAACGTGATGCTTTGTTTTACCTGGGATATCCAGAGCTTGCCAGTTTACGTGATACAATTTCACTAGGTACAACGTTTAGAAAGCTAATCTGGAATATGTTTGTATTAGTCAGAGTAAATAAAAATAGTGAAATGAATTGAGAAGTTAGTTCGATTAGGAGAGAGCATTATATGAAGTAAATAATATTGAGAGAAAGGATATGATCATCTTTCTGCATGTAACTTTGGTCTTTTGTAACAATAGGTCATTTTTATCAAAACTTACCAGATGAAGATGTCACTGAATCGTCCACGTCGAATAGTGGCAATATCAGTCCTGAAGAATCTGATATCCTCTCAATTTGGAAGCATCAATTTGTGGATGCTCTCAAGGTACTGTTTTCTTATACTGTGTTAATATGTTTCTTTGTTTTATCTCACAGTGGCTGAGATATTATTCTGATACAAACTGTCATGTGTATGTGTTATGGTACAAAGAATTCTCACTTTCTATAGCAACTGAAACTCCTTTGCTAAATGTGAAGTGGATAATTACTCCATTCTACTGGGCTATGTGCTTGTCCTAGTTTAACCAGTTTTTTTAACTAATGCCTACGGCAGCAGTATTTCTGTATTTGGTGAACACTGACAGTGTTTACATTAACTGGAAAAAAACAAAAACGAAAAATGTTGCACCCAAGGGTGTAGCCCAGCTGTCAACTAAGTGAGATGAGAATCATGGGAGACCAAGGTTCAAAATCTGGCGGAGACAAAAACGCTAGGTTATTTGTTTTCATCTGTCTAAGCCTTGGTGGGCAGAATTATCCGGTACCTGCAGGTGGGAGATAACAACCCAATGGAACAATTGTGGTTTAAGAAAGCTAGTCTGAACACCCCGAACACCACTGTTATCAGGGGAAAAAAAGAACAAAAATGTTAAACCTCTTTTAACAGTCCATAATTATGTCATTTACTGCATCAAAATTTAATCTAATCTCAAAGTATTGGAACATGTGGCCTCCAATACTGAGGCCAGGCATATTAACTCCATACATATTACATAAAGAATCACAACAATTAAGGATTTTATTAAACCATTTGTTCCCTACTCCAAGGTAAGTCTGCGTACAATAGATCCTTGTGGTCGGGCCCTTCCCCGGACCTTGCGCATAGCCGAGCTTTAGTGCACCGGGCTGCCCTATGTGTTCCCTACTCCAGTTGATGTTTCGTTCCTTTTCTTTCTTTCTTTTGTTGGGGGTGGGTATTGAAGGGGTTGTATGGTATAATTATCCCTTTTCCGTTTTAGGGAAAAATGGGTGACTGCCATCTGGCCCTACAATCCTCTTTTGTAGGATTTCAATCAATCACTACTTATAAATTCTGATTTTCTGCAAGCTACTTGATATGGCTTTCCAATGATGCTGTGTTTGGTTACTTAAAGACCATGCACTAAGTAGATCTACAAAGAGGGTGCACTTATAAAACTTAACACGTAGCACTACTAATGTCGTTCATTCGATGGTTTATTCAATATAATCTGACTTAAACTCGGACTGTTAATACTTTTAAATTTACAGTAACATTCCTTTCCTGTTCCACACCCTCTACTTGGTGGGTTTATGGAGTTGTTTGTAATTCTTTTCAGCTGGAAAGTGCGGAATCCAGAAAATTGAATAATATATACCTACGCATTGCAAGAATTTTCTGGCAGTTGCTTATTCTACCGTGGAAGCTTCTTTTTGCGTTTGTGCCACCATATCAGATTGCCCATGGGTGGATTGCTTTCATTTGCTCTTTGATATTCATCAGTGGAGTAGCTTATGTCTTGACAAAGCTCACAGACTTGATAAGCTGTGTTACAGGTTTTTCACCGTTCCTTTAAATTAAGTACTTTTCTGGTGATGATAAATGTTGTTCTGCCTATATGCTCCGCTCGACCTAACAATATACATTGTACATTGTACTTGCAGGAATAAATCCTTACGTCATTGCATTCACAGCTTTGGCGAGTGGAACCTCATGGCCTGATCTCGTGGCCAGCAAAATTGCTGCAGAACGACAGCTTACAGCCGACTCTGCCATTGCTAACATTACCTGCAGGTTTCTTCATCAGCCAGCTATGTCCTTAATCTATTACGTATTTAAATTAATAGAAGGCATTCCAAATCCATAGAGATTTAGCAAGTTGTTTTTCAATTTTCATTTTCCCTTTTTCCAAATCTCACTAATTATAATCTGTGCATAATAATAACTTTATGTTGTGTTTGGTTGGCGGTATTAAACGATGCTCCCATTAAGTTACGTGACATTCTATGTATAATCTTATGCGGGATAAAGTGTGGAATAAGAATATGTGTGTATTAGCAGTACGGAGATAAAAGTTCTTGAGGATAAAAATGTCCTTGGAGTAAGTAATTCCTACATAACAATCCTTACATTCTTATTCACCGTATAAACAAACCCTGCATATTCTTCCACTGCACAAACAATCTCTGCATTATCATCTCCCATAACTAACATGTTAGTTATTCACCGAAGATGCACTTTTTTATTAAACTTAATTTATTAATCTCTCATAATCCTTGTGACAAAAACCATAATGGTAGGAAATGTGAATTTGACATTGTCATTTCTTGAAATTGTATATCCTGCTGTATGACTTACATTTTTATGTTCTTCGTCCTTGTAGCAATTCGGTGAACATCTATATAGGCATTGGTGTACCCTGGCTCATTGATACATTGTACAACTACATCGCATACAGGGAGCCACTGCGAATAGACAATGCAGAGGGACTAAGTTTCTCTTTGCTTGTTTTCTTCTCCACTTCTGTAGCCTGTATAGGTGTTTTGGTGTTTAGGCGGCTTACTATCGGTGCTGAGCTTGGAGGACCAAGACTTTGGGCATGGGTAACTTGCATATTCTTCATGTTGTTATGGCTTATATTTGTTGTGCTATCTTCTCTCAAAGTTTCTGGTATCATATAACAATCTCAGTCCAAATAGTTCTTGAACTTTCGCCCTCATACATATAGCTATGTACCCATACACACTTGATAGATGGTCGAAGACAACCTCTCTACCTCCCAGGTAGGAGTAAGGTCAGCGTACACACTATCCTCCCAAACCCCACTTAATGAATATTGGATTTAGACAGGCTTAATGGAACGCCATGAGCAATGAAGATTTATGTGGTTGATTTCAACTTGCTTGGGATCGATAATAGTTGTTATTGTTGTATTATAACTATTGATGTAATACTAAAGTCGTCTAGTATTACATACACTTGTGTGCCTATACACACTTGCAAGTTGCATCCATGCACTCACTTGTGAATTTTAGAGAAGTGTAAATTTTTTATATATACTCATTGTATTGATCGATGGATATTGGACTTAGACGGGCTTAAATGGAGCGACATGAATATATTGTGAAGATTTATATGGTCGATTTCAACTTGCTTGGGATTGATAGTAGTTGTTATAGTTGTATTGTAATGATCATAAGCCATATAAGGTTTGCTTCCAATTTTTTTGGAGTTTTGTTTAATGTTCCCTTTAACATTCTTGTATTAAATGAATTTAAGTTGTGTGTAATTGCTAACTTAGCAAAAATGGTAAACAACATATCCATCAGTTATTACAAGTTAATTATATTGGTTTTATACCTCTTTTTACACATTTAGTATATATAGTTCAGGGTTCGGAGAAGGACCGCATTTCATGAACTGAAAAGTGATTATTTGTGAATTTCCACTCACGTAACATGCTTAGACATATTTACATAAGCTGGTTCGGTCCATATAATTAATAAGATAGATAATTATTAATAAACATAAGATTTCCTATGTAAAGATGAAATATATCAAATAAAATTTACCTATGCAAGGAAGAAATAGATCAAATAAAATATTAAACTGTCATGTAGGAGTAATTGGTAAAATTGTTGTTATGTGACCAACAAAACATAGGTTCAAGTCGTGGAAATAACATTTTGCAGAAATGCTAGGAAAGACTACGTACAATAGACCTTTGTTGTCGGTCTTTCCCTGGATCTCGCACATAACGAAAGCTTTAGTTCATCGGGCAACCCTTCTTATGTTTTAAATTTTCTTGAACCACGAATGATCCAAATGACTTTTTTTGTCAACTATCCACACCATGTGCTTTAAATTTTATTTAAAGAAAAAAAAAAAGAAGATAATATTTCATATTAATGTCAATTTAATCTGACTCTTGAAAATAAAGAAACTACTATTATTCCTGCACATGCATGCTGGCTGTTAGTATAACAAGGGGCCAAATTAAGAAACATATTTACAAGCAAATATCATATTTATTATGTTAATATAATTGTCAACAATACCATGTGTTTCCATTTTAAGTTCCATGCTTCTTTGTACACCAATTATTGAATGGAATAAAACATTATTTATCTTATATGACAATCATTGTATTAATAATTGTCGTGTGTAATATTCTCTTCAATATTAATCACCGCATAATCAGGGGCGGAGCTATTGTTCTACTTACGGGTTGGTAAATTAACCTGACGAGTCTCAGATTCACTTAGATGCCTAGTAAAAAACGAGCTGGTGGGAAAGAGCTAGAGACCCTATATTCGAGTTAAAAAATCACTAAATATATGTGAATAATTTATCCATAACACAACAATTAGATGTCTTATCTAAAACATATACTACTCATAATTAAATTAAAAATCCTAACTTCACCTCTACGCATGCATAATAAACCTTTCTTGATTAGTCTCCACATAAACACTTCATGTATTATTATAATCTTTGCATTACTAGTATAGGAATTAAAAAAAATCCTTTAATAATCAACTTTAATCATTGGTATCATGCTACTAATTAATAGACTTAAGACTTTTGAGTTTTGAGAATTAAGTCATCTAATAACCATACCATTCTGAGAAAGTCTTAGTAATTATCATTGAAAGTCTTATATTTGGCCAACTGAACAGGCTTATACTTCTTTGTTAAACTTGCCAGCTGTTTTTTTAAAATTTAAAATACTACTATAATTTATATAATACTAGCTCTTTATACCAGACCAACAATGTGATTGAGCGGTAAGTACTCATTTATTTTTAACCGGAGGATTTGATATGTGAGCCTTGCTATGTGCTAAGTATACGTCTCCTTTGTTATGGAGCGCTTTTTCTCCTAATCTGAGACTTTTTGACGCGATCCGAGTTTAATCGGACCCAATATATATATACCAGACGCAGAGTGAAAACACAAAAAATAAAAAACTCATTATAGTTAATTAGGATTTCAGTTTACTTTTTTGGTCAACTACCCACCATGTGTCCAAAATTATATCAAAAGGTAAATGATTAGGTTTGACTAATCTTAATTTGATTAATTAAACTCTTAAAAAAAAACAGAAACATTTCGTGTATAATGATTTATATGCTGGCTATTTGTACAGCAAAGAGCCAAATAATTCAATCAATTGCAACAATTTTTTTCTTAATTCAAATCTAGCTGATTATAGTTTCATAATTTACTAAGTTAATTCCCAGATACGGAGTTATGGTGCATGGGATAATTGAGATTTCTTCACTCTTAATCAGAACTCTCGATTCGTACTCCTGAAATGAAAAAAAAATCATATTAAAAGCGTCTCCCTCAGAAATAAGTCATGTAACGTGCATTAGATATTAGAAAAAAGGTAAGGAAACATGTTGGTTCCAATGCTTCTATCACTTTTTGACACGTAATGACCAATATATTTTTAAAATATTTTTAAATGATAGTTATTCGACCTACTTTGTGCCACCTCTCAAACACAATTTTGAATTATTGGATGCTGCCGAGGATTTATCGAAAATAGCCTTTCTACTTTATCTGAGGTAGTGGTATAAACTGCGTACATTTTATCCTCTCCAGATCCCAATTTGTGGGAATACACTGGATATGTTGTTGTTGTTGTTGTTGCCAAAGAAAGTAGAGTGTTTATGCACACATTTTAATAATGCAATTAAAAGAGATCGTAATAACTTTATAAAATTAAAAATCGAAAAGAATAAAGAATCAATTTTCCATGATTACTCAAAGATACCAAATAACTTTGTCAAGCAAAAATTTAGAGAAATAGAAATAATTACCAACCTATTTGGTAGCTTTTAATTTTTAGTCTTTTCACATCTATCTAGAATATTTTTTTGAACTTTAGAAAGCGAAATATATCACGTAATTGAAAGAAAATAATATTAACTAATTTCAAAAAAAAAATAAAAAAATCTGAGTTGTATGAAAATGAAAGGTAATCTACCAATATAGGTTGTTATGTAGTGATGAGACTGTTTCATTCTTAACTAGAGGTCTCAGGTTTGAGTCTTATGTATGAAGAAAATCCGTTGGAAGTGCCAACTCCCATAATGAATTCTGCAAAATTTTCATTGGAGCATGATTTTAATTAGTCAATACTCTAACGCAAATATCAAACATCGAATGGAAAACTAAAAAATAAAAAGTAAGTTAATTTATTGGTCAAACGAATGAGTAAACGAAAGGGAAATAACAATAATGAAGGAGAACACTACAAGACAACTAGAAGAGAAAAAGTATTGACCAAGTTGCAGTTGGCTTCCAGAATAATGAAAAGTAAGCAAACGCCGCCGCCACGATGAATAAATATTTGTGTGATTATAAATTAAGTAGAGGTTAGGTCTGCTCTATTTGTCATTTTACCAAGCTGATTTTATTAATTATACTTTGAAAATCTAAACTTGACTATTAATACTTTATGTAGTCATTTAATTATAGGGATAGTATTGAAAGAAAAAGATAAACTTTTCTTGATTCTATAAATTACACAAGTGAATTAAAATAACTATTTGTAGTAAGAGTGCCAAGTAAAATAAAGCGAGCAAATATATTTACCTTATAAAAGTTCAGATAAAAAATCGAGTCAAACGATAAATTTGACTATTAATATTTATGTAGTCATTTAATAAAAGAGTTAATATTGAAAAAAAATGATAAACTTTTTTCTCAATTTTATATTGGAAGAAAATGATAAACTTTTCTCAGTTTTTCGAGTTAATCATTTTCTTCTAATATTAAAATTAAAAAACCAAATGCAGAGATAAGTTTAATTATGTTATTAATTATTGACATAATCGAATAACTGAATCGTAAAGAATCAAACCAAACCAAAAAGAGAAAAATCGAACCAAATCAAATTTATTTTAGTTCAAATTAGATTGCACTTTATCAAAACCAAAAAACAAAAGATTGAAACCGAATAACACAGAACCAAACCGAAAGACCGAACGCACACCCCTCGAGGTCGCTTAGGGACAACGACTAGGTGTTGGCTCCTATATTAAGGACCCAAAAATTTCAAATCCTGAATCCCAATCTTATCAAATATGATAATCTACATGAATACACGAGTCCATAAACACCCATATTACCATGTAAAAGTGCGAACAAAAAATCGAGATAAAAAGTCAACCCCGAACCCTCGAGGTCACTCCATTAAACACGGCCTTTGGTACAACGACTAGGTGTTGGCTCCTATAGCTAAGAAAAAAGAAAGAAAGACCTTTTCACCTTCTTAGAAGCCTACATTAACGTGTCCCCATTCATTTATTCATGCAATAAGTAATAATTGACTCTTTCTTCCTCCATATTTTTCTCTATAAATACCTCACTTTCTCACACTATTTTTTCATCACAAATTTATACTAACATTTTCTTCTTCTTCATATCATATATACAAGCTTCATATATACAAGCTAAGAATCGTTTTGCTGCTGTGGAAGTAAATATAGTTTCAATTTCTTCCGCTGCAGCGCTTTATTTACAATTTCTCCTTTGATATTAAACAGATATTCTTTCGATCGATCGCGATTTGATTCTTAGCATTTAAATTACGATTACAATGGCTCGTTATTTCTCCAACTGCAAAATTATCTCTGCTTTCGTTGTTGACTCTGTTTCTGCAGCTATTCACAGGTAAACAATATATTCATTCTTTTTTTTTCCTATGTTTTATCTGAATTCTCTTTGTCGAAAAATTATATTAGAGTCGATGACATATGATCTGGAGGTCATAGGTTCGAGTTGTGAAAACAACCTCTTGCATATAAGTTTGAGTTGTGTAAACAGTCTCTTGCAGAAATGCAGGGGTAAGGTTGCGTATACTAGGCCCTTGTGGTCCACCTAACTGCCTTTTTTTATAGAGTATACAAATATTAAATTTAAAACCGTGTTATTACCACTGAAAGTCGTACTTCTAAAATTCAAAACTCGTAAAGTTAAAATCCTGGCTCTTTTTTGTACATACAAGGTTAAACTTTTCTTTTTAGGTATATATAGTAGATCGTTAGCTTTTTCATCTATTTACAATTTTTCTATATTTAAATCTTTTTCGTGAAAATTCTGATTCCGATCTCCCACTGAAATAAAAGAAAAAGAAACAAAAACAGTTGTATGATTCTTGGTTCTGTTTTTCCCCTCTATTATACTTTTAGGGTCATTTATATCCTTGTCGTTAGCGTATATGCTATTAATATGTACATAATAACATGTTAACGTACTGTATTTAAATTCTGAATCCGTCTCTGATTATGCAGGCGTGGATACGCGGCCGCATCACAAGGTGTTGTTTCTAGTAGTGCAAGAAGTAATGGGGCTGTTAGAAGCAATGTGATGATGAAGAAAGTTGCAGAAGAATCAAACAAGACAACTTCATGGGGACCAGATCCTGTTACTGGTTATTACAGGCCAGAAAGTCATGTTAAAGAAATTGATGCTGCTGAGCTGAGAAACATGTTGTTGAAGCACAAACCTAGACAACACTGAAAAAAAAAAACATAGGATCAAGAATCGTGTCTCGAGGATCAGAGGCGGATTCAGGATTTAAATGCTCAGTTCTTGTGTTGGAGTTCCACTTATGTTAGTGGAAATATAGTAATTTCTCATATGTGTGTTTGTGTTTCGTATAGGAAATAGTGGTTTAATTGAACCCGTTATACCTATATTATTGTATTTGCCTTTGTTGATAGGCGGAAATAGTTGTTTAGACAACACTGGGAAAAAAAAATATAGCATCAAGAATCGTGTCTTGATCAGCAGAGGCGGATTCAGGATTTGAATGTTCGTTTTTATGTTGGAGTTCCACTTGTACTTTTGGAATTATGAGTTCGGAATGTAATGTTAGTGGAAATATAGTAATTTCTCATATCTATGTTTGTGTTTCGTATAGGAAATAGTGGTTTAATTGAACCCGTTATACCTATATTATTGTATTTGCCTTTGTTGATAGGCGGACATAGTTGTTTAGACGACACTGAAAAAAATATAGCATCGAGAATCGTGTCCTAATCAACAGAGGCGGATTCAAGATTTGAATGTTCGTCTTTTATGTTGGAGTTCCACTTGTACTTTTGGAATTATGAGTTCAGAATGTAGTGTTAGTGGAAATATAGTAATTTCTCATATGTATGTTTGTGTTTTGTATAGGAAATAGTGGTTTAATTGAACCCGTTATACCTATATTGTATTTGCCTTTGTTGATAGGCGGAGGTAGATTCAGGATTCAAATAATGTTGAATGTTTATGTTTTCACCACTGAATTCGTTGTACTTTTGGAATTATGAGTTCAGGATATAATGTTAGTGGAAATTATAGTAATTTTTCACTTATATATCTATGTTATGAGTAAGAAATATACTGATTTGGTCGAATTTTTTGTCGTTGAATCTATTATTACTTCCGTTTTTGCTAATAGGCTGAGACGGATTCAGAATTTAAACATTCAACCTTTATGTTCTCACCAGAGAGTACAACTTCAATTTTCAAAAATCATGTTCAAACGTTTTTCAAGTTTCACAATTTTTATGTCCTAACGCCCACGAAATTTAGTTTCTAGTATTTTCTATTCTCAAGTTGAAGCAAAAAAAAGGTACTCCCTCCGTTTCAAAAAGAATGACCTACTTTCCTTTTTAGTCCGTTTCAAAAAGAATGACATCTTTTCTTTTTTGGAAACACTTTAATTTCAACTTTTCACGTAACATGTTTAACACCACAAGATTCCAAGGCATTTCGATACATTTGCCATAACTTTAGTTTAAGACCACAAGATTCAAAAGTCTTCTTATTTTCTTAAACTCCGTGCCAAGTCAAACTAGATCATTTTTTTGAAACGGATGGAGTAACAAATAAACAACAATGCCCAAAACTTTGTTTGAAATTGGTGTTAGTTATGTACACGGCAAGCAAGAGTAAATGAGGAAAATAGGTCAAGTGGTTCAAGACATCTATGTACACACGGTATTCCCATTGCTCACATAGAGCCAACTAGTCTGCATTTCTATTATTTTATCTGAGTTGACGCAACAGGTCGTATCTCAAAAGGGATGTCAGAGATCGATTCCTTCTGTCAATGCCTTTTAAGTTGAGCTCGTTACATTGAGTTTGTCTAGTATAATTTACATCTCGTATATGATTTGCGAGCTGTTACACAATAACGGGTTCACCCAATTCGCACCCAAAAGATAAAGGCTGTGGATTCCCCTAGAGATTCTAAAAGAAGCACCAACTATCAAAATTTTGATCCACCAAAATTTAGACCAATGAAAAAAAATTAATTACTCCCTCTGTCCCAATTTATATGACACACTTTTTTTAGTCAGTCTAAAAAAGAATGACACATTTCTATATTTAGTAACAATTTAACTTTAAAATACCCACTTTACCCTTAATGAAATGATTTACAACCATACAAACATACTTATTTTAGACCACAAGTTTTAAAAGTCTTCTTTTCTTTTTTAAACTCCGTGTCAAGTCAAACTACATCACATAAATTGGGACGGAGGGAATAGTATGTTTTTCTCTTTAGTAAGGATTTGAACTATAACTTCTCTGTCATATGTAGAATTTTTAGCAAGCGGTATAGACATTTGAAAAAAATTATGAAATTACTAAAATAAACATTATATTCACTTTTTTATAAGTTTGCCTAACGCATAGACCTTGTCTTATTGGTTTACAAATCACGTTGTCACATAACGATAACATCGCTTCGTCCTACGTGCATCTACCTTGATTCCCAAAATA
Source organism: Capsicum rhomboideum (assembly GCA_031232105.1). NCBI lineage: Eukaryota > Viridiplantae > Streptophyta > Magnoliopsida > Solanales > Solanaceae > Capsicum > Capsicum rhomboideum. Next base: position 143,904,836 of record CP124713.1, read on the forward strand.
TGCATTCAGGGGAGCCTTGGAGTAACTGGTAAAGTTGTTGTCATGTGACTAGGAGGTCACATGTTCAATTCGTGAAAACAGTCCATTACAAAAATGTAAGGTGAGGCTTCGTACAATAGACCCTTGTGATCCGGTCATTTCCCATATTCCGCACAAAGCGAAAGTTTTAGTGCACTGAACTATCTTTTTTATTATATAACATTATGTCACATCATGATTAGGCAAAAACAGATGGTAACAAGGACATGTCACAATGTATGCATAAATTAGTTGAAATAGTGCATCTTCCAATTACTTAAATTATGGACGCAAATATTCCTAATTTTATCATGCACCTATCACTTTCTTGAATTTGGTTATAGACATGTTAAAAGCAAAATCATAGACCCCCACGTTATTTGACCAAAAAGGATCGTCCAGTTAGAACCTATCACTAAAACACCCTAGAGGATGGGTAGGGCTAAGCCGACCAAAAAGGGTATTCCGTGGAATCGATTTTTCGATCTCTATACAAAATTTGTGAATAAGTGATTGTTTGATAATAAGCAATGAATATCTGTCTTTCTGCTGAACAGGATGGATTTTAACCATGTATAAATAGGATTCAAATGAACCGTTTTGGTCCTACCTGATTCCGCCCCTGATTAAACGGTTTTAACTTTTTTTATGTTAAGAACATGAAATAACTTTTATACCATCAAATTATTTAAAAATATAATTACACATAACTTCATACAAAACATACGAGAAACTAGTATTTTGAAAAATAAAGCATGTAACCCTATTAACCTATGTTTCTCGAATTCTTTAAAAATGTTACTGGTTTCGTGAGATCCTTCAAAAATAATACATTTTTGGAGAATCCAATACGAATGCGATGACTTTTTTTTGGAGTCTGAGCATATTAGGTATTAACTAATTATCTAATGCCAGAATGATCATTCTTGGCTATTAATTAACTAATCTTTGCCTAATCATCTAGTTGTGCATAAATTAGTCGAAACGGATATGTATTTAATTACTTTCATTATGGACGTAAGCAATACCAATTACCACAAACACTATATTTTCATTATAATAGTAACTAATCTATTATAACAGGTTAATATAAGTATATGAATAATTCTTTATACTATCGATGTATATGACTTGAATTCTTTACAGAATAAAATGAGTTGTCTGTTAAAAACACTAACAGCACAAAAATTTCATTTTTTTTTTTTTTTTTTTTTGCTTTTCTATTCGGTGTCCAGTACTTTCGTTCAAGCCTGATTAATCCAAATTTATGTGGAAGCCAACCAAAGGCGGCTATAATATTCTCAGGGCTAGAGCCTGAAACCTATGATTAAGGACGAAGAGGAATACTTACCACCTACTTTGATATCCAACTATATTCAAATTCATACCGAAAAATTTCACACTCCCAACCAGAGGCGACACTATTTGCAGGATTTGAATTCATGAGTTCTGATCAAGAATAGAGTGAGAACTTATCATTCCATCACAACCTTTGATATAACGTCAAAATGGGAAACGCCACTTGTTGTCCTCTAGGATATTGATAAAAATTTAGATGGCTTCTTAGTCATACTATAATAGTGGGAAAAAAATTGTTAAATGACAAGGACCCTAACAAGGTTCTCCAAGTCATCACAAAACTTTAGTCTATGTGTCATTTTCATTGATTTTCGTGATTTTTTTTGTATGTAAAAGAATGACAAGTGGAACTAATGAAAAAACCAGATTCGTTGAACACAAAGTATACAACGAACACAAGTGGAATAAACATTTTGACACATATACAAATAGAATATAGATAGTGAACCATGACGTGCACAACTTGTCCACAATAAGTCTAAATTAAAATATCCAATAATATGGAGTAATTTGGTACGAGGTATAAGGTATAATAATCTCGAGATAAAATTCAGATTTATTTTATACTGCATTTGGTTAGAGGTATTAATTAATCCCGAAGATTTTTTATCCCACCACTTATATCATCGTGATGAAATAAGTTAGTCCATATACATGATGGAATAATTAATCCCGATATAACTAATCCTGAAATTAATTATTCTGGGATAACTTGTTCCCAACCAAACGACCCTAAGTTTGAGATGATGTGTCTTTTGGGATGAGGTGAGTTTAAATAGAGAACAATAGAAATAATAAGAATAAATATAATTGGCATTAAGTTAATTAATTTGGAATATTAGACACCTAATTATTGTTGTTTATTGTTCTCTATAATTATATTGTATTTGTAACTAACGGTATGGCCTAATGATTAACAAAACTGTCTGTTTGAGAATCATGAGGTCTCAAGTTTAAATTTTAGCGTAGGCAAATGCTAAACGGTTTCTTTTTATCTGTCTAAACCATGATGACAAAGTTATTGGTACCTATACTGCAAGTATCCCATAAAATTAATTGAAGTACGTGCAAACTGATTCGAACCCCACAATTATTGACAAGAAAAAGTCATGCTAAATTGTAATATCAAACACTATTAGTTGAACCAAGCGCTTATTTAAGTTTCAAAACAAAACTCATCGTTCTTAAGTCTGAATAAAGAAAGAAGGTTATAATAGGTCAAACTAGTATAAAAATAGTTTAAACTACGATGAACTATATTCATCGTTAATTAAAATTGAGGCATAATTGATTGATCGATAATTTAAGCCAAGATGATGCACATATTTTAAGATGCAATGAAGAGAAATAGTGACAGCTAGCTTTTTATATTCTCCACTACTATAGTCTATAATCTATATTAAACTATTGATTCTAATATAGAAAAGACAAAATACATTGCTTATATTTTTATGTTATATGAAGAAAATAGATCATGCACGTTACGTTTGGTCCTACCTTCAGATATACTATCAAACAAAAAATACCAACTTTCTCATTTATAAAAAACTTATACTTATTGTTCTCGAAAAGAAAATATTGAGCCAACCACTGGTAGAAAGCGCTTTACCTCCAAAATGAATTTTTTTTAACGTGAATTCAAATTGATCGAGCTACAAATCAATTCTTGAATTACGTATAGAAACAAAATGAATCACTTCTATTTTCTCAGCTGAGGTATATAAAGAATGACTTTTTGATCCCTTTTGTCCGGTGGTTAAGACATCGTGTTTTCATGTCGAAGACATGAGCATATATTATATATATGTTTGTGTATGTGCAAATAAACTTTTCTTTTTCAAAAACAACAGGTACACATACAATCAATAACAACATAGCTAGTGTAATCTCGTAAGTGGAGTCCGGAGAGGGTAGTGTGTACGCAGCCTTACACGGTGAAGGTAGAGCATGTACATATATGATATAACTACATGGTGGCAAAAATTACAATATGCAAATTTTCTATGAGGTAGCACTGCTTGAAAAATAGTACTTATAAAGTAACATCAATTTTGCATAGAAAGTGAAGTTCTATAACCCCTGAGACCCAGATACACAGTTGTAATAATAAAACCGACACTGCTTGCATAAAATTCTACATACGCCATTGCTAGACTCTACGAGGAAGACACGGGGAGCTTTTGCCTAAGCTCCCCGTCATCCTCGTGAACACAAAGCCGACATTTCTCGAAGATCCTGATAGGAAAATTTGCAGAAGTAAATCCAACTGAGAATTGGAGATTGTCACCACTCCTCCTAACCTCATCAATGTTAAGCCACCATAGAAACACAACCTTCACACTAACACCACTCAATTCCCTAAGCCTCCCTTTGGATATAACTCCGTTTATCACAGGCTTGTAAAATAGCTCATATGAACTCAACATGAATCTACATGAGCCATTGAGATATGCCGAAAACTCACCTGTTTTCGAGTTCAACTCATAGCCTATCACCCCTTTAGGAAGAATGCCAATTGGGAAGTCATACTGTTGAAGCTCTTCGTAAATGGATGTCTGCTCATTGGCAGAAACAAAAGTAGAAAAGAAGAGGAGCAACAAGGATATATTTGCTAAAGACATGGATATTTCTTGAATTTGAAAAAATAAAAGTCTGGTTTATAGATGATTAGTTAATTCATAGGTAATGGCTTGTTAGTGTTTGGTTGCTTTGGCTAGTTGCCCACATGTAGATTGATTCTCTTGTCCAATTTAACAATTCTTTCTAAAGAGGAAGCTGCAAGGATAATGTCAAATTGTTGTAAGAAATTCATGACTAATGGACAAGACTTGTAAACACATATAACACTTTACATGACTTATAAGCTTTCCTCAATTATATAATTATATTAATACACCAAATACCTACTACTTCCACCAATACAAATATTGAATAACTAGTCTACTCTACCTCAATTCACCATTTCAAACCTTAGACCAGCTCCTTCTACCTATATCGCACTTGAAGTACTACAACAACAACAACATATCCAGTGTAATACCACAAGTGGGATCTAGGGAGGGTGGTGCGTACGCAACCTTACCCTACCTTGCGAAGGTAGAGAGGTTGTTTCTGAAAGACCCTCGGCTCCAGTAAAGCATATAAAAAACAAGTATGCAAGGCAAACAGTAGCGAAAAAATCATATGCTGAAAACAAGGAAGAAGATAACAGTAGCATGCTAAAAAATATGATAACTGAAGCAAATGAAACATCAGGTGATACTAAAATTACCTAAAATCGAAGGATAACACGGTAAGAGAGTAATACCAATAATACTAAATATGGAAGGCGACAAACGCTCGATCTACCCTAATCCTCGACCTCCATATTTTCCTAAAGGAGAATTTGGTGCCTTTTTACCAGTAGTGGAAGCAATCGTCCCTACTGTTGCCTCAGAGGTAGCAGTAAGATCTTTATCTTCAAAGAAGGTAGGAGGGTTTTCTAAAAATTCAGACGATGATTGTATCTTGAACATAGTTAGCGGCACATCTCCTACCTCCTAAAGAAGCGGTTGAACAGCTGTGAGCTGCTACTTCCATTCCTATCGTAGCATTTAGCATTTTGTTTCTGCTGGGATTTTAACTCTTCCCCGGGGGAATCAATAATAAGCAACAAAATGTGACAAAAACTCCCCACCTATCAGTAGAAAGTGGAGGTGACATGCATTAAGCCAATTTTTCTCATCCTCAATTATTCTACTTCACAAAACCAGCCATTAGAGAAGAAATTTCAAGGAAAATGTGATAATAAGAAAATGATCATTGAGATTAGAAATGAATGTGCAAATACGTATGAAGTTCGTTGATTTACTAATTCAACTTATACAATTCTGGTCCTCTCATACACCACTTCTGTTGTGACCAAAAACACACATAGGGGCGAAGCCACGATTTTTACTGAGAGGGTGTCAAAATATAAAGAAGTAACCACAGGAAGAAGTCAAGGGAATTGAACATTTAGTATGTTATACATAAAAAAATAAATTGACACCCCTTGGATAAGAGTGGCTCCGCCACTGCACACAAAGACGGTTGTAAACATCCAAAGCAGATACTACTCCGACATTGAAGAAAATCAAAAAATGAAAATTGTTGATTGACAGGTAAAACACAAACTTCACCTGAATTACATGAATATTTAATGCAGCAATCAGCACCATCTTCCTTTTCATCTTCATCCATTTGACGCCAACTCTATCCATGAGACTCTATACAACACATACTGCAGTCTCGGTCACTATGACCCCATTAGGTGAATGCCACATACAGATCAAGCAACTGGATGGGCGTAAATTCCAAATAGCATGAGAATTTACGGCAACATTGCACAAATATCTGACATATGAACTGCGTATTAGAATGATATGTTGTTGTCATCATCACAATCTTACAAAAGCGACTTGGCCTGCTTAATTTGCGCACCCTGCAGCCATACGAAACTCCTCGATTAGCAAAAGACCAATCCAAATGCTGTAGTAGGACCCAGCATATAGGTCATGTGTATTACTATCAAATTGATCCTTTTGTCTGTTGTCAGCAACACGTGATGCAATTTGTCAAACTAATAGTGTTTGCGGATCCACTTTTTCGTAGTTGTTTCATTTAGGGGTTCAAGAAAATTAACATTTCTCACCAAAGAACATCTCGTGGAAGCTCGTTCAACTAAGTATGCACAAGGCTTGAAAAACTCTCCATACTCGTTCGACCATTCTTCCAGTTTTGAACAAATATATGTGGAGCCAACAGATTGAGACCAAAAAATTATGCCTCCCCTGATTTTCATCAACATATACAATTAGTGTATGAATCATCACCATGGAAGAGATGATTTCTAAGCAAATATACCTGTATCCTGGGAATCCCATACCCAAAACTGAAGCAACATCAAGATCAGAGAATTTCACTACAATTTCCTCTGATATCATGCGACATGCTTCATTCAGTACAGGGAAAAGAATCATCTCAACAATTTCTCCATCAGACAACGTTGCCAACTGTACCAAGATGATTGTTCAGAAGTGCACAGAGTCATAAATTGATAGATAGAAAAGAAGCACTCAAAGACCTTTCCAAAAATATATTTAGTTCATATGATATATTGGAAAATGCATTATATGCGCTCCAACTACAATTTTGGCATTCAAACAATTTGGATCATTTATCAAATTTACAATCATGAAAGAACGGATAGACAACAAATAAACACAGGTTGAACTGCTTGCAAGGAACCATCACAGGAAGAACCTATATGTCTATACAAAGAGGGGACATAGGCCTGGTGATGTGGCACATCTCTTAGATTAGAATGACAATTTATCTTTTTCTCATTTTTTTTGCATTTTACAATTTTAAAATCCTGTATTTGATTAAAAAAAAAAAAAAACATCAAAAGACACTTCCCTGTTCAAAAGTCACGCCTTTTCGAGAATTAACTCAGCGATAATTCTTCTTGGTGTCATTATCGCTCTTTTTTTTAATTCTTTTTGATTGATGGATTGTATCTTGGTGTTCCGCTTTTATGGTTTATATATATCATGAACATTATTTATGTGTTCTATTTTTTCCCAAGCCAAATGGTAAATGGCAATAAGCCGCATGCTTTCTTCAAGATAAATTGGAAGATTACCAGAGAACTCTCAATAGAAGGACCAAAAAGACAGTTAAATGAGAGAGAGAAAGAGAGAGGACCTTTGGTTTAATAGTGATACCAGACATACTTCTCGCCATTTCTATATATTTTGATATTTCGGGATCTGGGCTTGCCTCTCCCTTGTCATTGTATGTATAGAAGCCTTGGCAAGTGGATTCACCTAGTAAACATTCCATTGGTGAGAAATTCAAGAAAAGCTAATGACAAATCCAATCCGAGTCCTGATGACAAGAAGGAAGTGTACATTACCTTCACGATTATTTTTCCTCATGATTGGAATCAAATTTGATTTGTAAGATCTATCTGGAAAAGTCTCAAGGAATTTCACATCATGCACAGCTGCAGACTGGAATCCATCTTGATCAACCATTCTGCAGTTGACATTGCCAACATCACCCAAAAGAAATGGAAGTAACAACAGGAGATGTCTTGCACTCCACGTGGAACATTATAAGAAAAAATATGTTGAAGATCACATTCATCATTAGTGGATTATCCACATGAGAAATGTGTGTCATATGACCTTTATTTTGTATTTCCTTCTGTATGATCAGATTTTGAAACAACATCCATTAGTTATGAAACAATTTGGTAGCTGTCTGTTAAACCACAAGGAAACTCATATTTTCTTTTATTATGAGTTTGACTGTATGGAGAAACTGAGGTTTCTACTAAAAAACACAATTCGATCATATCAATTTCACATTCATAGGATGTTGAATGATATGCACCTAAACGGACCCAGTTTCATCCCAAAGCTAGTAAGAGCCTTATCAATCTGATACACATCAGCACCATGTTCAACGAGAAGCATCGCTGCCTGTAAGTAGGGGAAGCACGTACGTCTGACAGCAAAACCTGTACAATTCCGAACTACAATAGGAGTCTTTTGAATCTTCCTTCCAAAGTTTAACAGATCAACAAGAATTTGAGGGGATGTCCTCTCTCTTCGGACAATTTCCAGGAGATCAGTCACAGAGGATGGGCTGCAGTCAAGTTACAAAAATGCTTTAACTCATCTGTCACAGCAGATATACTAGGACTGCTTGATTTCACCTTTACCTAAAAAAGTGGATCCCGACAATCTCCCTACATGGTTTCATCCTTTCTCCAATCAAATCTAAGTTGACTGTAGAAGTAGTTGAAGCAAAAATGCAGTGAGGAGGGCAACACTCATCCAGATCAGCAAAATTTTGTTGCTTCAAGGAGACAATGTCAGGCACATCCTATTAGTCAAGAAGAAGAAACAAATGAGAAGTCTGCATCTGAGTCGGTCTGATGATTATCATTTCTACAAGTAATCCGCAACAAAATTGTATGGTACTCATCCATTCAGCCTTTTTTTTTTTTTTTTTTTTTTGATAACTGTGGTGTCCGGGCCAGCTTGCGCGCACCTGACTAATTCCACGGGATACATGCCACCTCCCACCAGCAAAATGTACCAGGTAACTCTGTCCACCAAGGCTAGAACAGATGGGAAGAAAACACCTACATCCATTCAGCCTTTTGACTCATGATATTCTTGGAAATCGGCCATTTTTCATGATAGAACATTCACATGACTTCTAGACAAAGACACCCGACAGGGTTATCAAAAAAAAGTTAACACCAGACAGGACTGGATTAAAGACTGCTTCTCAATGCGACATCAGGGTGCACTAAGCACAACTGGCTAGTTGATAGTTAGTTCCAAAGATAAAACAACATGTTGAATTTTTTGTCAAGTAGCTCCCCTTCCAATGAACTAAGATTTTCTTCACTGCCAACTCTAAGTGAAGATTTCACTAGGACCGAATAGATTGGCCCAAAATTCCTAGCATCACTGCAAAGGCAAAAGCACCAGGATCATGACGTTAAAAATAGGGATCATCGCCAAATTATGTTTCTATATTTCATCCTAAACATCAGACAGAATACAACAGCTTGTGAATAGATAAATCTCTATGCGTAACCAAGATCTTCCCAAGGGCCAAAATAACTACCCAACCAAGACTCTACTTCAATGAAATAATACAGTTTAAAACATTTATTAATTTATGTTTCTGAAAAGTACTTTTGAGAAACTTCTTGTTTTACATTTCTATTTCATACCAGCATATAAAAGTAATGGCAAATTTGTCAATGAAGTGGTTCCTGGTTAGTAACTGAAACTATCTTGAGAAATGAGAAGTATTGAACTCCTCTTTTAAATCAAAGAGCCCATGAACTTTTACATGGATTTGGGTCATTAAAACTTTCATATGTATATGGATAAATTTTTGATCGGTTGATGATTATTACTATCTCCGAAAACCCGAATTCTGGACAAAAATAATGCATTTGCTCATTAAGCAGCAGCACACTAACAAAAACTGTAGCTTCAACGTTGGAAAGAAAGGTTAGTGTAGAATGTATTTGAATTGACCAAGTGATTCAGTGTAATGCTTTCCAAAAATCCTACAACAACCAACCTCTATGACTAGATCCACGTCTTTGAAGCTATCATAGCTCAAAACACCCCTTAAAAGCGCGCACGCTTTTTTATAATGCTCTTGAGTCATCTTTCCTTCCTTAAAACGTCCTTCCAAATTGGCTGGAAAGGAAACAAACATTTTTCAAATGGTAAAACCTTCTTTGAACTAATCTAAGTGTAATGAAGGGACCTTCTCAATTACTTCTCACCTTTAACTCTGTCAATGCCTTTTTGCAGAGATTTCTGATCTATATATTTCATGATTACATAATGGTTTGCAAGTACCAGCACTGTTGCTATTCCGGAACTCATCAAGCTCCCACCAAGTATAGCAACCTTTTTAATCTTCCTCGGTAGCAATCCCATATCAGTAATCCCAGGAATCTGAAACAGTAAATGTAAAGAACGATCAACAAAGAATATATAGATAGAGAGATCTGCAGCCACTGGAGCCATGTTAAATAATACGGTACAAATTTCAGGAATTGAGCCAGAAGAATAGAGAAGCATTAATTGCTATTTGACCTCAATCTCTAAAGCCAAAAAATTGGAAGAACAAGTTAATTCTGAATTGAAAGTGCAATAAGAATCTCAATGTTGTAAAATTCTCTACAACTTTTCTCCTTTTGAATTTAGAGCATGACGCTGATTATGTCCGAAGTTTTGACCAAAATAAGCCATTTTTTAAATCAATTCACCAAAGTAATATGTTTTTTGAAAATTTTACAAAACTAGTATAAACGTTGTTGGCAGTAACGTATTAGCTTTTAAAAAAATTAACGGACCACAAGAAACAATAGACGGCGTTAAAGTAGGAATCGTTACTGACAGTAACGTTTTTAGATTAAAACGTTACCAACAGTAACGTTTTTGGATTAAAACGTTACCAAAAGTAACAAGACTCTGCGTCTCTGCCACATCTATGGCAGAGTTGCAGAGTCTCGTTACCATTGGTAACGTTTTAAGCCAAAAACGTTACTGTCAGTAACGATTCCTATTTTAACGCCGTTTTGGTCCGTTAATTTTTTTAAAAGCTAATACGTTATTGCCAACAACGTTTATACTAGTTTTGTAAAATTTTTACAAAACATATTACTTTGGTGAATTGATTTTAAAAATGGCTTATTTTGGTCAAAAATTCGATTATGTCCCTCTGAACCAAAAATAAGATTTCTCGAGATTATAGCAGTATTTTCGTAGCCAATTTTACTTAATCATCATGACATCGAAGTAAGGGAATCTAGTTTTCTTTGTCTAAATAAGAGAGAAAAGAAGTTCACACTTTCCAATTTTAAACATTCCCAGTTACATTTACTATATGAACACTCAAGAACACATTAGACAATTTTAAGAGAGAAAAGAAGTTTCACTTTCCAATTTTAAACAATCCCAGATACTTTTACTATATAACACTCAAGAATCGATCTTTTTGAACCTTTGAAGTGCTCTGTTTCGCAAAGAATACATGCACTAAGCTCCTGCAACTATCAGATTGTCGAAGTTCGTGTAAAGCTTCTGCTTCCTGCCAACATAAGACAACTCATTGCTAATTCAATTTAGCCAGTCATAGCAAAGAGAAATCACGAAGAGTATATCACCTTCCATAGTCCATTACGAGGGCCACAAATAATACCATGTTCAATGACATCAATACAAACCAAGGGGTGGATAACATTTGGATTTTGTTTCTGGATCTGAGCTCTGGCAGAATTGAGCAATGTCCTAGCTTCTGCTAGAGGTGCTAATCTATCGGTTCTGAAAAGACTGATAGACCATGGTCTTCGACATTCTAATATATCCAAAGCCCATTGACAAGCTGATCCAAGCAACTGATCTGATGGAGATATAGCATCCACTAGGCACATATTGCAAGCTTCTTTTCCACTTACCCGCTTTGACGTCTGGAAAACATTTATTAGGGAACCTACTTAGAAAATCAGGAAATGAAAGCTCCAAAATGACATATAGCATTCATCTGAGGGAAGTGATGGCTAATGTTGGTTAGGTGAGGTCTGCATGCTTATGACAACTGTTTTTTGTCTGGCATTACTTCACTATAGTCACATTGCTATTTAAGAAACGACATGTTAAATCCTATCTGTTCTCTGGCTTTCTCTGGTCACTTTTCAAACTGACAAGGAAATGATAGAAAGGCAAAGAAGTCAAGATAACTTGTTATTCTGCTCAATTTATCCCAATTTCTAGAACTATGACAACCCTTGAGATTCTGTTACAAGGAAAGACATGTGAAGATACCGAGGCAACTCAACCATATATTGTATTACTAGATATGCTAACAGTGAAAAAGTCATCCCCAAGACCAAAAATAAATAGGAAACCGAATAAGGTACCAGAATCATTTCAAGAGCCTTTGGAAGGCCAACCAGCCGAGGAAGTCGTTGTGTTCCTGAGGAAAATCAAACTTTAGAATAATCATCACGTATAACTGCTAACAAAAACATCATCATTCTGCCTTAGCAGCACAAGTTCCAATATAGTCTACACTCTACACATCATATTTCACATGAAAGATTCTTTTTAAAAGAAAGCAATAACAGAAAAAAAAACAGTTGTAGTTCACATAAAACTCTCTGTGCCAGAGGAGAAGGCAAAATAAGGCAGTGTCCAGAAAATAGAGCGCACCATTTGTTTCACATGATTAGAGCATACCAATATTTTAAACACGGTCCATGGTGTCTCTAAGCATCTAGACATGGTTTAAGGGTACCCAATTATTAAGCTAATTTTTTAAGGATTATGCAGCTTGCATCATGCTTACTGTTTAAATACAAAGTATATGTGATGTTGAAATGACATCTTACTTCTTTTTTTGCAGTAAAGTGTACAAAAGTTTGGGAATTTTTTTATTAAAATAAGAGCAACAATCATTATTTTGACAAGGGATATGGACTGTGTAGCCAGAAAATACCAAGGGTATCTCCATGCAGAGAAGATGAGTCTCATCCTTCTCAGATTCATTCGACATGAGAAGACTTTAAAGTTTAAACATTAATGTCTGTCATGTACATGTCAATCAAAAGTTTTACAGTCTCTTATTCGTATTAAGTATGAAATGCAACATTTGTAACTAAATGCTCAAAAAGATGATGTTACCTAAATAATGTAAACTTCCAAATGATGGGGTAATAGCTGACCATTTAACACAGTAATATGCAATCTCAAACATCAGAATTAAAAAAATATAAAATTGGAGATTTTGTGGCACCGTGATGGCTCTCATTCTCATCCATAAGATTTGCACAATAAATTCGGATGACACCTAATCATAATGGAAAAGTAAATAATTTAATAAAAAAAATCCAGAAATCTTCTCCTTATGGTACCTCCAAACCCAGGAAGAATCCCATATTGAAGTTCGGGAAGACCTAATTTTGAGGTAGAGGTTGATATGCGGGCATGACAGGCCTAACAAATGCATTAGAACATTTGATCAAGATTCAATCATAGTTAGTAGAATTGGGACAACTCATTACACCTCAAAAGTTGTTTACTTCTATCAATATTTATCCATTTTGTTCCTACTAAATAAGTCGTTTAAATCAGTCACATGTTAAATTTTTAACAAAATTAAAAAGCCTAAAATCTGAGTCTCTAGATACACCAGTGGCCAACAAATTATGTTGTTTCTGCAGAAAAGCCAGAGCAGAACAGAACACAATAGAAGAACACCAACAGAAGCATATATTAGCCTAAAATAAACTGTAACACACTCACTAGCGCAATTTCGAATCCGCCTCCCAAAGCAAAACCTTCAACAGCAGCAACAACGGGCTTACTTGAAGCTGAGATGCAAAAGTAATGATGATTACCATGGTTACCATAAGTCCACGAATAAAACAGAATAAAGGTTATCATAAGACATATACTCAGGGAATACCTTCCAATATGTCAGTGATAAATTCAATTGACATAAAGCCAAGTTCTCTTTGTGCTGCAGCCAAATAGGGCTTTAAATGTCACAGAAATCATAACTGATCAATCTGGAGAGAAGTAACTAATCAGATGATGATCGTTCTTACTCTTTCTCTGTTGACTTCCACCAAAAGCTGTTACATCAAATCCTACAGAGAAGTTTCCTCTTGAACCTGATACATTTCAAGTACCTTACTTTAAAATATTACAACAAGTTGTTCTCAGAAAAACGAGAAAAGCTTTAAGCATACCAGTTATGACAATTGCCTTCACGTTATCTTTACGTATAGCTTCCTCAATATTCTCTTTCAAGCTCAATAGCACTAAGAATAACAAAATACAGCAAATGAATAATCTAGGAGACCACTGAAACATCATTTCTCACAAGTAAATTTGCCGATGCTAAATAAAGAGCAGCACTTGATCAATCAACTATACCTCAATCCCAAAATTAGTTCCCCTTAACCACATAAGACGTACGTATATAGGCATAATACATAAACAGACACTCAAACTTGGCCTCAACTCACAAGTACGCACTCCAACTTCGAGAGTGCACATGTAGACACCTCAACATGGTCTAAACTGGCAACTAAACTTTCCAACTCGTCCTCATTGTGTCACATGGACACGCGATGCTGACGTGACATATAAATTTTGAAGGCGTCTAGATAATCATTTTGTAAGTTGAAGTGTTTAACTGACACAGTGTAGATGAGTTGAGTTGTTTAGACGTATATACTCAAAGTTAAGAGTGTTAAAGTGTCTCAACTAACAACTAAATATTCCAACTCGTCCTTAGTGTGTCTCATGGACACCCAATGTTGACTTGGCACATAAATTTTGGAGGTGTCTAGATGATTATTTTATAAGTTGGAGCGTTCAACTGACACAGTGGAGACAAGTTGAGGTATCTAAAAGTGTATACTCAAAGTTAGAGTGTTAAAGTGTCTCAACTGCCAATTAAATATTCCAACTCATCCTTATTGTGTCTCTTGGACACCGGATGCTGACGTGGCACATAAATTTCAAAGATGTCTAGATGATCATTTTGTAAGTCGGAGGATTCAACTAACACGGCAGAAACGAGTTGAGGTGTCTAGACTTGTATACTCAAAGTTGGAGTGTTAAAGTGTCTCAACGAACAACTAAATATTCCAACTCATCTTACTTTGTCTAGTGGACACTCAATGCTGACATGACCCATAAATTTTGAAGGTGTCTAGATGATCATTTCGTAAGTTGAAATGTTTGAAATGTTCAACAGACACAATAGAGACGATCTGAGGTGCCTAGACGTGTATACTCAAAGTAAGAGTGTTAAAGTGTCTCAAGTCTTAACTGGCAACTAAATATTCCAACTCATCCTTACGGTATCTCGTGGACACACGATGCTAATGTGACACATAAATTTTGAAAGTGTTCTAGATGATCATTTCGTAAGTTAGAGGATTCAACTAACACAATGGAAATGAGTTGAGGTGTGTAGACGCGTATACTCAAAGTTAGAGTGTTAAGTGTCCGAAACTAGCAACTAAATATCCATATTGTCAGCAACACCCTTACTGTGTGTGTCGTGGACACCTGAGCTGATGTGGTACATAAAGTTAAAGAGGTGTCTAGATGATCCATTCGTAAGTTGGTGTGTTCAACCGACACAGTAAAAACTAGTTGTGTTGTCTAGATGTGTATACTAACATGTCTTAACTGGCAACTAAATATTCCAACTCATCCTTATTATATCTCGTGGACACTTGATGCTGACGTGGCACATAAGCGCCGGCCAGCATGAACTGTATGAATTAGAAGGTGAGAAAAGTACCTTCAACGGAGAGAAGATTGGAAGTGGTCTAAATGATCATTTTATAAGTTGGAGTGTTCAACTGACACCGTAGAGACGAGTTGAGCACTTGAGCTGTCTATGTCTTATAACTGGCAACAAAATATTCCAACTCATCCTTAGTTTATCTTGTGACACGTGTCACATAAATTATGAACGCGTCTAGGTGTTCAATTAACACACTGTGGAGACTAGACGTGTATACTAACATGTTTTAACTTGCAAATAAATATTCCAAGTCATCCTTGCTATGTCTGTCTCGTGGACACTCGATGTTGACATGACACATAAGTGCGAAGGTGAGAAAAGTACCGTCAACGGAGAGAAGATTGAGAGGTGGACGATTGATAGTGATGATTGCTACGCCATTTTCTCCGATCTCCGATAGAATTTTCCGGTCCGGCGATTCGCCGGCGTTTGTTCTTTTTTGCTTCTCCATGGATTGCTGCAGTTACAGTGACAGTAGTTGAGATTTTTCTGGTTGTTATATACTCCTGTGTCCCTTGTACGTGGCACACTTTCTTTGTGGTTTAAAAGAATTTACTATAATTAAAAATAATTTAATTTTAAAATTTATTTTTTATTTTTAATAAAATAATTTATAATAATATAAATATCTAAGAATTATTTTAAACCACAAATTTATAAGTCTTTTTTTTTAATATAAATATTATGTCAAGTCAAATAATGTCACATAAAATGAGATAAAAAAAGTATTTTCATTGTATGTATAAAAAAACCCACTAAATAATTTAACTTAAATATGAGTATAAACACTACTAAAAAATATGAAATTAGCTACAGAATTTATCCATATTTGTTAGTTAATTATCGAAATTAAAATTTGGCCAAAAAAGAAGCTAAATAGTTCCTAGCTAATTGGTTTTTTTGTATAATTCATTGTTAATTCAAAGCTAAATGAGATTATCATGCGATTTTTGCTTCTTAATTATGAAATTTTATTCGTCATTAATTCGTAGAAAATAATATAAAAAAATATTTTAATCAATTTCCTTCGATGATATTAAGAAATGTTGGGTTTCTCGATGGACACGGTCAAATGTTGCAATTGTAAAAAATAATAAAAGAAAAAAAAAATCAAGTTGAGTTTTTCGATGCATAAGGATAAATATCCGTCAATATTAATTTGATATTCAAATAATAAATAAAATAATAATTTTATTATATTATTATTTAAATATAATAAATTTAATATATTAAAAAATATTGAAAAATGATTATAAGTTATAGCAAAAAATAAATTAGGTAGAGCTTATGAGACATGATGTAAGTTTATCGAAGACATAACTTTAAATAGGAGGTTGTAGAAAATATAAATTAATTATTTTGATATAATTACTACATCCCCTTCCCTCTTTTAATAGAAAAACTATATTTATTAAAACAATATATTACCATAACATCATAGAATACAACAAAATACAATATGATACGGTACGAAATAATACGTAGTAACTATCCAAATAGAGTGCAAGTATAATTCCTTTTTTTTTTAAATTATAGAATAACTTGCAATCGCTACAATCTCTATTTTTTGGGTTAGCACTTTGTGAACATTGGATAATCTTCTCATTATATAATAGTCCCATACTAGACAAATCTTGTGCAATAAGCAGATTAATTCCAAATTATCCGCATGAATAATTATCTTTCAAATCAACTGAGTCATTTCGAAGGACCCAGTTTTAATTTTTGGTGAATAAAATAGTAAAATATTTCTTCCCTTTTCAAAAGTTGCCTAACAAGCTTCCCTTTTCTTCAACAATTTCATCACTTCTCTGTGTGCTCAATATTCTAAAAAAAAATTCACCCAACTATGGAGAATATAGAGCACAAAAATCTCTATGTAAATGGCATAAATATGCACATAGCTGAAATTGGTAAAGGTCCATCAACAATATTATTCCTCCATGGTTTCCCTGAACTATGGTATACATGGCGTCACCAACTGATTTCCCTTTCATCTAAGGGTTACCGTGCAATTGCTCCGGATCTTCGTGGTTATGGTGATACCGATGCTCCTCTTTCTCCTTCTAGCTATACTGTTTTTCATATAGTTGGTGATCTTATTGCACTTCTCGATGCTCTCCGGCAAGATCAGGTCAGAGGCGAATTCAGAATTTAAAGTCAGTATATTATAGTACACACAAGAGTAACTTATTATTATTATTATATAGTATATTTTTTGAGTTTCATATCTGAACTATCAAATGTCTAGTGTTCGTGCTTACTATCAATTGTTCACTTTTTCTATCTGAATAATAGTTGAGGTGTGTTTTTCACATAGTTGGTGATCTTACTGCACTTCTCGATGCTCTCGGGCTCGATCAGGTCAGAGGCGAATTCAGAATTTAAAGTACATATATTATACCATAGAGTAACTTACTATTATTAATATTATTAGAGTTAATGGTTTAATTATTCACTTTTTCTACCTGAACAATAGTGATAATATTTCAAGCAGGAAAAGTGAATAATTGATAGTTGAGGTGTGTTTTTCACATAGTTGGTGATCTTATTGAGCTTTTTGATGCTCTCGGTCTCAATCAGGTCAGAGGCGAATCCTGAATTTGAAGTCCATAATATTATACACATAAAGTAACTTTTTATTGCTAGTTGGTAGGAGTGTTGCTCGTACTAGTAGTCATAGTGCTACGCTTGTAATTTCTTGTTCTTAGATTTTTGTTGATACTTGTTGTTCGGGTAGAGCGATTATAGTATTATTTAGAGGTAGTATTGCTAACTATCTGGTGTTGCGTTACTCCTTGTTGTCTATGGTACATCTATTACATCTTTTCTGGATTATTTTTTATATTGAGTCGAGGGTTTATCGGAAACAACCTCTCTACCTCACCTCTTAGGTAGTGGTACGAACTGTGTACACTCTATCCTCCCTAGACCCCACTTTGTGGGAATACACTGGGTATGTTGTTGTTGTTGTATTATTATCAGAGTTAATGGCCAAACACACACTTAAAGTATGGTGGTTTTTTAAGTTTCATATCTGGACTATCAAATGTGTAATTTTTCTATTTGAACTATCACTGACTATTTATTAAAACACATCTCAACTATCAATTGTTCACTTTTTTAGATGAATAATAGTGATATTTCAGGCAGGAAAAGTGAACAATTGATAGCTGAGATGTGTTTTTCATATTGTCGTGATCTTATTTCCCTTCACAATGCTCTCAATCTCGATCAAGTTAGAGGTGAATCTAGAATTTATGCACATAAGACGTTTGGCCATGAAAATTGTGTGTTCGAAAAAAAGTAGTTTTTGTTTTCATAGTGAAAATTGAAGTTGTCTTTGGCCATTGATACAAATTGTAGTTGTTGTTTTTGAATTTTCGTGAGTAAAGATACTTAACAACCTCTTGTAGAAATGTAGGGTAAGGCTGTGTACAATAAACTCTTGTGGTTCGGCACTTCCTTGGACTTGAGCATAGCGGGAGCTTTAGTGCACTAGTCTGCTTCTTTAATTTGGAGGGAAAAAAGTTTTATTTAATGAATATGGCGAAAAGACTGATTTTGAGTGAAAAAAGTGAAAACAACCTTTTACTAATTTACAAATTCCTGAAAATTTTGGAATTTTATGGTCAAAGTTGCTTTTTGGAGTGTTGACTCTAGAAAAAGTCATGGCCTTAACGCCCCCAAAGGTTCTCTTTTTAGAGTTCTGTTTACATATATAGTGTAGTCTGAGTAATTATAGGGCAATCCAGGATTTAGTAACAAGGTGGGAAATCGAACCTCACTAACGAGGTGAAAGTTTAGATAGTCAAACAATTGAGCTACCAAGATTCTCCGTGCATAATTTATTAAATATAGATAGTTGGATGTCTTTTTTATTATTATCTTCTTTTACTACATCGGGGTAGGTAAAGGAAAAATGGTGAGAAGATTGCAAGGTGGAGAATCAAACCGTTACCTTAGGTAGCCAATCAACCGAGCTACCAAAATCCCACCCATATAGGCAGTGGATACATCTTTTTGTATATATACACTTAATTTTGTGATCATTATTTAATTTTTTTCCTAAACTGGACGGAAACAGCCTTGCTACCTCTTCTGAGGTAGTGGTATGGACTGCGTTTACTTTACCCCCCCAGACCCCACATTGTGGGAATACATTGGGTATGTTGTTGTTGTTGTTGTTTTCCTAAACTGTTATAGTAGACTGGGTAGCATTTCTATAGTAGGTTGGTTAGCCTTTTTCCTAGGTTATAATTAATGCTAATTAATGTTTGCCCTTCCATATCTTTGATCAGAGGCGGACCCACGTGGAGCCTTGAGGGTGCACGTGCACCTGGTAACTTTTAACAATTTTCTGTATATACATGTATAGGTATCCTAAAACACCTTAATATTGTTAAATGTGCACCCTCATTAACAAAAATCGCTTGGTGCACTGGTCAGAAAGTAGACTTTGCGTCTTTCTAAAGCACGACTTCACGGTTTCGAGCCCAAGCGGGTGCAATTTTTTTTGCCTTTAAATTCCGTACTTAAAATTGTTTGCCATCTCATCTGGTCCCGCCCCCTTTTAAGCTTCTTTCTTCCTTTAAATTAAAACAAATTCTAACCTTTAAAATAATAATAGAATAAAATACTTAAGTTCTAAAACACAAAAAATAAAAAAAAATTCCCCAAACTTTCTTGAGAACAACTAACGGGCGACGACGGTTGGTATGAACGGATGGTCTACTTTTGTTATATTAGTACTAAATTAGTGACATTTGATCATTTTGAAGTTTATACTTTACTCATAATTTTTTTTAATCTTTAAGTTTAAAAGAATTGTATGTCAAATTTTGTAGTTGGTAATTGACGTAACTATGTTAAAGATAATGGTGCACCCCCTATCCTCAAATCCTGGGTTCGCCTCTGTCTTTGATACCCCTCCTTCTCCTTCTAGCTATATTGTTTTTCATATAGTGGGTGACCTTATTGAACTTCTTGATGCTCTGGGTCTTGATCAGGCAGAGGCAAATCTAGAATTTAAAGTTTGTATATTATACACATAAAGTTTCTCTTTTTAGAGTTTTGTTTGCATATATGTATTGTATGGTTCGAGTAATTACAGGGCAATCAAGTATTTATAAACAGTGGTTCACATCTATCTATCTATCTATCTATCTATCTATCTATATATATATATATATATATTTGGCAGTTGGATGTTTCCTTTTTGTTGTTATTTATCTTTTTATTATTATTATTATTATATCGGGATAAGAGAAGGAAAAAACAGGGAGGGGATTACAAGGTGGAAAATCGAACCCTCACCAACATGGTGAAAGTTCAGGTAGTTTAGCAACTGATCTACCAAGATTCTTTCTTTCATTTTTTTTTTTTAAAAAAAAAATAAATTTAGGGGTAAGGGAAGGGGAAATGGGGGAGGGGATTAGATGGTGTGGAATCGAACCTTCACCAACATAGTGAGAGTTCAGGTAGCCAATCAACTGAGCTATTAAGATTTTTTTTTAATTGGGGGTAGGGGAAGGAAAAATGAGGAGGGGATTACATGGTGGGGAGTCGAACCCTCATCAACATGGTGAAAGTTCAGGTAGCCAACCAATTGAGCTACTAAGATCCCGATATAGGCAGTGGACGCACCAATTAATATATATACTCCCTCTGTCCCAATTTAAGTGTCTTAGTTTGACTGGACACAGAGTTACGAAATACAGAGAGACTTAGAATCTTGTGGTCTTAAATTAAAGATGTGTGTAGTCCTTTAAATCTTGTGGTTTAAACTTGTCATGTAGAATGTTTGAATTGAAAAACTTACTAAATAAACATAGAAAGAGAGACTCTTTTTAGGACAGATCAAAAAGGAAAGTAAGACAGTTAAATTGGAAGGAGGAAGTACTTAATATTGTGATTTTTGTTTAAATTTTTGTGTATTTAAGTTATGTTGTTAAACTGTTATTATAAACGCTCGATGAAGCAACAAAAAACTGTATTTTGTTAAAGAAGACAAAGACTCTTTAAATAAAGTTACTGGAAATAAAAAGACTCTTAACTAGCTACCAGTCAAGTATCCTAACTGAATAACAATAAATGCAGAAATATAATTAGAAACAACTACGCAATATGAGTCCTAAACCAATCCTACTACTAGCACTGGAGAGGTGTAATGTCATAGGATCCAATAGCCCCCCTCAAGTTAGGCTATGTATGACTAAGCCTAACTTGAATAGGTTACGCTCAAAGGAAGGCTTAGGCAGTGCCTTGGTAAGAGAGTCAGCAATTTGGTCGGCACCATGAACATGAACAACCCGAGCCTTTTTGCTTTCAACATGATGACAAACAAAGTAAAAGTCCATTGTGCCATGCTTCACATGGCTGGGAAAGACAAGACTCTTGCTCAGGAGTGTGGCACCAAGATTGTCGCAATAAATGGTAGGCGACTGATGTACTGGAAAGCGCAACTCACTCAAGAGATTGGTAATCCACAAGGTTTTAGCAAGGGTATTAGCAATTGCTCGGTATTCAAACTCTATGGAAGAGCGAGAAACGATGTTTTGCTTCTTCGAGGACCAGCTAATCGGATTGCAACCAAGGAACAATATGTAACCAGAGGTAGAAACTCGATCAGCAATGTCTCCGCCCCAATCCGCATCAGAGTACACATGCAAATTGAAGTCATCAATGGGAGTCACACGTAAGCCTAGTTGGATCGTACCACGAAGGTAGCAGAGAACACGTTTCAAAGCTTTCCAATGAAGGTCTGATGGTGTCTGCATGAACTGAGACAACTTGTTGATCGCATAGGCGATGTCCGGTCTAGTGAACGACAAGTATTGAAGTCTTCGGAGGACTCGACAATAACGAGTTGCATCAGTCAAGTGAGTGCCATCAGATATGGTGAGCAACTCAGAAGCACTCATTGGCGTGTGAACACTTTTGCAGTCATTCATCAGCTCATCATTCAAGATCTCATTGACATAATTCGCTTGAGTGAGAATTAGGCCCTCCGAGCTGCGTATAACTTCAACACCAAGAAAGTAGTGAAGGTTACCTAAATCTTTAATGGAGAAACAGGAAGCAAGAGAATTGATAACCTGATTGACGCTGAAGTTGTTGCTCCCAGTGACAATGATGTCATCTACATAGACAAGTACAAACAAAGTGTCACCTAGACCATGTCTAACAAGTAGCGACGCATCCAATTTTGTCTTAACAAAGCCCATGGACGAAAGGTGATCTGTGAGGGCATTGTACCACGCCTGAGGAGCTTGTTTTAGGCCATAGATCGCCTTGCGTAGCCGACATATGTGGGTCGGGCTGGTATTGCTAACAAATCCCGGAGGTTGTGCCATGTACACCTCCTCATCCAGGTCACCCTGGAGGAAGGCATTGTTGACATCAAGCTGACGAAGATACCAGGTATGACGAAGTGCCACAGAGAGGACAATGCAAACCGTGGTTGGCTTGACGTCTGGGCTGAAAGTTGCGTGAAAGTCAATGCCAATCCTCTGAGTGAATGCTTTTGCAACTAGACATGCTTTGTATCTATCAATGGACCCATCCACATTCCTTTTAATCTTGAAAAGCCACTTGCAAGAGACAATATTTTTAGTCGGGTTATGAGGAACAAGTTCCCAGGTCTGGTTTTTAATTAAAGAATCAAGTTCCTGTTTCATCGCCTTACGCCACTCGGGATGTTTTTGTGCTTGTTTGACAGTGGTAGGTGTGATGGTGGGGGTCAAGTTTGCTAGATAATCAAAGATTTGTTTCGGATTGGAGATGTTGTTTTGAGATCGAGTGACTGGACAGGAAGGGGTAGACGGACTACGAGGCGGGGAAGGGACGAGTTCCGAATCAGGAATGGGGAAAGCAGGCTGAGGAGCCATTGGTGGTTGTGGGTTAGTCTTGCGGCGTTTCTGGCGTTTGTAGACAACAAGGGGAGGCGGAGGCGGACAATGAGGCGGGGAAGGGACGAGTTCCAAATCAGGAATTGGGCAAGCAGGCTGAGGAGCCATTGGTTGTTGTAGGTTAGTCTTGCGGCGTTTGCGGCGTTTGTAGACAATAACAGGAGGCGGAGATGGACAACGAGGCGGGGAAGGGATGAGTTCCAAATCTGGAATAGGGTAAGCAGGCTGAGGACCGGGTTAGTGTTGCGGCGTTTGTAGATAATAAAGGGAGGCGGACTAGTGTAATGCCACAGGATCCAATATTTATAGTAGGTTTTTTAGCATTTTTTTTTCTAGGTTCTCAGTTATTGCTAATTAATGCTTGCCCCTTCTATTTCTTTGATTACTCTATTTCTCCTTCTAGCTATATTGTCTTTCATATATTGGGTGATCTTATTGCCCTTCTTAATGGTCTAGGTCTCGATCAGGTCAGAGCCGAATCTAGAATTTAAAGTTGAGTAATATATTTGATTGTGGGTTCACAAAGTTAAGTATACCTAAGTTGCTCAGACTCTCCAAAAATGTTACCGCGCCTGTGTCGAATCCTTCAAAAATCACTACTTTTGAAGGATCCGACACACAACTGATGACATTTTTGAAGAGTCCTAGCAACATAGAATTATTCAAATAAAGTTTTCCTTTTTAGAGTTCTGTTTACAAATATGTATATTATAGTTTGAGTAATTACAAGGCAATCTAGGATTTAGTGACAGTGGTGCACAACTTAATATATGTGGACAGTGGATGCATCAGTGTATTTTTTTTTTTAACTATTTTATGTAATCAAGTTAGGTAGTTTAGCTGTTGTAGTAAGTTAGTTAGCATTTTTCCTAGTTTATTAATTGATGTTAATTAATGCTTGTCACTCTGAAGAAAATGCTTATCAAGGTACGAAGGTGAGCCCTTCCATTTCTTTGATATTTCACGGAGTCTGCTTCCACAGTTGCTTGAGTGATAACTATCTTGCCGATAATTCAGCTTATAAAATGGCTCTATCTCTGTTTGCCGCCTCAAACAAGCACTTTATGGCCTCAGAAGTTAGAGGAATGAGCTGAATCAAGAATTTAGTGACAGTGGATGCATCAGTTAATAGTATTTCTTCTAGGTTATGTAGTTAACCTGTCAAAGTCAGTCAGCACTTTTTCTAGGTTATTAATGGATGTTTAATGCTTATCACTCTGGAAAAAATGCTTATTAAGGTAACAAGGTCCTTCATTTCTTTGATGCATACAAACTTTTTCACTGAGTCTGCTTCCACATTTGCTTGAGCATCAAATACCTTGGCGATAATTCATCTTCAAATATGATTGTCTCTATTTGCCGCCTCAAGTGAGTGTTTTATGGCCTTAGAACAAATGATTGTATAGGAAGCAACTAGATGACTTAGATAGAGGAACAATTTTTTTGACGAAGCAATATCTTAAAGGAACAATATTAGCATCTTAAAGTTCATATCTGAACAATGTTAACAGCTTGATTTCAGATCTGATTTTATTAACTGTAATCTGTTAGTATTAGGAATAAAAAAAAGGGCAGCCCGGTGCACTAAGCTACCGCTATGCGCGGTGTCCGGGGAAGGACCCCCCCACAAGGGTGTATTGTACGCAGCCTTACCTTGCATTTCTGCCAGAGGCTGTATAAATAGGAATGTATCTGTAATTTAATATCTTTCCTTTACCTTACCTGTAGTCTTGGGATTTAATTTCCAATCAGCTGTATAAATAGGAGACCATCATAATACAATCAAATAACCTTTCACTCATTCATCTCTAACTGTTATTAGAGAGAAAAAAAGAAAGAAATGATAAACTATGATAACGAAAAATTAGTTAAGTAGTTCAAACTTAACAGTAATTAAGATTGGTTAGAACAAATAGAGATAGAAAATACATGGAATTAGATGGTATCACATACATCAAGATATTATTCTTGCCTTAGAGCCTATTTGGATTGAATTATTTTTAAGTGCTTTTAAGCACTTGCATTTTAAGCCAAAATAACAAAATAAGCCAAAAGTCATAAGTGGTAAGCTCATCCAAACAGGTTCTTTATGGAACCTTCTAGCAGTGGGAAAACAATTTTGTTAAAGATATTGGGACGGATATTGCAAGAAAGTATCAGGGAACTGTCAGAAGGAAGCAGGTATACGTAGGGGCTTCTTGAACGAGATGACTTTTCTAGATGTCCCAGAAATAAGGCCTCCAACTCATCCAAACAGGTTCTTTATGGGACCTTCTAGCAGTGGGAAAACAATCTTGTTAAAGATATTGGGAGTAATATTGCAAGAAAGTATCAGGGAACTGTCACCTCCCCGAGGTAGTAGTTTGCTTACACTTTACCCTCCCCAGCGTCACTTGTGGGATTTCACTGGGTATGTTGTTGTTGTTGTATCAGGGAACTGTCAGAAGAAAGCAGGTATAACTAGGGGCTTCTAGAACGAGATGACTTCTCTAGATGTCTCAGAAATAAGGCCTCCAACTCCATGTTATAACCTTCACGAGTCACATAGACACTCCTACCAGGTAGAATAGTTATTATATCCCCATCAAGATCGAACTCTAATAGGACATTATTCAGACTGAATCGGATCAACTTGATTGGTATGATAGATGGAATGTTCCAGAAATAAGCCCTGCACTTATATTATAAGTTACGTGATTGTATAAAATTTTTACGATTAGTTTTGTGTGATAAGAAGGAGCCCCTGACGCTTAAAGGTAAGTTTTACAGAGTGGCCGTCCGCCCGGCCATGTTATATGGAGCCGAGTGTTGGCCAGTTAAAAACTCCCACACCCAAAAGTTGAAGGTAGCGGAGATGAGGATGTTGCGAGGGATGTGTGGACTTACCAGGAGTGATAGAGTTAGAAATGAGATTATTCAAGAGAAGTTGGGAGTGGCTTCGGTTGAGGATAAGATGCGGGAAGCGAGGTTGCAATGGTTCGGACATGTGACGAGGAGGTGCACGGACGCCCCGGTACGGAGGTGTGAGATACTGGCTGGGGATGGTTTTAGGCGGGGTAGAGGTAGGCCGAAGAAATGTTGGACGGAGGTGATTAGGCATGACATGGAGCAGTTACAGCTTACAGAGGACATGACCCTTAATAGGAAGATGTGGAGGACGCGGATTAGGGTAGAGGGTAGGAAGGTATCCGTTTTTAGCAGGGTAGAGTGTTTGCTTCTATCTTTGACTGTTGTTTCTTAGGCAGAGTCTTGTTCGCACTGTTTTGGTGATATTTGTGATCTTGAATAACTTATCTATAGTGTTGAGCTGTGACTGCCTTGCTTCTTCGATTATCTAGCGATGTGTTACCCCTTTTTGTTGTTGGTTTTTATGATTTTTGATTATGATTTTTATGATTTGTATGATTTTTGATTTATGGTTTTTATGATTTTTATGATTTTTGATTTATGATTTTTATGATTTTTGTTTGTTATTGTTATCGGTTCTGAGCCGGGGGTCTATCGGAAACAGCCTCTCTACTTCATCTGAGGTAGTGGTATGGACTGCGTACACTTTACTCCCCCCAGACCCCACCTGGTGGGAATACACTGGGTATGATGATGATGATTGCGTAGAACTTCAACTCTTTTTATATGTACATTTACGTAGATTGAGTTCCAAACAGTGGATTCACATGAATTTGCTACTTAATTTTTTTATTTGCCTCTATGAATTAGGTGTTCCTTGTTGGACATGATTGGGGTGCTGTTATAGCTTGGCACGTATGCCTTTTGCGACCTGATAGGATCAAAGCACTGGTTAATATGAGCGTTGTCTTCCACCCCAGGAACCCCAAGAGAAAGCCTATTGAATCCATGCGTGCTGTCCTCGGGGATGATTACTATATTTGCAGATTTCAGGTTCCTACCAGTGTCCTTCTCTCCTTTGTTTTCTCTTTCAACTGTTACATTACTTTCCTTAACTCCACTAATTTCAGCTTGGATAAAGGAGTGGAGGTTAAGTTGAACGGAGATTAGAGATAGTCTAATAGAGGAAAAAATATATAGATGATTTACATAGGGGAGCTCAATTAAAAATTTGTCTGGAAAAGTTAAAGCTAGCGTTTGGCCATAGTATTGGGAGTAGTTTTTAAAATTTTATCTTCAAATATCTGTTTGGCCATGAAATTTGATGATCTTCAAATATATCAAGTTTCCAATGGGTTTTTGTGACTTCCACTCACAACTTCAAATTTCTTCCGAGTAAAATGCATGTCCAAGCATAACTTCAAATTCCAAAAATCACAGTTTCAAAAAGTCAAATTTTCAAGTTTTAAGTTTCAACTTCAAAATCTATGGCCAAACGGGAGCTTAGGATTCATCTAGCTGCCTGCAGCTAATTCCGGATTGAGGAGATCTTTTATATGATCTTCCTTACTGCATGCACTTGAGAATAAGGTCAAGATTTTGGTGATATCATTGCTTCCCATCATTTTGTGTCAAATAACTTTTCTGGAAATTCAGTGTTTGAATTGTATTGGAGTAATCATATAGGTTCTGCTATTTTGGGACTTTAAATATGTGATATCTGACATAAGGTGTCTGAAATTGCTGAATGATTTCTGTTTGAATATATTTTCATTCTTTTGCCTTTTCGTAAGCTAAGTTATTAGTTGGTTATGCGTCCTGAAGCAGGAATTTTTGGTGAAAAAACATAAGGAAGAGTTCAGAAGTAGCTGTTGATACCAACAATATGCAATTTTTCCCTGCACTGTCACAAAATTTATGCATTGTGCTTGCCAAGACGTAAAAGACGCTCGTCTTTCTTTGTTTCTTGGATGGTAAATTAGCAAAAATGCACGAAATTGAGTTTATTGCAGTACATCAATTGAATGCCATTCTGATATTTAGTATATCACAAACAGGACACGGAGCTTTTGGGACCACTAAGTGTTGAATGTTTTGGGGGATCAAATTAATTAATATCTTTGATGAAATGATTCAACAAATATATCTTCTCAAAATTTCTGAATTCTTTTTTCGGCACTTTCTCATGTTTATAATCTTCATGCTTATGATTATTGTTAAACAACTTTTGTGATCAGCTGAATATCTTTGATAGTCTTGTACTCGTGTTCATTTTTCTGGAAATACCTAAAGAGAAACAGGCAGGGACTCACGTTGCACAAAAGCATTACTTTACATTCAGCTAGCACTAAAAAGGCTACTCCTAGTAGAAGTGGTAGAATTATTCCAAGTATTTCAGCTGGAACAGCTATATACATTTTTTTTTCTTTTCACTCGTGATCTGGCCTGGTCTAGGCGGCGTGGTTGGAAGTACTCATTAGTGTATTCTTTTCAATTTGTTACGTCGCTAAATTACAGATTTTACTGGTTAGTGCAGAAGGTAATTTGCTGTGATTTTTATCACCATTCAGCTTTCTTCTAAACATTTGTTAAATGGTTTCTCGATTACTATCCTATCGTGATTTTGATTGCTTCATCCAAGTAAATATATTCTTATTTTGTATGCCTACATTGGAAATTGAAAAAACAGCAACTTTTTTCACTTATACTTTCTGTGTAAAGAGAACATCCTCTTTGCATGGATAGTTCACATTTTTTTTTTGGAAGCTCAGTGCGAGAAACTTGTAATTATTTGGCACCATCTTGGTGTCTAGAAATTTTACGACTTTTTTTGAGTTTTAACTCGTAGAGAAAAAAAACCTAGCTGTTTGACAAAGTTGCTGAATTCTAGTGGTTTCCAGGTGCTATTGAGATCTCTTCATCATTGCTGAAGACGTTATTTAATCATCATTGCTGAAAACAACCTTTCAATGTGTTGTTTCTTAGGAATATGGAGAGGTAGAAGAGGAGTTTGCTCGTGTTGATACTGCAAGACTAATCGCGAAATTTTTAACATCACGCAATCCAGCTCCTCTTCGTGTACCTAAAGAAAAAGGATTTGGGGGTTCACCTCATACTCCCATTACATTGCCGTCTTGGTTGTCAGAAGAGGATCTCAACTACTATGCAAACAAGTTCAGACAGACAGGTTTTACTGGTGGATTAAACTACTATCGAGCTATGGACCTGTGAGTTACCTAATCATTTTCTTCATCACATGACCTATTTGCTAAAGAACTCTTGTGTTTATTTTTTGCTTACATTTCTTGTGGTATTGGTATGGACTGCGTACACTTTACCCCCCCCCAGACCCCACTTGGTGGGAATACACTAGGTATGATGATGATGATTTCTTGTGGTATTGTTTATAACATGAACTTAGAATTGTGCTACATATATGACGTATACTAAAAGCTGTCATACTTGGTTGATCTATTGATCTGCTATCATGGATCAACTTAACAGTTACATGTTCTGATACGAGTTCGTAAGCTATGTTGTTCCCGGAGGCCGATCAACATTAATTGCTGCTCAAAAGCGCTTTTCAAATTGATTACCCAAACAAGCTGCTATCTTCTCACCAAAAGAATTTTTTTGAGAAACACTTATCAAAATAAGTTGAATAGTTGATTTTAAAAGCTTGACCAAATAGGTTATTCTCTTGGATCTGCCTCTAGTTGCTTTGACTCTGATACTTTTTTAAGTCTTCTATGTATAGTTGTTGGCTGTTTGTGTGGCCATTTTATTATTGCTTCATCTTCAAATGTTGCAGAAACTGGGAGCTGACCGCGCCATGGACCGGTGTGCAAATAAAGGTCCCGGTTAAGTTCATCGTTGGAGATGTCGACCTAACTTACAATACTCCTGGTGTTAAGGAATATATCCACAAAGGTGGGTTCCAAAAAATGGTGCCATTCTTGCAAGAAGTAGTTATCATGGAAGGAGTTGCACACTTCATCAACCAAGAAAAACCAGAAGAAATTAATGACCACATATATGACTTTATCCAGAAGTTTTGAGGGGTGACTGTTTTTATCATGGGTTGCATTGTTCCCTTAAAATCCCTTTTTCAAGTCTTTTTTATGTGTTTGGAATAAAAGGCTGAGGGTCTAGAGGAAACAGTATCTCTACCCCGAAAGGCAGAGGGAAGGTCTGCCGTCTGCATACATCCTACCCTCCCTAGACCCCACTTGTGGGATTACATAGGATATGTTGTTATTGGGATAAAAGGCCAGTTTTATGTATCTTAAAACTTCAAAGCTTTTTCTAAATAAATTTAGTTTTTCGGGACTACTGTTAATTGGTCACTATGGACAGAATCAGACCTGTTGGACCGGAAATGAAGTACTTCAAATAACTAAAAGAAACAAAAATCCGAATGGGATGATTATTGATCATTGTATCAACTACGATTCAATCAGATGTAAGTTGGGGTTTGTTATATGAATCTTCATGTATCTATCTTGTTCTATTCAAGTGTGCATGCTTAAGTTGGGCAGGTTCAGAAGAATACTGTATAATGTGGTGATTCTTGACATAAGAATGAAGAGCAAAGGCCATTTTGTGAACGTTACACCACCAAAGGTTGTGGTGGGTAGTAAGCTTACCCTTTTCACAGGTCTTGGGTTCAAGCAATTTTGTCAAGTAGTTCATTCAGTTCAATTTGTATCAGTCAACTACACCTCAATACCAAACTAGCTGGGATCAAGCTAATTCATACAAGGTGGAATAAATCGACTACTCTTTAAAGTGTTTTTTATCCGAATTTGGAGAGCAGTAGTTTGTGTTTGACTTATAAATTTGAAAAATACTTTAGCCAATATTAGAACAGTATTTTGTGCTTGGCTAGTGTTCGAAAAGTGCTTGGGAAAAACTAATTTTTTTTAAGTTTCTGAAAAACAGTTTATACTACTACTCAAAAACACTTATTTTTTCCTTACAAGCTTTGATAAAACACCTCAATTTTCTAAAATATGCACATTTGCATTCCCAGAAGCTTGGTCAAACAAGCTATTAGTCTCTCGAACTTCGTCTTGTTTCAATTCAACGCCCGAACACATCATAAGCTGTTCCTATTAGATATTTCCGGCTCAAATTTCAATTTTTTTTTGCGTGTGTTCTCAAGGCCTATTACGTAGATAAGTTAATTACATAAAATATGTCACTCCTTTAGTTATACGCATCGACTTCAATTGGAACAAACTTGAGGTTGACAGTTTACTGAGATCAGGTTTATAAAAGTCCACGAAAATATGGCACTCCAGTTTGTGGCAACCAATTATCTCCAAGTAAGAAGGCGGAAACTGTGAATTTTGCAGCATCAACAGCATCAATAACATGAAAACCAGGCCAAGTGACTCTGCCACTGGTGTTGGAACCTGGCCCTGTATTATTAAACTCTGCATAATAACTCGTATTGAGCGTACTCCTTCCATGGCCTACCAAGGTACGTTTGTGTGCTGCTGTTACTGAATTTTAAGTCGTCTGCTGGTGTTACAGTGCAATTTAGAATCGAAATTCCAGTGTTATTTGCGGGAATCGTTAGATTTTCGGATTTAATAAGGTGTTTTTGAACAAGGGAAATGAATTAAGAGTTGTAGATAAAGACTTATGAACAGAATATCGACCATAGTCATGGACATTATGTTTGGAAGTGACATTATTCCAAGTTGTTGGGAATATTGATTTGCAGAAATTAGGAAAAGGGGTATTTTTGCAAATGATGGAAGGAGGATTATCATTAGCAAAAGATTGGAAAAATGACAAAAACAAAACAAATATCATAAAATGATAGTAATTGCTAGACATGATTTATAGAGCTCTAAATTAAATGATGAATATTGTACATGAAAAGTGTACTAGTGGGGTACTATATATATGTAACAAAGAATTTAGAGTTAAGAATAATTAATTAGTGTTAAATTGTTTATGGGGCAATGGAGAGTCAACCAATTAATTTGCATGGCCATTTTCTGCGATGCGTGTTAGTCTTGACAAGGATTTAATTCGAAGGAATTTTTGAAAAATATGTTTCATTTTTGAGGCGGGATAGATTTGGTGGTAGTTTGGTACATTGTACCTGTTTCTCGTTTATATGTAGTAGCAACATTTTTCTCGTAGTTGTCTAGTAGGCAAGTTTAATTTGTCAGCAAAGGTGTGTCGGTGCGCATGGTTCGGTGGACGGAGCTTAATGCTTTGACATTAAATTTTTGATGAAATGATCACATACTTCAACATGATATCAGAGCAAGCAAAGGTCCTGAGATCGGAGATCTCACTGTTACATATCGTCGAAACAAATTTACACGTGCTTGACCATAAAAAGAATCAAAATCATAGGTGAAGAGGTGTTGAGAATATACTTTTAAAAGATAAAAAGTGTATTTTCTCTAACAACTTAACTTTTAAATAAAATGATCGCACACTTCAATATGTCAATCATACGAATTAATAATTATGATATACTAATTATTAATTAAAGAAACAGTATAATTAAACTGCACTATTCCTAGTTGGACTCTTGAAATACTACTCCTTTTGCCCAACAATATTTGTCCACTATACTAAAAATATACGTCCAACAATATTTGTCCAATTTGGAAAATCAATGCATAAT
Source organism: Capsicum rhomboideum (assembly GCA_031232105.1). Classification (NCBI taxonomy): domain Eukaryota; kingdom Viridiplantae; phylum Streptophyta; class Magnoliopsida; order Solanales; family Solanaceae; genus Capsicum; species Capsicum rhomboideum. The sequence continues at coordinate 143,937,527 of CP124713.1, forward strand.
TTACCATTTTCTACTCATTTACCCTTGCTAGTAAACGTTATTCATCACTCAATGCATTTCTCAAAACATAAATTTATTATAGTCAAAGGGTAATATAGTACAATTATCCCTATTAAGGACCCGTTTGGCCATGAAAATCAAAAACATATTCACTTTATTTGGTATTTTTGAAATTGAAAATAGAGTTGGAGTTGTGTTTGGCCATAGTATTTTCAAAAATATTTTAGACTTTAGATGTACTTTTTTATAAAGTGATAGGAAAAATTGAGTCCAAAAAAAGTGAAAACACCTCAAGAACAAGAAGTGTTTTTCAAAAAATCAAAAATTGTAAAAACGTATTTCGGAATACGTTTTTGTTTTTTATGGCCAAACAAGTATTCCGGAATAAAGTGAAAACGTATTTCGGAATGTTATGAATAATATTTATGGCAAAAAGCCTATTTATTATTTTTTAACATGTGTGTCAAGTCAACAGTGGACAAGTATTTATAGACGAAGGGAGTAATAACTAATAAATGAATGCCTCCCTTGTTTTGCGCCTAAATGAATGCCTTCAAATTTGCCTTGGAATATTAATAAGTCATGATTTTGTAATGTAGAGATAAAGTAAATGACTTGTTATAGCTAGTTAAAATGAAATGATCGTATTGGGTGTCAATTAGGTGGGTTGGGTTAAATTTTGGCAGGTCAAAATGGGTCAAGATAACAAACGGGTCAAGATCCAACCCAACTTAAATTTGTTTGGGTTAAAATAGGTTGGGTCCAAATGAGTTAGGTAACGGGTTATAACTCAATTCGTCCAATTCTTAATAAGTTGTAATTATTTTATTTGTTCTTTTATAAATTTTTAGTATCTAATAAAATTGTTTTTTTCTTTATTATGACTAAATATAACATATTAAATTAAAAAAAATCTTTTTAAAATATTTTAACAAGATTTCTCAAAAATCGATTCGGGTTACATATCAACCCAAAATTTAATAGGTTGAAACGGGTTGGGTTGATATGGATTGAGCTAATAAATGAGCGGGTCAATAACCAACCCAAACTTAAACGGATTGGGTCGGATTGGGTTTGATTCTATCACCTCTAGGTATGGAGCTCAAATCGAGGTTAGAGTACTGTGGTCAATCATCTAAATTTTGATTTTTCAAAAATATTTGGAAATCTATGGCCAGACACTAGTAAATATATGTGTAACATATTAAAATGTCATTTAAATTTTGTTATTTTAAATATATCATATGAGATATTAAAATTAATTACGGACCTTAGTTAGTTAATTATGCAACAACTAATCATACTAATAAATGTTTAACATGATCAAAAAGTACGTACTTTGATTAATTAATTGATCTATATAAACTATACATCATTGAGCTGGAATAATGTCCGGTCAAGAGTCACATGTCAAATCCACAAGTACCCAAAAATTACTTTATATATATATATATATATATATATATATATATATATATACGAATATTTTTGTCGAAAAATTATCTTGTATGTACAACTTCAAAATTAATATTTATGTATATATTGAGTATAGTAGATATATATTGGATGTCTTTGATTTCATTGTACATTTACTTTACTTTGAATTCTTTTAACAAATGTTTTTGATTTTGATCAAGCCTCATTACAACTTTCTATGTTTGAATACATACATAACAACAACGGTGATGCATTTATCCAGTGCGCACAAAGTGCTCACCACAGAGTGCTCACCCGAAGGGTAGAGGCTGTGGCAGAGATTGTAGCGGCTGGAGATTATCCTAAAGTTCCAAAAAAACAACGGTGATGCATTGCCGATTCATTCAAAAGTCGAAACAAATATGCCTGTTATCTATTGTACTGAACCTGCGATAAAGTATTCTATCATTGTCAAATTAGAACTAACACCACTCATTTTGCATTAATGGAGGGCAGCTAGAAACTTCCACGCATATACAAGTTTATCGCACCTTTATCCAATTTTGAACGAATTTAAATATTTTTTTTGTGAAATTTCTTCGAGTTGTCCTTTCTGGGATAACTATTTAGTAAATGACCATTTTTTTTTATTTCTCTGGCAAATTATAGAATTTTTATACCATGATTGTTTTGAACAAACTAAAATCTTAAGAGAAAATGTTAGATCACCATCTAAAATGCTGTAAGTTATTACAAATGTTAGATAATAGTCTAATATGTTGTAATTTGGGGAGATAGGTGTAAGAGATTGGTGATTAGAAAAGATGGGGCCAATTTATTAGAAGTTAAACCCCACATATATTGGTCCATCTTTTAATGTTTGGCTTGTTTATGAAAGTCTTGAAGTCCCATTAATTAAAAGCTAGATCAAATCAAAACTTTAAATTGTACTTATTTTTTTTAAAGAAAAGGATTATATACTATTTATTAATTTCAGAATAACTTTAGCTAAGGGATGTTTGAAGTTGAAGGTGAGACATTTTTACTTGAAATTAATGCAAAAATGACTGAACTTTAATCATATTTTCATGAACTTTCGACAAAAATAACTTAATTTAGCCACAATAACTAAAGTTTGAACAAAAAGAATTGAATTTTAGCTATACGTACTTGAATTTCAGGTAAGAATACTTAGGACCCGTTTGGCCATGGATAAATTTCACTTTTTTCCGGAATTTTTTTTCACTTTAGTGAAAAAAGTGAAAAGTGATGGTGTTTGGCCATGAAATTTTTTTCACTAAAGTGAAAAAAATTTCCGGAAAAGTGAAAACAACTTTTTCTTGTTTTCACTTTTTTCACTTCCACTTCTCTCACAAAAAGTCAAATTTATTTTCATGGCCAAACATAACTCCAATTCCAACTCCAACTCTAAATTCAACTCCAACTCTAAAAAATTTAATTTTCATGGTCAAACGCCACTTAATTTACACACATGAATTGGTGTAGGGCCTCACTTTAATACTTTAAGCTAAAGCTGAACATGGGCTACCTTCTTTGACTATTCAAAACTATTGTGACATTCATTTTGAATCTTTCAAACTTTTTCAGTGTAGTAGAAAAAATAAGTTCTATACGTGCGTGTTCTGTATGGAGGAAAATATTTTTTTATTTTTCATATTTGATTAATTAATAATTTTGATAAAAATATTTTTTAGTCAAAGAAACTCTTTAAAAATAAAAAAATGACTTTTTTTTTATAATGAAAATAGAATAACAAGTAGTATTGTCTCTTCCCACTTAAAAAACCCCCACCCCCACCCCCACCACCCTACCTCCCACCGAACCGGCGACTGAAATGAGTCAATGTATCAATAAAGTGACGAAAATAAGCCACTGATTTAAAGTGTAACCAAAATAGGCTACCCGGAATATTTTCTTCCGTTTTATCATATTTTGTTAACGTCTCCGTTAACTGCTAGGAATAGTGAAAAATTCTAAAAAACGGAGTAAAAACTTCCGAGTTATAACACGGAAGTAATAACTCCGGGTTTCAAATAAATTTATTCATAACCCGGAGTTATTAATTCCGTGTTATCTAAAAAAAATATTCAAATAAAACGGAACTTTTAGTTCCGTTTTGTAATATATATATATATTTTTAAATAACACGAAACAAATAGTTCCGGGTTAAAAATAAATTTATTTGAAACCCGGAACTAAAAGTTCCGTTTTATGTGAAAGTTCCGTAACAGTGCTTGAAAGTTTCGTTTTATGTCAAAGTTCTGTGTATATTCTTGATTTTGTGTAGTTGTTGTGTTTTAGTGAGTTGTTTGAATGATGAAGGGATAGCTCTTTGGTCATTCAAGAAAGGTATTGGACAAGACCCTGAAGGGTCATTGAAAAATTGGAATTATTCTGATGAAACCCCATTTTCTTGGAATGGTATTACATGTAAAGACCAAAAAGTTGTATCTGTTAGTATACCAAAAAAGAAACTCACTGGGTTTCTTTCATCTAGTCTTGGATCTCTTAGTGAGCTTAGACATGTTAATTTGAGGAGTAATTTGTTTTCTGGTAGTTTACCTGTTGAGCTTTTTGAAGTTCAAGGTTTGCAAAGTTTGGTTCTTTATGGAAATTCCTTTTCTGGGGTTGTCCCTTTTGAGGTTGGAAAGCTAAATTATCTTCAAATAAAATCAAGTACTGTCGTAACTCTCGTAACTTTCACATAAAACGGAACTTTTAGTTTCGGGTTTCAAATAAATTTATTTTTAACCCGGAACTATTTGTTCCGTGTTATTTAAAAATATATATATATTACAAAACGGAACTAAAAGTTCCGTTTTATTTGAATATTTTTTTTAGATAACACGGAATTAATAACTCCGGGTTATGAATAAATTTATTTGAAACCCGGAGTTATTAATTCCGTGTTATAACTCGGAAGTTTTTACTCCGTTTTTTAGAATTTTTCACTGTTCCTAGCAGTTAACGGAGACGTTAACAAAATATGATAAAACGGAAGAAAATATTCCGGGAGCCTATTTTGGTTATACTTTAAATCAGTGACTTATTTTCGTCACTTTATTGATACATTGGCTCATTTCGGTCGCCGGTTCCCTCCCACCCACCCCCATCCCCCTCCACAACACACATCATCTTCATCCCGCATCCCATAACCCCCTCCACACCACCACATATTCACCTCTCATATTATTGGTTTATATTATACACAAACGTTTTGGTCCTTTAGAATCATAATTTTTGCTTGCATATTGAACATAAGAAAATAAGTAGAAATCGACTTATTTTTCTTCATACCGAACACACCCTAAGTGTCATTTCGTCTCCTCCCCATCTCTGAACGCACTCAACCTTCATCCTTTGACCATCCCCCAACCCCATTCCACCCAGCCACACTCTTATAATATTTTTTTGAGTTACATATAAATACTCTTTGAATAATTTTTTCTTATTTACTTACTCTACTAAATACAAAAAAAAATTAAAAATAGTAAGAATAACACTTATTTTTCAACATATATTTTCCTAGCCAAGCACACACTGTAGTCCTGGTTGTTTTATGTGAAAAGTGAACATACAAAAAACATAGATATAGGCCTAGTTGAGTTATTTATATTTGAACTTTTTAGGAATAGATCAGATCTAATAATATTAATATTATTATACTAACAAATACATTATTGGTTAAGGTTTTGCAGTGTCGGCAGTATGTAGCAGACATGTGTATTCATTAGATTCTTTAATTCCCAACCACTAACCAGTAATTTTTATTTGATGTCCGGTATTCAAAAATAAAGATAAGATTTACATGTATTTTAGTTTTCTCAGGTTTAATATATTATAAAATTACACTAAAGATATTATTATTGTTGTTCCGTGTGCTCTTGGCACCTAACATCTAACGAGCGACCATTGTCATTACTTTTTTTCTTTTTTCTACTTAATGACCGTTAGTTGTATTGAAACTCGATTAATCAACTTATCATATAATTTCATGTGTTATGTTAAATTTGTCATACTGCTTAAGAATGTTTTTTTTTAATTGATTAGTCAAATACTAATTTTTTCTTATCAAAACTATTTCCTTCGTTCACAATGCTTGCCATTTTAGAAAAACAAGATATAATTAGTTATTTATTTTCATTTATACCCTTAGTCATAAATATGGAGAGATATCAATGTGGTACAAAAGAGAAGTATTATATTGTAATAAGTAATAAATAAGAATAATTTTGGATCCGACTCCTCTCCATTTCCATTGTCTCCATTTTCCCCAAGTTCTTACTTTGATGGGAGACACATAACATGGATTAAAATTAATGGGTAAGATTTAATTAACTAAAATAAGCTTCTAACCATGATTTAACTAATTAATACTTATTACTTTTAAAACTTTATTAATTCTCCTTTTGTCAAATTTATTAACTCTTTTTTCTCCTCTTTCGCGCAAAACAATATTTGTCGTAAAAAAAAAATTTGGCTACACCAAATATCATGACAATTTTTTTTTTCTTTTCGTGAATATAAATCTGAATCAAGTAAAGTATTATAATAAAACAATTGAGCATCATCGATATTATATATAAATAAGTAACTAGCATAATTAAAAGGAACTTGATTATTAAAATATGAAAGTGTCTTCATTTCTACTAGTACCTAATTTTAAAGAAAAGGTGCCTACTGATTAAAATGACATCCAAAGATTAATTCAAAAAGAAGTTGGAAGATAATCCACGGAAAAAATGGAGAACGTAGAAAAAAAAGAAGAAAAGGTAGGAAGAAAGAGAATTTTTAAAAATATATTTATGGACAAAATAATTTTTTAGCTATAATTATGGAATTACTAAAAAATTTGAAAAAAAATATATAAAATATTTATTATTAAAATCATGGTTAAAATCTTACTTTAGTTAATTAAATCTTAACCATTAATTTTAACTCATGTCATGTGTCTCTCATCAAAGTAAGAACTTGGGGAAAATGGAGACAATGAAAATGAAGAGGAGCCGGATCCAATAATTTTACCATCTTGTTCATGTTTTTCTTAAGGGGTGTGCAAAATAAAACATGACAAGTATTTAGGAATGGAGAGAGTACTTTTTTGAAAAACATTTTCAAAAAAACTCCTTTCAAAATAAGCCTATATTAGAAGTTTGACCAGACAGACAAATACTAAAGTAATTGATGAATGAATCGATATGCTAATTAGTACCGATATGCCTATAAATTTAAAAAAAAATCCTCTTCTTCTCTTAAACTTTATGTCCAGTCTTACAATTTCACATAAATTAAGATAAAAAAAATAATAACTTTTCACCAAAGGTTGGATCAATAACCTCACAAATAAGACATATATATGCTACAACAACAACAATATATCAAGTATAATAATCTCGCAAAGTGGAATCTGAAAATGATAAGATATATGCAAATCTAACCTCTATCTTAAAAGTAGAGCGGTTATTTTCGATGGACCCTCGAATTCAAGATATATGCTAGAATAAATTAAAATATACTGATATCACAAATCTTTCTTTATAAATTTAAGAAGCTGAGCCCTCATTTCCCTCACTAGACTCCTCAAGTCTCTCACAATAGTTTCCAAAATGTATAGCCAAAAAAAGGAACCTTCACTTTTGCTTGCTCTTTCATCTATCTTCTTGTTCACATTCTTCTTTTCCCCAAAATTATTAGTATCAAGTACTTCACAAATTCATGTTGACAAAAACATCAAAATTGCAAATTCACATTGCCAAGGTACACTTTATCCACAACTCTGCATTTCTACACTCTCATTAATCCCAAATCTAGACCAAAAATCAATCCCAGAAATCATTTCTTCCAATGTCAATGTCACTGTAAATGAAGTCAAATCCTCTTCTAAAAATTGCAACAACATACTTCACAAGATGTCCAAATTGGACCCTAATGAGAAAAGGGCTTTAAATGATTGTATTGAACTCTTAGGTGATAGAACTATTGATGAGTTACAAACTACTCTCAATGATCTTTCTACCAAAAATAGTAGTAATTCACCTTCAAAGCACTATAATGATCTCCAAACACTTCTTAGTGGTGCAATGACAAATCAAGATACTTGTATTGGTGGATTTTACAATAGTAATCACAACTTGAGTCATTACTTTGAGAAGGACTTGAAAACCATATCTCAACATGTGAGCAACTCTCTTGCCATGCTCAAGAAGTTGAAGACCGGGTCAGCTCAAGGGTAAGGCCACTAAAGCATCTACTTTAAATCTCAAAAAGTTAAAACGCTTCAAAAATAGTACTATATTCCTTATGTTTCACTTTGTGACCGTCTTTTCTCTTTTAATCTACTTCAGAATTAAAGAATATTCTAATTTTTCGATATTTTATTTTACTCTTAATAACATGTTCTTACTTTTTTGGGTGATAGTACAATTGATGATTTAAATACCACTCACTCTCTATGATTTTCCACTAAAAGCAATAGTATAATTCACCTTAAAAGCATTAAACGCGTACTTTTGTCTTATGTGTTTAATCATAGATAAGTTTAAAGCCTCTTACTAAAATTTGATTTTATATAGGAGGTCGTTAAATTCTAATGAAGTCTTCCCGGAATATGGGGAAATGAAAAATGGACACCCGAAATGGTTGAAAAAGAAGGACAGGGCACTTTTACAAGCTCCGGTGAACCAAATTAAGTTCGATTTGGTTGTGGCTAAGGATAATAGTGGTAATTTCACTACTATTAATGCGGCATTAAGTGCGGCACCAAATTCTAGCAATACAAGATTTGTGATCTACATTAAGGCGGGAACATATTTCGAATATATTGACGTAGAAAGGAAGAAAACTATGATAATGTTCGTTGGAGATGGGATAGGAAAAACAACGATAAAGGGTAATCGGAACGTCGTCGATGGGTGGACTACTTTCCGATCATCTACCGTTGGTAAGTTCTAAATTTCCTATCTCATTGTTATATTTATACTAGTTGTATCACGATTAACTAATAAGGTAATGAGTTTAACTTTTATATGTTGATTGTAACGATACTTAAAATGTTACCACTCATACTCAAGTTATATTAAGTGATATTAATAATTGAAACATAAGATGTATAATTTATTATAATATGTTAAATTACAATGATGATATACATAAAGACTATTTATGTTGCTAAGATAGATAATTATTTGGACCAAGGCACGTTCTATATATGTAGTGCCATGGGTTCTTGAAATTGATTTAATGATTCTACCTCATATTATTGGTGAATAATATTTTTTAATCATAGTCATCTTCATATATTAATTAGGGATCGTTTGATAGGGTGTATAAGAACAGTGCAAAATATGATGTATTAGCAATGCTAGTATTAGTTATGCTGAGATTATTTCTTATGCAGTGTTTGGTTTGGTGTGTTATATTGCATATTTTTAAATAAAAAAAATTATTTACAAAAATATCCTCCACAAATATAGTGAAAATGATGTGGAAAAGGTTTTGAGGAGCTATTTTGTCTTTATCCATGCTAATGCATACATTAAAGTCCCTTGCATTGCATTGCTAATATCAAGGGTTTTCCATGTATTAGTTATGTATAACATAATACATAATAGAGTGTATAACTAATGTTTATACATAGGTTGAAAAAATGTACCAAACAAGGTAAAGCTAATGCATGCATTATTTTTTCTAATGCATCCTACCAAACGATCCCTTAGTGTTCTAACTATACGTAAAGGTCATTCGCATCATTGCAGATTGTGACGGAATAGATACAATCTCCCTAATCTTAATCATAGATTATGAGTTTTAGTAGGCGTGGAGCTAGAAGGTGTGATACGGGTTTGGCCGAACCCTATAATATAATTTTAGTCCATATCTTATACTTGCATAAAGAAAATCGCTAGATTTATAAAAATTAAATTCAAAACTCAGTTTCTGATGTAATAGATTCTCATGGTCCGATCTTTTCTCGCACACGTCACATTATGAAAATTTTGAGGTATTTCTGTCGGTGTGGAAAAACGAGGCTTACAAGCACTGTAGTAGATTGATTGAATAATCTTTTGATTTAAAAAGATCTTGATGACTGGTGAGCAATTGAAAAGCTGTGTGGAGTCCAGCAATTAAGGAATTGTCATGGCTGTGGACCATTCAATTATTTGTCTCATTAATACTATATATAATACTCCCTCCGTTTTAAAAAGAATGATCTAGTTTAACTTGACACAGAGTTTAAAAAAATAAAGAAGACTTTTGAATTTTGTGGTCCTAAATTAAAGTTAGGGCAAATGTACCAAAATGCCCTTTAATCTTGTGGTCTTAAACATGCCATGTGGAAAGTAGGTATTAAAGTGTTGCTAAAAAAAGAAAGGGTCATTCTTTTTGAAACGAACTAAAAAGGAAAGTAGGTCATTCTTTTTTAAACGGAGGGAGTAATAATTGAATTCATGTTGAAATATTTTTAGATATTTCTAAACATAGTTATTTGTACAACGAGTTATTTTTACATATTATTAGTGTCAATATTGAAGGAAAGTCTTGATTTAACTGGTAAAGTTGTGGTCATAGGATCAGAAGATTGCGATTCAAGCCATGTTAACCCAACCTCTTACAAAAATGCATGGCAAGATTGCATACAAAAGGTAATTCTAGAATTTCTAGAGTATGGATACATTACTAAAAAAAGAAGAAAAAAACGCTCCTCTTTGTAAATAACTAAGCTTTAACCAAGTGCACCATCAAGTCTTTTTCTATTAGCGGTGCCAACGGATAGTATTAGATCAATTCTACAAAATATGCACATAAATTGTCTAGTTTTATGGAAAGAGTATGGGTTCACGTGCCCCAAAAATAATACTTCCTCCGTTTTAAAATAGTTGGTCTTTATTGACTTGACACTTTCCTTAAGAAAAAATTTATCAGGGGGTTTATTTTACTAAATTAGCCTTATTAATAATGTTTTGAAAATATAAATCACATAATTTGAATGGACATAACAAAAGTTTTAGTTCATGTTGGAAACAATCAAAAGCATAATTGATTAATCATTCTACTATAATAATATAATTTGAATGGACTGAAAAATTCAAAGATTCTTTCTAAAATGAAGGACTAATTGACCTTAGACCCTAGCAGTACGTTCATACTCGTACCAAATTGGGTGTAGATATTACTCCCGTTTAAAAAGAATGACTTATTTTGATTTGATAGAGAATTTTAAAAAATAAAAAAGACTTTTAAATTATATGATCATAATTAAGGTTGTATCAAATGTACCAAAATATCCTTTAATCTTGTGATTTTAAACATGTCACATGAAAAGTTGAAATTAAATTATTATTAAAAAAGAAAAGTTTTTTTTTAAACAGACTAAAAAAAAATAAGTTATTTCTTTTTTTAAAGGGAGGGAGTATTATGCTGGATATTTAATTGAAAAGTGATGTATGAAGGAATTATTTTTCATGGTCCTTGTCCCTCCTTTTATCCAGATAAAGGACCCCACACAACAACTACCTTCCACATTAATGTAGTTTTATCATATACATGCGTTACATGTTTCAGGTTATCGAAGATATGATTTTAGGTAAAAGATTATGGGAGATATGAATTAGGGTAGGAGGCAGTTAGATATTTATGCGTTGTTTTACATATTCTTCTTTACTAATGGTCGTAGTATTAGTTGTAGCATTACCTTGTAGTTGTTTGTCCTTTGAGTTATGATTTTTTTTACACTTCGGTTATGACTAATGTTTAGAGTGATTTGTCAGGTAGTCTATAATATTTTGTCAGACTTTCTTTATTTAAGTTATTTCGTTATCTATATATATTGTCTTGGATTGTTTATTCTTGAGCCGAGGGTCTATTAAAAACAGCCTCTCTACCTCTAAGATAGTGGTACGATCTGCGTACATTCTATCCTTTCCAAATCCACTTTGTGAGATTACACAGAGTACGTAATGTTGTTGTTGTAAGTGACAGAGCTATAATACAAATTACGAACTTGATAAAATTTAATAATTTAAATTTAAATTTTATATATATATATCGAAAATACAGTAAGAAAAATAAACTATGGTCTATAACTTATAAATTTATAATTTTGAATTCGTTTGGGACAGATATATCTAATTAGAAGCTTTTTACTGGCCATCACTTCTCCATGCAAGTAATTAATTCACTTCAATTAGCTAGATTTATTTTACCAATGTACTACTCGTATATTTTATTATCCCCTGTGTGGTTAGGTTCATTCCTCCCATAAATTTTGAATCCACATCAATATTCAAATAGCCAACTTGAAGACGAGAGGGGTTGCTCAAATAGTAAGCATATTCCACTTTTAATTTTAAGATTGTGGGGAGCTTCTGGGAAGGGTAAAAAATAAAATAGCCGACTCGAGGAATGTGTAGTTTTAGGACCACCAGAGTTTGTGGTACGACGGATATAATGTTTGTACAATTAACTAAATATTTAGAGTTTCAAGTTTGGGTATGAAATATTATGATAAGGAATATAGATATCGAACATTGAGTGGAAAAAAACGTATAGTTTAGGGATTGATCTTGGGGTTAGTGGTAAAAATATTCCAATTTACATACATGCAATGATATAAGACAACATAGGCCAGTGTCCATATACATATGACAAAGATTAGCAGGTTTGTTTTTCTCGTTTTTTATTTTTTCTGAAAAAATCTAGTCTCTGATTATTAACACCATACATTAATAATATAAAGATTTATGGAAGGATGGAAGATTTGTCCACATGTTGGTGACTTGAAGGACCATGCACATTATATTGCTCTGAATCTAGTTATTTTTTAAATGATTTGATAATATAAAATTTAGGACGATGGTACTTGGTAGAATTCAAGGTTTATGGACTCTGTATTGTACGTACCTAAGAAGAAATTGATGAATGAAATGAATTCTACATCGATGACCGACGAGAATCGTGGGCTTCTTATAAAGCTTGGACAATTCTTCTCCTTTTGATCTGACTTTTGGGATGTAAGTTAAGCCCAAAACATAATTTGATATGGTATCAGAGCCGCCCGATTCGTTGTGGGCCCTTGGGATCCCGAAAAGTTGTGGAGGGTGTGTATGTGTGAAAATGCCTCTGGTCTATAGAATGTCTGAATCTGGGCGTGAAAGGTTGGGGGGGGGGGGGGATGGAATGAATTCCACATCGGTGAAGGATGAGAACCCTATAAAACCTAGACAATTCTCCTCCCTTTGAACTAGCTTTTTGAGATGTGAGTTAAAAACAAAAAGTTACTTAGTTCACATTAACCGATAAATAACAAATGCATTAAATCCGCCCCAATTTGTACATATTAAGTATGTAGTAAAAAATTTACTGAGTCAAAATTCTTGAGTTATTTCGACTAGTACCATAAGGCATAAACATTATACCCGTCCCTAATAATTTTTTTAATCTAGTCGTCTAGCCCTAAGCAAGATCCAAAGACGTCCAAGTCCAATTTCAATATGAATATAAAAGTCAAGTTCAATCGTCGAAAGTATGAGATCAGTATTATATAAGTTGTTTTTTGTTAATTGCAGCTGTGGTGGGAAATGGATTCTTAGCAAGGGGCATTACATTTGAGAACTATGCTGGCCCAAGCAAGCACCAAGCTGTGGCGCTACGGAGCGGCTCAGACTTATCTGCGTTCTACCAATGCAGCTTTGTTGGCTATCAAGACACACTCTACGTCCACTCACTTCGACAATTCTATCGCCAATGCGATGTCTATGGAACGGTCGACTTCATTTTCGGTAAAATTCTAAACTCTGTGATTGTCTCATACAAAAGTTTGCGTTATTCAGAAGGTACACGATATTTGTTGTTGAATATTAAAAATATTTATAAGTCAAATCAGCTTAAAGTCATACACTATTAGTTTTACCAATCTAGCTTTGTTGGCTATCAAGACACCCTCTATGTCCACTCCCTTCGACAATTCTATCACGAATGCGATGTCTATGGGACGGTCAACTTTATTTTTGGTAACGTTTTAAATTCTGTATTTATCTCATACAAAAGTTTTAAGTTAATACATAAAGAGCACGATATTTGTTAAATATTTAAAATGTTTATAAATCAAAATCAGCTTAAAGTCATATTAGTTAGAGGTCTCTATGAGTTATATATATACTAAACTTATGATTCTTCGACGTATAATAATTTTTAATTTGACCATTTCTTTTCCTTTTTTTTTTAATAATATATAAGAGCGGTTCAATTATTTTAACAAAAAGGGTCTTTATTATCATATTTATCCAAACATACTTAACTTATTATTCGTAATCAACTTCTAACGCTTTTGTGTACCTTTATAAGATAAAATTCTCTCTCATATATTGCACTCTCTTTTATCTAGCTGATTGCTTATCTTTGCTTATGAATGTAGGTCAATCAATCGAACCACGATAAATTTTGTGTGTCTCCTTCGATATATTTCTCTTTTGTTTTCTGATTTATCATCGTTCAAGTATGTTACCTATATAAAATTTTCTCTCATATTCTACATCCTCTTTTATACGCTGGGATGGATTACTCATTCATGCAGGTCGATAATTCGAACCACGCTAAATTTCTATGTCTCCTTCAATATATTATCATTGTTCAAGTATGTCATTAGCTTCTATATGACACCTGATTGCTTTAATCCTAATAGATAACCGCTTAAATTATGTATTCAAACAGGTAATGCAGCTGTTGTTTTCCAGAACTGCAACTTATACGCTCGTAAACCCAACCCGAACCAGAAAAACCTCTTCACAGCACAAGGAAGAGTTGATCCAAATCAAAATACAGGAATTTCAATCTTGAATTGCAAAGTGGCAGCTGCATCAGATTTAGTTCCTGTACTATCATCCTTCAAGAATTACCTAGGAAGACCATGGAAAGAATATTCAAGAACTGTTTATCTCTTGTCCAACATTGACAGCTTAATTGATCCTGCTGGATGGTTGGAATGGAGTGGTGATTTTGCGTTGAAGACACTTTATTATGGAGAGTATATGAACCGGGGACCCGGTTCAAATACTAGTGGTAGAGTGAAATGGCCCGGGTACCGGGTCATTAATAGCTCTACTGAGGCGAGTCAATTCACAGCTGGGAATTTCATACAGGGCAGCGAGTGGATACCGGCTACTGGGTTGCCATTTTATACCGGCTTAACTTAACTTCCTCGTGATACAAACGGAGGCAAGTCCAGAATTTTAAGTCAGTGGATGCAGAGAGGCAATATGAGATGTATATGGTCATAAATAAAAACTAATATCAGAGTGAGTTTATTGGCGGATCAATGTTTGTCAAGTTGTATGGTGTCACATATATACCTTGTAGACAACAATCGCAACAATCACCAGTTTGGTCCATTGCTTGTATTTGTTTATGTCCTAATATTTCTCATTCCATCTTAAGGATGTTATAACTAGCTTGTTTTACTAAATATATATCAAGAAATTTGATAGTTAGTATTCATTTCTTGAGGAAGTTAATAAATATATATTAAGTTCTCTTCGTGAGAAATTTGCTATCTAATCTCCATTTATTGAGTAAGTCAATGCCAATGAATGCAGAGTGACAATATAAATTTGATCTTATAATCATAAATAAATAAATTAATTATAAATATTTATTTGTATATATAATAATTAACGCCTGAAAATCCAAGCTCAAAACTAACGAACCTGGTGGGCAGCTGTCATCAAGTTGTGGGGTGTCACATACCCTAATATTAGATTTAGTTTCGAACCATAAAAATAGAGAAATCACTGATAGAAAACGTTAGCTTCCCCCTTAGCGAATCGGGCCCTACACTAGAAGAATTAATTATATTATACGGTTTAAACAAAGAATTAAATTATATTTACAAGAGGACCTAACTTCTAAACACCACGTGTATTATTTTCTGTTCATAATTTATGGTGAACTACTAAACTTAAATCTGAACACAACTTAACTACAATCAAGGAAATAACATAAACAAACATAAAACAAACTAAACACTAGCCAATAATTTTTGTATGGTTTAAGAAAATTGATATAAAATGGCAATGGATTTGTTTATCTCTATTCAAAAGGCATTCATTTCCTTCTTTAATTTGCTCACTTTTCTGTTTTATTTTGTTTTCATTATCCTAAATAGGCCACTACCATAATGGCTATTCCAAAATTACAAATCAATAATATTGGATTGGTTTTCCTTTTTGGTATAGCCATTTTCTCATCAAAAGTTGCACAATGTGCAACTTTTGGTTCGCGTCGTGGCCTTTTGGAGGCTGAGAGTACAGTTTTTGATGTTACCAAGCACGGAGCTAGACCCGAAGCTTCAGCCGATAGCACTCGGGTAAGGATCGAATCTGTATCTGAGTTTCTACCTCCGCCCCTACCCCGTTATATTCACTATTTTCTATGACAATGTGTGGAATGTGGACATATATATGTTTTGTTACATACTTAGGTGGTGTCCCGTATAGCTAGATCAGGAATTCTATCAAGGCGATCCAAAAGTATGCATGTCATACTGGAATCTGAATCTGCAACATGAAACAATTCTTGAATCACTTTTTTCGCTACACTAAAAGGATTTCTTTATATCAAGAGTATTCAACGAGTTATAGTTACATACAAACGCAAAGAGAGTTTTATACATATTTAGGTGGCATCCCGTATAGCCGGATCAAGAATTCTAACAAGGCGATCCAAAAGTATGCATGTCATACTAGAATTTGAATCAGCAACATGAAACAATTCTTGAATCATTTCTTTCGCTACACTAAAAGGATTTCTTTATATCAAGAGTATTCAACGAGTTATATGTACATACAAACACAAAGAGAGTTTTATACATATTTAGGTGGCATCCCGTATAACCGGATCAAGAATTCTAACAAGGAGACTCAAAAGTATGCATGTCATACTGGAATTTAAACCTACAACATGAAATAATTCTTGAATCACTTTTGTCGCTACACTAAAAGTTTTTTTTTCTTTATATCAAGAGTATTCAACGAGTTATATATATATACATACAAACACAAAGAGAATTTTATTTTTACCTTATTTGCATATCATAATTATTTGATGAAGGAGATTCAATTAATTGAGCCTCTTCCGACCACGTAGATCCGCCCCTAAATTCCCCTGTAAATCTAATGGTCAAAAATTCATTTTAATAAATGTCTAGGACTTATATGCATATTCATAATATGATGCATTTTATTTGGTAACTACTTATTCAATTCGGTTTGAAGATTTTAGAGACAAATAAATGACTTATAAGAAGGGCAAAAGAAAAAAAGCCAGTTCGGTGCATTAAAGCTTCCGCTAAGTGTGGGATTCGAGGAAGGATCGGACCATAAGGAACTATTGTGCGCAACCTTATCCCGCATTTCAGCAAGACTCTGTTTCCACAACTTGAACTTGTGAATTTCTGACCACAAGGGTCTATTGTAAATATTACCCCGCAATTCTGCAAGAGTCTGTTTCCACGGCTTGAACTCGTGACTCTCTGATCACATAACGAAAACTTTACAGTTACTTCAAGACTCCTCTTCAGATGACTACTAAGAGTGAAACTAACACTAATTTACTTGTACTTGTAGGGATTTATGGCAGCATGGAGAGCAGCTTGTCAATCATCAGGCCCAGCAAAAGTTGTTGTTCCACCAGGAACATTCACTACAGGAGAAACTATTTTTCAAGGACCATGCACATGTCCTAAGCCTATTATTGTTGAAATTCAAGGGACAGTATTGTCAAATACAGACATAAGTTTGTACTCACGCGCCGCGTGGATACTTATCGAAAAAACAGATGGTGTCGTTGTTACAGGTGGCGGCACGCTGAACGGACAAGGAAACTCCAGCTGGCAGTTTGCTGACAGATCCGGAGCCAGCGCTCCTCTCCCCTCTGTCAGTATATGGTCATTCAACTTTCTGTTTATTATTAAAATCATAAAATGAACTTTTATAACGAAAAAAGTAACTCAAAATTATACACAAGTACATCATATGTAAGAAGCCTAAAAATAACACAAATAGCTAGGTTGCCACATATATGAAATTGTCATGACCATCAAGGAGCATATAGTGAGAATGGATGAAACCCCGTGCCCTTAATTAACCAAAAGTTTCGAATTCGAGCTATGATTAGGAAGGATGTGTCTTAAGTGAGTCGTAGGTAGCACGAATACGAATTAACCTAAAATGAATTGTCAAATAAGTATATTCAAGTCAGCAACACACCTTACCTGATATCCATGCCTCGCCATTTAAAAGATAATAATTCTTCGATCCAACCTAATATCCGTTATCTTTCACCATGTGACACACCATAGGAAGATTTTACGATGTTATTCTACTATGGTATAATAAACTAACAGTTGAATGATCATGTGTGAAATTAACAATGGATCGGATCGAATCATAACTTTTTTTTTTGGTGTGTGTGTGTGTAGTCACTTGTATTTCAGGGAATGAAGAGTTCTTCCATCAACAACATCAGTTTTGTGGATTCCAAAGGTGTCCATTTGAAAATCTCTGATAGCAGTGACATCAGTGTTTCAAATCTCAAAATTACAGCACCATCAACAAGTCCAAACACTGATGGACTTCATCTAAGTAGTGTAGTTAATATCAATATCACTAATAGTGACATAGGGACAGGTGATGATTGCATTGGTGTTGGACATGGCAGTACCAACATTTATGTCTCTAATATTAAATGTGGCCCAGGACATGGAATAAGGTTAGTTTTCAATCGATATTAATTATGAATATTTTTTCGGTTAATTTTTCACGTAATCAACAGAAGAATAAGGAATACTCGACTAGATAGGAGTCATCAAGAGATCAAAGAGATTCAAACTCGTGATACGTACTACAATTCGTTCATGATAATATAATAGGGCTTAGCTAGTACGTAAAAGAAATGCACAAGTTTTGGTGACACTACAAAAGAAGTCGCCAATTTCCAACAGACATCCCATCAGAATTTGGCTCATGAGTAAGGGACTTCTAACGAAAAATCAGTTGGAAACATTACTGACGAGTCAAAGTCTGACGGATTCCATCAAAAAATAATTCAAGTATTACAAGGATTAAAATTGAAAACCATCTGTATTTGAGGGATTAAAAGTAATGCTAACCTTACCATTAATTTAGACATTTAAAAAAATTTAATGTAGTTTTTTGTTTTAATATATTTTGTGCAGCATTGGAAGCCTTGGGAAAAGACCAGAGGAGAAAGATGTTAAAGGAGTTATTGTAAGAAACTGTACATTCAAAGGTACAACAAATGGTGCAAGAATCAAGACTTATATGGATACACCTACATCACTAAAAGTTTCTGATGTTCTTTATGAAGACATTATCTTGGATGATGTTAAAAATCCAATTGTTATTGATCAACACTATAACTCCAAGAACAAGAAGGAGGTAAGTTTGACTAACTAGTTATTCGACACATGTATTACACGTATATATATTGACATTAGAAATTCTGTCTATATGCACTCATATAGTCATCTTCGACCACGATAGGTGCTAGGCACACAGCGTGGCACCAAGCTCAGTCTTACTCACTCATAGTACGTGTATTTCCTCTTACCTAAGTCCGGATTGTGACCTCTTAACCATTGAACTGTCTCTTGAAACCTAAACTAAGCTACCATGTTGTTGTACAATAAGTACTTAGTATCCACGACACCCAAAGATATGTCTTGGAAGTCAATAAAGTGTCTAGTGCAGAATCATGAGATCTTGATTCAAATTTCAACAGAAGCAATCACTAGATAATTTCTTTTCATCGATCCAAGCGCTGGTGGATAGAGTTAATTACTCGATACATGTACTAATGGAAGGAAGATAGCAAGTGCCTTAGGAATTTCTATGTATCAATGTCATAAGTCCTCCTTTTTCATTTTCTCTTGGGACAATAATGATAGGTCACCAGAATTTGAAACAGTAATGCAACTTGAATTATGACCTCTTAATTATTGGATTGTCTCTTGACCAATGGCGGAACCAGAATTTTCACTAAAGGGGTTTAAAAGTTGAATAAGTAAACACATGAACTAGCAAACGGGGTTCGACATCTACTATATATACATAAAAAATCACTTTAACCATGTATAAATAGTATAATTTTTCACCGAAGTGGGTTTGGATCCCTGACCCGAAGCTGGCTCGACCCTTGCAGCCTTGACACGTAAACGAATAGCATATCGTCGTGTATACGCATATGAAATTGAGTATATTGTACTAATTTTTTAGATCAATGTCACTTATTATACAATTTCTTTCTATTTATTTTGTATAGGAATCAAAAGTGAAAGTAGTGGATGTTCACTTCAAGAACATGAGGGGCACAACAAATTCAAAAATTCCAGTAGCACTCAATTGCAGTGAAGCAATTCCATGTGAAGGACTTGAATTGCATGACATTGATATAGCTCCAACTGGTAACACAGGACCACTTCAGCCTACAGCATGTCAAAATGCCAAACCAATATTCAGTGGGAAAAATACCCCTGGTGCATGCTAATTATAATTATTAGTCAAATTATATGTCTATGCAAAAAAATTTAAAAAAATGTATAGAATTTCTAATATAAAGCCATGTAATTTGATTATGGTTTATTATAATATTTCTCTTTTTGACTATTTTCCGGTGACCGGAAATAGAAAAAGATAAAATTTAACTTTGGTGTGTATTAGCTACGAAATGTAGCAAGGGTTATTTTCTTAGCTGAAGTGACGTTAGTTAGGGGATGTCGCCCCTAACTAAATTCATGTTTTCTTGTAGTGACGAAAACTTTTTTATGTCTTTACAAACCATGAAACAAGTATTTTCTTGTTAAGCATTTGAATTGGAGTTTTCTTTTTTGTGTTATGAGCAAAATTATCTCCAAATTTCTAAACACCTTAGTTGTAGAGACTTGTAGTAGTAAGTGTCAAATTGTGATTAATGCAATTGATTAAGTAAATTAAAATACTCTAACCAAACAATCTATTATATTGGGGTTTAGATAATGAAAATAAATTTGCATGAACAGGGTTCAAGCCTTGGAAACAGCCTCTTGTAGAAATGCAAGGTAAGGTCTGCATAAAATAGACCCTTATGGTCAGGGCCCTTCCTCGAACCCTGCGCATAGCGAAAGCTTTAGTACACCGGACTGCCTTTTTTTAACTCCTGATATATATGAGTTTAAACTATGTATATTTAGGACACCACAAATGTAATCCCACGAGGTGGCGTCTACGGAAGGTAGGATGTGTGTTATGAACAAAATTATCTCCAAATTTCTAACTACCTTAGTTGTAGAGACTTGTAGTAGTAAGTGTCAAATTGTGATTAACACAATTGATTAAGTAAATTAAAATACTCTAACCAAACAATCTACTATATTGGGGCTTAGATAATGAAAATAAACCTGCATGCATGTCACTCTTAATCTGTATGAGTTTAAACTACACTGTTAATCTGTATGAGTTTAAACTATGTATCAGTACGATGCTGCAGCAACAACAAGAACATACCTAGTATAATCCTACAAAGTGGGATTTAGGGAGGCAGTAGAATGTACGTAAACCTTATCTCTAACTCAGAGGTAGATAAATTATTTTCGATAGACTATCTGCTCAAAAAAGATCGTCCAAAGTAGTCCAAGAAAGTAACAAACGTATAGGAAATAGCAAATACTAACGAAAACAACAAATAGTAACAGGATGTTCTGAGTTAGGCAAATGATCCTCCTATAATATAAATGAATTATTTTTTTTTAATATAGACACCAAGTAAAATCAAAAACAGGAAGTAAGATGAAATTGTCTGCTGGTGCAATTATTTCAATGGGCTTTTTCCAATCCTTAATACTAGGAGGCCCATTGGATCCAAAAATCAAAAATTGGTTAAACCAAAAGCGTGAACCATTAAGGACCAAAAAATGATTAACTCAAAATCGAAAATAATTATCTTATTGATTTAGTTAATGGTTTAGCATGTTTATAAACAGAAAACCGAAAAAATCCAACTTGGTAATACACAAAATCGGATCGAACTGATCAATAAGCCACCCTATGGGAAAACCTTCAAAGTCTAAACTCGTTAAACTTGATAAAATTTTGTCAATTAAGAAGCGAGATCAAAAGTTTAATGCCACCAAACTCTTGACCGGATGTTGAAAACCCGAATGTTGCCATAAAAAAAAAGAAGGAAAATGAAAAATATACAAATACGTTCTACTTAAATATGTATAATCAACACGCAGTAGCTGGGAAATTAGAAAAAATAAGAGCGCAAGATTTTGACATCATAATCTTTTTAGGAAAAATATCATAAACATATACCTTAACTTATCATATTTACACAAATCACCACCCTTACAAAGTAATTACAAAAATCTCAACTAATTATGCATCTTTGTTGAATGTATCGGGAGCTAATTATGTATCTCGACAGACCCAAAGTCGGAAAAAATGTATCTAGAGCTAATTATGTATCTTTACAAAGAAAAAAATGTATCTTCATAGAATGTATTATGTATCTCGACAGACCCAAAATCGAAAAAAATGTATCAGGAGCTAATTATGTATCTTTACAAAGGAAACAATGTATCTTCTTTGGATATATCGGGAGCTAATTATGTATCTCCACAGGCCCAAGATTAAAATTTTCAGTAATTATGCAAAATGTCAAAATTTTCTATAATTAATCTCCAAACTATCGGTATTTATGATGTTTGCCAATCTTTTTATTTTATTTCTATTTTTCATCGGGCTTGGACCATGTCTCCCGAACAATCTCATTACATACGACGCAAGAGGCCCATTATGGAACTTCGGCCCTACGTAATGACAACTAAGCCCTTTCTCCAAAACCCTAGCTCATTCGTATGATATAAAAGCTTCCTCTCCCAGCAGCTTCTCATTTCTCCTTCGTTACGCAGCAGCAGCAGCTTCACGAAATCGGGAAAAATGGTGTCGTTGAAGCTCCAAAAGCGGCTGGCAGCGAGTGTACTTAAGTGTGGAAGAGGCAAAGTTTGGCTTGATCCCAATGAAGGAAACGAAATCTCCATGGCAAATTCTCGTATGTTTTCACTTTTTTACGGTTTTGCCATCTCTGTTATCTCTCGTTTGTATGTAATCGCTTGTGTTTTTGGAGGATCTATTGAAAATTATGCAACTTTTGTTATGGTTTTGCTTTTTATATATACTCCTTATGTAGGAGATTTTAATCAGTTTAGGCCTAGATTAGGTTACTTTTGTTATAATTTTTAATTTTTATGTTAGGAATTTGATCGATGTTAGAGTTATTTCGATGAAATATACTCCTTATATAGTAGATTTTGATCAGTTTAGCTCCAATGAAGCATAGATTTGTTGCTTTTTGTTATCGTTTTACTTTTTTTTTTTAATATATATTTTTTTTAGGTTTGGAATTTGATGAACGTTAGAATTGTTTCGATGAAATATACTCCTTACATAGTAGATTTTGATCAGTTTAGCTCCAATGAGGCATAGATTTGTTGCTTTTTGTTATCGTTTTACTTTTTTTTAATATATATTGTTTTTAGGTTTGGAATTTGATTAACGTTAGAATTTTTTCGATGAAATATACTCCTTATATAGTAGATTTTGATCAGTTTAGCTCCAATGTGGCGTAGATTTGTTGCTTTTTGTTATTGTTCTGCTTTTTTTTAAATATATGTTTGGTTTAGGTTTGGAATTTGATGAACGTTAGAATTGTTTCTATGAAATATACTCCTTATGTAGTAGATTTTGATCAGTTGAATCAGTTTAGATTCAATGAGTCATAGATTATGCTACTTTTGTTATCGTTTTACTTTTTTTTTTCCTATAATTTTTTTGGGCTGGAATTTGATCAATGTTAGAATTGTTTCGATGAAATATACCCATTATGTTGTTGATTATGATCAGTTTGATCCAAAGAGGCTAGATTATGTATCTTTCACTTTTTTTCCTCAAGAGGGTTTTAGGTTCCAAATGTGATCTACTGTAGAATTGCCTCAATGAAATGTACTTATGTAGCAGATTTTAATCAGTTTAGATCCAACGAGGTTCAGATTATGTTACATTTACTAATAGAATTGTTTCAACGGTGTATACTTCTTATGTAGTAGATTTTGATCAATTTAGATACAACGAGGCCTAGATTATTTTACTGTTATTATCAGTTCGCCTTGTGTTAGACATACGGTTTGGAATTTGATCAATGTTAGGCTTTTATCAGTGAAGTATACTCCTTATGTAGTAGTTTGGTTAGTTCAGCTCCAGTGAATCCTAGATTGTTTCACTGTTATTATCAGTTCGCCTTTTGTTTGACTTCCGGTATGGAATTTGATCAACGTTAGGTTTCTATCAACAAAGTGTACTCCTTATGTAACATTCACGAGACTAGAAGCATATTAGTGTTTTGTTATTCACATGTACACGATGACAACTTCAAGTAATGATTCTTAGATTTGAGCATAGGAATCATAGTCAGTTGTTTTAAGCTTGATTAAGGAGGGCGGTTGATCTACGGTTAATTGATAGAAGTAGTCAATTATGCTGATTTTATCCGAAAATTGAAGGGTAGGTAGTTCAATTAGCTGATTGTAACTAGATGTGTAGTGTATTGAAGTTATTGGCAGATGTGGATAGGTTATGTGACAAGTTGTATTACTGGAGTTGTCGTTTGTTTGCTTGTTTGATGTTGTCCTTATCAAGAGTCCTTAGTTTGTGAGATGGAAATGTAATTGAGCTGAATATGTTCATTACAACACCATCAGTGTAATTCAACCAGTAATAAAGGTTACCGGACAATGGTACTAAATAGTTACCTGCAATTACTTTTAATTTGACCTTGTTGTGTAAATTCATTTACCCCGTCAGTGCATAGAACTTGAACTACTAATATTATTGGTAGATATTAATTGGGTGGAGGTGCTTTGCAGTTGTTTGCTTCTTCATCTGATGTTTAGTAGGCATAAATGCTATTAGTAATTACTCAATCTAGAAGAGTTAGAACATGTAGCTGTAACAAGCTTATTGGTTGAGTTTATGCAAGCATTTTGTAACCCTTATAGCTTTGTGCTCGTCATTGTGACACCGAGTAACTGTCATAATTTCTCAACAATTGCCTCTAATTCCTTCATTTGCATTTGGTGCAGGTCAGAACATAAGAAAATTGGTGAAGGATGGTTTCATCATCAGGAAACCAACCAAAATTCACTCAAGATCTCGTGCTCGCAGAATGAAGGAAGCCAAGAGGAAAGGCCGTCACTCTGGATATGGTACCTTCTAGTCTTGACTGTTTTGTAGCTTATATTAACATACTTTAGTTGACATGACCTAGTTCTATTCTTTAAGGTTAGCTCTATTAATTTTCAGTCTTAACATTAGATATTGGTTTCATTTTTTTAAAAATTAGTAGTTACAAAATTATATGCTACTCGGAGAACCTTTTTAACAATTCAATTTTTAATCAAATAGAGAAGAGTATACGCAGGAGATGGAAATTGGAGTAGATTGTTTTGGCCATAAATAGAGAAGAGTATACGCAGGAGATGGAAATTGGAGAAGAATGTTTTGGCCATAAATAGCAGTCAATTTTTAATCAAATAGAGAAGAGAGTATACGCAGGAGATGGAAATTGGAGAAGAATGTTTGGGCCATAAATAGCAGCTAGGCCAATTGAAATGAGATTGAGGGAATATACATCTATATTTAGTATTATTTTTTCCGTTGAGATGTTTAGTACAAGCATTCTTTGTTTGAATATAGTGTCACTTTACTTTTTTAACCTAACTAAATAGTTTTCTGGGTACTCCATACCTAAAGAAGTTATATCAATACAGACACCTTTTTGGTTGCTTTGTATTAAAGATTATTTGACTCATTACGTTAACTGTGTGTGAACTATGCTATTTCTCCCATGTCTTTGTAATGACTAAAGAGCAAATGCTGGTGAAATTGCTTGGGTAGCTAATATCTAATCTTTTCTCAGGTAAGCGCAAAGGTACCAGGGAGGCTAGACTGCCTACCAAGGTGCTTTGGATGAGGAGAATGAGAGTTCTCAGGCGTTTGCTTCGCAAGTACAGGGAATCAAAGAAGATTGACAAGCACATGTATCATGACATGTACATGAAGGTGAAGGGTAATGTCTTCAAGAACAAGCGTGTGCTGATGGAAAATATCCACAAGACGAAGGCTGAGAAGGCTAGAGAGAAGACCTTGTCCGACCAATTTGAGGCTAGGAGGGCAAAGAACAAGGCAAGCAGAGAAAGGAAGTTCGCTAGGCGGGAGGAGCGTTTGGCTCAGGTGATAATTTGAAGCTCATTAAATTTTCTAGAGAAAAATTGGCTCTGACACATTTATTCTCTTAGTGCTCTGCTCCTTCAAGTTTTATGGTCTAGGACACGTTGCATGTGATTATGGGACTTTATCCTCTTTTATATTTAACTCATATATTCTGTTCCAATTCTCAGGGACCAGGAGGAGAGAAGCCAGTACAACCTGCAGCCCCGGCTGCTGCCGCCCCAGCTCAGCCAGCCCAGTAAGTCTATCTGCTTTTTTATTTTAGTTTCTTCTAGGGCCTTGTTAGAACAGCATTTGATGAGAACCATATCCTTGCAGGGGATCTAAGAAGTCAAAGAAGTGAGCATGATGAATTGTAAGGAGGGTTGGCTAAATGCCTACTTTTTGTCCTTGTTAGTATGGCAGTTTAGTATGTTTTATCCGTTCCCTTTTTGGTCTTTTAACTTTCGAAGACAATGTTACTTGTATGAATTTGAAATCTGGTTTAAAGTTTTGATACCTGTTTGTCTGTGATACTTTGCTTATATGCTTTAATTATATATTCACTTGTCATTTTGCGTTGGTGAAATTTAGTGAAGCAGGCTTATTGCATATTCGTTTTTTTTGCTAGATGTGAGTGTTCAATGTTTTTCTGAGAGTTTGGTTATGGCAGGCAAAATTCACTGTTTTGTTCATCAATGTGACCAAGCCATAATAGTAGTGATTGTAATTTAGCTTATTTGCCTAATTATGTCTTGCGCTTTGCTATGTATTTTAGGCTGAATTGTTCTAGTGCCTGATTGTGAGCTTTGCCTCAAGTCCTAGAGATTAATTCTTGGACTATTAGCTTTTGTCAAATGATTTTTATTTTCATGGATTGTCATAGATTTTTCTATTTATTCTAATGCTCTAGTGCCTAAGATATCCCTCCAACTTTCAAATTCTTTAAACAGCGTTTAATAGTTGGTACAAATTGGCGTTGAATTAAGTGGGAAGGACAGTATAGCTGCGGACAGGGGCTTACAAACTTCAATCTATTCCCGCTCCTTCGATTTTTTGGAATTTATATGAACAATTCCGTTGTGCCCTACACTTGCTAGATTTCATCTTTAATGGCCTGGTGGTCAATATTCATGGGTGTTCAGTTGTTTGTGGTATTTTTGGTCGATGAAATAGGAATTCAGGTATCCAGCTTCCTGTAAACGATACAACAATGGAAGATTCCAACTTTAGTAAATACAACTGAAGTGGTTTTGTGACCTGCTCATTGCTTTGTCATGAGTGGTGTTATGCGTTTTGAGGTTACAATATTGGAATTTAGAATTTTTCAGTGTGTTAAAGTGCATAGTTTTGTTCAAATTTATTCGATCGACTTCGTTGGTTAATACTTATTTAAGTCATTGACAAAAATAGACTCTCGCAATGACCTGGTTATTAATACTTAATTCTTTGTCATAGTCATGACAAATGTTTTTTGGGTGCTTCGAAGCCAGGAGATAGGTGGATTTTTCAAAGTCTTCGATGTGTGTTGGTCCATAAATTTTGACAGAAATTGTTCGATTGAAATAGTCTGGTAACCAATATCTCATCGCTTCTCTCTGGCTAACATTGTGCTGTTTTTGACGTTGGGGGTCATGAAATAGAAATTCAGGATCTTCGAAGCTATCAGTGTGTAGTAGTCCATTAATCTTTTGAAATTTGCTCGACTGTTTGACCCCAAATTTGGTGGATCTCTATGAAACGACTTGTTGACCAATACTTATTGCTTTTTCATGATGTTGAACTTGTTTGGTGTTTCGAGGTCACAAGACAGAAATTTAGATTATTTTGGAGTTTTCAGTATGTGTTAGTCTATAGATTTTTCGGAATTTGTTCAACCGATTTTGTTAGGCCCTAAATTTGGTGAGTCCATTAAAATTGACCCAATGAACATTACTCATTGCTTCTCCATGGGTGGTACTGTTTTTTTTTTTTTTGGTTGTTGTTGTTGTTGTAGAGCTTTCCGTGTGTGTTAGATCATAGATTTTTAGAAATTTGTTTGACCAACACCATTGGATCCCTACCTTGGTGAATCCAACCGAAACGACCTAATGACCTTACTCATTACTTTGTTTTGAGTTCAAATTTTCTGTGTCCGTCTGTAACGACCTATTAAATAATGCGTGTTGTTTTCAAAAAGTGGACGTAGCTTTTATTAAAATATGTGAACCAGAAGTAAGAGTTAAGGATTGTTTTGGTCTTTCGTGTGTAACGCCTAATAGTTTTTTGAAACATGTGCGACTGATTCTGTTTTCGGTCAAATCTTCTATGTCTGAACATGATAATAATTTTTTAAAACATGTGCCACTGATTCTGTTTTCGCTCAATCTTCTATGTCTGAACATGATGACATATTAAATGATGTGTATTGTTATTGAAAAGGCGGACATAACTTTTATTAAAATATATGAGCCGATAACAACAATTAAGGATTATTTTGAATTTTTCTATTTTCGCTCAAATCTTATGTGTCCGTCCGTGACGACTTATTTAATCATGCGTGTTTTTTTTGGAAGGTGGACGTAGCTTTATTAAAATATTTGAACCAAAAATAGGAATTAAGGATTATTTTGTTTTTTCTTGTGTGTGGCCTTTGAAATTTTTGTGATATGTGCGACTGACTCTGTTTTCGCTCAAATCTTCCGTATATGTCCGTGACGATCTATTAAATGATGTGTGTTGTTTTCTAAAGGCGTATTTCTAAAGGCGAATGTAACTTTTATTAAAACTTATGAGCTAGAAACAATAATTTGGGATTATTTTGGTATTATGTGAGTGTTAGCTATGATTCTTTTGGGATATGTCTGACCGACTCTATTTCCGTTCAAATTGTTTGTGTCCGTCCAAGATGACCTATTAAATGATGAATTTTGTTTTTAAAATGCGGACGTAATTTTTGAATACATATGAGCCATGAATATGAATAATGATTATTTTGATTTTTGTGTGTGCTAGCTTATGAATCGTATGGGATATGTGCGACCGACTTGTTTTCACTCAAATCTTCTGTGTCTGTCCAAGACGGCCTATTAAAGGATGCGTGTAGTTTTCGAAAGGTAGACTTAGGTATTTTTAAAACATATGACCTAGAAATAAGAATTAAGGATTATTTCGTTTTTTGTGTGTGTTAGCCTACGATTTTTTTGGGATATGTACAATCGAATCTGTTTTCGCTCAATTCCTCTGTGTCAGTCCGTGATGACCTAAAAAAAGCTTCGTCCGCCTCTCCAAAGCAACACATTTTATTTAATAGGTCGTCACGATCGGACCCAAGAAGTTTCATCCAAAACTCATTTAGACGCCCATATTCCTCATTAATCAATAGGCGTTACACACGAAAAATCACAAAAATTCCCAATTCCCGCTATTTATCTCATGTGTCTTAAAAAAAGCTCTGTCCGCCTCTTCAAAGCAACACGATTCATTTAATAGGTCTTCACGAGCGGATCCAAGAAGTTTCTCCCAAAACTCCTTCGGGCGCCCATATCCCCCATCAACTCATAAGCTAACACACATGAAAATTTCCAAAAAATCCTCAATTCACGCTGTTTCGCTCATATGTCTTAAAAAAAGCTCCATCCGCCTAACCAAAGCAACATGATTCATTTAATAGGTTGTCACTTGCAGACCCAAGAAGTTTCGCCCAAAATTCATTCGGATGCCCATAGCCCCGTCAATTCATAGGCTAACACACATGAAAAATCATAAAAAATACTCAATTCCCGCTATTTCGCTCATATGTCTTAAAAAGCTTTGTCCGCCTCTCCAAAGCAACACGATTCATTTAATAAGTCATCACGAGCAGACCCAAGAAGTTTCGCACAAAACTCATTTGAACGCCCATACCCCCCATTAATCCATAGACCAACACACACGAAAAATAAATAAAAAAATCATCAATTCCCGCTATTTCGCTCATATGTCTTAAAAAAAGCTTCGTCCGCCTTTCCAAAGTAACATGATTCATTTCATAGGTCATCACAAACGGACTCAAGAAGTTTCTCCCAAAACTCATTCGGATGCCCATATCCCCTATCAATCCATAGGCTAACACACACGAAAAATCACAAAAAATCCTCAATTCTCGCTATTTCCTCTCATATGTCTTAAAAAATCTCCGTCAGCGTATCCAAAGCAAAATGATTCATTTAATAAGTCGTCACAAGCGGACCCAAGAAGTTTCAACCAAAACTCATTCAGACGCCCATATCCCCCATCAATCCATAGACTAACACACGAAAAATCATAAAAAACCCTCAATTCCAGCTATTTTTCTCATATATCTTATAAAAAGCTCCGTCCGCCTCTCAAAGGCAACACGATTCATTTTATAAGTCGTCACGAGCGGACTCAAAATTTTGCCCGAAACTCATTCAGACTCTTATATCCCCCATCAATCCATGGGCTAAAACACATGAAATATTGCAAAAAATCCTCAATTCCCTCTATTTCTCTCATGTCTTAAAAAAAAGCTTCGTCCACCTCTCAGATCAACATGACTCATTTAATAGGTCGTCACGAGCGGACCCAAGAAGTTTCGCCCAAAAATCATTCGGACGCCTATATCCCCTATCAATACAGAGGCTAACACACACAAAAAATCACAAAAAATCCTCAATCTCCGCTATTTTGCTCATATGTCTTATAAAATGCTCCTTCCTACTCTAAAAAAAACACGATTAATTTAATCGGTCATCACGAGCGGACCCAAGAAGTGGTGGGACGGAGGTTTTTAGGGCGTCCCAGAGGTGAAATAGTGAAAACGCCAGTTTTTTGGCGATTTTTCGTGGGTGTTAGCCCATGGATTGCTGGGGGGTGCTGGCTCCGAAAATATTTTTGGGTCGAGCCTCTTGGGGGCGTCCCTGACGAGTTGTTAAGCGGATCCACAGGCTCCGGGGGGTGAGGCGCAGGTTTTTAGGGTGTCCCAGAGGCGAAATAGTGAAAACCGTTAGTTTTTTGGCGATTTTCCGTGGGTGTTAGCCCATGGATCGCTTGAGGGGTGCTGGCTCCGAAAATATTTTGGGCCGAACCCCTCGTGGGCGTCCCTGACAAGCTGTTAAGCGGATCCACAGGCTCCGGGGGGTGGTGCAGAGGTTTTTAGGTCGTCCCAGAGGCGAAATAGTGAAAACGTTAGTTTTTTGGCGATTTTCCGTGGGTGTTAGCCCATGGATCGCTGGGGGGGGGGGTGCTGGCTCCGAAAATATTTTTGGACCGAACCCCTCGGGGGCGTCCCTGACGAGTTGTTAAGCGGATCCAAAGGCTCCGAAGGGTGGGGCGAAGGTTTTTAGGGCGTCCAAGAGGCGAAATAGTGAAAACATTAGTTTTTTGATGATTTTTCGCGGGTGTTAGCCAATGGATCGCTGGGGGGGTGTTGGCTCCGAAAATATTTTTGGGTCGAGCCCCTTGGGGGCGTCCCTGACGAGCTGTTAAGCGGATCCACAGGCTCCGGGGGGTGGGGCGGAGGTTTTTAAGGCGTCCCAGAGGCGAAATAGTGAAAACGTCATTTTTTTGGCAATTTTCCGTAGGTGTTAGCCCATGGATCGCTGGGGGGGTGCTGGCTCCAAAAATATTTTTGGGCCTAGCCCCTCGGGGGCATCCCTGACTAGCTGTTAAGCGGATCCACAGGCTCCGGGGGTTGGTGCGGAGGTGTTTAGGGCATCCCAGAGGTAAAATAGTGAAAACGTCAGTTTTTTGGCGATTTTCCGTGGGTATTAGCCCATGGATCGCTGGGGGGTGCTGGCTCCTAAAATATTTTTGGGCCGAGCCCCTCGGGGGCATCCCTGACGAGCTGTTAAGCGGATCCACAGGTTCTGGGGGGTGGGGCGGAGGTTTTTAGGGCATCCCAGAGGCGAAATAGTGAAAACGTCAATTTTTTGGCGATTTTCCGTGGGTGTTAGCCCATGGATCGCTGGGGGGGTGCTGGCTCCGAAAATATTTTTGGACCGACCCCCTCAGGGGAGTCTCTGACGAGCTGTTAAGCGGATCCACAGGCTCCGGGGGGTGGGGGAAGGTTTTTAGGGCGTCCCAGAGGCGAAATAGTAAAAACATCAGTATTTTGACTATTTTTCGTGGGTGTTAGCCCATGGATCGCTGGGGGGGCTGCTGGCTCCGAAAATATTTTTGGGCCAAGCCCCTCAGGGGCATCCCTGACGAGCTGTTAAGCGGATCCACAGGCTCCGGTGGGTGGGGCGGAGGTTTTTAGGGAGTCCCAGAGGCGAAATAGTGAAAACGTCAGTTTTTTGGCGATTTTTCGTAGGTGTTAGCCCACGGAACGCTGGTGGGGTGCTGGCTCTGAAAATATTTTTGGGCCGAGCCCCTCGGAGGGCGTCCCTGACGAGCTGTTAAGCGGATCCACAGGCACCGGGGAGTGGGGCGTAGGTTTTTAGGGCGTCCCAGAGGCGAAATAGTGAAAACGTTAGTTTTTTGGCGATTTTCCGTGGGTGTTAGCCCATGGATCGCAGGGGGGGTGCGGGCTCCGAAAATATTTTTGGACCAACCCTCTCGGGGGCGTCCCTGACGAGTTGTTAAGCGGATCCACAGGCTCCGGGGGGTGGAGCGAGGGTTTTTAGGGCGTCCCAGAGGTAAAATAGTGAAAATGTCAGTTTTTTGGCCATTTTCCGTGGGTGTTAGCCCATGGATCGCTGGGGGGGGGGGCTGGCTCTAGAAATATTTTTTGGTCGAGCCCCTCGGGGGTGTCTCTGACGAGTTGTTAAGTGGATCCACATGCTCCAGGGGGTAGGGCAGAGGTTTTTAGGGCGTCCAAGAGACGAAATAGTGAAAACGTCAGTTTTTTTGCAATTTTCCATGGGTGCTAGCCCATGGATCGCTGGGGGTGTGCTGGCTCCGAAAATATTTTTGGACCGAACCCCTCGGGGGCATCCCTGACGAGCGTTTAAGCGGATCCATGGGCTCCTGGGGCAGGGCGTAGGTTTTTAGGGCGTCCCATAAGCGAAAGAGTGAAAACGGCAGTTTTTTGGCGATTTTCCATGTGTTTTAGCCCATGGATCGGCCGGGGGGTGCTGGCTCTGGGAAAAGTTTTGGGCCGAGCCCCTCGGGGGCATCCCTGACGAGCAGTTAAGCGGATCCATGGGCTCCTGGGGGCGGGGCGGAGGTTTTTAGGGCGTCCCATGAGCGAAAGAGTGAAAACGTCAGTTTTTTGGCGATTTTCCGTGTGTGTTAGCCCATGGATCGGCCGGGGGGTGCTGGCTCCGGGAAAAGTTTTGGGCCAAGCCTCTCGGGGGCGTCCCTTACGAGCGGTTGAGCGGATCCATGGGCTCCTGGGGGCAGGGCGGAGGTTTTTACGGCGTCCCATGAGCGAAAGAGTGAAAACGTTAGTTTTTTGGCGATTTTTCGTGTGTGTTAGCCCATGGATCGGCCGGGGGGTGCTGGGTCCGGGAAACATTTTGGGCCGAACCCCTCAGGGGCGTCCCTGACGAGCGATTGAGCAGATCCAGGGGTTCCTGGGGGCGGGGCGGAGTTTTTTAGGGCGTCCCATGAACGAAAGAGTGAAAACGGCAGTTTTTTGGCGATTTTTCGTGTGTGTTAGCCCATGGATTGGCGGGGGGGTGCTGGCTCTGGGAAAAGTTTTGTGCCGAACCCCTCGGGGGCGTCCCTGATGAGCGGTTGAGCAGATCCATGGGCTCCTGGGGGCGGGGCGGAGGTTTTTAGGGCATCCCATGAGGGAAAGAGTTTAAACGACAGTTTTTTGGCAATTTTTCGTGTGTGTTAGCCCATGGATCGGCCGGGGGGTGCTGGCTCCGGGAAAATTTTTGGGCCGAGCCCCCTCGGCGGCGTCCCTGACGAGCGGTTGAGCGGATTCATGGGCTCCTGGGGGCTGGGAGGAGGTTTTTAGGGCATCCCATGAGCAAAAGAGTGAAAACGTCAGTTTTTTGGCGATTTTCCGTGTGTGTTAGCCCATGGATCCACCGGGAGGTGCTGGCTCTGGGAAAATTTTTGGACCGATCCCCTCGGGGGCATCCCTGAAGAGTGGTTAAGCGGATCCATGGGCTCCTGGGGGAGGGACGGAGGTTTTTAGGGCGTCCCATGAGCGAAAGAGTGAAAACGTCAGTTTTTTGGCAATTTTTCGTGTGTGTTAGCCCATGGATCGGCCGGGGGGTGCTGGCTCCGGGAAAAGTTTTGGCCCGAGCCCTTCGGGGGCGTCCCTAACGAGCGGTTAAGCGGATCCATGGTCTCCTGGGGGCGAGGCGAAGGTTTTTAGGGCGTCCCATGAGCGAAATAGTGAAAACGATAGTTTTTTGGCGATTTTCCGTGTGTGTTAGCCCATGGATCGGCCGGGGGGTGCTGGCTCTGGGAAATTTTTTGGGCCGAGCCCCTCGGGGGTATCCCTGATGAGCGTTTAAGCGGATCCATGGGCTCCTGGGGGCGGGACAGAGGTTTTTAGGGCGTCCCATGAGCGAAAGAGTGAAAACGGCAGTTTTTTGGCGATTTTTCGTGTGAGTTAGCCCATGGATCGGCCGGGGGGTGCTTGTTCCGGGAAAAGTTTTGGGCCGAGCCCCTCGGGGGTATCCCTGATGAGCGTTTAAGCGGATCCATGGGCTCCTGGGGGCGGGGCGGAGGTTTTTAGGGAGTCCCTTGAGCGAAAGAGTGAAAACGATAGTTTTTTGGCGATTTTCCGTGTGTGTTTGCCCATGGATCAGCCGGGGGGTGCTGGCTCCAGGAAAAGTTTTGGCCCGAGCCCCTCGGGGGCATCCCTAACGAGCGGTTAAGCGGATCCATGGGCTCCTGGGGGCGGGTAGGAGGTTTTTAGGGCGTCCCATGAGTGAAAGAGTGAAAACGACAGTTTTTTGGCGATTTTTCGTGTGTGTTAGCCCATGGATCGGCCGGGGGGTGCTGGCTCCAAGAAAAGTTTTGGCCCGAGCCCTTCGGGGGCATCCCTGACGAGCGGTTAAGTGGATCCATGGTCTCCTAGTGGCGGGACGAAGTTTTTTAGGGCGTCCCATGAGCGAAAGAGTGAAAACGACAGTTTTTTGGTGATTTTTCGTGTGTGTTAGCCCATGGATCGGCCGGGGGTTGCTGGCTCCAGGAAAATTTTTGGGCCGAGCCCGTCGAGGGTATCCCTGATGAGCGTTTAAGCTGATCCATGGGCTCCTGGGGGCGGGGCGGAGGTTTTTAGGGCGTCCCATGAGCGAAAGAGTGAAAACGGCAATTTTTTGGCGATTTTTCGTGTGTGTTAGCCCATGGATCGGCCGGGGGGTGCTGGCTTCGAGAAAAGTTTAGGCTCGAGCCCCTCAGAGGCGTCCCTGACGAGCGGTTAACCCGATCCATGGGCTCCTGGGGGCGGAGCGAAGGTTTTTAGGGCGTCCCATGAGCGATAGAGTGAAAACGTCAGTTTTTTGGCAATTTTCCGTGTCTGTTAGCCCATGGATCGGCTGGGGGGTGCTGGCTCCGGGAAAAGTTTTGGCCTGAGCCCCTCGGGGGCGTCCCTGACGAGCGGTTAAGCGGATCCATGGGCTCCTGGGGGCGGGGAGAAGGTTTTTAGGGCGTCGCATGAGCAAAAGAGTGAAAACGATAGTTTTTTTGCGATTTTTTGTGTGTATTAGCCAATGAATCGGCCGGGGGGTGCTGGCTCCGAGAAAAGTTTTGGCCAGAGCCCCTCGGGGGCGTCCCTGACGAGCGGTTAAGCGGATCCATGGTCTCCTGGGGTGGGGCGAATGTTTTTCGGCGTCCCATGAGCGAAAGAGTGAAAACGGCAGTTTTTTGGCGATTTTCCGTGTGTGTTAGCCTATGGATCGGCCGGGGGGGGGGCTGGCTCTGGGAAAATTTTTGGGCCGAGCCCCTCGGGGGTATCCCTGATGAGCGTTTAAGCTGATCCATGGGCTCCTGGGGGCGGGGCGTAGGGTTTTAGGGAATCCCATGTGCGAAAGAGTGAAAACGACAGTTTTTTGGGGATTTTTCGTGTGTGTTTGCCCATGGATCGACCGGGGGGTGCTGGCTACAGGAAAAGTTTTGGATCGAGCCCCTCGGGGGCAACCCTGACAAGCGGTTAAGCAGATCCATGTGCTCCTGGGGGCGGGGCGGAGGTTTTTAGGGCATCCCATGAGCGAAAGAGTTTAAACGACAGTTTTTTGGCAATTTTTCGTGTGTGTTAGCCCATGGATCGGCCGGGGGGTGCTGGCTCCGGGAAAATTTTTGGGCCGAGCCCCCTCGGCGACGTCCCTGACGAGCGGTTGAGCGGATCCATGGGCTCCTGGGGGCAGGGCGAAGGTTTTTACGGCCTCCCATGAGCGAAAGAGTGAAAACGTCAGTTTTTTGGCGATTTTTCGTGTGTGTTAGCCCATGGATCGGCCGGGGGGTGCTGGCTCCGAGAAAAGTTTTGGCCCGAGCCCCTCGGGGGTATCCCTGATGAGCGTTTAAGCGGATCCATGGGCTCCTGGGGGCGGGGCGGAGGTTTTTAGGGAGTCCCATGAGCGAAAGAGTGAAACGACAGTTTTTTGATGATTTTTCGTATGTGTTTGCCCATGGATCGGCCGGGGGGTGCTGGCTCTAGGAAAAGTTTTGGCCCGAGCCCCTCGGGGGCATCCCTAGCGAGCGGTTAAGCGGATCCATGGGCTCCTGGGGGCGGGGCGGAGGTTTTTAGGGCATCCCATGAGTGGAAGAGTGAAAACGACAGTTTTTTGGCGATTTTTTGTGTGTGTTAGCCCATGGATCGGCCGGGGGGTGCTGGCTCCGGGAAAAGTTTTGGCCTGAGCCCCTCGGGGGCGTCCCTGACGAGCGGTTAAGCGGATCCACGGGCTCCTGGGGGCGGGGATAAGGTTTTTAGGGCGTCGCATGAGAGAAAGAGTGAAAACGGCAGGTTTTTGGCTATTTTTTGTGTGTATTAGCCCATGGATCGGTCGGGGGGTGCTGGCTCCGAGAAAAGTTTTGGCCAGAGCCCCTCGGGGGCGTCCCTGACGAGCGGTTAAGCGGATCCATGGTCTCCTGGGCGGGGCGAAGGTTTTTAGGGCGTCCCATGAGCGAAAGAGTGAAAACAGCAGTTTTTTGGCGATTTTCCGTGTGTGTTAGCCCATGGATCGGCCGGGGGGGGGGCTGGCTTCGGGAAAATTTTTGGGCCGAGCCCCTCGGGGGTATCCCTTATGAGTGTTTAAGCGGATCCATAGGCCCCTGGGGGCAGGGCGGAGGTTTTTAGGGAGTCCCATGAGCGAAAGAGTGAAAACGACATTTTTTTTGGGATTTTTCGTGTGTGTTTGCCCATGGATCGGCCGGGGGGTGCTGGCTCCAGGAAAAGTTTTGGATCGAGCCCCTCAGGGGCATCTCTGACAAGCGGTTAAGCAGATCCATGGGCTCCTGGGGCGGGGCTGAGGTTTTTAGTGCGTCCCATGAGCGAAAGAGTTTAATCGACAGTTTTTTGGCAATTTTCCGTGTGTGTTAGCCCATGGATCGGCCGGGGGGTGCTGGCTCCGGGAAAATTTTTGGGTCGAGCCCCTCGACGGCGTCCCTGACGAGCGGTTGAGCGGATCCATGGGCTCCTGGGGGCAGGGCGGAGGTTTTTACGGCCTCCCATGAGCGAAAGAGTGAAAACGTCAGTTTTTTGGCAATTTTTCGTGTGTGTTAGCCCATGGATCGACCGGGGGGTGCTGGCTCCGGGAAAAGTTTTGGCCCGAGCCTCTCGAGGGCGTCCCTGATTAGCGGATCCATGGTCTCCTGGGAGCGGGGTGGAGGTTTTTAGGGCGTCCCATGAGCGAAAGAGTGAAACGATAGTTTTTTGGCAATTTTTCGTGTGTGTTAGCCCATGGATCGGTCGGGGGGTGCTGGCTCCGGGAAAAGTTTTGGCCCGAACCCCTCGGGGGCTTCCCTGACGAGTGGCTAATCAGATCCATGGGCTCCTGGGGGTAGGGCGGAGGTTTTTAGGGCGTCCCATGAGCGAAAGAGTGAAAACGACAGTTTTTTGGCAATTTTTCGTGTGTGTTAGCCCATGGAACGGCCGGGGGGTACTGGCTCCGGGAAAAGTTTTGGCCCGAGCCCCTCGGGGACTTCCCTGACGAGCGGTTAAGCCGATCCATGGTCTCCTGGGAGCGCGACGAAGGTTTTTAGGGCATCCCATGAGCGAAAGAGTGAAAATGGCAGTTTTTTGGCGATTTTCCGTGAGTGTTAGCCCATGGATCGGCCGGGGGGTGCTGGCTCCGGAAAAGTTTTGGGCCGAGCCCCTCCGGGGTATCCCTGATGAGAGTTTAAGCGGATCCATGGGCTCCTGGGGGCGGGGAGGAGGTTTTTAGGGCGTCCCATGAGCGAAAGAGTGAAAACGGCAGTTTTTTAGCTATTTTTCGTGTGTGTTACCCCATGGATCGGCTGGGGGGTGCTGGATCCGAGAAAATTTTGCCCCGAGCCCCTCGGGGGTGTCCCTGACGAGCGGTTAAGCGGATCCATGGGCTTCTGGGGGCGGGGAGGAGGATTTTAGGGCGTCCCATGAGCAAAAGAGTGAAAACGGCAGTTTTTTGGCAATTTTTCGTGTGTGTTAGCCCATGGATCGGTCGGGGGGTGGTGTCTCCAGGAAAATTTTTAGCCCGAGCCCCTCGGGGGCGTCCCTGACGAGCGGTTAAGCGGATCCATGGGCTTCTGGGGCGGGGCGGAGGTTTTTAGGGCGTCCCATGAGCGAAAGAGTTTAAACGGCAGTTTTTTAGCGATTTTCTGTGTGTGTTAGCCCATGGATCGGCCGGGGGGTGCTGGCTCCGGGAATTTTTTTTTTTCGGGCCGAAAACTGTCGTTTCCACTCTTTCGCCTCTGGGACGCCCTCAAAACCTCCCACAGGCCCCCCGGAGCCCATGGATCCGCTTAACAGCTCGTCAGGGACGCCCCCGAGCGGCTCGGCCCAAAGTAATTTCTGGACCCAGCGCCCCCCCATCGATCCGTGGGCTAACACCCACGAAAAATCGCCAAAAAACTGCCGTTTCCACTCTTTTGCCTCTGGGAAGCCCTCAAAACCTCCCACAGGCCCCCCGAAGCCCATGGATCCGCTTAACAGCTCGTCAGGGATGCCCCCGAGCGGCTCGGCCCAAAATAATTTCCGGAGCCAGCGCCACCCCAGCGATCCGTGGGCTAACACCCACCGAAAATCGCCAAAAAACTGCAGTTTTCACTCTTTCGCCTCTGCGACGCCCTAAAACCCCCGACGAGCGTTTAAGCGGATCCATGGGCTCTTGGGGGCGGGGCGGAGGTTTTTAGGGCATCCCATGAGCGAAAGAGTAAAAACGGCAGTTTTTTGGCGATTTTTCGTGTGTGTTAGCCCATGGATCGGCCGGGGGGTGCTGGCTCCGGGAAAATTTTAGGGCCCAGCCCCTCGGGGGCATCCCTGACGAGCGTTTAAGCGGATCCATGGGCTCCTGGGGGCGGGGCGGAGGTTTTTAGGGCGTCCCATGAGCGAAAGAGTGAAAATGACAGTTTTTTGGCAATTATTCGTGTGTGTTAGACCACGGATTGGCCGGGGGGTGCTGGCTCCGAGAAAAGTTTTGGCCCAAGCCCCTCGGGGGTATACCTGACGAGCGGTTAAGTGGATCCATGGGCTCCTGGGGCCGGGAGGAGGTTTTTAGGGCGTCCCATGAGCGAAAGAGTGAAAATGACAGTTTTTTGGCGATTTTCCGTGTGTGTTAGCCCATGGATCAGCCGGGGGGTGCTGGCTCCGGGAAAATTTTTGGACCGAGCCCCTCGGGGGCATCCCTGACGAGCGGTTAAGCGGATCCATGGGCTTTTGGGGGCGGGGCGGAGGTTTTTAGGGCGTCCCATGAGCGAAAGAGTGAAAACGGCAGTTTTTTGGCGATTTTTCGTGTGTGTTAGCCCATGGATCGGCCGGGGGGTGCTGACTTCGGGAAAAGTTTTGACCCAAGCCCTTCGGGGGTATCCCTGAAGAGCGGTTAAGCAGATCCATGGGCTCCTGGGGCGGCGAGGAGGTTTTTAGGGCGTCCCACGAGCGAAAGAGTGAAAACTATAGTTTTTTTGCGATTTTCCGTGTGTGTTAGCCCATGGAACGGCCGGGGGGTGCTGGCTCCGGGAAAAGTTTTGGCCCGAGCCCCTCGGGGACGTCCCTAACGAGCAGTTAAGCCGATCCATGGTCTCCTGGGAGCGGGGCGAAGGTTTTTAGGGCGTCCCATGAGCAAAAGAGTGAAAATGGCAGTTTTTTGGTGATTTTTCGTGAGTGTTAGCCCATGGATCGGCCGGGGGGTGCTGGCTCCGGGAAAAGTTTTGGGCCGAGCCCCTCGGGGGTATCCCTGAAGAGAGTTTAAGCGGATCCATTGGCTCCTGGGGGCGGGGAGGAGGTTTTTAGGGCGTCCCATGAGCGAAAGAGTGAAAACGGCAGTTTTTTAGCGATTTTTCGTGTGTGTTACCCCATGGATCGGCCGGGGGGTGCTGGATCCGGGAAAATTTTGCCCCGAGCCCCTCGGGGGTGTCCCTGACGAGCGGTTAAGCGGATCCATGGGCTTCTGGGGTTGGGGAGGAGGATTTTAGGGCGTCCCATGAGCGAAAGAGTGAAAACGGCAGTTTTTTGGCAATTTTTCGTGTGTGTTAGCCCATGGATCGGCCGGGGGGTGCTGGCTCCAGGAAAATTTTTAGCCCGAGCCCCTCGGGGGCGTCCCTGGCGAGCGGTTAAGCGGATCCATGGGCTTCTGGGGTGGGGCGGAGGTTTTTAGGGCGTCCCATGAGCGAAAGAGTGAAAACTGCAGTTTTTTGGCGATTTTCCGTATGTGTTAGCCCATGGAACGGCCGGGGGGTGCTAGCTCCGGGAAAAGTTTTGGCCCGAGCCCCTCGGGGACGTCCCTGACGAGCGGTTAAGCCGATCCATGGTCTCTTGGGAGCGGGACGAAGGTTTTTAGGGCGTCCCATGAGCGAAAGAGTGAAAATGGCAGTTTTTTGGCAATTTTCCGTGAGTGTTAGCCCATGGATCGGCCGGGGGGTGCTGGCTCCGGGAAAGGTTTTGGGCCGAGCCCCTCGGGGGTATCCCTGATGAGAGTTTAAGCGGATCCATTGGCTCCTGGGGGCGGGGAGGAGGTTTTTAGGGCGTCCCATGAGCGAAAGAGTGAAAACGGCAGTTTTTTAGCGATTTTTCATGTGTGTTACCCCATGGATCGGCCGGGGGGTGCTGGATCCGGGAAAATTTTGCCCCGAGCCCCTCGGGGGTGTCCCTGACGAGCGGTTAAGCGGATCCATGGGCTTCTGGGGTTGGGGAGGAGGATTTTAGGGCGTCCCATGAGCGAAAGAGTGAAAACGGCAGTTTTTTGGCAATTTTTCGTGTGTGTTAGCCCATGGATCGGCCGGGGGGTGCTGGCTCCAGGAAAATTTTTAGCCCGAGCCCCTCGGGGGCGTCCCTGGCGAGCGGTTAAGCGGATCCATGGGCTTCTGGGGTGGGGCGGAGGTTTTTAGGGCGTCCCATGAGCGAAAGAGTGAAAACTGCAGTTTTTTGGCGATTTTCCGTGTGTGTTAGCCCATGGAACGGCCGGGGGGTGCTGGCTCCGGGAAAAGTTTTGGCCCGAGCCCCTCGGGGACGTCCCTGACGAGCGGTTAAGCCGATCCATGGTCTCTTGGGAGCGGGGCGAAGGTTTTTAGGGCGTCCCATGAGCGAAAGAGTGAAAATGGCAGTTTTTTGGCGATTTTCCGTGAGTGTTAGCCCATGGATCGGCCGGGGGGTGCTGGCTCCGGGAAAATTTTTGGACCGAGCCCCTCGGGGGTATCCCTGATGAGAGTTTAAGCGGATCCATGGGCTCCTGGGGGCGGGGAGGAGGTTTTTAGGGCGTCCCATGAGCGAAAGAGTGAAAATGGCAGTTTTTTGGCGATTTTCCGTGAGTGTTAGCCCATGGATCGGCCGGGGGGTGCTGGCTCCGGGAAATGTTTTGGGCCGAGCCCCTCGGGGGTATCCCTGATGAGAGTTTAAGCGGATCCATGGGCTCCTGGGGCGGGGAGGAGGTTTTTAGGGCGTCCCATGAGCGAAAGAGTGAAAACGGCAGTTTTTTAGCTATTTTTCGTGTGTGTTACCCCATGGATCGGCCGGGGGGTGCTGGATCCGAGAAAATTTTGCCCCGAGCCCCTCGGGGGTGTCCCTGAAGAGCGGTTAAGCGGATCCATGGGCTTCTGGGGGCGGGGAGGAGGATTTTAGGCCGTCCCATGAGCAAAAGAGTGAAAACGGCAGTTTTTTGGCAATTGTTCGTGTGTGTTAGCCCATGGATCGGCCGGGGGGTGCTGGTTCCAGGAAAATTTTTAGCCCGAGCCCCTCGGGGGCGTCCCTGACGAGCGGCTAAGCAGATCCATGGGCTCCTGGGGCGGGGAGGAGGTTTTTAGGGCGTCCCATGAGCGAAAGAGTTTAAACGGCAGTTTTTTGGCGATTTTCCGTGTGTGTTAGCCCATGGATCGGCCGGGGGGTGCTGGCTCCGGGAAAATTTTTTTTGGGGGCCAAAAACTGCCGTTTCCACTCTTTCGCCTCTGGGACGCCCTCAAAACCTCCCACAGGCCCCCCGGAGCCCATGGATCCGCTTAACAGCTCGTCAGGGACGCCCCCGAGCGGCTCTGCCCAAAGTAATTTTCGGACCCAGCGCCCCCCCATCGATCCGTGGGCTAACACCCACGAAAAATCGCCAAAAAACTGCCGTTTCCACTCATTTGCCTCTGGGACGCCCTCAAAACATCCCACAGGCCCCCCGAAGCCCATGGATCCGCTTAACAGCTCGTCAAGGATGCCCCCGAGCGGCTCGGCCCAAAATAATTTCCGGAGCCAGCGCCACCCCAGCGATCCGTGGGCTAACACCCACCGAAAATCGCCAAAAAACTGCAGTTTTCACTCTTTCGCCTCTGCGATGCCCTAAAACCCCCGACGAGCGTTTAAGCGGATCCATAGGCTCTTGGGGGCGGGGCGGAGGTTTTTAGGGCATCCCATGAGCGAAAGAGTAAAAACGACAGTTTTTTGGCGATTTTCCGTGTGTGTTAGCCCATGGATCGGCCGGGGGGTGCTGGCTCCGGGAAAATTTTAGGTCCGAGCCCCTCGGGGGCATCCCTGACGAGCGTTTAAGCGGATCCATGGGCTTTTGGGGGCGGGGCGGAGGTTTTTAGGGCGTCCCATGAGCGAAAGAGTGAAAACGGCAGTTTTTTGGCGATTTTTCGTGTGTGTTAGCCCATGGATCGGCCGGGGGGTGCTGGCTTCGGGAAAAGTTTTGACCCAAGCCCTTCGGGGGCATCCCTGAAGAGCGGTTAAGCAGATCCATGGGCTCCTGGGGCGGGGAGGAGGTTTTTAGGGCATCCCATGAGCGAAAGAGTGAAAACTGCAGTTTTTTGGCGATTTTCCGTGTGTGTTAGCCCATGGATCGGCCGGGGGGTGCTGGCTTCGGGAAAAGTTTTGGGCTGAGCCCCTCGGGGGTGTCCCTGACTAGCGTTTGAGCGGATCCATGGGCTCCTGGGGGCGGGACGGAGGTTTTTAGGGCATCCCATGAGCGAAAGAGTGAAAACGACAGTTTTTTGGCGATTTTCCGTGTGTGTTAGCCCATGGATCGGCCGGGGGGTGCTGGATCCTAGAAAAGTTTTGGGTTGAGCCCCTCGGGGGTGTCCTTGATGAGCGGTTGAGCAGATCCATGGTCTCCTGGGTGCAGGGAGGAGGTTTTTAGGGCGTCCCATGAGCGAAAGAGTTAAAACGATAGTTTTTTGGTGATTTTTCGTGTGTGTTAGCCCATGTATCGGCCGGGGGGTGCTGGCTCTGGGAAAAGTTTTGGGCCGAACCCCTCGGGCGCATCCATAACTTGCGGTTGAGGGGATCCATGTGCTCCTGGGGGCGGGGCGAAGGTTTTTAGGGCGTCCCATGAGCGAAAGATTGAAAACGACAGTTTTTTGTTGATTTTCCGTGTGTGTTAGCCCACGGATCAACCGGAGGGTGCTGGCTCCGGGAAAAGTTTTGACCCAAGCCCCTCAGGGGCGTCCCTGAAGAGCGGTTAAGCAGATCAATGGGCTCCTGGGGCGGGGAGGATGTTTTTAGGGCGTCCCATGAGTAAAAGAGTGAAAACTGCAGTTTTTTGGCGATTTTCCGTGTGTGTTAGCCAATGGATCGGCCGAGGGGTGCTGGCTCTTGGAAAATTTTTAGGCCGAGCCCCTCGGGGGCATCCCTGACGAGCGGTGAAGAGGATCCATGGGCTCCTGGGTGCAGGGCGGAGGTTTTTAGGGCGGCCCATGAGCGAAAGAGTGAAAATGGCAGTCTTTTGGCGATTTTCCGTGTGTGTTAGCCCATGGATCGGCCGGGGGGTGCTGGCTCCGGGAAAAGTTTTTCGCTGAGCCCCTCGGGGGTGTCCCTGATGAGCGGTTGAGCGGATCAATGGTCTCCTGGGTGCGGGGAGGAGGTTTTTAGGGCGTCCCATGAGCGAAAGAGTGAAAACGACATTTTTTGGCGATTTTCTGTGTGTGTTAGCCCATGGATCGGCCGGGGGGTGCTGGCTCCGGGAAAAGTTTTGGCCCGAGCCCCTCGGGGACGTCCCTGACGAGCGGTTAAGCCGATCCATGGTCTCCTGGGAGCGGGGCGAAGGTTTTTAGGGCATCCCATGAGCGAAAGAGTGAAAATGGCAGTTTTTTGGCGATTTTCCGTGAGTGTTAGCCCATGGATCGGCCGGGGGTGCTGGCTTCGGGAAAATTTTTGGGCCGAGCCCCTCGGGGGTATCC
Organism: Capsicum rhomboideum; assembly: GCA_031232105.1. Lineage (NCBI taxonomy): Eukaryota > Viridiplantae > Streptophyta > Magnoliopsida > Solanales > Solanaceae > Capsicum > Capsicum rhomboideum. Next base: position 143,981,950 of record CP124713.1, read on the forward strand.
CTGATGAGAGTTTAAGCGGATCCATGGGCTCCTGGGGGCGGGGAGGAGGTTTTTAGGGCGTCCCATGAGCGAAAGAGTGAAAACGATAGTTTTTTCGCGATTTTTCGTGTGTGTTACCCCATGGATCGGCCGGGGGGTGCTGGATCAGGGAAAATTTTGCCCCGAGCCCCTCGGGGGTGTCCCTGACGAGCGGTTAAGCGGATCCATGGGCTTCTGGGGGCGGGGAGGAGGATTTTAGGGCGTCCCATGAGCAAAAGAGTGAAAACGGCAGTTTTTTGGTGATTTTCCGTGTGTGTTACCCCATGGATCGGCCGGGGGGTGCTGGATCTGGGAAAATTTTTCCCCGAGCCCCTCGGGGGTGTCCCTGACGAGCGGTTAAGCGGATCCATGGGCTTCTGGGGGCGGGGAGGAGGATTTTAGGGCGTCCCATGAGCAAAAGAGTGAAAACGGCAGTTTTTTGGCAATTTTTCGTGTGTGTTAGCCCATGGATCGGCCGGGGGGTGCTGGATCCAGGAAAATTTTTAGGCCGAGCCCCTCGGGGGCGTCCTTGACGAGCGGTTAAGCGGATCCATGGGCTTCTGGGGCGGGGCGGAGGTTTTTAGGGCGTCCCATGAGCGAAAGAGTGAAAACGGCAGTTTTTTGGTGATTTTCCGTGTGTGCTAGCCAATGGATCAGCCGGGGGGTGCTGGCTCCGGGAAACGTTTTGGCCCGAGCCCCTCGAGGGAGTCCCTGACGAGCGGTTGAGTGGATCCATAGGCTCCTGGGGGCGGGGCGGAGTTTTTTAGGGCGTCCCATGAGCAAAAGAGTGAAAACATCAGTTTTTTGGCGATTTTCCGTGTGTGTTAGCCCACGGATCAACCGGGGGGTGCTGGCTCCGGGAAAAGTTTTGACCCAAGCCCCTCGGGGGCATCCCTGCAGAGCGGTTAAGCAGATCAATGGGCTCCTGGGGCGGGGAGGAAGTTTTTAGGGCGTCCCATGAGCAAAAGAGTGAAAACTGCAGTTTTTTGGCGATTTTCCGTGTGTGTTAGCCCATGGATCGGTCGGGGAGTGCTGGCTCCGAGAAAAGTTTTGACCCAAGCCCCTCGGGGGCATCCCTGAAGAGCGGTTAAGCAGATCCATGCGCTCCTGGGGGCGGGGAGGAGGTTTTTAGGGCGTCCCATTAGCGAAAGAGTGAAAACTGCAGTTTTATGGCGATTTTCCGTGTGTGTTAGCCCATGGATCGGCCGGGGGGTGCTGGCTACGGGAAAAGTTTTGGGCCGAGCCCCTCAGGGGTGTCCCTGACTAGCGGTTGAGCGGATCCATGGGCTCTTGGGGGAGGGGCGGAGGTTTTTAGGGCATCCCATGAGCGAAAGAGTGAAAACGATAGTTTTTTGGCGATTTTTCGTGTTTGTTAGCCCATGGATCGGCTGGGGGGTGCTGAATCCGAGAAAAGTTTTGGGCGAAGCCCCTCGGAGGCGTCCCTAACTAGAGGTTGAGGGGATCCATGTGCTCCTGGGGGCAGGGCAAAGGTTTTTAGGGCGTCCCATGAGCAAAAGAGTTAAAATGGCAGTTTTTTGGCGATTTTCCGTGTGTGTTAGCCCATGGATCGGCCGGGGGGTGCTGGCTCCGGGAAAAGTTTTGGGCCGAGCCCCTCGGGGGAATGCCTGACGAGCGGTTAAACGGATCCATGGGCTCCTGAGGGTGGGGCGGAGGTTTTTAGGGCTTCCCATGAGCGAAAGAGTGAAAACGGCAGTGTTTTGGCAATTTTTCGGGTGTGTTAGCCCATGGATCGTCCAGGGGGTGCTGGCTTCGGGAAAAGTTTTGTGCCGAGCCCCTCGAGGGCATCCCTGACGAGTGGTTGAGCGGATCCATGGGCTCCTTAGGTTGGGGAGGAGGTTTTTAGGGCGTCCCATGAGCGAAAGAGTGAATACGATAGTTTTTTGGCGATTTTCCGTGGGTGTTAGCCCATGGATCGGCCGGGGGGTGCTGGCTCCGTGAAAAGTTTTGGGCCGAGCCCCTCGGGGGAGTCCCTGACAAGCGGTTGAGCGGATCCATGGGCTCTTGGGGATGGGGCAGAGGTTTTTAGGGCGTCCCATGAGCGAAAGAGTTAAAATGGCAGTTTTTTGGCGATTTTCCGTGTGTGTTAGCCCATGGATCGGCCGGGGGGTGCTGGCTCCGGGAAAAGTTTTGGGCCGAGCCCCTCGGGGGAGTCCCTGACGAGCGGTTAAACGGATCCATGGGCTCCTGAGGGTGGGGCGGAGGTTTTTAGGGCTTCCCATGAGCGAAATAGTAAAAACGTCAGTTTTTTGGCGATTTTCTGGGTGTGTTAGCCCATGGATCGGTCGGGGGGTGCTGGCTCCGGGAAAAGTTTTGGGCCGAGCCCCTCGAGGGAGTCCCTGACGAGCATTTGAGTGGATCCATGGGCTCCTTGGGATGGGGCGGAGTTTTTTGGGCATCCCATGAGCGAAAGAGTGAAAACGAAAGTTTTTTGGCAATTTTCCGTGTGTGTTAGCCCATGGATCGGCCGGGGGGTGCTGGCTCCGGGAAAAGTTTTGGGTCGAGCCCCTCGGGGGCGTCCCTAACGAGCGGTTGAGCAGATCCATGGGCTCCTGGGAGTGGGGCGGAGGTTTTTAAGGCGTCCCATGAGCGAAAGAGTGAAAACGGCAGTTTTTTGGCGATTTTCCGTGTGTGTTAGCCCATGGATCGGCCGGGGGGTGCTGGCTCCGGGAAAAGTTTTGGGCCGAGCCCCTCGGGGGCGTCCCCGACGAGTGGTTGAGCGGATCCATGGGCTCCTGGGGGCGGGGAGGATGTTTTTAGGGTGTCCCATGAGCGAAAGAGTGAATACGATAGTTTTTTGGCGATTTTCCGTGTGTGTTAGCCCATGGATCGGCCGGGGGGTGCTGGCTCCGGGAAAAGTTTTAGGCCGAGCCCCTCGGGGGCGTCCCGAATGAACGGTTGAGCAGATCCATGGGCTCCTGGGGGTGGGGCGGAGGTTTTTAGGGCGTCCCATGAGCGAAAGAGTGAAAACGACAATTTTTTGGCAATTTTTCGGGTCTGTTAGCCCATGGATCGGCCAGGGGGTGCTGGTTCCGGGAGAAGTTTTGGGCCGAGCCCCTTGGGGGCGTCCCTGACGAGTGGTTGAGTGGATCCATGGGCTCCTGGGGCTGGGGAGGAGGTTTTTAGGGCGTCCCATGAGCGAAAGAGTGAATACTATAGTTTTTTGGCAATTTTCCGTGTGTGTTAGCCCATAGATCGGCCGGGGGGTGCTGGCTCCGGGAAAAGTTTTGGGCTGAGCCCCTCGAGGGCATCCCTGACGAGCGGTTGAGCGTATCCATGGGCTCTTGGTGATGGGGTGGAGGTTTTTAGGGCATCCCATGAGCGAAAGAGTGAAAACGACAGTTTTTTGGCAATTTTCTGTGTGTGTTAGCCCATGGATCGGCCGGGGGGTGCTGGCCCCTTGGAAAGTTTTGGCCCGAGCCCCTCAGAGGCATCTCTAACGAGCGGTTAAGTGGATCCATTCACTCCTGGGGGCGGTGCGGAGGTTTTTAGGGCGTCCCATGAGCGAAAGAGTGAAAACGGCAGTTTTTTGGTGATTTTCCGTGTGTGCTAGCCCATGGATCAGCCGGGGGGTGCTGGCTCCGAGAAAAGTTTTGGACCGAGCCCCTTGAGGGAGTCCCTGACAAGCGGTTGAGTGGATCCATAGGCTCCTGGGGGCGGGGCGGACTTTTTTATGGCGTCCCATGAGCAAAAGAGTGAAAACGACAGTTTTTTGGCAATTTTTCCGTGTGTGTTAGCCCATGGATCGGCCGGGGGGTGCTGGCTCTTGGAAAAGTTTTGGACCGAGCCCCTCGGAGGCGTCCCTGACGAGCAGTTAAGTGGATCCATGGGCTCCTGGGGGCGGGGTGGATGTTTTTAGGGCGTCCCATGAGCGAAAGAGTAAAAACGACAGTTTTTTGGCGATTTTCTGGGTATGTTAGCCCATGGATCGGTCGGGGGGTGCTGGCTCAGGGAAAAGTTTTGGCCCGAGCCCCTCGAGGGAGTCCCTGACGAGTGGTTGAGCGGATCCATGGGTTCCTTGAGGTGGGGTGGAGATTTTTAGGGCATCCCATGAGCGAAAGAGTGAAAACGGAAGTTTTTTGGCAATTTTTCGTGTGTGTTAGCCCATGGATCGGCCGGGGGGTGCTGGCTCCGGGAAAAGTTTTGGGCCGAGCCCCTCGGGGGTATCCCTAAAGAGCAGTTGAGCAGATCCATGGGCTCCTGGGGATGGGGCAGAGGTTTTTAGGGCGTCCCATGAGCGAAAGATTGAAAATGGTAGTTTTTTGGCGATTTTCCTTGTGTGTTAGACCATGAATCGGCCCGGGGGTGCTGGCTCCGGGAAAAGTTTTGGACCGAGCCCATCGGGGGAGTCCCTGACGAGCGGTTAAACGGATCCATGGGCTCCTGGGGGCGGGTCAGAGGTTTTTAGGGCTTCCCATGAGCGAAAGAGTAAAAACGGCTGTTTTTTGGCGATTTTCTGGGTGTGTTAGCCCATGGATCGGCCGGGGGGTGCTGGCTCCGGGAAAAGTTTTGGCCTGAGCCCCTCGGGGGCGTCCCTGATGAGAAGTTAAGCGGATCCACGAGCTCCTTGGGGTGAGGCGGAGTTTTTGGGCATCCCATGAGCGAAAGAGTGAAAACGACAGTTTTTTGGCGATTTTCCGTGTGTGTTAGCCCATGGATCGGCCCGGGGGTGCTGGCTCTGGGAAAAGTTTTGGGTCGAGCCCCTCGGGGGCGTCTCTGATGAGCGGTAAAGCGGATCCATGGGCTCCTGGGGGAGGGGCGGAGGTTTTTAGGGCGTCCCATGAGCGAAAGAGTGAAAATGGCAGTTTTTTGGCGATTTTTCGTGTGTGTTAGCCCATGGATCGATCGGGGGGTGTTGGATTCGGGAAAATTTTTGGGCCGAACCCCTCGCGGGATTCCCTGATGAGCGGTTGAGTGGATACATGGGCTCCTGGGGGCGGGGCGGAGTTTTTTAGGGCGTCCCATGAGCGAAAAAGTGAAAACGGCAGTTTTTTGGTGATTTTCCATGTGTGTTAGCCCATGGATCGGCCGGGGGGTGCTGGATCCTGGAAAAGTTTTGGGTCGAGCCCCTCAGAGGAGTCCCTGACGAGCGGTTAAGTGGATCCATGGGCTCCTGGGGGCGGGGTGGAGGTTTATAGGGCGTCCCATGAGCGAAAGACTAAAAACAGCAGTTTTTTGGCGATTTTCTGGGTGTGTTAGCCCATGGATTGGCCGGGAGGTGCTGGCTCCGGGAAAAGTTTTGTCCCGAGCCCCTCGAGGGAGTCCCTGACGAGTGTTTGAGCGGATCCATGGGCTCCTTGTGGTGGGGTGGAGATTTTTAGGGCATCCCATGAGCGAAAGAGTGAAAACGGAAGTTTTTTGGCGATTTTCCGTGTGTGTTAGCCCATGGATCAGCCGGGGGGTGCTGGCTCCGGGAAACGTTTTGGGCCGAGCCCCTCGGGGGTGTCCCTAACGAGTAGTTGAGCAGATCCATGGGCTCCTGGGGGTGGGGTAGAGGTTTTTAGGGCGTCCCATGAGCGAAAGAGTGAAAATGGTAGTTTTTTGGCGATTTTCCGTATGTGTTAGCCCAGGGATCGGCCGGGGCGTGCTGGATGTGGGAAAAGTCTTGGTCCGAGCCCCTCGAGGGCGTCCCTAATGAACGGTTGAGTAGATCCATGGGCTCCTGGGGGTGGGGCGGAGGTTTTTAGGGCGTCCCATGAGCGAAAGACTAAAAACGGCAGTTTTTTGGCAATTTTCTGGGTTTGTTAGCCCATGGATCGGTCGGGGTGTGCTGGCTCCGGGAAAAGTTTTGTCCCGAGCCCCTCGAGGGAGTCCCTGACGAGTGTTTGAGCGGATCCATGGGCTCCTTGTGGTGGGGTGGAGATTTTTAGGGCATCCCATGAGCGAAAGAGTGAAAACGGAAGTTTTTTGGCGATTTTCCGTGTGTGTTAGCCCATGGATCAGTCGGGGGGTGCTGGCTTCGGGAAACGTTTTGGGCCGAGCCCCTTGGGGGTGTCCCTAACGAGTAGTTGAGCAGATCCATGGGCTCCTGGGGGTGGGGTAGAGGTTTTTAGGGCGTCCCATGAGCGAAAGAGTGAAAATGGTAGTTTTTTGGCAATTTTCCGTGTGTGTTAGCCCATGGATCGGCCGAGGGGTGCTGGCTCCGGGAAAGGTTTTGGGCCGAGCCCATTGGGGGAGTCCTTGACGAGCGGTTAAACGGATCCATGGGCTCCTGGGGGCGGGGCGGAGGTTTTTAGGGCGTCCCATGAGCGAAAGAGTAAAAACGACAGTTTTTTGGCGATTTTCTGGGTGTGTTAGCCCATGGATCGGCCGGGGGGTGCTGGCTCCGGGAAAAGTTTTGGGCCGAGCCCCTCGGGGGCGTCCCTGACGAGCAGTTGAGCGGATCCACGGGCTCCTTGGGGTGGGGCGGAGTTTTCGGGCATCCCATGAGCGAAAGAGTGAAAACGACATTTTTTTGGCGATTTTCCGTGTCTGTTAGCCCATGGATCGGCCGGGGGGTGTTGGATCCGAAAAATTTTTTGGGCTGAGCCCCTCGAAGGAGTCCCTGATGAGCGGTTGAGTGGATCCATGGGCTCCTGGGGGCGGGGCGGAGTTTTTTAGGGCGTCTCATGAGCAAAAGAGTGAAAACGGCAGTTTTTTGGCGATTTTTCGTGTGTGTTAGCCCATGGATCGGCCGGGGGGTGCTGGATCCTGGAAAAGTTTTGGCCCGAGCCCCTCGGAGGCGTCCCTGACGAGCGGTTAAGTGGATCCATGGGCTCCTGGGGGCGGGGTGGAGGTTTATAGGGCGTCCCATGAGCGAAAGACTAAAAACGATAGTTTTTTGGCGATTTTCTGGGTGTGTTAGCCCATGGATCGGCCGGGGGGTGCTGGATCCGAGAAAAGTTTTGGCCGGAGACCCTCAAGGGAGTCCCTGACGAGCAGTTGAGCGGATCCATGGGCTCCTTGGGGTGGGGCAGAGATTTTTAGGGCATCCCATGAGCGAAAGAGTGAAAACGGAAGTGTTTTGGCGATTTTCCGTGTGTGTTAGACCATGGATCGGTCGGGGGGTGCTGGCTCTGGGAAAAGTCTTGGGCCGACCCCCTCGGGGGCGTCCCTAACGAACGGTTTTGCAGATCCATGGGCTCCTGGTGGTGGGGCAGTTTTTTGGCAATTTTTCGGGTGTGTTAGCCCATGGATCGGCCAGGGGGTGCTGGCTCAGGGAAAAGTTTTGGGCCGAGCCCCTTGGGGGCGTCCTTGATGAGTGGTTGAGCGGATCCATGGGCTCGTGGGGATGGGGAGGAGGTTTTTAGGGCATCCCATGAGCGAAAGAGTGAATACGATAGTTTTTTGGCGATTTTCCATGTGTGTTAGCCCATGGATCGGCCGGGGGGTGCTGGCTTCGGGAAAAGTTTTGGGCCGAGCCCCTCGGAGGCGTCCCTGACGAGCGGTTAAGTGGATCCATATGCTCCTGGGGGCGGGGTGGAGGTTTTTAGGGCGTCCCATGAGCGAAAGAGTGAAAACGTCAGTTTTTTGGCGATTTTCCTTGTGTGTTAGTCCATGGATCGGCCGGGGGGTGCTGGCTCCGGGAAAAGTTTTAGGCCAACCCCCTCGGGGGCATCCCTGACTAGTGGTTAAGTGGGTCCATGGGCTCCTGGGGGCGGGGAGGAGGTTTTAGGGCGTCCCATGAGCAAAAGAGTGAAAACGGCAGTTTTTTGGCGATTTTTCGTGTGTGTTAGCCCATGGATCGGCCGGGGGGTGCTGGATCCGGGAAAAGCTTTTGCCCGAGCCCCTCGGGGACGTCCCTGACGAGTGGTTAAGCGGATCCATGGGCTCCTGGGGGTAGGGCGGAGGTTTTTAGGGCATCCCATGAGCGAAAGAGTGAAAACGGCTGTTTTTTGGCGATTTCCCGTGTGTGTTGGCCCATGGATCGGCCGGGGGGTGCTGGCTCCGAGAAAAGTTTTGGACCGAGCCCCTCGGGGGTGTCCCTGATGAGTTTTTCAGTGGATCCATGGGCTCCTGGGGGCAGGACGGAGGTTTTTAGGGCATCCCATGAGCTAAAGAGTGAAAACGACAATTTTTTGGCAATTTTTCGTGTGTGTTAGCCCATGGATCGGCCAGGGGGTGCTGGATCCGGGAAATGTTTTGGCCCGAGCCCTTCGGGGGAGTCCCCGATGAGTGGTTAAGTGGATCCATGGGCTCCTGGGGGCGGGGCGTAGGTTTTTAGGGCATCTCATGAGCGAAAGAGTGAAAACGACAGTTTTTTGGCGATTTTCTGGGTGTGTTAGCCCATGGATCGGCCGGGGGGTGCTGGCTCCGGGAAAAGTTTTGGCCGGAGTCCCTGACGAGCAGTTGAGCGGATCCATGGGCTCCTTGGGGTGGGGCGGAGATTTTTAGGGCATCCCATGAGCGAAAGAGTGAAAACGACAGTTTTTTGGCGATTTTTCGTGTGTGTTAGCCCATGGATCGGCCGGGGGGTGCTAGCTCTGGGAAAAGTTTTGGGCCGAGCCCCTCGGGGGCGTCCCTAACGAATGGTTGAGAAGATCCATGGGCTCCTGGGGGTGGGGCGGAGGTTTTTAGGGCGTCCCATGAGCGAAAGAGTGAAAATGGCAGTTTTTTGGCGATTTTTCGTGTGTGTTAGCCCATGGATCGGCCGGGGGGTGCTGGCTCCGAGAAAATTTTTGGGCCGAGCCCCTCGGGGGGGTCCCTGATTAGCGGTTAAGTGTATCCATGGGCTCCTGGGGGCGGGGCGGAGGTTTTTAGGGCGTCCCATGAGCGAGAGAGTGAAAACGGCAGTTTTTTGGCGATTTTCCGTGTGTGTTATCCCATGGATCGGCCGGGGGGTGCTGGCTCCGAGAAAAGTTTTGGACCGAGCCCCTCGGGGGTGTCCCTGATGAGTTTTTCAGTGGATCCATGGGCTCCTGGGGGCGGGACGGAGGTTTTTAGGGCATCCCATGAGCTAAAGAGTGAAAACGACAATTTTTTGGCAATTTTTCGTGTGTGTTAGCCCATGGATCGGCCAGGGGGTGCTGGATCCGGGAAATGTTTTGGCCCGAGCCCTTCGGGGGAGTCCCCGATGAGTGGTTAAGTGGATCCATGGGCTCCTGGGGGCGGGGCGTAGGTTTTTAGGGCATCTCATGAGCGAAAGAGTGAAAACGACAGTTTTTTGGTGATTTTTCTTGTGTGTTAGTCCATGGATCGGCCGGGGGGTGCTGGCTCCGGGAAAAGTTTTGGACCGAGCCCCTCGGGGGCATCTATGACGGGTGGTTAAGCGGATCCATGGGCTCCTGGGGGCGGGGCAGAGGTTTTTAGGGCATCCCATGAGCGAAAGAGTGAAAACGACAGTTTTTTGGTGATTTTCCGTGTGTGTTAGCCCATGGATCGGCCGGGGGGTGCTGGCCTCGGGAAAATTTTTAGGCTAAGCCCCTCGGGGGCGTCCCTGATGAGCGTTTAGGAGGATCCATGGGCTCCTGGGGGCGGGGAGGAGGTTTTTAGGGCGTCCCATTAGCAAAAAAGTTAAAATGACACTTTTTTGGCAATTTTTCGTGTGTGTTAGCCCATGGATCGGCCGGGGGGTGCTGGCTCCGGGAAAAGTTTTGGGCCGAGCCCCTCGGGGGCGTCCCTAATAAGCGGTTAAGCGGATCCATGGGCTACTGGGGGCGGGGCAGAGGTTTTTATGGAGTCCCATGAGCGAAAGAGTGAAAACGGCAGTTTTATTGGCGATTTTCCGTGTGTGTTAGCCCATGGATCGGGCGGGGGGTGCTGGCTCCGGGAAAAGTTTTGGGCCAAGACCCTCGGGGGAGTCCTTTACGAGCGGTTGAGCGGATCCATGGGCTCCTGGGGGCGGGTCAGAGGTTTTTAGGGAGTCCCTTGAGCGAAAGAGTGAAAACGGCAGTTTTTTGGCAATTTTTCGTGTGTGTTAGCCCATGGATCGGGCGGGGGGGGCTGGCTCCAGGAAAAGTTTTGGGCCGAGCCCCTCGAGGGAGTCCTTGAAGAGCGGTTTAGCGGATCCATGGGCTCCTGGGGGCGGGGAGGAGGTTTTTAGGGCGTCCCATGAGCGAAAGAGTGAAAACGGCAATTTTTTGGCGATTTTCCGTGTGTGTTAGCCCATGGATCGACAACGGGGTACTGGATCCTGGAAAAGTTTTGGGCCGAGCCCCTCGGGGGCATCCTTCATGAGCGGTTGAGAGTATCCATTGGCTCCTGGGTGTGGGGCAGAGGTTTTTAGGGCGTCCCATGAGTGAAAGAGTGAAAACGACAGTTTTTTGGCGATTTTTCGTGTGTGTTAGCCCTTGGATTGGCCGGGGGGAGCTGGCTCCAGGAAATGTTTTGGACCGAGCACCTCGGGGGCGTCCATGATGAGAGGTTGAGTGGATCCATGGGCTCCTGAGGGCGGGGCGGAGGTTTTTAGGGCGTCCCATGATTGAAAGAGTGAAAACGGCAGTTTTTTGGCAATTTTTCGTGTGTGTTAGCCCATGGATCAGCCGGGGGGTGCTGGCTCTGGGAAAAGTTTTGGCTTGAGCCCCTCAAGGGCGTCCCTGACGAGCGTTTAAGGGGATCCATGGGCTCCTGGGGGCGGGGAGGAGGTTTATAGGGCGTCCCATGAGCGAAAGAGTGAAAACGGCAGTTTTTTGGCGATTTTCTGTGTGTGTTAGCTCATGGATCGGCTGGGGGGGGCTGTCTCCGGGAAAAGTTTTGGGCCAAGACCCTCGGGGGAGTCCTTTACGAGCGGTTGAGCGGATCCATGGGCTCCTGGGGGCGGGTCGGAGGTTTTTAGGGAGTCCCTTGAGCGAAAGAGTGAAAACGGCAGTTTTTTGGCAATTTTTCGTGTGTGTTAGCCCATGGATCGGGCGGGGGGGGGGGGGGGGCTGGCTCCAGGAAAAGTTTTGGGCCGAGCCCCTCGAGGGAGTCCTTGAAGAGCGGTTTAGCGGATCCATGGGCTCCTGGGGGCGGGGAGGAGGTTTTTAGGGCATCCCATGAGCGAAAGAGTGAAAACGGTAATTTTTTGGCGATTTTCCGTGTGTGTTAGCCCATGGATCGACAACGGGGTACTGGATCCTGGAAAAGTTTTGGGCCGAGCCCCTCGGGGGCATCCTTCATGAGCGGTTGAGAGTATCCATCGGCTCCTGGGGGTGGGGCAGAGGTTTTTAGGGCGTCCCATGAGTGAAAGAGTGAAAACGACAGTTTTTTGGCGATTTTTCGTGTGTGTTAGCCCTTGGATCGGCCGGGGGGAGCTGGCTCCAGGAAACGTTTTGGACCGAGCACCTCGGGGGCGTCCCTGATGAGAGGTTGAGTGGATCCATGGGCTCCTGAGGGCGGGGCGGAGGTTTTTAGGGCGTCCCATGATTGAAAGAGTGAAAACGGCAGTTTTTTGGTGATTTTTCGTGTGTGTTAGCCCATGGATCAGCCGGGGGGTGCTGGCTCTGGGAAAAGTTTTGGCTTGAGCCCCTCAAGGGCGTCCCTGACGAGCGTTTAAGGGTATCCATGGGATCCTGGGGGCGGGGAGGAGGTTTATAGGGCGTCCCATGAGCGAAAGAGTGAAAACGGTAGTTTTTTGGCGATTTTCTGTGTGTGTTAGCCCATGGATCGGCTGGGGGGGGCTGTCTCCGGGAAAATTTTTGGGCCGAGCAGCTCGGGGGAGTCCCTGATGAGCGGTTGAGTGGATCCATGGGCTCCTGGGGGCGGGACGAAGGTTTTTAGGGCATCCCATGAGCGAAAGAGTGAAAACGGCAGTTTTTTGGCAATTTTCCGTGTGTGTTAGCCCATGGATCGGTCGGGGGGTGCTGGCTCCGAGAAAAGTTTTGGACCGAGCCCCTCGGGGGCATCCTTGACGAGCGGTTAAGCTGATCTATGGGCTCCTGGGGGCGGGGAGAAGGTTTTTTGGGAGTCCCATTAGCGAAAGAGTGAAAACGGCAGTTTTTTGGTGATTTTCCGTGTGTGTTAGCCCATGGATCGGCCGGGGGGTGCTGGCTCCGAGAAAAGTTTTGGCCCGAACCCCTCGGGGGCGTCCCTGACGAGCGGCTAATCAGATCCATGGGCTCCTGGGGGTAGGGCTAAGGTTTTTAGGGCGTCCCATGAGCGAAAGAGTGAAAACGGCAGTTTTTTGGCGATTTTTCGTGTGTGTTAGCCCATGGATCGGCCGGGGGGTGCTGGATCCGAGAAAATTTTTGGGCTGAGCCCCTCGGGGGGGTCCCTGATGAGCGGTTGAGTGTATCCATGGGCTCCTGGGGGCGGGGCGGAGGTTATTAGGGTGTCCCATGAGCGAGAGAGTGAAAACGGCCGTTTTTTGGCGATTTTCCGTGTGTGTTATCCCATGGATCGGCCGGGGGGTGCTGGCTCCGAGAAAAGTTTTGGCCCGAGCCCCTCGGGGGTGTCCCTGATGAGTTTTTCAGTGGATCCATGGGCTCCTGGGGGCAGGACGGAGGTTTTTAGGGTATCCCATGAGCTAAAGAGTGAAAACGACAATTTTTTGGCAATTTTTCGTGTGTGTTAGCCCATGGATCGGCCAGGGGGTGCTGGATCCGGGAAATGTTTTGGCCCGAGCCCTTCGGGGGCGTCCCCGACGAGTGGTTAAGTGGATCCATGGGCTCCTGGGGGCGGGGCGTAGGTTTTTAGGGCATCTTATGAGCGAAAGAGTGAAAACGACAGTTTTTTGGTGATTTTTCTTGTGTGTTAGTCCATGGATCGGCCGGGGGGTGCTGGCTCCGGGAAAAGTTTTGGACCGAGCCCCTCGGGGGCATCTATGACGGGTGGTTAAGCGGATCCATGGGCTCCTGGGGGCGGGGCAGAGGTTTTTAGGGCATCCCATGAGCGAAAGAGTGAAAACGACAGTTTTTTGGTGATTTTCCATGTGTGTTACCCCATGGATCGGCCGGGGGGTGCTGGCCTCGGGAAAATTTTTGGGCTAAGCCCCTCGGGGGCGTCCCTGATGAGCGTTTAGGAGGATCCATGGGCTCCTGGGGGCGGGGAGGAGGTTTTTAGGGCGTCCCATTAGCAAAAAAGTTAAAATGACACTTTTTTGGCAATTTTTCGTGTGTGTTAGCCCATGGATCGGCCGGGGGGTGCTGGCTCCGGGAAAAGTTTTGGGCCGAGCCCCTCGGGGGCGTCCCTAATAAGCGGTTAAGCGGATCCATGGGCTACTGGGGGCGGGGCAGAGGTTTTTATGGAGTCCCATGAGCGAAAGAGTGAAAACGGCAGTTTTTTGGCAATTTTTCGTGTGTGTTAGCCCATGGATCGGGCGGGGGGGGGCTGGCTCCAGGAAAAGTTTTGGGCCGAACCCTCGAGGGAGTCCTTTACGAGCGGTTGAGCGGATCCATGGGCTCCTGGGGGCGGGTCAGAGGTTTTTAGGGAGTCCCTTGAGCGAAAGAGTGAAAACGGCAGTTTTTTGGCAATTTTTCGTGTGTGTTAGCCCATGGATCGGGCGGGGGGGGGCTGGCTCCAGGAAAAGTTTTGGGCCGAGCCCCTCGAGGGAGTCCTTGAAGAGCGGTTTAGCGGATCCATGGGCTCCTGGGGGCGGGGAGGAGGTTTTTAGGGCGTCCCATGAGCGAAAGAGTGAAAACGGCAATTTTTTGGCGATTTTCCGTGTGTGTTAGCCCATGGATCGACAACGGGGTACTGGATCCTGGAAAAGTTTTGGGCCGAGCCTCTCGGGGGCATCCTTCATGAGCGGTTGAGAGTATCCATTGGCTCCTGGGTGTGGGGCAGAGGTTTTTAGGGCGTCCCATGAGTGAAAGAGTGAAAACGACAGTTTTTTGGCGATTTTTCGTGTGTGTTAGCCCTTGGATCGGCCGGGGGGAGCTGGCTCCAGGAAACGTTTTGGACCGAGCACCTCGGGGGCGTCCATGATGAGAGGCTGAGTGGATCCATGGGCTCCTGAGGGCGGGGCGGAGGTTTTTAGGGCGTCCCATGATTGAAAGAGTGAAAACGGCAGTTTTTTGGCAATTTTTCGTGTGTGTTAGCCCATGGATCAGCCGGGGGGTGCTGGCTCTGGGAAAAGTTTTGGCTAGAGCCCCCCAAGGGCGTCCCTGACGAGCGTTTAAGGGGATCCATGGGCTCCTGGGGGCGGGGAGGAGGTTTATAGGGCGTCCCATGAGCGAAAGAGTGAAAACGACAGTTTTTTGGCGATTTTCTGTGTGTGTTAGCTCATGGATCGGCTGGGGGGGGATGTCTCCGGGAAAAGTTTTGGGCCAAGACCCTCGGGGGAGTCCTTTACGAGCGGTTGAGCGGATCCATGGGGTCCTGGGGGCGGGTCGGAGGTTTTTAGGGAGTCCCTTGAGCGAAAGAGTGAAAACGACAGTTTTTTGGCAATTTTTCGTGTGTGTTAGCCCATGGATCGGGCGGGGGGGGGGGGGGGCTGGCTCCAGGAAAAGTTTTGGGCTGAGCCCCTCGAGGGAGTCCTTGAAGAGCGGTTTAGCGGATCCATGGGCTCCTGGGGGCGGGGAGGAGGTTTTTAGGGCGTCCCATGAGCGAAAGAGTGAAAACGGTAATTTTTTGGCGATTTTCCGTATGTGTTAGCCCATGGATCGACAACGGGGTACTGGATCCTGGAAAAGTTTTGGGCCGAGCCCCTCGGGGGCATCCTTCATGAGCGGTTGAGAGTATCCATTGGCTCCTGGGGGTGGGGCAGAGGTTTTTAGGGCGTCCCATGAGTGAAAGAGTGAAAACGACAGTTTTTTGGCGATTTTTCGTGTGTGTTAGCCCTTGGATCGGCCGGGGGGAGCTGGCTCCAGGAAACGTTTTGGACCGAGCACCTCGGGGGCGTCCCTGATGAGAGGTTGAGTGGATCCATGGGCTCCTGAGGGCGGGGCGGAGGTTTTTAGGGCGTCCCATGATTGAAAGAGTGAAAACGGCAGTTTTTTGGTGATTTTTCGTGTGTGTTAGCCCATGGATAAGCCGGGGGGTGCTGGCTCTGGGAAAAGTTTTGGCTTGAGCCCCTCAAGGGCGTCCCTGACGAGCGTTTAAGGGGATCCATGGGCTCCTGGGGGCGGGGAGGAGGTTTATAGGGCGTCCCATGAGCGAAAGAGTGAAAACGACAGTTTTTTGGCGATTTTCTGTGTGTGTTAGCCCATGGATCGGCTAGGGGGGGCTGTCTCCGGGAAAATTTTTGGGCCGAGCAGCTCGGGGGAGTCCCTGATGAGCGGTTGAGTGGATCCATGGGCTCCTGGGGGCGGGACGGAGGTTTTTAGGGCATCCCATGAGCGAAAGAGTGAAAACGGCAGTTTTTTGGCAATTTTCCGTGTGTGTTAGCCCATGGATCGGTCGGGGGGTGCTGGCTCCGAGAAAAGTTTTGGACTGAGCCCCTCGGGGGCATCCTTGACGAGCGGTTAAGCTGATCTATGGGCTCCTGGGGGCGGGGAGAAGGTTTTTTGGGAGTCCCATTAGCGAAAGAGTGAAAACGGCAGTTTTAATGGTGATTTTCCGTGTGTGTTAGCCCATGGATCGGCCGGGGGGTGCTGGCTCCGGGAAAAGTTTTGGCCCGAACCCCTCGGGGGCATCCCTGATGAGCGGCTAATCAGATCCATGGGCTCCTGGGGGTAGGGCGGAGGTTTTTAGGGCGTCCCATGAGCGAAAGAGTGAAAACGGCAGTTCTTTGGCGATTTTTCGTGTGTGTTAGCCCATGGATCGGCCGGGGGGTGCTGGATCCGAGAAAATTTTTGGGCCGAGCCCCTCGGGGGAGTCCCTGATGAGCGGTTGAGTGTATCCATGGGCTCCTGGGGGCGGGGCGAAGGTTATTAGGGCGTCCCATGAGCGAGAGAGTGAAAACGGCCGTTTTTTGGCGATTTTCCGTGTGTGTTATCCCATGGATCGGCCGGGGGGTGCTGGCTCCGAGAAAGGTTTTGGCCCGAGCCCCTCGGGGGTGTCCCTGATGAGTTTTTCAGTGGATCCATGGGCTCCTGGGGCGGGACAGAGGTTTTTAGGGCATCCCATGAGCTAAAGAGTGAAAACGACAATTTTTTGGCAATTTTTCGTGTGTGTTAGCCCATGGATCGGCCAGGGGGTGCTGGATCCGGGAAATGTTTTGGCCCGAGCCCTTCGGGGGCGTCCCCGACGAGTGGTTAAGTGGATCCATGGGCTCCTGGGGGCGGGGCGTAGGTTTTTAGGGCATCTCATGAGCGAAAGAGTGAAAACGACAGTTTTTTGGTGATTTTTCTTGTGTGTTAGTCCATGGATCGGCCGGGGGGTGCTGGCTCCGGGAAAAGTTTTGAACCGAGCCCCTCGGGGGCGTCTATGACGGGTGGTTAAGCGGATCCATGGGCTCCTGGGGGCGGGGCGGAGGTTTTTAGGGCATCCCATGAGCGAAAGAGTGAAAACGACAGTTTTTTGGTGATTTTCCGTGTGTGTTAGCCCATGGATCGGACGGGGGGTGCTGGCTCCGAGAAAATTTTTGGGCTAAGCCCCTCGGGGGCGTCCCTGATGAGCGTTTAGGAGGATCCATGGGTTCCTGGGGGCGGGGAGGAGGTTTTTAGGGCGTCCCATTAGCAAAAAAGTTAAAATGACACTTTCTTGGCGATTTTTCGTGTGTGTTAGCCCATGGATCGGCCGGGGGGTGCTGGCTCCGGGAAAAGTTTTGGACTGAGCCCCTAGGGGGCGTCCCTAATGAGCGGTTAAGCGGATCCATGGGCTCCTGGGGGCGGGGCATAGGTTTTTATGGAGTCCCATGAGCGAAAGAGTGAAAACGGCAGTTTTATTGGCGATTTTCTGTGTGTGTTAGCCCATGGATCGGGCGGGGGGTGCTGGCTCCGGGAAAAGTTTTGGGCCGAGACCCTCGGGGGAGTCCTTTACGAGCGGTTGAGTGGATCCATGGGCTCCTGGGGGCGGGTCAGAGGTTTTTAGGGAGTCCCTTGAGCGAAAGAGTGAAAACGGCAGTTTTTTGGCAATTTTCCGTGTGTGTTAGCCCATGGATCGGGCGGGGGGAGCTGGCTCCAGGAAAAGTTTTGGGCCGAGCCCCTCGAGGGAGTCCTTGACGAGCGGTTTAGCGGATCCATGGGCTCCTGGGGGCGGGGAGGAGGTTTTTAGGGCGTCCCATGAGCGAAAGAGTGAAAACGGCAATTTTTTGGCGATTTTCCGTGTGTGTTAGCCCATGGATCGACAACGGGGTGCTGGATCCTGGAAAAGTTTTGGGCCGAGCCCCTCGGGGGCATCCTTCATGAGTGGTTGAGAGTATCCATTGGCTCCTGGGGGTGGGGCAGAGGTTTTTAGGGCGTCCCATGAGTGAAAGAGTGAAAACGACAGTTTTTTGGCGATTTTTCGTGTGTGTTAGCCCTTGGATCGGCCGGGGGGAGCTGGCTCCAGGAAACGTTTTGGCCCTAGCACCTCGGGGGCATCCCTGATGAGAGGTTGAGTGGATCCATGGGCTCCTGAGGGCGGGGCGGAGGTTTTTAGGGCGTCCCATGATTGAAAGAGTGAAAACGGCAGTTTTTTGGCGATTTTTCGTGTGTGTTAGCCCATGGATCAGCCGGGGGGTGCTGGCTCTGGGAAAAGTTTTGGCTTGAGCCCCTCAAGGGCGTCCCTGATGAGCGTTTAAGGGGATCCATGGGCTCCTGGGGGTGGGGAGGAGGTTTATAGGGCGTCCCATGAGCGAAAGAGTGAAAACGGCAGTTTTTTGGCGATTTTCTGTGTGTGTTAGCCCATGGATCGGCTGGGGAGGGGCTGTCTTCGGGAAAATTTTTGGGCCGAGCAGCTCAGGGGAGTCCCTGATGAGCGGTTGAGTGGATCCATGGGCTCCTGGGGGCGGGGCGGAGGTTTTTAGGGCATCCCATGAGCGAAAGAGTGAAAACGGCAGTTTTTTGGCAATTTTTCGTGTGTGTTAGCCCATGGATCGGCCGGGGGGTGCTGGCTTCGAGAAAAGTTTTGTACCGAGCCCCTCGGGGGCATCCTTGACGAGCGGTTAAGCTGATCTATGGGCTCCTGGTGGCGGGGAGAAGGTTTTTTGGGAGTCCCATTAGCGAAAGAGTGAAAACGGCAGTTTTTTGGTGATTTTCCGTGTGTGTTAGCCCATGGATCGGCCGGGGGTGCTGGCTCTGGGAAATGTTTTGGCCCGAACCCCTCGGGGGCATCCCTGACGAGCGGCTAATCAGATCCATGGGCTCCTGGGGGTAGGGCGGAGGTTTTTAGGGCGTCCCATGAGCGAAAGAGTGAAAACGGCAGTTTTTTGGAGATTTTTCGTGTGTGTTAGCCCATGGATCGGCCGGGGGGTGCTGGATACGGGAAAAGTTTTTGCCCGAACCCCTCGAGGGCGTCTCGGACGAGCGTTTAAGCGGATCCATGGGCTCCTGGGGGTGGGGCATAGGTTTTTAGGGCATCCAATGAGCGAAAGAGTTAAAACGGCAGTTTTTGGGTGATTTTTCGTGTGTGTTAGTCCATGGATCGGCCGGGGGGTGCTGGCTCAGGGAAAAGTTTTGGACCGAGACCCTCTGGGGCGTCTGTGACGAGTGGTTTAGCGGATCCATGGTCTCCTGGGGGTAGGGCGGAGGTTTTTAGGGCGTCCCATGAGCGCAAGAGTAAAAACGACAGTTTTTTGGCGATTTTTCGTGTGTGTTAGCCCATGGATCGGCCGGGGGGTGCTGGCTCCTGGAAAAGTTTTGGCCCGAGCCCCTCAGAGGCGTCCCTGACGAGCAGTTGAGCGGATCCATGGGCTCCTTGGGGTGGGGCGGAGATTTTTAGGGCATCCCATGAGCGAAAGAGTGAAAACGGCAGTTTTTGATGATTTTCCGTGTGTGTTAGCCCATGGATCGGCCGGGGGGTGCTAGCTCCGGGAAAAGTTTTGGGCCGAGCCCCTCGGGGGCGTCCCTAACGAACGGTTGAGAAGATCCATGGGCTCCTGGGGGTGGGGCGGAGGTTTTTAGGGCGTCCCATGAGCGAAAGAGTGAAAATGGCAGTTTTTTGGCGATTTTTCGTGTGTGTTAGCCCATGGATCGGCCGGGGGTGCTGGCTCCGAGAAAATTTTTGGGCCGAGCCCCTCGGGGGGGTCCCTGATGAGCGTTTGAGTGTATCCATGGGCTCCTGGTGGCGGGGCGGAGGTTTTTAGGGCGTCCCATGAGCGAGAGAGTGAAAACGGCAGTTTTTTGGCGATTTTTCGTGTGTGTTAGCCCATGGATCGGCCGGGGGGTGCTGGCTCTGGGAAAAGTTTTGGGCCGAACCCCTCAATGGCATCCCTGACAAGCGGTTGAGTGGATCCATGGGCTCCTAGGGGCAGGGGGGAAGTTTTTAGGGCATCCCATGAGCGAAAGAGTGAAAACGGTAATTTTTTGGTGATTTTCCGTGTGTGTTATCCCATGGATCGACCGGGGGGTGCTGGCTCTGAGAAAATTTTTGGCCCGAGCCCCTCGGGGGTGTCCCTGATGAGTTTTTCAGTGGATCCATGGGCTCCTGGGGGCGGGACGGAGGTTTTTAGGGCATCCCATGAGCTAAAGAGTAAAAACGGCAGTTTTTTGGCGATTTTTTGGGTGTGTTAGCCCATGGATCGGCCGGGGGGTGCTGCCTCCGGGAAAAGTTTTGGTCGGAGCCCCTCGAGGGAGTCCCTGACGAGCAGTTGAGCGGATCCATGGGCTCCTTGGGGTGGGACGGAGATTTTTAGGGCATCCCATGAGCGAAAGAGTGAAAACGGCAGTTTTTGACGATTTTCCGTGTGTGTTAGCCCATGGATCGGCCGGGGGGTGCTAGCTCCGGGAAAAGTTTTGGGCCGAGCCCCTCGGGGGCGTCCCTAACGAACGGTTGAGAAGATCCATGGGCTCCTGGGGGTGGGGCGGAGGTTTTTAGGGCGTCCCATGAGCGAAAGAGTGAAAATGGCAGTTTTTTGGCGATTTTTCGTGTGTGTTAGCCCATGGATCGGCCGGGGGGTGCTGGCTCCGAGAAAATTTTTGGGCCGAGCAGCTCGGGGGAGTCTCTGATGAGCGGTTGAGTGGATCCATGGGCTCCTGGGGTCGGGACGGAGGTTTTTAGGGCGTCCCATGAGCGAAAGAGTGAAAACGGCATTTTTTTGGTGATTTTTCGTGTGTGTTAGCCCATGGATCGGCCGGGGGGTGCTGGCTCCGGGAAAATTTTTGGGCTAAGCCCCTCGGGGGCGTCCCTGATGAGCGTTTAAGAGGGTCCATGGGCTCCTGGGGGCGGGGAGCAGGTTTTTAGGGAGTCCCATGAGCGAAAGAGTGAAAACGGCAGTTTTTTGGCGATTTTCCGTGTGTGTTAGCCCATGGATCGGGCGGGGGGTGCTTGCTCCGGGAAAAGTTTTGGGCCGAGCCCCTCGGGGGAGTCCTTGACGAGCGGTTGAGCGGATCCATGGGCTCCTGGGGGCGGGGAGGAGGTTTTTAGGGCGTCCCATGAGCGAAAGAGTGAAAACGGCAGTTTTTTGGCGATTTTTCATGTGTGTTCGCCCATGGATCGACAACAAGGTGCTGGTTCCTGGAAAAGTTTTTGGCCGAGCCCCTCAGGGGCATCCCTGATGAGCGGTTGAGCGGATCCATGGGCTCCTGGGGGCGGGACGGAGGTTTTTAGGGCGTCCCATGATTGAAAGAGTGAAAACGGCAGTTTTTTGGCGATTTTTCGTGTGTGTTAGCCCATGGATCGGCCGGGGGGTGCTGGCTCCGGGAAAATTTTTGGGCTAAGCACCTCAGGGGCGTCCCTGATGAGCGTTTAAGAGGATCCATGGGCTCCTGGGGGCGGGTAGGAGGTTTTTAAGGCGTCCCATGATCAAAAGAGTGAAAACGGCAGTTTTTTGGCAATTTTCCGTGTGTGTTAGCCCATGGATCGGGCGGGGGGTGCTGGCCCTGGGAAAAGTTTTGGACCGAGCCCCTCGAGGGAGTCCTTGACGAGCGGTTGAGTGGATCCATGGTCTCCTGGGGGCGTGGCAGAGGTTTTTAGGGAGTCCCATGAGCGAAAGAGTGAAAACGGCAGTTTTTTGGTGATTTTCCGTGTGTGTTAGCCCATGGATCGGGCGGGGAGTGCTGGCTCCGAGAAAAGTTTTAGGCCGAGCCCCTCGAGGGAGTCCTTGACGGGCGGTTGAGCGGATCCATGGGCTCCTGGGGGCGGGGAGGAGGTTTTTGGGGCGTCCCATGCGCGAAAGAGTGAAAACGGCAGTTTTTTGGCGATTTTCCGTGTGTGTTAGCCCATGGATCGACAAAGGGGTGCTGGCTCCTAGAAAAGTTTTGGGCCGAGCCCCTCGGTGGCATCCCTGATGAGCGGTTGAGAGGATCCATTGGCTCCTGGGGGTGGGGCAGAGGTTTTTAGGGCGTCCCATTAGAAAAAAAGTGAAAACGATAGTTTTTTGGCGATTTTTCGTGTGTGTTAGACCATGGATCGGCCGGGGGGTGCTGGCTCCGGGAATAGTTTTGGGCCGAGCCCCTCGGGGGAATCCCTGACAAGCGGTTAAGCGGATCCATGGGCTCCTGGGGGCGGGGCGGAGGTTTGTAGGGCGTCCCATGAGCGAAAGAGTGAAAACGGCAGTTTTTTGGCGATTTTCCGTGTGTGTTAGCCCATGGATCGGCCGGGGGGTGCTTGTTCAGGGAAAATTTTTGGCTAAGCCCCTCGGGGGCGTCCCTGATGAGCGTTTAAGAGGATCCATGGGCTCCTGGGGGCGGGGAGGAGGTTT
Source organism: Capsicum rhomboideum (assembly GCA_031232105.1). NCBI lineage: Eukaryota > Viridiplantae > Streptophyta > Magnoliopsida > Solanales > Solanaceae > Capsicum > Capsicum rhomboideum. Next base: position 144,003,545 of record CP124713.1, read on the forward strand.
TTAGGGCGTCCCATTAGCAAAAAAGTCAAAACGACAGTTTCTTGGCGATTTTTCATGTGTGTTAGCCCATGGATCGGCCGGGGGGTGCTGGCTCCGGGAAAAGTTTTGGGCCGAGCCCCTCGGGGGCGTCCCTAAGGAGTGGTTAAGCGGATCCATGGGCTCCTGGGGGCGGGGCAGAGGTTTTTAGGGAGTCCCATGAGCGAAAGAGTGAAAACGGTAGTTTTTTGGCGATTTTTCGTGTGTGTTAGCCCATGGATCGGGCGGGGGGTGCTGGCTCCAGGAAAAGTTTTGGGCCGAGCCCCTCGGGGGAGTCCTTGACGAGCGGTTTAGCGGATCCATGGGCTCCTGGTGGCGGGGAGGAGGTTTTTAGGGCGTCCCATGAGCGAAAGAGTGAAAACGGCAATTTTTTGGCGATTTTCCGTGTGTGTTAGCCCATGGATCGACAACGGGGTGCTGGCTCCTGGAAAAGTTTTGGCTCGAACCCCTCGAGGGTATCCCTGATGAGCGTTTAAGCGGATCCCTTGGCTCCTGGGGGCGGGGAGGAGGTTTTTAGGGCGTCCCATGAGTGAAAGAGTGAAAACGACAGTTTTTTGGCGATTTTTCGTGTGTGTGAGCCAATGGATCAGCCGGGGGGAGCTGGCTCCAGTAAAAGTTTTGGCCCAAGCACCTCAGTGGTGTCCATGATGAGCGGTTGAGCGGATCCTTGGGCTCCTGGGGGCGGGGCGGAGGTTTTTAGGGCGTCCCATGATTGAAGGAGTGAAAACGGCAGTTTTTTGGCGATTTTTCGTGTGTGTTAGCCCATGGATCAGCCGAGGGGTGCTGGCTCTGGGAAAATTTTTGGATCGATCCCCTCGAGGGCGTCCCTGAAGAGCGTTTAAGCAGATCCCTTGGCTCCTGGGGGCGGGGAGGAGGTTTTTAGGGCGTCCCATGAGCGAAAGAGTGAAAACGACAGTTTTTTGGTGATTTTTCGTGTGTTTTAGCCCATGGATCAGCCGAGGGGTGCTGGCTCTGGGAAAATTTTTGGATCGATCCCCTCGAGGGCGTCCCTGACGAGCGTTTAAGCAGATCCCTTGGCTCCTGGGGGCGGGGAGGAGGTTTTTAGGGCGTCCCATGAGCGAAAGAGTGAAAACGATAGTTTTTTGGCCCGGGAAAAGTTTTGGCCCGAGCCCCTCGGTGCCGTCCCTGACAAGCGTTTGAGCGAATCCATGGGCTCCTGGGGGAGGGTAGGAGGTTTTTTGGGAGTCCCATGAGCGAAAGAGTGAAAACGGCAGTGTTTTGGTGATTTTCCATGTGTGTTAGCCCATGGATCGGCCGAGGGGTGCTGGCTCCGGGAAAAGTTTTGGGCCGAGCCCCTCGTAGGCGTCCCCGACGAGAGGTTGAGCGGATCCATGGGCTCCTGGGGGCGGGGAGGAGGTTTTTAGGGGCGTCCCATGAGCGAAAGAGTGAAAACGACAGTTTTTTGGCGATTTTCCGTGTGTGTTATTCCATGGATAGGCCGGGGGGTGCTGGCTCCGATAAAAGTTTTGGGCCAAGCCTCTCGGGGGCATCCCTGACGAGCGGTTAAGCGGATCTATGGGCTCCTGGGGGCGGGGAGGAGGTTTTTAGGGAGTCCCATGAGCGAAAGAGTGAAAACGGCAGTTTATTAGCGATTTTTCGTGTGTGTTAGCCCATGGATCGGCCGGGGGGTGCTGGCTCCGGGAAAAGTTTTGGCCCGAGCCCTTCGGTGGCGTCCCTGACAAGCGTTTAAGCAGATCCATGGGCTCCTGGGGGCGTGTAGGAGGTTTTTTGGGAGTCCCATGAGCGAAAGAGTGAAAACGACAGTGTTTTGGTGATTTTCCGTGTGTGTTAGCCCATGGATCGTCCGAGGGGTGCTGGCTTCGGGAAAGGTTTTGGGCCGAGCCCCTCGGAGGCGTCCCTGAAGAGCGGTTGAGCGGATCCATGGGCTCTTGGGGGCGGGGAGGAGGTTTTTAGGGCATCCCATGAGCAAAAAAGTGAAAACGGTAGTTTTTTTGCGATTTTTAGTGTGTGTTAGCCCATGGATCGGCCAGGGGGTGCTGACTCCGATAAAAGTTTTGGGTCGAACCCCTCGGGGGCATCCCTGACGAGTGGTTAAGTGGATCTATGGGCTCCTGGGGGCGGGGAGGAAGTTTTTAGGGAGTCCCATGAGCGAAAGAGTGAAAATGGCAGTTTATTGGCGATTTTCCGTGTGTGTTAGCCCATGGATCGGCCGGGGGGTGCTGGCTCCGAGAAAGGGTTTTGCCTGAGCCCCTCAGTGGCATCTATGACGAGCATTTGAGCGTATACATGGGCTCCTAGGGGCGGGGCGGAGGTTTTTAGGGCGTCCCATGAGCTAAAGAGTGAAAACGGCAGTGTTTTGGCGATTTTCCGTGTGTGTTAGCCCATGGATCGGTCGGGAGGTGCTGGCTCGGGGAAAAGTTTTGGCCCGAACCCCTCGGGGGCATCCTTGACGAGCAGTTAAGTGGATCCATGGGCTCCTGGGGGCGGGACGGAGGTTTTTAGGGCGTCCCATGAGCGAAAGAGAGAAAACGGCAGTTTTTTGGCAATTTTCCATGTATGTTATCCCATGGATCGGCCGGGGGGTGCTGGCTCTGGGAAAAGTTTTGGCCCGACCCTCTCGGGGGCGTCCCTGATGAGCGTTTGAGTGGATCCATTTGCTCTTGGGTGCGGGGCGGAGGTTTTTAGGGCGTCCCATGAGCAAAAAAGTGAAAACGATAGTTTTTTTGTGATTTTTCGTGTGTGTTAGCCCATGGATCGGCCGGGGGGTGCTGGCTCCGATAAAAGTTTTGGGCCGAGCCCCTCGGGGGCATCCCTGACGAGCGGTTAAGCGGATCTATGGGATCCTGGGGGCGGGACGGAGGTTTTTAGGGCGTTCCATGAGCGAAAGAGTGAAAACGGCAGTTTTTTTGTGATTTTCCGTGTGTGTTAGCCCATGGATCGGCCGGGGGGTGCTGGCTCCGGGAATATTTTTGGGCTAAGCCCCTCGGTGGCGTCCCTGATGAGTGGTTAAGAGGATCCATGGGCTCCTGGGGGCGGGGAGGAGGTTTTTAGGGCGTCCCATGAGCAAAAAAGTGAAAAAGACAGTTTTTTGGCGATTTTTCGTGTGTGTTAGCCCATGGATCGGCCGGGGGGTGTTGGATCCGGGAAAAGTTTTGGGACGAGCCCCTCGAGGGCATCACTGACGAGCGGTTAAGTGGATCCATGGGCTCCTGGGGGCGGGGCGGAGGTTTTTAGGGCATCTCATGAGCGAAAGAGTGAAAGTGGCAGTTTTTTGGCAATTTTTCGTGTGTGTTAGCCCATGGATCGGCCGGGGGATGCTGGCTCTGGGAAAGGTTTTGGACAGAGCCCCTCGGGGGCGTCCCTAACGAGCAGTTAAGTAGATCCATTGGCTCCTGGGGGCAGGACGGAGGTTTTTAGGGCATCCCATGAGCGAAAGAGTGAAAACGGCAGTTTTTTGGCAATTTTTCGTGTGTGTTAGCCCATGGATCGGCCAGGGGGTGCTGGCTCCAGGAAAATTTTTGGGCTGAGCCCCTCGAGGGCGTCCCTGACGAGCGGTTTAGAGGATCCATGGGCTCCTGGGGGCGTGGCGTAGGTTTTTAGGGCGTCCCATGAGCGAAAGAGTGAAAACGGTAGTTTTTTGGCGATTTTCCGTGTGTGCTAGCCCATGGATCGGCCGGGGGGTGCTGGATCTGGGAAAAGTTTTGGGTTGAGCCCCTCGGGGACGTTTCTGATGAGCGGCTGAGCAGATCCATGGGCTCCTGGGGGTAGGTCAAAGGTTTTTAGGGCGTCCCATGAGCGAAAGAGTGAAAACGGCAGTTTTTTGGCAATTTTTCGTGTGTGTTAGCCCATGGATCGGCCGGGGGGTGCTGGCTCCGGGAAATATTTTGGGCTGAGCCCCTCTGGGGCGTCCATGACGAGTGATTGAGTGTATCCATGGGCTCCGGGGGGCGGGGAGGAGGTTTTTAGGGCATCCCATGAGCGAAAGAGTGAAAACGGCTATTTTTTGGCAATTTCCCGTGTGTGTTGGCCCATGGATCGGCCGGGGGGTGCTGGCTCCGAGAAAAGTTTTAGACCGAACCCCTTGGGGGCGTCCCTAACAAGCGGTTAAGCGTATCCATGGGCTTCTGGGGGCGGGGCAGAGGTTTTTAGGGCATCCCATGAGCAAAATAGTGAAAACGATAGTTTTTCGGCGATTTTTCGTGTGTGTTAGCCCATGGATCGGCCGGGGGGTGCTGGCTCCGGGGCAAGTTTTTGCCTGAACCCCTCGGGGGCGTCCCTAACAAGCGGTTAAGCGAATCCATAGGCTCCTGGGGGCGGGGATGAGGTTTTTAGGGCATCCCATGAGCGAAAGAGTGAAAACGATAGTTTTTTGACAATTTTCCGTGTGTGTTATCCCATGGATCGGCCGGGGGGTGCTGGCTCCGGGAAAAGTTTTGGAACGAGCCCCTCGGGGGCATCCATGACGAGCGGTTAAGCAGATCCATGGGCTCTTGGGGGCTGGGCGGATTTTTTAGGGCGTCCCATGAGCGAAAGAGTGAAAACGACAGTTTTTTGGCGATTTTTCATATGTGTTAGCCCATGGATCGGCCGGGGGGTGCTGGCTCCGGGAAAAGTTTTGGACTGAGCCCCTCGGGGGCATCCCTAACAATCGTTTAAGCGGATCCATGGGCTCCTGGGGGCGGGGCGGAGGTTTTTAGGGCATCCCATGAGCGAAAGAGTGAAAACGGCTGTTTTTTGGCGATTTCCCGTGTGTGTTGGCCCATGGATCGGCCGGGGGGTGCTGGCTCCAGGAAAAGTTTTGGCCCAAACCCCTAGGGGGAATCCCTGACGAGTGGTTAAGAGGATCCATGGGCTCCTGGGGGCGGGGGGGAGGTTTTTAGGGCATCCCATGAGCGAAAGAGTGAAAACGACAGTTTTTTTGGTGATTTTCTGTGTGTGTTATCCCATGGATCGGCCGGGGGGTGCTGGCTCCGGGAAAACTTTTGGAACGAACCCCTCGGGGGCGTCCCTGACTAGCGTTTAAGCGGATCCATGGGCTGCTGGGGGCGGGGCGGAGGTTTTTAGGGCATCCCATGAGCGAAAGAGTGAAAACGGCTATTTTTTGGCGATTTCCCGTGTGTGTTGGCCCATGGATCGGCCGGGGGGTGCTGGATCTGAGAAAAGTTTTGGCCCGAGCTCCTCGGGGGTGTCTCTGATGAGTGGTTCAGCGGATCCATGGGCTCCTGGGGGCGGGGAGGAGGTTTTTAGGGCGTCCCATGAGCGAAAGAGTGAAAACGACAGTTTTTTGGCGATTTTTTGTGTGTGTTAGCCCGTGGATCGACCGGGGGGTGCTGGCTCTGAGAAAAGTTTTGGGCCGAGCCCCTCGGGGGCATCCCTGACGAGCGTTTAAGCGGATCCATGGGCTCCTGGGGGCGGGGAGGAGGTTTTTAGGGCATCCCATGAGCGAAAGAGTGAAAATGGCAGTTTTTTTGCTATTTTCCGTGTGTGTTAGCCCATGGTTCGGCCGGGGGGTGCTGGCTCCGAGAAAAGTTTTGGCCCAAGCCCCTCGAGGGCATCCCTTACGAGTGGTTGAGCGGATCCATGGGCTCCTGGGGGCGGGTAGGTGGTTTTTAGGGCGTCCCATGAGCGATAGAATGAAAACGGCTGTTTTTTGGCGATTTCCCGTGTGTGTTGGCCCATGGATCGGCCGGGGGGTGCTGGCTCCGGGAAAAGTTTTAGGCTGAGACCCTCGGGGGCGTCCCTGACGAGAGGTTAAGTAGATCCATGGGCTCCTAGGGGCGGGGCGGAGGTTTTTAGGGCGTCCCATGAGCGAAAGAGTGAAAACGGCAGTTTTTTGGCAATTTTCCGTGTGTGTTAGCCCATGGATCGACCGGGGGGTGCTAGCTCTGAGAAAAGTTTTGGGCCGAGCCCCTCGGGGGCTTCCCTAACGAGCGGTTAAGCGGAACCATGTGCTTCTGGAGGCGGGGAGGAGGTTTTTAGGGCGTCCCATGAGCGAAAAAGTGCAAACGGCAGTTTTTTGGTGATTTTCCGTGTGTGTTATCCCATGGATCGGCCGGGGGGTGCTGGCTCTGGGAAAAGTTTAGGGACGAGCCCCTCGGGGGCATCCCTGACGAGCGGTTAAGCAGATCCATGGGCTCTTGGGGGCGGGGCGGAGGTTTTTAGGGCGTCCCATGAGCGAAAGAGTGAAAACGATAGTTTTTTGGCGATTTTTCATGTGTGTTAGCCCATGGATCGGCCGGGGGGTGCTGGCTCCGGGAAAAGATTTGGGTTGAGCCCCTCTGGGGTATCCCTAATGATCGGTTGAGTGTATCCATGGGCTCCTAGGAAGGGGGGGAGGTGTTTAGGGCATCCCATGAGCGAAAGAAGAAAACGGCAGTTTTTTGGCGATTTTCCATGTGTGTTGGCCCATGGATCGGCCGGGGGGTGCTGGCTCCGAGAAAAGTTTTGGCCCGAGCCCCTCGGGGGCGTCCCTGACGAGTGTTTAAGCGGATCCATGGGCTCCTGGGCGCGGGGAGGAGGTTTTTAGGGCGTCCCATGAGCGAAAGAGTGAAAATGGCTATTTTTTGGCGATTTCCCGTGTGTGTTGGCCCATGGATCGGCCGGGGGGTGCTGGCTCCGGGTAAAGTTTTGGCCCGAACCCCTGGGTTCCTGGGGGCGGGGCAGAGGTTTTTAGGGCATCCCATGAGCAAAATAGTGAAAACGACAGTTTTTTGGTGATTTTTCGTGTGTGTTAGCCCATGGATCGGCCGGGGGGTGCTGACTTCGGGAAAAGTTTTGGCCCGAGCCCTTCGGTGGCATCCCTGACAAGCGTTTGAGCAGATCCATGGGCTCCTAGAGAGGGGGGGCGGTTTTTAGGGCATCCCATGAGCGAAAGAGTGAAAACGGCAGTTTTTTGGCGATTTTCCGTGTGTGTTAGCCCATGGATCGGCCGGGGGGTGCTGGCTCCGGGAAAAGTTTTGGGACGAACCCCTCTGGGGCGTCCCTGACGAGTGATTGAGTGGATCCATGGGCTTCTGGGGGCGGGGGGTGGGTGGGGAGGTTTTTAGGGCGTTCCATGAGCGAAAGAGTGAAAACGGCAGTTTTTTGGCAATTATCAGTATATGTTAGCCCATGGATCTGCCGGGGGGTGCTGGCTCTGAGAAAAGTTTTGGGTTGAGCCCCTCTGGGGAATCCCTGACGAGCAGTTGAGTGGATCCATGGGATCCTGGGGGCGGGGAGGAGGTTTTTAGGGCGTCCCATGAGTGAAAGAGTGAAAATGGCTATTTTTTGGCGATTTCTCGTGTGTGTTGGCCCATGGATCGGCCGGGGGGTGCTGGCTCCGGGAAAAGTTTTAGCCCGAACCCCTCGGGGGCGTCCCTGACGAGCGGTTAAGCGTATCCATGGGCTCCTGGGGGTGGGGCAGAGGTTTTTAGGGCATCCCATGAGCAAAATAGTGAAAACGACAGTTTTTTGGCGATTTTTCGTGTGTGTTAGCCCATGGATCGGCCGGGGGGTGTTGGCTCCGGGAAAAGTTTTGGCCCGAGCCCCTCGGGGGCATCCCTGACGAGCGTTTAAGCAGATCCATGGGATCTTGGGGGTGGGGCGGAGGTTTTTAGGGCGTCCCATGAGTGAAAGAGTGAAAACGACAGTTTTTTGGCGATTTTTCATGTGTGTTAGGCCATGGATCGGCCGGGGGGTGCTGGCTCCGGGAAAAGTTTTGGACTGAGCCCCTCGGGGTAGTCCCTAACGAGCGGTTAAGCGGATCCATGGGCTCCTGGGGGCGGGGCGGAGGTTTTTAGGGCATCCCATGAGCGAAAGATTGAAAATGGCAGTTTTTTGGCGATTTTCCGTGTGTGTTAGCCCATGGATCAGCCGGGGGGAGCTGGCACAAAAAAAGGTTTTGGCCCAAGACCCTGGGGGCATCCATAACGAGCGTTTAAGTGGATCCATGGGCTCCTGGGGGTAGGGCGGAGGTTTTTAGGGCGTCCCATGAGCGAAAGAGCGAAAACGGCAGTTTTTTGGCGATTTTCGGTGTGTGTTAGCCCATGGATCGGCCGGGGGGTGCTGTCTCTGAGAAAAGTTTTGGGACGAGACCCTCGAGGGCATCCCTAACAAGCGGTTTAGTGGATCCATGGGCTCCTGGGGGAGGCGCGGAGGTTTTTAGGGCGTCCCATGAGCGAAAGAGTGAAAACGGCAGTTTTTTGGCGATTTTTCGTGTGTGTTAGCCCATGGATCGGCCAAGGGGTGCTGGCTCCGAGAAAAGTTTTAGGCCGAGCCCCTCGGGGACGTCTCTGACAAGTGGTTGAGCAGATCCATGGGCTCCTGCGGGTGGGGAGGAGGTTTTTAAGGCATCCCATAAGCGAAAGTGTGAAAATGACAGTTTTTTGGCGATTTTCCATGTGTGTTAGCCCATGGATCGGCCGGGGGGTGCTGGCTCCGGGAAAATTTTTGGGCCGAACCCCTTGTGGGTGTCCCTAACGAGCGGTTAAGCGGATCCATGGGCTCCTGGCGGTGGGGCGGAGGTTTTTAGGGCATCCCATGAGCGAAAGAGTGAAAACGATAGTTTTTTGGCAATTTTCCGTGTGTGTTAGCCCATGGATCGGCCGGGGGGTGCTGGCTTCGGGAAAAGTTTTGGGCCGAGCCCTTCGGTGGCGTCCCTGACAAGCGTTTGAGCAGATCCATGGGCTACTAGAGAGGGGGGGCGGTTTTTAGGGCATCCCATGAGCGAAAGAGTGAAAACGGCAGTTTTTTGGCGATTTTCCGTGTGTGTTAGCCCATGGATCGGCCGGGGGGTGCTGGCTCCGGGAAAAGTTTTGGGACGAACCCCTCTGGGGCGTCCCTGACGAGTGATTGAGTGGATCCATGGGCTTCTGGGGGCGGGGGTGGGGTGGGGAGGTTTTTAGGGCGTTCCATGAGCGAAAGAGTGAAAACGGCAGTTTTTTGGCGATTTTCAGTATATGTTAGCCCATGGATCTGCCGGGGGGTGCTGGCTCTGAGAAAAGTTTTGGGTTAAGCCCCTCTGGGGAATCCCTGACGAGCAGTTGAGTGGATCCATGGGATCCTGGGGGCGGGGAGGAGGTTTTTAGGGCGTCCCATGAGCGAAAGAGTGAAAATGGCTGTTTTTTGGCGATTTCTCGTGTGTGTTGGCCCATGGATCGGCCGGGGGTGCTGGCTCCGGGAAAAGTTTTGGCCCGAACCCCTCGGGGGCGTCCCTGACGAGCGGTTAAGCGTATCCATGGGCTCCTGGGGGTGGGGCAGAGGTTTTTAGGGCATCCCATGATCAAAATAGTGAAAACGACAGTTTTTTGGCGATTTTTCGTGTGTGTTAGCCCATGGATCGGCCGGGGGGTGTTGGCTCCGGGAAAAGTTTTGGCCCGAGCCCCTCGGGGGCGTCCCTGACGAGCGTTTAAGCAGATCCATGGGATCTTGGGGGTGGGGCGGAGGTTTTTAGGGCGTCCCATGAGTGAAAGAGTTAAAACGACAGTTTTTTGGCGATTTTTCATGTGTGTTAGGCCATGGATCGGCCGGGGGGTGCTGGCTCCGGGAAAAGTTTTGGACTGAGCCCCTCGGGGTAGTCCCTAACGAGCGTTTAAGCGGATCCATGGGCTCCTGGGGGCAGGGAGGAGGTTTTTAGGGCATCCCATGAGCGAAAGATTGAAAATGGCAGTTTTTTGGCGATTTTCCGTGTGTGTTAGCCCATGGATCAGCCGGGGGGAGCTGGCACAAAAAACGGTTTTGGCCCAAGACCCTGGGGGCATCCATAACGAGCGTTTAAGTGGATCCATGGGCTCCTGGGGGTAGGGCGGAGGTTTTTAGGGCGTCCCATGAGCTAAAGAGCGAAAACGACAGTTTTTTGGCGATTTTCCGTGTGTGTTAGCCCATGGATCGGCCGGGGGGTGCTGTCTCTGAGAAAAGTTTTGGGACGAGACCCTCGAGGGCATCCCTAACAAGCGGTTTAGTGGATCCATGGGCTCCTGGGGGGGGCGCGGAGGTTTTTAGGGCGTCCCATGAGCGAAAGAGTGAAAACGGCAGTTTTTTGGCGATTTTTCGTGTGTGTTAGCCCATGGATCGGCCAAGGGGTGCTGGCTCCGAGAAAAGTTTTAGGCCGAGCCCCTCGGGGACGTCTCTGACAAGTGGTTGAGCAGATCCATGGGCTCCTGCGGGTGGGGAGGAGGTTTTTAAGGCGTCCCATAAGCGAAAGAGTGAAAATGACAGTTTTTTGGCGATTTTCCATGTGTGTTAGCCCATGGATCGGCCGGGGGGTGCTGGCTCCGGGAAAATTTTTGGGCCGAACCCCTTGTGGGTGTCCCTAACGAGCGGTTAAGCGGATCCATGGGCTCCTGGCGGTGGGGCGGAGGTTTTTAGGGCATCCCATGAGCGAAAGAGTGAAAACGATAGTTTTTTGGCAATTTTCCGTGTGTGTTAGCCCATGGATCGGCCGGGGGGTGCTGGCTTCGGGAAAAGTTTTGGCCCGACCCTTCGGTGGCATCCCTGACAAGCGTTTGAGCAGATCCATGGGCTCCTAGAGAGGGGGGGCGGTTTTTAGGGCATCCCATGAGCGAAAGAGTGAAAACGGCAGTTTTTTGGCGATTTTCCGTGTGTGTTAGCCCATGGATCGGCCGGGGGGTGCTGGCTCCGGGAAAAGTTTTGGGACGAACCCCTCTGGGGCGTCCCTGACGAGTGATTGAGTGGATCCATGGGCTTCTGGGGGCGGGGGTGGGGTGGGGAGGTTTTTAGGGTGTTCCATGAGCGAAAGAGTGAAAACGGCAGTTTTTTGGCGATTTTCAGTATATGTTAGCCCATGGATCTGCCGGGGGGTGCTGGCTCTGAGAAAAGTTTTGGGTTGAGCCCCTCTGGGGAATCCCTGACGATCAGTTAAGCGGATCCATGGGCTCCTGGGGGCGGGGAGGAGGTTTTTAGGGCGTCCCATGAGCGAAAGAGTGAAAATGGCTGTTTTTTGGCGATTTCCCGTGTGTGTTGGCCCATGGATCGGCCGGGGGGTGCTGGCTCCGGGAAAAGTTTTGGCCCGAACCCCTCGGGGGCGTCCCTGACGAGCGGTTAAGCGTATCCATGGGCTCCTGGGGGTGGGGCAGAGGTTTTTAGGGCATCCCATGAGCAAAATAGTGAAAACGACAGTTTTTTGGCGATTTTTCGTGTGTGTTAGCCCATGGATCGGCCGAGGGGTGTTGGCTCCGGGAAAAGTTTTGGCCCGAGCCCCTCGGGGGCGTCCTTGACGAGCGTTTAAGCAGATCCATGGGATCTTGGGGGTGGGGCGGAGGTTTTTAGGGCGTCCCATGAGTGAAAGAGTTAAAACGACAGTTTTTTGGCGATTTTTCATGTGTGTTAGGCCATGGATCGGCCGGGGGGTGCTGGCTCCGGGAAAAGTTTTGGACTGAGCCCCTCGAGGTAGTCCCTAACGAGTGGTTAAGCGGATCCATGGGCTCCTGGGGGCGGGGCGGAGGTTTTTAGGGCATCCCATGAGCGAAAGATTGAAAATGGCAGTTTTTTGGCGATTTTCCGTGTGTGTTAGCCCATGGATCAGCCGGGGGGAGCTGGCACAAAAAACGGTTTTGGCCCAAGACCCTGGGGGCATCCATAACGAGCGTTTAAGTGGATCCATGGGCTCCTGGGGGTAGGGCGGAGGTTTTTAGGGCGTCCCATGAGCGAAAGAGCGAAAACGACAGTTTTTTGGCGATTTTCCGTGTGTGTTAGCCCATGGATCGGCCGGGGGGTGCTGTCTCTGAGAAAAGTTTTGGGACGAGACCCTCGAGGGCATCCCTAACAAGCGGTTTAGTGGATCCATGGGCTCCTGGGGGAGGCGCGGAGGTTTTTAGGGCGTCCCATGAGCGAAAGAGTGAAAACGGCAGTTTTTTGGCGATTTTTCGTGCGTGTTAGCCCATGGATCGGCCAAGGGGTGCTGGCTCCGAGAAAAGTTTTAGGCCGAGCCCCTCGGGGACGTCTCTGACAAGTGGTTGAGCAGATCCATGGGCTCCTGCGGGTGGGGAGGAGGTTTTTAAGGCGTCCCATAAGCGAAAGAGTGAAAATGACAATTTTTTGGCGATTTTCCATGTGTGTTAGCCCATGGATCGGCCGGGGGGTGCTGGCTCCGGGAAAATTTTTGGGCCGAACCCCTTGTGGGTGTCCCTAACGAGCGGTTAAGCGGATCCATGGGCTCCTGGCGGTGGGGCGGAGGTTTTTAGGGCATCCCATGAGCGAAAGAGTGAAAACGATAGTTTTTTGGCAATTTTCCGTGTGTGTTAGCCCATGGATCGGCCGGGGGGTGCTGGCTCCTGGAAAATTTTTGGACCAAGCCCCTCGGGGGCATCCCTGAAGAGCGTTTGAGTGGATCCATGGGCTCTTGGGGGTGGGGCGGAGGTTTTTAGGACGTCCCATGAGCGAAAGAGTGAAAACGGCAATTTTTTGGTGATTTTTCGTGTGTGTTACCCATGAATCGGCCGGGGGGTGCTGGCTCCGGGAAAATTTTTGGGCCGAGCCCCTCGTGGGCATCCCTGACGAGCGGTTAAGCAGATCCATGGGCTCCTGGCGGCGGGGCGGAGGTTTTTAGGGCGTCCCATGAGCGAAAGAGTGAAAACGATAGTTTTTTGGCAATTTTCCGTGTGTGTTAGCCCATGGATCGGCCGGGGGGTGCTGGCTCTGGGAAAAGTTTTGGCCCGAGCCCCTCGGGGGCATCCCTGACGATCAGTTAAGCGGATCCATGGGCTCCTGGGGGCGGGGAGGAGGTTTTTAGGCCGTCCCATGAGCGAAAGAGTGAAAACGATAGTTTTTTGGCAATTTTCCGTGTGTTAGCCTATGGATCGGCCGGGGGGTGCTGGATCCGAGAAAAGTTTTGGGACGAGCCCCTCGGGGCATCCCTGATGAGCGGTTGAGCAAATCTATGGGCTCCTGGGGGAGGGGCGGAGGTTTTTAGGGCGTCCCATGAGCGAAAGAGTGAAAACGGCAGTTTTTTGGCAATTTTTCGTGTGTGTTAGCCCAGGGATAAGCCGGGGGGTGCTGGCTCTGGGAAAAGTTTTGGGCCAAGCCTCTTGGGGGCGTCCCTGACAAGTGGTTAAGCGGATCCATGGGCTCCTGGCGGTGGGGCAGAGGTTTTTAGTGCGTCCCATGAGCGAAAGAGTGAAAATGGCAGTTTTTTGGCAATTTTTCGTGTGTGTTAGCCCATGGATCGGCCCGGGGGGGGCTGGCTCCGAGAAAAGTTTTGGACCAAGCCTCTCGAGGGCGTCCTTGACGAGCGGTTGAGCAGATCCATTGGCTCCTGGGGCGGGGTGGAGGTTTTTAGGGCATCCCATGAGCGAAAGAGTGAAAACGGCAGTTTTTTGGCTATTTTTCGTGAGTGTTAGCCCAGGGATCAGCCGGGGGGTGCTGGCTCCGGGAAAAGTTTTGGGCCAAGCCTCTTGGGGGCGTCCCTGACAAGCGGTTAAGCGGATCCATGGGCTCCTGGCGGCGGGGCAGAGGTTTTTAGGGCGTCCCATGAGCGAAAGAGTGAAAACGGCAGTTTTTTGGCGTTTTTCCGTGTGTGTTAGCCCATGGATCGGCTGGGGGGTGCTGGCTCCTGAAAATGTTTCTGGTCGAGCCCCTCGAGGGCGTCCCTGAAGAGCGGTTGAGCGGATCCATGGGTTCCTGGTGGCGGGGCAGAGGTTTTTAGGGCGTCCCATAAGCGAAAGAGTGAAAATGACAGTTTTTTGGCAATTTTCCGTGTGTGTTATCCCATGGATCGGCCGGGGGGTGGTGGCTCCTGGAAAAGTTTTTGGTCGACCCCCTCGGGGGCATCCATGAAGAGCGGTTGAGCGGATCCATGGGTTCCTGGTGGCGGGTCGGAGGTTTTTAGGGCGTCCCATGAGCGAAAGAGTGAAAACGACAGTTTTTTGGCGATTTTCTGTGTGTTAGCCTATGGATCGGCCGGGGGGTGCTGGCTCCGGGAAAATTTTGGTGGAGCCACTCGGGGGAATCCCTGACGAGCAATTGAGCGGATCCATTGGCTCCTGGGGGTGGGGTGGAGGTTTTTAGGGCATCCCATGAGCGAAAGAGTGAAAACGACAATTTTTTTGGCGATTTTTCGTGTGTGTTAGCCCATGGATCGGCCGGGGGGTGCTGGCTCCGGGAAAAGTTTTGGGTTGAGCCCCTCGGGGGTATCCCTGAGGAGCGTTTAAGTGGATCCATGGGCTCCTGGTGGCGGGGCGGAGGTTTTTAGGGCATCCCATGATCGAAAGAGTGAAAACGGTAGTTTTTTGGCAATTTTTCGTGTGTGTTAGCCTATGGATCGGTCGGGGGGTGCTGGCTCCGGGAAAAGTTTTGGGCCCAGCCCCTCAGGGGTGTCCCTGACGAGTGGATAAGCGGATCCATGGGCTCCTGGGGGCGGGGCGGAGGTTTTTAGGACATCCCATGAGCGAAAGAGTGAAAACGGCAGTTTTTTGGCGATTTTCCGTGTGTGTTAGCCCATGGATCGGTCGGGGGGTGCTGGCTCGGGGAAAAGTTTTGCCCCGAGCCCCTCAGGGTAGTCCTTGACGAGCGGTTGAGCAGATCCATGGGCTCCTGGGGGCGGGGTAGAGGTTTTTAGGGCATCCCATGAGCGAAAGAGTGAAAACGACAGTTTTTTGGCGATTTTCTGTGTGTGTTAGCCCATGGATCGGCCGGGGGGTGCTGGCTCCTGGAAAAGTTTTTGGTCGAGCCCCTCGGGGGCGTCCCTGATGAGCAGTTGAGCGGATCCATGGGTTCCTGGTGGCGGGTCGGAGGTTTTTAGGGCGTCCCATGAGCGAAAGAGTGAAAACGGCAGTTTTTTGGCGATTTTTCGTGTGTGTCAGCCCATGGATCGGCTGGGGGGTGCTGGCTCCGGGAACAGTTTTGGCCCAAGCCCCTCGGGGGCATCCCTGACGATCGGTTAAGCGGATCCATGGGCTCCTGGGGATGGGGAGGAGGTTTTTTGGCCGTCCCATGAGCGAAAGAGTGAAAACGACAGTTTTTTGGCGATTTTCCTTGTGTTAGCCTATGGATCGGCCGGGGGGTGCTGGCTTCGGGAAAATTTTGGGTGGAGCCACTCGGGGGAATCCCTGACGAGTGGTTGAGTGGATCCATGGGTTCCTGGTGGCGTGGCGGAGGTTTTTAGGGCGTCCCATGAGTGAAAGAGTGAAAAAGGCAGTTTTTTGGCAATTTTTTGTGTGTGTTAGCCCATGGATCGGCCAGGGGGTGCTGGTTTCGGGAAACTTTTTGGGCCAAGCCCCTCGGGGGCGTCCCTTACGAGTGGTTAAGCGGATCCATGGGCTCCTGGGGGTGGGGCAGAGGTTTTTAGTGCGTCCCATGAGCGAAAGAGTGAAAACGATAGTTTTTTGACAATTTTCCGTGTGTGTTAGCCCATGGATCGACCGGGGGGTGCTGGCTCGGAGAAAATTTTGGCCTGAGACCCTCGTAGGCTTCCCTGACGAGCGGTTAAACGGATCCATGGGCTCCTGGCGGCAGTACGGAGGGTTTTAGGGCGTCCCATGAGCGAAAGAGTGAAAACGGCAGTTTTTTAGCGATTTTTCGCGTGTGTTAGCCCATGGATCGGCCGGGGGGTGCTGGCTCCGGGAAAAGTTTTGGGTTGAGCCCCTCGGGGGTGTCCCTGAGGAGCGTTTAAGCGGATCCATGGGCTCCTGGGGGCGGGGCGGAGGTTTTTAGGGCATCCCATGAGCGAAAGAGTGAAAATGGTAGTTTTTTGGCGATTTTCCGTGTGTGTTAGCCCATGGATCGGCCGGGGGGTGCTGGCTCTGGGAAAAGTTTTGCCCCGAGCCCCTCAGGGTAGTCCTTGATGAGCGTTTGAGCGGATACATGGGCTCCTGGGGGCGTGGCGGAGGTTTTTAGGGCGTCCCATAAGCGAAAGCGTGAAAACGACAGTTTTTTTGCGATTTTCCGTGTGTGTTAGCCCATGGATCGGCCGGGGGGTGCTGGCTCCGAGAAAAGTTTTGCCCCGAGCCCCTCAGGGTAGTCCTTGACGAGCGGTTGAGCGGATACATGGGCTCCTGGGGGCGGGGCGGAGGTTTTTAGGGCATCCCATGAGCGAAAGAGTGAAAACGACAGTTTTTCGGCGATTTTCCGTGTGTGTTAGCCCATGGATCTGCCAGGGGGTGCTAGCTCTGCAAAAAGTTTTGGCCCGAACCCCTCTGGGGCATCCCTGATGAGTGGTTAATCCGATCCAAGGGGTCCTGGCGGTGGGGCGGAGGTTTTTAGGGCATCCCATGAGCGAAAGAGTGAAAACGGCAGTTTTTTGGCGATTTTCCGTGTGTGTCAGGCCATGGATCGGCCGGGGGGTGCTGGCTCCGGGAAAAGTTTTGGCCCGAGCCCCTTGTGGGCGTCCCTGACGATTGGTTAAGCGGATCCATGGGCTCCTGGGGCAGGGAGGAGGTTTTTAGGCCGTCCCATGAGCGAAAGAGTGAAAACGGTAGTTTTTTGGCGATTTTCCGTGTGTGTTAGCCCATGGATCGGCCGGGGGGTGCTGGCTCCGGGAAAAGTTTTGCCCCGAGCCCCTCAAGGTAGTCCTTGACGAGCGGTTGAGCGGATACATGGGCTCCTGGGGGCGGGGCGGAGGTTTTTAGGGCGTCCCATGAGCGAAAGAGTGAAAACGGCAGTTTTTTGGCGATTTTCCGTGTGTGTCAGGCCATGGATCGGCCGGGGGGTGCTGGCTCCGGGAAAAGTTTTGGCCCGAGCCCCTTGGGGGCGTCCCTGACGATTGGTTAAGCGGATCCATGGGCTCCTGGGGCCGGGAGGAGGTTTTTAGGTCGTCCCATGAGCGAAAGAGTGAAAACGATAGTTTTTTGGCGATTTTCCGTGTGTTAGCCTATGGATCGGCCGGGGGGTGCTGGCTCTGGGAAAATTTTGGGTGGAGCCCCTCGGGGGCATCCCTGACGAGCGGTTGAGCGGATCCATGGGTTCTTGGGGGCGGTGCGGAGGTTTTTAGGGCGTCCCATGAGCGAAAGAGTGAAAAAGGCAGTTTTTTGGCTATTTTTCGTGTGTGTTAGCCCATGGATCGGCCAAGGGGTGCTGGCTTGGAGAAAATTTTGGCCTGAGCCCCTCGGGGGCTTCCCTGACGAGCGGTTAAATGGATCCATGGGCTCCTGGCGGCGGTACGGAGGTTTTTAGGGCGTCCCATGAGCGAAAGAGTGAAAACGGCAATTTTTTGGCAATTTTTCGTGTGTGTTAGCCCATGGATCGGTCGGGGGGTGCTAGATCCGGGAAAAGTTTTGGGTCGAGCCCCTAGGGGCGTCCCTGAAGAGCGGTTGATCAAATCTATGGGCTCCTGGGGGCGGGGCTGAGGTTTTTAGGGCGTCCCATGAGCGAGAGAGTGAAAACGGCAGTTTTTTGGCAATTTTCCGTGTGTGTTAGCCCATGGATCGGCCGGGGGGGGGGCTGGCTCTGGGAAAAGTTTTGGACCAAGCCTCTCGAGGGCATCCTTGACGAGTGGTTAGCGGATCCATTGGATCCTGGGGGCGGGGCGGAGGTTTTTAGGGCATCCCATGAGCGAGAGAGTGAAAACGGCAGTTTTTTGGCAATTTTCCGTGTGTGGTAGCCCATGGATCGGCCGGGGGGTGCTGCTTCCGGGAAATGTTTTGGGCCAAGCCTCTCAGGGGCGTCCCTGACAAGCGGTTAAGCGGATCCATGGGCTCCTGGCAGCGGCGCAGAGGTTTTTAGGGCGTCCCATGAGCGAAAGAGTGAAAACGGCAGTTTTTTGGCGATTTTCCGTGTGTGTTAGGCCATGAATCGGCCGGGGGGTGCTGGCTACTGAAAAAGATTTGGGTCGAGCCCCTCGTGGGCGTCCCTGAAGAGCGGTTGAGCGGATCCATGGGTTCCTGGTGGCGGGGCGGAAGTTTTTAAGGCGTCCCATGAGCGAAAGAGTGAAAATGGCAGTTTTTTGGCAATTTTTTGTGTGTGTTAGCCCATGGATCAGCCGGGGGGTGCTGGCTCCAGGAAAAGTTTTGGGCCAAGCCTCTCGGGGGCGCCCCTGACAAGCGGTTAAGAGGATCCATGGGATCCTGGCAGCGGGGCAGAGGTTTTTAGGGCGTCCCATGAGCGAAAGAGTGAAAACGACAGGTTTTTGGCGATTTTCCGTGTGTGTTAGCCCATGAATCGGTCGGGGGGTGCTGGCTCCTGAAAAAGTTTTGGTTCGAGCCCCTCGAGGGAGTCCCTGAAAAGCGGTTGAGCGGATCCATGGGTTCCTGGTGGCGGGGCGGAGGTTTTTAAGGCGTCCCATGAGCGAAAGAGTGAAAATGGCAATTTTTTGGCAATTTTTCGTGTGTGTTAGCCCATGGATCGGCCGGGAGGTGCTGGCTTCGAGAAAAGTTTTGGGTTGAGCCCCTCGGGGGTGTCCCTGAGGAGCGTTTAAGTAGATCCATGGGCTCCTGGGGGCGGGGCAGAGGTTTTTAGGGCATCCCATGAGCGAAAGAGTGAAAACGGTAGTTTTTTGGTGATTTTCCGTGTGTGTTAGCCTATGGATCGGCCGGGGGGTGCTGGTTCCGGGAAAATTTTTGGGCCGAGCCCCTCAGGGGTGTCCCTGACGAGTGGATAAGCGGATCCATGGGCTCATGGGGGCGGGGCGGAGGTTTTTAGGACATCCCATGAGTGAAATAGTGAAAACGACAGTTTTTTGGCGATTTTCTGTGTGTGTTAGCCCATGGATCGGCCGGGGGGTGCTGGCTCCGGGAAAAGTTTTGCCCCGAGCCCCTCAGGGTAGTCCTTGACGAGCGGTTGAACGGATCCATGGGCTCCTGGGGGCGTGGCGAAGGTTTTTAGGGCATCCCATGAGCGAAAGAGTGAAAACGACAGTTTTTTGACAATTTTCCGTGTGTGTTAGCCCATGGATCGACCGGGGGGTGCTGGCTTGGAGAAAATTTTGGTCTGAGCCCCTCGGGGGCTTCCCTGACAAACGGTTAAATGGATCCATGGGCTCCTGGCGGAGGTACGGTGGTTTTTAGGGCGTCCCATGAGCGAAAGAGTGAAAACGGCAGTTTTTTGGCAATTTTTCATGTGTGTTAGCCCATGGATCGGTCGAGGGGTGCTAGATCCGGGAAAAGTTTTGGGCCGAGCCCCTTGGGGCGTCTCTGACGAGCGGTTGAGCAAACCTATGGGCTCCTGGGGGCGGGGCAGAGGTTTTTAGGGCATCCCATGAGCGAGAGAGTGAAAACGGCAGTTTTTTGGCAATTTTCCGTGTGTGTTAGCCCATGGATCGGTCGGGGGGTGCTGGATCCGGGAAAAGTTTTGGACCAAGCCTCTCGAGGGCATCCTTGATGAGTGGTTAGCAGATCTATTGGATCCTGGGGGCGGGGTGGAGGTTTTTAGGGCATCCCATGAGCGAAAGAATGAAAACGACAGTTTTTTGGCTATTTTTCGTGTGTGTTAGCCCATGGATCAGTCGGGGGGTGCTGGCTCCGGGAAAAGTTTTGGGCCAAGCCTCTCGGGGGCGTCCCTGACAAGCAGTTAAGCGGATCCATGGGCTCCTGGCGGCGAGGCAGAGGTTTTTACGGCGTCCCATGAGCGAAAGAGTGAAAACGGCAGTTTTTTGGCGATTTTCCGTGTGTGTTAGCCCATGAATCGGCCGGGGGGTGCGGGCTCCTAAAAAAGTTTTGGGTCGAGCCCCTCGAGGGCGTCCCTGAAGAGCGGTTGAGCGGATCCATGGGTTCCTGGTGGCGGGGCGGAGGTTTTAAGGCGTCCCATGAGCGAAAGAGTGAAAATGGCAGTTTTTTTGCCATTTTCCATGTGTGTTAGCCCATGGATCGTCCGGGGGCTGCTGGCTCCGGGAAAAGTTTTGGGCCAAGCCTCTCGGGGGCGTCCCTGACGAGCAATTGAGCGGATCCATTGGCTCCTGGGGGTGGGGTGGAGGTTTTTAGGGCATCCCATGAGCGAAAGAGTGAAAACGATAATTTTTTGGCAATTTTTCGTGTGTGTTAGCCCATGGATCGGTCGGGGGGTGCTGGCTCCGGGAAAGGTTTTGGGTTGAGCCCCTCGGGGGTGTCCCTGAGGAGCGTTTAAGCAGATCCATGGGCTCCTGGGGGCGGGGCGGAGGTTTTTAGGGCATCCCATGAGCGAAAGAGTGAAAATGGTAGTTTTTTGGTGATTTTCCATGTGTGTTAGCCTATGGATCGGCCGGGGGGTGCTGGTTCCGGGAAAAGTTTTGGGCCGAGCCCCTCAGGGGTGTCCCTGACGAGTGGATAAGCGGATCCATGGGCTCCTGGGGGCGGGTCGGAGGTTTTTAGGACATCCCATGAGCGAAAGAGTGAAAACGGCAGTTTTTTGGCGATTTTCGGTGTGTGTTAGCCCATGGATCGGCCGGGGGGTGCTGGCTCCGGGAAAAGTTTTGCCCCGAGCCCCTCAGGGTAGTCCTTGACGAGCGGTTGAGTGGATCCATGGGCTCCTGGGGGCGGGGCGGAGGTTTTTAGGGCGTCCCATGAGCGAAAGAGTGAAAACGACAGTTTTTTGGCGATTTTCCGTGTGTGTTAGCCCATGGATCGGCCGGGGGGTGCTGGCTTTGGGAAAAGTTTTGGCACGAGCCCCTAGGGGCATCCCTGATGAGCGGCTACACGGATCCACGGGCTCCTGGGGGCGGCTCGGAGGTTTTTAGGGCGTCCCATGAGCTAAAGAGTGAAAACGGTAGTTTTTTGGCAATTTTCCATGTGTGTTAGCCCATGGATCGGCCGGGGGGTGCTGGATCCGAGAAAAGTTTTTTTGTTGAGCCCCTCGGGGGCATCCCTGATGAGCGGTTAAGCGGATCCATGGGCTCCTAGGGGCGGGGCGTAGGTTTTTAGGGGATCCCATGAGCGAAAGAGTGAAAACGGCAGTTTTTTGGCGATTTTCCGTGTGTGTTAGCCTATGGATCAGAAGGGGGGTGCTGGCTCCGGGAAAAGTTTTGGGCCGAGCCCCTTAGGGGCATCCCTGACGAGTGGATAAGCGGATCCATGGGCTCCTGGGGGCGGGGCGGAGGATTTTAGGGCATCCTATGAGCGAAAGACTGAAAACAGTAGTTTTTTGGCGATTTTCCGTGTGTGTTAGCCCATGGATCGGTCGGGGGGTGCTGGCTCCGGGAAAAGTTTTAGGCCTAGCGGTTTAGCATATCCATGGGCTCCTAAGGGCGGGACATAGGTTTTTAGGCATCCCATGAGCGAAAGAGTGGAAACAACAGATTTTTGGCGATTTTCCGTGTGTGTTAGCCCATAGATCGGCCGGGGGGTGCTGGCTCCGGGAAAGGTTTTCCGGCAAGCCCCTCGGGGGCGTCCCTGACGAGTGGTTAAGCATATCCATGGGATCCTGGCAGCGGGGCGGAGGTTTTTAGGGCGTCCCCTGAGCGAAAGAGTGAAAACGGCAGTTTTTTGGCGATTTTTCGTGTGTGTTAGCCCATGGATCGGCCGGGGGGTGCTGGCTACGGGAAAAGTTTTGCGACGACCCCCTCGAGGACGTCCCTTACAAGCGGTTGAGCGGATCCATGGGCTTCTGGGGGCGGGGCGAAGGTTTTTAGGGCATCCCATGAGCGAAAGAGTGAAAACGGTAGTTTTTTGGCGATTTTCCGTGTGTGTTAGCCTATGGATCGACCGGGGGGTGCTGGCTCCGGGAAAGGTTTTGGGCCGAGCCCCTTAGGGGCGTCCCTGACGAGTGGATAAGCAGATCCATGGGCTCCTGGGGCAGGGCGGAGGTTTTTAGGGTGTCGCATGAGCGAAAGAGTGAAAACTACAGTTTTTTGGCAATTTTCCTTGTGTGTTAGCCCATGGATCGGTCGGGGGGTGCTGGCTCTGGGAAAAGTTTTTGCCCGAGCCCCTCGGGGGCGTCCCTGACGAGCAGTTGATCGGATCCATGGAATCCTGGGGGCGCGGCGGAGGTTTTTAGGGCGTCCCATGAGCGAAAGAGTGAAAACGACAATTTTTTGGCGATTTTTCATGTGTGTCAGCCCATGGATCGGTCGGGGGGTGCTGGCTCCGGGAAAAGTTTTGGCTCGAGCCCCTCGGGGGCATCCCTGACGAGCGTTTAAGAGGATCCATGGGCTCCTGGCGGTGGGGCGGAGGTTTTTAGGGCGTCCCATGAGCGAAAGAGTGAAAATGGCATTTTTTTGGCAATTTTTCGTGTGTGTTAGCCCATGGATTGGCCGGGGGGTGCTGGCTCCGGGAAAAGTTTTGGGTTGAACCCCTCGGGGGTGTCCCTGAGGAGCGTTTAAGAGGATCCATGGGCTCCTGGGGGCGGGGCGGAGGTTTTTAGGGCATCCCATGAGCGAAAGAGTGAAAACGGTAGTTTTTTGGCGATTTTCCGTGTGTGTTAGCCCATGGATCGGCCGGGGGGTGCTGGCTCCGGGAAAAGTTTTGCCCCGAGCCCCTCAAGGTAGTCCTTGATGAGCGGTTGAGCGGATACATGGGCTCGTGGGGGCGGGGCGGAAGTTTTTAGGGCGTCCCATGAGCAAAAGACTAAAAACGGCAGTTTTTTGGCGATTTTCCGTGTGTGTTAGCCCATGGATCGGCCGGGGGGTGCTGGCTCCGGGAAAAGTTTTTGGTTGAGCCCCTCGGGGGCGTCCCTGACGAGCGGTTAAGCGGATCAATGGGCTCCTGTGGGTGTGGCAGAGGTTTTTAGGGAGTCCCATGAGCGAAAGAGTGAAAACGGCAGTTTTTTGGCGATTTTCCGTGTGTGTTCGCCTATGGATCGGTCGGGGGGTACTGGATCCGAGAAAATTTTGGCCCAAGCGCCTCAGGGGAGTCCTTGACGAGCGGTTGAGTGGATCCATGTTCTCCTGGGGGCGGGGAGGAGGTTTTTAGGGCGTCCCATGAGCGAAAGAGTGAAAATGACAGTTTTTTGGCGATTTTTCGTGTGTGTTAGCCCATGGATCGGTCAGGGGGTGCTGGTTCTGGGAAAATTTTGGCCCGAACCCCTCAGGGGAGTCCTTGACGAGCGGTTGAGTGGATCCATGGGCTCCTGGGGGCGGGGCGTAGGTTTTTAGGGCATCCCATGAGCGAAAGAGTGAAAACGACAGTTTTTTGGCGATTGTCCGTGTGTGTTAGCCCATGGATCGGCCGGGGGGTGCTGGCTCCGGGAAAAGTTTTACCCCGAGCCCCTCAGGGTAGTCCTTGACGAGCGGTTGAGTGGATCCATGGGCTCCTGGGGGCGGGGCGGAGGTTTTTAGGGCGTCCCATGAGCGAAAGAGTGAAAACGACAGTTTTTTGGCGATTTTCCGTGTGTGTTAGCCTATGGATCGGCCGGGGGGTGCTGGCTTTGGGAAACGTTTTGGCCCGAGCCCCTAGGGGCATCCCTGATGAGCGGTTACACGGATCCACGGGCTCCTGGGGGCGGCTCAGAGGTTTTTAGGGCGTCCCATGAGCTAAAGAGTGAAAACGGTAGTTTTTTGGCAATTTTCCATGTGTGTTAGCCCATGGATCGGCCGGGGGGTGCTGGATCCGAGAAAAGTTTTTTTGTTGAGCCCCTCGGGGGCATCCCTGATGAGCGGTTAAGCGGATCCATGGGCTCCTGGGGGCGGGGCGTAGGTTTTTAGGGGATCCCATGAGCGAAAGAGTGAAAACGGCAGTTTTTTGGCGATTTTCCGTGTGTGTTAGCCTATGGATCAGAAGGGGGGTGCTGGCTCCAGGAAAAGTTTTAGGCCGAGCCCCTTAGGGGCATCCCTGATGAGTGGATAAGCGGATCCATGGGCTCCTGGGGGCGGGGCAGAGGATTTTAGGGCATCCTATGAGCGAAAGACTGAAAACAGTAGTTTTTTGGCGATTTTTCGTGTGTGTTAGCCCATGGATCGGCCGGGGGGTGCTGGCTCCGGGAAAAGTTTTAGGCCTAGCGGTTTAGCATATCCATGGGCTCCTAAGGGCGGGACATAGGTTTTTAGGCATCCCATGAGCGAAAGAGTGGAAACAACAGATTTTTGGCGATTTTCCGTGTGTGTTAGCCCATAGATCGGCCGGGGGGTGCTGGCTCCGGGAAAGGTTTTCCGGCAAGCCCCTCGGGGGCGTCCCTGACGAGTGGTTAAGCATATCCATGGGATCCTGGCAGCGGGGCGGAGGTTTTTAGGGCGTCCCCTGAGCGAAAGAGTGAAAACGGCAGTTTTTTGGCGATTTTTCGTGTGTGTTAGCCCATGGATCGGCCGGGGGGTGCTGGCTACGGGAAAAGTTTTGGGACGACCCCCTCGGGGACGTCCCTTACAAGCGGTTGAGCGGATCCATGGGCTTCTGGGGGCGGGGCGAAGGTTTTTAGGGCATCCCATGAGCGAAAGAGTGAAAACGGTAGTTTTTTGGCGATTTTCCGTGTGTGTTAGCCTATGGATCGACCGGGGGGTGCTGGCTCCGGGAAAGGTTTTGGGCCGAGCCCCTTAGGGGCGTCCCTGACGAGTGGATAAGCAGATCCATGGGCTCCTGGGGGCGGGGCGGAGGTTTTTAGGGTGTCGCATGAGCGAAAGAGTGAAAACTACAGTTTTTTGGCAATTTTCCTTGTGTGTTAGCCCATGGATCGGCCGGGGGGTGCTGGCTCTGGGAAAAGTTTTTGCCCGAGCCCCTCGGGAGCGTCCCTGACGAGCAGTTGATCGGATCCATGGACTCCTGGGGGCGCGGCGGAGGTTTTTAGGGCGTCCCATGAGCGAAAGAGTGAAAACGACAATTTTTTGGCGATTTTTCATGTGTGTCAACCCATGGATCGGTCGGGGGGTGCTGGCTCCGGGAAAAGTTTTGGCTCGAGCCCCTCGGAGGCATCCCTGACGAGCGTTTAAGAGGATCCATGGGCTCCTGGCGGCGGGGCGGAGGTTTTAGGGCTTCCCATGAGCGAAAGAGTGAAAATGGCAGTTTTTTGGCAATTTTTCGTGTGTGTTAGCCCATGGATCGGCCGGGGGGTGCTGGCTCTGGGAAAAGTTTTGGGTTGAACCCCTCGGGGGTGTCCCTGAGGAGCGTTTAAGCAGATCCATGGGCTCCTGGGGGCGGGGCGGAGGTTTTTAGGGCATCCCATGAGCGAAAGAGTGAAAACGGTAGTTTTTTGGCGATTTTTCGTGTGTGTTAGCCCATGGATCGGCCGGGGGGTGCTGGCTCCGGGAAAAGTTTTGCCCCGAGCCCCTCAGGGTAGTCCTTGACGAGCGGTTGAGCGGATACATGGGCTCGTGGGGGCGGGGCGGAAGTTTTTAGGGCGTCCCATGAGCGAAAGACTAAAAACGGCAGTTTTTTGGCGATTTTCCGTGTGTGTTAGCCCATGGATCGGCCGGGGGGTGCTGGCTCCGGGAAAAGTTTTTGGTTGAGCCCCTCGGGGGCGTCCCTGACGAGCGGTTAAGCGGATCAATGGGCTCCTGTGGGTGTGGCAGAGGTTTTTAGGGAGTCCCATGAGCGAAAGAGTGAAAACGACAGTTTTTTGGCGATTTTCCGTGTGTGTTCGCCTATGGATCGGTCGGGGGGTACTGGCTCCGAGAAAATTTTGGCCCAAGCGCCTTAGGGGAGTCCTTGACGAGCGGTTGAGTGGATCCATGTTCTCCTGGGGGGGGGAGGAGGTTTTTAGGGCGTCCCATGAGCGAAAGAGTGAAAACGACAGTTTTTTGGCGATTTTTCGTGTGTGTTAGCCCATGGATCGGTCAGGGGGTGCTGGTTCCGGGAAAATTTTAGCCCGAGCCCCTCAGGGGAGTCCTTGACGAGCGGTTGAGTGGATCCATGGGCTCCTGGGGGCGGGGCGTAGGTTTTTAGGGCGTCCCATGAGCGAAAGAGTGAAAACGATAGTTTTTTGGCGATTTTCCGTGTGTGTTAGCCCATGGATCGGCCAGGGGGTGCTGGCTCCGCGAAATGTTTTGGCCCGAACCCCTCGGGGGCGTCCCTGATGAGTGGTTAAGCAGATCCATGGGCTCCTGGCGGCGGGGCGGAGGTTTTTAGGGCGTCCCATGAGCGAAAGAGTGAAAACGGCAGTTTTTTGGCGATTTTACGTGTGTGTTAGCCCATAGATCGGCAGGGGGGTGCTGGCTAAGGGAAAATTTTGGCCCGAGCCCCTTGGGGGAATCTCTGACAAGCGGTTAAGCGTATCCATGGGCTCCTAGGGGCGGGGCGGAGGTTTTTAGGGCGTCCCATGAGCGAAAGAGTGAAAACGGCAATTTTTTGGCAACTTTCCGTGTGTGTTAGCCCATGGATCGGCCGGGGGGTGCTGGCTTCGAGAAAGGTTTTGGCCCGAGCCCCTCGGGGGTGTCCCTGATGAGCTGTTAAGTGGATCCATGGGCTCCTGGCGGCGTGGTGGAGGTTTTTAGGGCATCCTATGAGCGAACGAGTGAAAACGGCAGTTTTTTTGGCGATTTTCCATGTGTGTTAGCCCATGGATCGGCCAGGGGGTGATGGCTCCGAGAAAATTTTTGGGTAGAGCCCCTCGGGGGCGTCTCTGATGAGCGGTTCAGCGTATCCATGGGCTCCTGGCGGCAGGGCGGAGGTTTTTAGGGCGTCCCATGAGAGAAAGAGTGAAAACAGCAGTTTTTTGGCGATTTTTCGTGTGTGTTAGCCCATGGATCGACCGGGGGGTGCTGGCTTCGGGAAAAGTTTTGGCCCGACCCTCTCGGGGACGTTCCGGACGAGCGGTTGAGCGGATCCATGGGCTCCTGGGGGTGGGGCAGAGTTTTTTAGGGCATCCCATGAGCGAAAGAGTGAAAACGATAGTTTTTTGGCGAGTTTCCGTGTGTGTTAGCCCATGGATCGACCGGGGGGTGCTGGCTCCGAGAAAAGTTTTGGCCCGAGCACCTCGGGGGCATCCCTGACGAGCGTTTAAGCGGATCCATCGGCTCCTGGCGGCGGGGCGGATATTTTTAGGGCGTCCAATGAGCGAAAGAGTGAAAACGGCAATTTTTTTGGCGATTTTTCCTGTGTGTTTGCCCATGGATCGGCCGGGGGGTGCTGGCTCCGGGAAAGGTTTTGGGCCGATCCATGGGCTCCTGGGGATGGTGCAGAGGTTTTTAGGGCGTCCCATGAGCGAAAGAGTGAAAACGATAGTTTTTTGGCGATTTTCCGTGTGTGTTAGCCCATGGATCTGCCGGGTGGTGCTGGCTCCAGAAAAAGTTTTGGGCCAAGCCCCTCGGGGGCGTCCCTGACGATCGGTTGAGTGAATCCATTGGCTCCTGGCGGCGGTAAGGAGGTTTTTAGGGCGTCCCATGAGCGAAAGAGTGAAAACGGCAGTTTTTTGGCAATTTTTCGTGTGTGTTAGCCCGTGGATCGGCCGGGGGGTGCTGGCTCTGGGAAAAGTTTTGGACCAAGCCTCTCGGGGGAATCCTTAACAAGTGATTGAGCGGATCCGTTGGCTCCTGGGAGCGGGGTGGAGGTTTTTAGGGCATCCCATGAGCGAAAAAGTGAAAACGGCAGTTTTTTTGCTATTTTTCGTGTGTGTTAGCCCATGGATCAGCCGGGGGGTGCTGGCTCCGGGAAAGGTTTTGGGTTGAGCCCCTCGGGGGTGTACCTGAGGAGCGTTTAAGCGGATCCATGGGCTCCTGGGGGCGGGGCGAAGGTTTTTAGGGCATCCCATGAGCGAAAGAGTGAAAACGGTAGTTTTTTGGCTATTTTCCGTGTGTGTTAGCCTATGGATCGGCCGGGGGGTGCTGGCTCCGGGAAAAGTTTTGGGCCGAGCCCCTCAGGTGTGTCCCTGATGAGTGGATAACTGGATCCATGGGCTCCTGGGGGCGGGGCAGAGGTTTTTAGGACATCCCACTAGCGAAAGAGTGAAAACGGCAGTTTTTTGGCAATTTTCCGTGTGTGTTAGCCCATGGATCGGCCGGGGGGTGCTGGCTCTAAAAACGTTTTGCCCCGAGCCCCTCAGGGTAGTCCTTGACGAGCGGTTGAGCGGATCCATGGGCTCCTGGGGGCAGGGCGGAGGTATTTAGGGCGTCCCATGAGCGAAAGAGTGAAAACGATAGTTTTTTGGCGATTTTCTGTGTGTGTTAGCCCATGAATCGGCCGGGGGGTGCTGGCTCTGGGAAAAGTTTTGGCCCGAGCCCCTGGGGGCATCCCTGACAAGCGGTTACGCGGATCCACGGGCTCCTGAGGGCGGGGTGGAGGTTTTTAGGGCGTCCCATTAGCGAAAGAGTGAAAACGACAATTTTTTGGCGATTTTTCGTGTGTGTTAGCCCATGGATCGGCCAGGGGGTGCTGGCTCCAGGAAAAGTTTTGGGTTGAGCCCCTCGGGAGCATCCCTGACGAGCGGTTAAGCGAATCCATGGGCTTCTGGGGGCGGGGCGGAGGTTTTTAGGGCATCCCATGAGCGAAAGAGTGAAAACAGTAGTTTTTTGGCGATTTTCCGTGTGTGTTAGCCTATGGATCGGCCGAGGGGTGCTGGCTCCGGGAAAAGTTTTGGGCCGAGCCCCTTAGGGGCGTTCCTGATGAGTGGATAAGCGGATCCATGGGCTCCTGGGGGCGGGGCGGAGGTTTTTAGGGCGTCCCATGAGCGAAAGAGTGAAAACGACAGTTTTTTGGCAATTTTCCGTATGTGTTAGACCATAGATCGGCCGGGGGGTGCTGGCTCTGAGAAAAGTTTTTCGGAAAACCCCTCGGGGGAATCCCTGACGAGTGGTTGAGCGTATCCATGGGCTCCTGGCAGCGGGGCGGAGGTTTTTAGGGCGTTCCCTGAGCGAAAGAGTGAAAACGGCAGTTTTTTGGCAATTTTTCGTGTGTGTTAGCCCATGGATCGGCCGGAGGGTGCTGGCTAAGGGAAAAGTTTTGGCCCGAACCCCTTGGGGGCGTCTCTGACAAGAGGTTGAGCGGATCCATAGTCTCCTGGGGGCGGGGCGGAGGTTTTTAGGACGTCCCTTGAGCGAAAGAGTTAAAACGGTAGTTTTTTGGCGATTTTCCGTGTGTGTTAGCCCATGGATCGGCCGGGGGGTGCTGGCTCCGGGAAAAGTTTTGGGTCGAGCCCCTCGGGGGCATCTCTGATGAGCGGTTAAGCGTATCCATGGGCTCCTGGCGGCGGGGCGGAGGTTTTTAGGGTGTCCCATGAACGAAAGAGTGAAAACAGCAGTTTTTTGGCGATTTTTCGTGTGTGTTAGCCCATGGATCGGCCGGGGGGTGCTGGCTTTGGGAAAAGTTTTGGCTCGAGCCCCTCGGGGGCATTTCTTACGAACGGTTGAGCAAATCCATGGGCTCTTGGGGGCGGTGTGGAGGTTTTTAGGGCGTCCGATGAGCGAAAGAGTGAAAACGACAGTTTTTTGGCGATTTTTCGTGTGTGTTAGCCCATGGATCGGCTGGGGGGTGCTGGCTCCGGGAAGAGTTTTTGCCCGATCACCTCGGGGGCATCCTTGATGAACGTTTAAGAGGATCCATGGGCTCCTGGCGGCAGGGCGGAGGTTTTTAGGGCGTCCCATGAGCAAAAGACTAAAAATGACAGTTTTTTGGCGATTTTCCGTGTGTGTTAGCCCATGGATCGGCCGGGGGGTGCTGGCTCCGGGAAAAGTTTTGGGTTGAGCCCTTCGGGGGCGTCCCTGACGAGCGGTTAAGCAGATCCATGGGCTCCTGGCAGCGGGGCAGAGGTTTTTAGGGCGTCCCCTGAGCGAAAGAGTGAAAACGGCAGTTTTTTGGCGATTTTTCGTGGGTGTTTGACCATGGATCGGCCGGGGGGTGCTGGCTACGGGAAAATTTTTTGGCCGAGCCCATTGGGGGCATCCCTGACAAGTGGTTGAGCGGATACATGGGCTCCTGGGGGCGGGACGGAGGTTTTTAGGGCGTCCCATGAGCGAAAGAGTGAAAACGGCAACTTTTTGGCGATTTTCCGTGTGTGTTAGCCCATGGATCGGCTGGGGGGTGCTTGCTCCGAAAAAATTTTTGGCCCGAACCCCTCGGGGGCATCCCTGACGAGCTGTTAAGTAGATCCATGGGCTCCTGGCGGCATGGCGGAGGTTTTTAGGGCATCCCATGAGCGAAAGAGTGAAAACGGCAGTTTTTTTGGCGATTTTCCGTGTGTGTTAGCCCATGGATCGACTAGGGGGTGCTGTCTCCGGGAAAAGTTTTGGGTCGAGCCCCTCGGGGGCGTCCCTGACGAGTGGTTAAGCGGATCCATGGGCTCCTGGGGCGGGGCAAAGGTTTTTAGAGCGTCCCATGAGCGAAAGAGTAAAAACGATAGTTTTTTGGCGATTTTCCATGTGTGTTAGCCTATGGATCGGCTGGGGGGTGCTGGCTCCGAAAAAATTTTTGGGCCGAGCCCCCGGGGGCGTCCCTGACGAGCGGTTGAGCGTATCCATGGGATCCTGGGGGCGGGTCGGAGGTTTTTAGGGTGTCCCATTAGTGAAAGAGTTAAAACGGTAGTTTTTTGGCGATTTTCCGTGTGTGTCAGCCGATGGCTCGGCCGGGGGGTGCTGGCTCCGGGAAATGTTTTGGCCTGAACCCCTCGGGGGCATCCCTGACGAGCGGTTAAGTGAATCCATGGGTTCCTGGCGGTGGGGCGGAGGTTTTTAGGGTGTCCCATGAGCGAAAGAGTGAAAACAGCAGTTTTTTGGCGATTTTTCGTGTGTGTTAGCCCATGGATCGGCCGGGGGGTGCTGGCTTCGGGAAAAGTTTTGGCCTGAGCCCCTTGGGGGCATTTATGATGAGAGGTTGAGCAAATCCATGGGCTTTTGGGGGTGGTGTGGTGGTTTTTAGGGCGTCCGATGAGCGAAAGAGTGAAAACGGCAGTTTTTTGGCAATTTTCCGTGTGTGTTAGCCCATGGATCAGCCGGGTGGTGCTGGCACTTGGAAAATTTTTGGCCCGAGCCCCTCGGGGACGTCCCTGACGAGCGGTTGAGCGAATCCATGGGATCCTGGGGGCGGGGCAGAGGTTTTTAGGACATCCCATGAGCGAAAGAGTTAAAACGACAGTTTTTTGGCGATTTTCCGTATGTGTCAACCCATGGCTCGGCCAGGGGGTGATGGCTCTGGGAAAAGTTTTGGCCCAAGCCCCTCGGGGGCATCCCTTACGAGCGGTTAAGCGGATCCATGGGCTCCTGGCGGCGGGGCGGAGGTTTTTAGGGCGTCCCATGAGAGAAAGAGTGAAAACGGCAGTTTTTTGGCGATTTTTCGTGTGTGTTAGCCCATGGATCGTCCGGGGGGTGCTGGCTCCGAGAAAAGTTTTGGGTTGAGCACCTCGGGGGCATCCCAAAAGAGCGGTTAAGCGGATCCATTGGCTCCTGGGGGTGGGGCGGAGGTTTTTAGGGCATCCCATGAGTGAAAGAGTGAAAACGGCATTTTTTTTGCTATTTTCCGTGTGTGTTTGCCAATGGATCGGCCGAGGGGTGCTGGATCCGGGAAAAGTTTTGGGTTGAGCCCCTCGGGGGCATCCCTGAAGAGCGGTTAAGCAGATCTATTGGCTCCTGGGGGTGGTGCGGAGGTTTTTAGGGCATCCCATGAGCGAAAGTGTGAAAACGGCAGTTTTTTGGCGATTTTCCGTGTGTGTTAGCCCATGGATTGGCCGGGGGGTGCTGGCTCCGGCAGAAGTTTTGGGCCGAGCCCTTCGGGGGAATTTATGACGAGTGGTTGAGCAAATCCATGGGCTCCTGGGGGCGGGGCAGAGGTTTTTAGGGCGTCCCATGAGCGAAAGAGTGAAAACGACAGTTTTTTGGCGATTTTTCGAGTGTGTTAGCCCATGGATCGGCCGGGGGGTGCTGGCTCCAGGAAAAGTTTTGGGTTGAGCCCCTCGGGAGCATCCCTGACGATCGGTTAAGTGGATCCATGGGCTTCTGGGGCGGGTCGGAGGTTTTTAGGGCATCCCATGAGCGAAAGAGTGAAAACGACAGTTTTTTGGCAATTTTCCTTCTTTGTTAGCCCATGGATCGGCCGGGGGGTGCTGGCTCTGGGAAAAGTTTTGGCACGAGCACGTCGGGGGCGTCCCTGACGAGCGGTTGAGTGGATCCATGGGCTCCTGGGGGCGGGGCGGAGGTTTTTAGTCCCATGAGCGAAAGAGTGAAAACGATAATTTTTTGGCGATTTTTCGTGTGTGTCAGCCCATGGATCGGTCGGGGGGTGCTGTCTCCGAGAAAAGTTTTGGTTCGAGCCCCTCGAGGGCGTCCCTGATGAGCGTTTAAGAGGATCCATGGGCTCCTGGCGGCGGGGCGGAGGTTTTTAGGGCGTCCCATGAGCGAAAGACTAAAAACGGCAGTTTTTTGGCGATTTTTCAAGTGTGTTAGCCCATGGATCGGCCGGGGGGGGTTGGCTCCGGGAAAAGTTTTTGGTTGAGCCCCTCGGGGGCGTCCCTGACGAGCGGTTAAGCGGATCCATGGGCTCCTGGGGGCGGGGCGGAGGTTTTTAGGGCATCCCATTAGCGAAAGAGTGAAAACGACAGTTTTTTAGCGATTTTCCGTGTGTGTTAGCCCATGGATCAGCCGGGGGGTGCTGGCTTCGGGAAACGTTTTGGCTCGAGCCCCTCGGGGGCATTTCATATGAGCGGTTGAGCAAATCAATGGGCTCTTGGGGGCGGTGTGGAGGTTTTTAGGGCGTCCGATGAGCGAAAGAGTGAAAACGGCAGTTTTTTGGCAATTTTCCGTGTGTGTTAGCCCATGGATTGGCCGGGGGGTGCTGGCTCTGGGAAGAGTTTTTGCCCGATCACCTCGGGGGCATCCCTGACGAGCGTTTAAGAGGATCCATGGTCTCCTGGCGGCAGGGCAGAGGTTTTTAGGGCGTCCCATGAGCGAAAGACTAAAAACGGCAGTTTTTTGGCAATTTTTCGTGTGTGTTAGCCCATGGATCGGCCGGGGGGTGCTGGCTCCGGGAAAAGTTTTGGGTTGAGCCCCTCGGGGGCGTCCCTGACGAGCGGTTAAGCGGATCCATGGGCTCCTGGCAGCGGGGCGGAGGTTTTTAGGGCGTCCCCTGAGCGAAAGAGTGAAAACGGCAGTTTTTTGGCGATTTTTCGTGTGTGTTAGACCATGGATCGGCCGGGGGGTGCTGGCTACGGAAAAAGTTTTTGGCCGAGCCCATTGGGGGCATCCCTGACAAGCGGTTGAGCGGATACATGGGCTCCTGGGGGCGGGGCGGAGGTTTTTAGGGCGTCCCATGAGAGAAAGAGTGAAAACGGCAACTTTTTGGCAATTTTTCGGGTGTGTTAGCCCATGGATCGGCTGGGGGGTGCTGGCTCCGAAAAAATTTTTGGCCCGAACCCCTCAGGGGCGTCCCTGACGATCTGTTAAGTGGATCCATGTGCTCCTGGCGGCGTGGCGGAGGTTTTTAGGGCATCCCATAAGCGAAAGAGTGAAAACGGCAGTTTTTTTGGCGATTTTCCGTGTGTGTTAGCCCATGGATCGACCAGGGGGTGCTGGCTCTGGGAAAAGTTTTGGCTAGAGCCCCCCAAGGGCGTCCCTGACGAGCGTTTAAGGGGATCCATGGGCTCCTGGGGGCGGGGCGGAGGTTTTTAGGGCGTCCCATGAGCGAAAGAGTAAAAACGACAGTTTTTTGGCGATTTTCCGTGTGTGTTAGCCCATGGATCGATTGGGGGGTGCTGGCTCCGGGAAAATTTTGGCCCGAGCCCCTCAGGGGAGTCCTTGACGAGCGGTTGAGCTGATCCATGGGCTCCTGGGGGCGGGGCGGAGGTTTTTAGGGCGTTCCATGAGCGAAAGAGTAAAAACGACAGTTTTTTGGCAATTTTCCGTGTGTGTTAGCCCATGGATCGGCTGGGGGGTGCTGGCTCCGAAACAATTTTTGGGCCGAGCCCCCGGGGGCGTCCCTGATGAGCGGTTGAGCGTATCCATGGGATCCTATGGGCGGGGCGGAGGTTTTTAGGGTGTCCCATGAGTGAAAGAGTTAAAACGGTAGTTTTTTGGCGATTTTCCGTGTGTGTCAGCCGATGGCTCGGTCGGGGGGTGCTGGCTCCGGGAAATGTTTTGGCCCGAACCCCTCGGGGGCATCCCTGATGAGTGGTTAAGCGAATCCATGGGTTCCTGGCGGTGGAGCGGAGGTTTTTA
This sequence comes from Capsicum rhomboideum, assembly GCA_031232105.1. Lineage (NCBI taxonomy): Eukaryota > Viridiplantae > Streptophyta > Magnoliopsida > Solanales > Solanaceae > Capsicum > Capsicum rhomboideum. The sequence goes on from CP124713.1 coordinate 144,037,395, forward strand.
GGGTGTCCCATGAGCGAAAGAGTGAAAACAGGAGTTTTTTGGCGATTTTTCGTGTGTGTTAGCCCATGGATCGGCCGGGGGGTGCTGGCTTCGGGAAAAGTTTTGGCCTGAGCCCCTAGGGGGCATTTATGATGAGCGGTTGAGCAAATCCATGGGCTTTTGGGGGTGGTGTGGTGGTTTTTAGGGCGTCCGATGAGCGAAAGAGTGAAAACGGCAGTTTTTTGGCAATTTTCCGTGTGTGTAAGCCCATGGATCGGCCGGGTGGTGCTGGCTCCGGGAAAATTTTTGGCCCGAGCCCCTCGGGGACGTCCCTGACGAGCGGTTGAACGGATCCATGGGATCCTGGGGGCGGGGCAGAGGTTTTTAGGGCGTCTCATGATTGAAAGAGTGAAAACGGCAGTTTTTTGGCGATTTTTCGTGTGTGTTAGCCCATGGATCAGTCGGGGGGTGCTGGCTCCAAGAGAAGTTTTGGGTCAAGCCCCTCGGGGGCGTCCCTGACAAGCGGTTAAGCAGATCCATGGGCTCCTGTGGGTGGGGCGTAGGTTTTTAGGGTGTCCCATGAGCGAAAGAGTTAAAACGGCAGTTTTTTGGCGATTTTCCGTGTGTGTTAGCCCATGGATCGGCCGGGGGGTGCTGGCTCCGCGAAAAGTTTTTGGCCAAGCCCCTCGGGGGCGTCCCTGACAAGCGTTTGAGCGGATATATGGGCTCCTGGGGGCGGGACGGAGGTTTTTAGGGCGTCCCATGAGCGAAAGTGTGAAAACGGCAGTTTTTTGGCAATTTTTCGTGTGTGTTAGCCTATGGATCGGCCGGGGGATGCTGGCTCCGGGAAAAGTTTTGGCCCGAGCCCCTCAGGGGTATCTCTGACGAGTGGTTAAGTGGATCCATGCGCTCCTGGCGGAGGGGCAGAGGTTTTTAGGACGTCCCATGAGCGAAAGAGTGAAAACGGCAATTTTTTGGCTATTTTTCGTGTGTGTTAGCCCATGGATTGGCCGGGGGGTGCTGGCTCCGATAAAAGTTTTGGGTCGAGCCCCTCGGGGGCATCCATGAAGAGCGGTTGAGCGGATACATGGGCTTCTGGGGGCGGGGAGGAGGTTTTTAGGGAGTCCCATGAGCGAAAGAATGAATACGACAGTTTTTGGTGATTTTTCGTGTGTGTTAGCCCATGGATCGGCCGGGGGGTGCTGGCTCCGGCAAACGTTTTGGGCTGAACCCCTCAAGGGAGTCCCTGATGAGCGTTTGAGCGGATCCATGGGCTCCTGGGGGCGGGGCGGAGGTTTTTAGGGCATCCCATGAGCGAAAGAGTGAAAACGGCAGTTTTTTGGCAATTTCTCGTGTGTGTTAGCCCATGGATCGGCCGGGGGGTGCTGGCTCCTGGAAAAGTTTTGGTCCGAGCCCCTCGGGGGCATCCCTGACTAGAGGTTAAGCAGATCCATGGACTCCAGGGGGCGGGGCGAAGGTTTTTAGGGCGTCCCATGAGCGAAAGAGTGAAAACGGCTGTTTTTTAGCGATTTTCCGTGTGTGTTAGCCCATGGATCGGCCGGGGGGTGCTAGCTCCGAGAAAAGTTTTGGCCCGAGCCCCTCGGGGGTGTATCTGACAAGCGGTTAAGCACATCCATTGGCTCCTGGGGCGGGGCGAAGGTTTTTAGGGCGTCCCATGAGCGAAAGAGTGAAAATGGCAGTTCTTTGGCGATTTTCCGTGTGTGTTAGCCCATGGATCGGCCGGGGGGTGCTGGCTCTGGGAAAAGTTTTGGGATGAGCCCCTCGAGGGCATCCCTGATGAACGGTTAAGCGAATCCATAGGCTCCTGGGGGTGGGGCTGAGGTTTTTAGGGCATCCCATGAGCGAAAGAGTGAAAACGGCAGTTTTTTGTCGATTTTCCATTTGTGTTAGCCCATGGATCGGCCGGGGGGTGCTGGCTCCGGGAAAAGTTTGGGGCTGAGCCCCTCTGGGGCATCCCTGATAAGCGGTTAAGCATATCAATGGGCTACTGGGGGCGGGGCGGAGGTTTTTAGGGCGTCCCATGAGCGAAAGATTGAAAACGATAGTTTTTTGGCTATTTTCCATTTGTGTTAGCCCATGGATCGGCCGGGGGGTGCTGGCTCCGGGAAAAGTTTTGGGCCAATCCCCTCGTGGGCGTCCCTGACGAGCGGTTGAGTGGATACATGGGCTCCTGGGGGTGGGGCGGAGGTTTTTAGGTCATCCCATGAGCGAAAGAGTGAAAATGGCAGTTTTTTGGCGATTTTCCGTGTGTGTTTGCCCATGGATCGGCCGGGCGGTGCTGGCTCCGAGAAAAGTTTTGGCCCGAGCTCCTTGTGGGTGTCTCGTAAGAGCGGTTGAGCGGATCCATGGGCTCCTGGTGGCGGGACGGAGGTTTTTAGGGCGTCCCATGAGCGAAAGTGTGAAAACGGCAGTTTTTTGGCAATTTTTCGTGTGTGTTAGCCTATGGATTGGCCGGGGGATGCTGGCTCCGGGAAAAGTTTTGGCCCGAGCCCCTCAGGGGTATCTCTGACGAGTGGTTAAGTGGATCCATGCGCTCCTGGCGGAGGGGCAGAGGTTTTTAGGACGTCCCATGAGCGAAAGAGTGAAAACGGCAATTTTTTGGCTATTTTCCGTGTGTGTTAGCCCATGGATTGGCCGGGGGGTGCTGGCTCCGATAAAAGTTTTGGGTCGAGCCCCTCGGGGGCATCCATGAAGAGCGGTTGAGCGGATACATGGGCTCCTGGGGGCAGGGAGGAGGTTTTTAGGGAGTCCCATGAGCGAAAGAATGAATACGACAGTTTTTGGCGATTTTTCGTGTGTGTTAGCCCATGGATCGGCCGGGGGGTGCTGGCTCCGGCAAACGTTTTGGGCTGAACCTCTCAGGGGAGTCCCTGATGAGCGTTTGAGCGGATCCATGGGCTCCTGGGGGCGGGGCGGAGGTTTTTAGGGCATCCCATGAGCGAAAGAGTGAAAACGGCAGTTTTTTGGCAATTTCTCGTGTGTGTTAGCCCATGGATCGGCCGGGGGGTGCTGGCTCCTGGAAAAGTTTTGGTCCGAGCCCCTCGGGGGCATCCCTGACTAGCGATTAAGCAGATCCATGGGCTCCAGGGGGCGGGGCGAAGGTTTTTAGGCGTCCCATGAGCGAAAGAGTGAAAACGGCTGTTTTTTAGCAATTTTCCGTGTGTGTTAGCCCATGGATCGGCCGGGGGGTGCTAGCTCCGAGAAAAGTTTTGGCCCGAGCCCCTCGGGGGTGTATCTGACAAGCGGTTAAGCACATCCATGGGCTCCTGGGGCGGGGCGAAGGTTTTTAGGGCGTCCCATGAGCGAAAGAGTGAAAATGGCAGTTCTTTGGCGATTTTCCGTGTGTGTTAGCCCATGGATCGGCCGGGGGGTGCTGGCTCTGGGAAAAGTTTTGGGATGAGCCCCTCGAGGGCATCCCTGATGAACGGTTAAGCGAATCCATAGGCTCCTGGGGGTGGGGCTGAGGTTTTTAGGGCATCCCATGAGCGAAAGAGTGAAAACGGCAGTTTTTTGTCGATTTTCCATTTGTGTTTGCCCATGGATCGGCCGGGGGGTGCTGGCTCCGGGAAAATTTTGGGGCTGAGCCCCTCTGGGGCATCCCTGATAAGCGGTTAAGCATATCAATGGGCTACTGGGGGCGGGGCGGAGGTTTTTAGGGCGTCCCATGAGCGAAAGATTGAAAACAATAGTTTTTTGGCTATTTTCCGTTTGTGTTAGCCCATGGATCGGCCGGGGGGTGCTGGCTCCGGGAAAAGTTTTGGGCCAATCCCCTCGTGGGCGTCCCTGACGAGCGGTTGAGTGGATACATGGGCTCCTGGGGGTGGGGCGGAGGTTTTTAGGTCATCCCATGAGCGAAAGGGTGAAAATGGCAGTTTTTTGGCGATTTTCCGTGTGTGTTTGCCCATGGATCGGCCGGGCGGTGCTGGCTCCGAGAAAAGTTTTGGCCCGAGCTCCTAAGGGGTGTCCCGTAAGAGCGGTTGAGCGGATCCATGGGCTCCTGGGGGTGGGGCAGAGGTTTTTAGGGCGTCCCATGAGCGAAAGAGTGAAAACGACAGTTTTTTGGCGATTTTTCGTGTGTTTTAGCCCATGGATCGTCCGGGGGGTGCTGGCTCCGGGAAAAGTTTTGGTCCGAGCCCCTCGGGGGCGTCCCTGACGAGCGGTTGAGCAGATCCATGGGATACTGGGTGCGTGGCGGAGGTTTTTAGGGCGTCCCATGAGCGAATGAGTGAAAACGACAGTTTTTTAGTGATTTTTCGTGTGTGTTAGCCCATGGATCGGCCGGGGGGTGCTGGCTCCAGGAAAAGTTTTAGGAAGAGCCCCTCAGGGGCGTCCCTGACGAGCGGTTGAGCGGATCCATGGGCTCCTGGGGGTGGGGAGGAGGTTTTTAGGGCGTCCCATGAGCGAAAGAGTGAAAACGGCAATTTTTTGGCGATTTTCCGTGTGTGTTAGCCCATGGATCGGCCGGGGGGTGCTGGCTCCGAGAAAAGTTTTGGCCCGAGCCCCTCAGGCGCATCCCTGACGAGCGGTTAAGTGGATCCATGGGCTCCTGGGGGTGGGGAGGAGGTTTTTAGGGCGTCCCATGAGCGACTGAGTGAAAACGGCAATTTTTTGGCGATTTTCCGTGTGTGTTAGCCCATGGATCGGCCGGGGGGTGCTGGCTCCGCGAAAAGTTTTTGGCCAAGCCCCTCGGGGGCGTCCCTGACAAGCGTTTGAGCGGATATATGGGCTCCTGGGGGCGGGACGGAGGTTTTTAGGGCGTCCCATGAGCGAAAGTGTGAAAACGGCAGTTTTTTGGCAATTTTTCGTGTGTGTTAGCCTATGGATCGGCCGGGGGATGCTGGCTCCGGGAAAAGTTTTGGCCCGAGCCCCTCAGGGGTATCTCTGACGAGTGGTTAAGTGGATCCATGCTCTCCTGGCGGAGGGGCAGAGGTTTTTAGGACGTCCCGTGAGCGAAAGAGTGAAAACGGCAATTTTTTGGCTATTTTCCGTGTGTGTTAGCCCATGGATTGGCCGGGGGGTGCTGGCTCCGATAAAAGTTTTGGGTCGAGCCCCTCGGGGGCATCCATAAAGAGCGGTTGAGCGGATACATGGGCTCCTGGGGGCGGGGAGGAGGTTTTTAGGGAGTCCCATGAGCGAAAGAATGAATACGACAGTTTTTGGTGATTTTTCGTGTGTGTTAGCCCATGGATCGGCCGGGGGGTGCTGGCTCCGGCAAACGTTTTGGGCTGAACCCCTCAGGGGAGTCCCTGATGAGCGTTTGAGCGGATCCATGGGCTCCTGGGGGCGGGGCGGAGGTTTTTAGGGCATCCCATGAGCAAAAGAGTGAAAACGGCAGTTTTTTGGCAATTTCTCGTGTGTGTTAGCCCATGGATCGGCCGGGGGGTGCTGGCTCCTGGAAAAGTTTTGGTCCGAGCCCCTCGGGGGCATCCCTGACTAGCGGTTAAGCAGATCCATGGGCTCCAGGGGGCGGGGCGGAGGTTTTTAGGGCGTCCCATGAGCGAAAGAGTGAAAACGGCTGTTTTTTAGCGATTTTCCGTGTGTGTTAGCCCATGGATCGGCCGGGGGGTGCTAGCTCCGAGAAAAGTTTTGGCCCGAGCCCCTCGGGGGTGTATCTGACAAGCGGTTAAGCACATCCATGGGCTCCTGGGGCGGGGCGAAGGTTTTTAGGGCATCCCATGAGCGAAAGAGTGAAAATGGCAGTTCTTTGGCGATTTTCCGTGTGTGTTAGCCCATGGATCGGCCGGGGGGTGCTGGCTCTGGGAAAAGTTTTGGGATGAGCCCCTCGAGGGCATCCCTGATAAACGGTTAAGCGAATCCATAGGCTCCTGGGGGCGGGGCTGAGGTTTTTAGGGCATCCCATGAGCGAAAGAGTGAAAACGGCAGTTTTTTGTCGATTTTCCATTTGTGTTAGCCCATGGATCGGCCAGGGGGGGCTGGCTCCGGGAAAAGTTTGGGGCTGAGCCCCTCTGAGGCATCCCTGATAAGTGGTTAAGCATATCAATGGGCTACTGGGGGCGGGGCGGAGGTTTTTAGGGCGTCCCATGAGCGAAAGATTGAAAATGATAGTTTTTTGGCTATTTTCCGTTTGTGTTAGCCCATGGATCGGCCGGGGGGTGCTGGCTCCGGGAAAAGTTTTGGGCCAATCCCCTCGTGGGCGTCCCTGACGAGCGGTTGAGTGGATACATGGGCTCCTGGGGGTGGGGCGGAGGTTTTTAGGTCATCCCATGAGCGAAAGAGTGAAAATGGCAGTTTTTTGGCGATTTTCCGTGTGTGTTTGCCCATGGATCGGCCGGGCGGTGCTGGCTCCGGGAAAAGTTTTGGCCCGAGCTCCTTGGGGGTGTCCCGTAAGAGCGGTTGAGCGGATCCATGGGCTCCTGGGGGTGGGGCAGAGGTTTTTAGGGCGTCCCATGAGCGAAAGAGTGAAAACGGCAGTTTTTTGGCGATTTTTCGTGTGTTTTAGCCCATGGATCGTCCGGGGGGTGCTGGCTCCGGGAAAAGTTTTGGTCCGAGCCCCTCGGGGGCGTCCCTGACGAGCGGTTGAGCAGATCCATGGGATACTGGGTGCGTGGCGGAGGTTTTTAGGGCGTCCCATGAGCGAATGAGTGAAAACGACAGTTTTTTGGTGATTTTTCGTGTGTGTTAGCCCATGGATCGGCCGGGGGGTGCTGGCTCCAGGAAAAGTTTTAGGAAGAGCCCCTCAGGGGCGTCCCTGACGAGCGGTTGAGCGGATCCATGGGCTCCTGGGGGTGGGGAGGAGGTTTTTAGGGCGTCCCATGAGCGAAAGAGTGAAAACGGCAATTTTTTGGCGATTTTCCGTGTGTGTTAGCCCATGGATCGGCCGGGGGGTGCTGGCTCCGAGAAAAGTTTTGGCCCGAGCCCCTCAGGCGCATCCCTAACGAGCGGTTAAGTGGATCCATAGGCTCCTGGGGGTGGGGAGGAGGTTTTTAGGGCGTCCCATGAGCGAAAGAGTGAAAACGGCAATTTTTTGGCGATTTTCCGTGTGTGTTAGCCCATGGATCGGCCGGGGGGTGCTAGCTTCGAGAAAAGTTTTGGCCCGAGCCCCTCAGGCGCATCCCTGACGAGCGGATAAGTGGATCCATGGGCTCCTGGCGGCGGGGCAGAGGTTTTTAGGGCATCCCATGAGCGAAAGAGTGAAAACGGCAGTTTTTTGGTGATTTTTCGTGTGTGTTAGCCCATGGATCGGCCGGCGGGTGCTGGCTCCAGGAAAAGTTTTTGCCCAAGCCCCTCGGGGGCGTCCCTGACGAGCGTTTGAGTGGATCCATGGGCTCCTTTTTAGCAGGCCGGAGGTTTTTAGGGCGTCCCATGAGCAAAAGAGTGTAAACGGCAGTTTTTTGGCGATTTTTCGTATGTGTTAGCCCATGGGTCGGCCGAGGAGTGCTGGCTCCGGGAAATGTTTTTGGCCAAGCCCTTCGGGGGCATCCCTGATAAGCGTTTGAGAGGATCCATGGGCTCCTGGGGGAGGGGCGGAGGTTTTTAGGGCATCCCATGAGCGAAAGAGTGAAAACGGCAGTTTTTTGGCGATTTTTCGTGTGTGTTAGCCCATGGATCGGCCGGGGGGTGCTGGCTTCGGAAAAAGTTTTGGGTCGAACCCCTCGGGGGCATCCCTGAAGAGCGGTTGAGCGGATCCATGGGCTCTTGGGGGTAGGGCGGAGGTTTTTAGAGCGTCCCATGAGCGAAAGAGTGAAAACGGCAGTTTTTTTGCGATTTTCCGTGTGTGTTAGCCCATGGATCGGCCGGCGGGTGCTGGCTCCAGGAAAAGTTTTTGCCCAAGCCCCTCGGGGGCGTCCCTGACGAGCGTTTGAGTGGATCCATGGGCTCCTTTTTAGCGGGCCGGAGGTTTTTAGGGCGTCCCATGAGCAAAAGAGTGTAAACGGCAGTTTTTTGGCGATTTTTCGTATGTGTTAGCCCATGGGTCGGCCGAGGAGTGCTGGCTCCGGGAAATGTTTTTGGCCAAGCCCCTCGGGGGCATCCCTGATAAGCGTTTGAGAGGATCCATGGGCTCCTGGGGGCGGGGCAGAGGTTTTTAGGGCATCCCATGAGCGAAAGAGTGAAAACGACAGTTTTTTGGCGATTTTCCGTGTGTGTTAGCCCATGGATCGGCCGGGGGGTGCTGGCTTCAGAAAAAGTTTTGGGTCGAACCCCTCGGAGGCATCCCTGAAGAGCGGTTGAGCGGATCCATGGGCTCTTGGGGGTAGGGCGGAGGTTTTTAGAGCGTCCCATGAGCGAAAGAGTGAAAAAGGCAGTTTTTTGGCGATTTTCTGTGTGTGTTAGCCCATGGATCGGCCGGGGGGTGCTGGCTCTGGGAAAAGTTTTGGGCCGAGGCCCTCGGGGGCGTCCCTGACGAGCGGTTGAGTGGATACATGGGCTCCTGGGGGCGGGGAGGAGGTTTTTAGGGCGTCCATGAGCGAAAGAGTGAATACGGCAGTTTTTGGCGATTTTTCCTGTGTGTTAGCCTATGGATCGGCCGGGGGGTGCTGGTTCCGAGACACGTTTTGGGCCGAGCCCCTCAGGGGCATCCCTGACGAGCGGTTGAGCAGATCCACGGGCTCCTGGGGGCGGGACAGAGGGCTTTAGGGCGTCCCATGAGCGAAAGAGTGAAAATGGCAGTTTTTGGTGATTTTTCATGTGTGTTAGCCCATGGATCGGTCGGGCGGTGCTGGCTCCGGGAAAAGTTTTGGGGCGAGCCCCTCTAGGGCATCCCTGATGAGCGGTTAAGCAGATCTATGGGCTCGTGGGGGCGGGGTGGAGGTTTTTAGGTTATCCCATGAGCGAAAGATTGAAAATGGTAGTTTTTTGGCGATTTTCCGTTTGTGTTAGCCCATGGATCGACCGGGGGGTGCTGGCTCCGGGAAAGGTTTTGGTCCGAGCCCCTCTAGGGGCATCCCTGATGAGCGTTTAAGCGGATCCATGGGCTCCTAGGGGCGGGGAGGAGGTTTTTAGGGCATCCCATGAGCGAAAGGTTGAAAATGGTAGTTTTTTGGCGATTTTCCGTGTGTGTTAGCCCATGGATCGGCCGAGGGGTGCTGGCTCCAGGAAAAGTTTTGGGTTGAGCCCCTCGGGGGCATCCCTGACGAGCGGTTAAGCAGATCCATGGGCTTCTGGGGGCGGGGCAGAGGTTTTAGGGTATCCTATGAGCGAAAGAGTGAAAACGGCAGTTTTTTGGCGATTTTCCATGTGTGTTAGCCTATGGATCGGCCGGAGGGTGTTGGCTCCGGGAAAAGTTTGGGCCGAGCAAGTCGGGGGAGTCCCTGACAAGCGATTAAGTGGATCCATGGGCTCCTGGGGGCGGGGCATAGGTTTTTAGGGCGTCCCATGAGCGAAAGAGTGAAAACTATAGTTTTTTGGCGATTTTCCGTGTGTGTTAGCCCATGGATTGGCCGGGGGGTGCTGGCTCCAGGAAACATTTTGGCTCGAGCCCCTCTGGGGCGTCCCTGATGAGTGGTTAAACGTATCCATGGGCTCCTGGGGGTGGGGCATAGGTTTTTAGGGCATCCCATAAGCGAAAGAGTGAAAACGACAGTTTTTTGGCGATTTTCCGTGTGTGTTAGCCGATGGATCGGCCGGGGGGTGCTGGCTCCGGGAAAAGTTTTGGCTCGAAACCCTCGGGGGCATCCCTGATGAGCGGTTAAGCATATCCATGGGCTCCTGGGGGCGGGGTGGAGGTTTTTAGGGCGTCCCATGAGCGAAAGATTGAAAACGGCAGTTTTTTGGCGATTTTCCGTTTGTGTTAGCCCATGGATCGGCCGGGGTGTGCTGGCTCCGGGAAAAGTTTTGGGTTGAGCCCCTCGAGGGAGTCCCTGATGAACGGTTAAGCGGATACATTGGCTCCTGGGGGTGGGGCGGAGGTTTTTAGGGCATCCCAAGAGCGAAAGAGTGAAAACGACAATTTTTTGGCGATTTTCCGTGTTTGTTAGCCTATGGATCAGCCGGGGTGCTGGCTTCGGGAAAATTTTTGGGCCGAGCCAGTCGGGGGCATCCCTGACAAGCGGTTAAGCGGATCCATGGGCTCCTGGGGGCGGGTCGGAGGTTTTTAGGGCGTCCCATGAGCGAAAGAGTGAAAACGGCAGTTTTTTGGCAATTTTCCATGTGTGTTAGCCCATGGAACGGCCGGGGGATGCTGGCTCCGGGAAAAGTTTTGGGCCGAGCCCCTCGTGGGCGTCCCTGACGAGCGGTTGAGCGAATACAAGGGCTCCTGGGGGAGGGGCAGAGGTTTTTAGGGCATCCCATGAGCGAAAGAGTGAAAATGGCAGTTTTTTGGCGATTTTCCGTGTGTGTTAGCCCATGGATCGGCCGGGCGGTGCTGGCTCCGGGAAAAGTTTTGGGGCGAGCCCCTCTAGGGCATCCCTGATGAGCGGTTAAGCAGATCTATGGGCTCCTGGGGGCGGGGCGGAGGTTTTTAGGTTGTCCCATGAGCGAAAGATTGAAAACGGCAGTTTTTTGGCGATTTTCCATTTGTGTTAGCCCATGGATCGGCCGGGGGGTGCTGGCTCCGGGAAAAGTTTTGGTCCGAGCCCCTCTAGGGGCATCCTTGATGAGCGTTTAAGCGGATCCATGGGCTCCTAGGGGAGGGGAGGAGGTTTTTAGGGTATCCCATGAGCGAAAGAGTGAAAACGGCAGTTTTTTGGCGATTTTTCATGTGTGTTAGCCTATGGATCGGCCGGAGGGTGTTGGCTCCGAGAAAAGTTTGGGGCCGAGCAAGTCGGGGGAGTCCCTGACAAGCGATTAAGTGGATCCATGGGCTCCTGGGGGCGGGACGGAGGTTTTTAGGGCGTCCCATGAGCGAAAGAGTGAAAACGACAGTTTTTTGGCGATTTTCCGTGTGTGTTAGCCCATGGATTGGCCGGGGGGTGCTGGCTCCAGGAAACATTTTGGCTCGAGCCCCTCCGGGGCGTCCCTGACGAGTGGTTGAGCATATCCATGGGCTCCTTGGGGTGGGGCGTAGGTTTTTAGGGCATCCCATGAGCGAAAGAGTGAAAACGGCAGTTTTTTGGCGATTTTTCGTTTGTGTTAGCCCATGGATCAGCCGGGGGGTGCTGGCTCCGGGAAAATTTTTGGGTTGAGCCCCTTGGGGGCGTCCCTGATGAGCGGTTAAGCGGATACATTGGCTCCTGGGGGCGGGCCGGAGGTTTTTAGGGCATCCCATGAGCGAAAGAGTGAAAATGGCTATTTTTTGGCGATTTTCCGTGTTTGTTAGCCTATGGATCGGCCGGAGGGTGCTGGCTTCGGGAAAATTTTTGCGCCGAGCCAGTCGGGGGCGTCCCTGACAAGCGTTTAAGCGGATCCATGGGCTCTTGGGGGCGGGTCGGAGGTTTTTAGGGCGTCCCATGAGCAAAAGAGTGAAAACGGCAGTTTTTTGGCAATTTTCCATGTGTGTTAGCCCATGGAACGGCCGGGGGGTGCTGGCTCCGGGAAAATTTTTGGGCCGAGCCCCTCGTGGGCGTCCCTGACGAGCGGTTGAGCGAATACAAGGGCTCCTGGGGGAGGGGCAGAGGTTTTTAGGGCATCCCATGAGCGAAAGAGTGAAAATGGCAGTTTTTTGGCGATTTTCCGTGTGTGTTAGCCCATGGATCGGCCGGGCGGTGCTGGCTCCGGGAAAAGTTTTGGGGAGAGCCCCTCTGGGGCGTCCCTGATGAGCGGTTAAGCGGATCCATGGGCTCCTAGGGGCGGGACTGAGGTTTTTAGGGCGTCCTATGAGCGAAAGAGTGAAAACGACAGTTTTTTGGCGATTTTCCGTGTGTGTTAGCCTATGGATCGGCCGGAGGGTGCTGGCTCCGGGAAAAGTTTTGGGCCGAGCAATCGGGGGCATACCTGACAAGCGATTAAGTGGATCCATGGGCTCCTGGGGGCGGGGTGGAGGTTTTTAGGGCGTCCCATGAGCGAAAGAGTGAAAACGACAGTTTTTTGATAATTTTCCGTGTGTGTTAGCCCATGGATCGACCGGGGGGTGCTGGCTTAGAGAAAATTTTGCCTGAGCCCCTCGGGGGCTTCCCTGACAAACGGTTAAATGGATCCATGGGCTCCTGGCGGCGGTACGGAGGTTTTTAGGGCGTCCCATGAGCGAAAGAGTGAAAACGACCGTTTTTTGGCGATTTTCCGTGTGTGTTAGCCGATGGATCGGCCGGGGGATGCTGGCTCCGGGAAAAGTTTTAGGTTGAGCCCCTCGGGGGAGTCCCTGATGAGCGGTTAAGCGGATCCATTGGCTCCTGGGGGCAGGGAGGAGGTTTTTAGGGCATCCCATGAGCGAAAGAGTGAAAACGGCAGTTTTTTGGCAATTTTCCGTGTGTGTTAGCCTATGGATCGGCCGGAGGGTGCTGGCTCCGGGAAAAGTTTTGGGCAGAGCCAGTCGGGGGCGTCCCTGACAAGCGGTTAAGCAGATCCATGGGCTCCTGGGGGCGGGGCGGAGGTTTTTAGGGCGTCCCATGAGCAGAGAGTCCCTTGAGCGAAATAGTGAAAATGGCAATTTTTTGGCAATTTTTCGTGTGTGTTAGCCCATGGATCGGAGGTTTTTAGGGCTTCCCATGAGCGAAAGAGTGAATACGACAGTTTTTTGGTGATTTTCCGTGTGTGTTAGCCCATGGATCGGTCGGGGGGTGCTGGCCCGAGCCCCTCGGGGCGTCCCTGATGAGAGGTTGAGAGGATCCATGGGCTCCTGGGGGCAGGGCAGAGTTTTTAGGGCATCCCATGAGCGAAAGAGTAAAAACGGCAGTTTTTTGGCGATTTTTCATATGTGTTAGCCCATGGATCGGACGGGGGGTGCTGGTTCCGGGAAAATTTTTGGCCCGATCCCCTCGGTGGAGTCCCTGACGAGCGGTTGAGTGGATCCATGGGATCCTTGGAGCGGGGCGGAGGTTTTTAGGGCGTCCCATGAGCGAAAGAGTGAAAACGACAGTTTTTTGGCGATTTTCCGTGTGTGCTAGCCCATGGATCGGTCGGGGGGTACTGGATCTGGGAAAATTTTTTGGCCGAACCCCTCGGAGGCGTCCTTAATGAGCGGTTAAGCGCATCCATGGGATCCTGGGGAGGGGCGGAGGTTTTGAGGGCGTTCCATGAGCAAAAGAGTGAAAACGGTAGTTTTTTGGCGATTTTCCGTGTGTGTTAGCCCATGGATCGGTCGGGGGGTGCTGGCTCCGGGAAAAGTTTTGGCCCGAGCCCCTCGGGGGCGTCCCTGACGAGTGGTTGAGAGGATCCATGGGCTCCTGGGGGCGGGGAGGAGGTTTTTAGGGCATCCCATGAGCTAAAGAGTGAAAACGACAGTTTTTTGGCGATTTTCCGTGTAATTTAGCCCATGGATCGGCCAGGGGGTGCTGGCTTTGGGAAAAGTTTTGGACTGAGCCCTTTGGGGGCGGCCCTGAAGAGCGGTTGAGCAGATCCATTGTCTCCTGGGGGAGGGGCGGAGGATTTAAGGCGTCCCATGAGCTAAAGAGTGAAAACGGCAGTTTTTTGGCGATTTTCCATGTGTGTTATCCCATGGATCGGGCGGGGGGTGCTGGCTCCGGGAAAAGTTTTGGCCCGACCCCCTCGAGGGCGCCCCTAACGAACGGTTGAGTGGATCCATGGGCTCCTTGGAGCGGGGCAGAGGTTTTTAGGGCATCCCATGTGCGAAAGAGTGAAAACGGCAATTTTTTGGCAATTTTTCGAGTGTGTTAGCCCATGGATTGGCCGGGGGGTGTTGGCTCCAGGAAAAGTTTCGGGCCGAGCCCATCGGGGGAGTCCCTGACGAGCGGTTGAGAGGATCCATGGGCTCCTGGGGGCGGGGAGGAGGTTTTTAGCGCATCCCATGAGCGAAAGAGTGAAAACGACAATTTTTTGGCGATTTTTCGTGTGTGTTAGCCCATGGATCGGCCGGGGGGTGCTGGCTTCGGGAACATTTTTGGCCCGATCCCCATGGGGGTGTCCCTGACGAGCGGTTAAGCGGATCCATGGGCTCCTGGGGGCGGTACGGATGTTTTTAGGGCGTCCCATGAGCGAAATAGTGAAAACGGCAGTTTTTTGGCGATTTTTCATGTGTGTTAGCCCATGGATCGGCAGAGGTGTTCTGGCTCCGGGAAAATTTTTGGCCCGAGACCCTCGGGGGCATCCCTGACAAGAGGTTAAGCGGATCCATGGGCTCCTTGGGGCGGGGAGGTGGTTTTTAGGGCATCCCATGAGCGAAAGAGTGAAAACGGCAACTTTTTGGCGATTTTCCATTTGTGTTAGCCCATGGATCGGCCGGGGGGTGCTGGCTCTGGGAAACTTTTTGGGCCGAACCCCTCGGGGACGTCCTTGATGAGCGGTTAAGCGGATCCATGGGCTCCTGGGTGAGGGGCGGAGGTTTTTAGGGCGTCCCATGAGTGAAAAGTGAAAACGGCAGTTTTTTGGCGATTTTCCATGTGTGTTAGCCCATGGATCGGCCGGGGGGTGCTGGCTCCTGGAAAGGTTTTGGCCCGAGCCCCTAAGTGGCGTCCCTGACGAGCGATTAAGCGGATCCATAGGGTCCTGGCGGCAGGGCGGAGGTTTTTAGGGTGTCCCATGAGCGAAAGAGTGAAAACGGCTGTTTTTTGGCGATTTTCCGTGTGTGTTAGACCATGGATCGACCGGGGGGTGCTGGATTCGGGAAATGTTCTGGGCCGAGCCTCTCAAGGACGTCTCTAACGAGCGGTTAAGCGGATCTATGGGCTCCTGGGGGTGGGGCGGAAGTTTTTAGGGCATCCCATGAGCGAAAGAGTGAAAACGGCAGTTTTTTGGCAATTTTTCGTGTGTGTTAGCCCATGGATCGGCCGAGGGGTGCTGGCTTCGAGAAAAGTTTTGGGCTGAGCAGCTCGGGGAAATATCTGACGAGTGGTTAAGCGGATCCATGGGCTCCTGGGGGCGGGGCGGAGGTTTTTAGGGCGTCCCATGAGTGAAAGAGTGAAAACGAAAGTTTTTTGGCGATTTTTCGTGTGTGTTAGCCCATGGATCGGTCGGGGGGTGCTGGCTTCGGGAACATTTTTGGCCCGATCCCCATGGGGGTGTCCCTGACGAGCGGTTAAGCGGATCCATGGGCTCCTGGGGGCGGTACGGATGTTTTTAGGGCATCCCATGAGCGAAATAGTGAAAACGGCAGTTTTTTGGCGATTTTTCATGTGTGTTAGCCCATGGATCGGCCGAGGTGTTCTGGCTCCGGGAAAATTTTTGGCCCGAGACCCTCGGGGGCATCCCTTACAAGAGGTTAAGCGGATCCATGGGCTCCTTGGGGCGGGGAGGTGGTTTTTAGGGCATCCCATGAGCGAAAGAGTGAAAACGGCAACTTTTTGGCGATTTTCCATTTGTGTTAGCCCATGGATCGGCGGGGGGGTGCTGGCTCTGGGAAACTTTTTGGGCCGAACCCCTCGGGGACGTCCTTGATGAGCGGTTAAGCGGATCCATGGGCTCCTGGGTGAGGGGCGGAGGTTTTTAGGGCGTCCCATGAGTGAAAAGTGAAAACGGCAGTTTTTTGGCGATTTTCCATGTGTGTTAGCCCATGGATCGGCCGGGGGGTGCTGGCTCCTGGAAAGGTTTTGGCCCGAGCCCCTAAGTGGCGTCCCTGACGAGCGATTAAGCGGATCCATAGGGTCCTGGCGGCAGGGCGGAGGTTTTTAGGGTGTCCCATGAGCGAAAGAGTGAAAACGGCTGTTTTTTGGCGATTTTCCGTGTGTGTTAGACCATGGATCGACCGGGGGGTGCTGGATTCGGGAAATGTTCTGGGCCGAGCCTCTCAAGGACGTCTCTAACGAGCGGTTAAGCGGATCCATGGGCTCCTGGGGGTGGGGCGGAAGTTTTTAGGGCATCCCATGAGCGAAAGAGTGAAAACGGCAGTTTTTTGGCAATTTTTCGTGTGTGTTAGCCCATGGATCGGCCGAGGGGTGCTGGCTTCGAGAAAAGTTTTGGGCTGAGCAGCTCGGGGAAATATCTGACGAGTGGTTAAGCGGATCCATGGGCTCCTGGGGGCGGGGCGGAGGTTTTTAGGGCGTCCCATGAGTGAAAGAGTGAAAACGAAAGTTTTTTGGCGATTTTTCGTGTGTGTTAGCCCATGGATCGGTCGGGGGGTGCTGGATCCGGGAAAAGTTTTGGCCCGAACCCCTCGGGGGCGTCCCTGACGAGCGGTTAAGCGGATCCATGGGCTCCTGGGGGCGGGGAGGTGGTTTTTAGGGCGTCCCATGAGCGAAAGAGTGAAAACGGCAGTTGTTTGGCGATTTTCCATGTGTGTTAGCCCATGGATCGGCCAGGGGGGCAGGCTCTTGGAAAATTTTTGGCCCGAGCCCCTCGGGGGCGTCCCTGACGAGCGTTTAAGTGGATCCATGGGCTCCTGGGGGTGGGTAGAGGTTTTTAGGGCATCCCATGAGCGAAAGAGTGAAAACGATAGTTTTTTGGCGATTTTTCGTGTGTGTTAGCCCATGGATCGGCCGGGGGTGCTGGTTCCGGAAAAGTTTTGACCCGAGTTCCTCGGGGGCATCCCAGACGAGCGGTTGAGCAGATCCATGGGCTCTTGGGGGTGGGGTGGAGGTTTTTAGGGCGTCCCATGAGCGGAAGAGTGAAAACGGCTGTTTTTGGCCGATTTTCCGTGTGTGTTAGCCCATGGATCGGCCGGGGGGTGATGGCTCTGGGAAAATTTTTAGTCCGAACCCCTCGGAGGCGTCTTTTACAAGCGGTTAAGCGGATCCATGGGATCCTGGGGGCGGGGCGGAGGTTTTTAGGGCGTCCCATGAGCGAAATTGTGAAAAAGACTGTTTTTTGGCGATTTTCCGTGTGTGTTAGCCCATGCATCGGCCGGGGGGTGCTGGCTTCGGGAAAAGTTTTGGCCCGAACCCTTCGGGGGCGTCCCTGACGAGCGGTTAAGAGGATCCATGGGCTCCTGGGCTCGGGGAGGAGGTTTGTAGGGCGTCCCATGAGCGAAAGAGTGAAAACGGCAGGTTTTTGGCGATTTTCCGTGTGTGTTAGCCCATGGATCGGCCGGGGGGTGCTGGCTCCGGGAAAATTTTTGGTCTGATCCCCTCGGGGGAGTCCCTGATGAGTGGTTGAGAGGATCCATGGGTTCCTGGGGCGGGGAGGAGGTTTTTAGCGCGTCCCATGAGCGAAAGAGTGAAAACGGCAGTTTTTTGGTGATTTTTCGTGTGTGTTAGCCCATGGATCGGCCGGGGGGTGCTGGCCCCGGGAAATGTTTTGGCCCGAGCCCCTCGGGGACGTCTCTAACGAGCGGTTAAGCGGATCCATAGGCTCCTGGGGGTGAGGCAGAGGTTTTTAGGGCATCCTATGAGCGAAATAGTGAAAACGACAGTTTTTTGGCGATTTTTCGTGTGTGTTAGCCCATGGATCGGCCAGGGGGTGCTGGTTCCGGGAAAAGTTTTAGCCCGAGCCCCTCGGAGGCATCCCTGACGAGCGGTTGAGAGGATCCATGGGATCCTGGGGGCGGTGCGGAGGTTTTTAAGGCGTCCCATGAGCGAAAGAGTGAAAACGGCAGTTTTTTGGCGATTTTTCGTGTGTGTTAGCCCATGGATCGGCCGGGGGGTGCTGGCTTTTGGGAAAATTTTTGGCCCGATCCCCTCGGGGGTGTCCCTGACGAGCGTTTAAGCGGATCCATGGGCTCCTGGGGGCGGTACGGAGGTTTTTAAGGCGTCCCATGAGCGAAAGAGTGAAAACGGTAATTTTTTGGCAATTTTTCGTGTGTGTTAGCCAATGGATCGGCCGGGGGGTGCTGACTCCGGGAAAAGTTTTGGCCCGATCCCCTCGTAAGAGTCCTTGAAGAGCGGTTGAGAGGATCCATGTGCTCCTGGGGTCGGGCAGGAGGTTTTTAGGGCGTCTTATGAGCGAAAGAGTGAAAACGGCAGTTTTTTTGTAATTTTTCGTGTGTGTTAGCCCATGGATCGGCCGGGGGGTGCTGGCTCCAGGAAAAGTTTTGGCCCAAGCCCATCGGGGGCGTCCCTGATGAGCGGTTGAGAGTATCCATGGGCTCCTTGGGGCGGTCCAGAGGTTTTTAGGGCGTCCCATGAGCGAGAGAGTGAAAACGGCAGTTTTTTGGCGATTTTCCGTGTGTGTTAGCCCATGGATCGGCCAGGGGGTGCTGGTTCCGGGAAAAGTTTTAGCCCGAGCCCCTAAGTGGCGTCCCTGACGAGCGATTAAGCGGATCCATAGGGTCCTGGCGGCGGGGCAGAGGTTTTTAGGGTGTCCCATGAGCGAAAGAGTGAAAACGATAGTTTTTTGGCGATTGTCCGTGTGTGTTAGCCCATGGATCGGCCGGGGGGTGCTGGCTTCGGGAAAATTTTTGGCCCGATCCCCTCGGGGGTGTCCCTGACGAGCGGTTAGGCGGATCCATGGGCTCCTGGGGGCGGGGCGGAGGTTTTTAGGGCATCCCATGAGCGAAAGAGTGAAAACGACAGTTTTTTGGAATTTTTCGTGTGTGTTAGACCATGGATCGGCCAGGGGGTGCTAGCTCAGGGAAAAGTTTTAGTCCGAGCAGCTCGGGGACATCTTTGACGAGCAGTTAAGCGGATCCATGGGCTCCTGGGGGCGGTTCGAAGGTTTTTAGAGCGTCCCATGAGCGAAAAGTGAAAACGGCAGTTTTTTGGCGATTTTTCATGTGTGTTAGCCCATGAATCGGTCGGGGGGTGCTGGCTCCGGGAAAAGTTTTGGCCCGAGCCCCTCGAAGTCGTCCATGACGAGCGATTAAGCAGATCCATAGGCTCTTGGGGGCGGGGCGGAGGTTTTTAGGGCATCCCATGAGCGAAAGAGTGAAAACGACAGTTTTTTGGAATTTTTCGTGTGTGTTAGACCATGGATCGGCCAGGGGGTGCTAGCTCAGGGAAAAGTTTTGGTCCGAGCAGCTCGGGGACATCTTTGACGAGCAGTTAAGCGGATCCATGGGCTCCTGGGGGCGGTTCGGAGGTTTTTAGAGCGTCCCATGAGCGAAAGAGTGAAAACGGCAGTTTTTGGCAATTTTTCTAGTGTGTTAGCCCATGGATCGGCCGAGGGGTGCTGGCCCCGGGAAAAGTTTTGGCCCGAGACCCTCGGGGGCGTCCCTGACGAGTAGTTAAGCGGATCCATGGGCTCCTGGGGGCGGAGAGGTGGTTTTCAGGGCGTCCCATGAGCGAAAGAGTGAAAACGGCAATTTTTTGGCGATTTTCCATTTGTGTTAGCCCATGGATCGGCCGGGTGGTGCTGGCTCTGGGAAAATTTTTGGGCCGAGCCCCTCAGGGGCGTCCTTGACGAGCGGTTGAGCGGGTCCATGGGCTCCTGGGGGAGGGGCGGAGGTTTTTAGGGCATCCCATGAGAGAAAAGTGAAAACAGCAGTTTTTTGGCGATTTTTCGTGTGTGTTAGCCCATGGATCGGCCGGGGGGTGCTGGCTTCGGGAAAAGTTTTGACCCAAGCCCTTCGGGGGCATCCCTGACGAGCGATTAAGCGGATCCATAGGCTCCTGGGGGCGGGGCGGAGGTTTTTAGGGCGTCCCATGAGCGAAAGAGTGAAAACGACAGTTTTTTGGCGATTTTCCTTGTGTGTTAAACCATGGATCGACCGGGGGGTGCTGTCTCCAGGAAAAGTTTTGGCCCGAGCCCCTCGGGGGCGTCCCTTACGAGCAGTTGAGCAGATCTATGGGCTCTTGGGGGGGGGTGGAGGTTTTTAGGGCATCCCATGAGCGAAAGAGTGAAAACGACAGTTTTTTGGTGATTTTTCGTGTGTGTTAGCCCATGGATCGGTCGGGGGGTGCTGGCTCCAGGAAAAGTTTTGGCTCGAGCCCCTCGGTGGCATCCGTGACGAGCGTTTGAGTAGATCCATGGGCTCTTGGGGGTGGGGTGGAGGTTTTTAGGGCGTCCTATGAGCGAAAGAGTTAAAACGGCAGTTTTTTGGCAATTTTTCGTGTGTGTTAGCCCATGGATCGGCCGAGGGGTGCTGGCTCCGGGAAAGGTTTTGGCCCGAGACCCTCGGGGGCGTCCTTGACAAGAGGTTAAGTGGATCCATGGGCTCCTGGGGGTAGGGAGGTGGTTTTTCGGGCGTCCCACTAGCGAAAGAGTGAAAACGGCAGTTTTTTGGCGATTTTCCGTGTGTGTTAGACCATGGATCGACCGGGGGGGTGCTGGATTGGGAAAAGTTTTGGCTCGAGACCTTCGGGGAGTCCCTAATGAGCGGCTGAGTGGATCCATGGGCTCCTGGGGGCGGGGTGGAGGTTTTTAGGGCGTCCCATTAGCGAAAGAGTGAAAACGGCAGTTTTTTGGCGATTTTCCGTGTGTGTTAGCTCATGGATCGGCCGGGGGGTGCTGGCTCTGGGAAAAGTTTTGGCCCGAGCCCCTCGGAGATGTCCCTGATGAGCGTTTAAGTGGATCCATGGGCTCCTGGGGGTGAGGCGGAGGTTTTTAGGGCATCCCATGAGCGAAATTGTGAAAACGGCAGTTTTTTGGCTATTTTTCGTGTGTGTTAGCCCATGGATCGGCCATGGGGTGCTGGCTCAGGGAAAACTTTTGGTCCGACCAGCTCGGGTACATCTCTGACGAGCAGTTAAGCGGATCCATGGGCTCCTGGGGGCGGGTCGGAGGTTTTTAGGGCATCCCATGAGCGAAAGAGTGAAAACGGCAGTTGTTTGGCAATTTTTCGTGTGTGTTAGCCCATGGATCGGCCGAGGGGTGCTGGCCCCGGGAAAAGTTTTGGCCCGAGACCCTCGGGGGTGTCCCTGACAAGAGTTTAAGCGGATCCATGGGCTCCTGGGGCGGGGAGGTGGTTTTCAGGGCATCCCATGAGCGAAAGAGTGAAAACGGCAATTTTTTGGCAATTTTCCGTTTGTGTTAGCCCATGGATCGGCCGGGTGGTGCTGGCTCTGGGAAAATTTTTGGGCCGAGCCCCTCAGGGGCGTCCTTGACGAGCGGTTGAGTGGGTCCATGGGCTCCTGGGGGAGGGACGGAGGTTTTTAGGGCATCCCATGAGCGAAAAGTGAAAACGGCAGTTTTTTGGCAATTTTCCATGTGTGTTAGCCCATGGATCCACCGGGGGGTGCTGGCTCCGGGAAAAGTTTTGGCCCGAGCCCCTCGAGGGCGTCCCTGACGAGCGATTAAGCGGATCCATAGGCTCCTGGGGGCGGGGCGGAGGTTTTTAGGGCGTCCCATGAGCGAAAGAGTGAAAACGGCAATTTTTTGGCGATTTTCCGTGTGTGTTAAACCATGGATCGATCGGGGGGGTGCTGGATTCGAGAAAACTTTTGGCCCGAGACCCTTGGGGACGTCTCTGACGAGCTATTAAGTGGATCCATGGGCTCCTGGGGGTGGGGCGGAGGTTTTTAGGGCGTCCCATGAGCGAAAGAGTAAAAACGGCAGTTTTTTGGCGATTGTTGGTGTGTGTTAGCCCATGGATCGGCCGAGTGGTGCTGGCTCCGGGAAAAGTTTTGGGCTGAGACCCTCGGGGGCGTCCCTGACAAGAGGTTAAGCGGATCCATGGTCTCCTGGGGGCGGGGCAGAGGTTTTTAGTGCGTCCCATGAGCGAAAGAGTGAAAACGGCAGTTTTTTTGTGATTTTTCGTGTGTGTTAGCCCATGGATCGGCCAGGGGGTGCTGGGTCCGGGAAAATTTTTGGGACGAGCCCCTCGGGGGAGTCCCTGACGAGCGGTTGAGTGGATCCATGGGCTCCTGGGGGCGGGGCGAAGTTTTTAAGGGCGTCCCATGAGCGAAAGATTGAAAATGGCAGTTTTTTGGCGATCTTCCATGTGTGTTAGCTCATGGATCGGCCGGGGGGTGCTGGCTCCGGGAAAAGTTTTGGGCCGAGCCCCTCAGGGGCGTCCCTGACAAGCGGTTAAGTGGATCCATAGGCTCCTGGGGGCGGGGTGGAGGTTTTTAGGGCGTCCCATGAGTGAAAGAGTAAAAACGTCAGTTTTTGGAGATTTTCTGGGTGTGTTAGCCCATGGATCGGCCGGGGGGTGCTGTCTCCGGGAAAAGTTTTGCCCGGAGCCCCTCGAGGGAGTCCCTGACGAGCAGTTGAGCGAATCCATGGGCTCCTGGGGGTGTGGCAGAGGTTTTTAGGGCGTCCCATGAGCGAAAGAGTGAAAACGGCAGTTTTTTGGCGATTTTTCGTGTGTGTTAGCCCATGGATCGGCCGAGGGGTGCTGGCTCCGGGAAACGTTTTGGCCCGAGACCCTCGAGGGCGTCCCTGACGAGCGGTTAAACGGATCCATGGGCTCCTGGGGGCGGGGCGGAGGTTTTTAGGACGTCCCATGAGCGAAAGAGTGAAAACGGCAGTTTTTTGGCGATTTTCCGTGTGTGTTAGACCATGGATCGGCCGGAGGGTGCTGGCTCCGCGAAAAGTTTTGGTCTGAGCCCCTCGGGGGCGTCCCTGACGAGCGTATAAGCGGATCCATGGGCTCTTGGGGGCGGGGAGAAGGTTTTTAGGGCGTCCCATGAGCGAAAGAGTGACAACGGCAGTTTTTTGGCAATTTTCCGTGTGTGTTAGCCCATGGATCAGCCGGGGGCTGCTGGCTCCGAGAAAAGTTTTGGGTCGAGCAGCTCGGGGGCGTCCCTGACGAGCGGTTGAGCAGATCCATGGGCTCTTGGGGGTGGGGTGGAGGTTTTTAGGGCGTCCCATGAGCGAAGGTTTGAAAACGGCAGTTTTTTAGCGATTTTTCTTGTGTGTTGGCCCATGGATCGGCCGAGGGGTGCTGGCTCCGGGAAAATTTTTGGGCCGAGCCCCTCGGGGGAGTCCCTGATGAGCCGTTGAGTGGATCCATGGGCTCCTGGGGGCGGGGCAGAGTTTTTTACGGTTTCCCATGAGCGAAAGTGTGAAAACGGTAGTTTTTTGGCGATTTTCCATGTGTGTTAGCTCATGGATCGGCCGAGAGGTGCTGGCTCCGGGAAATATTTTGGCCCGAGACCCTCGGGGTCATCCCTGACAAGAGGTTAAGTGGATCCATGGGCTCCTGGGGGCGGGGAGGTGGTTTTTAGGGCATCCCATGAGCGAAAGAGTGAAAACGGCAGTTTTTTGGCAATTTTTCATATGTGTTAGCCCATGGATCGGCCGGGGGTTGCTGGCTCCGAGAAAAGTTTTGGGCCAAGCCCCTCGGGGGCGTCCCTGACGAGCGATTGAGCAGATCCATGGGCTCCTGGGGGTGGTGAGGAGGTTTTTAGGGCGTCCCATGAGCGAAAGAGTTAATACGGCAGTTTTTTGGCGATTTTCCGTGTGTGTTAGCCCATAGATCGGCCGGGGGCTGCTGGCTCAGGGAAAAGTTTTGGGCCAAGCAGCTCGGGGATATCTATAACGAGCGATTAAGCAGATCCATGGGCTCCTGGGGGCGGGGCGGAGGTTTTTAGGGCGTCCCATGAGCGAAAGAGTGAAAACGGCAGTTTTTGGGCGATTTTTCGTGTGTGTTAGCCCATGGATCGGCCGAGGGGTGCTGGCTCAGGGAAAAGTTTTGGCCTGAGATCCTTGGGGGCGTCCCTTACAATAGGTTAAGCGGATCCATGGGCTCTTGGGGGTGGGGTGGAGGTTTTTAGGGCGTCCCATGAGCGAAAGAGTTAAAACGGCAGTTTTTTGGCAATTTTTCGTGTGTGTTAGCCCATGGATCGGCCGAGGGGTGCTGGCTCCGGGAAAAGTTTTGGCCCGAGACCCTCGGGGGCATTCCTGACAAGCAGTTAAGCGGGTCCATGGGCTCCTGGGGGCGGGTCAAAGGTTTTTAGGGCGTCCCATGAGCGAAAGAGTGAAAACGGCTGTTTTTGGGCGATTTTCCGTGTGTGTTAGCCCATGGATCGGCCGGGGGGTGCTGGCTCCGGGAAAAGTTTTGGGCCGAGCCCCTCAGGGGCGTCCCTGACGAGCAGTTGAGCGGATCCATGGGCTCCTGTGGGTGGGGAGGAGATTTTTAGGGCGTCCCATGAGCGAAAGAGTGAAAACGACAGTTTTTTGGCGATTTTCCGTGTGTGTTAGCCCATGGATCGGCCGGGGGGTGCTGGCTCCAGGAAAATTTTTGGTCCGAGCCCCTCGGGGGCGTCCCTGACGAGCGGTTAAGCGGATCCATGGGCTCCTGGGGGCGGGGGGAGATTTTTGGGGCGTCCCATGAGCGAAAGAGTGAAAATGGTAGTTTTGGGGCGATTTTCCGTTTGTGTTAGCCCATGGATCGGCCGGGGGGTGCTGGCTCTGGGAAAAGTTTTGGGCTGAGCCCCTCAGGGGCGTCCCTGACAAGCGGTTGAGCAGATCCATGGGCTCCTGGGGGCGGGGAGGAGGTTTTTAGGGCGTCCCATGTGCGAAAGAGTTAAAACGGCAGTTTTTTGGCGATTTTCCGTGTGTGTTAGCCCATGGATCGGCCGGGGGGTGCTGGCTCCGAGAAAAGTTTTGGCCCGAGCCCCTTGGGGGCTTCCCTGACGTGCGGTTAAGCAGGTCCATGGGCTCCTGGGGGAGGGGCGGATGTTTTTAGGGCATCCCATGAGCGAAAGAGTGAAAACGGCAGTTTTTTGGCGATTTTCCGTGTGTGTTAGCCCATGGATCGGCCGGGGGGTGCTGGCTCCGGGAAAGGTTTTGGCCCGAGCCCCTCTGGGACGTCCCTGACGAGCGTTTGAGCAGATTCATGGGCTCCTGGGGCGGGGCGGAGGTTTTTAGGGCGTCCCATGAGCGAAAGAGTGAAAACGGTTGTTTTTTGGCAATTTTTCACGTGTGTTAGCCCATGGATCGGCCGGGGGGTGCTGGCTCCGAGAAAAGTTTTGGCCCGAGCTCCTAGGGGGTGTCCCGGAAGAGCGGTTGAGCGGATCCATGGGCTCCTGGGGGTGGGGCATAGGTTTTTAGGGCATCCCATGAGCGAAAGAGTGAAAACGGCAGTTTTTTGGCGATTTTTCGTGTGTGTTATCCCATGGATCATCCGGGGGGTGCTGGCTCTGGGAAAAGTTTTGGTCCGAGCCCCTCGGGGGCGTCCCTGATGAGCGGTTGAGCAGATCCATGGGCTACTGGGGGCGTGGCGGAGGTTTTTAGGGCGTCCCATGAGCGAAAGAGTGAAAACGACAGTTTTTTGCTGATTTTTCGTGTGTGTTAGCCCATGGATCGGCCGGGGGGTGCTCGCTCCAGGAAAAGTTTTAGGAAGAGCCCCTCAGGGGCGTCCCTTACGAGCGGTTGAGCGGATCCATGGGCTCCTGGGGGTGGGGAGGAGGTTTTTAGGGCGTCCCATGAGCGAAAGAGTGAAAACGGAAATTTTTTGGCGATTTTCCGTGTGTGTTAGCCCATGGATCGGCTGGGGGGTGCTGGCTCCGGGAAAAGTTTTGGCCCGAGCCCCTTGGGGGCGTCTCTGACGAGTGGTTAAGTGGATCCATGGGCTCCTATGGCGGGGAGGAGATTTTTATGGCGTCCCATGAGCAAAAGAGTGAAAACGGCAGTTTTTGGGCGATTTTTCATGTGTGTTAGCCCATGGATCGGCCGGGGGGTGCTGGCTCCGAGAAAAGTTTTGGTCCAAGCCCCTCGGGGGCGTCCATAACGAGCGGTTGAGCAGATCCATGGGCTCCTGGGGGCGGGGCGGTGGTTTTTAGGGCGTCCCATGAGCGAAAGAGTGAAAACGACAGTTTTTTGTCGATTTTTCGTGTGTGTTAGCCCATAGATCGGTCGGGGGGTGCTGGCTCCGGGAAAAGTTTTGGCCCGAGCCCCTTGGGGGCATCCCTGACGAGCGTTTGAGTATATCCATGGGCTCTTGGGGGTGGGGTGGAGGTTTTTAGGGCGTCCCATGAGCGAAAGAGTTAAAACGACAGTTTTTTGGCAATTTTTCGTGTGTGTTAGCGCATGGATCGACCGAGGGGTGCTGGCTCCGGGAAAAGTTTTGGCCCGAGACCCTCGGGGGCGTCCCTGACAAGAGGTTAAGTGGATCCATGGGCTCCTGGGGGTGGGGAGGTGGTTTTTCGGGCGTCCCATTAGCGAAAGAGTGAAAACGGCAGTTTTTTGGCGATTTTCCGTGTGTGTTAGACCATGGATCGACCGGGGGGGTGCTGGATTGGGAAAAGTTTTGGCCCGAGACCTTCGGGGAGTCCCTGATGAGCGGTTGAGTGGATCCATGGGCTCCTGGGGGCGGGGCAGAGTTTTTTAGGGCGTCCCATGAGCGAAAGAGTGAAAACGGCAGTTTTTTGGTGATTTTCCGTGTGTGTTAGCTCATGGATCGGCCGGGGGGTGCTGGCTCCGGGAAAAGTTTTGGCCCGAGCCCCTCGGAGATGTCCCTGATGAGCGGTTAAGTGGATCCATGGGCTCCTGGGGGTGGGGCGGAGGTTTTTAGGGCATCCCATTAGCGAAATTGTGAAAACGGCAGTTTTTTGGCTATTTTTCGTGTGTGTTAGCCCATGGATCGGCCATGGGGTGCTGGCTCAGGGAAAAATTTTGGTCCGACCAGCTCGGGGACATCTCTGACGAGCAGTTAAGCGGATCCATGGGCTCCTGGGGGCGGGTCGGAGGTTTTTAGGGCGTCCCATGAGCGAAAGAGTGAAAACGGCAGTTGTTTGGCAATTTTTCGTGTGTGTTAGCCCATGGATCGGCCGAGGGGTGCTGGCCTCGGGAAAAGTTTTGGCCCGAGACCCTCGGGGGCGTCCCTGACAAGAGGTTAAGCGGATCCATGGCCTCCTGGTGGCGGGGAAGTGGTTTTCAGGGCGTCCCATGAGCGAAAGAGTGAAAACGGTAATCTTTTGGCGATTTTCCGTTTGTGTTAGCCCATGGATCGGCCGGGTGGTGCTCGCTCTGGGAAAATTTTTGGGCCGAGCCCCTCAGGGGCGTCCTTGACGAGCGGTTGAGCGGGTCCATGGGCTCCTGGGGGAGGGGCGGAGGTTTTTAGGGCATCCCATGAGCGAAAAGTGAAAACGGCAGTTTTTTGGCAATTTTCCGTGTGTGTTAAACCATGGATCGACCGGGGGGGTGCTGGCTTCGAGAAAACTTTTGGCCCGAGACCCTTGGGGACATCTCTGATGAGCGATTAAGCGGATCCATGGGCTCCTTGGGGTGGGGCGAAGGTTTTTAGGGCGTCCCATGAGCGAAAGAGTAAAAACGGCAGTTTTTTGGCGATTTTTCGTGTGTGTTAGCCCATGGATCGGCCGAGGGGTGCTGGCTCCGGGAAAAGTTTTGGGCTGAGACCCTCGGGGGCGTCCCTGACAAGAGGTTAAGCAGATCCATGGGCTCCTGGGGGCGGGGCAGAGGTTTTTAGTGCATCCCATGAGCGAAAGAGTGAAAACGGCAGTTTTTTTGTGATTTTTCGTGTGTGTTAGCCCATGGATCGGCCGGGGGGTGCTGGGTCCGGGAAAATTTTTGGGACGAGCCCCTCGGGGGAGTCCCTGACGAGCGGTTGAGTGGATCCATGGGCTCCTGGGGGCGGGTCGAAGTTTTTAAGGGCGTCCCATGAGCGAAAGATTGAAAACGGCAGTTTTTTGGCGATCTTCCATGTGTGTTAGCTCATGGATCGGCCGGGGGGTGCTGGCTCCGGGAAAAGTTTTGGGCCGAGCCCCTCAGGGGCGTCCCTGACAGGCGGTTAAGTGGATCCATGGGCTCTTGGGGGCGGGGTGGAGGTTTTTAGGGCGTCCCATGAGCGAAAGAGTAAAAACGGCAGTTTTTTGGAGATTTTCTGGGTGTGTTAGCCCATGGATTGGCCGGGGGGTGCTGTCTCCGGGAAAAGTTTTGCCCGGAACCCCTCGAGCGAGTCCCTGACGAGCAGTTGAGCGGATCCATGGGCTCCTGGGGGTGTGGCAGAGGTTTTTAGGGCGTCCCATGAGCGAAAGAGTGAAAACGGCAGTTTTTTGGCAATTTTTCGTGTGTGTTAGCCCATGGATCGGCCGAGGGGTGCTGGCTCCGGGAAACGTTTTGACCCGAGACCCTCGAGGGCGTCCCTGACGAGTGGTTAAGCGGATCCATGGGCTCCTGGGGGCGGGGCGGAGGTTTTTAGGATGTCCCATGAGCGAAAGAGTGAAAACGGCAGTTTTTTGGCGATTTTCCGTGTGTGTTAGACCATGGATCGGCCGGAGGGTGCTGGCTCCGGGAAAAGTTTTGGTCTGAGCCCCTCGGGGGCGTCCCTGACGAGCTTATAAGCGGATCCATGGGCTCTTGGGGGCGGGGAGAAGGTTTTTAGGGCGTCCCATGAGCGAAAGAGTGAATACGACAGTTTTTTGGCAATTTTCCGTGTGTGTTAGCCCATGGATAAGCCGGGGGCTGCTGGCTCCGAGAAAAGTTTTGGGTCGAGCAGCTCGGGGGCGTCCCTGACGAGCGGTTGAGCATATCCATGGGCTCTTGGGGGTGGGGTTGAGGTTTTTAGGGCGTCCCATGAGCGAAGGTTTTAAAACGGCAGTTTTTTAGCGATTTTTCGTGTGTGTTAGCCCATGGATCGGCCGAGGGGTGCTGGCTCCGGGAAAATTTTTGGACCGAGCCCCTCGGGGGATTCCCTGATGAGTCGTTGAGTGGATCCATGGGCTCCTGGGGGCGGGGCAGAGTTTTTTAGGGCGTCCCATGAGCGAAAGTGTGAAAAGGGCAGTTTTTTGGCGATTTTCCGTGTGTGTTAGCTCATGGATCGGCCGAGAGGTGCTGGCTCCGAGAAATATTTTGGCCCGAGACCCTCGGGGGCGTCCCTGATAAGAGGTTAAGTGGATCCATGGGCTCCTGGGGGCGGGGAGGTGGTTTTTAGGGCATCCCATAAGCGGAAGAGTGAAAACGGCAGTTTTTAGGCGATTTTCCGTGTGTGTTAGCCTATGGATCGGCCGAGGGGTGCTGGTTCCGGGAAAAGTTTTGGCCTGAGATCCTCGGGGGCGTCCCTAACAAGAGTTTAAGCGGATCCATGGGCTCCTGGGGGTGGGGCGGAGGTTTTTAGGGCGTCCCATGAGCGAAAGAGTGAAAACGGCAGTTTTTTGGCGATTTTCCGTGTGTGTTAGACCATGGATCGACCGGGGGGTGCTGGCTCTGGGAAAAGTTTTGGCTCTAGCCCCTTGGGGGTTTCCCTGACGAGCGGTTAAGCGGATCCATGGGCTCCTGGGAGGGGTGGAGGTTTTTAGGGTATCCCATGAGCGAAAGAGTGAAAACGGCAGTTTTTTGGCGATTTTCTGTGTGTGTTAGCCCATGGATCGGCTGGGGGGTGCTGGCTCCGGGACAAATTTTGGCCCGAACCCCTCGGGGGCGTTCCTGACAAGCAGTTAAGCGGATCCATGGGCTCCTGGGGGCGGGGCAATGGTTTTTAGGGCATCCCATGAGCGAAAGAGTGAAAACGGCTGTTTTTGGGCGATTTTCCGTGTGTGTTAGCCCATGGATCGGCCGGGGGGTGCTGGCTCCGGGAAAAGTTTTGGGCCGAGCCCCTCAGGGGCGTCCCTGACGAGCAGTTGAGCAGATCCATGGGCTCCTGTGGGCGGGGAGGAGATTTTTAGGGCGTCCCATGAGCGAAAGAGTGAAAACGGCAGTTTTGGGGCGATTTTCCGTGTGTGTTAGCCCATGGATCGGCCGGGGGGTGCTGGCTCCAGGAAAATTTTTGGCCCGAGCCCCTCGGGGGCGTCCCTGACGAGCGGTTAAGCAGATCCATGGGCTCCTGGGGGCGGGGGGAGATTTTTAGGGCGTCCCATGAGCGAAAGAGTGAAAATGGTATTTTTGGGGCGATTTTCCGTGTGTGTTAGCCCATGGATCGGCCGGGGGGTGCTGGCTCCGGGAAAAGTTTTGGGCTGAGCCCCTCAGGGGCGTCCCTGACAAGCGGTTGAGCAGATCCATGGGCTCCTGGGGGCGGCGAGGAGGTTTTTAGGGCGTCCCATGTGCGAAAGAGTTAAAACGGCAGTTTTTTTGCAATTTTCCGTGTGTGTTAGCCCATGGATCGGCCGGGGGGTGCTGGCTCCGGGAAAAGTTTTGGCCCGAGCCCCTTGGGGGCGCCTCTGACGAGTGGTTAAGTGGATCCATGGGCTCCTATGGCGGGGAGGAGATTTTTATGGCGTCCCATGAGCAAAAGAGTGAAAACGGCAGTTTTTGGGCGATTTTTCGTGTGTGTTAGCCCATGGATCGGCCGGGGGGTGCTGGCTCCGAGAAAAGTTTTGGTCCAAGCCCCTCGGGGGCGTCCATAACGAGCGGTTGAGCAGATCCATTGGCTCCTGGGGGCGGGGCGGTGGTTTTTAGGGCGTCCCATGAGCGAAAGAGTGAAAACGACAGTTTTTTGTCGATTTTCCGTGTGTGTTAGCCCATAGATCGGTCGGGGGGTGCTGGCTCCGGGAAAAGTTTTGGCCCGAGCCCCTTGGGGGCGTCCCTGACGAGCGTTTGAGTATATCCATGGGCTCTTGGGGGTGGGGTGGAGGTTTTTAGGGCGTCCCATGAGCGAAAGAGTTAAAACGGCAGTTTTTTGGCAATTTTTCGTGTGTGTTAGCCCATGGATCGGCCGAGGGGTGCTGGCTCCGGGAAAAGTTTTGGCCCGAGACCCTCGGGGGCATCCCTGACAAGAGTTTAAGTGGATCCATGGGCTCCTGGGGGTGGGGAGGTGGTTTTTCGGGCGTCCCATTAGGGAAAGAGTGAAAACGGCAGTTTTTTGGTGATTTTCCGTGTGTGTTAGACCATGGATCGACCGGGGGGGTGCTGGATTGGGAAAAGTTTTGGCCCGAGACCTTCGGGGAGTCCCTGATGAGCGGTTGAGTGGATCCATGGGCTCCTGGGGGCGGGGCAGAGTTTTTTAGGGCGTCCCATGAGCGAAAGAGTGAAAACGGCAGTTTTTTGGCTATTTTTCGTGTGTGTTAGCCCATGGATCGGCCATGGGGTGCTGGCTCAGGGAAAAATTTTGGTCCGACCAGCTCGAGGACATCTCTGACGAGCAGTTAAGCGGATCCATGGGCTCCTGGGGGCGGGGCGGAGGTTTTTAGGGCGTCCCATGAGCGAAAGAGTGAAAACGGCAGTTGTTTGGCAATTTTTCGTGTGTGTTAGCCCATGGATCGGCCGAGGGGTGCTGGCCCCGGGAAAAGTTTTGGCCCGAGACCCTCGGGGGCATCCCTGACAAGAGGTTAAGCGGATCCATGGCCTCCTGGTGGCGGGGAGGTGGTTTTCAGGGCGTCCCATGAGCGAAAGAGTGAAAACGGCAATCTTTTGGCGATTTTCCGTTTGTGTTAGCCCATGGATCGGCCGGGTGGTGCTGGCTCTGGGAAAATTTTTGGGCCGAGCCCCTCAGGGGCGTCCTTGACGAGCGGTTGAGCGGGTCCATGGGCTCCTGGGGGCGGGGCAGAGGTTTTTAGTGCGTCCCATGAGCGAAAGAGTGAAAACGGCAGTTTTTTTGTGATTTTTCGTGTGTGTTAGCCCATGGATCGGCCGGGGGGTGCTGGGTCCGGGAAAATTTTTGGGACGAGCCCCTCGGGGGAGTCCCTGACGAGCGGTTGAGTGGATCCATGGGCTCCTGGGGGCGGGTCGAAGTTTTTAAGGGCATCCCATGAGCGAAAGATTGAAAACGACAGTTTTTTGGCGATCTTCCATGTGTGTTAGCTCATGGATCGGCCGGGGGGTGCTGGCTTCGGGAAAAGTTTTGGGCCGAGCCCCTCAGGGGCGTCCCTGACAGGCGGTTAAGCGGATCCATGGGCTCTTGGGGGCGGGGAGAAGGTTTTTAGGGCGTCCCATGAGCGAAAGAGTGAATACGACAGTTTTTTGGCAATTTTCCGTGTGTGTTAGCCCATGGATAAGCCGGGGGCTGCTGGCTCCGAGAAAAGTTTTGGGTCGAGCAGCTCGGGGGCATCCCTGACGAGCGGTTGAGCATATCCATGGGCTCTTGGGGGTGAGGTGGAGGTTTTTAGGGCGTCCTATGAGCGAAGGTTTTAAAACGGCAGTTTTTTAGCGATTTTTCGTGTGTGTTAGCCCATGGATCGGCCGAGGGGTGCTGGCTCCGGGAAAATTTTTGGGCCGAGCCCCTCGGGGGATTCCCTGATGAGCCGTTGAGTGGATCCATGGGCTCCTGGGGGCGGGGCAGAGTTTTTTAGGGCGTCCCATGAGCGAAAGTGTGAAAAGGGCAGTTTTTTGGCGATTTTCCGTGTGTGTTAGCTCATGGATCGGCCGAGAGGTGCTGGCTCCGGGAAATATTTTGGCCCGAGACCCTCGGGGGCGTCCCTGACAAGAGGTTAAGTGGATCCATGGGCTCCTGGGGGCGGGGAGGTGGTTTTTAGGGCATCCCATAAGCGGAAGAGTGAAAACGGCAGTTTTTGGGCGATTTTCCGTGTGTGTTAGCCCATGGATCGGCCGAGGGGTGCTGGTTCCGGGAAAAGTTTTGGCCTGAGATCCTCGGGGGCGTCCCTAACAAGAGTTTAAGCGGATCCATGGGCTCCTGGGGGTGGGCCGGAGGTTTTTAGGGCGTCCCATGAGCGAAAGAGTGAAAACGGCAGTTTTTTGGCGATTTTCCGTGTGTGTTAGACCATGGATCGACCGGGGGGTGCTGGCTCCGGGAAAAGTTTTGGCTCTAGCCCCTTGGGGGTTTCCCTGACGAGCGGTTAAGCGGATCCATGGGCTCCTGGGGGAGGGGTGGAGGTTTTTAGGGTATCCCATGAGCGAAAGAGTGAAAACGGCAGTTTTTTGGCGATTTTCTGTGTGTGTTAGCCCATGGATCGGCTGGGGGGTGCTGGCTCCGGGACAAATTTTGGCCCGAGCCCCTCGGGGGCGTTCCTGACAAGCAGTTAAGCGGATCCATGGGCTCCTGGGGGCGGGGCAATGGTTTTTAGGGCATCCCATGAGCGAAAGAGTGAAAACGGCTGTTTTGGGGCGATTTTCCGTGTGTGTTAGCCCATGGATCGGCCGGGGGGTGCTGGCTCCGGGAAAAGTTTTGGGCCGAGCCCCTCAGGGGCGTCCCTGACGAGCAGTTGAGCAGATCCATGGGCTCCTGTGGGCGGGGAGGAGATTTTTAGGGCGTCCCATGAGCGAAAGAGTGAAAACGGCAGTTTTGGGGCGATTTTCCGTGTGTGTTAGCCCATGGATCGGCCGGGGGGTGCTGGCTCCAGGAAAATTTTTGGCCCGAGCCCCTCGGGGGCGTCCCTAACGAGCGGTTAAGCAGATCCATGGTCTCCTGGGGGCGGGGGGAGATTTTTAGGGCGTCCCATGAGCGAAAGAGTGAAAATGGTATTTTTGGGGCAATTTTCCGTGTGTGTTAGCCCATGGATCGGCCGGGGGGTGCTGGCTCCGGGAAAAGTTTTGGGCTGAGCCCCTCAGGGGCGTCCCTGACAAGCGGTTGAGCAGATCCATGGGCTCCTGGGGGCGGCGAGGAGGTTTTTAGGGCGTCCCATGTGCGAAAGAGTTAAAACGGCAGTTTTTTGGCGATTTTCCATGTGTGTTAGCCCATGGATCGGCCGGGGGGTGCTGGCTCCGGGAAAAGTTTTGGCCCGAGCCCCTTGGGGGCTTCCCTGACGAGCGGTTAAGCAGATCCATGGGCTCCTGGGGGAGGGGCGGAGGTTTTTAGGGCATCCCATGAGCGAAAGAGTGAAAACGGTTGTTTTTTGGCGATTTTTCACGTGTGTTAGCCCATGGATCGGTCGGGGGGTGCTGGCTCCGAGAAAAGTTTTGGCCCGAGCTCCTAGGGGGCGTCCCGGAAGAGCGGTTGAGCGGATCCATGGGCTCCTGGGCGTGGGGCATAGGTTTTTAGGGCGTCCCATGAGCGAAAGAGTGAAAACGGCACTTTTTTGGCGATTTTCCGTGTGTGTTAGACCATGGATCGACCGGGGGGTGCTGGCTCCGGGAAAAGTTTTGGCTCGAGCCCCTTGGGGGCTTCCCTGACGAGCGGTTAAGCGGATCCATGGGCTCCTGGGGGAGGGGTGGAGGTTTTTAGGGTATCCCATGAGCGAAAGAGTGAAAACGGCAGTTTTTTGGCGATTTTCCGTGTGTGTTAGCCCATGGATCGGCTGGGGGGTGCTGGCTCCGGGAAAAATTTTGGCCCGAGCCCCTCAGGGGCGTTCCTGACAAGCAGTTAAGCGGATCCATGGGCTCCTGGGGGCGGGGCAAAGGTTTTTAGGGCGTCCCATGAGCGAATGAGTGAAAACGGCTATTTTTGGGCGATTTTCCGTGTATGTTAGCCCATGGATCGGTCGGGGGGTGCTGGCTCCGAGAAAAGTTTTGGCCCGAGATCCTAGGGGGCGTCCCGAAAGAGCGGTTGAGCGGATCCATACGCTCCTGGGGGAGGGGCGGAGGTTTTTAGGGCGTCCCATGAGCGAAAGAGTGAAAACGGCAGTTTTTTGGCGATTTTTCGTGTGTGTTAGCCCATGGATCATCCGGGGGGTGCTGGCTCTGAGAAAAGTTTTGGTCCGAGCCCCTCGGGGGCGTCCCTGACGAGCGGTTGAGCAGATCCATGGGCTAATGGGGGCGTGGCGGAGGTTTTTAGGGCGTCCCATGAGCGAAAGAGTGAAAATGACAGTTTTTTGGAGATTTTTCGTGTGTGTTAGCCCATGGATCGGCCGGGGGGTGCTGGCTCCAGGAAAAGTTTTAGGAAGAGCCCCTCAGGGGCGTCCCTTATGAGTGGTTGAGCGGATCCATAGGCTCCTGGGGGCGGGGAGGAGATTTTAGGGCGTCCCATGAGCGAAAGAGTGAAAACGGAAATTTTTTGGCGATTTTCCGTGTGTGTTAGCCCATGGATCGGCCGGGGGGTGCTGGCTCCGGGAGAAGTTTTGGCCCGAGCCCCTTGGGGGCGTCTCTGACGAGTGGTTAAGTGGATCCATGGGCTCCTGTGGCGGGGAGGAGATTTTTATGGCGTCCCATGAGCAAAAGAGTGAAAACGGCAGTTTTTGGGCGATTTTTCGTGTGTGTTAGCCCATGGATCGGACGGGGGGTGCTGGCTCCGAGAAAAGTTTTGGTCCAAGCCCCTCGGGGGCGTCCCTGACGAGCGGTTGAGCAGATCCATGGGCTCCTGGGGGCGGGGCGGAGGTTTTTAGGGCGTCCCATGAGCGAAAGAGTGAAAACGACAGTTTTTTGTCGATTTTCCGTGTGTGTTAGCCCATAGATCGGTCGGCGGGTGCTGGCTCCGGGAAAATTTTTGGCCCGAGCCCCTTGGGGGCGTCCCTGGCGAGCGGTTAAGCCGATCCATTGGCTCCTGGGGGAGGGGCGGAGGTTTTTAGGGCGGCCCATGAGCGAAAGAGTGAAAACGGCAGTTTTTTGGCGATTTTCCGTGTGTGTTAGCCCATGGATCGACCGGGGGGTGCTAGCTCGGGGAAAAGTTTTGGCCCGAGCCCCTCAGGGGCGTCCCTGACGATCGATTAAGCGGATCCATGGGCTCCTGGGGTGGGGCGGAGGTTTCTAGGGCATCCCATGAGCGAAAGAGTGAAAACGGCAGTTTTTTGGCGATTTTCCGTGTGAGTTAGCCCATGGATCGGCCGGGGGGTCCTGGCTCCAGGAAAAGTTTTGGCCCGAGCACCTCGGGGGCGTCCCTGACGTGCGGTTAAGCAGATCCATGGGCTCCTGGGGGCAGGTCTGAGGCTTTTAGGGCGTCCCATGAGCGAAAGAGTGAAAACGGCAGTTTTTTTGCGATTTTTCATGTGTGTTAGCCCATGGATCGGCCGGGGGGTGCTGGCTCCGGGAGAAGTTTTGGCCCGAGCCCCTCGGGGGCGTCTTGGATGAGCGGTTGAGCGGATCCATGGGCTCCTGGGGGCGGGGCGGAGGTTTTTAGGGCGTCCCATGAGCGAAAGAGTGAAAACGGCAGTTTTTGGGTGATTTTTCGTATGTGTTAGCCCATGGATCGGCCGGGGGGTGCTGGCTCCGGGAAAAGTTTTGGTCCGAGCCCCTCGGGGGCATGCCTGATGAGCGGTTGAGCAGATCCATGGGCTCCTAGGGGGTGGCGGAGGTTTTTAGGGCGTCCCATGAGCGAAAGAGTGAAAACGACAGTTGTTTGGCGATTTTTCGTGTGTGTTAGCCCATGGATCGGCCGGGGGGTGTTGGCTCCGGGAAAAGTTTTGGCCCGAGCCCCTCGGGGGCGTCCCTGACGAGCGGTTGAGCAGATCCATGGGCTACTAGGGGCGTGGTGGAGGTTTTTAGGGCGTCCCATGAGCGAAAGAGTGAAAACGACAGTTTTTTGGTGATTTTTCGTGTGTGTTAGCCCATGGATCGGCCGGGGGGTGCTGGCTCCAGGAAAAGTTTTAGGAAGAGCCCCTCAGGGGCGTCCCTTACGAGCGGTTGAGCGGATCCATGGGCTCCAGGGGGCGGGGAGGAGGTTTTTAGGGCATCCCATGAGCGAAAGAGTGAAAACGGCAATTTTTTGGCGATTTTCCGTGTGTGTTAATCCATGGATCGACCGGGGGGTGCTGGCTCCGGGAAAAGTTTTGGCCCGAGCCCCTTGGGGGCGTCTCTAACGAGTGGTTAAGTGGATCCATGGGCTCCTGGGGGCGGGGCGAAGGTTTTTAGGGCGTCCCATGAGCAAAAGAGTGAAAACGGCAGTTTTTGGGCGATTTTTCGTGTGTGTTAGCCCATGGATCGGCCGGGGGGTGCTGGCTCCGAGAAAAGTTTTGGTCCAAGCCCCTCGGGGGCATCCCTGACGAGCGGTTGAGCAGATCCATGGGCTCTGGGGGAGGGGCAGAGGTTTTTAGGGCATCCCATGAGCGAAAGAGTGAAAACGACAGTTTTTTGGTGATTTTTCGTGTGTGTTAGCCCATGGATCGGCCGGGGGGTGCTGGCTCCAGGAAAAGTTTTAGGAAGAGCCCCTCAGGGGCGTCCCTTACGAGCGGTTGAGTGGATCCATGGGCTCCAGGGGGCGGGGAGGAGATTTTTATGGCGTCCCATGAGCAAAAGAGTGAAAACGGCAGTTTTTGGGCGATTTTTCGTGTGTGTTAGCCCATGGATCGGCCGGGGGGTGCTGGCTCCGAGAAAAGTTTTGGTCCAAGCCCCTCGGGGGCATCCCTGACGAGCGGTTGAGCAGATCCATGGGCTCCTGGGGGCGGGGCGGAGGTTTTTAGGGCGCCCCATGAGCGAAAGAGTGAAAACGAGTGTTTTTTGGCGATTTTCCGTGTGTGTTAGCCCATAGATCGGCCAGGGGGTGCTGGCTCCGGGAAAGGTTTTGGCCTGAGCCCCTTGGGGGAGTCCCTGACGAGCGGTTAAGCGGATCCATGGGCTCCTGGGGGAGGGGCAGAGGTTTTTAGGGCGGCCCATGAGCGCAAGAGTGAAAACGGCAGTTTTTTGGCGATTTTTCGTGTGAGTTAGCCCATGGATCGGCCGGGGGGTGCTGGCTCCAGGAAAAGTTTTGTCCCGAGCACCTCGGGGGCGTCCCTGACGAGCGTTTGAATGGATCCATGGGATCCTGGGGGCAGGGCTGAGGTTTTTAGGGCGTCCCATGAGCGAAAGAGTGAAAACGGCAGTTTTTTGGCGATTTTTCATGTGTGTTAGCCCATGGATCGGCCGGGGGGTGCTGGCTCCGGGAAAAGTTTTGGCCCGAGCCCCTCGGGGGCGTCTTGGATGAGCGTTTGAGCAGATCCATGGGATCCTGGGGGCGGGGCAGAGGTTTTTAGGGCGTCCCATGAGCGAAAGAGTGAAAACGGCAGTTTTTTGGCGATTTTTCCTGTGTGTTAGCCCATGGATCGGCCGGGGGGTGCTGGCTCCGGGAAAAGTTTTGGTCCGAGCCCCTCGGGGGCATACCTGATGAGCGGTTGAGCAGATCCATGGGCTCCTAGGGGGTGGCGGAGGTTTTTAGGGCGTCCCATGAGCGAAAGAGTGAAAACGACAGTTGTTTGGCGATTTTTCGTGTGTGTTAGCCCATGGATAGGCCGGGGGGTGCTGGCTCCGGGAAAAGTTTTGGCCCGATCCCCTTGGGGGCGTCTCTGACGAGTGGTTAAGTGGATCCATGGGCTCCTGGGGCGGGGAGGAGATTTTTATGGCGTCCCATGATCGAAAGAGTGAAAACGGCAGTTTTTGGGCGATTTTCCGTGTGTGTTAGCCCATGGATCGGCCGGGGGGTGCTGGCTCCGGGAAAAGTTTTGGTCCGAGCCCCTCGGGGGCATCCCTGACGAGTGGTTGAGCAGATCCATGGGCTCCTGGGGGCGGGGCGGAGGTTTTTTGGGCGTCCCATGAGCGAAAGAGTAAAAACGACAGTTTTTTGGCGATTTTCCGTATGTGTTAGCCCATGGATCGGCCGGGGGGTGCTGGCTCCAGGAAAAGTTTTGGGAAGAGCCCCTCAGAGGCGTCCCTGACGAGCGGTTGAGCGGATACATGGGCTCCTGGGGGCGGGGAGGAGGTTTTTAGGGCGTCCCATGAGCGAAAGAGTGAAAACGACAGTGTTTTGGCAATTTTTCATGTGTGTTAGCCCGTGGATCGGCCGGGGGGTACTGGCTCCAGGAAAAGTTTTGGGAAGAGCCCCTCAGGGGCGTCCCTGATGAGCGGTTGAGCGGATACATGGGCTCCTGGGGCGGGGAGGAGGTTTTTAGGGCGTCCCATGAGCGAAAGAGTGAAAACGACAGTGTTTTGGCAATTTTTCGTGTGTGTTAGCCCATGGATCGGCCGGGGGGTGCTGGCTCCGAGAAAAGTTTTGGGCTGAGCCCCTCAGTGGAGTCCCTGACGAGCGTTTAAGTGGATCCATGGGCTCCTGGGGGCAGGGAGGAGGTTTTTAGGGCGTCCCATGAGCGAAAGAGTGAAAACGGCATTTTTTTGGTGATTTTTCATGTGTGTTAGCCCATGGATCGGTTGGGGGGTGCTGGATCCGGGAAAAGTTTTGGCCCAAGCCCCTTGGGGGCGTCCCTGACGAGCGGTTAAGCGGATCCATGGGCTCCTGGGGGAGGGCGAAGGTTTTTAGGGCATCCCATGAGCGAAAGAGTGAAAACGGCATTTTTTTGGCGATTTTTGGTGTGTGTTAGCCCATGGATCGGCCGGGGGGTGCCGGCTCCGGGAAAAGTTTTGGCCCGAACACCTCAGGGGCGTCCCTGACGAGTGGTTGAGCGGATCCATGGGCTCCTGGGGGCGGGGCGGAGGTTTTTAGGGCATCCCATAAGCGAAAGAGTGAAAACGGCAGTTTTTTGGCTATTTTTCGTGAATGTTAGCCCATGGATCGGTCGGGGGGTGCTGGCTCCGGGAAAATTTTTGGGCCGAGCCCCTCGGGGGCGTCTCTGACGAGTGGTTAAGCGGATTCATGGGCTCCTGGGGGTGGGGAGGAGATTTTTATGGCGTCCCATGAGCAAAATAGTGAAAATGGCAGTTTTTGGGCGATTTTCCGTGTGTGTTAGCCCATGGATCGGCCAGGGGGTGCTGGCTCCGAGAAAAGTTTTGGCCCGAGCCCCTTAAGGGCATCCCTGACGAGCGGTTGAGTGGATCCATGGGCTCCTGGGTGCGGGGAGAAGGTTTATAGGGCATCCCATGAGCGAAAGAGTGAAAACGGCAGTTTTTTGGCGATTTTTTGTGTGTGTTAGCCCATGGATCGACCGGGGGGTGCTAGATTCGAGAAAAGTTTTGGCACGAACCCCTTGGGGGAGTCCCTGACGAGCGGTTAAGCGGATCCATGAGCTCCTAGGGAGGGCCAGAGGTTTTTAGGGCGTCCCATGAGCGAAAGAGTGAAAACGGTAGTTTTTTGGTGATTTTCCGTGTGAGTTAGCCCATGGATCCGCCGGGGATGCTGGCTCCGAGAAAATTTTTTGCCCGAACCCCTCGGGGGCGTCCCTGACGAGCGGTTGAGTGGATCCATGGGCTCCTGGCGGTGGGACGGAGGTTTTTAGGGCATCCCATGAGCGAAAGAGTGAAAACGGCAGTTTTTTGGCGATTTTCCGTGTGTGTTAGCCCATGGATAGGCTGGGGTGCTGGATCCGTAAAAACTTTTGGCCCGAGCCCCTCGGAGGCATCCCTAACAAGCGTTTAAGCAGATCCATGGGCTCCTGGGGGCGGGGAGGAGATTTTTAGGGCGTCCCATGAGCGAAGAGTTAAAACGGCAGTTTTTTGGCGATTTTTCGTGTATGTTAGCCCATGGATCGGCCGGGGGGTGCTGGCTCCGGGAAAAGTTTTGGCCCGAGCCCCTCAGGGGCATCCCTGACGAGCGGTTGAGCGGATCCATGGGATCCTAGGGGCGGGGAGAAGGTTTATAGGGCGTCCCATGAGCGAAAGAGTGAAAACGGCAGTTTTTTATCGATTTTTTGTGTGCGTTAGCCCATGGATCGGCCGGGGGGTGCTAGATTCGGGAAAAGTTTTGGCCCGAGCCACTTGGGGGAGTCCCTGACGAGCGGTTAAGCGGATCCATGGGCTCCTAGGGAGGGTCGGAGGTTTTTAGGCCATCCCATGAGCGAAAGAGTGAAAACGGTAGTTTTTTGGCGATTTTCCATGTGACTTAGCCCATGGATCGGCCGGGGGGTGCTGGCTCCGAGAAAAGTTTTTGCCCGAACCCCTCGGGGGCGTCCCTGACGAGCGGTTGAGTGGATCCATGGGCTCCTGGGGGCGGGACGGAGGTTTTTAGGGCATCCCATGAGCGAAAGAGTGAAAACGGCAGTTTTTTGGCGATTTTCCGTGTGTGTTAGCCCATGGATCGGCTGGGGGTGCTGGCTCAATAAAAACTTTTGGCCCGAGCCCCTCGGAGGCGTCCCTGACTAGCGGTTAAGCAGATCCATGGGCTCCTGGGGGCGGGGAGGAGATTTTTAGGGCGTCCCATGAGCGAAAGAGTGAAAACGGCAGTTTTTGGGCGATTTTCCTTGTGTGTTAGCCCATGGATCAGCCGGGGGGTACTGGCTTCGGGAAAAGTTTTGGGTCGAGCCCCTCAGGGGCGTCCCTGACGAGCGGTTGAGCAGATCCATGGGCTCTTGGGGGCGGGGAGGAGATTTTTTAGGCATCCCATGAGCGAAAGAGTGAAAACGGCAGTTTTTGGGCGATTTTCCGTGTGTGTTAGCCCATGGATCGACCGCGGGGTGCTGGCTCCAGGAAAGGTTTTGGGCCGAGCCGCTCGGGGGCGTCCCTGACGAGAGGTTGAGCGGATCCATGGGCTCCTAGGGGCGGGGCGGATGTTTTTAGGGCATCCCATGAGCGAAAGAGTGAAAACGGCAGTTTTTGGGCGATTTTCGATGTGTGTTAGCCCATGGATCGGCCGGGGGGTGCTGGCTCCGAGAAAAGTTTTGGGCCGTACCCCTCGGGGGCGTCCCTGACAAGCGTTTAAGCAGATCCATGGGCTCTTGGGGGCAGGGAGGAGATTTTTAGGGCGTCCCATGAGCGAAAGAGTGAAAACGGCAGTTTTTGGGCGATTTTCCGTGTGTGTTAGCCCATGGATCGGCCGGGGGGTGCTGGCTCCGGGAAAAGTTTTGGGCCGAACCCCTCAGGGGCGTCCCTGACGAGCGGTTGAGCGGATCCATGGGCTACTGGGGGCGGGGAGGAGGTTTTTAGGGCATCCCATGTGCGAAAGAGTTAAAACGACAGTTTTTTGGCAATTTTTCGTGTGTGTTAGCCCATGGATCGACCGGGGGGTGCTGGCTCCGGGAAAAGCTTTAGTCCGAGCCCCTTGGGGGCATCCATGATGAGCGGTTAAGCAGATCCATGGGCTCCTGGGGTAGGGGCGGAGGTTTTTAGGGCGTCCCATGAGCGAAAGAGTGAAAACGGCAGTTTTTTGGCAATTTTCCGTGTGTGTTAGCCCATGGATCGGCCGAGGGGTGCTGGCTCCGAGAAAAGTTTTGGCCCGAGCCCCTCTGGGGTGTCCCTGACGAGCGGTTGAGCGGATCCATGGGCTCCTGGGGTAGGGCGGAGGTTTTTAGGGCGTCCCATAAGCGAAAGAGTGAAAACAGCAGTTTTTTGGCGATTTTTCATGTGTGTTGGCCCATGGATCGGCCGGGGGGTGCTGGCTCCGGGAAAAGTTTTGGCCCGAGCCCCTCGGGGGCGTCCCTGACGAGCGTTTGAGCGGATCC
Organism: Capsicum rhomboideum; assembly: GCA_031232105.1. Lineage (NCBI taxonomy): Eukaryota > Viridiplantae > Streptophyta > Magnoliopsida > Solanales > Solanaceae > Capsicum > Capsicum rhomboideum. The sequence continues at coordinate 144,079,109 of CP124713.1, forward strand.
ATGGGCTCCTTGGGGCGGGGCAGAGGTTTTTAGGGCGTCCCATGAGCGAAAGAGTGAAAACGGCAGTTTTTTGGTGATTTTTCGTGTGTGTTAGCCCATGGATCGGCCGGGGGGTGCTGGCTCCGGGAAATGTTTTGGCCCGAGCCCCTCGGGGACGTCTCTGACGAGTGGTTAAGCAGATCCATGGGCTCCTGGGGGCGGGACAGAGGTTTTTAGGGCATCCTATGAGCGAAAGAGTGAAAATGGCAGTTTTTTGGCGATTTTCCGTGTGTGTTAGCCCATGGATCGGCGGGGGGGTGCTGGCTCCAGGAAAAGTTTTGGCCCGAGCCCCGCTGGGGCGTCCCTGACGAGCGTTTGAGCAGATCCATGGGCTCCTGGGGGAGGGGCGGAGGTTTTTAGGGCATCCCATGAGCGAAAGAGTGAAAACGGCAGTTTTTTGGCGACTTTTCGTGTGTGTTAGCCCATGGATCGGCTGGGGGTGCTGGCTCCGGGAAAAATTTTGGCCCGAGCCCCTCGGGGGCATCCCTGACTTGCGGGTAAGTGGATCCATGGGATCCTGGGGGCGGGGAGGAGATTTTTAGCGCGTCCCATGAGCGAAAGAGTGAAAACGGCAGTTTTGGGGCGATTTTTCGTGTGTGTTAGCCCATGGATCGGCCGGGGGGTGCTGGCTCCGAGAAAAGTTTTGGGCCGAGCCCCTCAGGGGAGTCCCTGACGAACGGTTGAGCGGATCCATGGGCGCCTGGGGGCGGGGAGGAGATTTTTTGGGCGTCCCATGAGCGAAAGAGTGAAAAAGGCAGTTTTTGGGCGATTTTCCGTGTGTGTTAGCCCATGGATCGGCCGGGGGGTGCTGGCTCCAGGAAAAGTTTTGGGCCGAGCCCCACGGGGGCATCCCTGACGAGAGGTTGAGCGGATCCATGGGCTCCTGGGGGCGGGGCGGAGGTTTTTAGGGAATCCCATGAGCGAAAGAGTGAAAACGGCAGTTTTTGGGCGATTTTTCGTGTGTGTTAGCCCATGGATCGGCTGGGGGGTGCTGGCTCTGGGAAAAGTTTTGGGCCGAACCCCTCAGGGGGGTCCCTGACGAGCGGTTGAGCGGATCCATGGGCTCTTGGGGGCGGGGAGGAGGTTTTTAGGGCATCCCATGTGCGAAAGAGTTAAAACGGCAGTTTTTTGGCGATTTTTCATGTGTGTTAGCCCATTGATCGACCGGGGGGTGCTGGCTCCGAGAAAAGTTTTGGTCCGAGCCACTTGGGGGCGTCCCTGACGAGCGTTTGAGCAGATCCATGGGCTCCTGGGGGAGGGGCGGAGGTTTTTAGGGCGTCCCATGAGCGAAAGAGTGAAAACGGCAGTTTTTTGGCGATTTTTCGTGTGTGTTAGCCCATGGATCGGCCGGGGGGTGCTGGCTCCGGGAAATGTTTTGGACCGAGCCCCTCGGGGACGTCTCTGATGAGCGTTTAAGCGGATCCATAGGCTCCTGGGGGCGGGACAGAGGTTTTTAGGGGATCCTATGAGCGAAAGAGTGAAAACGGCAGTTTTTTGGCGATTTTCCGTGTGTGTTAGCCCATGGATCGGGCGGGGGGTGCTGGTTTCGGGAATAGTTTTGGGTCGAGCCCCTCGGGGGAGTCTCTGACGAGCGGTTAAGCGGATCCATGGGATCCTGGGGCGGTGCGGAGGTTTTTAGGGCGTCCCATGAGCGAAAGAGTGAAAATGGCAGTTTTTTGGCGATTTTTCTTGTGTGTTAGCCCATGGATCGGCCAGGGGGTGCTGGCTCCGGGAAAAGTTTTAGGCTGAGCCCCTCAGGGGCGTCCCTGACGAGCGGTTCAGCGGATCCATGGGCTCCTGGGGGAGGGGGGGAAGGTTTTTAGGGCATCCCATGAGCGAAAGAGTGAAAACGGCAGTTTTTTGGCGACTTTTCGTGTGTGTTAGCCCATGGATCGGCCGGGGGGTGCTGGCTCCGAGAAAAGTTTTGGGCCGAACCCCTCGGGGGCGTCTCTGATGAGCGGTTAAGCGGATCCATGGGCTCCTGGGGGCGGGGCGGAGGTTTTTAGGGCGTCCCATGAGCGAAAGAGTAAAAACGGCAGTTTTTAGGCAATTTTTCGTGTGTGTTAGCCCATGGATCGGCCGGGGGGTGCTGGCTCCGAGAAAAGTTTTGGGCCGAGCCCCTCAGGGGCGTCCCTGACGAGCGGTTGAGCAGATCCATGGGCTCTTGGGGGCGGGGAGGAGGTTTTTAGGGCGTCCCATTAGGGAAAGAGTGAAAACGGCAGTTTTTTGGCAATTTTTCTTGTGTGTTAGCCCATGGATCGGCCGGGGGGTGCTGGCTCGGGGAAAAGTTTTGGGCTGAGCCCCTCAGGGGCGTCCCTAACGAGAGGTTGAGCGGATCCATGGGCTCCTGGGGGAGGGGCGGAGGTTTTTAGGGCATCCCATGAGCGAAAGATCGAAAACGGCAGTTTTTGGTCGATTTACCGTGTGTGTTAGCCCATGGATCGGCCGGGGGGTGCTGGCTCCGGGAAAAGTTTTGTGCCGAACCCCTCGGAGGCGTCCCTGACGAGCATTTGAGGGGAAACATGGGCTCCTGGGGGCAGGACGGAGGTTTTTAGGGCGTCCCATAAGCGAAAGAGTGAAAATGACAGTTTTTTGGCAATTTTCTGTGTGTGTTAGCCCATGGATCGATCGGGGGGTGCTGGCTCCAGGAAATGTTTTGGGTCGAGCCCCTCGAGGGCGTCCCTGACGAGCGTTTAAGCGAATACATGGGCTCCTGGGGGAGGGGCGGAGGTTTTTAGGGCGTCCCATGAGCGAAAGAGTGAAAACGACAGTTTTTTGGCGATTTTCCTTGTATGTTAGCCCATGGATCGGCCGGGGGGTGCTGGCTCGGGGAAAAGTTTTGGGACGAGCCCCTTGGGGGCGTCCCTGACGAGCGGTTAAGCGGATCCATAGGCTCCTGGTGGCGGGGAGGAGGTTTTTAAGGCGTCCCATTAGCGAAAGAGTGAAAACGGCAGTTTTTTGACGATTTTCCGTGTGTGTTAGCCCATGGATCGGCCGGGGGGTGCTGGCTCCGAGAAAAGTTTTGGGCCGAGCCCCTCAGGGGCGTCCCTGACGAGCGGTTGAGTGGATCTATTGGCTTCTGTTGGCAGTGCAATAGTTTTTAGGGCATCCCATGAGCGAAAGAGTGAAAACGGCAGTTTTTTGGCGATTTTTCGTGTGTGTTAGCCCATGGATCGGCCGGGGGTGCTGGCTCCGGGAAACGTTTTGGCTCGCGCCCCTCGGGGGCATCTCTGACGAGCGGCTGAACGGATCCATGGGCTCCTGGGGGCGGGGAGGAGGTTTTTAGGGCGTCCCATGAGCGAAAGAGTGAAAACGGTAGTTTTTTCGCGATTTTCCGTGTGTGTAAGCCCATGGATCGGCCGGGGGGTGCTGGCTTCGGGAAAAGTTTTGGCCCGAGCCCCTTGGGGGCATCCCTGACGAGCGGTTAAGCGGATCCATGGGCTCCTAGGGGAGGGGCAGAGGTTTAAGGGCATCCTATGAGCGAAAGAGTGAAAACGGCAGTTTTTTGGCGATTTTCCGTGTGTGTTAGCCCATGGATCGGCCGGGGGGTGCTGGCTCCGGGAAAAGTTTTGGCCCGAGCCCCTTGGGGGCATCCCTGACGAGCGGTTAAGTGGATCCATGGGATCCTGGGGCGGTGCGGAGGTTTTTAGGGCGTCCCATGAGCGAAAGAGTGAAAACGGCAGTTTTTTGGCGACTTTTCGTATGTGTTAGACCATGGATCGGCCGGGGGGTGCTGGCTCCGAGAAAATTTTTAGGCCGAGCCCCTCGGGGGCGTCCCGAACGAGCGGTTAAGCGGATCCATGGGCTCCTGGGGGCGGGGCGGAGGTTTTTAGGGCGTCCCATGAGCGAAAGAGTGAAAACGGCAGTTTTTGGGCGATTTTTCGTGTGTGTTAGCCCAAGGATCGGGCGGGGGGTGCTGGCTCCGGGAAAAGTTTTGTGCCGAACCCCTCGGGGGCGTCCCTGACGAGTGGTTAAGCGGATCCATAGGCTCCTGGGGGCGGGGAGGAGGTTTTTAGGGCGTCCTATTAGCGAAAGAGTGAAAACGGCAGTTTTTTGGCGATTTTCCGTGTGTGTTAGCCCATGGATCGGCCGGGGGGTGCTGGCTCCGAGAAAAGTTTTAGGCCGAGCCCCTCAGGGGCGTCCCTGAAGAGCGATTGAGTGGATCCATTGGCTTCTGTGGGCGGGGCGGAGGTTTTTAGGGCCTCCCATGAGCGAAAGAGTGAAAACGGCAGTTTTTTGGCGATTTTTCATGTGTGTTAGCCCATGGATCGGCCGGGGGTGCTGGCTCTGGGAAACGTTTTGGCTCGCGCCCCTCGGGGGCATCTCTGACGAGCGGCTGAGCGGATCCATGGGCTCCTGGGGTGGGGAGGAGGTTTTTAGGGCGTCCCATGAGCGAAAGAGTGAAAACGGTAGTTTTTTCGCGACTTTTCGTGTGTGTTAGACCATGGATCGGCCGGGGGGTGCTGGCTCCGAGAAAAGTTTTGGCCCGAGCCCCTTGGGGGCATCCCTGACGAGCGGTTAAGCGGATCCATGGGCTCCTGGGGGCGGGGTAGAGGTTTTTAGGGCATCCCATGAGCGAAAGAGTGAAAACGGCAGTTTTTGGGCGATTTTTCATGTGTGTTAGCCCATGGATCGGCCGGGGGGTGCTGGCTCCGAGAAAAGTTTTGGGCCGAGCCCCTCAGGGGAGTTCCTGATGAGCGGTTGAGCAGATCCATGGGCTCTTGGGGCGGGGAGGAGGTTTTTAGGGCGTCCCATTAGCGAAAGAGTGAAAACGGCAGTTTTTTGGCGATTTTTCTTGTGTGTTAGCCCATGGATCGGCCGGGGGGTGCTGGATCCGGGAAAAGTTTTGGGATGAGCCCCTCAGGGACGTCCCTAACGAGAGGTTGAGCGGATCCATGGGATCCTGGGGGAGGGGCGGAGGTTTTTAGGGCATCCCATGAGCGAAAGAGTGAAAACGGCAGTTTTTGGTCGATTTTCCGTGTGTGTTAGCCCATGGATCGGCCGGGGGGTGCGGGCTCCGAGAAAAGTTTTGTGCCGAACCCCTCGGGGGCGTCCCTGACGAGCGTTTGAGCGGAAACATGGGCTCCTGGGGGCGGGGCGGAGGTTTTTAGGGCGTCCCATAAGCGAAAGAGTGAAAATGACAGTTTTTTGGCGATTTTCTGTGTGTGTTAGCCCATGGATCGACCGAGGGGTGCTGGCTCCGAGAAAAGTTTTGGGCCGAGCCCCTCGGAGGCGTCCCTGACGAGCGTTTAAGCGAATACATGGGCTCCTGGGGAGGGGGGGATGTTTTTAGGGCGTCCCATGAGCGAAAGAGTGAAAACGACAGTTTTTTGGCGATTTTCCTTGTATGTTAGCCCATGGATCGGCCGGGGGGTGCTGGCTCGGGGAAAAGTTTTGGGACGAGCCCCTTGGGGCCGTCCCTGACGAGCGGTTAAGCGGATCCATAGGCTCCTAGGGGCGGGGAGGAGGTTTTTAGGGCATCCCATGGATCGGCCGGGGGTGCTGGCTCCGGGAAACGTTTTGGCTCGCGCCCCTCGGGGGCATCTCTAACGAGAGGCTGAGCGGATCCATGGGCTCCTGGGGGCGGGGAGGAGGTTTTTAGGGCGTCCCATGAGCGAAAGAGTGAAAACGGTAGTTAATCGCGATTTTTCGTGTGTGTAAGCCCATGGATCGGCCGGGGGGTGCTGGCTCCGGGAAAAGTTTTAGCCCGAACCCCTTGGGGGCATCCCTGACGAGCGGTTAAGCGGATCCATGGGCTCCTGGGGGAGGGGCAGAGGTTTTAAGGGCATCCTATGAGCGAAAGAGTGAAAACGGCAGTTTATTGGCGATTTTCCGTGTGTGTTAGCCCATGGATCGGCCGGGGGGTGCTGGCTCCGGGAAAACTTTTGGCCCGAGCCCCTTGGGGGCATCCCTGACGAGCGGTTGAGCGGATCCGTTGGCTCCTGGGGGCGGGGCGAAGGTTTTTAGGGCGTCCCATGAGCGAAAGAGTGAAAACGGTAGTTATTTCGCGATTTTCCGTGTGTGTAAGCCCATGGATCGGCCGGGGGGTGCTGGCTCCGAGAAAAGTTTTGGCCCGAGCCCCTTGGGGGCATCCCTGACGAGCGGTTAAGCGGATCCATGGGCTCCTGGGGGAGGGGCAGAGGTTTTTAGGGCATCCTATGTGCGAAAGAGTGAAAACGGCAGTTTTTTGGCGATTTTCCGTGTGTGTTAGCCCATGGATCGGCCGGGGGATGCTGGCTTCGGGAAAAGTTTTAGGCCGAGCCCCTCGGGGGCGTCCCTGACGAGCGGTTGAGCTGATCCATTGGCTCCTGGGGGCGGGGCGAAGGTTTTTAGGGAGTCCCATGAGCGAAAGAGTGAAAACGGCAGTTTTTTTGCGATTTTTCGTGTGTGTTAGCCCATGGATCGGCCGGGGGGTTTTGGATCCGAGAAAAGTTTTGGGCCGAGCCCCTAGTAGGCGTCCCTGACGAGCGGTTAAGCGGATCCATGGGCTCCTGGGGGCGGGGCAGAGGTTTTTAGGGCATCCCATGAGTGAAAGAGTGAAAATGGCAGTTTTTTGGCGACTTTTCGTGTGTGTTAGCCCATGGATAGGTCGGGGGGTGCTGGATCGAGTAAAAGTTTTGGGCCGAGCCCCTCGGGGGCGTCCCTGACGAGCGTTTGAGCGGATCCATGGGCTCCTGGGGGTGGGGCAGAGGTTTTGAGGGCGTCCCATGAGCGAAAGAGTGAAAACGGCAGTTTTTTTGCGATTTTCCGTGTGTGTTAACCCATGGATCGGCCGAGCGGTGCTGGATCGAGTAAAAGTTTTGGGTCGAGCCCCTCGGGGGTATCCCTGATGAGCGTTTAAGCGGATCCATGGGCTCCTGGGGGCGGGGCGGAGGTTTTTAGGGAGTCCCATGAGCAAAAGAGTGAAAACGACAGTTTTTTGGTAAATTTTCGTGTGTGTTAGCCCATGGATCGGCCGGGGGGTGCTAGCTTCGGGAAAAGTTTTGGCACAAACCCCTCGGGGGCATCCCTGACGAGAGGTTGAGCAAATCCATGGGCTCCTGGGGGCGGGGCGGAGGTTTTTAGGGCGTCCCATGAGCGAAAGAGTGAAAACGGTAGTTTTTTGGCTATTTTCCGTGTGTGTTAGACCATGGATTAGCCGGGGGGTGCTGGCTCCGGGAAAAGTTTTGGGCCGAGCCCCTCAGGGGCGTCCCTGACGAGCGGTTTAGCGGATCCATGGGCTTCTGGGGTCGGGGCAGAGGTTTTTAGGGCATCCCATGAGCGAAAGAGTGAAAACGGCAGTTTTTTGGCGATTTTTCGTGTGTGTTAGCCCATGGATCGGCCGGGGGATGCTGGCTTCGGGAAAAGTTTTAGGCCGAGCCCCTCGGGGGCGTCCCTGACGAGCTGTTGAGCGAATCCATTGGCTCCTGGGTGCGGGGCGAAGGTTTTTAGGGCATCCCATGAGCGAAAGAGTGAAAACGGCAGTTTTTTTGCGATCTTTCGTGTGTGTTTGCCCATGGATCGGCCAGGGGGTTTTGGCTCATAGAAAAGCTTTGGGCCGAGCCCCTCGTAGGCGTCCCTGACGAACGGTTAAGCGGATCCATGGGCTCCTGGGGGCGGGGCAGAGGTTTTTAGGGCGTCCCATGAGCGAAAGAGTGAAAACGGCAGTTTTTTGGCGACTTTTCGTATGTGTTAGCCCATGGATAGGCCGTGGGGTGCTGGCTCCGGGAAAAGTTTTTGGCCGAGCCCCTCGAGGGCGTAACTGACGAGCGGTTGAGCGGATCAATGGGCTCCTGGGAGTGGGGCAGAGGTTTTGAGGGCGTCCCATGAGCGAAAGAGTGAAAACGGCAGTTTTTTGGCGATTTTCCGTGTGTGTTAACCCATGGATCGGCCGGGGGGTGCTGGATCGAGGAAAGGTTTTGGGCCGAGCCCCTCGGGGGTATCCCTGATGAGCGTTTAAGCGGATCCATGGGCTCCTGGGGGCGGGGCGGAGGTTTTTAGGGAGTCCCATGAGCGAAAGAGTGAAAACGACAGTTTTTTGGTGATTTTTCGTGTGTGTTAGCCCATGGATCGGCCGGGGGGTGCTGGCTTCGGGAAAAGTTTTGGCACGAACCCCTCGGGGGCGTCCCTGACGAGAGGTTGAGCAAATCCATGGGCTCCTGGGGGCGGGGTGGAGGTTTTTAGGGCATCCCATGAGCGAAAGAGTGAAAACGGCAGTTTTTTGGCTATTTTCCGTGTGTGTTAGCCCATGGATCAGCCGGGGGGTACTGGCTCCGGGAAAAGTTTTGGGCCGAGCCCCTCAGGGGCGTCCCTGATGAGCGGTTGAGCGGATCCATGGGCTCCTGGGGTCGGGGCGGAGGTTTTTAGGGCATCCCATGAGCGAAAGACTGAAAACGGCAGTTTTTTGGCGATTTTTCGTGTGTGTTAGCCCATGGATCGGCCGGGGGGTGCTGGCTCCGGGAAAAGTTTTGGTCCGAGCCCCTCGGGGGAATCCCTGACGAGCGGTTGAGCAGATCCATGGGCTCCTGGGGGCGGGGCGGAGGTTTTTAGGGCGTCCCATGAGCAAAAGACTGAAAACGGCAGTTTTTTGGCGATTTTTTGTGTGTGTTAGCCCATGCATCGGCCGGGGGGTGCTGGCTCAGGGAAAAGTTTTGGTCCGAGCCCCTCGGGGGTGTCCCTGACGAGCGGTTGAGCAGATCCATGGGCTCCTGGGGGCGGGGTGGAGGTTTTTAGGGAGTCCCATGAGCGAAAGAGTGAAAACGGCAGTTTTTGGGCGATTTTTCGTGTGTGTTAGCCCAAGGATCGGGCGGGGGGTGCTGGCTCCGGGAAAAGTTTTGTGCCGAACCCCTCGGGGGCATCCCTGACGAGCGGCTGAGCGGATCCATGGGCTCTTTGGGGCGGGGCGGAGGTTTTTAGGGCGTCCCATGAGCGAAAGAGTGAAAACGGCTGTTTTTTGGCGATTTTTCGTGTGTGTTAGCCCATGGATCGGCCGGGGGGTGCTGGCTCCGGGAAAAGTTTTGGGTCGAGCCCCTCAGGGGCGTCCCTGACGAGCGTTTGAGCAGATCCATGGGCTCCTGGGGGTGGGGAGGAGCTTTTTAGGGCATCCCATGAGCGAAAGAGTGAAAACGGCAGTTTTTTGGCGATTTTTCGTGTGTGTTAGCCCATGGATCGGCCGGGGGGTGCTGGCTTCAGGAAAAGTTTTGGGTCGAGCCCCTCGGGGGCGTCCCTGACGAGCATTTGAGCGGATCCATGGGCTCCTGGGTCAGGGAAAAGTTTTGGCCCGAACCCCTCAGGGGAGTCCCTGACGAATTGTAAAGCGGATCCATGGGCACCGGGGGGTCGGGCGGAGGTTTTTAGGGTGTCCTATGAGCGAAATGGTGAAAACGACTATTTTTTGGCAATTTTTCGTGTGTGTTAGCCCATGGATTGATGGGGCAGTGCAGGGTCTGGGAAATGTTTTGGGCCAATCCCCTTGGGTGTGTCCCTGACTAGCTGTTAAGCGGATCCATGGGCTCCCGGAGGTCGGGCGGAGGTTTTTAGAGCGTCCCATGAGACAAATGGTGAAAATTGAAATTTTTTGGCCATTTTTCGTGTGTGTTAGCCAATGGATCGATGGGGGTGCTGGGTCTGGGAAAAGTTTTGGGTCGAGCCCCTCGGAGGCGTAACTGACGAGCTGTTAAGTGGATCCATGGGCTCCGGGGTGTTGGGCGGATGTTTTTAGGGCGTCCCATGAGCGAAATGGTGAAAACGACAGTTTTTTGGCCATTTTCCGTGTGTGTTAGCCCATGAATCGATGGGGGGGTGCAGGGTCCTTGAAAAGTTTTAGGCCGAGCCCCTCGGGGGCGTCCCTGACGAGCTGTTAAGCGGATTGATGGTCTACGGGGGGACGAAGTTTTTAGGGCATCCCATGAGCGAAATATTGAAAACGGCAGTTTTTGTGCGATTTTTCGTGTGTGTTAGCCCATGGATAGATGGGGGGTGCTGGGTCCGATAAAATTTTTACGCCGAGCCCATTGGGGGCATCCCTGACGAGCTGTTAAGAGGATCCATGGGCTCCAGGGGGTTGGGCAGAGATTTTTAGGGCATCCTATAATCGAAATGGTGAAAATGATAGTTTTTTAGCCATTTTTCGTGTGTGTTTACCCGTGGGTCGATGGGGGGTGCTGGGTCCGGGATATGATTTGAGTGGAGCCCCTCGGGGGAGTCCCTGATGAACTGTTAAGTGGATCCATGGGCTCCGAGAGGTCGGGCGGAAGTTTTTAGGGAGTCCCATGAGCGAAATGGTGAAAACGGCAGTTTTGTGGCCATTTTTCGTGTGTATTAGGCCATAGATCGATGGGGGGGAGGGGGTGCTGGGTCAGGGAAAAGTTTTCTTCCGATCCCCTCGAGGGCATCCCTGACGAGTTGTTAAGCGGATCCATGGGCTCCAGGGGTTCGGGCGGATGTTTATAGGGCGTCCCTTCAGCGAAATAGTGAAAACGGCAGTTTTTTGACGATTTTCCGTGTGTGTTAGCCCATGGATCGATTGGGGGGTGCTGGGTCCGGGAAAAGTTTTAGGCCGAGCCCCTCGGGGGCATCCCTGACTAGCTGTTAAGCGGATCCATGGTCTCGGGGTAGGGCGGAGGTTTTTAGGGCGTCACATGAGCAAAATGTTGAAAACGGCAGTTTTTTATCCACTTTTCGTGTGTGTTAGCCCATGGATCGATGGGGGGGTGCTGGGTCCGTGAATGGTTTTGGTCCGAGCCCCTCGGGGGCATCCCTGAAGAGCTGTTAAGCGGATCCATGGGCTCCGGGGGGTCGGGCGAAGGTTTTTAGGGCGACCCATGAGCTAAATGGTTAAAACGATAGTTTTTTGGCGATTTTTCGTATGTGTTAGCCCATGGATCCATGGGGTGGTGCTGGGTCCGAAAAAAGTTTTAGGCCGAGCCCCTCGAGGGTGTCCCTGACAAGCTGTTAAGCGGATCCATGGGCTCCGGGGGGTCGGGCGAAAGTTTTTAGGGCTTCCCATGAGCGAAATGGTGAAAACGGCAGCTTTTTGGCGATTTTTCGTGTGTGTAGCCCATGGATCGATTGGGGGTGCTGGGTCCGGGAAATATTTTGGGCCGAGCCAGTCGGGTGCGTCCCTGATGAGCTGTTAAGTGGATCCATGGGCTCCGGGGGATCGGGCGGAGGTTTTTAGGGCGTCCCATGAGTGAAATGGTTAAAACGACAGTTTTTTGGCAATTTTTTCGTATGTTAGCCCATGGATAGATTGGGGGGGGGGGGGGGGTGCTAGGTCCGGGAAAGGTTTTAGGCCGAGCCCCTCGGGGGCATCCCTGACGAGCTGTTAAGCGGATCCATGGGCTCCGGGGGGTCGGGCGGAGGTTTTTAGGGCGTCACATGAGCGAAATGATGAAAACGGCAGTTTTTTGGCGATTTTTTGTATGTGTTAGCCCATGAATCGATGGGGGGGTGCTGGGTTCGGGAAAGGTTTTAGGCCGAACCCCTCGAGGGCGTCCCTGACGAGCTGTTAAGTGGATCGATGGTCTCTGGGGGTTCGAGCGGAGGTTTTTAGGGCGTCCCATGAGCGAAATGGTGAAAACGGCAGTTTTTTGGCGATTTTTCGTGTGTGTTAGCCCATGGATCGATGGGGGGGTGCTGGGTCCGGGAAAATTTTTGGGTCGAGCCCCTCTGGGGCATCCCTGATGAGCTATTAAGCGGATCCATGGGATCCAGGGGGTCGGGCGGAGTTTTTTAGGGCGTCCCATGATCAAAATGGTGAAAACGATAGTTTTTTGGCTATTTTTCGTGTGTGTTAGCCCGTGGATCGATGGGGGGGTGCTGGGTCCGTGAAAGGTTTTGGTCCGAGCCCCTCGGTGGCATCCCTGACGAGCTGTTAAGCGGATCCATGGGCTCCGGGGGGTCGGGCAGAGGTTTTTAGGGCGTCCCAAGAACGTAATGGTGAAAACGACAGTTTTTTGGCAATTTTCCGTGTGCGTTAGCCCATGGATCGATGGGGGTGCTCTGGGTCCGAGAAAAGTATTAGGCCGAACCCCTCGGGTGCGTCCCTGACGAGCTGTTAAGCTGATCCATGGGCTTCGGGGGGTCGGGCGGAGGTTTTTAGGGCGTCACATGAGCGAAATGGTGAAAACGGCAGTTTTTTGGCCATTTTCCGTGTGTGTTAACCCATGGATCGAGGGGGGGTGCTGGGTCGAGCCCCTCGGGGGCGTAACTGACGAGCTGTTAAGTGGATCCATGGGCTCCGGGGTGTTGGGCGGATGTTTTTAGGGCGTCCCATGAGCGAAATGGTGAAAACGATAGTTTTTTGGCCATTTTCCGTGTGTGTTAGCCCATGAATCGATGGGGGGGTGCAGGGTCCTTGAAAAGTTTTAGGCCGAGCCCCTCGGGGGCGTCTCTGACGAGCTGTTAAGCGGATTGATGGTCTACGGGGGGACGAAGTTTTTAGGGCATCCCATGAGCGAAATGTTGAAAACGGCAGTTTTTGTGCGATTTTTCGTGTGTGTTAGCCCATGGATAGATGGGGGGGTGCTGGGTCCGATAAAATTTTTACGCCGAGCCCATTGGGGGCATCCCTGACGAGCTGTTAAGAGGATCCATGGGCTCCAGGGGGTTGGGCAGAGATTTTTAGGGCATCCTATAATCGAAATGGTGAAAATGATAGTTTTTTAGCCATTTTTCGTGTGTGTTTACCCGTGGGTCGATGGGGGGTGCTGGGTCCGGGATATGATTTGAGTGGAGCCCCTCGGGGGAGTCCCTGATGAACTGTTAAGTGGATCCATGGGCTCCGAGAGGTCGGGCGGAAGTTTTTAGGGAGTCCCATGAGCGAAATGGTGAAAACGGCAGTTTTGTGGCCATTTTCCGTATGTATTAGGCCATAGATCGATGGGGGGGAGGGGGTGCTGGGTCAGGGAAAAGTTTTCTTCCGATCCCCTCGAGGGCATCCCTGACGAGTTGTTAAGCGGATCCATGGGCTCCAGGGGTTCGGGCGGATGTTTATAGGGCGTCCCTTCAGCGAAATAGTGAAAACGGCAGTTTTTTGATGATTTTCCGTGTGTGTTAGCCCATGGATCGATTGGGGGGTGCTGGGTCCGGGAAAAGTTTTAGGCCGAGCCCCTCGGGGGCGTCCCTGACTAGCTGTTAAGCGGATCCATGGTCTCGGGGTAGGGCGGAGGTTTTTAGGGCGTCACATGAGCGAAATGTTGAAAACGGCAGTTTTTTATCCACTTTTCGTGTGTGTTAGCCCATGGATCGATGGGGGGGTGCTGGGTCCGTGAATGGTTTTGGTCCGAGCCCCTCGGGGGCATCCCTGAAGAGCTGTTAAGCGGATCCATGGGCTCCGGGGGGTCGGGCGAAGGTTTTTAGGGCGACCCATGAGCTAAATGGTTAAAACGACAGTTTTTTGGCGATTTTTCGTATGTGTTAGCCCATGGATCCATGGGGTGGTGCTGGGTCCGAAAAAAGTTTTAGGCCGAGCCCCTCGAGGGTGTCCCTGACAAGCTGTTAAGCGGATCCATGGGCTCCGGGGGGTCGGGCGAAAGTTTTTAGGGCTTCCCATGAGCGAAATGGTGAAAACGGTAGCTTTTTGGCGATTTTCCATGTGTGTAGCCCATGGATCGATTGGGGGTGCTGGGTCCGGGAAATATTTTGGGCCGAGCCAGTCGGGTGCGTCCCTGATGAGCTGTTAAGCGGATCCATGGGCTCCGGGGGATCGGGCGGAGGTTTTTAGGGCGTCCCATGAGTGAAATGGTTAAAACGACAGTTTTTTGGCAATTTTTTCGTATGTTAGCCCATGGATAGATTGGGGGGGTGGGGGGGGTGCTAGGTCCGGGAAAGGTTTTAGGCCGAGCCCCTCGGGGGCGTCCCTGACGAGCTGTTAAGCGGATCCATGGGCTCCGGGGGGTCGGGCGGAGGTTTTTAGGGCGTCACATGAGCGAAATGATGAAAACGGCAGTTTTTTGGCGATTTTTCGTATGTGTTAGCCCATGAATCGATGGGGGGGTGCTGGGTCCGGGAAAGGTTTTAGGCCGAACCCCTCGAGGGCGTCCCTGACGAGCTGTTAAGTGGATCGATGGTCTCTGGGGGTTCGAGCGGAGGTTTTTAGGGCGTCCCATGAGCGAAATGGTGAAAACGGCAGTTTTTTGGCGATTTTTCGTGTGTGTTAGCCCATGGATCGATGGGGGGTGCTGGGTCCGGGAAAATTTTTGGGTCGAGCCCCTCTGGGGCATCCCTGATGAGCTATTAAGCGGATCCATGGGATCCAGGGGGTCGGGCGGAGTTTTTTAGGGCGTCCCATGATCAAAATGGTGAAAACGATAGTTTTTTGGCTATTTTTCGTGTGTGTTAGCCCGTGGATCGATGGGGGGGTGCTGGGTCCGTGAAAGGTTTTGGTCCGAGCCCCTCGGTGGCATCCCTGACGAGCTGTTAAGCGGATCCATGGGCTCCGGGGGGTCGGGCAGAGGTTTTTAGGGCGTCCCAAGAACGTAATGGTGAAAACGACAGTTTTTTGGCAATTTTCCGTGTGCGTTAGCCCATGGATCGATGGGGGTGCTCTGGGTCCGAGAAAAGTATTAGGCCGAACCCCTCGGGTGCGTCCCTGACGAGCTGTTAAGCGGATCCATGGGCTCCGGGCGGTCGGGCGGAGGTTTTTAGGGCGTCCCATGAGCGAAATGGTGAAAACGACAGTTTTTTGGCGATTTTCCGTGTGTGATAGCCCATGGATCGATGGGGGGTGCTGGGTCCGGGAAAAATTTTGGTCCGAGCCCCTCGGGTGCGTCCCTAACGAGCTGTCAAGCGGATCCATGGGCTCCGGGGGATCGAGCGGAGGTTTTTAGGGCGTCCCATGAGCGAAATGGTTAAAACGGCAGTTTTTTGGTAATTTTCCGTGTGTGTTAGCCCATTGATCGATTGGGGGGGGGGGGGGAGGGGGGGGTGCTGGATCCCGGAAATGTTTTGGGTCAAGCCCCTCGGGGGTATCTCTAACGAGCTGTTAATCGGATCCATGGGCTCCGGGGGGTCGGGCGGAGGTTTTTAGGGCGTCCCATGAGCGAAATGGTGAAAACGGCAGTTTTGTGGCCATTTTTCGTGTGTATTAGCCCGTAGATCGATGGGGGGGAGGGGGTGCTGGGTCAGGGAAAAGTTTTGGTTCGAGCCCCTCGGGGGCATCCCTGAAGAGTTGTTAAACTGATCCATGGGCTTCGGGGGGTCGGGCGGAGGTTTTTAGGGCGTCACATGAGCGAAATAGTGAAAACGGAAGTTTTTTGGCAATTTTTCTTGTGTGTTAGCCCATGGATCGATTGGGGGTGCTGGGTTCGGGAAAAGTTTTAGGCCGAGCACCTCGGGGGCGTCCCTGACTAGCTGTTAAGCGGATCCATGGTCTCCGGGTGGTAGGGCGGAGGTTTTTAGGGCGTCACATGAGCGAAATATTAAAAACGGCAGTTTTTTGTCCATTTTTCGTGTGTGTTAGCCCATTGATCGATGGGGGGGGGGGGTCCGTGAAAGTTTTTGGTCCGAGCCCCTCGGGGGCATCCCTGACGAGTTGTTAAGCGGATCCATGGGCTCCAGGGGGTTGGGCGGAGATTTTTAGGGCGTCCTATGATCGAAATGGTGAAAACGATAGTTTTTTGGCCATTTTCCGTGTGAGTTTGCCCATGGATCGATGGGGGGTGCTGGGTCCGGGATAAGATTTGGGTCGAGCCCCTCGGGGGAGTCCCTGACGAGCTGTTAAGTGGATCCATGGGCTCCGGGAGGTTGGGCGAAAGTTTTTAGGGAGTCCCATGAGCGAAATGGTGAAAACGGTAGTTTTTCGCCATTTTTCGTGTGTGTTAGCCAATGGATCGATGGGGGTGCTGGGTCTGGGAAACGTTTCGGGTCGAGCCCCTCGAGGGCGTCCCTGATGAGCTGTTAAGTGGATCCATGGGCTCCGGGAGGTCGGGCGGAAGTTTTTAGGAAGTCCCATGAGCGAAATGGTGAAAACGGCAGTTTCTTGGCCATTTTTCGTGTGTTAGCCCATGAATCGATGGGGGGGTGCTGGGTCCGGGAAAGGTTTTAGGCCGAGCCCCTCGGGGGCATCCCTGACGAGCTGTTAAGTGGATCGATGGTCTCTGGGGGTTCGGGCGGAGGTTTTTAGGGCATCCCATGAGCGAAATGGTGAAAACGGCATTTTTTGGCGATTTTCCATGTGTGTTAGCCCATGGATCGATGGGGGGTGCTGGGTCCGGGAAAATTTTTGGGTCTAGCCCCTCTGGGGCATCCCTGACGAGCTGTTAAGCGGATCCATGGGCTCCAGGGGGTCGGGCGGAGTTTTTTAGGGCGTCCCATGATCGAAATGGTGAAAACGACAGTTTTTTGGCTATTTTTCGTGTGTGTTAGCCCATGGATCGATGGGGGGTGATGGGTCCGTGAAAGGTTTTGGTCCGAGCCCCTCGGGGGCGTCCCTGACGAGCTGTTAAGCTGATCCATGGGCTCCGGGGGGTCGGGCAGAGGTTTTTAGGGCGTCCCAAGAACGTAATGGTGAAAACGACAGTTTTTTGGGGATTTTTCGTGTGCGTTAGCCTATGGATCGATGGGGGTGCTCTGGGTCCGAGAAAAGTATTAGGCAGAGCCCCTCGGTGGCGTCCCTGACAAGCTGTTAAGCGGATCCATGGGCTCCGGGGGGTTGGGCGGAGGTTTTTAGGGCGTCACATGAGCGAAATGGTGAAAAAGGCAGTTTTTTAGCCATTTTTCGTGTGTGTTAACCCATGGATCGAGGGGGGGTGCTGGGTCCGGGAAAGGTTTTGGGCAGAGCCCCTCGGGGGCGTTCTTGACGAGCTGTTAAACGGATCCATGGGCTCCGGGGGGTCGTGCGGAGGTTTTTAGGGCGTCCCATGAGCGAAATGGTGAAAACGATAGTTTTTTGGCGATTTTTCGTGTGTGATAGCCCATGGATCGATGGGGGGGGGGTGCGTCCGGGAAAAATTTTGGTCCGAGCCCCTCGGGTGCGTCCCTAACGAGCTATCAAGCGGATCCATGGGCTCCGGGGGATCGAGCGGAGGTTTTTAGGGCGTCCCATGAGCGAAATGGTTAAAACGGCAGTTTTTTGACAATTTTCCGTGTGTGTTAGCCCATTGATCGATGGGGGGGGGTGCTGGATCCGAGAAATGTTTTGGGTCGAGCCCCTCAGGGGCATCTCTAACGAGCTGTTAAGTGGATCCATGGGCTCCGGGGGGTCGGGCGGAGGTTTTTAGGGCGTCCCATGAGCGAAATGGTGAAAACGGCAGTTTTGTGGCCATTTTCCGTGTGTATTAGGCCATAGATCGATGGGGGGGAGGGGGTGCTGGGTCAGGGAAAAGTTTTCTTCCGATCCCCTCGGGGGCATCCCTGACGAGTTGTTAAGCGGATCCATGGGCTCCGGGGGGTCGGGCGGATGTTTATAGGGCGTCCCTTCAGCGAAATAGTGAAAACAGCAGTTTTTTGACGATTTTCCGTGTGTGTTAGCCCATGGATCGATTGGGGGGTGCTGGGTCCGGGAAAAGTTTTAGGCCGAGCCCCTCGGGGGCGTCCCTGACTAGCTGTTAAGCGGATCCATGGTCTCGGGGTAGGGCGGAGGTTTTTAGGGCGTCACATGAGCGAAATGTTGAAAACGGCAGTTTTTTATCCACTTTTCGTGTGTGTTAGCCCATGGATCGATGGGGGGGTGCTGGGTCCGTGAATGGTTTTGGTCCGAGCCCCTCGGGGGCATCCCTGAAGAGCTGTTAAGCGGATCCATGGGCTCCGGGGGGTCGGGCGAAGGTTTTTAGGGCGACCCATGAGCTAAATGGTTAAAACGGCAGTTTTTTGGCGATTTTTCGTATGTGTTAGCCCATGGATCCATGGGGTGGTGCTGGGTCCGAAAAAAGTTTTAGGCCGAGCCCCTCGAGGGTGTCCCTGACAAGCTGTTAAGCGGATCCATGGGCTCCGGGGGGTCGGGCGGAGGTTTTTAGGGCGTCACATGAGCGAAATGGTGAAAACAGCAGTTTTTTGGCCATTTTTCGTGTGTGGTAGCCCATCGATCGATGGGGGGTGCTGGGTCGGGGAAAGGTTTTGGGCCGAGCCCCTCGGGGGTGTCCCTGACCAGCTGTTAAGCAGATCCATGGGCTCCGGGGGGTCGGGCGAAGGTTTTTAGGGAGTCCCATGAGTGAAATGATGAAAACGGCAGTTTTTTGGCGATTTTCCGTGTGTGATAGCCCATGGATCGATGGGGGGTGCTGGGTTCAAGAAAAATTTTGGTTCTAGCCCCTCGGGTGCATCCATGATGAGCTGTTAAGCGGATCCTTGGGCTCCGGGGGATCGGGCGGAGGTTTTTAGGGCATCCCATGAGAGAAATGGTTAAAACAACAGGTTTTTTGGCGATTTTCCATTTGTGTTAGCCCATGGATCGATGGGGGGTGCTGGGTTCGGGAAAAGTTTCAGGTCGAGCCCCTCGGGGGCGTCCCTGACGAGCTGTTAAACGAATCCATAGGCTCCGGGGGGTCGGGCGGAGGTGAGCGAAATTTTGAAAACGACAGTTTTTTGGCCATTTTTCGTGTGTGTTAGCCCATGGATCAATGGGGGGGTGCTGGGTCCGGGAAAGGTTTTGGGTTGAGCCCCTCGGGGGCGTCCCTGACGAGCTGCTAAGCGGATCCATGGGCTCCGGGGGGTCGGGCGGAGGTTTTTAGGGCGTCACATGAGCGAAATGGTGAAAACGGCAGTTTTTTGGCCATTTTTCGTGTGTGGTAGCCCATCGATCGATGGGGGGTGCTGGGTCGGGGAAAGGTTTTGGGCCGAGCCCCTCGGGGGTGTCCCTGACCAGCTGTTAAGCGGATCCATGGGCTCCGGGGGGTCGGGCGAAGGTTTTTAGGGAGTCCCATGAGTGAAATGATGAAAACGGCAGTTTTTTGGCGATTTTCCGTGTGTGATAGCCCATGGATCGATGGGGGGTGCTGGGTTCAAGAAAAATTTTGGTTCTAGCCCCTCGGGTGCATCCATGATGAGCTGTTAAGCGGATCCTTGGGCTCCGGGGGATCGGGCGGAGGTTTTTAGGGCATCCCATGAGAGAAATGGTTAAAACAACAGGTTTTTTGGCGATTTTCCATTTGTGTTAGCCCATGGATCGATGGGGGGTGCTGGGTTCGGGAAAAGTTTCAGGTCGAGCCCCTCGGGGGCGTCCCTGACGAGCTGTTAAACGAATCCATAGGCTCCGGGGGGTCGGGCGGAGGTGAGCGAAATTTTGAAAACGACAGTTTTTTGGCCATTTTTCGTGTGTGTTAGCCCATGGATCAATGGGGGGGTGCTGGGTCCGGGAAAGGTTTTGGGTTGAGCCCCTCGGGGGCGTCCCTGACGAGCTGCTAAGCGGATCCATGGGCTCCGGGGGGTCTGGCGGAGGTTTTTAGGGCGTCCCATGAGCGAAATAGTGAAAACGGCAGTTTTTTGGCGATTTTTCGTGCGCCCCTGAAAAGAATTCACTATTATTTACTAGGTCCTTACGGATGGAGCTTAAAATTTGAGTTCAAATAGTCCCAATCGCACATAATCTAGAAAATCCATGGACTAATACCCACGAAAAGCCTCAAAATCCTAAATTTCTATTTCATGTCCTTAAAAATTCTAAACGAACGATGTATGCTGCTGAAAAAAGAATTCACTATCATTTACTAGGTTCTTATGATGGACCCAAAATATTTGAGGTCAAACAGTCCCAGATGCACATATTCCCCAAAAAAATCATGGACTTATACACAAGAAAAGCCTCAAAAATTCTAAAAATCCATTTTGGGGCCTTAAAAATTCTAAATAAGGTACGTACGCCCCTGAAAAGAATTCACTATCTTTACTAGGTCCTTCCGAATGGAATAATTTTAAATAGTCTCAATCACACATATTCTAGAAAATCATGGACTAATACACACAAAAAGCCTTGAAATCCTTAATTCTTATTTCAGGTCCTTAAAAATTCTAAATGAGTGATGTATATCACTGAAAAAAGAATTCACTATCATTTACTAGGTCCTTATGGATGAAACCATATATTTGAGGTCAAACAGTCCAGTCACACATATCTCCCAAAAAGCAGACTAATACACAAAAAAAGCCTCAAAAATTCTAAAAACCTGTTTTTGCGCCTTAAAAATCCTAAATGAACGTCGTATGCCCCTGAAAAGAATTTACTATCATTTACTAGGTCCTTACAGATGGACCCATAAAATTTGAGGTCAAACAGTCTCGGACGCACATATTTTGAAAACCATGGACTTATGCACACGAAAAGCCTCGAAAATTCTAAATACCTGTTTCAGTGTGTTTCAGGGTCTTAAAAATCCTAAAGGAGCGACGTACACCTCTGCAAAGCATCCACTATCACGAATAAATTCTTCTTTCGAGGCTTTAAAAATCCTAAATGAGCGATGCACGCCCCTGAAAGCATTCACTATCATTACTATGTCCTTATGGACGGACCATTAAAATTTGAGTTCAAATAGTCCCAATCGAACATATTCTTGAAAACTCACGAACTAATACACACGAAAAGCCTCGAAGTCCTAAATTCCTATTTCAAGTCCTTAAAAATTCGCCACTAAAAAGCATTCACTATCATTTACTAGGTCCTTATGGATGGATCCATAATATTTGAGGTCGAATAGTCTCAATCACACATATTCCCCAAAAACATGGGCAATTAAATAGGAAAAGCCTCAAAAATTCTAAAAACCTATTTCAAGGCCTTAAAAATCTTAAATGTGCGATGTACGCCCCTGAAAAGAATTCACTATCATTTACTAGGTCCTTGTGGATGGACCCATAAAATTTGAGGTTAAACAGTCCCGAACGCACATTTTGTAAACCATAGACTACTACACACGAAAAGCCTCAAAAATTCTAAATACCTATTTCAGGGTATTAAAAATCCCCAGTGAGCATTGTACGCCTCCGAAAAGCATTCACAATCACGAATAAATTCTTGTTTCAAGGCCTTAAAAATCATAAATGAGCGATGTACGGCTCTGAACTACACAAATTTTTCGAAATTTGTTCAAACAAATTCTGTTGGCACCAAGCATGGTAGGTCCATCCAAAACGGCTTGGCAACCAATTCTCATTATTTCACCATCTTGTTTTGGCTTTTCGGGGTGTCCCAATACCGAAATTCAAGAATTGCTTATAATTTTATATGTGCGTTAGGAGAAATGATTTTCTAGTCCTTTATAAAGAAAAAAAAAGTTTTATAACCTTTTTACGAGAGGTTTTTATTTTTACAAATATAAGAGATCTATATTCTACATAAGAGATCTCAGGCCTTCTTTTTCAAATTGACAAGAGATCTCAATCCTTCCGCATATTAGGTTAAATTAAGAAAACGAGAAATGTAGAAAGAAAAGATCATGGCCCCACAAAGTAAGAGAAAAAAATCAATTAACTACGCCTCAACCCCAAAGAAAGTAATGGACTATTCTGCTGCTATTGCAGTGTTTCATTATTAAAAATAGAGGCTTTCCCCACTTCCAATTCTTGTTTTCTTTAGGGGGGGGGGGGGGGGGGAGGGGGGAATAGAGAAATTAGCTTCCCACATAACGCTAAGAAGCAAGTTCCGACAGCCTATGATGAAATAGCTGAGGAAAGAATAAATAGCTCAAATCCTCTTGGTGATCATCTCTTCAATTTCTAAAAACTACTGACGCTAATCAGTCAGTAGGACCGATCATTTTCTCAGGAACTACAAGTTTATCGAACTCATCACCGGTGAGGACATTCAGATTAAGGGCAGCCTCCTGGCAAATTCAAACCATTGTGTCAAATTCTCTCAATGTTCTACACTAAGTATTGTTTTTCAAATAATTGCGCGTTTAATAACTTACCTTTAGACTGGTTCCCTCTTTGTGAGCTTTCTTGGCAACTGCTGCAGCATTGTCATAACCAATTTTCTGAAATAAACAGTAGCAGATATCCCAGAATCAGCAAAATATATGAGAAAGAAGCAAAGAGATAGCATAGCCTTACAAGGGAGGGAACAGTATTAGCGAATATTTGTCACAGGGATCACGAATGAGAAAGTAGAACTTTTGAGCATCTTGATAGATACTTACAGGGTTCAAACATGTGACAAGCATGAGCGACTGCAAAGATGGACGAAATGAGATCAAACAGGATTAAAATTTTAAGCAGATGAATTAGAAAGGACTATCAAAATTTGTTTAATTGTTTCACATCTACTGACCTCGTGCAACAATTTTGCAATCCTCTCTCTATTGGCTTGAATTCCTCTTACACAATTCTTTTCAAAAGAAGCAGATGCATCTCCTAGCAATCTCACTGACTGGCATGACAATAATGAAAAGAGGCTTCAGGGGAAGTAAGAGAAGCAGTAACTAATCACAATAATCCGTCTAGCAGACTTACATAAGCCCACACCCGTCTTCCAAGAGAGGTATTCATGAATAACAAAATGAAAAAAAGTAGGAGACATACATGCAAGAGAGCATTGGCAATCATAGGCTTGAACACGTTCAACTCAAAATGGCCATTTGAACCACCAACTGTTACAGCTACATGATTTCCCATAACCTGCAGGTAATAAAAGATTCAACTATTAACTTGCAAATAAACTATTCTAGCAATATGGATCCAAGTCAATCTCATGTGTCAAGACTCAGGGTGCTGACTTTGGACAAGAATATTAGACTAGTCAAACTATCAGACTTTCATTATTTTTTGATTATATCTATCTAAAGCAGAACTGTTATGTGTTACCTGAGCACAGACCATTGTAAGAGCCTCACACTGAGTAGGGTTCACCTTGCCCTGAAATTAGTAAGACCCATATGTGTTAAGATTTACCCGAAAGGGTCACTCAGAGACCAGATAATACATGAGAGTTAACTCAAACAAATATTAAGGCTAGTGAGAATACACTCATACAGGCATGATACTGCTTCCAGGTTCATTTTCAGGAAGAATGAGTTCGCCAAGACCACATCGTGGACCACTGTATAAGAAAAGATATAAATTCTTCAACCAAAGCAATAATCCAAGAAAAATACATCTTCCTAAGATGCCTTAAAAGTTCCAATGAAAAATAAAAGCAACCTACCGAGAAGTAAACATACCAAAAAAATAAAAAAAGAATTGCTCAAAGCATATACCTTCCTAACAAGCGTATATCATTCCCAATCTTCATGAGAGAAGCAGCCACCGTATTTAAGGCTCCACTGGTTTCAACAAATGCATCATGAGCAGCCTGCCAGTGCAAATAACAGCGGAACATTAAACTTTTGTTGTGATAGCCATCATTTTCTGTAAAAACTACAAAGGAAGCATTAAAAAAATACTTCACAAAGAAGTTGATTACCAATGCTTCAAACTTATTTTCAGCTGTTACAAAAGGCAAATTTGTTTCCTCCGCCACTGCTGCTGCAATTTTTATATCAAACCTGTGGAAGGGAATACAACATAACCACAACTGAGAACCTATGTCACAGTTGAAATTTTGAAGAATGAAAGGGATAAAATGACAACTTTTTGGAAAACCAACAAAATCAATGCTAGAGATTCAGTGCTGAAAATAACAAACACCTGAGTCTGGATCTGGAAAAACGTACCCCTTTTTTGTGTTCAATCCTGTTCCAACTGCTGTGCCTCCTTGTGCAAGCTGCTCAAGTGAAGCTGCACTCAGTAAGAACCAAGGAAATTGCAGAAATAAAAAAGAAGGGAAAGCCAAGTTTTGAATGGGAACCTGATACATGCGTGGAAGGGTGCACAAGACTCTATCGATACCATATTTCACCTACAATGGCAATGCTTCATTAACAATGATCCAAACTAACACCCTTTATCTATGTGTAGCAGGCTAGCAGTAACTTTTGCATTTAATAAATTGAAGTTCAGTAGAGCTTACTTGAGTGACGTAGCCACTAAATTCTTGTCCAAGAGTCAAAGGTGTTGCATCTTGTGTGTGGGTTCGCCCAATCTTAATAATGTCCTTGAACTCAACTGACTGGTAAAACAATGTTTAGTTGCAAAGGAAATAGTACCAAGTGTGACAATTAGAAACAATTGAAAGTGATGGTATACACCAAAAAGTTTAATGAGTTGGTTAATTTGGCTCCATTCGAAGATCATAGATTTCTAGAAAAAAGACAAAGCAACTATGACATGGTAGGACCAGTTTGTTTTTACTTACTTTGTTTTAAGAAATAACTGTACAACAACAACATACCCAGCGTATTCCCACAAACATGGGGTCTGGGGAGGGTAGAGTGTACGCAGTCCGTACCTCTACCTCAGAGGTGAGCCGCCTTCAGGGGAGGAGCTAAACTAGTGGAAAGGTGATCAGTGAACACCCGTCACCAGAAAATTGTAATGTGTATATAGATAAAATATTACTCTATAGGTACATATATCATAAAATGAACACCCTTAAAACAATTCAGGGAGTTAGGCCAGTGGTTATGGGTGTTCAAGATGTCCTAAAGGTGACACGCATGATCCTCGAGTTTCCCATTTTGCTTATGGCTTGATTTACTTTTAAAAGAGAGACACAGAGAGATAGAGCTCCAGGGTTGCACTGGATATGTTGTTGCTGTTGTAGAGAACTCCACGGTTTGAATTACGTCATAAACAAGGCTTTTAGAATAATAATACTTAAACATCATAGGATCCTGTAAGATGAGATAGGATTTAGTGTTAGTCTACTGTTTTTACTCTTTTGGATTTAGATTCAATGATGTAATTTTCCTTCCAGCACTTTGTGCTGATGATTTATATACACAGTCTGTTACCTTGTCAAAAAAAAAAAAACTTATCTTTTGATAAATTTATTTTAAAAAGAGAAAACTTGAATTAAAAAAGTAGAACAAAATTTTTTCTATGACTTAGCTAACTATTAGGTAGTTAGATTTAAAATTTTCTGTGCACCTGCTCATTAACTTTTTTTAATTATTTACTACTTCAAAATTTAAACACCCTTAGAGAAATTCCTGGCTACGCCACTAGCAACTTTTTGTTTTGAAATTATCAGACTGAATCAGTCATGGTTATAGGAAATCCATTCAAGACAAAAATAAGTGTGGCACCATACAAACACCTTTCCTTCTAAGGTTGAGTTGGAACGTTATTATTAATGTTGGAAAACAACCACTATATTCCCACATATTATTGTGATATTGGTGCATAGAAATAAAACAACTTAGCACCAAATATTATTGAAGAAAATTAGGACGGCCAATAGATTTCTGATATAGCAGAAATAAGGATGTTAAGAGGGATGTGTGGACATACCATGAGAGGCAAGATTAGGAATGAATATATTCGAGACAGGGCGGGAAGTGGCCTCTGTGGTGGATGAGATGCGGGAAGGAACGCTGAGATGGTTCAGGCATGTGCAGAGGAGATGCATGGATGCCCCAGCTAGGTGTAAGAGGTTAGCCATGGTGGGCCTAATGAGAGGTAGAGGTAGGCCAAAGAAGTATTGAGGAGAGGTGATTAGGCAGGACATAAAGCAGCTTCAGCTTATTAAGTACATGCTCTCGATAGGAGGGTGTGGAGGTCAAGTATTAGGGTAGAAGGTTAGCAGGTTGTCGAGCATATTTTTTTCCATACTAGGATTATTCGTATTTTGTGAAAGTTGCTTATTTTAGATCTTTAGTACTATCTAAGTGTTTCTTTTGCTTAGTTTATCCAATTATCTTGCTGGTGTTACTGTCTATTACTGCTTCTTTTTCATCTATCCTTGAGCTGACGATCTATAGGACAGTATTGTCCAAGGCGCGCTTAAAGCATGCTTAAGCCCTGAACTAAGGCTCAAAACGTGTTGAGTGCTTCGTCTCGCTTAATGTGATCTTCAGTTTAGTCATCAAGGTTCCAAGACATACTTTTCCTTTCGAATGAGCCTCTTCTGAAGAGGTGAGACTAAACAATTGATATTTCACTTTATTCGTAATTTTTTCTTCCGATTCTTTGTTCATATATTTGTCATTCATGCTTATAATTATTAGTCTTGGACTAAATATGTACATTTATGTTTTTTCTCCCTTTGTGCCTCTTTTGATTAAAGCCCACGCTTATTTGCTCTTCAAGCCCCAACGGACCTTAGAGCTTTTTTGCGCTTTTGCTTTTGATAACACCACTATCAAAACAGCCTCATTACCATCAAAAGGTAGGGATAAGGTCTACATACACTAGAACTATCAAAGATCTAGACAGGATAAGAAAGAAGTGAAGCTGCAAAAAATAGCAGCCAAGATCCACTCAGACAGATGGCTACAAATTTGAAGCATGAACTTATTGAGAATCCAAACAAAGGAACTGGTTCTCTAGAAGATGAAAATGATGTGCAGAACAAAAAGAGAAGAGGCAACGAGCCTAGTAGATCAGGCAAAAAAAGGTATCATGATCAACAGCCTGATTGAGGTCCCCTCCCCACCCCACGTGTGGAATTGTACTGGGTTTGTTGTTGTAATAGATACTCGGCTACTAAGTTAAGATGAGATCCAAGAGCGCAGAAATTAGTTGGCAGCATGGATAAACAAGAGTTTGATTTAAGAAACTAATACACTAAACCGGTAAGTGATCAAACTATTGATAAAGTTGGTGAAAGAAATATATAACTATTAATAGAGATGTACACATAATTTTCCATCCACCAACCCCCAAACTCTTCTAAGAATTCCTCCCACCTTCGATCAATGAAAAGGTTATCAGAATCTCATCAAGCACATGCAAACTTTCAGAATAACAATGTTGGGTAGACCACTAAGCTTGACATGGTTGGTTGAAAAGAACAGCTTGTTAGTCTTCTTTTTAAAAGTGAAACATTCCTTAAAAGGAGAAGCAGTTGGACCACCACATATTGATCTCAGTCAAACAATTATGAATCCTCGTTGACACTTCCAGTGGATCATCAAACTCACCCAATAGAACAACTAAATACAACAACAACAACAACAACATACCCAGTACATTCCCACCAGGTGGGGTCTGGGGGGGTAAAGTGTACGCAGTCCATACCACTACCTCAGATGAAGTATAGAGGCTGTTTCGAATAGAACAACTAAATGAATTATAAAAATCCAACAAACAGTACTCCTAAAGGCGATTTGTGAGAACATAGTGTTACAGCATAGACACACATACTTGTTCAGTTGTTTGTTAGATTAATTAAAAAAAAGGCGAAAACATAAAGAAAAACATATAAAAATGAATATTCATCAAATTAACTATTTTTTATTTTTTAATTTTTTTTTTTATAACCGTGGTGTCCGGGCCAGCTTGCGCGCACCTCGACTAATTCCACGGGATACATGCCACCTCTCACCAGCAACATGTACCAGGTAACTCTGTCCACCAAGGCTAGAACAGATGGGAAGAAAACACCTAGTATTTGTCTCTGTTGGGAATTGAACCTGAGACCTCATGGTGCTCAACCCAACTTCATTGAACCACTAGGCCACACCCTTGGGTGTTTTCCGATTTGTTCTTTCGTCGATGGGGCCTTAATTTTCCATACATCACAAAACTTTTAGTCCCTTGACGTTTGGAGATAACTCCATCCTTGTGTCTCTTGGAAGATTTTCCAAAATATCAAGCAGCATTTTCCAGCTGGTTTATACATGTTTCGGAGCCATGATGGGAGGAGAAAGTAAAAAATTTACAAAGAACAAGAGAAGAAGGATACACGAGGATGAGAGGAGAGACTTTCATCTTACAAACTCTTTTAGAATTTGAATTGGTTTTGGTTATTCTGAAAACCAGCTTTTGTAAAATGGTTTTGAGTAATAACTTTTGGAAACAATAGTGTTTGGGTTGCTTTAGTCTTTAGAATTGGCAGTTCGGTAAAATGACCAAAAGCTGTCAATGGCCCTAAGTCTATTTTTCAAACTGAGCAGAACTGTTTTTGGTTTTTTGATGAACTTTTCCAGACCGGACCGGCCTTTATCTAGATTTTTCTTAATTCTTCATCATCATCATAACTCAACTAAATTCATTTTTCCCTTTCTCCCCTAGAAGTTTGAAAATTTGAGGAAATGGTGCTTCCTTTTTTATGCATTAGGAACCAAATAGATGGGAAACTTAGAGCAGGATGTACTCTGCTCACTACTCAGTTGACATAATGCCTGTTGTGGATGCGTTTGTGGGCAAGACGTACGGCCAAAGGGCAGCGAATTAAATTAAGGGGGCGTTCCAGAGTTGAACTCCAGAAAACACATTTGGCCATAAAATTCCAGAATTCGACTTGGAAATTGAATTCCGGAATTTTCAGGAATTTGAAGAACATCAAAAAGCTGTTTTCACTTTTTTCACTCCAAATTACTCGAACAAATTCAAAAACAACTCCAATTTGTATGCATGGCCAAACACAACTCCAATTTTCAAATATCATTTTTCACTTTGAAAACAAAAACTACTTTTTTCAAATACTCACAATTTTAATGGCCAAACGCCCCCTAAGTATTTGGTTATATTTTTAGTAGCTTTCTGTTTAGTGATCTTTATAATTTTTGAATAGGATTTATGTTTCCTAGCTTCATTAGGATTAGGCTTAGCTATCTTTAATATTCTAGAATAAGATCTATGTTTCCTAGTTTCATAAGGATTAGACTTTTTATTGCTTGAATAAGACTCTCTATCTAAAGGGGGACTTGAGGAATAAAACGGAAGTCGTATTTTAACCAAAAACAAGAGACCGGAGTTCTCTCTTCCATTGAACTTTAATGTGTCAGCTTCCCTTTAACAAGCTGAATTTATATTCAAAATAGGATTTAAGAATTCGAACAAAGGCAAGGAAAAGTCAAAGTCAATTGATTCAGAGTTTTCTGCTCATCATCATGCGACTCGATCCTTCGCTAAAAATCCTAACAATGCCCCTACAAGAAATCTCTACAATCAGCCATCAAGGTAAACAAGCAAGCACAATTGCCAAATGCATGCTACAAAAAACCACATAATTCTAATTAAAATGCTAAAAAGCTAATGGACCCAGCTTCTAAAGAAAAAGTAAACGTTTGTCCCAATTCTTTGCGAGTGAAAAAAGAAATTCAACCTTCGAGTGTAGTGACGTATGCAACTGTTTTAAGTTTGGTACTAGTCTTTTATTTATCTCCATAGCAGCGGCAATATGCATCACCTACACATGAAAAAATAACCACTCCAAGAACTCAGCATAAGCTTGAAAGTTAAATTAAAAACATATCAATACATCTTGCAAACAACTAATCTAAAGGAGGAAACTCACAGTAGGAAATGTGTCATTTGAAGATTGTGATCTGTTCACATGGTCATTTGGGTGCACATTCTTGTCACCACGCTTATGGCCAAGAATTTCAGCTGCTCTATTTGCAATAACCTGAAAAGATCAGATAAGACGTCACTAGGAAGAACCATATCAAGATTTCTTCCCTTTGTAGAACATAGTTCCTTGTAGCACATAAGTCAGCAAAATACTTGCACAAGATTGCAGACTTCCTCAACATTTTTATAACACTAACATCTTACAAGCCACCACAATCTGACAAATGCTAGCTACTGTCAAAACACAGAAAACACCCAATGCATGTAGAATCTGATGCATTCTGCACTATTGTATAACCAAACTTTAAACAAAGTACTCCAGTCTTACATATTAAAAAGAAAAAGATAAAAAAGAGATCTTTTCGGTCTTCCCTAAATCGTAACAGTGGCTTGAAGCTCTAAGCCAGGAGCTCAACAGTCGTAAACTAAAAAAAACTGAGAGCCAGAATCCACACTCGTCCAATAACTGATGCTGCAATCAACCAGTGCAGTGGTTCATCCATCACAATTGTTGCATAATTTATTTATTCTTCAACTAGGTATATCTCCTCAAATTCACATCCAACAAGGTCCATTTCATTTAATAAAGTTAAGAAATGGACTACATAGAGCCTTGGATGTTTTAAATGCAATGAAATCTAATCTATCATCTGGAGATGACAACCTACAATAAATGATTAAATATGCTTACAGCATCCATCTGATGCATCAAAGATATACACTCTCATCTATACATACAAAAGAATATAATCCCCTTGTTCAAGATTCCAACAACTGATGTATGCCCACTATTATATCGTACTATTTTTTTCTGAAAGACGAATAACTAATTAATAAAAACAGCAGAAGTTACAAAACAACAAGAATAGATGTACTCAATTCCAAAAGAGAAGCTTAAAATAATTCAAAACTTCACAAACTCATGACAAATCAGATTGTATTCCTTGGAATGGACATTTAGAATTAGATATTCAAGAAGCTTTAGAACTAGATAAAAACGAAATACTCCCTCTGTCTCAATTTAAGTGAAGCCGTGAAGGTGTTTGACTATGCATGGAGTTTAAGAATGAAAGCAAGACTTTTGAAACATGTGATCTAAAACAAGCCACAGATATTTGTGTGGCTGTAAATCTCATAAAGGGTAAAATGGAAAGTATAAAGTTAAACTATTACTAAATATAGAAAGGTGTCATTCTTTTTTTAACTGACTAAAAAGGAAAGAGTGTTGCATAAATTGGCAACTGATAGAAACCTCTTCAAGCAATAAAAAGACCCCGAATGGACCTTCAACTTCAAGTTCATGAACTTGTGATTACCTCATTTGCATTCATGTTACTTTGAGTTCCACTACCAGTCTGCCAAACCACCAAAGGAAAATGGTCATTCAATTTTCCTTCTGCTACTTCCTGGGCAGCTTGCATTACCGCTTTCCCTATAGATGGGTCAAGGCCATAATCCATGTTCACCTACAATGGAGGCAATAACCACAAGATGACAAGACCACAAAAATGGCTTTAAAGCATTTCCACGAGCGACACCAAAAGCTTCACATAACATTAGAGATAAAGTTGACATTGTCTAGAGTATAGTGGGACAAACCTTGGCAGCACACTTTTTAAGAATACCAAATGCACGTACAATTGGTTCAGGCATTCTTTCACGCTCACCTCCAATTTCAAAGTTTTGCAGGGATCTTTGGGTTTGTGCCCCCCATAACCTGAAGGGGAGCCAAATCGAGCCTAAGTCAATGTGGATAAAAAGAACTAAAAAAAGAACTAAAATTCCACACCATAGTTATCGAAAGAAAAGAATTTCAAAATAGACTGAACTATCATAACACCATCAGGTTTCTGGCTTATCAAAACCAAATGCAAGGAAAGACCGGGGATAATCACAGACTTACGACTATAAAGACAGCAGTGCACCTGATTTACCAGGATCCCCACCCCCCTTTTTAGTTGAGTCCTCTTGATGTAGATCCTTTAAGAATAGGATAATTAGTATTTTATTTTATTAAATTAGGCTATTGTCATTTAGAATAGATTTATCTTTACCATTATCTAGCTTAGATCACACATTTATTATTAATTTGTTGATTTTGTCTTTTATTATTTATTTGGTTCTATCTTTCTCTCTTAGTTAGATAGAAAGTTAACATTGTTTTAGGACTCTACCTTGTGCAAGGTCCCTGCCTATAAATAGGGCCCTCCTTGTACATTGTAAGACACTTCATCAAATGACTAACATTTCATGAGCTGATTCCCTCTCTTACTTGTTCTCTCTTTCTCTATTTCTTCTCCCAATTTTCCTTCCCTCTTTTTCTTTTTTTTTTTCTTTTTTTTTTTGAGAATAGTAACATTGTATTCATCAGTACAAAAAGATTTTACTGGCAACAGTAGTACAAAGAAAAGAAGAAAGACTATGTACACTTCACAAAGCTTCCAAAAATTCTAGGATGTCGTCAGCATCTTCTATACAAAATTCTTTACACCAAAAATGCAAGCTCAAAATACAGTTCATCTTTACTTTCTGTATCGGATTACCCTTGCTCTCGAAACACATGCTATTTCTTTCTCTCCAGATGGTCCACCAAATACATAAAGGAAATGCCCTCCACCCAATTTTCCTTCCCTCTTTGTGGTGTTACGTCAAGTATTGGTATCGGAGCTCAAAGTTTCTACACAAATTCTTTTTTTGAAATTTCAAAGTTTCTACACAAATTATTCACTCTTTTTAGCACCATCAATAATACTCATCATCCCTAAATAACCAACCTTCTTTCACACCATATAAACTTAAGTTGTAAGAGGGAGGTCTGATCTATGACTTGTCACACTTAATTGCTTTGAGGTTTTGACGGATGGAGATAGTGCTGAGGTTCTGCAAGACACTGCTACAAGTGGGATGTGGACCTGCCATAAGGTACTAGCCTTCCTATTTAATACTATTTGGTTCTTTTCATGTGTAGGGTGATCTACTAAATTTTTTGTTCCCAAAAAAATCATTTCTAGATCTCCATAGAGAAGAAAGATAAGGAAAAAAGTCATTCTTGCTTGCAACCGAAAAAAAGAAAGAGAGAATTACCACTAGATTAGTTTTTAACAACCGAAAAAAAAGAAAGAGAGAATTACCACTAGATTAGTTTTTACATTAATTTTTTGGTTCCTTATGTTCTTTAGAAGTTAGCTTATATTCTTTGATTATAAATAGAAATATTTAATCATACTCGGTATGTTCACTTCATCTTTATCCTCTTCAAAAAGAAAAGGAATTCCATTGAGTCACACAGTTCTTTGGACTAGTGCATCTTTAGGAAGGTTTTGTCAAAAGAGCTATAAATTGCCTAAGGAATCTCGATTTTAAGTGGGGCAATTTGTGACTCCTCCAGTCTATCCAGTAAGTTTTCCTGATACATAATTCATACTTTGTGTCTTTATTTACTCCACATCTCTTTCCATGGCTCCTTTGTACAACAAATAAGGATGATATGAAGCTTTCTCTTCCCAAATTGATAAGCTTATATGCAAACTCAAAGCAGTGTTATCAAAAGCGAAAAGCGCAAAAAAGCTCAAAGGTTTGTTGGGGCTTAAAGCGCGAAGCGCAAATAAGAGCGTGGGCTTCAATGACAAAAGGCTCAAAGGGATAAAAAGTACAAATATTTATGTTTAGTCCAAGATTAATAATTATAAGCATGAATGACAAATATATGAACAAAGAAATTGAAAAACAATTACAATAAAGTGAAATATCAATTGTTTAGTGTCGCCTTTTCAGAAGACACTCTTTGGCAAGGAAAAGTATGCCTTAGAAACTTGATGACGACACTGAAGCGCACATAAAGCGAGGCGAAGCGCTCAACACGTTTTGAGCCTCGCTTAGGGCTTAAGCGCGCTTTAAGTGCGCCTTTGATAACACTGACTCAAAGATCTTAAAGAGAAAGTAGACAATCCACGTAATCTCAACGATGAGTTTAGGCAACTTCAAAAAACAAATGGCACAATTATTTGTCCTAGTTAAGGGCAAACAACCTCTTGGTGCCAAAAAACCATCAAATGTCCCCCATTTATGTTTGGTCAAACAAAGGTCAATCAAATGCTCCAAAAGATGGTCTCTTAGATGTTCCTCTTTGTCCAACCTACAATAAAGTCGATCTCATTATCAGTCAAGCTCAGTTGTACCACCCTTGGTCAATCCTAATCATCTGCCACACTTTTTTATCCCACCTCAAGTTCACATAGAACATAGATGAAGATGATTTTCAGTTCATTGGGAACTAATTAAGGTTCAGGGGGAATCTACAGGACTGGGAGTTGGAAGAACCTGATAGTTCGTTGAGTTACAGTATGAATAGGATTTACTTATCGATAGATCGGATGTATGGAAATGGAGAGAGAGTAGAGTTGGCCTATTCATTGCTGTCATCTTATGAGAGATTATTAAGGAGAGATGAATGCATGTCCCCACATTGTGCTATTTGGGTACCCAGGGTTCCCGAGAAAGGTGTGTTTCTTAGCGTGGTTGGCAGAAAGGAGTGTGATATTGACAGAGGAAAACTTGAGAAAGAAGAAGATCAACTATGTTAATTTGTGCTTCATGTGCAAGAGTTCGGGTGAAAATGTGGATCATCGCTCGTTGCATTGTCATGTGGCTAACCGACTATGCAGAGTGGTTCTTAATTGGTTTGGGTGACATGGTGATGCCAAGAACAGTGAAGGAGGCATTGCATAGCTCGGATTACAGGAGGGGGAAAAGGAGTCCTAGGGCTTGGAAGGTTACCCCGCTAGCATTGTTGTACTTGTGGGTTATTGGGGAGAGAGAGAGAGAGAGAGAAATAGGAGAGCGTTTGAAATGGTTGAATAAGATATTGTCAAACTGCAAAATAGTCTTTTGTTTCTAGTTTGCTTTTGGTGTTCCCATGAGAACCCGATTTGTATAGAAGATTTGAGTCTCCTTTTTTAAGAACCATGTTCTGATGTAGGTGCTCTCTTTTAGCATCTTTTAGCATCTTTTAGCATACAGCTTGTATACGGGGTTTCTTCCGCCAATTGTTAATTAAATTATTTATCTTATCAGAAAAAAATGAAGATGATTTTCAATTGGACGAAGATCAATTTATGGGTCGGTGTCTGCATTACACCCGAAACCAGCCTTTAGGTGATAATCTTCAGTTAGAACATAGAAGACCATGATAGGACTTCCAAACAACACCCTAATAGGAGAGCTCTTAGGTTTGAGAAAACTCCACCACCTAGGAGAACCTGTGAGGACCACAACAACCTTACAAAGGTGGACGTACTTTAGATAGGAAGCTTGATCTAAACTTCTTTCTTGATTCGCTAAACATCTTATAGGAACACTTTGAGTGGTATGATATGACTGATATTGCTCGTGCCATTTTGCCAAAATAAAACTAGTTGGAAGTGCTAAAAGTTATTGGCAAAATGTTACTTGGGAGTTAAAGCAGCAAGGTCAACCACCCATTACTCAATGGGTTGAGATGAAAGCCAAGCTTAAGCAACAAATTTTTTCATACTCTTTCAAGACCCAACTCGTAGATCAAATGTTCAATCTTAGGCAATTGAATTCCAGTGTGACTACGTACATGACTCAATTCCTTGATCTACATCTTAGATCTGAGCTAATAGAACCAACACATGTCACTGTTTGCTAGGTTTTTAAATGGGCTTCGACTCAACATATAAAGAGAAATTGTTTTTTATTCCCATGATTGTATGGAATAGACAATGCATACCATAAAGCCTTAGAGCTTGAGAGGTACATCAAAGTTTTTTCTTTGTGTCGATGGGTGTTCCAAGTTGGAGAGCCCAGTCAGATTGGAGTCTCTAATTCCTCTGTCCCTAGACAAAAAGAGGTTAGCAATACTACTCCACAGTCATCTTCCACCCTTCCGTCCAACGGATCTTCTAGCAATTCTCGTCTACCTAATCCAGACATACGATGCATCCATTGTCATGACAAGGGGCACATTCCGCCTCAATGTTTACATCGTACAGCCATGTGATTAGCTTCCGAGGAATTCATGAATAATGAAGAAATCTTAGTTGAACCTGAGTAGTTTCATAAGGATAAAGCTGATTTAGAATGAGACCTAGGGGAGAAAGCCTATATCAATGTGGTCTATGTCTTAGCTACCCAAGTGTCAGATAATGATTGGAAGCACACATTTATCTTTACCACCATCTGCAAGACTAATGTTTAAGTCATTTAAACGTGTAATTGATGGGGGTATTTGCATGAATGTCATTGTTAAGGGTGTTATATAACGCCTCAACTTGAAAGTAGAGCCCCACCCTAAACCTTTTAAGGTTGCTGGGGTGAACAAAATGACTTCACCATCACACAAAGATGTCGTGTTCCTATTCATATAGGGCATCCCAAGATGAAGTATATTGTGATGTGTTACCTATGGAAGTTGTTCACATACTCTTTGGCAGACATTGGTTATTTGATTGAGATGCCATTAACCGTAGTGGAGAAAACACTTACTCCTTTAAGTTAAGGGTAAGATAATCAATCTAATGCCTGCTAAACTCCATGATCTACTTCCTAGTCCATTAGTGTGTCCTCATCTCTAAGTGTTGTTACCAAGTGAATGCATATTGTCACATCTTCAGTCATGGAAATGGCTTCAATAGAAGGTGGATTTTGTCTAGCCCTTGTTGCTAAAGACCCTCTCATCTCTTCTCAAAAAGAGCTCATCCTTCTAGCAAGATGTGCACTCAATTCTCTCTGAATTTGTAGATGTGCCTGAAGCACTTCCTAATGAGCTACCTCCTCTGAGGGACATTCAACATGTCATTGACTTTATTCCTGGACCTTAGCTTCACACTATGCCACACCATAGGAAAGATAATTCTGGTCTTTACGCTCCTCTTCCAGTCCCACATGAACCATGAAAAATATTAGCATGGACTCTATCTTAGGGTTGCCACCCACTGCTAGGACCCTCCTTGTCTGAGGGCTCTACCTTGTGCAAGGCTCCCGACCTACAAATATGACCCTCGTACATTGTTAGACACTTCAACTGTTGAATAACACTTTACAAGTTAATCTCCTCTCTTATTTCTTCTATCTTCTACATTCTTCTCTCAAATCTCCTTACCTCCTCGTGGTAGTACATCACCTCTAATTTAAGACTAGGCAATCTAAAGCAATCTGCGGCAAAACTCCGACTTAAAGTGGATTGCCATCTTTAGAATCAATATGTTAAAAAGGGAATAAGCTCAAGATGTTTAACATGCTCTACAAATCATATATCAAAAGATGTCATGTCATCCTATGAAATGAAAGAACATTTGTATGTACATAGGTAGTGAAGAGAGTTCTTCAAACATTGTTATGCACTTTGAATTTTTCTATTAATATTAGATAATTCGCGTTGATTAATGCAGTGACCAGGAGGTCATGGTTTCAAGCCGTGTAAACAGCCTCTGGCAGAATGGGTTGGGTACAATAGACCCTTGTGGACCGGATCTTTCCCAGACCCCGCAAGCTTTAGTGCACCGGGCTGCCCTTTATTGTTGATTAATGCAGATATATTACTAGGAAAACTCATTAAAACCTTTGATTGTTC
Organism: Capsicum rhomboideum; assembly: GCA_031232105.1. NCBI lineage: Eukaryota > Viridiplantae > Streptophyta > Magnoliopsida > Solanales > Solanaceae > Capsicum > Capsicum rhomboideum. The sequence goes on from CP124713.1 coordinate 144,115,992, forward strand.
TTCAATGTACAGCGAGATTTGGGTTTTTAAAATAGTATAAGCATGTTAAATAGTTAATGAGGGAACTGGAAACTGATTGATCACAAAGACACAAACAAAAAACACATATTTCAGAAGCAAAAACACTCAACACTACAGAAAACCAAAACGCAATTTCCTGTTTGGAGAATCAACTTTTCTAACAAGAGAAGACATGGTAAATCTATTCACCAGACACTGGGTATGTTGTTGTAGTGCAGTCCACTGTAGTGGATGTAACCTTGACATAGCATATACATATTCCCCTCTCTCAAAAAGTTTGGTACTTTTTGCTTCTCAAGACTCAAACTAAGTAAGCTTTGACTAACATTTTAAGATTTATTTGACCACAATTTCTGAGATAAGTATAATTGCATCTTATAGTACTTTTCTCATTGTGTTCAAATATCTAAACTTAATTTTGAAAGAATTCCGATTTAGCAAGGGTATATTCAAATAGTTTAATTATCTGTATAGTTTGAGCAAAAATCAGCTAGCACCTTGCATCTGCACAATAGCATCCTCAACTTAATGATGCTGCTTAAATGGCTCAATATGAAAGATGTCCAGCTTTACTTTTAGTGTCATATCTTCCAAAACCACTAAATCACTACAAGATGGTTCTTGGTGATGGACTTAGAGAATAAAAGGAAGAGGTCGTGTATGGTCAATCAAGGATCGAGTGGGGTGTCTTGACTAAGGATAAGGCTCGGGAGTTGGAGGAGAAGTTGATGGCAATGGGATCCTAGGGGAGTAGTGGGGACCCAAGTAGCATGTGGTCTACGACAGCAACTTGCATTAAGGGGTATTTAGAGAGGTGCTCGGAGTCCCGAAGGGTTACCTTGGTGGACACAAAGGGGATTAGTGGTGGAACAAAGAGATCCAAGGAAAAGTGAAAGCCAAGGAAGCCGCATATGTGAAGCTAGTAGAGAGCAAAGACGAGGAGAAGAAGAGGACGAACAAGGAGGGGTATAAGAAGGCGAGGAAGGAGGCTAAATTAGCAATTATGGCGGCAAATACTGCAACATTTGGACATCTCTATGAAGAACTTCGGGACAAGAAGTTGTACATGCTAACCAAGGTGAGAGAGAAAGGCTCATGAGCTGGACCAAGTGAAGTGCATCAAATAAGAGAATGGCGCGGTTTTGGCGAAAGACACACTTATTAGACGTAGATGGCAGACATACTTCCATGAACTCTTGAACAAAGAGGGGGACATGAACATTATGTTGGGTGAACTGGAGCACTTCAAGAGTCGTCGAGATTTTGGATATTGTAGGCGTGTAGAGGTTGAGGGGGTGGAGGGGGCTATGCTTAAGATAAATAGGGGAAAAGCGGCCGGGCCAAACGAAATTCCGATGGAATTTTGAAAGAAAGAAAGCTTAGGATGGCTCAATGGATTTTTTGATATCATGCTTAGGACGACAAGATGCCCGAAAAATTGAGGTGGAGTACAATGATCCCATTGTAAAAAAAATAAGGGTGACTTCCAAAATTGCAATTTGCAATAATATAGGTGTATCAAGCTGCTACGCCACAATATGAAAGTTTGGGAGAGAGTGGTGGAAGCGAAGGTGAGGAGGAGTGTGTCTAATTTTGAGAATCAGTTCAGATTTATGTAGGGGTGGTCGACTACTAAGCCATTCAACTTGTAAGGAGGTTAGTGGAGCAGTATAGAGAGAGGAAGAGGGACTTGCATATGTTGTTCATAGACCTAGAAAAAGCTTCCGACAAAGTCCCAAGGAAGGTTCTCTAGAGATGTTCAAAGGTTAGAGGAATTCTTGTAGCTTACTCTAGGGTGTAAAGAACATGTATGATGGTGCTACGGCTCGGGTCAGGACTGTGGGAGGTAACTCGGAACTCTTCTCAATCGTTATGGGGTTGCACCAGGGGTCCGCTCTTAGCCCATTTTTATTTGCATTGGAGATGGACGTATTAACAATACACATTCAAGGGGAGATACCATAGTGCATGTAATTTGCATATGAAATTGTACTGATTAACAAGATGTGAGGTGTAGTTAACATCAGTTCGGAAGTTTGGAGACAATCCCCGAAACCAAAAAGGTTTCAAGTTGACCAGGACCAAAACTAAATATTTAAAGTGCAAGTTCAGTGACTTGTCTCATGTAGCATACGTGGATGTGAGGCTTGACACACAAGGCATTCCCAAGCAAGGACGTATCAAATACCTAGAGTCAATAATCGAAGGTAATGGGAGATTGACGAGGATGTCACTTATCGTATTAGAGCGAAGTGGATGAAATGGAGGCTAGCATCTGTCTCTTATTTGATAAGAATGTGCCACCTAGACTGAAAGGTAAGTTCTACATAGCGGTGATTAGACCGACTATGTCATATGGGGCAGAGTGTTGGTCATCAAGAACTCTCATGTCCAAAAGATGAGAGCAGCAGAGTTGATGATGTTAAGGCGGATGTGTGGGCTTACCAAGAGTGATAAGATTAAGAATGAAATCATTCGGGACAAGGTAGGAGCAGACTCTGTGAAGGACAAGATGTAGAAGTGAGACTGAGATGGTTCGGACATGTGAAAAAGAGATGTACAGATGCCCCAGTTAGGAGGTGTGAGAGGTTAGCCGTAGTGGGCATGAGAAGCAGTACATATAGACTTAAGAAGTATTCAGGTGAGATGATTAGGCACGATAAGGCGCATCTTTAGATCACCGAGGACATGACTCTTGATACGAAAGTATGGAGGTCGAATATTAGGTTAGAAGGTTAGAAAGAAGTCCGACATATTTCTTTCCCACTGTGTTTGGATGGTTGTTACCCATGGTATTGTATTCTATTGTTAGTTTATATATCATGTTTGTTTTGACTGTTACTTAAATTTTATTATATCGAATCATTAAGTTCCATCGTTAGGTAACGACAAAAAGTCCCATTTTATGTAACTACCGATCTGGTGATATCGCGTCGTTACCTTATATTTTTTATTGTTTTTTTTTGTTTTGTTTTTTTTATAACCGTGGTGTCTGGACCAGCTTTTGCGCACCTCGACTAAATCCACGGGATACCTGCCACCTCCCACCAGCAACAGATACCAGGTAACTCTATCCACCAAGGCTAGGACAGATGGGAAGAATCACCTAGTGTTTTTTGTCTCTGTTGGGATTCGAACCTGAGACCTCAGGCTTTCAACCCACTTCATTGACCACTAAGCCACACCCTTGGGTGCTTTTTTATAGTAACCCTATCCCGTATCATACTTTTCTTGTTGGTTTATCATATTTATTAAAACAATACAACACAATACAATAGTCAATACAATACAATATGATACATTGTGAAACAATACGTAATAACCATCGAAACAGCTGTGAAAGCGTTAAAATGAAGAAAGAGAAATCACGAACTTGTCATCGGAAACGAGAATGGGACCGAAAGTATCTCTTTCTTCCCTAAAAGACGTTGAGAAAAACCGCCACGAAGACGCATAACGTATGGAACTCGTTGATGATAATCGACGGGACGCTATCACCATCGCCATTTGATATTTATAGTACACTTTTTGGTGTTTGATTTGATTAGATCAATGGAGATTTTGAATTTGAAAAAAAAAAAAAAAAGTTGGGTAGATCAATGGAGATGCAAATAATGGGAATTTAAAGGAAGGGAAAGGAGCTTTTAACCAAAATGTCCTTTTTAAAAGTTTTTGAGATTAAGTAGGGTTTGGCCATAAATATTATTTTCAATATTTTGAAATATATTTTTACTTTATTTCAGAATATTGTTTAACCATTTGTCCATAAAAATTAAAAATGTATTTCATTTTATTTGATATTTGTGAAGTTAAAAATAGAGTTGAGGTTGTATTTGGTCATAGTATTTTCAAAAATTGTGAAAACATATTTCGGAATATGTTTTCGATTTTTATGGCCAAATAAGTATTCCAAAATAAGGTGAAAACGTATTCCGAAATATTGTGAATAATATTTATGGTCAAACACCTATTTATTTGTCCATGAAAATTGAAAAGAATTCTGGAATACGTTTTCATTATTTTTTATTTTTGAAAAACACCTCTTGAACTCAATTTTTCCTATCACTTTATAAAAAAAGTACGTCCAAAGTCTAAAATATTTTTGAAAATACTATGGTCAAACATAACTTCAACTCTATTTTCAACTTTAAAAATATCAAATAAAATGATACGTTTTTTTGTTTTCATTGTCTTCACTGTTGTTTCTTGAGTCGGGGGTCTTTCGGAAACCGCCTTTCTATCTCACTTCTGAGGTAGTGGTATGGACTGCGTACACTTACCCCCCAGACCCCACGTGGTGAGAATATACTGGGTATGTTGTTGTTGTTGTTTGTTTTCATGGCCAAACGGGAAGAACATAAATGGGTCAAATTTGTCCTTATACCAATAAGCGGGATAAGGTGATATATGTCAAAATTAAGTTTTGATATTAGATTCATATCATGCTTGACTGACAGTATAACTTATTTGAAACTTAATTTATACCGTTAATCAAACATAAATTTAATATCAAACTTAACATTGAGATATCATACTATCTAATTTAATTTGGGGTCATTTTATCTCATATGGGATAAATTAATCCATAAATTATAAATCTCCAGATTTTAATCCTAAGATTATAATCCTAGCTATTTATACTTTTTTGTGTTTGATTTGATAAATGGAGATTTTGAAAAGAAAAAAAAAATTAGATCAATGGAGATGTGAAGAATGGGAATTTAAAGGAAGAGAAAGGAGCTTTTAACCAAAATGTCCTTTTAAGTTTTTGAGATTAAGAGCATAATAAATGGGTCAAATTTGTCTTTATGCCATTGAAAATCTTTAACAATTTTGTACTTATGACGTGGTTAGATAAAATATAAGGTATTGACAGTTCATGAAATGACATGATCTTATATAGTAATTAGGGATTTGGAGGTTGTGAATTAGAATAAATGATTTAATAGTTAATCGAGTTGTTTCGGTTAGGCTTGGGGTAGTTTGACGCCTTGTACATAGATATTTCTCACTAAATAACTAATTGTTTTCACATAGTTTCCTATTCTATGGTTCATTTGGCTATTGTACACTTTTTTGTGTTTGATTTGATCAATGAATTTGAAGAAAAAAGATTAGATCAATGGAGATGCAATGAATGGGAATTCAAAGAAGGGAAAGGAGCTTTTAACCAAAATGTCCTTCTAAAGTTTTTGAGATTTATAAGAACATAATAAATCGGTCAAATTTGTTCTTATGCCATTGAAAATCTTATCAATTTTGTACTACTTGGCAAAACTTGGGGTTGGGGTAGTTAGATAAGATATAAGGTATTTTTAGTTCATGAATGACCAGATATAGGAGGATTTAGAGGTCATGAATTAAGATAAATGATTTAATAGTTAGTCGAGTGTTGTTATATTGTCCTGGGTTAGGCTTGGGGTAGTTTGACTCCTTGTATATATGTATTTATACCTACCACCACCAGTAGCAGAGATGGGAAGAAATCACCTAATATTTGTCTCCGTTGGAAATTGAACCTAGACCTCATGGTGCTCAACCCACTTCATTGAATCACTAGACCACACCCTTGGGTGCGTTGTTGTTGGGTAATTTTATTTTTAATATTGGTTCCTTAATTATTGGTAAAGTTTGATTTTAATCTCTATAATATCTGACTAAGCACGTTAATCTTCAATTGGTTGAACTGTGCAATTTGATCTAGTTGCTTGTGAATATTCACAAATTCAACATGATTAATAATTGTTTTAACATTCAATTACTCATGTTATCATTGTTATGTGTTAAAATTCGATCAAAAATGCTCACATTCAGAAGACAAAAAAGTAGTGAAGATGAGGATATTTGAATGGATGTGTGGACATATTAGAAGAGATAGAATTAAGAACGAACTTATATAGGATAAGGTGAGAGCAGTCTTCGTGACACACAAGTTGAGGAAAACGAGACTTAATGTTTGGACATGTGAAGATGAGGTGTGTGGATGCACCAGTAAGAAAGGCTTGAGAGGTTGTCTATAGTAGGTTTTAGGAGATGTAAGTCACATAAGAATTGTGGAGGTGATTAAACAAGAGATGACATATTTTCAGCTTACTAAGTACATAAACCTAGATAACAAGGCTCGAAGATCGAGAATTATGACAGAAGGATTATAGGTAGCCAAGTGTTGTCGACCAGATCGAGAAAAGGCCGTTTAACGTCCAAATTAGAAGAGTCTGTGGACAGCACAAAGTAGAGAACATGGCACCAAAAGTATTAAACAGTAGTTGTAATATACTAGTAGTATATACTTTTCAATAAGTTTGGAGAGAAAAGTAAACAAATTATAACGAACCCAATCCCAATTGTCAAAAAAGCACCATTATACAAGTCTAGGCACACCTTTCAAAATTCAAACACTAACATGTCAGAGACTTTTTTTTTCAAAATAAAAAATACAACATGTTCCAAAAGATCGATGAATTCAAAATCATTGTAAATAGTTCTGATTTGTAGTTTTTTTATTTTTTATTCGATGTTTGGTATTCATATTGAAGTCCGATTAATCTAAATTTATGCCGAAAAGTTCTACTGTGAGGGTAAAGCGCTTCCTAACAAAAACGATTCTATATTCAGGACCTGAACTCGAAAATTTTGATTAAAAATGGAGGAATATTTATCACTCCGCCACAACTGATGATGTGACTTGTAGTTTTTCAACCATTGACTTCTTTGTTTTTTTCTTCTTAGAAGAACAAGTTAAATAAATAAATATTATCGAGTTGGAAATCATATGGGATAGGTAAAAGAATATTCACAAAGGAGTTGCTTATCTCATCTCTTTTTTTTTAATTATTAATTTTAGCTTTTTGCTTCTTATCAGTAATTTTTCCATTTTCATAACACAAAATCGATATGTGTGATAAAGGATAAAGACCTCATTCACCCCACCACATCTACAATGGTAAGCTACAAATTTTATTCAGCTGAGGGGCATGTTCTACAAGATGAACAAGTGAAGATTTTTTGTTCAGACTCTTCAAGAATAATGCTTATATCCGTGTGAAATCCTTAAAAAATATGTTAATTTCAGAGAATTTAATACACGCTGGATTATATTTTTGAAAAGTCGGAACAATATAACAAAAATGATGAGACAAAAAACTTTGATTGGTAGAGGAATTAAATCAGGTGGTTGGTGAGGCTCAGTGTTGGATCCCTTTTCCATTGGGCCAATACAACTGTGCAGTCCATGTGAATTAGATTCAATTTTAATTTTATTTCACACACACACAAAAAATTCTTATAACAGAATAGTCATTCAATAATTAATCTGCATTATGGAAAATTATGAAATTAGTATAGAAATTAAATAATATCAAATATTTGGAATATTTTAAATTCAAATTATCTTATAGTATAAAGACCAAAATATATCAATATGAGTTGTGGTGGAATGATTGAGATACTTTTATCATTAATCAGAGATCTTGAAAGATCTCGAATTTGAGTTTTTGGAAAAGGAAAAGATCCTATTGAGAATGCTGCCTCCTAGGCTCTGCAATGTACAAATTTGAATATAGTCGAATCTCAATGCAAATACCAAGCACCAGATAGAAAATCGATTTAGTCGGACCCTAATGTAATTACTGAACACCGAACAGAAAATCAATTTAGTCAGACCACATATAAATATCAGACATTGAATATGAAACCAAATCACGCTAATGAAGGGATGATAGTGATCCTTCCGTCGTCTTTAATTAGAGATTTGGTTCGAGTCCCTGGAAGTGAAAAAAATCTTATTAGGAGCGCCATCTCCATAAATAGGCCATGCAATGTGCAAATTTAAATTTAGTCGAACTCCAATATAAATATCAAATAGAAACTGATTTAGTCGGACCTCAAAGCTAATACCGAGCACCAAAATGGGAAATAATCACGGTACTGTTGTGCAGCAACTGCCAACTAGCAAGGAAAAGCTGAATGATAATCACGATTAATTAGTGATTATTATGACGTTAAGTCATGCTTATTAGTTACTTGCTAAAATTTTACCTTAAATTTTCTGTCAGTATAATGCCATTTTTATACTATCACACCACTTGAACTTGGTATAGAAAAATTATATTTGTTCTATTTTTTTAGGTTATGATCTTTATTTGTTATAAGTGATGTATGTAATTACCTTTTAATCCCTCTAATATTGACAAATTCTATTATTTATGTTGTTCTTGTGATATTCAATTAATTAATTGAAATGTATATTTATATTCCTCTGTTACGAATGTCCACAAAATTAAACTCGTTATACGTTGTTTCATTATTTGACTGTTATGTATAATGTTAAATTGGTAGTATTATTTCATTTATGAGGATAATATATGTATATGCAATATAGTACTCCTTTGTTTAAAAAAAAGTTGTGTTTTTAATTTGAACACGTATCTTGAGAAAATTACTTATTCCTAGAAAGTAGTAAGAAAGTAGTAACTTATTTGGATATTCCAATTTACTACACCAAATAAGCATATTTCGACATATTAGGATAAGATTTCTTTATATCCTAATCTCTCCAAATCTTACCTATGGAATTACACGGTTTATATTATTGTTGCATTATTGATTTAGTGTAAAATACATACTCACTTAACTATAATCAACTGATACTACATTTTTATGTTATGCATTTTATAAAGCTAATGGTTTATCAAAATAATTTTTTTGTACATAAAAATAGTAGAAATAATATCTACGAATATCTTATTTTTTTAAACCTCACTTGTAAAATTATATCGTGGATATTATTATTGTTATTGCATTATTGGTTTGGTGCATAAATTGACCTATTTCCATTATAAATAATGGAGTCCCAAAAAATATTTCCTAAAATTCTAACATGCATTTTATATACTTATAGTCCATTTAGAAAAGAACTATTTTCTTCATATGATATATTTAAGATTAAAAATATATTTTAATATATTTTTAATTTAAGACTATAAAATTTTAAAATCTTCTTTTTTTTATTAAAATCATGCTATATTAAAATAGATCAAACAAATTGAAACGGAAGCCGTATATTTTCATTTACTCCTTTAATTGCCACTAATCATTAGCATTATTCAATTATACACCTCCTTCTCTTTTCCTCCTCTCTCTTCACTCTACAGTGTAAAGTCTTAGAAGAAGAAGAAAGATTCTCTACATTTTTCTGAATAAAAGAGAAAACAATTCATGAAGGGTCTAGTAAGTATGTTTTTTAATTATTTTATTTTATTTTTTGTATTTTTACATGTTATTTTTTGTTTTAATTTTAATTACATGAGCAAGCATATGCTATTTCAAGAAAATGAGTATTCTAATTTTTGCAATTTTTGTGGTTGATTATTGACTTTTTGATGTGATTTTATTAGTGGGTATTCAATTTTACTGCAAAATTTGTGCTAAAAATTGAATCTTGGTGCTACTTTTTGTGTACTGTACTTACAATGGAGGTTTCTTAATCTTTATTTTGTTGTTGCTAATGGACTTTTTGATGTAATTTTAGTGGTGGGTATTCAGTTTTATTGCAAAATTTGTGCTAAAAGTTGAATCTTGGAGCTACTTTTTTGCACTGTACTTATAATGGAGTTCTGTTCATCTTTATTTGTTGTTGCTAATTGTCTTTTTGATGTATTTTTAGTAGTGGGTATTCAATTTTATTGCAAAATTTGTGCTAAAAATTGAATCTTGGAGCTACTTTTTGTACTGTACTTACAATGGAGTTTTCTTCATCTTTGTGAAATATGGTTATTTGGGTGTAATTAAATTGGTTGTTATGGCTATTTCTTTAGAGATTTACTTGATCTGGAAATTGGGTTTCTATGATTTGGTTCACATTGTCTTTTTGAAGAGTATAAGTAATAGTCTGTTTCAAGATTTTAGGATTTTTTTTGCAATTCCAAGGTTTTGAACTTTTTTTTTCCTTGAATGAACTTGTTTTGTAAGTGGGGTTGTCTATATTTTTGTTTTTTAGCTCATAAATATTGATTAGAAGGGGAGCCTTGGAGACTAGAGTAACGGGTAACGTTGCTGCCATGAGATGAGGAGGTCGCGAGTTCAAGTTACGGAAACAATCTCTTGAATTTCGTAAGATTGCGTACAATAGACCCTTGTGATCCGGCCCTTCCCAGGACCCCATGCATAGCGGGAGCTTTAGTGCACCGGGCTGCCCTTTAGCTCATAAATATTGATTGAGGGATCTGATATGAAGCTGCAGCTGGTATACAATTGGTTGCTTACTGCTTTGAGTTATGAAAAGCTTGTTAAAAGCTTAGTTACTTGCTACAAGTGAAAGTTTCTTTTTGTGAAAATGAAAAAAGAGATGTGTTCTAGTTGAGCTCTTCCACTGGTTTTATCTAAATCCTTTCTGACATTTTCATTTATAGGAGTTCTTTTGTATTTTACTTGGAGCTTTTCAAACCTACTCTCTATAGAATGTCGACAAAGTACCGTTTTAACTATAATGTTGGCCAAAAAGACTCGGAGTTTCTTTTTCTTATTCTTTAATCTTGCAGAAATGCTAGAGTTGAAGAATTTCTATATAATGTTGGAGGAAATGACACCACTGATATTGTATTGGTAGCTTTTTAACTGACCATGCCATGCATTTCTCCTTGTGTAAATCTTTTGCTTGCATATGTATTATTGATTATTGAAGGGATTGACTTACAACATATGAATGGTCTAGCAGTAGTAAGTGTCTGGATAATGAAAACTTACCATTCCCTTTTTGCTTTTGTCTTTTCCAGGCAGTGCTAATTTTGTTGTTGGCCTTAAGTCATAGTATTGAACATACTGAAGCTCAATTTGATGGAGAATGCAAATTCAACAAGCATCTGAAACCCAGACCTCACAGTGCGTCAGTGTTGGACTTTGGGGCTGTGGGTGATGGGGAGACTCTAAATACTCTGGCCTTCCAGAATGCCATTTTCTATCTCAAGTCCTTTGCTGACAAAGGTGGAGCACAACTCTATGTTCCAGCTGGCAGGTGGCTGACCGGAAGCATAAAGCTTACCAGTCACCTCACACTCTTCCTCGAAAAAGAAGCCATTATTCTGGGATCAAAGGTTAGCCCCTGGACTGGTTCTGAGGTTCCTGCTTGTTTAGATTTTTTTGTGTTCATGGAAATATTAAGGCCGTTACTGTATTTACAGTAGCCTAAGCATTAGTTCTTGGAAAAGAACTGATTGGCATGAGGCACCCGAGGGTGTGTCCTAGTGGTGAATTAAGAACCATGAGGTCTCAGATTCAAATCCCAGTGGAGGGAGAAATGCTAGGTGATTTCTTCTCATCTGTCCAAGCCTTGGTATATAGAGTTACCCGGTGCTTGTGCTGGTGGGAGGTGCGTGCAAGCTGGCCCAAACACCACGATCATCAGAAAAAGAAGGGAGAAATGACTAGAATGAGAACTTGTAGCACTTGATAATGAGGAGTTTTGGTTTAGTTGCTATAAAATATATTGAAGTCTACATTCAGGTAACTCCAGCAGGGAAGGTGATACATGTTCTATCGTGGAAGGGGTAGACCACAAGTTGTCATGACCTCCTAATAATCAAATTTTAATGTCTGTAGATGCATTATGATGGTGGGGACTAACTTCAGGTCTCAATCTATTTACAAATGCATTGGATATAACACATGTCATTTATAAATATACTTTTTTGCAATGCAGGATTATTCTCATTGGGATATAGTTGAAGCCTTACCCTCTTATGGCCGAGGTATTGAGGCGCAAGGTGGAAGATATCGTAGCTTGATTTTTGGAAATAATTTAACTGATGTTGTGATAACAGGCAGGAATTCCTTCATTGCATTGATCTACTAATTTGATGTTTATATTTTAGTCCCTGCATGCAGACAACTTATGCCTATCGCTTGTGTAGGTAATAATGGAACTGTTGATGGCCAGGGTTCTATATGGTGGGAGCAGTTCAGTGCCCATTCTTTAAATTATACTCGACCACACCTAGTAGAATTTGTTAGCTCCAAAGATGTTGTCGTCTCAAACTTGACCTTCCTGAATGCTCCGGCCTGGAATATTCACCCGGTGTATTGCAGGTAAGTTCATTATCTGTGTGAGAAAAGCTTTTCAATATAAGGTTCGGTTGTGATAAGATCTGGGGTCTATCGGAAACGGCCTCTCTACTTCATCTAAGGTAGTGGTGTGGTCTGCGTACACTCTACCCTCCCAGACCCCACTTTGTGGGAATACACTGGGTATGTTGTTGTTGTGATAAGATCTGGACTTGTCTAATTTCCATGAAATTTTCATATTTTGCAGTAATGTTGTGGTTCAGAACATATCGATTCATTCTCCAGCTAACTCCCCATATACCTATGGGGTAGTCCCAGGTTGGTTTAAATAACATTATTTTTCTAACCTTTGTTACTTTGTATACAACGTTTGAGCATCTGAAACCTGTTTTACGTGGTGCATCCAACAACCAGCACTTTTGCATGTCCAAAAACCTCAAATTGATTTTCCAAGACAATTTCCAGCCAAAATTGGATCGTTTTCTTGACACTAATAAAGAAAAAGAACTGGATAGTTTCCTTATATTGCTTGGTTCATCAAACAAATCCAGCTCAGTGCAGCACAACAGAAACAGATTTTTAATAAATTAATGTACACACTCACGCACACACAGGTATACGACAATTAAATAAATATGGAGGTACGCATGACCCTTAACTCTGATATTTACTTTGTGCTGATGGTTGAGAATAATTTAACCCAGATTTTACTGAAACATTATGTAGTTGTTTCTTGTTTGTTCTGTTTTAGAAATTTGAGAGGTACTTGCAACTTTTGTTCCAAGTAATGTAGACCTTGTATGCATTATCAGATTCTTCCGAGCATGTGTGCATTGAGAACAGCAACATTAGCATGGGTCATGATGCTGTTGTTCTCAAAAGTGGTTGGGACGAGTACGGGATTTCCTATGGTAAACCTACTTCGAATGTCCATGTTCGAGGGGTTAGGCTGCAGTCTTTCGCAGGCGCTGGAATGGCTTTTGGCAGTGAGATGTCTGGTGGTATCTCCAATGTGCTAGTAGAGCATGTTTACTTGCATGACTCCCTTTTTGGGATTGAGCTGAAGACGGCAAGAGGAAGGGGTGGTTATATCAAAGATATTCTCGTTATGGATGTGGTTATGGCAAATGTGCAAGTAGGTCTTAAGGCCACTGGTCAATGTGATTCTCATCCGGACGAGAAATTTGATCCTTCTGCACTTCCAGTTGTTAGTTGCATCACCTTTAAGGACATTGTTGGCACAAATGTTTCCATAGCAGGAAATTTCACTGGATTATCTGATTCTCCCTTTACTTCAATATGTCTATCAAACATCACTTTTTCCATTTCTTCCAACCCTACACCATGGCTATGCTCTGATGTATCCGGTTCTTCTCAAAATGTGTCTCCTGAACCATGTCCTGAGCTCGAGAGCTCATTTTCTAGTACTACTTCAACTTGCTTCGCCCTCTTACACCACTCTTACAGTCAAGTTGCAGTTTTGTAAGTGAAACAATTCATTTCATTGAAACTATACAATGAGACACATTTCAGCTTCCAGTTCTGTTGTACAATTCTCCAATAAGATGCAATGCAGAATCTTCGGTCTCATGCTTTTGCAAGTGGACATCAAAAATCCGATGATACAATATTTTCAAAGTGGCCTGAGATCGCTGATTGTCGTCTGTGTACAGCGTCAGTTTCTTCATTCACATATAGGAAAAGTTTTGGTAGTGCAGCAAATTCAGATGAGTTGTTCTTTTCCTGTCATTTGTTCATTTGAGTTTTTTGTCCATTTGTCTTACATTTGTAAAATAGGCAGCAAAGAAGGGGTGTTATAGTTGATTGTCATTGTTGAAATATTAACTTACTTTTTTGTCATTTGATTGAATTGAAAAGAGTTGTTAGTAAACAGTCTGGAGTTGAAGGTATCAAATTGCATTTTTTGTTTTGTCACTTGTATCATGTTACCTATACTTGCACACCTTTATTTTTGAGGGGACTTAATGTTGTCATATCAACACTAGTAGAAATTATGTCAAGATTTGTAATAGAGACAATTATGTTGCCATTTGATTGACCTGAAAAGAAATCATAGTCCACAATCTTATGTTCAGGAAATCAAACTGCAATTGTCTAAAGGTTGTATCATCTTATCTCTACTTGTTGACCCTACTTTTTGAGGTGACTTAATGTTTTCATGTCAACATTAGAAAACATTATGGGAAAATTTTTCTTTTTGTTATAATTGTGGTGTTTGGGCAAGCTTTCATGCACCTCGACTAATTTCACGAGATACCTGTCATCTCTCACCAGCAACAGATATTAGGTAACTCGGTCCACCAAGGCTAGAACAAATGGGAAGAAATCACCTAGTATTTTTGTCTTTGTTGAGAATTTAACCTGACACCTCATGATGCTCTACCCACGACATTGACCACTAGGCCACATCCTTGGTTGCAACATTATGGCAATATTTGTAATGGAGACAAGTCTTTAACTGACAGACGTTAGTTTGTTTCATTTCCTCTTTTTCCCTTGGATCCTTTGTCATTTCATTTTTCTTCTGGCCCAGTAGATGGGTGGATTTTGTTGACTGCCAGTGAAAGAATGCCTGTGTAATAGATGGTTCTTTTTCTCTTTGGATTTAGGTTATATACACCTATAATGTTACTATAAGTGTAAGTTAACCTATTATTATAGAAATTAACATAAATGACTCTATAGTGTATACATCTTTTACAATGTTAGTACATAAAAATTTAAACAAATGTAGTTTTAAAAAATGAGAATTATTCCCCCCAAATACCGATTTAGAGCTCGTTTGCTTTAGCTGATTGAAAGTAATCGATAAACATCAAGGTTTGACAATACTTTTTTAAGTATTGAAGCTGAATTTATAAATATGTAGTCGTGTTTGAATAGAAGTTCCAAAGTTGACAATAAGCAATCGATATCGATCTATTAAGTAAAAGAGTTATTGATGAGATTTTTTCTGTTAAGATGATTGAAATGCCCTTACTGTTTACAAAAAAATATAAACTAAAAAGTATCTTTACATGGAAGAGGAAAGGAATCACCATGTCCAGACAAACACCATCATATAAAATGGGCCACAAGGAGCACAACCTTGTAAATAATACTCAGATGAATTATTGTCAAGGACAATAACTGATGAAAGTTTGCATGCTCTAATTACAAATTATTACAATGAAGACAAAGTTCACTGGTCTCTCACTCTCTCTACATTCTCTTTTTCCCCTTTTCCTGCCATAGCAAAAAGGTTTTCATGGTCCCTGCCTGTATTCCACTGAGTTCCACTATCCCTTGCTATAGTATGTTGTATGGAGACAACACAAACAACCATGTTGCTCGGATTCTTCAAAAAATGTCAACATGTGCGTGTTAGATCCTCCAAAAGTACTTCATTCTTTGAGGATCCGACATAAGTGTGGCAGAATTTTGGAAGGTCTAAGCAACATAGGAACTACAACAACAGCATACCAATGTAATCCCACAGGTAGCAACATAGGAACTAAAAGGAACAAAGATGACAGCATTTGGATCATGGAAGGGAACAAGTAAAACAAATAGATGTAGACTGAAGAAATATTTTCAATGCTCACACTTTAATTGTATAATATATGTGCAAAATTTACAAATCCTCAAAGTGCCACAGACTATAAAACAAAACAACAGCGTCTTGAGGATCGTCACACCCTGCTAACTATAATGCTATATCCAACAAGAATCAGAACTCTTACAACTCCAACGATACAAAAATTACAAGCAACTGGAAGTATTGCCTCATTTGCACAAGTAAAGAAACAAATCAAATAGGATGAAGAAGAAACACTATGTAATAAAAAATGCAAAACCACTCTCATTCACTCTCCACAATAATAACTGAAAAAAATTTAAGAATGATCATAAAAGAATTGGAACTCATTCCCTACTTCCTGCTTCCAGCTTTTCGCTTCATTTCAGCAGTCATGGCCTGTCTGCCATTGCGCTGATTGTTGCCAATTCCACTTGTCTGTCGCGATAGTGGAGGCCCTGTTTTATGAACCGTATTCCTAAAACAAGTGGACAAACGAAAAGGTTATTGAAAGATTGCTATTTCATTTCCTGTCCTATTAACAAGCATGTTGCCTTTTGAGATATAAATTAACCACAAAGTGACCGGGATTAAGACTAACCTTGATTCTGGGATCTTTCCCGGCTTTGTATTTGGTTTCTGCATCTTTGAACCATTCTCACTAGGGAAAGTGTTTAGTTTCGAGTTATTGAATTGCCAAAGAAAATCTGGCTCAGATGAATCACTGGTTGTGGCTTCAAACTCATCTAAATCTTCAGTAGTAGTGATGTCAAAATGGTTGCTCATTTGGAAAAGACTACTTGATTTTTCTTGGTATACTTTAGATGAATCTGAAAGAAACTTCTCATAAAGTGCATCAGAGCCATTGCCTTTTTCGGATTCCCAACATCCAAACAGGTTTCCAACTCCACGGGCAGCGTCCTGTTTGTTGACCATCACCTTGTCTACCCACTCACCTGAGCTCATGTTGTTATCATCTTCTACATAGTTATCAGCAGGACTGCTAACAGGTGGCCAGGGAGAGGAATTTCCTAATAACTCATCAAGATCAAAGCTTTGCCTCCTTTGTCTGAATGCAGAATTACTAGAGACCTGTAAATTAAGCAAATTAGAATATGTTAAACATGATGATAACTGCATGTATCAAGATGGAAGCTTATAAGAATCTTTAGGAGCTATTTCCTTATATCCCCATATTTAGTATTTAGCTATATAGCGAGAACACCACAAAGCATTTATCGATTCAGATACTTCTCACGAAGTAATTCAGATTCTTATTAATATGAAGAGCACCATGGAAGTACTTTTAAGTCGTTTGGTACGCGGGATGAGATAAACAAGGATATCTCGTGGGATTATTTTATCCCACCTTCTGTATGAGATAGTAATCCCACCATTTAGTACAAATGGTGGGATAAAATAATCCCGGGATTACCTAATACCTCAAACCAAACAATGGAATAAAGTTAATCCCAAATGTTATCTCAGGATTATTATCCTTATTCCATGTACCATACGACCTGTCAGTAAAATATTCTTCTGCTAAACAGGAAGGGGTCTGCAGTTTTATCCTTGAACTATTGATCTCAACTCGGTCGTAGAGATTTTACCTCTCTGTTGCCTACATCCTCCATTGGTCTCCTCCGGATGTTTGACTCCGCCGACATTTCTCTCCCTTGTAGATTAGATTGAAAAGGTGATGACTGCAACCCACATGGACTGCTAGTTACCTTATGACTCATGGAGACCAATTCTGTTTCTTTTCTTGCCAAGGCAGCTTTAAGACTTGCAATCTGATAAAAAGTAATCATATGTGAGCACGTATACATAGACTACAGACTTGCGCTATAATAAGAAAGAAGGACTGATGGGTGATGGGGGAAGAGATATGTTGTACCTGTTCTTTGAGCTCTTTGACATCTGTAGTGTCTTTATTTACTCGGGCAGCACCAAGTTCAACAGTAGAAACACGCTCTGCAAATTTAAGTGTGCTAATTGTTTCTCCAATGGCATCAGGTTCAGGACTTATGTGAACAAACATCAGTGTTTTGGCTTGGCCACCTAAAAAGAATGACATCCAAAACCATATTTTACTTGACAGAAAGAAGAGAACCTCAGAAGATACAAGCTTGGTAAGTTAACATATGCCCTTACCTAGTGAGTCTTGGAGTAGTTGTGTAAGTTTGCTGTTACGATATGGAACGTGTCCGTTCTTTTGTGCCAAGGCAGAGATTACATCACCTAAAGCTGAGAGAGACTTGTTAATGTGTTGTGCCTCTTTAAGCCTATCTCCTGTTACTTCAGATTTGTCTACTCTCTCACTTCCAGCAAGATCAACCAAATGCATACAGCCGCGAAGAATGGCTCCAGAAGTCAAGTCTCTTCCTTGGACATGAACAGTTAGGCAACTGCAGGCCAAAAACAAGATAAGAGTTCTCATTTTCACTAAAAGTTCTTATAAAGTACTAGAAAGTAAAAAAAGAAAGATGGGATATCCATCGCACCTGTGAGATCGGCTACTGCGGTCATTGAGTGCTGTTGCACTCACTGCACGATTCCTTTGCCCAAGATTCATCAAATCAATGACATCGGAAGTTGAAGTCACACGAACCAGGCTTGCATCTGGTACTGTTAGTCCTTGAGAAGCACTACGAATTTCTAATGTAATAATAGGTTTAGGAAGACGGGAAGTTGAAGACTGAACAGTGGACTAATAATAATTCTATTGCTTACAATAAAGACACTGAGAAGTTAATATATTGAGAAGTTGATATAAGAATGTCCTTGCATGTAAATATTATATAGTCAAGTTGGGAAAAGCTTCAAAGATCCAAAAATTTAACTGAAGAGAACTGCAAGGATATCTTTTGTGTATGCCATCAGAAACAAGAAGATCCCTAACTTGCTCATTATATATCTCAATCATTTGCACAGACACATCATAGAGGAAGGTGTCCTTTCTTTGCTCTGCAAGCAGGAATAAATCGCCTAACGCCCTGTAGTTTACTCCTCGGCTTTGTTCTGTAAGATCCTTGGGCCCCGTCTGAATAGAAATTTACAACTTCTTAGCACGTAATAGAAGGGAAATATGGCTATAGTTGTACATATAAATTTCTTTGCATCTAACCATTGTGAAGGTTTTTCCTGATCCAGTTTGGCCATAAGCAAAAATGCACACATTGTACCCATCCAGAACTGATCTAATCAGCTGTTGCGTGTCTGAAAACACCTCTCCTGACACACAAAAAAAGTAGAGAAGTGTAAAAGGTGAACAACCAAATATAGAGGGGAAATAAGCCATGAAGAGAGCTAAAAGATGCTAAAATCAAAGTATACATGCTATTTTAAGAATGGTCTAACCAACCTTGAGTTGCGGAGGGTCCAAATACTTTATTGAAATTGAAAGTTTTGCGTCCTTTCCCATTCTTCGATTGAACACCTATTGTAATGCTACCATCGTCTATGTGATCCACATTACTGATATAACTTGATTTCCCAGGCAAAAAGGGTCTTACTCGACAATATACTCTTATGCTTCCTGAACGGAAGCACAAACAAACAATCTTTTCATTTCAAAACATGTATAAGAATGAAGACGGACAAAGTGGGACTTTACTAGAAAGATACCTTTAAGGTCCTGCACTTGATTGTAAAGCTTGCGATTTTCTTCAAGAACTCTATGATAACCAGAAGCTGCATGTGCTAGGCCATGTATATTCATACCTATAATGCAGGGATATTACAAGATGGAAGCAAAATCAGCTCAAAGAATTAACAACAGAAAAGAAAGGAAGAAAAGGGGAACAATTGTCAAGTGCATTGACCCTACCAATATTTTGCATTTCTTCATGAAACTTCATTTGCATGAACTGCATACCCGCTTTTGTAGTCAAAAGAGTTTGCTTCAGGTCCTACAACGGAACATTAGTGTTCGTAAATATAGGTGGAACATTATTGCTTCAGGTCCGATCATGCCTAGTTTCAACTCTTACCTTGATGTCTCTTTGCTGTTGGTCAACAAATGTGTTCTGCATCATCTGAGTTCTTTTAAGTTCCTCACTGACGATGCGATTCTCTTCTTTCACTAGTGTTACGTTTCTTTGGTCAATCTAATTGAGAAAGAGAACAAGAACAAATAACACACTAGTATGAGTGACCCATTTTACATGAAAAGGTACCTTATGATTGATATCCTAGTGATTTGCAAAAATGAGAGGCATTACCTTTCCGCTGGCTGAAGCATGTTTCTGAAGGAACTTGTTACCGCAGGAAACTGTTGAGTCCTTTGGAGTTGCTTTGTTCTGATGGAAGGTTATGTGGATGCAGTGTCAGAGAAGAAGACAAAGGGTGAAAACAAATTCAAAAAGGTGGAGAAACTGAACTTACCAGTTGTATTTGGCTTGTAATGCGCTGTTCAAACTCCTCAACAACCTTATTCAGAACTGACTCCACAAGCTGCAGCAAGTACAACAGTGCTGTATCTTAGAACAACGGTACTAGATACCAAAATACAATGTACTATAGTGGCAAATGACTTGATCAAAGTTTACCCCCGATGAGTTTTTACTTCTTCCCTACTAATTTTAAGTTCACCTTATAATTTGGTCCCCCTCTCTATTTTGGCTAAATATCGAAAATACAAAGTAACTCTCTTGAAAATGATGCAGGGAGCAAGAAAATTGAGGCTTGGACAAGTGTTTCTTTTGCAACTACAAGAATCTAGACGGAAACTTTATCTGAATACAGTAAGAAATTTACTGAATTCCAACTTACATTAGGAACTTCTTCAGGCTTCTTATCAATCAGAATTGCACGAACAAGGTTGCTCAAGGAAGAGCTGGACTGTAAAAGAGAAGATTTAATTGATGAATCATGCCATTGATCCGCTATTGCTAATGCATGTAATGTTCGTCAAGTAGAGTCTACCTACCATTTTGTTACTTTCAGCGTCAGTGCATACACCATTTGCAGATTTCTCATTCATTGACATACTCCTTGACAGAGAGCTTGAGAAGGGCTCAGAATTTTTGCGCACAAATTGTTTTGCTGATGTTGTGGATTTAACATTTCCACCAAATTTCCAAACTCCAGTCCCACCCGTCTGCTTCCACTCGCTGTAGGCTTTAAGTCCCAAAGCACAGTTGACAACTCTCGACGATTTTCCACCCTGGTAATTATATAAAAAATGCAGCTTTATCAATGAAGGCGCGAGAACGACAATGCATCACCACTAAAATTCAAAACTTTTGTACTAAAACTTCTATAAGAGGTACCAATATTTCAGTAAACAGGAACAGACCTTGCACTACAATGAGTAATAGGTTAATTTAGCCTATTTGGCTCACATATAAGGCATTGTACTTACCTGTTCCAAATCAGATGCCTCAAAAGAAGGAATCCCCAACTCTTGTGCAGCAACCAAAAAATTACGGACATTCTCAAAGTACTGGTATGCAGACAAGGCTGCTCCATCAGGAATAAGTGCAGAGTCAACCGGACTTTCAACAACCTGCAGTTGTTGATCAAGGTCAGTATTTGAAGGTAGAAAGATAAAAGTTCAAGTGCAACAAACAGGAGGACAATACAAAAATTTTCCTAGACATGAATCGAGCTGAATGACTCAGAGGAAGACGTGTATTTACCTTGGGTACAGCTCCAGGCTGCATTTTATTAAGTACATTGCAAAGAATTATTCCACTCCTTAAGCCAAGCCTGAAGTCTTCCTCAGAAGGCTCAGCTGGTAAATCTTTTGCTCCCACAAATCCGACCACCTTTCTCAGCCACGCTGCTGCTTCATACCTCCTTGTTGCTACAAATCAAAGATTTCTTTCGATGTCATTTCTTATACAATAGAAAATAAGCAGTCAAATATTTACTTTTCAGCAATTAGATATAGATTGCTAAACATTACAGAATTGTATTATTGTGTGAACCATTTCAATCTAAAAGCTCAAACTGTTAAATATTAGACACTATTATTTACTTATTTTTGCTCCTCAACATTGAGGTCTGCGAGCACTCTACCCTCCCCCTCCCCCTTCCCCAGACCCCAATTGTGGGATTACACAAGGTATGTTGTTGTTGTTAACATTAGCAACATTAAAATCAGTTTCAAATCCATGCTTCTCTTAATTTATTCAAGAATGAGCTGACTGAGTGCATGAACATGCCAGTAAGAATGAATCACCAACCAAAACAGTGGTGGAGGCGTGTAGCTATATGATCTAAAGGGGGTTCAAATTCAATTGGATCTCCTTTGCCAGAAAATTACACTGCACATATAATATAGGCAAAAAGATTTCTCATGAATATATATAAATTGCTGAATCTCCTTGATACAAGGAAACTTCTAGTGTTGTAGTAAAGGTAGTACAAAAACTGAGTTGTTTGGATTACATTCTTATCAGTTGTCTGAATAACACTGCTGAAACACTTCAATCTGTTTAAAACAAAAAGGAGCACAAGAAAGTTACCTGCTTCCTCTGCTCGGCGGGCATCCAAATCAAGATTTCTTGATCTGTTTCCATGCTGCTGAAGAACATCTTCCACCACAGACGCCACAGAGAAATACAATGCTCCATCAGCAGCCATTCTTGTTTAAATATGTAACAAAACCGTTAAAGAACGGATTTTTATGTCAACTAATTTGAAACCAAGCCCTCCAACATCAAAATTCTCAGCTTTCTATAACAACAAATTTGAAAACCAGGCTTTCGAGTATCGAAATTCTCAAGAACAGATTATGGCAACAAACTTGAAAGCAAGTCCTCCAACATCAAAATTCTCAATTCTCCAAAGAAACAAAACAAACCCCAAACAATTCTTTTGAGAAAAAAAACCAAAATGTGATGATTCAAACACAGTTTTTTTCTGGCAACAATTTTGAAACCACGCCCTCCAACATTAAAATTCTCAAGCCTCCACCAACAACCCCCAGATAATACTTTTGATTAAAAAAAACCAAATGTGATGATTCAGACAGAACTTTTACTGGAACAAATATGAAACTAGACCCTCCAACATCAAAATTTTTACAAACTTGAAACTAGAACCTCTAACACCAAACTTCTCAAGATTGAATTTTTATGGCAAAAAACTTGAAACTACAATCTCTAACACCAAAATTTTCAAGATTGGATTTTTATGGCAAAAAAATTGAAACCAACCCCTCCAGTATCAAAATTCTAAATCCTCAAAAGATAAAAAAAACAAAACAAAAAAACCAGATAATTCTTTTGACAAAATAACCCAATATGATGATTCAAACTCTGCTGTCTATAACTACAAATTTGAAACCAGGACCCTCTAACACCAAAATTCTCACGATTGGATTTTTAATGAGAACAAATATTGCTACCAGGCCCCTCTAACATCAAATAGGAAATGAACACTGAAAGCTTGAGAATTGGGACAAAGACATATAAATAACATAGAAACAAGAAAGTACAATTGTTCACCAAATTGTTGGGTATACACTACTAGTACAATAGGCTTATAAAAAATTTTCTTGAACTTTTTAGCTTCCTATAGAGTTGTACACTACAAGCTGGTACTATAAACTTTGGTGCTGGCCAAAATTCCCTTCTTTTTTCCTTTTCCCCACCTCCCTCCTACAAAAGCAATAAGCTTCTTTCTTTCTTTGCTTTTTTATACATGGAATATGATTTTTGTGCACAAGAGCAACAAATTTCCAAGCCTAATTCCAAACCTCTTCCCCAACCTCCCTCCCCCCACCCCCACTCCTCTTCTCTCCCTCTCTTTGTTGCTTTCTAAATTCAGACAAATAATGTTGTTATAGAGAAGTCGAGCCTAGTTCCAAACCTCTTTCCTCCCCTATCTCTTAGCTGTTTTCTAAATTTAGACAAACAATGTTGTTATAGGGAAGTCGAGCCTAGTTCCAAACCTCTTTCCTCCCCTCTCTCTCAACCGCTTTCTAAATGCAGACAAACAATGTTGTTATAGAGAAGTCGAGCCTAGTTTCAAACATCTTTCTCTCTCTCTCTCTCCTGCTTTCTAAATTCAGACGAACGATGTTGTTACAAAGAAGTTTGATGTAAACCCTACCTAGTCGCACTAGAAATAGTTGATAAATATATAATTTGTATGATATGTAAATAATTGTCAGCAATTTATATATATCGATTAAGGAAAGTAAAAAGTAAATCCGACCTACCATTTATGCAAAGATACTATCATAGGAGAAAGGAACAATATTTTGCTACTATGTTTTTTTGTTTTTTTTGGGTTGAGTTTAACTAATATGCACTGACAGTATAAATATATTAATTTCAAGCTCAGAGCTGATCAGTATAATCATGTGTCACTCTGCGGGATTCGTCATATCCAGCCTACTCATCCCGACCTACTTGTACATTTTTATTGTATCAGACTATTTAAAACATAAAAGTGGAATTCAATCTTGAAAATATGACAGGTTATTTAGAGCAGCAAGTAAAAGTAACCGAATAGCATAAATAATATTCACTGTTGGTAAATAATATTAATTGTCGGTGTGTGTGTGTGTGTGTATATATATATATATATATATTATTATTATTATTATTATTATTTCTGTAATATAATAAGTAAAGTAAAGAGGGAAAAAACACTATATAGACAAACCTTTTCCCTCCACTGATTTTTCAAATAAAAGGATTTCAAAGTTTGACACTTTTTAGACTATTGCATTTGCTATATATTTATCTATCACTCTACATGCAAAACAAGTGAAGAAATTTCTATTTCAAGTTGATGATTTGTTGGCTAAAGAAGAAACGTTAGCCAACATTTGTCCTTTTCTTGTAAGGTACTTCTTCTTCTTCTTTAGTTTGATTCTTAATTTTCTATGGTGGCTCTTTTAATTTCCTCTTTTGTCATGTCTCCTATCCATGTTAGTTCACTATCTTGTGGAGACAAAAATATTAATTAGCTACAAAATTCATCGTTGCTATGTCGTTAAGTAGCTCGTAGCTAATAAGATATTTTTTCATAATTCGTCTTTAAAAAAAAAAATTAGCAAAGATCTTTCCGTTTAACGATCAAAATATCTGGGTTTTTTTTTTTGTGTAGTGACATATAAGTTCAATTCTGCATGTATGAGCTCGCTCATATTATTGATTCCAAATCCAGATAAAGGAAGAGGTTGCTGAGGGTCAATCAGAAACAATTTTTCTATTCCATAAAGGTAGGGGTAAGACTGCGTACATCTTACCTCATTAGACTTCATTTGTGAAATTACACCGAGTTTGTTGTAATTATAGTAGTGACATATGATTCCAAATTCCTTTAAATTAACTCACTAGTGGATCATATTCCTGGTGGACAAAATGTAACAATCAACAAGTTAGTTGAAGATAGTTACCTAGAAATTCAGAAATCTAGTTATTAAAAATTATCCAAAAAAACTAACACAACTAACTTTGGTTTAGTGTTTTACTCTACTTACCATAGCCTTTTTCAGACTTTGAATCAAAGAATTGGTATATATCAATGTATATCCCAAGGCTTTCAAACTTTGACTCAAAATCATTGGGTAAACCTCAATCAAAGATATATGTCTTGCTATAGTATTTCTATCATCCATGGTTAATAAACATATGTTTTTACTTATAACTTTAGTTTGTATTTCTTTTTTTATCACGTGGTATTCGGACCAACTTACACGCAACTCGTCTAATTTTACCACGTATTTGCTATCTCCCACCAACACAGATAATTCTGCCCACTAATATTTCCTTTTGTAGCTATTAGAAATTGAATCTTACAAAATATAATTAGTTTGTAACTTTTATGGTTAAGTTGTTTATTAATTTGGAGTTAACATTGAATTAAATAATGAAAATGTACTAGGTTAGAATTATTACAAAAGGAAAAACAAACCAAAGTTAGGCCAAGCTCCTTTTCTTTGAAAATGGCACCAGCAAGATAAATAAGTTAGAATTATTACAAAAAGAAAAATAATTCTTAGATATGCCAAAGTTTTTCTTCTTTGAAAATTTCATCAAAGAGAGTTACATAGCAAAGACATTAAGGACTTTTTCTCCCAATGTGTCAAAAAAGTTTTTTTATTTTTTATTTTTTGCTTATCGTTAAATAATGTCAAACCAATTAATAGTATATTTGATCAAAGATTATGAGTAGTTAAAAGTAAAAATACTCATTTTAGCGCGAATAAAGGTGTTTTTGGTCAAGCTGTTACGAAAAAAATAAGCATTTTTCAGTAGTAGTACACATAAGCTATTTTTTTAACTACTGGAAAATAATTTTAGTAGTCGTGTAGTCTCTTATTCTTCAATGTGTATTACTATCTGTTGATTCATTTGCTTTGCATCTTCCTATTTTGCTGTCATATTGCTTACAATCTCACTTCGAATTCTTTTGATCCGAGGATCTGTCGAAAACAACCTCCAACCCCACAAAGATAGCGGTATGATTTGTTTACATCCTACCTTCCCTAGATCTCACATGTGAGATTACACTAAGCACGTTGTTGTTGTTTATATTTCTGGCAAAAGTTTTTCTTTTTCAAATTAGAATAGTTTGAAAATTTTGCCAAACCAACTAAAAGATGAATGAAATATTATTTCAGGAGCGCGCAGATAACGAAACACGCCATAGGCGCGGGCTGCCTACCACAATCGAGCGGAAATTCCGGACAATCAGAGCGGATAACCTCTCCCGACAATTGAAGAAGGAAAAAGTCATTCCTATGAAAAACTTGACCAATTCAACTATATGATGGATGAAACATCATTTTGTATTAATTTAAATATTTTAATAATGATAATTTTATAAGAAAGGTATCGACATTTGACACAAATTAACGTTCAAAAAATTCAAATAAGTGGCTCGGAACCGAAGCAAACAGGTCTGGTCATCGGTCCTACATGGAGCGTATAATGGGTCCCATTTGGCCGGTTTTTTTCAGCCGGCTTTTTTAAAAATTGCTAAAATAATACCGTGTGGAACCCACATGTTTGTAAAGGTGTAAAAGATGCCCTTAGGAAAAATTAATAAACATTTCACCTCCTTAAATTCTACAAAAGGCCACATTTGTTTTTTTTCTTGAGTGATACCGATACATATCGATCTGACTAATTTAAATTTTTCTCGTAAAGATTAATTGCAAGAGAAAAGCATTTGGTATCTAGAATATCTTTATTTTAGATATCGAACATGAGACCTCGATAAAGGGATAAAGAAACCTTATCTATGTCATTGCATCTTTTAATAGATTATTCATTTGTTGATATATTAGTCGCTTCATAGAGTTTACAGATAAGTGATTAAATTCAAACCCCTGTATTCGGTATATATTGGATAGAAGCTCCCTAATAGAAGCAATTTCGTGTTTAGTGTGGCTTAAACTTGAGATCTATGGTTAAACATAAAGGAGTACTTACCATTCAATCATAATTTTTGTTGGTATTTTATATTGTCAATGTAAATACTTTTATCGGATTCGCATATTGTAGGGTCCATTTTTTAGAGCAGCATTCTCAGCAGAATTTTTTCATTCTCATGGACTCAAATCTAAGACCTCTGATTAAAGATAAAGTAATACCAAATCTTCTCACCACATTCCATATTGGTTATACTTTTCACTTTTAAGCAATTGTTTCTTAATTGATTGAATCTAAAAGAACCATGTTAAATTGTAACAATTATCCATATTAATTTTTTTTTTTTTTAGCTTAATTAGTAAGAGGAGTTATATTTGTTGTGCAAGTCATTATGAATTTCACATGGGGATCAATGCTTGCTGAGTTAGCCCAATTATGTACCTCTTTCTTGCTGTTCATATCAATACAAAATTAATCAAATTAATAAAAAAGGAAAAAAGAAATACTCTTTCATTCTTTTTTACTTGTCATGTTTCACTTCTCAAGAGTTAATTTGACTAATTTTCAAAGTTAAATTAAATTAAATTAACTTTATATTTTTAAATTAAATTTTAAATATTCAAAAACTATACGAAAAATACTTTAAGTTATAATTTTTTTTTATATTAATATGATAAAAAAATATTTTTAAATATTATTAAAATTTATATTATTTGACTCTTAAATAAAGCTATGACAAGCAAAAAGGAACGACGGGAGTAAATGAAAAAAGAGTTGAATGCATTGGTGCACTGAAAAGTGGAAAAAGGTAAAATCATTATAAATCATAATGAGAGCAAAGCATATTGCAGACAAAACCATGTTCTATGATATGAATAAAATCATATATTAAAAAAGTAAAAAATGCATTCACCACTTTTGACTTATGGAATGCATTGGTTAAATGCCAAATTATATGGTTTAATGAGTGAAAAATAAATATAACTAGTTTTAATGACTGAGAGGTAATTATAGCTTTAAAAAAATATGACGGTAGATGTATGTTTATTAGAAAAGTATAACGAAGGGAAACTATAACTTATTTTGAAAGTAGAAAGACAAATTTGACTCTTTTTTTTTTTGAAAAAATAATCATACAACTAATAGTAGAAACGGAATTAGAATTTAAAATATATATGTGATTAAATTTAAAATTTATTATATGTATATCATCATATATTTTGTTGATGTTGTTGTTATATGTACATCAGTGAATTTCTCTATAAATTAAATATACAGAATTTCGATTAAAGTTACTGAATTTCATATTTAGAGTGTGTTTAGATTGACTTGTTTTAAGTATTTTTGTAGTATTTGAATAAAATAAAAAAACTATTTATAAACACTTAATTATAAGTCAAAATGATAAAAATAACCCAATAATCATAAATTAGAAATCTTAACTTATGGCTTTTTGCTTGTAATTCAAAAACCAAAAGTCAATACAAATCGACTCTTAATTTGATAGTAATTTTTTTGATATACTCTCTCTATCTCAATTTATATGACTCACTTTTCTTTTTAGTCAGTCTCGAAAAGATTAACACATTTCTATATAATAACAATTTAACTCTAAAATATCCACTTTACCCTTAATAAAATGATTTATAACCACACAAATATCTATGACTTATTTTAATTTAGACCATAAATTTCAAATATCTTTTTTTCTATCTTAAATTCTATGCTAAGTTAAACTACCTCACGTAAATTAAAACGGTGGAAGGAAGTAAGGATTATACTGTTCTATAAATATCCATCTCATCATAACATTGCCTTGCTTTTTGTCTTTTGAGTTGGCCATAAGGTAAAGTTTGAGTAATCCCAAGGCAAAACCAGTTTAGGAAAGTTGGATTTCATTTACAGTGGAAGTCCATACTAATTTATTTACAGCTATACACATTAGTATGCAATCTTCTGGTTATTTTAAAAAAGAATTGATTTAATCATTCAATATTCAAAATTTATGGAACATAACAAGTTTAGATTCATATCAAGTTGTTGAGTACACTAACAAAGTTTGATAATGGTAGACAAAAAAAATAAGGCAAAAATAATAGCGTGGGACGACTATTTTATTATCTAAAGATAAAGTTTTTTGGAAATATTATATTATCAAGTGAAGGCACAATATGACATTATGTTAAGACTAGGTTTACTGTCCTCTCGAAGCTTGGAGATGCACACACATAAAAAAAATGCTAGTATCAGGATGATATAGGTGCATGAAAGATACTATTGATCTCCAAATAAGTCTATAAAAAGATTGATCATGTGGAACTAATTAGTATGAGGGAAAGATTAATATTGAATGTTAGAAAAAATCTCACATTAGTAGACGAAAAGAAAATAGTATTACGTATAAGAAATATGAATACTCATAAGTAGTAAGTTAAAGACGAAGGGAGCTTTGGAGTAACTAATAAAGTTGATGTCATGTGATCAGCAGTGGCGGAGCCACCTTATGGCTAGGGGGTTCATCCGAATCCCCTTCGGTTGAAAATTATACTATTTATACATTGTTAAAATTATATTTTATGTATATATAGTTGATGTTGAACCCCCGTCGGCTAGTTCGTGTGCTTACTTATTTCGATTTTGAACCCCCTTCGTAAAAATTCTGGCTCCACCACTGGTGATCAGGAAATCATGAGTTCAAGCCATAGAAACAACATCTTGCAAAAATGCAAGGTGAAATTATACGATAAATTTTTATGATTCGACTTTACTTCAAACCCCACACATAGTAAATATGTAGGAGCGAAAGCTTTAGTACACTGCGCTGCCCCCGTTAGTAAGCTAAAAGACATTAAAAAAAAGTGGAGAGATGGCAGCATAGGTTGTCTTTTACTTTTTATTATTAAAAAAAGGGATGAAAAAGGTGGTCCTCATTTTATTCCCAATAACATTATGATGAAAACCATGGCACACCAAATATACTTTTTTCCACTTTTCTTTAATTAATTATTTTTATTTCTTTTCATTTTCTTTTTCTTTTTACACACAGGACCTATGTGAAATGATGAATTAAGGGCCATATAATTTGAGTATAGTAGAAGGAATCCAACCAAATTACAAGGGTCAATTTAGCCCTATATATTGTCAACTCTCGCTCTGTTCGTTTTTACTTGTTATCTTTCGCTTCTTGAGAGTCAAATTACATAAATTTTGATCAATATTTTAAGATGTATTTTTTAAGTCATATTAATATGAGAAGGATTGCAACTTATAACATTTTTTCCTATAGTTTTTGAACATCTAAATTTTAAATTTTAAATATTAAATTAATCTACATCAATTTAGCATTAAAAGTTTAATCAAATTGACTTTTGTAAAACGAAACATGACAAGTAAAAGTGAACGGAGGGAGTCCTATATAACTTTATTTTTAGCCTTTTATGTTATATACACTACAATTGTTTAGATTGTACATATAGAACGTCGATAATGTTATTTCCTACTAATTAAATTAACTTAGATATACTAATTTTTATTTTATCTTTCACATATTCAAAATAGGTATCCCATTCGAAAATAGATTGTCTGATCAAATTAAAAATCCAGATGATGAAGGTAAGTTTCAAATAAATTATCGAATATTCTAGTAAAAATTTATTTATGCACAATATTTACACCAAATTATAGAAATTCACTCGCAATTATACTTCCAGCTAATGAGATTTGTAGGTTTATATAGTACTACTTTTCTTGTTGTGATTTTTGAAATATTTTATAGGTATAATTTTGATTATCTTTTTCATAAGTTTATATAATAACCTTCACCAAAATATTATGAGAGTTGAAAATGTTATCAGATTATTTGAGTTCAATATTTCTTATCAATGAACTTAAACATGGTTATTACCTATGTTGCTCGAACTCTTCAAAAATCATGGAGTGCATGTCGGATCTTTCAAAAATAGTGTGACAATATTTTTAGAAAATCCGAACAACTTAAGTTATTACTTACTTACAAAACAGCTTTTTAGGAGGCAATACAAGAATAATCATAATCAAAGTGAATAATTTTTTTATACTTTTATACTCTATCTATAATCAAGAAATTGTTTGTGCAAGATGCCAATGAAAATGGTTTGATTTAAATGAGTAAGAGAAAAGTTCCCCATTTGATTCAGTTTAATTCCTATTGAATGTATTTATTCGGCATAGTAGTACGTAGACATTCAAACTTGATCTCAGCTGGCAAGCAAACACTTCAATTTTGAGAGTGTACATCTAGATATCTTAACTTCCAACGTAGGGACAGAAGGGAGAAGGTGGTGAAGGCTCGACCAAAGGACAAGTCTGTTCCTGCTGCGTTTTCGGTTTCGGGTCTCAATTGACAACTAAAACTCCAATTCATCCCCATTGTGTCTAGTGGACATTCGATGCTGGCGTGACACATAATTTTTGAAGGTGTATAAATGATCATTTTGTAGTTAGCGTATTCAACTGATACAGTGGAGATAAATTGAAGTGTCTAGATGTGCATACTCAAAATTTGAATGTTTATTTGTAAGCTGAGACCAATTTTGAGTGTGTGTTTATGTTTAGCTCTTTTGATAGTCTTGTCTCAACAGCATTAATAATGTAAACAACTCACTTAATACTAATTGTGTATTCCTTTTATTTTGTTTACTTTGAGTTTTTTCCTATTGAATGTATTTATTTTATTGTTGATTTGTTATCAGGTGTCAGTTTGTGCCACAAATGATCTTTCTCAAAAATAAATTACGTGAACCTGTGGTCTGTTCATAAAATTAAGTATTCGATGTATAACTTTTAAAATTGATATAATATTATCTATTGGTACTCATTTTTTCTTTCTTGATAACCATGGTGTCCGAACCAGCTTTCGCACACCTCGACTAAATTCACGGGATACCTGCCACCTCCCACCAACAATATATATCAGGTAGCTTTGTCCACCAAGGCTAGGACAGATGGGAAGAATCACCTATCGTTTTTGGTTTCTGCTGGGCTTCGAACTGAGACCTCAAGCTTTCAACCCACTTCATTGACCACTAGGTTATTTTACAAGAAGGTTAAATAGTGTACTTTTTCTAATTGGATGTTGAGCTATTAACTTAAAGGACTTCATTTTTTCCTTCTTTTAGTGGTGCACATTGTTATCGTGCATGGACTACACTCTCACAAGCTTATATTATAATCTGTTTATCTCATATTTAGTTCAATTTATTAAATAACTACCAATAAAAATATAGTATTTACTAAATATTCACATCATTATTTAATTTTCACGTTGGATAAATTTTTGGTTTTCATTATGTAACCTTCCTTACCCAAAAAGAAATAAAAAGAAAAAGAGAAAAATAGAAGTTGCAATTTAGAAAACCATCATAACTGAAATAACTGAACTCCACAAGGATTAGTCACAACTGAAATAACTGAATTCCGCAAGGATAAGTTTTTTTCCCCTCTCTTTTTTGACTGTTATGAGAAAAAAACTGATCTGAGGAAGAAGAAAAAAAGAAATGGCACAATGTCAATGGCAACCCAACTTTCACAATACTATTTCAGCAATGTTGAAGAAAGATCTTTCATGGAATTGTAGAGGCCAAGAAGTTTCCATTAAGATAACAAAAAGATGGCAGATTGCACAATGTTGCACCAGTTCTTTTCGAGTTTCGTCAACAACAAGGGAAGAAGTAGGATCAAAG
Source organism: Capsicum rhomboideum (assembly GCA_031232105.1). NCBI lineage: Eukaryota > Viridiplantae > Streptophyta > Magnoliopsida > Solanales > Solanaceae > Capsicum > Capsicum rhomboideum. The sequence continues at coordinate 144,148,709 of CP124713.1, forward strand.
AACCTGATCCCCTCTCAAATGACTGAAATGGTGATCAAAGAACAATGTTGCAGCAACAGCAGAAGTACTTCTTTTCCAGTTTCATCAACAAAATGGGAAGAAGTATTGGGATCAAAGAACCTGTTCCCTTCTCGAATGAAGATCAAAGAGCAATGTTGCAGCAGTTGTTTTCAAGCTTCATCAACAACAAGGGAAGAAGTAGGATCAAAGAACCTGTTCCCTTCCCGAATGGAGATCAAAGAACAATGTTGCAGCAGAAGAAGAAGTACTTGTTTTCGAGTCTCATCAACAACAAGGGAAGAAATAGGATCAAAGAACCTGTTCCCTTCCCGAATAGAGATCAAAGAACAATGTTGCAGCAGTTCTTTTCGAGTTTCATCAACAACAAGGGAAGAAGTAGTAGGATCAAAGAACCTGTTCCTTTCTTCTATGACTGAAATGGTGATCAAAGAACAATGTTGCAGCAACAGCAGAAGTGCTTCTTTTCCAGTTTCATCAACAAGGGAAGAAGTGGCAGGGCGGTTGAAGTCACAAAGAGGAGATCATCAATATGAAGTACTGAATGAGAATGGATGGAAAGTGAGAAGAATTATTAATGAGACTGAAATGGAGATAACGAAGGAAGTTGCTGCTGTTCGAGCTGAAGCCTTTTGTCGACGTTTTCCCTTATCCAATTACTTGTTCTTTCAGGTTCTTGATTTTTCATCTTCAAGAAAAACCCATGTTCTTCTCTTCTTGATTTTTCATTTCAAAAAACCCCATGTCCTCTTCTCGTGTTTCATTTTCTGTACTTTTTTCTTTCAGGTTCTTGATTTTTCATCTTCAAAAAAAACCCATGTCCTTCTCTTCTTGATTTTTCATTTTCTATAATTTGTTCTTCCCAAAACCCCATTCTTGATTATTATTTTTTCTCTAAGTTTGTAGTATTTTCTGCATCATTTTGATTTTTCTAGGAAAACAGGCGGGGCATGCAATTTGAAAAAAAAGAAAGAAAGAAAGAATGATGATCATTTATTTGTTCTCTGTTATGTAGGCTGAAGAACTTTCAAGACTTGTATCCAAACTGAAGAATTATCCACCAGAGAGGTAAAAATCAAAACTTGGAAATTTTATTTTCTGTTCTGTTATATATTTTCAGTCTATTTAAGCTCATTGAACATGTTTTTCCATTTAAGCTCAATGCATGTCGTGTTCATCATAATACAAGAAAGAAAATCTAAGTGCATTGTGACTGTTTAATATTTGTATACAAAAATAATAACATATTCTGATCTACTATGTTACATGAATTAACTCTGAATCTGTTTTGATGTATTCTAGTCTTATAGGAACAATTTTGTATCCAGAAAGAAATTAGATTATTTGGGTTATGATGGTTTCCTTCATTTCTAATCAAGTTCAGTTCAACTTTATGAAATTCTTGACTAAACAGGTATGCATGTTTAGTTGCGGAGGCCTTAAGTGACATTCCTGAGGTAGAACAGGAAGTTGTAGGAGTCGTTGATGCTACAGTGTATAGAGATGATGATGTTCTTCGGTATCTTCCAGGAGCAACAGAATATGTCTATATTTCTGGGGTTGCTGTATTGAACAAATTCAGGTCCATGATTTAGTCTGATATATACTTCCTGTGTTAAATGAATATGGAGATGAGTTATGTTTGCCATTTGTGCTAACACACACTAAAATTGCAGGAGGCAGAAAGTTGCAACAACTTTGCTAAAGGCCTGTGATGTTCTTGCAAGATTTTGGGGTTATGAGTATCTTGTCCTAAGGGCTTATGAGGATGATTTTGGTGCTCGACATTTGTATACAAATGCGGGTTATAAAGTAGTTTCAAGTGATGCTCTATGGAAGACGAAGTGGATTGGTCAAAGAAGAGTTCTTATGGTTAAACAAGTCTCACGTGAATCAACTCGAAACAAATATTTCGATTCAAATTAGGATTCTGCAAATCAGTATAAAACTGTGTATCGGTTGATATTCAGGAAAGATTGTTTCCTGAATCAATCTTGTGACTACTTTCCTTTATATTCAGACTTACGTAGCTGACTGCTCTGCTGTTCTAACCTCATATATATCAAGTACCTTAACCAGATTTAGTTGTCTTTTACAGTAGGCGTTTGGCGATAGATTTCAACTAGAAGAGAATAGTGTTCATGTCGAAATATGGCGATAGATTTCAACTAGAAGAGAATAATGTTAATGTTTGAATGCATTTAAATATAACTTCAAAAGTGAAAAGTGAGTTGAAAACCTGGACTGACCATACGACTCTTTGAGGGTCGTTTAAGAAGATTTAGAAACCTCAAGAGCCATGACCCTCAAATTCTCTCTGTCCTAAAGTTCTACATGAACTGCTCTCTCTGCAGTCGCCATGCCAATGCAGCATCCTCATCCTGGCTTGGTAACTCACTCCTTATCCTGAAATTTACTGACCTTCGTCTCCTTCTTTGAATTCGAGTGCTAGATGCTGTTCTGCTACTTGAAATATTAGAATGACTAGCAATTATTACTGAACTTTGATGCTCAGCTTCTCCACCATTTAAAGCTCCTGCAGCTTTTCTTGCTTCTACTTCTTTAGGAAATAGTAGTTGAATTATATTCCAAAGACCTGTGTTTACAGTGCAAGAACTTCCGTTGCTGCAAATCAAGTGCAGGATGATCAAGCCTCAAATAAAAACAACAACAACAATAACATACCTAGTGTCGTCCCAGAAAATGGGGTCTGGGAAGGGTATAGTGTACGTAGACCTTACCCCTGACTTAGAGGTAGAGAGACCGTTTCCGATAGACCCTCGGCTCAAGGAAAAACCGTCCAGAAAAAGAAGTTATTCAAGTACAAGAAACAACAGATAATGACAAAAAACAACAGAAACTACAGTACTAACAATACGATAATCGAGGTACAACCTTCAAATGAAAACCTTAAAATTTTAGATGAGGCCATTCACCCAACTCAACAAGAAGTACAAAGTCTATTCCTTTCTCTTATTAATAAGACCTCTACTCAAGCTTAGGTGAAAGTGTTCAGAAATCCTAAGATACCTGATAAGCTGCCTGCACTCGGGGCATTGTGTCCCGCATATATCAGCGGCAGATCTCAGACATTCCCCGCAGAAACTATAGACATGATTGAACCAAATAAGTCAAATCCAATTATTGAGAACCTCTAAAGCTGTATGAACTTTAGTTAATGAAGGTTTCCATTTCGATTGTACCTGTGTCCACAAGAAGTGGTACTGGGTTCAAAACAAATCTCCAAACAAATCTGCACATACAATTGAACAACTCTAAGAGATGATGAAAAATCAATTAACCGATAGATGAAAAAGGTCACTAAGATCCAAGAATGAGCTGACTCTCTTACAGCACAAGAAAGCTCTTCACGAATTCGATCCACCTGTTCTTCTGACACTTCAACTCCTTTATTATATCCTTTTCCAGTGGGTTTTGCCTCTCTTACTGCTAGATGGTGAAATGGAAATTATTTAGTACTTTGTAACATGTTGAGATTAAACTTAATTGTCTTATTAGTACACTAGACTAAATATTAGGCAGAAGTCTATAATTTTTATACAAGTAGAAAATCTAGAGAACCTTTGATTTAGAGAACCCTAAATTTGTCTCAAGTTAATTGAGTATCGGAATGCAAATAGGTCCGACTCAAACAAAAAGGAGATTAAAAGTTCATACAATGGACTCAGCTAGTTCGGATTGAAGTGTCGTTGTTGTAGTATCTACTACTTGTAACTGTTACGATGGGGGTTGTTGCAACAACAACAACATACCCAGTGTAATCCCACGGGTGGGGCGTGGGGTTGGTAGAGTGTACGCAGACCTTACCTTACCTCGTGGAGGTAGAGGTTGTTTCAAAGAAAGGCTGAGAAACATCAACGTTGAGAGGGAGTGTGTAATTTGACCCACTAAAAGTAAGAAGAATGCAAATTTGTAGCCTCCTCCTAGGTGTGCGTGCATCTCCACTATCTACATCAGAAACTCTGGAGGCATCATTTCTTCTCCTGGAAGATGAAGTGGAAAGGGATAGTGTAGAATCTATTTCAACAGCTGTATCCGACGTCCGGCTCCAGGTGTATAACAGCAGCAATACATGAAACCGCATCTCTATCATTAGCTGGTGGAGGCTGATCCTGATTCCCCTCAACAAGGTTTGACAGAAGTATCACTTAACCAGCCATTCAGCAGAATCAAGCCCAGAAGGAAGATTGACAATACTAGCGGCTTGATATGAATTTGATCTACGAAGTGATAGAGAGGAAAGACAGTGGCTTTTCCATGCATCAGATTTAGCAGAACTGATCTGTGACAAGTTAACTACATCAACAGATGGACGAACAGGGTTCTAATTCTCTGCACAGTCCTGTAGAAGCTAGAATGCTGTTAATCAATGAATAGCTTCTCTCAGGTGATTCACGAGATCCTTCAGAATACATTGACTATACCTGAGACAAATAAAATCTACTGCCAAGACGGTGAATCATTTCTTTCATGGAAACGGTGAATGTTGTCCTTTGAATAGTCTTCCTCCAGCTCTCAACATGCCGTGCTAAGGTCTATGAGGTACCTTTCAGAGTTGAATCCTCTTCAGAACCCCATAGGTTAGTTCCATGGCCATAAATTGGGGTTACATTTTTCATTGTAGCTTCCTCTTTACAGACAGGACATTCCTTTGCTTCCTAATGAAGACGTAATGTAACCATCGGCAAAGGCAGGGCAAACAAAACAAGTCACAACAGGTTTTTGTCCAAGTCCAGGCTGCCTTCCTTATTGTTACCCTTTTCATTGTCTTCCTTTTTCCCCAAAGCCTTATCATTTGAATACCCGTTATTATTATCACACGTTCCACAAGTGGTATTCCACATTGATTGTGTCCTCCCCACCGTCCATCACACCTCATCTTCACCCTTACCCTCATTGCCCCATCCCCCCCCACCCAACCCCCTACCCCCCCCCCCCCTCCTATAGTATTTGTCTAGGTCATATACAAATGCTTTTAGGATAGTACTTTTTACTTACATACCGAACACAAGAAAATAAGTACGAAAATTTATTTTCCTACAAAAACATTTTCCTACCTAGCCAACACACCCAAAGAAGGAATTTTTTTTAGCCAAGATTAGATTTTGATGAGGACAAAATTAAATAGTACTTCCTCCATTCCATTTGTCTGATGTTGACTTAGCACAGAGTTTAAGATATTAAAAAAGTTTTTTAAATCTTATGGTCTCAAACTAAGGATATGTAGAATGTATCAAAATGTTCTTTAATCGTTTTTTCTTTGATAACCATGATGTCCGGGCCAACTTTCGCGCACCTCGACTAATTCCACCGGATACATGCCATCTCCAACCAGCAACAGGTACCGGTAACTCTATCCATCAAGGCTTTCAATAGATAGGGAGAAATAACCTAGTGTTTTTGTCTCCGTTGGAATTTGGACCACCAGGCCACACCCTGGGTGCTTCTTTAATAGTATTATCTTAAACATGCCACATGAAAAAGTTGAAATTAAAAGAGTCAGTCAAAATATAATAAGTGACATTTTTTTTAAACGGACCAAGTAAAACAAACAAATCGAAACAAAGGGAGTATCAAGTATGTGATATTACTCGATATTACCTTTAGAAGTATGAGTAGCTCTTCGAGGACTTGTATCAAACACCTGAACTACATCATTATTTTCTGCGTTTTCTCCAGCAGCAGCAGCAGCAACTTTAAGCACCGGAAAATTCTCATCCCAATTGAAACTCTGTGGACCAAATATATTTTCCGGATTTTCCACCGGCCTAAAGTATTCGTCGTTAGGTTTAAGCGGTACGTATGGTGGGGTATTCTTTGTTGACACTACAGAGCCATCTTCAAACTCAACAAAATATCGACCTATATTAGTCATATCGTAATGATAAGCGTACGCAGACTGAAAAGAACCGTCACTGAGTTCCGCGAAAGTGAGGATTTCGTCTGAGTAGTGATATGCAAGTGGATATGGATCGTTGCTGATGCTGTTGGATTCGGCGGACCAGTCGACCATGGCAACGGAATTAAACTCGAGTCGGCCAGAGCTAATGCTGCTGCTAGACTCGGTAGAGGAGTCGGCCATGGAAGCGGGAAAAAAGGGAAATACTACAGCAGAGGACAGTAGTAGTCTTGATAATTAGGTTCTTAAGGGACGTGCCAAGTGCAAAGGGCCAAGTAGTTTGAAACGGAGGGAATACATCTTTACTTGTACACTTTTATCAATACATAATTTATCTTCTTTTTTTTCGTTTATCCTTGATATTAAATACTTAAAGAGTGATATAGTAAAATCACCACTCGATACGAGGGAGATGGGTCCGGCTTTTGAGGAATATTCCAAGTTTTAAATATTTTTTTTGGTTTTCTTAGAGAGGAAGGAATTTAAAGTGGTTGTATTTTGGTTGTTGTAGAGGAGCTGATGGAGGAGTATAAAAGGGATGATTGATAGGAACATTTTGGTGCTTGATGTACTGAAAGTGAGAGATGGAAAGAAAGAAGCTTTATGTTTATACCCCACCACTTGCAACCTCACCTAAGAGAATAACATCTACATATATTAAAGCCCTTTATACTCATGAAGAGCTGTCCAAATATACTGCATCTCATTTATTTATTTTCTGCATGGTTTAATTTTTATTGATTAAGATTTGTCAATTTGATTGAGGACATAGCCAAGATTTGAGTTTTATGGGTTCTGAATTAAACAACAATAACCTCAAGTGTTAGTAAAACAGGTTCTAAATTTAACTTCTATTTATATTTAATGAATTTCTTAGTACATATATAGGATATGAGTAAAAGTTACTGGTTTCTCGAACACGTAACTTGAAGCTTGCATCTCTCCTAGAGCATGACCGTATTCAGAGGTGGATGCAACTCATTGTTATCAGATTTATTTGAATCCAGTACTTAGGATGGAGCATAAGCTCATATAAAAATTTATTATAAATGTAATAAATAGTAAATAACTGAATATGAATTTATAACTTTAAGAATAGAATAGGCTCAATGCTAAGAACTTTAAAGATTGAAATCATAAAACTCAAATTCAGAATCCACATAGGATCATATTCGTGGATACTAGCTCTCTATTATGAAACCAACAAATCATATATGAAAAAGATTAGGTGAGACGCAATAAACAATAATATATTTTAGATACCATATTTATTTATAATATTTAAATAAATATAACATTATTTTAACATCATCTTTTGTCCTACATTAAAAGACTTTTTTTTTAATATTTATTTAAAAATTAATATTTAATTATTCTCCTAATATTTAAGACTTTGAATTGAACTAAATTTTGGTTATTAAATCCTAAATAATAGGATTTAGAATTTAAGAACTTTTTGCCCTTTATTAAAAGACTCCACTTTACACAAAATTGTCTTTTTACTTTTTTTCCTATTATTTTTATGATATTAAAAATTAACTATAATAAAAATATAAAAAATTAAATGGAGTTCCAACTAAATTAGGCTTAGTAAAGTAGGCAAACGTCCAAAAATACCTATCAGGTGCCTAAACTTTTCCAAAAATAAAAATAAAAATATATCGGTATTGGTTTTTGTTGGGTAAGTGACTTTTCCCACAAAAATCGGCGAAATGTTTCCCATAAAAATATAGCGGCTTGATATGAATTTGATCTACGAAGTGATAGAGAGGAAAGACAGTGGCTTTCCCATGCATCAGATTTAGCAGAACTGATCTGTGACAAGTTAACTACATCAACAGATGGACGAACAGGGTTCTAATTCTCTGCACAGTCCTGTAGAAGCTAGAATGCGGTTAGTCAATGAATAGCTTCTCTCAGGTGATTCACGAGATCCTTCAGAATACATTGACTAGACCTGAGACAAATAAAATCTACTGCCAAGACGGTGAATCATTTCTTTCATGGAAATGGTGAATGTTGTCCTTTGAACAGTCTACCTCCAGCTCTCAACATGCCGTGCTAAGGTCTATGAGGTACCTTTCAGAGTTGAATCCTTTTCAGAATCCCATAGGTTAGTTCCACGGCCATAAATTGGGGTTACATTTTTCATTGTAGCTTCCTCTTTACAGACAGGACATTCCTTTGCTTCCTAATGAAGATGTAATATAACCATCGGCAAAGGCAGGGCAAGAAAAACAAGTGAGCAAGACAAGTCACAACAGGTTTTTGTCCAAGTCCAGGCTGGCTTCCTTATTGTTACCCTTTTCATTGTCTTCCTTTTTCCCCAAAGCCTTATCATTTGAACACCCGTTATTATTATCACACGTTCCACAAGTGGTATTCCACATTGATTGTGTCCTCCCCGCCGTCCATCACACCTCATCTTTACCCTTACCCTCATCGCCCCATCCCCACCCACCCAACCCCCTACTCCTCCCCTCATATAGTATTTGTCTAGATCATATACAAATGATTTTAGTATAGTACTTTTTACTTACATACCGAACACAAGAAAATAAGTACGAAAATCACTTATTTTCCTACAAAAACATTTTCCTTCCTACCCAACACACCCAAAGAAGGAATTTTTTTTAGCCAAGATTAGATTTTGATGAGGACAAAATTAAATAGTACTCCCTCCATTTCATTTTGTCTGTCTGATATTGACTTAGCACAGAGTTTAAGAAATTAAAGAAGTTTTTTGACTCTTATGGTCTTAAACAAAAGATACGTAGAATGTATCAAAATGTTCTTTAACTGTTTTTCTTTGATAACTATGATGTCTGGGCCAACTTTCGCTTACCTCAACTAATTCCACCGGATACATGCCATCTCCCACCAACAACAGGTACCGGTAACTCTATCCATCAAGGTTGGGTATAGACAAGGAGAAATAACCTAGTGTTTTTTATCTCCGTTGGGATTTGGACCACTAGGCCACACCGTCGGGTGCTTCTTTAATCATGTTATCTTAAACATGTCACTTGAAAAAAGTTGAAATTAAAAGAGTTAGTCAAAATATAAAAGTGACTTTTTTTTTTTTAAAAGGACCAAGTAAAACAAACAAATTAAAACAAAGGGAGTATCAAGTATGTGATATTACTCGATATTACCTTGAGAGGTATGAGTAGCTCTTTGAGGACTTGTATCAAACACTTGAACTACATCATTATTTTCTGCGTTTTCCCCAGCAGCAGCAACTTTAAGCACCGGAAAATTCTCATCCCAATTGAAACTCTGTGCACCAAGTATATTTTCCGGATTTTCTACCGGCTTAAAGTATTCGTCGGTAGGTTTAAGCGGTACGTATGGTGGGCTATTGTTTGTTGACACTACAGAGCCATCATCAAACTCAACAAAATATCGACCTATATTAGTCATATCATAATGATAAGCGTACGCAGACTGAAAAGAACCGTCACTGAGTTCCGCGAAAGTGAGGATTTCATCAGAGTAGTGATAACCAAGTGGATATGGATCATTGCTAATGCTGTTGGATTCGGCGGACCAGTCGGCCATGGCAACGGAGGTAAAATCGGAGAAGAAGTCGGTCATTGAAGCAGTGAAAGAAGGAAAGACTAGCAGAGAGCAAGTAGTCTTGATATGGGGGGAAATGGGGTACGTCTTTTGAGGAATGAAAGTTTAAATTCAAATTTGAATTTGTAATAATATATAAACGTGTCATTTAACTTGACGTCAACGTTTATGTAGTCCAATTTTGGTTGTGCACGATGAAACATTTAAACTTGTATAAAGTTAAACGAGTAGATACACATGTTGTAAGTGACGTCCTATGTGGCAATTCATGTGAGACGCCATGTAAGATGTGTGTGTTTGCTTGTTCAACTTTATACAAGTTTAAGTGTCTACTTATGCATACCAAAAGTTGAAGGGCATAGATGACAGTTGAAGCCAGATTAAAAAGCACATTTATGTAGTATGACTTTAAATTTTATTTGTCTATTAGCTGAGTTTGACCATTGAAGCAGTCCAATGCACTAAGGGGTCGTTTGGTTGGAAAACAAGTTATCCAGGGGTTGTTAATCCAGGGATAGCTAATCCCGGGATTAGTTAACCCACCCTCAAGAAGGGATAAGAAAAACACTACAATCCCGGGATAACTAATCCCGGGATGAGCTATCCCATGCATTTTGTCCCAACCAAACATGGGATTAGCTCATCTTTACATTAATCCCGGGATTAATTATCCCTTATACCTCCTACCAAACGACTCCTAAAAGGTCGGACTTCAATGGTTTATGTTTGATAATAGATATTGAAGTTGAAACTTGAAAATTTGCATTTTATTTGAAAATTTAAAATTTTGTGAGCGAAAGTCCCAAAAACCCAAAAATTAGCTTAGATCCGAGTCAGTTTTTCGGAACTTGAAAATTAGATTTTTAAAATCAGATCAAATAGATAATTAAGATCAATTTTTAAATACTACTCCCAATATTTATGATCAAATGTTAGCTTTAGAGATTAGGACCAAAAAGGTATGAAAAAAAGCTCCATCCTTAAAAGTATGGTCTTAGATTAAAATGGATCTTTAAATATCAAGTTAGCACAGATGTGAGCAACATATTGCAGTTTGAGACAAAATTTCCCATCTTTAAAGATGGAGCAACATACATAAAATAAAGAGATTCATGATAGATAAATGATTTCCATACATTGTTGTGGATCTTGACTGAAGTTTTTTCTTGATTGAGCTACAAATATTATCTAGGCAGTGTGGAATGGTACTACAATGTCAAACCAAATTGAATCTACCTAAAGAAAGATTGTATTGCAGCCCACTGATCAACTAAGTTATTCAACTTAGTACTAGCTATTTTCATCACCAGGCGTTTTTCTTTGGTTCCACGCGCTTTCTCCTCTGCCAAAGAAGCCAAGTGCTTCATCTGCTTGACTTTTTCAAGCCTCTGTTCAGCTATGCCTTCCTGCTCTATTTGCACTGCCTCCAATTGTGCCATCAATTCCTTCTTCTTGCTTTCAAGTTCATCGTATTTAATCTTGAGACTTTCTTCATCTTCTGCTGAAGTCTCCACCATATTTCTAGTTTTCTCCAAGTCAGCGAAGAACTTTTGACTCTGCATTTGGGATCGAGAATACTCACTCCAGCTATGTCCAAGTGTCGGAAATTCAAGCTTGAGTTCAACTATCCTATCAGCTTGTTCTTCTGAAAACAAAGTGAGGTTGTCTGCTAGGATGGACAGTGCTTTTGTCATGGAAGTTTCATTTTCAGGGCCAATAAGATCCTCCAGAGGTAACACAATCAAGTTGTTGAAAAGCAGCTTCGCGTTCTGTGGAGTGTTTTCATTGCAGTCTGTAATTTTTATAACATGGATTAAACTTGTCTTATTAGTACATTAAACATTAAACAGAAGTCTGTAATTTTTATACAAATAGAATATCTCTATAGAACCCTAAATTTGTCTCGAGTTATTGAGTATCAGAATGCAAATAGGTCCAAATCAAACCAAAAGGAGGTTAAAAACTCATACAATGGACTCAGCTAATTCGGATTGAAGTGTCGTTGTTGTTGTGTTTACTACTCGTAACTGTTACGTATGTTGGTTAGCTAATACCATGATTATTTTATCCCACCATCTGTACTAAAATCGTGAGATTACCCATCCCATACAGAAGGTGGGATAAAATAATCCCATGGAATATCCTTACTTATCGACTTATTCCATCTCACGTACCACACAACCCCTTATTGAATACCCACTCTTCTTAAGTAAAGTTGTCTTCTTAAGTATGCCTTTTTCAAACAGAATGAAAATACTAAGTATTAAATATGTAGTAGTACCTTGAGAAGTATGAGCAGCACCAACTTTAAGCTCCGGAAAATCATCTTTGCACCAATTATTGATCGGACTGTCTACCAGCCTTAAGTGTTCGTTGTTAACTTTAAGCTCCGGAAAATCCTCAATGCACCATTTATTGATCGGATTTTCCACCAGCCTAAAGTATTCATCAGTGGGTTTTAGGGGGACGTATGGTGCACGATTCTGTGTTGACAATATAAAGCCATCTTCGAACTCAACAAAATAACTACCTATATTGGTCATATCATAATGATAAGCGTATGCATGCTGAATAGAGCCATCACTGAACTCAGCCAAAACGAAAATGTCTGAGACATATTGATGAACACATGAATACGGCTCAGTACTACTGCTACACCCGGTGGACAAGTTGGCTATGGAAGCTGAAAAAAGGGAAATATTACAACAGAGAGCAGTAGAAAGGATAAGGAAGAGGACAGTAATCTTGATACAGGGAGACAGGGTCAGCTTTTGACGAATATTTTACGTTCAAATTTATACTCTCTCCGTTCCTAAATAAGTGGTCTAACAGATATTTAAAGATGGATTTTCAAAAACCAGTCCTAAATTTATGATCAAACTTAGCTTAGAGTTTAAGACCAAAAAGTCTGGAAAAAAAAAGAAGCTCAAAATCATACCTTAAGTATGATATCAAGTGGGCAGTACTATGATAATACGACTGATATTGAAGAATCAACGTGTGAGTTGTGATTAGAGGGTGAATGCTATTCGCACCCAAAGCTATTAGTCCTTTAAGTATGTAGAGGTGTGCTGGATTGCGGTGTCCACGAGACACATTTGCATTAAGTTGAGGTGTCTAGATGATCACTCGATATTGAATGTTCTTTAAAGTCATTTGGGTAGTAATTAGTTTTATTTCTACACGCAAACATTTTCTTTTTCTACATAAGGAGAACAATATTTTGTCATGTTGAGTTAATTAGTTAGGAAGTTGTCTTTTAATTATGCGTTTTTCAAATAGAGTAAAAAATAAATACAAAGGGGGTGTTTGGCATGAAAAATTTTCACTTTCTTTCTGGAGTTGAACTCCCAAAAACATTTGGCCATAAAATTCTATTTTCACTTTTTAAATTTTCCGAGTTGTTTTCACTCCAAATTACTCACAAAAATTCAAAAAACAACTCTAATTTATTCATGGCCAAACACACCTCTAATTTTCAAAATATCATTTTTCACTTTGAAAACAAAAACTACTCTCTTCTATTTTCACAATGAGATATGGACAAACGCCTACTAAGTACTCCCTCCGTCCGACACGAAGTTTAAGAAATAAGGGAAGACTTGGTGATGTTTACCAAATTGCCCTTTATTAAAGATATACTACTACTATCTTTAATTAAGTGGGACCTTATAAGTTGGACCAACAAGGGTAAAAGAGTAATTGTGCTTTTAAAAACTTAACAAATAAGAAAATGTGACATTCTTTTAGGACGGATCAAAAAGGAAAGTAGGCCACATAAAATGGGACGGAGGGAGTATTAAATATATGGTATTACCATTACCTTGAGAAGTATGAGTAACTCTTTGAGGACTTATATCAAACACTTGACCTACATCATTGTTTTCTGTGTTTTCCCCAGCAGCATCAACTTTAAGCTCCGGAAAATCATCTTTGCACCAACTAAAGTATTCATTGGTAACTTTACGCTCCCGAAAATCATGGATGCACCATTTATTGATCGGATTTTCCACCAGCCGAAAGTATTCATCGGTAGGTTTTAGCGGGGCGTATGGTGAACGATTCATTGTTACCAATATTAGTCATATCGTAATGATAAGCGTATGCGTGCTGAATAGAACCATCACTGAACTCAACGAAACAGAAAATGTCGTTGTGATAGTGATAATTAGTTGGATACGGCTTACTACTATTGCTAGACCCGGCCATGGAAGCGGAATTGAAGGAGGAGGAAAGTCGTTTTGAAAGGAGGGAAAATTTGAATGTGATTTGTACTTTTTAGAGTTTAAGGACTAAGGGGCCGTTTTGGGATTGATAAGGTATAATAATTTTGGAATAAAATATAGGATTATTTTTATCTTGTATTTGGTTGGAGGTATTAGTTAGTTTCGAAATTATTTATCCCACCATTTATACTTTAGTGATAGGATAACTTATTCCGAGAGAGCTAATCCTGGAGTAAGTTGTTCCGAATCAAACGACCCTTAAAAGTATGAGAAAAAACCTCAGAGTTTGTTCATGAAAATTTCAAATATAATTTGATATTGTATTTGAAGAAGATACCCAAAACTTTGTTTTTATTTTTTTTCACTTTTATAATTTTTTCTTTTTAAAATTTGCTTTAAATATTCTACTTTTAAATAAATAACTTAATTGATTATATTCATGTTTTTTTAAAAAAAAAGGTACATTAAAATTTCATGATCAAATAAATATTTAAAGATTAATTTTCAAAAAACACTTCCAAAATTAATGATAAAACGTTAGCTTAAAGTTTAGGACCGAAAAGAATGCAAAAAAAGCTCAAAAATCGCACCTTAAGTACCATCTTGGATTAAAATGATTCTTTAAATATCAAGTGAGCACTAATATGATAGTACGATTGATATCGAAGAATCAGCATGTGAGTTGTGATTAGAGGGTGAATGTTATTCGCACCCAAAGCTATTAGTCCTTTAAGTATGTAGAGGTGTGTTGGATCGAGGTGTCCATGAGATATATTTGTACTTAAAGTTGAGGTGTATCTAGATAATCACTTGATAAATTGAAGTGTCAAACTAATAGTTAGGACCAAAATTGAGAGAAAAGGGTTAGAAGAAATCCATTGTTTATGATCTCCAAAAAGAAATCTTATTCAACTTATTACTAGGATAGTTGTTTTTAATCATTTTAAGTGACTATATTAATACACAATGTCATATTCACAGATGCAAAAGGAGAAACACAAACATCACTAACAATAAAATTGAACTTAAAATTGCTTACATTTTCCTTTACTTGAAACTATATGATTAAAAGAATTTAGTAAAAATGATATCAAAAAAGTTACGATCAAGCGATAAGTATTCCTCTATCCATAATTAAAAGTTTCAAATTTAAGTTCGTATTGAGTTTTGGTGATGGAAAGTGAATGGAAAATGGAGTGAAAAGTGAATGTGTATCTTCACTTTAAGGAAGTGAAGTTCTCCCACATTGGTGGGAGAAAGAAACTTTCTTGTGTATATATTTGAATACACTCCTTCATGTGGATAGTGAGGCAAGAACAAGACAAGCCTCGCGCCGTCGTCGTTGCTCGGCTCGGCTTCGGACAAAGTTCATTTGAAACTTGAGCTTGAGAATTAGATAAGTTTTAATCCAAAAATCCGATAGGAAAATTCTCTCCACTTGCGGACGCATGTCACAACGCGTGAGAGCTCCGCAGACGGAACAAAACCTTCTGGAAATTGTCACATAAACAGACGCGGACGCATGTCACAACGCGTGAGAGCTCCGCAAACGGAAAATTCTCTCCACTTCAAGGCACTATTTTGAAGCCGAAAGGACGACCTGCGGACACAGGAGAGCTCCGCAGACGGAACAAAACCTTCTGGAAATTGTCATTTAACGACCTGCGGCCGCATGTGGCCACCTACAGGTGCAGATGGGGTCCGCAGGTCAAGTGACGTTTCAAAAAGTTGTGTCTTTTCTTCAACCATTGCGTCATTTCTGAAGCATTACCTCTTGGGCTATAAATATCAATCTTTTTCCTCAAATGAAGGATACGAAAATTATTAGTTTACAAAGTCTAAAACTTTCTTCTTTTCAAAAGAAATCAAAGCAAGTGTGATTTACTCCGTTTGTTGAGTTCGACGAAGTTCTGCAAATTCCATTATCGATTTTGCAGAATAGTGTTCTATTCTATCCTGGGAGGAATTAATCCAAACCTTGGGCAATTGTGAGGGGATTAAATTCTTTAAGGAAACACCGTTTACTGTGGGCTTAGAACTACCATTTTTCATCAATATTCTGGTTTATGGTTGCAGGAAACAACAATTTGAACCTGAATATGTAGTTGTTTTTGATAGAGAGCGTCCCAACTCAAAAGTAGTACTTTTCGAGTTCGAGCCTGGATATAGAGTCGCGTTTGAAAGAGTGTGTAGGACTTTTTTGGCTCGAATTTAGATTACTCGGAGCTAATGCATTGTTCATGTGTATACAAATCATAAGGTGCCCATAGAAGATCAACCGGACAAGGATTCTTCTCATCAAGCCGGCGCCACGGCCTACCGGAGCCGCTCCAATGGAGCAAACTCATGAGGTCGCCGTGCACGTCACGGCAGCTACCGTTAACTTTACCACCACCCAAACCATGTTGATTCCATCTATAATCAATCGACGTTAACTTTCCATAACCACGAAGATACTCGATATCGAGAGTAATTGACGATGGAATCAGTAGAGGTGGTGCAATCAGATGCATTGTGGAAAACAGGGGATTTACAATATATATGAGAATTGAGATTGAGATTGAGATTGAGATTGAGACTGATCGAACGAAGATTTAATAGATTCATTAGGTGAAAAGAAGACGATGATTAATGTTGCAACCGTGAATAGAGTTGAGAATTTCATAACCGAAAGCGTTTTTATTGGGTTAGTTTCTTCTCTGGTGTTCCATGTTTGCTATGAAGTATTCAAATGGAGGGAAAGTAGAATTTGTTACATAAGAGAGAAAAGTGAAAGGTTTTTTATACATGTTTGAACTCGATGATGTCATAGCTCAAGAAATAAACTTGTGAGGTCTATTAAGCCAAAGTAAATAATATGTATCATGAGCTACCGTAAAGGCATAAATAACTATGTACACTGACCTTCTGTATAAGTTATGTAAGTATATGTTATTTGATGTTCTACGCTTGAAAATCAATACGAAGAGTTCCAGTGAAATACTATGAATTTCATGAATAGTTCAAACTTGGCTAATGAACGTTGACGCTATGCTTAACACATTGCCTTGTCTCACGCCTCCACCTCTTAAAACATGATATAAAGTTCTTTTACAACTTAGAAGGTAAAAACTTGTAGTATCATACTAGTATATACGACGCCCATATTTCTAACTGTAAGCATTTACTAGTAGTAAAGAAATTGACCTCCCTTTTGAAAATGAAGGAACAAAACCTGACTTATAGTGGACTTGTGAGGTCAATATTTATGAATTTCATTATGTTATAAATACTCTTTCATCCTCGGAATTGAAATTAAAATTTATGAATTTTTACAACATTCTAAATACTTAATAAATTTTTTAATACATATACAGAGTCTTACAAAATTCATTTAATTCACGTGAACCTATTGATTACACTTTGTAGATCCCCCTATATTCATTCTTGATCATAGATCTCAAGATTAAGTCTTGAAAATAAAATCGCCTTTGAGAGGAACATTTTATCTCCAAAACGAGACTTTCTAACATAATCCAATTTGATTGCGATCTGACATTTTACATACTTACGTAAATTTTAAATTACAAATATAGAATTCGAATCAAAATTACAGACTTTTGTCGCTAAAGTAAAGCAAAGTTGTAACTTCGCCCTTGATAGATTTTACCCCTTTTTTTCCTTGTGAAGTTAATTACCATTGGTTGATTTTCTTGAGCCGAGAGTCAACAAATAGGAAACTTCTCTATCCTATAAAGGCCGGATAAGATCTGTGTATGCCCTTCTTCCAACCTTTTTAGATTTCACTTATAGAACAACACTTATATGTTGTTGTTTGACACATAACCTGAGTGCCAAATTTTGCAACACCAGCAGCATTACGAGGGACTAACTGTCCCTGAGCAATAATCATGGACTTGTAAATCTCCACAAGCACCTTCTCATCATACTCTTTCAACTGCCTCATTCTGAATCCACTATCACCATCAAATCCACCTATCCCACTGCCCATACACATTGAGTTAGCAATCTTCATCATCATGTTCACATACGCATCGCGCATATTCACTAACAATTTCTTTGGTGACAATCTCCTGAGCTTCAGTTTCAGTTTCAGTTTCAGTTTCAGCCTCGGCTTTAGATTTATCTTCCAAAACCTTCTACTCTTATACTCGACCACGTTCTTCCTTCTCCAACCTGATCCATTTAGTCTCTCGTACCCTCTCCTCCTCCTCCTCCTCCTCCAGTAACCCTTTAGTCCATTGTACAAGCTGGTTGATACCGATAATCCCTCCATTATTTTTCTAAAAAAATGGAGGGTGTTGTATTAATGGGCGATGGTTTGTTGATATAAGAAGGAAGTTCTGTAAGAGCAACGGGGAGATTTGTTGTGTGGAAGTGATGAAAAAAGAGGCAATGAATTTTGGTGTTTATAGAAAAATTAAAGGAGAGGGGGGGTGGGAAGAATATTTAATGGGTGCGCAGTTTTATGGTTAATTCGTTACCTGTATTTTTCACGGGACATTTATTGTAGTGTGCTCTGTGCGACTGCGACCGTGCGACCGTTGACGGATTTAGAATTTGATATTTATGAATGTGTTTAACGATTGTATACAATCTTCATCATAACAATTTATTCTTACGTGCCCGCAAGGGCATGGTTGAGAGGTGGGTCTTCCATGTGGGAGACTTGGGATTGAATCCAGTCTCCGTCTGCCACTCAGCCATGAGCTCGTCGCATGGGACTTGCCTGATGCAGTTTACTCTCATGTGTGGTTTACGAGCTATTGCACAGTGAATAAATTATCACAAAGTGCTCACCCGAAGGGCAGAGGTCGTAGGTTTCCCTGCGGGTTCAAAAAAAAATAAAAATTCTTACGTACATTTCTTTCAAACTGTTCTAAAAATTTAATCTTTTGAGTCGACGGTATAAAATTTTTTAGGGAGAATGGTCCAACGGTTCTCTTAACGATGAATTAAGGTTTCTTAATTACTTAAGAATGAAGAGAAGAAAATGATCTTTTCAAAAAAAAAGATTGTTGGATAACTCTGTACAAATTCATCTTGTTAGTTGTTACATGCAACAATATCAAGTGTGTGGATTTCTTAGTGAGAGATTATTAAGATTTTGTTGCTGCACTTGCAAAGTAGATCAAAATAATACTAGTATAGTATGATTTGCAATTTCAACTAAATATTTCAACGAGATATCCCATCCATATAATGGAAATAAAATAAAATTATTAATTATTGTGGTGGGCTTATTTTTTATACCTTTTATTTATGAACCTCTATCTCCCTCCCTAATTTATGTAACCACCAACTAATAAAACATTTATTATTCTTCAATCACACTCTTCAAGTTTGTCCTCATCGTATTATAAAAACTATATCATAAGCACAAAATCCGCTTCCTCTTTTATGATTCTTCTTTTGTCGTATAAGTTCACGCTTTTACGGCGGACCTATATCAATTTTGTGGTGCTCCGACACTCGTTAAACCAGATGTAGATTAAGCATAATTATATACGAAATGTATAAATTGGTATAGGATTTAAGAAAACACTCTAGAAATCAAGAATATAGCTGGGTTTTTTATTTTCGGGTGAAACCTTAAAGCTTTGGGGTCGTGTTTGAATCTTCCGGACACCCACAATCCCTAAATCCTGGGTCCGCGCCACTTGGGCTTAGCGCAATGCAATAATAAAATTAGAGCAAAAGTTCAATACAAGGCAAAATTACTCAATTTTCGGATAGTACGTAGTATATTTTCCATGCTAACTCATACATTGTGCTAATTTTCCTCTATCCTTTTGCTTATATTTCGGAAACAATTTCTACACCTTTACGAGATAGGATAAGATCTGCATATATATATATTACTCTCCTCAAATTTCACCGGTAGAATTTCACTAAATATATTATTGTTTTTTCAATAATTGCTAACCTAACAAAATATGAACGATTAAAAACGCCTTAGGTGGCACTTTCTATTAGCTTAAACAAACAAAGAGGGATGATAATATTCGATTAAAGAATAATAATAATTAATACAATCATCAGTCATCACCTGTAATCAATGATGTCAAAGTTTGAAATAATTAATACAAAAATTTCAAAAATTTAAAAACTAAAGTGCTTTCAATAACCGCATGAATTTGGTCATTGCCCCATGCATTTGTATTTAATTAGTTTCATTAATCAATCATGGCTCGACTAGAGAAATAGGATCAATGAAAATTTGAAATTAGAAACTTAAAAATTTGAAATTACGTTTGATCATGCATTTTACTTTAAAAAAAAATTAAAGTTTTGTGAGTGAAAGTGTCAAATCAATTTTCGAGGACTTGAAATTATTTGAAGATCAGATTTTTAAACTTCATGACCAAACAGATGTATGAAGATAAATTTTCAAAATTTATCCCCAAAACGCTCGCTAAAGCAAATTAGTTGTCATTTTATAGAAAGAGGTAGCCCTTTATCACACATTCTTTAATTGATGGGTGTATTTATGGAGATTTCAAGTTTCCTCCACATAATTAGAATTTCGGTGGAAGACTGGCCGAAACTCTACCCCAACCAAGTGAAACTAAGGGTCTGAAAGAGTTTACGATCTGATTTATGGGGTGTTAGCTCTCGGAGGACGGCTAAGAATGTCCATTAAAAGGAGTAAATCGATGGGGTCTCTTTTCAAGCACAAATAGAATGATCTAAAGAGGTTGTGCGACCTAAAGAGATGGCCATATCTTTTTTGATGAATATGGTATTGAGATTCGATTTATTTGGAAAGGAGGTCAATCTTAAGGGAGACCATGCGAATGGACCAATTTATTAAGCTTTCCTTCTCTCCAAAAAATAATGCACAAATATAAGATCTCCTTCCTCTAAGCTGTTTTTGTTGGACATTCACAAGCTTATATTGTGATATTTGGAACCAATAAGATCAAAATATTGGTTAAGCTCAACATACAAGTCAATACTCCATCTTTTTCTTCTTCCCATTGTATAAGAAATGGATCTTAAGTTTTAACTCAAACCCAAAAATTAGTTCATGAAGTGAGATTGTATAACATTAAGGCCATCCATTGTTTGGACCCATTGGATCATTAATTCAGATTCACGTCATATCGGATCTCGTTTACCCATTCATCCCAACATACCCCTTAGTGGCAAGTAAGCAAAAGTATCAGTCTAACAGGCATAAGGGTCAACAACAACAATAACAACATACATACCTAGTCTAGTCTCATAACTGGGGTCTAGGAAGGGTAGAGTGTACGTAGACCTTTGACTCAAGGAAAAACATTTCCAAGCAGGTCGGAAAAAGAAATAACGGAAGTGAAGAAGCATAGGCAAAATACTATAAAGCTAAAGGTTCCAACTTATTTAACTTACATCCTTCAGAAGCAATCCTACTTTAGAAATTCAATGAAATCAAAACAACCTAAAATAAGCTCCTAATACTTAGGACTACAGAACACAGATATACACCAGACATCATATTTTTCCCTTTTTAGGAGCAGAAGTTGCTGACCTCAGATACTTCTGTTTCTTGGATGTCACAGCCTTTGTTTTCTTCAGCCCCTCTGGTGTTTTTACTTGGCTCAATCTCTTCATCCTGCCACCAGTTTCACCTGCACCCAATAGACGAGCTGAGTTATGACTCGTTTGTAAATAAGTTGCTCGGACTCTCCAAAAATGTTGCCGCACCCGTGTTGGAACCTCCAAAAATGCACTACTTTTGAAGGATTCGACACACACCCAATGACATTTTTTGAAAAGTCTGAGCAACATAGCGTTTGTTTACTTGATCCATAAGATTGCAGGTTAAATGACCCATCAAACCATTGTGTCAAAACGGATCGAATGGTAAAAATCCCAAATACGATAAATAAAAATTTGAGATTGAAAATTAGTACATTGAAAGACTAAAAGTTGATGCAGCCAGACCTATCTATAATATCATCATTTGTTCAGATACATTTAATATGTTGTAACGAAATGCTATTGTAGAGAACATATAATGTAACATAACATGAAAAAACGGTTCCAAAAAAAACTTAGCCGTTATAATGAAATGTTGTTATAGAGAGGTCAGATTGTAAATATATTAAATTTCATATTACTTTGAAAAAGCAAAATAAAAAAGATAGAACGTTAGGTCATGTTGGACAAAACCGTTATTTGACCCATCTCGACCAACTCATTTGACCCCTGCAAAGTTTGGGCGAGTTGAATCATGACCTGTATATTAATCTGACTCATTTTTACCAGCTCAAATTTGACTCAACTCGTCCGTCTGTTACATTTACCTGGAGTAGTTGATACATTCTTCTTCAATTCTTCTGGGGTCTTTACTTGACTCAACCTCTTCATTCTTGCAACTTTTTCAACCCCCTTCTTTGAAGTTGCCTTAGGGGACAAATTCTTCATCTCTTTCTTCTTCTGAGAGACTGTTTTTTCATTCTGGGAATTAGCTGAAATCTTATAGGAGTTGTTGATTTTGAATAGCTTCTCTGACTTGACTAATTTCTTCAACTGGACAGAGAGGATTTTCTTGAAATTTGGAGGAAGAAATTCCTTGTACTTCGCTTCGATGAACTTTGCTATTGCTGGTTGGCTCGAACCAGTTCGATCTTTCAATGATGTTATTGCCTCTGTGATCATCTAAAGAAACACAAAGCATTAGCAGAAACTAAAGGAAAGTTGAAATTTTTTTAAGTCAGGTGCACATAAAGGCGAATTTAGAATTTAAATTTGATTGGTTATGCCTTTATGTTCTTACAATTAAACCAATTACATTTTGAAATTACGAGTTCATAATCTAATATCTGTCGAAAATGCTAGTTTGATTGAACCCAGTAACTATAGTTTACACCACCCACCAGGTTCACGTGCATTTTCTGCTTATATGACGAATCTGTGATCTATAGTTCTATACAACAACAACAACAACATACCCAGTGTAATCCCACAAAGTGGGTTGGAGGAGGGTGGATATACGAAGACCTTACCCCTATCACGGAGGTAAAGAGATTGCTTCCAATAGACCCTCAGCTCGATGAAAAACAGATCAACTCAGTTCAGAAAAGGAAATATGTCGAATTTGTGATCTATAGTTCTATACAACAACAACAACATACCCAGTGTAATCCCACAAAGTGGGATCGAGGGAGGGTATGTATACGAAGACCTTACCCCTATCACGGAGGTAAAGAGATTGTTTCCAATAGACCCTCAGCTCGATGAAAAACAGATCAACTCAATTCGGAAAAGGAAATATGTCGAATTAGTGATCTATAGTTCTATACAACAACAACAACAACAACAACAACAACAACAACATCAACATACCCAGTGTAATCCCACAAAGTGGGATCGAGGGAGGGTAGGTATACACAAACCTTACCCCTACCCTACCCTGGAGGTAAAGAGGTTGTTTCTAGTAGACCCTCAGCTCGATGAAAAACAGATCAACTCAGTTCGGAAAAGGAAATATGTCGAATTTGTGATCTATAGTTCTATACAACAACAACAACAACAACAACAACATACCCAGTGTAATCCCACAAAGTGGGATCGAGGGAGGGACGGTATACGCAGACCTTACCCCTACCCTGGAGGTAAAGAGGTTATTTCTAGTAGACCCTCAGCTTGATGAAAAACAAATCAACTCAGTTTGGAGAAGGAAATAACAGAAATAAAGCACAGTGGATCCCCAAAGCACAATGAATACACCATACAAAGGCAGATCCAAAATTTAAATGTAATTGGTCCAATCTCTATGTTCTTACACTTGTTGAAGTTAATTATTGGTCCGTCCATAATCTACCATCTTAAGGTATCATTTGACCATAGATTTTGGATCAAATTTCATCTTACCATATGTGTGTGGCCATGAAATTCGATCAGATTTTTTCAAATTCACAAAAATTGGTCTAGATTTTGGTAGAAATTTCAGTTGCACTCACAACATAAAATGCATGTCCAAGCACAAGTTCGTATTCTAAAAATCTATAGGTAAACGGGAGGTAAAAGTGTACCTGAAAATAAGGTGGATGGACGTTTGGAGATGAAGTTGAAGCCTTCTTTGTAATTGCCATAGATTTTGTTCGCTATTTTTCCTTTGAGATGAGAGGAAAATGTGCAGTGAATTGTTGTAGCAAATGCGAATGTGAAGGTTTAAATTCAAAATTTTGTTTTGGCGGGAGGGAATTTGGTGGATGGGCTTTACCAAATTTGGTTGGTCTTCAAACTGAATTGGGCTGGACTCTTTGTAATTTGACTTGGAAAAATTACATAATACTACACCTTAACTGACCATATTTACTCAAAATTCCATCCCTACAAAGTAAATACAAAAATCCCGAATTTCACTTAAGGTCACGATACATCACTTAGGGTCGCGATACATCACTTGGAGTCGCGATACATCACGAGACCGAAAAGATACATCACGGGACCTGCTCCAGCTAAGTAATGTATCACCACCATAAGTAATATATTGCCACCATCATGGGACCGGCTAAGTAATGTATCACGACCCCTAATTAGTAATGTATCGCGACATCTAAGTAATGTATCGCGACACAAAATCTGAGATTTTATGTAATTTTAAAAAGAATGGAGGTAAAGTGTAATTAGGTACTAAACAGTTGGGATTTATGTTGTTTGCCCTTGTGATTTTTTCTTCGATTCCTTCGAATAATTTGAAGGCCCATTAACTAGAATTTGGTGATACCTTAATTTGAATTTTTTCGTTCAATCACCATTCACCATCGATGGATGTGGTGACTTGGTGGGACGGATGGGATCTCATTGCTATAAATAAAAAGTTTCGCGTTTGAGTTCTAGAAATTATTTCGAAACAACTATAATTCCTAAATTTAGCTTGCATTTCGACATTCGATCTAAAGTCATGATTTCAAATTTTAACTTTATATCAATTTGATTTCATATCACATGTTCAAGCGGCCCGTTTAGGTGAATATCATTGATTTTGATTTTCACAAATCAAAAGATTCTCTAAACTAAGGAGTATCTCTCTCTTATGTTTCCAAGAAAATACTTAAACCCATTCTAATATTTCATTCATTCACTTGTATTTGTACATTCCTTAAAAAATAATGATTACTATGAGTATTTTATCACATTATTGATATTAATTACTATATAGTCTTAGATTTTTTAAAAATAACTTGGGAAATAAATATGTTTTCGGATGTAGGATTACACACTTCTATCTTACAGCAATCCAATTTAAAAGTATTATTGACTGTCACACCAGTGGTGGAACTAAATGAGATTAAAATGATTCATCTTAATCTTTCTTGTCGAAGAATTTATATTACAATAAGCTAATAAAAAATAAGAAAATAAAAATCTTACATATATAATTCAAAATTGCTTGAGGTGATACTATAGAATATTAAAAGAAATAAATCGTGAGTCTAATATCAAAAACTAGTTCATGAGGCGAGAAGTTGACCCATTGGGATTAAGTTTAGAAATAGCCGTAAAATGAGTTGGTCTTGATATTTTGTCCCTTTTAAAAAAGTCTTACAAAAATTATCTCCATAAGTGGTGGTCTTGATTTTTTGGCCACGCTTAATATGGTGGTCTTGATTTTTTGGCCCCGCTTAATAAATGTTGCCCATGAGGCAGACGTTCTAACTGATGTTCATAAGGCCGACGTTCATGACATTTCAAAATAATGAACCTATTCAATTGACCACAACTTCTTCCTACTTAACGGGGGCAAAATTTAAAGATCGGACATTTGAGGGACAAAAATTAAAGACTGGACACTTTGGGAGACACTAGGCGTAATTTTCTGATGGGTCCTGATTTAATACTATTTTTTAAAAAAATGATCTAATTCAACTTAAAAACCTAGCTCACGATGATAGAATTTTCTAAGACCATATAAAGAGACTGATCATCTCTCAAACAACCCATGCGGGAATCTTCACATAGTATTTCTTTGAATTTTCTTGCATAAATTTCTAACTCTGCTATTGATTTAAAAAGTATAGAGCAAAAGTTGGGAGATCAAAAACAACTCCGATAAATAATTAGTAATGTAATATATCATCTAATCCAATAAAATAATATATCATCCAACTTATAATATTCAAATTCTGAATCTGCTTCTCGATCAAAGTTTGATAACAGGTACCTAGACAAATTGCCAACCTAGCACCCTATAAAAAGTTGTAGTAATGTGCATATTGTTATTTGTCCTTGTGTATATATGGTCATCAATACACGTGCATTGTCTTCTTTCTCTCCCTTATTTGGGCATGTCTTCACTATTGTCTCTTTCCCTTCTCCTCCATTTCTTTATATGAGTTTAAATTTTATATATATTAATATTAATGAGTGGCAGTAAAATTCAAAATATAAGTAGTTAAGTTTATGACTGTCTCATCTTAAAACTTAGATCTATCTTCAACGTAGAATGCACCTACCTAACTTCTCAAACAATAAGTCAAAATTATCTTCTATCGATTTATTGATGATTATCACCTAGGTATTTAGTGTTGGGGTGTGATGAATACAATCGTTCCATCTTTATTTAACCGCACATCTAAAGTTTAAGTTTTGGATATGAAAAGAAAAAAGAATGCTTCTCTATTTAATAGGTCTTACACGATACAAATTCAAATTAATCGAAATCAAGAATAATTGATAGTCTAACACTATATACAACAATAAATTCGGTGTAGTCTCACAAGTAAAATTTAGAAAGAATAATGTGCACACAATCTTACCCCTGTTTTATGAAGGTAGAAAGACCGTTTTCTAGTAACCGACAATGTATCCAAGACTATTCAAGTTAGAATTCTCTTCTTACCACTCATGTACACACTTGCTACATTTTAAATTGTAAATTTGTTTCTTCTCACTCCTTCACCAAACTCTTTTTATTTTTGTAGTGACATAAGCTACTCTTCTCCTTCTTTCTTATCTTCTCCATTTTTTGGCACAAAAAGTCCCCAAAGTTTCATAACTTTCTTGTAAAAAAAAAAAATGAGGACTCCCCCACCCCAACCCCAACCCCAACATTCTCAATTGATTTTCTATGTTTTTACTTTCCTTTTCTTGATTTCATTCAACAACCATTATTCTCAAGCTATGGCCAAAGACCAACTTTCTTGCACAATGTGCTCTTCTTGTGACAACCCTTGTCAACCAATATCACCCCCACCACCCCCTCCTCAATATTTTCCACCCCCACCCCCACCACCCCCTCCTCAATATTTTCCACCCCCACCCCCACCTTCTTCATATGGCTATATTTGTCCACCCCCGCCACCAGTTTACATGTCACCACCAAACAATGGTGGCGGGGGTGGTGGTAATGGTGGCGGAAACTATCCGCCACCAAATAACAACCCTTATGGGTACATAACTCCACCACCACCAAATCCAATTGTACCATATTTCCCTTTCTATTTTCATAGCCCACCACCACCTACCTCCAAATCCATTCAGTTAACAAAACACTCTTTGTTCACTTGTCTCATTTTTGGTGTTGCAATTTTCTTATTTCTTTAGTTATCTTGACCCTTAAAACAAGATTAAGTGTCAGAATTAGCTTTTTTATAATTTCTTTTATATGAAATTTAAGTTTATATTTTCAGTTTTATTACAATGTGCAGATATCAAGAAAGAAAGGCTTAAGAAAGATAAAGCAGTGGACAGAGCTACTTGATGCAATGAGAGGTGAAAGGCATAACATGGAATTAGTCGATGTACGCGAAAGCTAGCCCGAACACTATGATCATTGAAAAAAAAGAGATATAGCAGTGGAACAAGAAGTAATGGAGTAATAATTTTGGGGGTGCCAATTATTTCCATAGAAATAATGGATCTTGATTGATGAAAAAACTGTTATTATTACTACTTTGTTTTCAATATTATTATTAGTGGGGCACATTTTGATTGTTGTACTTGTATACATGTATTCACCCTGTTCTACATATGAATTTTAAGGATGGAGTAACTCTCTATATATGTTGCTTTTGTTCACTATTTCTTCAATAATCTAGGGTCGTTTGGTACACCGAATGGGATAATTAGGAATATCTCATGAGACTATTTATATCACCCTCCACATGAGATAGTAATTCCACGATTTTAGTATAAATAGTGGGATAAAATGATACTGGGATTAAGTAATACCTTATATCAAACATGACATAAAGTTAATCCCAAACCTTACCCCAAAATTATTTTTCTCATCCCTTGTACCAAACGACTCGTTTGTGTGAGGTATAAGGTAGTCCCGAGATTATTCATTTCATCATTTATACCTTAGTGATGGAATAAGTTATATCCTATATACATGGTGGAAATCCCGACATAACTTGTTCCCAACCGTGTGATATTTCAGTAATATAATTGAGTTAGCAATACCGCAAAATACTTCATACGGACTTTGGTTCCTTCCAAACTGTGATTGCGCATATGAAATCATTTTCTTCTTCTACGAGGTCAAAATACTAGAGGTTAAATTTAAGACTAGGTAAAACTACTTCCCTGCAATAACTTACAAACCACACAAAAAATGTAAATCATATTAGGCAAATCCGCTATGACGGTGGGCCACCCTTATATGTAGACTTTATATATGTATATATATATATATATATATATATTAGTTTACCCAATAAATCAATAAGAAAAAATCAAAACCGAATCAATAATCCAATAGTTTTTTTCATTAAATCACTAAAAAATCGTTAAATCAATAGCATTTTTATCGGTTCAATTTATTGGTCAGTTCAGTTTTTGCACACCCCTACTTTAAACCATTTATATCTCATATAACTATTACTCTCACCAACATAAAATTCATTATTACTTCAAATCAACTCCTACTTTATCATTAAAAAATTCATTCATTAAAAAATATAATTTTCTATAGTGAATTAAATGAGTGATGAAATATTAACGGTACATGAACATGAAGATATTGTTACTAATGATATTGACCAACAAACGACTCAAGTAATAATGTTGGTTCGTCTTCTCGATTATCTGATCGAGAAATGCAAGCTCAATATGAGGAGATGGTATATTAAAAAGTAATACACTACAACTCATGTTCAATTTTACTTTTTTTTTTTTGAACTAAAGTTTAATCAATAAATGTTATATTTTTTTTATAATAACTTTGTGATAGTGCATTATACTTTATTATAAACATTTGCATATTTGATAAAGATTATATAAAAAATTGAAACAATTTTGATAGTTTTCACAACTTATGAGGTTTTAATGTTCATGAGAAAACATACAACATAAAAAGTCCAAATAAAACTTCAACTTCATCTCATGATTTCAAATCATGACTTCATGTCGCATGTCTGTTGTTGCCCCTTTTAATAGTATCATCCATTGAATGTCAGTAATTTCATCACCTCATTCTTGTAAATGAGTAAGTACTGCTACTTAAGCCTCAGCAATCAAGCAAGCAACTATTATGATATTGCCAAATAATGAGACAGAAAGATGGAAACAAGTAATATGTTTACATCAAATGAAAATATTTATAATGTCATGGGAAGCCCAGGTATGACTTGTACATTAACATGTATATGTATATAACTACGCTGTATCCACACCACCAATATATCTTTAGGGGAAAAGGTAACTTATACAACACATACTCGAGAAATAAATGAAAATATATGTAAAATCCGCACCTCCCCCCGAAACAGATTACTCTACATATTGTTTAAAGAGGATGCTTTCTCCAATTTAAAACCACTGACTGACCTGCTAGCCA
This sequence comes from Capsicum rhomboideum, assembly GCA_031232105.1. Classification (NCBI taxonomy): domain Eukaryota; kingdom Viridiplantae; phylum Streptophyta; class Magnoliopsida; order Solanales; family Solanaceae; genus Capsicum; species Capsicum rhomboideum. The sequence continues at coordinate 144,178,227 of CP124713.1, forward strand.
AACCTGGAAAGAATCATAGCAAGGATACAGATCAGAAACTGCTGCAAGTTTTAACCATTTTTGATCAATCAAAGGCAAGGTGACTAGTTTTACATCATGATACCCAAATTAGCAGGTGTCCTCTTATCCATTTTGCTCTATTGGAATCCATTTTATCCTGTTTAGTTCCACATTGTTCCCTTAGGAATGGAAAAGCTTTCTTATATGATCTTTAGGCAATCCTCGCCTCATGAGCTAGCTTTTGAGGTTGAGTTAGGTCCTAGGTCCATTTAACATGGTATCAGAGTCAGACCCATCCTAATTCATTCACTGACATTGTCCATGCTCCAGATGTCCAGTCCTGGGCGTGCATGGGAGTGTTGAGTCCCACATCATCCACTTAGGTATGGGAAGGCTTGCCCCTCATGAGCTAGCTTTTGAGGTTGAGGTAGCCCAAGGACCATTTAACACGTCCTAATGCTAAATAACTTACACCATAAAACAGGTGCTCAAAAGAACAAAAGTCTTAAAAGGCAACTGTTGTCAGCAGAGAAGAAACAATCATATGAAAGGGAACAATAATATACCCTATCAACTGAAGTTGAATCCTCCTGATGGAAGAGGTAGATCACCCCCTCCAAAGTTGAATCCAGAATGTTGAGCATCAGCTGATGGAAGTTGCTCATCTTCCTCTTCCAACCAATATGTTTCAAGGATCTTCACTGCCTTCTCATAGATTTCAGTGTTGTCATGGCTCTGGAGGTTTTCAATCTTCTCCAGACCTTCAGCCTCATCGATCAACTGGGCATAAACATTCACACCTTCTGTGTTACCTAGATCCTTTTCAGCTTCCCCAATCTTCAAAATATTCTCAAGCCCTTCCAAGCAAACAGTGACTATTCTTGGGTCAGGACAAACCAGAAGGTCACACAATGGTTTTATACAACCTTGGTCCACCAAGAACCTAGAAATCAATTTACATATGAGCTTCAAACTAGATATAAGTTTAACCAGATGAAATTGAATATTTTGCTAGAGGAACCATACTTGATTTGATCATTATTTCCACCGGATGTAGCATTTGAAATTGCCCAAGCAGCCTCTTTCTTTATCTCAAATTCAGCATTTTGTAGCAGATAGACAAGAGGGGCAATAAGGCCAGCCTCGATCACAGCCTATTTAAATTAAACCCCTTTCAGTATCATTATACATTATTGAATCACATTGACAATGTTCTCTTTCTCTCACTTCTTTTCATTTGTCTGTCAATTGATAAAAGAAGCACAAATGTCAATTATCATACAACATACCTGAATTTGATTTTGATTACCGGCTGTAATGTTCGAGATTGTCCAGCAAGCTTCCTTTTTAATGCTTTTTTTGTAATTTTGCGTCAACAGGTTAAGAAGGCAGGCAAGAGCATGATGGTCAATCATAACCTAAACAAAATGGGTTCATCAATGTCCACCAGAGAAAGAATCCAGCCGATAAATTAGGTAGGACATATTTTGCTTTAACAACCAAACAGTAGATCTTTTTGTCCATCTCATTTCCACTACGTTTGAAAAGGTAGCTAAAATGGAAGGTTGCTAATAACTCCTCACTGACAGAGAGAATACCTCTGCCTTACAATATACCCTTTTAGAACTTCCCCACCTTGGTAGGAGAATAAAAGGATAGCAAAAGAAGTTAACCTGATTGTCACTCATCTTATGTTTCAGGGACCAAAAATTTAGAAAATCTCCTCTCTACCCAATTCCTTCTCCTACCCACTTGATTACAATAAATGAATTGAGTGAACAAATAGAGTTCCTGATCGAGCACAAAGTTGAAAACAGAATGATGTGTTGCTACACAATCCCGAAGGCCAGTTGAGCAAAGGACACTTTATTCTAGAAATAAGCATAAAGACAAACCATAGGGGGCGGCTCAAGCGCGTTTGTGGCCTAAAGCCAAAAATGAATCGGAGGCCTTACACACTTGAAAAAGTCTATATTTCCATTTTTTTAAGATGCAAATTTGTTAGTAATATACTTCTTTACAACTTATTTTGAAAATGCAAAGTTGTTACTTTTTTATTTTATTTTATATATATGAACATTTTTACTTTTTCTATTTTGAAGATTTTTGAATTGTAGTCTTAAACAAAAGATATATTAATCTTGTGGTCTTAAATATACCACGTAGAAAATTGAAATTGAATAATTGATTAACTTTTTTTTTTAACGGACCAAAATGAAAAGTAAAACAAATAAATTGAAAAGGATAGCACAAAATATCTTTTTTTATGAAAATCTATAACAATCCTATTATTGCTTAAAAAAAAATGAGGCCTCTCCAAATTTGGGGGCCTAAGCAGGGTGCCTAATTTACAAAGCCTTAGAGCCGGCCCCACCATAAAGCCCTACCCTGTAGGCAGATGTGAAAACAGAAGTACATGAATGAATTAGCAAAGATTTTAGTAAGCAACTTCTCCAAAACATGGCAGAAAAATGCATGAGAACCAAGTTAGGCAGTCAATCGACTAGTCATCTTCACATCGTCTTTGCTTTGATACTATAATATAGTTGATGTCAGAAATTTATAACGAAAGTTGAATTATCATTTAACAAAGCTAGATTCAATTATATTTTTTGTCTGATCTGCAATAATATACCCAAATGAAAAAAGGATGCTGGACATCTGATGTACAGATGGATTAGATATTGAGAATTCATGTTTTCACAGAGACTCATTTAAGAACTAGAAGAGGAAAAATGAAAAAAATTCAAACATGAAGAATTGGCTAAAGCAGTGAATCTTATATATATTGCCCATGGGAGGATGATAAATACCTGAGTTTGGATATCGTCTCCTGTGACAATGTTACCAACAGTGCGCAAGGCAGGAATGAGAACAGATGGTGAAGAATGACTACGCACAAAAAGAAGATGAAGGCACTAAGAAACCTATGATTTTAACGTAACAAAAATCTAAGAAACCTAAAAGTAAAGATCTATGACTCACAGTAGCAGCTCAACAAGGCGGGGACAAACTCCAGCTTCAATAACAGCCTGGATTTTGTCATTAGTGCCATCAGAAAGATATGAAAGAGCCCAGCATGCATCTGTCAAGACTTCTTCATCGTTTGAGTGGATAAGGCGAGCAAGAGTGGGGAGTGCCGCTTTTGTCTGAGCGATGAATTTCAAAAAGCACAATCTTCAAAAGTGATATACATATCTGAAAAGATTTAAAGGATCAAAACAAACTTTTTCTTTAAAGTCAAACCTGCTCAAACTGAGGCTGAGGCTTTCCCCTACAAAAGTTTGACAATGTCCAGGTAGCATTTCTCAACATAGATAGCTTTGCATGCTCATTAAATTGTGCCAGCAATGACACTAAGGCTCCATGGCCAAGCACAAGATCACGATACTTGGGCGAGTCACCAGCAATATTTCCCAAAGCCCAAACTGCCTATAAAAGTAAAAAAAAAAATATCAAAATAAAAGCACGTTTAACTTTTCAGAAATAAACTGGCATATTTGGTGCTTCATAGACATAATATCATGATAATTATAAAAAGAAACATGAAACCTTAGTCCTCTTATATTTAGAGTTTTTACCTGTTCACGGACATCATCGCTTGGTGAACTTAGAAGTTTGACGAAAATTGGAACAGAACCATAATCAATCACAACTTTAGTGTTTTCTGATGTACCAGATGCAATATTTGTAAGAGCCCACGCTGCCTCAAACTAGATCATCAGATGCCAAAGATGTAAAAAATTAGAAATAGAGATACATTACAGAAAAAACAAAACAGCAATAGATTTTGTACAAAACCTGCAGTTGAGGATAGTCATCTCTAGCAAGAAATTCAACAAAGCGAGGAACTACCCCAGACTGTATCACTTCCTCTATAGGAGGATTGCGTTCTGCCAACACAACCAGAAGAGAAGGCAATACTAATTCAGAAACAGAGATACAAAGAGGAAAAGCATTCATTGTCAAGGTGATCAACAGAAAAACATTTAGGGAAAAGTAAAGCAAAACTGACCAATTGAAAGCAGTTTTCGGAATTGTGTTGTAGATTCAAGTTGCATACTGCTGTCATCGGACCAAACCCCAGCAATCATTTCAGGAAGAGTCTCCAGCTGAAAGGTTATAAACCAATAAAATCAAATCACATAAGTTTGTCGCAAGAGCAGCATGACACTGTTTTTGGCGCAATGTTACTCCTCCATCCCAATAAGTGTGTGGCTATATTTGAAGTAGGCGTCAACGAATCTAATTTCTCAGTGTAGGTACAGTCATAGATTTCTTCCTTTTTCTTAAATAGTATTTTCAAATAACTGCTTTGACTCTCCAAACAGTGATACTGTCATTTCTGCTTTGAGGATAAGGGAGAAACAAAGCAGACTGTATATTTAAACTCCTCAGCTTCCATAACTAACTATTAAAATATTATGCTTCTCTAACAAGCAAAAAAGTTATCCTTAGTTCCTCACACAGTTATCCTACGAATGAGAGTAGTTAACAAAAAATACATGTTGTTGAGTGAGTTCGAAGAGATGAAAGCTGAATTAGTCTTGGTTGCACTTGAAATTCAAATAAACAATTGAATCCAATAAGGATAAGTGAAAGCTAAGAACTGATGAAGCATTTAAATAGCGAAAAATACAAGTAGAAGATTATGCTCGATAGGATGAACGCCGAGTAAACATTGATCACACTTGCAATTCAAACAAATAATTCAACCCAATAAGCATAAGTGAGGCTAAGAACTGAATGAAGCAAGTAATTAATTGAAAAAGAGTGAAGGGTGGTCAAAAGCACACCTCAAATATTCCAGTTTTTTGAGTTTAATACCTAAACTATCATGTGTACGAATTTCCTATATGAACTATCACCAAATGTTTATCGAAACACATCTTAACTACCAATTGTTCCCTTTTCCCTTTTCTACCTGAAAAATGGCGATATTTCAAGTAGGAAAAAGAACAACTGATAGTTCAGGTAGAAAACTCGCAAAAACGTAATACTTCAGTTGTGTTTTTGACAATTCACTCAACGAAAAATATAAGCACCGAATTAAGCTCAAAGGAGGAACACAGAGTAAACATTGATCACACTTGCAAATTCAAATAATTGATGATAACTCAGGTAGAAAAAGTGAACACCTAACAGTAAACACAGCAAAAACGTAACACATCAGATGTGTCTTTTGACACTTCACTCAATGAAAAATATCAGTACCGAATTGAGCTCAAAAGAACAAAAACCGAGTAAAGATTAATCGCACTTGCAAATTCAATAGTAAACTCACAAAAACATGATACTTCATATGTGTTTTTAACAATTCACTCAACATAAAATATAAGTACCGAATTAAGCTCGAAAGGATTAACATCGTGTATATTGATCGCACTTGCAAAATCAAATAAAACAACACCAAATCCAATCACAAAATTTGTACCTATCAAACTGAAGTTAAGCAACGAAAATCGATTATCAGTTAACCAACTGATAATTGAGGTGTATGTTGATAAATAGTTGATGATAATACAGGTAGGAAAAATAAACAACTAATAGTTCAGGTAGAAAACTCGCAAAAACATGATACTTCTTCCTATGTGTTTTTGACACTTCAACAACAACAACAACATACCCAGTGAATTCCCACCAGGTGGGGTCTGGGGAGGGTTAAGTGTACGCAATCCATACCACTACCTCAGAAGAAGTAGAGTGGTTGTTTCCGATAGACTCCCGGCTTAGAACTCAACGAAAAACATAAGTTCCGACTAAAGGATGAACACCGAGTAAGCATTTCTCGCACTTGCAATTAAGCATAAGTGAAAACTAAATGAAGTAAATTAAACGAAAAATACAACTACCAAATTATGCTCAAAAGGATTAACACTGAGACAACATTGGTCGGACTTGCAATTCAAACAAATAATTGAATCCACTAAGCATAAGTAATGAAGCAAGTAATTAAACAAAAAATACAAGTACCGAATTATGTTCGTAAACATTAATCGCACTTCATTTAGTGGTGAGTTACACCATTTTGTTGTTTGTTTTTATGTTTTCTGCTTGTTATACTGTTATTTGTCCTGAGCCGGAGGTCTATCGGAAACAGCCTCTCTACTTCATTTGAGGTAGTGGTATGGACTGCGTACACTTTACCTTCCCCAGACCCCACTTTGTGAGAAAATACTGGGTATGTTGTTGTTGTTGTTGTTGTTGAAACATTAATCGCACTTGCAACTTCAAGTAATAAAAAACAAATCCGATCACAAAATTTGCACCTAACAACTTAAGTTAATTAAGCAAACGAAAATCGATACCTTCTTATCAAGCTGAGAAGCAGTAGTAATCAATTAAGTACTCAATTAAGCTCGAAAGGATTAACACCGAGTAAACATTGATCGCACTTGCATTTTCAAATAAGTATCGAACTATCATGTGTTTACTTTTCCTATCTGAACTATCACCAAATGTTTATTAAAACATACCTCAACTATCAGTTGTTCCCTTTCAAGTGAGGAAATAAACAATTAAGTATCGAATTAAGCTCGCACTTGCAATTTCAAATAAAAAAAACAATTCCGATTACAAATTTAGTCGAGGTGCACGCAAACTAAACCGGACACCACCGTTATCAAAAAAAAAAAAAAAAAAAAAACTGAAGTTAAGCAACGAAAATTGTTAGCTCGTAAACATTGATCGCACTTGCAATTTCAAATTAAAAAAAAATCCAATCACAAAAATTAGTAGAGGTGCACGCAAGCTGAACCGGACACCACGGTTATTAAAAAAAAAAACAACTGAAGTTAAGCAACGAAAATTGTTACCTTCTTATCAAGCTGAGAAACAGCAGCAATAGTTAAACATATAAGTACCGAATTAAGCTCGTAAACATTGATCGCACTTGCAATTTCAAATATAAAAAACAAATCCGATCACAAAAATTAGTCGAGGTGCACGCAAGCTGGACCGAACACAGTTATTAAAAAAAAAAAAAAAAAACTGAAGTTAAGCAACGAAAATTGTTACCTTCTTATCAAGCTGAGAAACAGCAGCAGTAGTAAAAAAAATATAAGTACCGAATTAAGCCGCACTTGCAATTTCAAATATAAAAAACAAATCCGATCACAAAAATTAATCGAGGTGCGCGCAAGCTGGCGCGGAATAAAAAAACTGATACCTTCTTATCGAGCTGAGAAACAGCAGCAGCAGCAGTTGAGAACTGTTGTTGTGGTAAACCTTCACGGCGTTTTTTAAGCAAATTTTCTTCTCTTTTATTCTTCCGGATCTCTATCAAATTATCTTCTCTTCTTCTACGTCCTTCTTCGGCATCGACGGCGACTTTGTACCGGCTCCGACGAGCCTCCGTTCGAGAGTTTGGACGGAGTGACATAGCTGATAGCTAGCTAACGATAAGTGAAAATCGAATAATTGAATGAATTTGAATGGTGAATTTTTGAGTTTTTGTATTTATAGAGAGAGAAATAAGGGTTTGTCTGAAAAGTTTTTTTTTTCGGTTTTTTGGTTTCAACCACCGCTATGGCTTTGGAAATAGGCTTGATTATGGACTTATTTACAATGCTGCCACTGGTTCGATTTTCTCCGTTGAAGTTGTTTTTGATAAAAAGCGCCTTTTTTCCTCGTCAAATCAGAGTTTTTTTGGCACCACGAGGTCTCACGTACAATTCTTAAAAGAGATAAATATTAGGTGATTTCTTCGTATTTATTTTAGTATTGGTAAACAGAGGTACCTGGTACCTATTGCTGGTGGGAGATGACAGATATCTCATAAAATTAGTCGAGATATGTGCAAGCTGACCCGTACACCTAGTTAATCCCCGAATGAAAAAATGGGCACAAAAAATGATATTGTTAGTGTTTCAATTAATGGGGACTGCTCCACCTAAGAGGTTTCAGGTTCAAATACTCGATTCGAATTAGTCGGAGCTCCAATACAAAACTGAATGAGAAACCAAAAGAAAAAAGTGTTTCAATTTATGACATAGCTACGGATAATTGAAAATCAGAAATTGAATGAAATTCTGTTTGAAGAATTTGAATAGAGAATTTTGAGTATTTTATTCATACTTTTAACTTAAGAGTAAATAGAATTCAAAAACATTTTTTTTATATTTTTAAAATTTCATATCTAATTAGTAAAACACTTAAAGATGAAATGGACGGAGTAAAAAGTTACTAGTATTTGTAGGATAAAAAATTACTCATTCCAACTCTTTTTTATTCTTTCTTCCATAGAGAATATCTTAACATTTATATTAAATCAATAAATATATGATAAATATCTTAATTCATATTCTCATATTTAGAAGAAAAATTATTTTATGGAAAACTAATTATAGAAAGGAAGGATGGAGTAGTTAAAAGACATAAATACTTAAATAGGCTTTGATTTTTTGTTAAACAAATCTAACATTGAACTGTCATATTTAATTTCTTAATTAATTAGACCTAACACAGCCAAGGCTAGTACGATGGCTAGAAAATTTGATAAATTCATTAGGCTAGTACAATGATAAAGGAAACTTATACTAATAAATGATCATGACTTGCAAATGTGATGTGTACTGACTATTATATGTGATAAATATAGTAATAATATATTAATAGATAACAAAAAGCATCTAATCCTAACTGCTCTATCTGAAAAAGGTACGAAGATAAAGTGATTTAAGTTTTAGACACTAATAATATAAAAAATGATAAGGGCTAAATAATTTAAATATAAATTTATTTTTATATACTAATCTATCATAACAAATTTCAAAAGTCTTTCTATTGACAACCCCCTTTCCACCAAATTTGATATTGCTTTCTTTTCTTCTGACTACATAAATATTTCAGTTCGCTTATCTCTTGAAGGAGAGCCTTGGAGTAACTGGTAAAGTTGCTGTCATGTGACCAGGAGGTCACGGGTTCAAGCCTTGGAAACAGCCTCTGACAGAAATGCAAGGTAAGGCTGCGTACAATACACCCTTGAGGTGAGGCCCTTCTCCGAACACCGCACATAGCGGTAGTGCACCGGGCTGCCTTTTTTTTTTATGTTATCTCTACCATATACATGCATTCAATAGTAATTTGAGAAGTTGCATTATTCAGAAATCTCTACTTCATCTGAGGTAGTGGTATGGACTGCGTACACTTTACCCTCCCCAGACCCCACCTGATGGGAATACACTGGGTATGTTGTTGTTGTTGTTGTTGTTGTTGTTGCATTATTCAGAAATCTATGCATCTATACTTATTTTCAACACTCCGAAGCATTTCATCGATTTACTACACCCTTCATTTATAGGAACCCAAGTACCGGAATCAATCACATTGGACCTTCAATGCCTGTATTTCTTTGAAATATCTCGAGATCATTAGAATTTTCTCTTTATCCTTAAATCACTGCCTTTGGTGCGAGTTCGCCCATAGCACACTGAGGAGAAGACTTCAAAATAATACATCAGCTAACATGCTACCAAGTATCAACTATATCAACAACAACAACATGATGCCAAGTATAATTACACAAGTGGAGTCTAGTGTGGGGACGGTGATGTGTACGATAGATGAAGTAAAGCATGTGCTACCAACTAGTACATAGTAGTAAATGTAAATCACTTGAATAAAGTTGTGCTAGCAAATGTACATACTTCAATCTATCCTATAATAATGGGTCCAATACAATATCAAGTACTCAATGCAGCACATTCCCTGTCAATCTGCTCAATCATATATTTGCTAGTCAGTTCAAATGGCCTGTAAAACTACATCTCAAATGATGTTGGTAAGAAAATTTGACGATGAGAACGCCTAGGAAGATTACAGTAAGTTTCAACACATAGACGCAATGTTTGTGAAAATATGAAACAAAAAAGTTTAAGGGGTTGGCATAAGGTCAACCAAGGAAGCAATCCTTTCAAATTCATTGCGGCGGGGGAAACGAACGAAAGACTGTAGTATATCCTAAACAAGAATTTCCTTCAACTTTTTCTTCTGGTCCTCTGTTAATGATGTAGGGAAAAGAACTTCAAATTTAACATGTAAATCACCCTTCTTGTTACTGAAATGATATGGCATCCCTTCACCTTTGAACTTCCTCACTTTCTTTGGCTCAGTGATCCCCTGAGAAATAACAAAAGTGAGGAATACAGGCGTTATAAAAATTACTGGGTACACCTATATGAAATCATAGCCGGTTAGGACTGCATGGTAAAACTTACATGTGTGCTAATATCTACCAAATGGTCATCGAGATGCTTAATGGTCTTGTTGAAACCAACCAGTGCTTGCACCTGCATGGAAGAAAAAGTTAGTGTCGAGATTAACTAAAAAAGGTGAATTGAATATCATAATCAATTAAACTAGTGATGCTAGTAATAAGTGGCATTCCCAGATCTTGTTATTCTTAAGGATAGATTGAGTCAAACTAGGACCCCTTTAAGCTAACAACACGTTATTCATTTGGTTATTATCAATAAAACTATACAGATACATACATTGGACACCTATAAGTGACTTATCAAGAATAACTTGTGAATACAAGCCATGAACTGCTTATTTGTCGCACAAGTTGAAGACGAGTCTCACCATGCAAATGGATCTGAAATTGTTCTTTACAAGAGCATATTCACCACTGTTACTCTAGGACAAAGTTAACCGAGTTTCTATCTTGAATGGAGATTGAAAAGATTGCTAACACGCTGAATATAAGGCTAAAACACATTCAAATTGAGCGAGCACTCGTCACTCTTTTCCTCACACAAGCGATCACGGTAAGTGCTTCAATCCCTTCAAGAGCTAGAAAAGTTTCAATATAGTCTCGACATCCGCCCAATTCTAAGTATTCATCTGAAAATATGGACCAAATCTATGAGGATTGTTTCAACCCAAGTATTATAATTTGGTGAATATACTGTCTCAACCCATTGAGACAAGAAACCATTTACAAGCTAACAAAGTCTTTAAATTGATCACCAAAGTTTCTGGAGGGATTCCAATGGTTAGTTGATAAACCATCAAAGCTTGACAACAATGTCAGTCACCATGAAACTGGATCACTTGTGATCCAAAAGACTGAAACAACACATACAAGAGGCATCTACACACTGTCCGCTGCAGCACCGCTAAATAACTGCCCACTTATTCCTATATGTACATCATATATGAGAATATATGCACAAGCATGTGGAATTAAGGTTGAGGTGGACAAAGGGAAAACACAATGGCTTGGAATAAAGCAAACTGCCTCTGCATGCATCTTTTAGAAGCTAGAATTAGAGTTGCATTCATCTCTGTGAATTCCAGACATCAATGTATGTTAAGACACAACACCCCCAGCATTTTGTCATTCTAATTTCTTATCTTAATTCTCCTTTAACAACATTCATAGTTTGATAACTTCATTTCTCAATCACAAGATGAATGATGAATCATTGGCTAACAGTCGGGCATTCTGGTGAATGAATAGAAAATATTACCAGAGTAATAGTAACAGTTGTGTGTAGGTCATTTCCTTCCCTCTTGAATCGGTCATGCGGAGCTGTGCGAATACGGAACTGCCCCAAGATATAATAAAGAAAGAATATAAGTTACAGTGTCATACATAATACTGAAGTCCATTTTGTGTAGCATCGGATAAAAGCCAAACCTTCAGGTCTCCAGGTTCACCATCTATCTTAGGCTCACCATCTTCATAAAATACTACTTCCTGTCAAAAGAAATCTCCTATTATTTCAAAATAATGTTCAAAAAACTTACTAAAAGAAGAAGGACAATCAACAATCAAGAGTGTGAAACCTAACAGCTGGAAAGGCTTTTGATAGTTAAATGAGTCAGAGATTTACACTAAAAGAGTATATACAAGTCAATTTAGCAAAAAATTAGTTGAAGCAGTGAAATGGATTTTCATAAACACATAGATCAAAGTAGCTCTAAGAAGACAATAATAAAAGGAATAAGTCGCTTTTACATTTTGTTGCACACGAGACAAAAAATTGACCAACTTTTACTGGATGTTTCCTAAAATTCTGCTATATTCATCAAGTCCTAGCAAAAATAGGTCTACCATGCACTGCCACCAGGCCATTCTAGGATGACCTGAGATGCACTTCAGATCAACATCAAATTGACTAGTCTTATTTAGAAGTTGCAGAAATGAGGTTCCAAATGTATCAACGTCAGGACATAAGGATGACTGCAAGAAGCCACTCAAATCAACATCTAACAATGGCTAATCTTTACAAGTAGTTGCAGAAATACAAGGCTCAAGTGCTTCGGAAGAAGCATAAAAGTCAATATGGCCAGAAGACATTGAAAGCAAATGCTCTCTGTACACTAGTGAAGATCCTGACAATGGCAAAAAGGGTATAAGGAAGTATGCAAATGAGATTGTATCATCTGTTATAAGCAGATGATACCTTAATTTTTTATGAACCTGAGATTGAGCAAATGATATACATCAGGCTGGTTTTAGTTCTTTTTGAAGCTGTAGCAGGCCTTAGGGTCAATTGGGCAAAGAGTAGCTTGATTCCTATCAAAGATGTTCCCCAGATTCAGATTTTGGCAAATATACTAGGCTGCAAAGTGGAGAGGTTGCCTACCACTTACTTGGGAATGCCCCTAGGCTATACGCACAAAGCATTGGAAATTTGGGATGGGACTATAGAAAAGACAGAAAAGAAATTAGCAAGATGGAAAGCCCAATATCTTTCCCTGGGAGGCAGAATGATACTGATAAATTCAGTAACGGATGCACTTCCCACCAATGTTATGTCTCTATTCCCAATTCCTTCTAAGGTGGTGAAAAAGCTAGATAAACTCAGAAGAAACCTCCTGTGGAAAAGAGGTAAAGAAAATAAGGGGTTCCACCTAGTGAAGTGGAACACAGTGATGCTAAGCAAGGAAGAGGAGGCCTGAGTATCAGAAACCTGAGAGTGCAGAATGAAAGACTTCTTATGAAATGGTTATGGAGGTATACCAGTGAAGAGAGGGCCCTCTGGAAGGAAGTGATAGTGGCAAAATATGGAGAACAAAGTCCATGGGTTTCAAAGCCAGTCTTAGTGCCTTATGGTTGGGGAGTTTGGAGATCCATCAGGGCTTTGTGGGGATCAATGGAAGAAATTCTGACACGAAAGGTGGGAGATGGCAACAAAATTAAATTGTGGAAGGATACTTGGATCAGCCAAAGCCCCCTGACTGAAATCTTCCCGAACCTCTTCTCTATATGCAACAATCCTGAAGCCAAAATTAGTGAATGTTGGACTGTACAAGGGTGGGATCTCTCCTTTAGGAGGCTTTTGAATGACTGGGAAGTGGCTAGAGTAGCCTCCCTACTGGAAATACTGAGTGCTTTTCACAGTAAACAGTGCTTATAGAAGAGGGATACAGGGAGCGGATGGTAGACAATACCACTGGAACAACATTTGGAAAGGATTGACACCTACTAAGGTGAAATGCTTCACATGGTTAGTCATCAGGAGAGCATGTCTCACTCAAGAAGTGTGCAGAAAAAAGGAATGCCACTAGTTCCTTGGTGCTTTCTGTGCAACTTAACTGGAGAAACTAATAAACACCTCTTCTTGCATTGTAAGTACACTACACAGTTATGGGATCTATTCCAAAACATCACTGGCCTGAGTTGACTATGCCAGAGCATACCTCTGACCTCCTAAGCTGTTGGATTGGAAGACGGGGTAGCAAGACTCAAAAGAGATGGTGGAAATTGATCCCATCTTGCTTATGGTGGTCTGTTTGGACAGAAAGAAATGGAAGATGTTTTGAAGATAGATCTAATTCCATTCACAAAGTTAAATGGAATTGTTTAGTATCTTTATTTTTTTGGTGTAAACAATTATGTATAGAAGATGTAGATCAAATCATAGATTTAATAGGAAGTTTGTAACTTTTTTGGTCATGGCTGAAATCACTTTTTGATGGTGACCAGCACTTCCTTAATGCTGAAGAATACTACTTACCAATTCTCGCGAAAAAAAAAAAACTTGTGTGTACACAAGCTTAAATTAAAAAGTGCAGTGGAATGACCTTTGGCATCAAATTAAGTATCACCAAACCAAATTAAGCATATAAGAAAAGAACTCTAGATAAAAGCTTACTTGTCCATCTTGCATTCCTTTCTCAATATCCACAGTAATGTGATAGCCCTCCCTTTCGAACTTCACATTGGGGCACTGATCACAGACCTACAGAGCACAATTACAGAGTTCAAGAAGATTCAGATGCTATATATTCTAAAACAAATGACATACCACACAAGGCTAAGTCTAATTTTCTCCGAACAAGGTCGGGTAATTGAATAAAGGAATAATTCTGTATATTTGTTGCATCAAACATCAAAAACCACACCTGCTCAGTCATCTGCTGGAACATTCCCGGACCGATTTGCCGGTGATACACCTCATTGCGGCAGTTGCAACGCCTCTTACCAGGGGCTGGCTTTAAAATATTTTTCTCTCTCCAAACCTGTTTTAGTCACCAAAACAGAGGAAGCAAAATGCTAAAGCCCAATATCACCAGAAAAGATAGCTGGCCAAAAAGACATAATTTGGTCATTGAAAAGCTCCCTTAAGTTATCATTTAGTAGACTAATCAACAGATGTAGCTAGCAATCTCGTTTCATGCTGCCCCAATACACAAAAACCACCCAAAAAGCAAAAACTTACACCATCAAACATTAGAATTCTAGCAGTTCCTGTCCAATATAAATATATAGGTTGTGCCAAAAAAGGCTTGTATTTTCACGTTTTATAGGTAACAACTTATATGCAAGACGTATCTTGAATTTTCTGGCTTCGTTCAATTTCGGGTTGATTATTAGTTGTTAATAAAACAACCAGGAAGGATGAAAAAGTTCAGCTTCTTTTTTTAATAAATTGCAGAGTAAGGAGATAAACGCCTACGGCTTTTAATGAATTCTTATAAGTTATAATGGGAAACCATAAATGGCGCATTTTATTAATTCAAGTACATGATAGATTAGTGATAACGGTCGCAACAATTAGATGTATGTATGTTAACTTAATGAGAAGGCTTCAGTATTAATATACAAAACAAATAAAGGTATTACCTTCAGGGAACCCCCCATGTATAAATCTTCCAATGTTGCATCTAAATCAACAATCACATCATCTCCTTTGACAATTTTCTCTTCTTCTTCTTCCATTGAGCCTCCGCCGAAAAACCTTGCAAAATTATTTCTTTGTTAGCAAGAAAGATTGCAATCCATGTCAATAAATAGGGGGCTATAGAAGCCCTAATAAGACCTTCGTCAAGGTCTCAAGCCAAGATTGTTGGGCTTCAACGGGAAATCAACCTCTATATCATTTATTCACGTGATTATGCCAGAATCCTTTTGCATTTCTCACTTGTTGGATATGCCAACAGAAAATAAATATATCTAGGGCTCCTACTCACCAAACCCTCCCCCCACCCCACCCTACCCTCGGGGAAAAAAAGGAAGTTCCACATTCAACTGCTCACATCCAATGACCAGTAGGAAAAAAAAAAGCACCAAATGAAGATGAGGAAAATCTGGAATAGAGGAAATCAACTTACTGGCTAAATATGTCTTGCATATTCATTCCTGAACCTCTGCCTCCACTAGCAGCATGTTGTTTAAGACCTTCTTCTCCATGCCGGTCGTATATATTCCTCTTTTCACCATCCGACAGCACTTCATAAGCTGGAAATCCCCAAGTAAATGAGTACTACAGAGAACTAAACTTCCAAATCCACCCAAGACAATAAGTCACTATACTAAATAGAATTAATCAAGCAACATAAGTAAAACCAACAACTATGCATCAACCTCAAACTAGCTGAGGAGAGCAATATGATCCCATCAATCCCTACATGAATCCTCAACATCCACTTTGTCTATAAGGACCCAACAACAACAACATATTCAGTATAATCCCACGAAGTGGGGTCTGGATCGTATATACAAACCCATTTAATTTAAATGATTTTAAAAGTATCATCTAATAAAGTGTTCAATATCACTAAACTTTCAACAACAACAACTATGCATCAATCCCAAACTAGTTGAGGTCAGCTATATGCGAAATACTCAATAATTTCTCTAAGGCATAATACATAAATGTGCCTCTTAACTTGGATTCAGCTGGCATTTACGCCCTCCAACTCTGTATGTGCACAAGTAGATAGTTAAACCTGTATAAAGTTGATCGAGTAGACACACGTGGCAATTCACGTCCTACATGTATTAAGCCACGTAGGACGTGTGTGTCTATGTGTTCAGCTTTATACAAGTTTAAGTGTCTGCTTGTGCAGATCCAAAGTTGGAGGACATAGACGTCAGTTGCGACCAAGTTAAAGGGCACGTTTATGTATTACGCCTTTCTCTAAATAACAACTTACTAAAAAGAAAAAAAAAAAGAAGATAAATACCGTTACTAATTTCTGCAAATTTCTTATTAGCCTCCTCATTCCCTTGATTTTTATCAGGATGATACTTCAACGCAAGCTTCCTATAAGCACGTTTGATCTGTTCATCCGAAGCACCTTTCGGAATTTGCAATATATCATAATAACTCTTCCTGCAACACATTTGCAGCATAAAAATCCTAATAATTCCAAAAAAAAAAAAAAAACATAAACAACAAATACACAGAAAAATCACAAAAAAAACTTACGCAGCAATGGAAATAATTAAGGAAGACGATAAAATGCACAATAGAAATAGCAATTTCGATCTTCCCCGCGCCATAAGGAATCGATTCTAGGGTTTCTAGATTGTTCGATTGGAGGAACGAACAATCTGGAATGTTAAAAAGGCGACCGTTACACTAAAGCTCCTGCTATGCGCGAAAATTAGCGAAAGAGTTAGTAAATAGATCTAAGGAACGAGCAATCTGAAATGTTAAAATGATAATTTGATGCACAAAAACTCTCGATGCCTCGGTGGAATATAATTTGGAATTTCAAAATCAACGAGAATAACTGAAAATCGAAACGACTAATTTCTCTAGCGACGTGTTTTCAATGCTAAGTAACCAATAAGAAACGATTCCAAACGTACTTCTACCAATAGGAAATAGCCACGTGGTCTCATGTCTCCATTCTTTTTGTTTTATGATTTTTTTGGTTTCTACCAATACGACTTTAGAGTCCGATTAATTTGAATTTATATAGAATTTATTATGAAAAAGTATTTTATGCCCAAAAAATTTATATTCATTATTTAAAATGAAATATCTGATTAAGGAAGAAACAACTTCATCTGCTACACCTCAATGGAATTTGTTGTTGGCTTAATTATGAGTTTGGTTAAGGTTATGAGTTGATTAAACTGGCTTATGAACTTAGAGTTGTCACAAGTTAGAAATTTCAACTTTCAATAATTACTTGTTCAGCATACTTAAAATAGTTGTTCAATATCACTTGTCATTTTAAAAAATTAAGAGATAACTTATCATTTTGTATTTATTTTACTCATATTATTAAATTATATTCCTTCCGTCTCATTTTATGTGGTCTAATTTGACTGGGCACGAAGTTTAAGAAAGAAGGTTTGACTTGATAATGTTTATCATATTGTCCTTTGTAATTAAAAATGTACTTGTATTAATTTTATTTAAAAAATAAAAGATAATGCATTCACTTTTTAATTAAGTGGGATCAATGAGGGTAAAAGAGTAATTGTGTCTTTAAAAAGTTGTCAAATAAGGAAATGTGACATTCTTTTTGGGACGGATCAAAAAGGAAAGTAGGTCACATAAAATGAGACGGAGAGAGTAATTATTTTTCAATATTAGATGACTTTCAATTAATAAGGTTGATATAGTAAAGTCATTATTTTATTTATTATTTCTCAATGGGGCGTGTCAAGACAAACATGGATAAATAAAAATAAACGGAATCAGTATGACCTTTGACTTCTTCTTTTTTTCTCTGGCTTAAAATTAAATATTTAAAAATACTATTTTATTTTATCCAAACATTACAAAAGCGGTTAAAAACACTTAAACCAGAGGAATGCAAAAAGCCTATAAATCTCAAGACACGAATACGATTTACTTATTCCGTAATGACTTAATATTTTAAGGGTATTTCCGTTAATATTGACTGTTTTGGGGGTAAAAAGATATTGTCTCTCTTCCCTTATCACTGTTGTGCATTCCAGTGTGAAGACTGACGTATTTGGAATCAGCCACATAGTCTCATGTTTATTTTGACTTCACATCCGACTTATTATATGGAGCTCAATTAATCTAAATTTGTATAGGGCATAAGCGTTACTCATGACTCAAAATCAAGATTTTTAAATAAGGAAAGAACTACATCGTCTGTTACACCTCAGTCAAATTTTTGCAAGTAAGTAAGTTATTTCAATTGTTGACTTAATTACATGTATGGGAGTTTGGTTAAAGTTATAAGTTGGTTAAACTGACTTATTAATACTATTTGATTTATTTACGTGTGTTTATACGTCAAAATCCGTTAAAAGCCTTAAGTTTGTTACGCTCAAATTTTAGATTTCTAGCTTATAAGTTTGTCCTTGAATCGCTCGCTGCCTTTCGTGCGAGTTCGTCCATAGCACAGGTTTTTTCTAAATTTAATTGAAAACCATCTTTTAAAATGAGCCTATAAGTCCCCACGCCTTCCACATGTGATACCGTCCTGTTGCCAGAAGACTTTGGAATAATACATGCGCTAGCATGCTACCAATACCAACTACATCAACAACTATATATCCAGTGTAATTCCATAAATGAAGTCTCGAGAGATGATGCGTACGCAGCTCAAGTAAAGCATGTGCTACCAACTAAAATAGTAAATGCAAATCACTTAAAGAAAGCTGTGCTAGCAAATGTACATACTTTAATCTGTTCTACAGTAATTGTCCAATACAATAATATCAAGTACTCAATGCAGCACATTCACTGCCAATCTGCTCAATCATATACTTGTTGGCCAGTTCAAATGGCCTGTAAAACTATATCTCAAATGACGGTATAAAAAATGCTAGGACATAAAAGGGCCGAAAATTTGACGATGAGGTCACCTGGAGGATTGCACTAAGTTTCAATATATTAATGCAATGTTTGTAACAAAAAGGTGTAAGAGGTTGGCATAAGGTCAACCAGCGATGCTTCTAATTTCATTGCGGGGGAGAAACGAACGCAAAAGATTGTAGTATATCCTAAACAAGAATTTCCTTGATCTGTTTCTTCTGGTCCTCTGTTAATGATGTGGGGAAAAGAACCTCAAATTTAACATGTAAATCACCCTTCTTGTTACTAAAATGCAATGGCATCCCTTCACCTTTGAACTTCCTTACTTTCTTTGGCTCGGTGATCCCCTGAGGAATAACAACAATGAGGAATACAGAGGTTATCAAAATTATTAGGGTGTACTTATATGAAATCGTAGCCAATTAAGACTGCATGGTAAAACTTACATTTGTGCTAATATCTACCAAATGGTCATCGAGATGTTTAATGGTCTTGTTGAAACCAACCAGTGCTTGCACCTGCATGAAAGAAAAAGGAAGTTTTACGATCAAATAAAAGGTGAATTAAGTATGATGATCTATTAAACAAGTGATGTCAGTGATAAGTGGCATTATAGGATAATATTGAGCCAAACTTGGATTTCCTCTAAGCTTATAATATAATGCATTATTCACTTGGTAACTACATATTCAACTTTACAAAGTATAAATTGGACACATACAAGTGGCTTATCAAGAATTACTTGTGAATACAAGTACACACACCGTTTATTTGTCGCACGAGTTGAAGAAAGTCTCACATGCATTGGACCTGAAAACTGTTCTTTAAAAGAACATATTCACCTCTGTTCTCTAGGACAAAATTAACTGAGTTTCTAACTTCAATGGAGATTGAAAGATTGCTAACATACTGAAGATTAAGGCTACAACACATTAAAATTAGGTGAGCACTCACCAACAAATCAATTTACAGATGTTCTTTTCCTCACACGATCGAACACAGTAAATGATTCGATCTCTTCAAGAACTAGAAAAGTCTCAACATAGTCTCTACATCCGCCCAATTCTAAGTATTCATCTTAAAATATGGACCAACTCTATGAGGGTTGTTTCAACCCAAATATTATAATTTGGTGAATACACTGTCAGCCCATTGAGACTCAAAGAAACCATTTACAAGCTAACAAAGTCTTTATATTGATGAACAAGTTCTGGAAGGATTCAAACGGTTAGTTGATAAACCACCAAAGCTCGACAACAATGCCAGTCACCATGAAACTGGATCACTTCTGATCCTAAAGACTGAAACAACACATACAAGAGGCATCTACACACTGTCCGCTGAAGCACCATTAAATAATTGCCCACTTATTCCTATATGCACACCATATGTGAGAATATATGCACAAGCATGTGGAATTAAGGTTGAGGTGGACAAAGACAAAATACATTGGGTTGGGATAAAGCAAACTGCCTGTGCATGAGTCTTTTAGAAGCTTGAATTAGAGTTGCATTTATCTCTGTGAATTCCAACACCCCCAGCATTTCGTCATCCTAATTCTATCTTAACTCTCTTTTAACAACATTCATAGTTTGATAACTTCAATTCTCAATCACACGATGTTGAATGAATGGGCTAAAAGTCAGGCATTCTGATGGATAGAAAATATTACCAGAGTAATAGTAACAGTTGTGTGAAGGTCATTTCCTTCCCTCTTAAAGCGGTCATGAGGAGCTGTGCGAACACGGAACTGTCCCAAGAAATAATAGAGAGAATATAAGTCACAGGCAAATAATACATAATAATGAAGTCCATTTTGTGTAGCATGGGATAAAAGTCAAACCTTTAGGTCTCCAGATTCACCATCTATCTTAGGTTCACCATCTTCATAAAATACTACTTCCTATCAAGAGAAATTTCTTATTATTTCAAAACAATGTTCAAAAGACTTACTAAAGGGGAAAGACAATCAACAATCAAAAGTAGTTTAGTGATGCTCTGGCTTCGGTGTAGTATGACATGACAACAGAAAAAACATTTTGAATAAGTTAGTGCAATTCAACACTCTTCAAGACTTCTGAAAAGTAAAAAACAGTAACATTTATAATTCTGAGACCTCTTTACAATGAAAAGAACGTATATCACCAACAAGTGCTTATGACTGCAAAGCCGTGAACCCTAACAGCTGGAAAGACCTTAGATAGTTAAATAAGCCGGAGATTTACTCTAAAGAGTACATACAGGTCAAGTTAGCAAAAAAAAATAGCCAAAACAGTGAATGGATTTCCTTAAACAAACAGATCAGAATAGCTATAAGAAGACAACAATAAAAGGAACAAGTAAATTTACATTTGTTCCACATAGTTATGTACAAGAAAGAAATGGATAATTGACCAACTTTTTCCTAAAATTCTGCTTTATTTACCAAGCGCTTGCAAGCAATGGTCTATGATGTACTGCCATTAGGCCATTTTAGGATGACCCTGAGCTGAACTTCAGAACAATATCAAATTCACTAGTCTATAGAAGTTGTAGAAATGAAGTTCCAAATGTATCAACATCAGGACATTAGGATGACTGCAAGGAGCATCTCAAATAAAAAATCAGCAATGGCTAATCTTTACTAGTAGTAGAAGAACTACAAGGCTCAGGTGCTTAGACTTAGAGAGTAACATAAGAGTCAAGATGGCCAGAATAACATTGAAAGCAAATTTCTCTGTATACAGTAATGAAGATCCTGAAAATACGCCGGCAAAAAGGGTACAAGGAAGTATGCCAAATTATGTACACACAAGCTTCTGTTAATAAGTGCATTGGAGTGAAACCATTGGTAATAAATTATCACAAAACCAAATTAAGCATATAAGTGAAGAATTCTAGATAAAGCTTACTTGTCCATCTTGCATTCCTTTCTCAATATCCACAGTAATGTGATATCCTTCCCTTTCGAACTTCACATTGGAGCATTTGTCACAGACCTAAAGAGCACAAGTACAGAGTTTAAGAAAATTCAGATGCTATATTTTCAAAAGCACATGAAATACCACACAAGACTAAGTTTAATTTTCTCCAAACTAGGTCAGATGATTGAACAAAAGGAAAATGTTGTATAACTGTTGCATCAAGCATTAATAAACCACACCTGCTCTGTCATCTGCTGGAACATTCCCGGACCTATTTGCCGGTGATACACCTCATTGCGGCAGTTGCAACTCCTCTTACCAGGGGCTGGCTTTAAAATGTTTTTCTCTCTCCAAACCTGTTTTAGTCACCAAAACATAGGAAGCAAAATGCTAAAGGCCAACATCACTAGAAAAGATAGCAGGCCAAAAAGGCATAAAATTTGGTCATTGAAAAGCTCCCTTAAATTTTTTTAGCATTTAGTAGACTAATCAACAGATGTAGCTAGCAGGGTTATGACGCTCCAACAGTATCACCAAAAAAAAAAAAAAAAAAACTGCACTCTCTTGCACCAGAATTCTAACCATTTCTATCAAATCACAATTCTAAATAGAAAGGTTGTGCCCAAAATTACCTTGTATTTTCACACCTTCAAGGTAACAGCTTATATACAAGACGTATCTCGATTCTCGACTAGATGTGAGGAAATAACTTTTCTGGCTTCTTTCAAATTCAAGTTGATTACTAATTGTTAACAGAAACAACCAGGAAGGATGAAAAAGTTCAGATTCTTTTCAAAAAATTGCACAGTGAGGTGGATATGTGCCCAAGGCTTTTAATGACTTCTTATAACGGAATTTTACTAATTCGAGTGTGTTATGGATTAGTGGTAAGGGTCGCAGCAGTAAAATGTATGTATGCTAACTTGATGAGAAGGCTTCAGTACTAATTTACAAAACAAATAAAGGTATTACCTTAAAGGAACCCCCCATGTATAAATCTTCCAATGTTGCATCCAAATCAACAATCACATCATCACCTTTGACAATTTTCTCTTCTTCTTCTTCCATTGAGCCTCCGCGAAAAAACCTTGCAAATTATTGCTTTGTTAGCAAGAAAGACTGCAATTCCATGTCAATGATAAGGAGCAAATTCTCCAATTCAGTATACTGTTAGTTCTCAAAATGAAATAACAAAAAGGAAATTATCAGATTGTAAACTCAAAATTCCTAGCAAATATCAATGCACACTTAATGGTTTCAGTAAAATTCATATAGTGATAATGCTCCCTATCCCTTATAAGCCTGAAGTAGCTCAGTCTGTGAGGATTATTCCAAAGGAATGCTAATGTGAAATCCCTAGAAATTTTTCTCCCTAATACATTTCAGATCTGGCTTACTGTCTTTACAGTTCTGACTTCTGATGACTGCTTTAAGCCACTGTGTTGTTAAGCAACTCTTTTAAAGACCAAGAATGATACTGTTCAGTAGGTAAGCCTTGGCAGCACCTAAACCACCACAGCTTTCACTGCAAGCCATTTTCCCTCAAACTCTTCCTAAGTCAAATGTTGTTCCACTCTATATCATCCATCCGCTTGCTTATGACAGATTTCCGTTGCATTTCTCACTTGTTGGATATGCCTTTTTCTTATCAAGCTCTCTTGTTGGATATGCTAACACAAATAAGCATGACTAGGGATTCTTCTTCACCAAATCCCCCCACCCCTAAATGAGGAAAAGCAAAGGAAGTTCCACATTAACAACCCCAAGATTGTTATCCATAACTTGATATATATAGCTTGACCGTAAATTAATTCAGACTTTATCGTTAATCATCATCATCATCATCATCATCATCATCATACCCAGTGTATTCCCACCAGGTGGGGTCTGGGGGGGGTAAAATGTACGCAGTCCATACCACTACCTCAGATGAGGTAGAGAGGCTGTTTCCGAAGACTTTATCGTTAATATCCACCAAAATACAATCTCATTGGATTTCGCTACAGTTTTCACATGAACTTAAAAGTAACTGAGATAACTTGTACAGAGGTTCGGCGGGGTGGCTAAATGGAGGAAAATAAGCTCATATAGATGCCTTCAGTCTCAGGGTATGGAATTTGGTACCAGATAGGGGGAAAAACAATCATTCATTGTGTGGATGAACAAACTAACTGTAAACTAAACCGAAAATATACTATTAAAAAAAAAAAAAAAAAAAAACTGAATACCCATTCCACATATACAAAACTTAAGGTTTGACTAATAATTAGCTAGTAAATAATGGACAATATCCCTTTGAAATAGCTTTACCACAATCAGCTAGATATTAGTCAATTGAAGGTGATGAATGACGTATAAGTTTCACCTCATGTCTACGTATATCTCGTAGCGTCGTTCAAAATACTGAGAAATTATAGTTTATTGTTCATGAGTTGTTAAAGTAGAGATGTTGCTTAACAAAAATCAATCAATATCAATCAACTTCGCCTTGATCCCAAAATAGTTGGAGTCTATATGAATTCTCCATACCGAGAGTCTATAGGAAAATTGCACTAAAATGCTCACATCCAATGATCAGTAAAAAATCAGCACCAGATGAAGTTAAGGAAAAACTGGAATAGAGGGCATCAACTTACTGTTCAAAAATGTCGTGCATATTCATTCCTGAACCTCTGCCTCCACTAGCAGCATGTTGTTTAAGACCGTCTTCTCCATACTGGTCATATATATTCCTCTTTTCACGATCTGACAGCACTTCATAAGCTGGAAATCCCCAAGGACATGAGAATTACGGATAACTTATCTTTCAAAACCACCCACGACAACAAGTGACCATACTATATAGAATTACCGATAACTTATCTTTCATCCTAATAAAGCGAATATCACAAAAACTTCCAACAACAACAACTATGCATCTATCCCAAACTAATTGAGTTCACCTATATGAATCCTCTAAATCCATTTTGCTAAATGCAAACCCATTTAATTTATATGATTCTGTAAATATCATTAAGTGAAGCGTTCAATATAACAGAAACTTGAAACAACTACGTATCAATCCCAGACTAGGTGAGGTCAGCTGATTGAGCTCATCAATCCATATATCAGTACTCAACATCCACTTCGATTTATGTGGACCCATTCAATTCAATTAGTTTAAAATATCATCTACTATGCATTCAATGCACAAAAAGTTGCAACAACAACAACTATGCATGAATCCTAAACTAATTGGGCTACTCGAAAATTTCTCTAAATAAGAGCTTGCAAAAAAGAGAAATACCGTTACTAATTTCTGCAAATTTCTTATTAGCCTCCTCATTTCCTTGATTTTTATCAGGATGATACTTCAATGCAAGCTTCCTATAAGCACCTTTAATCTGTTTATCCGAAGCACCTTTCGGAACTTGCAATATGTCATAATAACTCTTCCTGTAACACATTTAACCACATTCCATCAAAATTCCCAAAAAAAAAAAACACAGCTTTATCCTGCATTTCCGAAAGAGGCTATTTTCGAGCCGTGACTTTCTGATCACATGACAGCAACTTTACCAATTACGTCACACATGACAGCAACTTTACCAATTACGTCAAGGCTTACTTCAAAATACAAACAACAGAAAACACAGCCTTACCCCGCATATCTGCAAGAGGCTATTTCCACAACTCGAACTCGTGACTTCCTGGTTACATGACAGCAACTTTACCAGTTACGTCAACACTAAATACACAGAGAAATTCCAAAAAAATGCTTACGCTGCAATGGAAATAATTAAGGAAGACGATAAAATGCACAACAAAAATAGCAACTTCGATCTTCCGTGCGCCATAAGGAATCGATTCGATTCCTTTTTTGTGAAAATTGTAGGGATCGTAAACAGGTCTAGAATGTTCTAGAATAAAAGTTCGGCCCGATGCACGAAAGCTCACGCGGAATGATCAGAATCAACGAGATTAAGAGGGAATTTTGAAAATCGACGACTTGACTTTGTACAGCGACGTGGTTGTACTGCTAAGTGACCAATGAGAAACGATTACTACGCATTTCAGCCAATAGGAATCAGCCACGTGTCTCATGTTTTTCCAAATTTGACTTGTATTAGCACTATTTGACTAATCTAGACTTTTAATGAACACTCTAAAAAGTGTTTATACATTAGGATTTAGGGAGAGATTATGAATTTGGTATGAATCAATGATACAATAAAAGAAACAAAGTGAGTTATTGTATCACTGTGAATTGTTATTTCACGTATATATATAAAGCGAATATTTCAGAAATTATTATATTATGATGAAATTTTAAAACTATTATATTACTAATATAAGGCAAAATTCGAAACTATAGCTTTGTTTTATAATATTTTAAACTCTTGCTATATTTATTATTTAAACTCTCGCTAGAGGAGGATTTGCATCTAAACTCGATTCATTTTAGGTCAAATTTGATTCATTTTTTAGTATATATTTTAATTTGATTTTACTAATCGATTTGTTCGATTTTCATTTCAATTCTAGAGTGAGGTTGAGAGAATTGGGAGGAAAAATGGATGAAGAAAGTCCAGGACTGTAAATATGTAAAGGGAGGTATATTTAGGTCGTAAATTGAAATAGTTAGATTCAGGAAATTACGTCAGTATCTCCCAAAGTGTCCGGCCTTGGATTTTTGTCTCCTAAATATCCGATCTTGAAGTTTTGTCCCCCAAACTGTGTGGTCTTAAATTTTTATCCCCGCTGAATAAGTTCAAAAATTTACCTATAAGGCAGAACTTCTGGTTAATTGTGCAGGTTCGTTGTCTTGAATTGTCATAGAATGTCTGTCTTATGGGCAAGAGTTAGAACGTCTACCTTATTGGTAATATATCTAAGTTCTAACTTTTGCCTATACAACAGAACTTATAGTCAATTGTGCAGGTTCATTGTCTGGAAATGTCAAACTTTTCTCAATAACCATATCTAAATTTTTGGTTAGGCTTTGATCCAAGGGTCTTTTCTCAATAACCATGTACAAAAGTGTGGAATGTCAAAACTCAAAATGTAAATTTTTGCACACCAATGATAAAAAAAATTTGTATAAGAAATTTAACCCAGCATACATTAAACATTTTGTCTAATTTTCCCTTAGACAGGGATTAACCCAATGCACACTTGGGCCTTTCATTCAATTCTACGATGTTTGGGCTTGGCAAGGGAAGCCTTGAATAAGGTGGGTGATTACTATTGGGCCATTCCATAATCCTTAGGGAAAAGAACATAAATGTCACTTCGCCAAAAACGATTTCCATCGAAATAGCCATTGATTTTACAATTTCAAAAGATAGCCATTTAGGCCTTTTTGTCGCTGCTACTGCCTTCTTCTTCTCCTCCTTCTTTTTGTCTTTTCCTTATTTTATTGTCTAATTTTTAATGTCAATTATTTTAGCACATAGCACTGTAATTATCCTTACATGCACTATAATTAGCACTATGATACATTTTATATAACAATAATATATTTTTTTTACCTATACAATTGTGATAGATACAATTTTAAACAACAATGATACAATTTCTATACATATCCCATACAGATTCATATTACATACAACAATGATACAATTTTTATACATATCATATACAATAATATATACTCTACATAAGAATTATACAATTTCTATACATATTATACTCTTCATTTTTTTTGTTCATATACAGTTTATATACCATAATGATATAGTCCTCATGCCACATTCATATAGTTTATACAGAAAAACATATGCATATATAGTTCATATACCATATTGTACAGTCCCTATACCATATTGATACAATCCTTATACCATATTGATACAGTCCCTGTACCATATTAATACACTCCTTATACCTTATTGATACAACACATATACCATATTGATACAATCCCGACTGGCCATTCCATAATCCATACTATAGATTTTGTATTAATTTTTGTTTCAGAGTTGCAATTGTTGAAGCCCAAGCCCATCATAGTGATCAGTCATCCCGTAAACACCGAGCGTGGTTAAGTTTTTACCCACTGCTTCTCTATTTCAAATTATGTCGCATTTTTCGTTCTTTAAGATTTAAACTATAAAAATTTGTTCAACATTATAAAATATATTTTTTATCGCATTGACATAAAATATAGTTTCTACATCGGGAAGATTTGTCTTTTTTTTTTTTTGGTTTCCCACCCGGTGTCCGTTATCCGTATTGGAGCCTCGACTAATCCGGATGACAACTGCAGGGCCCATTCTGGGGGTGGCGCTCCCAACAAGATTTTCTCCATATCCAGGACTCGAACCCGAGATCTTTGATTAAGGGTGAAGCAGCCCCACCACTGCTCGTTTGACATGCAAAATTACAACTGGGTGTAACTTCAAGAAAAATATGCAATATTGAGCCTTTACAAGGCCATAATTCATGTAAAAAGTATCCGAAGTTAACCAAATTTTAAATAGAATTTTTTGCAAGCTTACATGTTGACCCCAAATTCGAGTGTTTCTTATTTTCTTGAAAATAAATATACATTTTTATTGGTCTAATAATTGATACTCCATAATTTTTTTAATTTTATTTCCCCTCCAATATTTAATATCAGCAATAAGGTACGACTATATTTAAATTAGCGCATTGCAGGGTTAAATCATATACTCCCTCCGTTTAAAAAAGAATGGCTTAATTTCCTTTTTAGTCCGTTTAAAAAAGAATGACCCTTTCATTTTTTGCAACACTTTAATTTCAACTTTTCACGTGATAGATTTAAGACCACGAGATTAAAAGACATTTTGGTACATTTGACATAACTTTAGTTTAAGACCATATGATTCAAAAAATTTCTTTATTTGTTTAATCTCCGTGTCAAGTCAAAATAAGTCATTCTTTATAAACGAAATGAGAAATAGAGTACCACAGGTGTTTCTTCTGAAAAAATATGTTGGCTTTTGCAAGACATAAATAGACATGATATTTTAGAACTTTTTCTAACTGTACTTCATCTTTAGCAAGAGTGGGAAGTTCGCGATCAAAATAAGCCATGATATGGCCAAAGTGATCAAAATAAGTCACTATTTTATTTTGTTACCAAAATAAGCTAGACGCTATAAGTTATAGCGTTTTGTATCAATTTTTTGATGGAACCGTTAACTTCCAAACTGTTCGAAAAGATGACTTAAAACGTTGGAAAAATTAACTTTTTGTAAAACATTACTAAAACTGGCTTTTTGTAAATTAAAAAGGAAAACACTGATAAAAGCATCGTTTTGTAAAACGTTATATTTTGTGGCGTTTAGTTAAAAAAAAAATTAAAAAAGAAGCTAAAACTTCCTAAAAACTAGCGTTTTACAAATGTTCCAAATATCTTCTTCCCCGATTGACTGGCCAAGGTCCCCCCCCTCATTTTCCAAACTTTCCTTTTCCAGCGGTCCCCCACCACATACGCGCGCCCACAAGATTGAACGATTCCACCGTGAAGAATGAAGATCCAAGAATCTTGTTGGACCGTGAAGATCACGCATTAAGAATCTATATCCAAGAATCTAATTTGCTTCCCTATTTAGGTATTTTTATTTTTAAAATCTCATTAAAAATTACTTTATGTTTTACGGATGTTGGAACGTGCATCCATATTTTGTAGTTTATTCACATTTAAGAATTTCTGATTTAATTATTCCTATTTGAGACTTTTGTATTAAATTATTCGGATTAGATCGAATTTTGAACCCATCCTCTCTTTTCTTTCATAACATCGACTCCAGATAGACGAAGAAGAGCATGCAAAATGATATTCTCACTATTCAATAAATACATAAAAAAGGAGATATTTTTATTTCGATTATTGCTAGTTTCTTTTTTGTTGTTAATCATATACATGATTAGTTATGGGTTCATAATTTAAATTTGTTAATAATTTAGTGAAATAGGAAACTTTAGAATCATAATGAACTATTAATTCATGTGCAGTTAGGGTCATGACAATTATAGTTGTAAACAAATTGTTGTTTGGATGCTACATGACCAACATGTGTTAAAAAAAATGAAGTTGCATGACCAACTTCTGCCTATCAAAAATTGTAGATGAGATTGTTGACACCCAATTTTGACTCTTCGTGCTTAAAATTAACGTCTTCAGGCTTCCTGGCCGTTAAAGAGCATAAAATACAATTTTTACACATTTTACAATTTATTGATAATTATCCTTATTTTAGATTTTTTATCAATTTATTGTCATATTTTAACTTTTTTCAATTTATTGATAATTATCCTTAATTTCATAAATATTAGAATTTTTATCAATTTATTGTCATTTTAATTTTTAACTATCATCTGCACATACACAATACGAGCAGTATGATTTTTATTCTTAACCACACAATACATTTATTTTTACATTTAAATTTATACTTACATTTTTAAAAATTATATATACATTAGCTATATTTTTAGACACAGTCCATACATATCAAATAAAGTGATTTCACCGATATTCAAAACTCACACTGTGTATATTATTTGAAAATAAAATTACATAATGTCTTGTCGAATCATATTTTTTATTTTTATTCCTCTAAAAAAGGGAAAGAGACACATCCCTTGATTTTCTCAACCACCATATTTTGACTAAAAACCATCCCCTTTTTCTTTTCTTTTCTTTTCTTATCCACACACACAATAGTAGATTTTTGTTCCCTTAATTTTAGGCTTTTTGAAGACTTCATCCACACATACACACACTCACTATATTTTAATTTTTTCTTCTTCTCCATTATTTTCAATTTTTGACTTTTTCTATCACTTTTCCAAGATTCAAGGGATGTGTTTTTGACATTTTGGAAAAGAAATAAACTTGATAAGATCTTACCTCTTTCTTTTATATACTAACTCATCTCTTTTCATTCAAGAGGACACACACACACACACACACTCTTCTCATCTCTCTTTGCTCCCCCTTCTTCCTCTCTTTTTTCTCTTCTCTCCATGACACTAACCAACACCAACACCAACACAATAACCCTCTATCATTTCTCCCTCCCTTTTTATTCTCTTAATGCTCCCCCTCTTTCTCCATCATTTTTTCTTAAAGAAAAAAAATACTATTGCTCACTTTTTAGAGTTCTTTCTTTTACTCTTAGACTCACAATTATCTCTCCTCTCATGTTCCTTGTCTTTCTTCTCCAGTAGACTACTTATCGACTCCAACAAACCCCACTTCATGACTGTGACTACATTTTTATGTATACATGTTTTTATTGAATCTTATTTCTTATTGTATTGCTTCTGATATCATAATCTTTGTCTTAGTTTTTCATGTCTCCAATGGCCTATTTTTCTCGCTAATCTAGCTTATCTTTTGAGCAAAATCACATATTTTGCTATGACTTTCTTCTAGAGGTTAACTTTTGTGCTATTTCTTTGACCACTCTAACGATGTTTGTTTGTTGTTCTAATATTTTTATGCTATTTTGTTTGGATATAATGACATTTTTGGACCATTTTTTTCTTAACATTTTATTAAATTAATAAATGAGCAAATACTACATTACTTGGCCAATGACAATATCTCTCCCTCGGATTTTCGAGGCCTTCCCCATAACAAAAGACGGATTTTATTTTTTCAAGTTTACTTATTTTATATCAAGTATCAATACATGGTCAATGAAAAAATTTCCGTCGATTTTTGAGGCCTCCACAAATAAAAGACGGACATTACGTATACAAATACGTAACAAAAATAAATAAATTTGGGCGATGACCAAATCATTATATTATCACGACAACACAAAAGTTTTATGATTCGTATCTTGGCAAGGCGATTTAGGACGGTCAATAAATTCGAGCAACCACTTCGTAGCCATGGCGTATCTAAAACTTAATCCGAGCCCACTTTATAACAAAAAAAAATCTATTTTTACATATACACATATTTTATTTTGATAAATATTTATTCATTACTAATATTTATATCAAGTGTGTATGCAGGTTTCCGGAGACACTTTCAAAAGACGACGATGCTAAAAAGGAATTTGAAGATTCCCTCAAACTCACTATTTGTATTTACTTTTAGTCTTACAATTGTACAAATGTTAGTTATAGTGAAACTTTAATTTTTGGGGTGTTGGGCGGGGGATATTCTTTACTTACGTAAGCGTTTAGGCAAAACTTAGGCCGTAAATACTAACATAAAAGATTAAATTGATTCAAGTATTTAATTAGTTAATTCACATCTTTGGCATTAAAAATATTGTGTAGTCTTTTCTCTTAAAATAAATCTTTATTTAATATTTTCTTCTCATGATTTTTGTCAAGTAAAAAGTATTATTTGAAATACTTTTTCTTTCTATATGATACAAAAAATAATTTTCTTTTGTTACATAAAGTGCTTTCTATAACTTTTCATTTTATACATTTTTATATTGCTTATATATCTTCATATATTTTATACATACATTTTTCAACATTAGATTTTATTTATACATTTAATGCATCCTTTTTATACATATATTTTTACATTATTCTAGTACATACTTAACATATTCATACTTTTTTAAGAAAAAATGATTTTTACCTCCTCCCTCTTTAATAAATTTAGTCTAGTCGGGTACTACATTTGTGGATTCTGAAGGATGCCTAACCCCTTTCCTTTGGAATAATTTGAACCCTTACCTAGAATCTAAAACTGGTTTTCGCAGATTAAAACACAAGTCATACATGTCAATAATAAAAATAGGTTTCCTTATTTTCCTTAAAAATTAGGTGGCGACTCTGTACAAAAATCAATTCTTTTAGAGTCCATAAGTCGTGCTTGTTTTAACTTTGGTGAAAAATAGGACAAGACAGAGATAACACAAGCTTTTTGCTCTTAAGTTGGTTTATTTTTTTAATATATGATTAAACTCTGTGTACAGGTTGTTATTAAAAATGGATCAAGTTGTGAATCCCGGTCCGATTGTTCGTACTCTACTCCGATTACAGGATGATCATCGATTGGAGTGGCTTTGGAAAGGTCTTATACCATTCAGAGAGTGTATGACGCCTAAGAGGATGGACTTGGTTGCTTCGAATTTATTTATTTCACATCCGCCTCGCCCTCGTATTGTAGAATATTTATCTACTACTGGATTATACAATGTTGTAAAAGTTAGTAGGATACAGTATGATCGTCCCCTCTTGACGGCCATGGTTGAGCGATGGAGGTTGGAGTGTCATTGCTTTCACCTACCGTTCGGCGAGGCTACGATCACTCTCCAGGATTACGCTACAAATGGTAGTTCATCTCCAGATACATCAGCATTAGGCAAATCATCACTATCAATATGTGAACTTGATCAATAATTTGGCTGATCATTATCATCATCGATATTTGCGGGAACGTTGTGCTCATCTAGCGTAATTTTTTTCCTATATGTGCAAAAAAAATATAAGTACTTGTCACATATATTAAAATTAGTTACATAAAACTTAAAATGGTACACGTACCTAAAATAGTCAGCTGCACAAAAATTAGACGAGGCATAAATATTTGAGGATGTTTCAGCATTTTTCATCAGTCCAAACTGTGAAGACTGTCCAAAATAGTTATCCTGGCCATAACTTGGAGCAATATTCATCTCATTCTGAGGTAAACTACTTCAAAAATAAATAATAATCAAAAACTAAAATTGATATTATTAAAATTTATTAGTAGAAATAACACAAATGGAAGGGCATTACTAGTCATTTTCATTAATAGCTTCGTTCAAATCAAAATCATATCTGCCGATAAGAAGATTTTGGTATTGACTTATGTGAAAAAAATCACATGACTGAGTTACGGGGACTTCATCAGGGCTGATACGATTTTCCAATTGACGATTGACATCATTCGGTAAAGGAGAACGTCGACGACTAGTCCTACGCTCCATCCTAACATAGACTTCAAGCACAGTTAGCTTGATTTGATCTATAAAGTCAGTCGGAACGCTTAAAAAATCTCTCAACGAATCGTCATGTTGATAATCCACTCCCCAAAGTTTACTTGTCCTTGTGCTAAAAATGAGGTCGGATATTTTCCGATTATAATCAATTTATAATCGGCACTATCCAAACCCATCCTTTTATAAAGTGAATCACATAATTTTTGAAATCGAAGATTAATTGAATACTTAACATTGTATTTCGGGGGACAATTATAATGTATGGTGTTTTCATCATAAATAATTTCACCATCCCAAAAAAAAGATGCTCTAACTTTTTGTTTCGATGATATATTTCTGATTGTTTCGATATATCTCTGATTGTTAATGAAGAAAAATAAAGAAATGATAAAAATAGTGACCCTGGTGAAGGTGGTAGTTCAACACATTCTTATATAGTGATTGGAGGAGTAACACTTTCTTTAAAATTACAAAAGGTAAAGAAAATGTTAGAACAAGTAACACTTTCTATAAAATTACAAAAAAACATGCATAAATTGTTACAAAAAGTAACACTTTCTTTTTTTTTTTTTTTAAAAAACAAACTAAAACGTTACTAAAACTAACACTTTGTGCAATTGTAAAACGTCACTTTTTTGAACGTTTTATCTTCTTCTTTTTATTTTTTTTAATTTTTTTATAGCTAAAACACAACTTTTAGTAACGTTTTGTAAAACGCTAATTTTAATTGCGTTTTTTACTTTTTAATTTAACAAAATGTTAATTTTTCCAACGTTTTAAGTCATCTTTTCGAACAGTTTGGAAGTTAAAGATTCCGTAAAAAAATTGGTACAAAACGCTGGAAAAAATGGTTCCTAGCCTATTTTGATAACATATTAAAATAATGGCTTATTAGTGTCATTTTGGCCATATCATGGCTCAGTTTGATCGCGAATTCCTTTATCAATATACTCTGAATTCTCTGTTCATTGATAAGCACTACTCTCTTTCAAACAAAAATTGAAATGACATTTTTAAACCTTTTATTTTTATTTTAAAAAACAATTAGCTCAAGGAATTTCACCACTTCCTCAACTTAGGATTGTTCGAATTGAAAATAGGTGGGTGTCATGCAAAAGTTAACAAAGTAAGCTTTGAACGAAGATAAATTATAAACAAAAAATATATGTATCAAAAGAGAATATTATAATGTGGTTTGATCAATTGACCTAATTAATATAAAAAAATTAATATAATTATTGAGAAAACAATCTACCATAAACAAACTCTTACAACGATGATTACTTTATGAATGTTATTGTGTCATTGTATAAAAAGGAATGATCTTCAATTTACAAAAGTTCAAAAAAATTTCTTCAACAACTTTTTTTTTTAATCCACATATGATAAATGGATTTTATATATTTTTTTTGAAAAAGATTTAAAATCAATTTTGATAAGCTCGAAAAGATAAAATAAAAATCAATTGAAAACATGATGATTAGCTGGAGATAGCAATTGCTACTTGAGTGACATGAATTAGTATTTTCCATTTCTTATATAATTGTGTGTTTATAATAGCAAGTAGCACGTGTCTTTCGAAAACAACAACATATACTCATTATATTCCCACAAAGTGGGGTCTGAGAAGGATAAAATGTACACGGTCCGTATCACCATCATAGAGATGAGATAGAGAGCGAGGCTGTTTCCGAAAGACCCCCGGCTCAAAGACAAAAACATTTTAGAGAAGGACTGAATATAAAAACAAGAAACAATAGGTAGAAACAAACAACAGATAAAAACAAACAACCCATCTTTTTCACTAGAATATATTGTTATTGCTATTATAATATCAAATAGCAGTAGTACAAATTAACAAAACAGGAAATACATTTTGTGTAGTTGGGCTCGTTTGGTACGAGGGATGGATAACTAATTCCAAGATTACTTTTAATAATAGTTTATTCCATATTTGGATGGGATAAAATTACGGGATAACTTATTCGCCCTAATATATCCAGCAAGTAGGAATATACAGGACCACATTTCAAAGAGCAACCAAAAGTGGAAAAATAAATTCTATAATGTTGAAGTTGTCCCCATTTTTTTGGGGGGTAGGTAGATGGAAACATCAACAAGAGCTATTATGGGAAAGAGAAAGGCCATCAAAATATTGTTGTGGTCACTACTTCTTGAGTCATTGAATATTCTTATTAGTATTTGTTTTGTTAATTTATAAATTCATTTAAAGAGTTTTAAAAAATTACCATAGTTTGTATAAGCATATGATTGAATTTGTGATTTGGGAAAATTGAACCCACTTAATCACAATATACTAGAGTATTTTGCCAATATCAAAGAGATTCGACAGCCTGAGTATGCTTAAAAATGTATTTTCATCTTACCTATACATTATAATTTTTCGATGAAAGGA
Organism: Capsicum rhomboideum; assembly: GCA_031232105.1. NCBI lineage: Eukaryota > Viridiplantae > Streptophyta > Magnoliopsida > Solanales > Solanaceae > Capsicum > Capsicum rhomboideum. Next base: position 144,214,450 of record CP124713.1, read on the forward strand.
ATTCTATTGAAGTACACTATTAATTTATAGCTTTGCCACTAATTTTGGGACGGATGAGATCTCTTTATGCTTTTAATTAAGTAATAATATCTGGGTTCGAACTTTAAAAACAGAAACTAATTGGTAAAATAACAGCTTTTACTTAACGAGTCATACATCACATTACAAATTTGAATTAGTCGGATCAGTGAATTTCATATATTCTATAATTTTTGAATCTTCTTTTCCACTACATGAAAATATTCATCTATTTCAAGGCAATTCAACAGTTTATACTTTGCGGTATCTTAACTCCGCTCGCGTGCAACACAAATTTTAAATTAATCAGATCTATGAATTTCGAATAGACGTATACGTGTGGAGCACCGTCAACACATCTAACCCACGATAGTGCTCATGCCACGACATAGTATACTGCGTGGTCTCCTCCATCACCATACAATGACTCTACGAGTGACATGCATGCAAAATCATAGGTCAACCTTTGCTACGTTTAATTTGGTTAACACTAATTTGTTTTGTGACCTATATATATATAAAGAAAATATATGTACCATCCTTAAGTTGAATTTAAAATATTGAATTCTATCTAATTTATATCGTAAATAGTATGTTCTACTATTTGAATAATGAGTGGAAATGTCATTGTAGGGGTAAAAGACTGTTTTCGATAGAATCTTGGCTATGAAAAATCACATAAGTACATACATATATCAATATAAATGAAAGGTTATCAATAAGGTTTGTGGTGAAGTTGTAAGTATTCATTCATCATTAACCAGAGGTTTCGGTTCGAGTCTCTTTGGATATGAAGTCGTCTTTAATTTGTTAGGGAACGCTTTACCCCCCAATGTAGGACTTCCCAATGTGAATCCAGGTTTTGTTGGGCTCCAATACGGACACCGAACATCAGGTGGCAAAAAAAAGGGGTGTGGTGGGGGGTAGTGCTACGCAAGAACACTTATTGTTTCGTCTATCTATTTATTGACATACATTTTTGGAGTTCATTTGCACTTCCACGTTCCTCCTCTTAGTCATTTAGGAATATCCCAAAAGTGTATAGTATTATATACTACAAAAATGGGAAGAACACCTTGTTGTGAGAAAGTAGGTCTTAAGAGAGGGAGATGGACAGCAAAAGAAGATGAAATCCTCACTAACTATATTCAAGCTAACGGTGAAGGCTCTTGGAGGTCATTACCTAAAAATGCAGGTACAATTTCTTAATTATGATGTAGCTAAACTATTATTAACGAGTCGTCGTTGCATATTGATGATGTGTAATCATTTCATCAAAAAACTTAAAAAACTGTTAGCGAATACTCATAGAGTAGATTTTTGTTTTACTTAGTTATACTTTCAATATATGATGGATTATTTTATTGGGTGGGCGAGCAAAGTCTTGCATTGATAGTAAACAGAAAAAGAAGCTACATATAATATGTAGAGAAACTTTTAATTGTGTGAGGTTTTAAGGATAAATCATGTGGATTCGAACCAAATCGGCTAATATCACACCAGTTTAAGAGTATTTTTGAGTTATTTAGCCCAACATCTTTGTCACCGGCAGTGGTGGAGTCACATGGACTAAAGGGCAGTCAGTTGAACATTGTTCGTCTAAACATGCATACAAAAATTTAGTATTGCATATGTATAAAATTACTTTTTATGCATATACATTAGATCTTGAATACTCATATCGAACTTTCTGACTCCACCACTAGTCACGAGCCAAGCACGCAAAAGTTATTTTTGATAATGAACGGGTTATGCACACAACTCGAACTCAGAGCTTCTACATATTTGTTGTGATATCATGTTAAAGTGAATTACCATCTCAGCTAAAAAGGAAAAAAAAGGGCTAGAAATCGAAAACACACTTTTATTTACTGAATTATGTCTTCATCCGTTTGTTACAAGTGAGTAAATAGTTAATGTTTTTCTCTTCTTTGTTTTTTTGGGGGTCTTTGATAGGGTTACTAAGATGTGGAAAGAGTTGTAGATTGAGATGGATTAATTATTTGAAGACTGATTTGAAGAGAGGTAATATAACCTCTGATGAAGAAGCTATAATCATCAAATTGCGAGCAACTTTGGGTAACAGGTTTGTCTGTTTATGTAACTAATTACTAATTAATATCGTGAAAGTTTAATTTTAATAATAACATACTCAGTGTAATCTCATAAATAATGTTTAATTAGGGTAGGATATATACATATTATTCATGATTGTCTTTGTGGAGCAGAGAGGTTGTTTCAACTTCCAATAGACGACTCTCAACATATTCTAAAAGTTTTAACAATAATATGCCCAAGTATAATCTCATAAATGACGTTTAGCGAGGTAAAATGTATAAGCAACCATTATATCTAACTATTTTATGGGGTAGAGAGACTGCTTCCCATAGACGACCCTCGACATATCGTAAAAATCTTATATTATTAAAATAGTACTCATAAGTTAATTTTATTTTTTCAGAAAATCAAATACTAGTACGGTCAAGCTGAATAACTTTTGGTCCCTTAATTTATTACGGTTAGGATTGTTTGGTACGTTTATTCAGAATAAAATTTGGAATATAACTTTATTTCATATTTGATTTGAGGTATTAGCTAATAATGTACGGTGTCACTTTAAGTGAAGGGTGGTCAGGTGCACACCTTTCCCAAGAAAATTATGGGTGTACACGGCAAAAATTATATGGTGTACAGATGTTAAATGTTAAGTAACTATTATGAATATATGTATTTAATTTTCTACACCCTTAAGGGTTAAGCTTAACACAATTGAAAAGAAAATTGCATACCGTTTTCTAAATTTCTGGCTCAACTACTATAGCTAATTCCGCAATGATTTTATCCACCATTTATATTAAAATGATGAAATTATTCTTCCATATAAAAAGTCAGATATAATAATTTTTATAAAATATCTCAATTCATATAATATCCTTATTTATCTTATTCCGCATATCAAATGATGATAGACAACATCTGTGATATGGTAGTGTGATTAAGAATTGGGAAAAGACTTGTCACGTACGTACCCAGGTGCACCATATGTAGGGTGCTGAATAATAATAATAATAATAATGAAAAAGAAAGCTTGCTAAAGGAAAAAAAAAAGAAAAAAGGACAAAGACGTTTAGTTAGTTGAGAATTGAAATGCAGCACCCACTTATAATAAATATCATCATAAATTTAACCCTAATATATATATAGTTTTTAAAATAAATAATTCCGCTTGGTATGGTTAGTTCTCTATAGTTATCTTTTAGGCTCGCTTGGTACAAGAGATAAAAGATAATTAATTTCGAGATTAATTTTAGATTGAGTTTATTTCATATTTGGTTGGAATAAAATGCATGGAATGACTTATCCCGAGATTATATTGTAGCGTCATTTTTATCCTATATTGTGGGAGGGATAACTAATTCCGGGATAACTTGTTCCCAACCAAACGATCCCTTAAATAATTAGATAGATGCTCTTTTTACAGTATGAGTATGTAAAAATTAAATACAATTATTTTGTGGTCGAATTTAGGTTAATATACTATAGAGCAAATAATTTTCTTACACTGCAATAGTTAATTGGTTATTAGTATTATCAAATTGCTCTTAATAGTTTTATAAGGAATTAACTATAATATTTTATATCGTCATATGTGAAACTTATAATTTTTATTCATTTGAATATTTAATTTTGCTTTGTAGGTGGTCTGTAATAGCAGAATATTTACCAGGTAGAACAGACAATGAAATAAAAAATTATTGGAACTCTCATCTGAGACGAAAAGTGGAAAGCTTAAGGATTCCGAGTGATGAAAAGTTGCCACAACCAGTTGTAGAGTTAGCCAAAAAAGGAATACAAAAACAAATTATCAAACAAAGGCGCAAAAGAAAAGCAAATGTTAGCGATTCAAATTCCACAAGTGAAACTGCAGTTCCTATAGCAAGTGGCGATAATAACGCCATGGAACAACTAGATCATAACGATGATCAGATGTTGTTGCATGACGATATTGTGCTAATGGACGACAAGCATGGAGAGTTGGATCAAGATTTTATTTTCAATTGTTTATGGGATGGAGAAGGAGAAAATCTTGAAATAGTCGACAACAACAACAATAACAATAATAATGATGAAATATTAAGTGAGGAGAATTATGGTAGACTTGATTATTGGGATTGGGAATATTTAGGTGACATATTGAATAATGAAATATGGGCAAGTGAAGAGGCAACAGAGCAAGAGAATAATAATATGTCAAATATTTCATTATTTGACATTACTGACAATATGCAGAACTGCATGAACAACGAAGCAACAGTAGAAAATATTGATGATCCCATGCAGAATGATTTAGTAGCTAATTGGCTTTTGTCTTAGTTTTGGAACAACTATTAAGGATTTGGTCTATCCGAAACAACCTCTCGAAGATTTGTATATTCTTCACTCTTCTCAAACTTCACTTAATTATAAGAATATACTGAATATGTTATTGTTGTTATTATTATTACTACTCATTAAGGAACTTGTTGTAATGCGTTTGTTTTAAGAAGGTTTTGGAGATAGACTAGGCATGCAGTGTGGGTTTAAGTGCATTTATTTGTTTTTGACTCGAATCATGTATATATGAATAAAAAGAAGTTGTATATTTTATTTTAATAATTAATGATACTGTGCGTGTGGTTCTAAAAAATGTTGATTATTTCACCGGATACTTATTGCTTTTGAGTGTTATAAATAGTATTAGGTAACTTTGTCTAACAATGCTTAGGTAAATGAAAAAGAAATGGTCTATCATGTGTTTGCCTTTGCTAGAATTTTTAATCTACACAGTAAATATTGAATATCTATAATTTCTTTGATTCTTCTACAAATATAAAATTCAGGAACTTTTGAACTTGCATCTTGAATTTTGGTCTTGATCTTCAAATGACGTTTAAAGTGCTTGATACTTGTAACTTGTAGAGAACTATGTAGGGTTTGATCCACGAGCATCAATATTAACTTTAAGTAATTGAAGGTTATAGATAGAGAGGTTGTTTTTGACAGACAACCGGCTCAAGACAAAAGCAGTCTAGAAAAGGACATACTATAAGAACAAGAAAACAAAGCAACAAATAGTAACAAAAATAAGACTAAAATAAAATAATACTACAATCGATCAATTATGGGTGAGTAATTAATATATGAACGGCTTACCAATCATGCAACTTCTTGGACATTAATATTAACTTCTAGGGGTGGAAAGTTAAATTTTAAATTAAAGCTAAAAGAAGAAATTGCAATGTGCATGTACTAGTTAGTATATTTTATTAGTACAACCTTTTGGACACCAACATTTAACTTTTTTGTGGTTGAAAGAGTATATATTTAAAGCTAAAAAAGAGCCCATGCATAAGTAAATGTACCTAGTGGTCTAGTTGTAGTACAAGTGTGAGATTGGTCCCATGATATTAAACATGTTGTAATTAGTAATAAAGATATTCTTTTGGTTGATCTAATCTTTTAAGTATTATAGTATTCACTTTGGATCTTATTAATTTGAATTAATGTTGAAAAAAATATTTAAGGATAAAATAAAAAGAAAAGTCAAAGGATATTAATATAATAATAGTACTAATAATATAGTTTGCTAAAATGACACACCATTAATTACCCCTTCACAAGGCATATCTAGGTGGGGTTACCGAATTCAAGTGCACACATAATTCCCTTCTTAGACCATATATAGTAATGTCAATTGAGTTCTCAATTAAATATTTATAAATATTTAATAATTTTTTAATATATATATTAAATTAGTGTATAAAAATTATTGAATTATCGTGAACTCGTAATTGATGCTCTAGATCAGACCCTAGGGCCTAGGTGGGAAAGTAGCAAAACACCCGGGTCTAGTTGCAGTACAATTATAATTTGGTCCCATGATATTGAAACATGTTAAAGTTAGCAATAACTACATATTATTAGTTGATCTAGTTTCTGATATTTTTTTGGATCTCGATTAGTTTGAATTTATATCGAAAAAATTTATTTTGAAGGTAAAGTACTCTCAAGTTTCAACTGAAAATAATTTTAGTATAACGATACACGTATTTTATATTTGATAAGAGCGAGTTGCTCGGATGACAAACACCCTTCACTTTCAATTCGAAGATTGTGAGTTCGAATCACCAAGAGAGCAAAAGAAGTGGTAGCTAAGAAAATGACTGGTAATTAATAGCATCATTCAATTATTTCTATTTATATGCCAAACTGGAACCATATATTTTTGGGGAATGGACAAAAATGGCCACTCGGCCAAAAGAATTGCCACCGAGTGGCCATTGGTTTTGTATTTTCCAGTATATAGCCATTAAGGCCTTTGTCGCGACTGCCTTCAATTTTTTGTTCATATACCATAATGATACAGTCCATATGCCACATTCATATAGTTTATACAGAAAAGATATGTATATATAGTTCATATACCGTATTGTACAACCCTTATACCATATTGATACAATCCTTATACCATATCGATACAGTCCATGTACCCACTCCTTATACTATATTGATACAACCCATATATCATATTGATACAATTTCAATTGGCCATTTTTGAAATTTGTTTGGGCCGACTGACCATTTTTTGGAATTAGTTTGGATCAACTGGCATGCCATGTTCAATAGCCCAAACATGAGTTATTTATTTTTAGATGGGCCATGCGATATCCTTTTCCGTATATTTTTTCTTTTTTGGAATAGTCAAACTGGAACCATAATGAAATTGTACGTGCCACCTAACCTTTTTGTTCCTTATTAATTATTTTTACTTTTTTTTTTTTAATATTGTCTTTGCGACTTGCGTGCATGGTATATTTCCTCTCGAAACTACACGTGTCATTATTTAATTGGTTCATCAATCATGTTTACGGCGAATTAGACACTGATTGATGATATTTGATCTCGAGACACGTCTTTGCCGATTAGATATTTTTATATAACTACTAAGATAGTTAAATATTGTGTTTGATCGGCTGAGCTTATAAACTGATCAAATTAACTTATAAATATTTCTTATCACTTTTGATTTGATCATAACCTCTTTCAATTTTATCCATAATAGCTTTTGTGATCTTCGACCCTTCCTAAAACATATCAAACACGTTATCAATTTCGATACTTCTATCTAAACATATAATTAACTACTCCCTCCGTTTAAAAAAGAATGACTTACTTTCCTTTTTAGTCTGTTTCAAAAAGAATGACCCTTTCCTTTTTTGGCAATACTTTAATTCCAACTTTCTACGTGACATGTTTAAGATCACAAGATTAAATAGCATTTTGGTACATTTGACACAACTTTAATTTATGACCACATGATTCAAAAGTCTGAAGTATTTATTTATAAATCATTTTTAACATCTAAAAAAGTGTTTTGGTCGCTTGATATTTATCGGCTACTATTAATGAGCTAAACTAAATGATCTCAAGCTATCTATATGATAATTAATGGCAAGTTTAAGGAATTACATTCTATATTAATTTAATTTGTGAGTCATTTTTCAATATTCATAATAACTTAATTGTTCAATCTTCAAGAGAGTTATTGAAAATTTATTTCATTTTTGCCAGTCATTTATATTTTCTAGTTGATGAGTTCAGGAGACTTAATTGCTCATATTTATAATTTTAATTTGGCTTTACAAGGGCAAAAGTGGAAAGTGGTGTTCAATTTATATTCTAATTATTTGATTAATAGGTGTGCATAACCTCATAAATTAAATTAATATGGACTAGAGGAATATTTATATATTGTACTAAAATTCAACTATATAATTAAGTAATACATTTATTTTCCTCCAATTTCCTTACTATATGTCTTACTTTCTTTTTCATTATTAATTCACCATTAATAAAGTCATTTTCCAAATCAATACCTTCATTTAAACCGATCAAGGTGTATACCTTTTCGCATATTGCAACGTATACAACGGCGTTCTTCTTTGTATGTTGTGTTTGGTACGAAGGAAAATGTGTTTCGTGAAAAAGAATATCCTTTATTGAAAAAATAAATGACCTGCTTATTTATTTTTTTGGTGTATGGTAAGCAAGCAAATAAAAATTGTTATTATAAAGATATTTATATATAAGTTAGACAAATATCATAGAAATTGGGTAGATTAAGGTGTGGCGGGAAGGAGAGTGTGAGGGCAGTGTATAAGGGTGAACATGGTACAGTAGATACCGAACTATCATATCAATATTTATTTTTTTTTAACCGTGATTTCAATATTATGGTATTTAGTATGCACTTTAAAATCTTTTTGGTATTAGGTATTTATATATTAAAAAAATCAAAATTAGAAATACCGTATCAAAGTATATAGTTACATATACAATTTATATATATATTATTGTAATAGAGGAACAAAGAGAAATGAAATGTCATTTATGAAACTTGTTTTTCCCTGACGATGGCTACATTTCAAACAAATGGGCTGAACCCTGAAAGTGGCTACTTGTGAGTTTTATTCCCACTAAAACCGAACCATATATATCTAATTAGCTTGGTCCGAAAAGAATATAATATTTTTAATAATCGAAATTATCAAACCGAAAATTTCAATACCGTACATGCTCACGGATATGTGGGAGTGGGACGGGGCGGGATGGGGTACGTGAGAACAAAAAGAGAAATGAAATGTCATTTATGAAACTTATTTTTCCATAGCGATGGCTATATTTCAAACAAATGGATTGAAGCCTGAAGTGGCTATTTGTGAGTTTTTACCCAATTAAATGGGCCTCTTCTTACTAATAGGATAGATCCAAGGCCCAAAGCCCAAATTACTTCAATTTCAAACCCAATTCAATTCAATTGCTCCAAGCCCCAATTTTGCCCCAAGTCGGAGTTGTCGGAGGCGAATTTTTCGTCGTCGGAGTTTGCCGGAGCCCATTTTTTCTCGTCGGAGTTGGACGGAGCCGAATTTTTTCTCGTCGGAGTTTTCCGGAGCCCAAAATTTCCTCCTCGGAGTTGGCCGGAGGCGATTTTTTTCTACTCGGAGTTCGCCAAAACGGAATATTTGAGTCACCGGTGAAGCTCAAATAGATTCTCAACTCAATTCCGGCCCCAATTACGTTGCTCAACAAGAGGTAATTATTCTCTTTTATGAATTACATGATGAGTTGTAATTACTCCCTCCTCACGTTTAGCTTCTCGAGAGTGAACTGTATCAACTTTGAATAATACTTTAATATATATTTTTTCATTATCATATTAATATATGACAAGGGGAGCCAATTGGTAAAAGTTGCTGCCATGTGACTAGTAGGTCACGAGTTCAAGCCTTTGGAAACAGCCTCTGACAAAAATGCCTGCGCGTAGCGGGAGTTTTTGTGCATCGGGCTGCCCTTTTTTCATATTAATATATGAGAAGAACTGTACAGTAAATGTATAGGTTAAAGGAACAGGTGTATGCCATGGATGTGCAGCCACACTGTTATAATATTTTGCATGCGTTGCCTTCTGTTGGGCATTTTCGTTTATTGTGTCTGGTTGTTGTAGTACTGTAAGCTCATTTATTGCTGACTCAGGGACTTTCATATCAGATGGCAGAGAGTTTTTGGCCAAAATTGTCCCACATCTTTTAGGTAGGCTTGCAAGACTTGTGCACTTTTAGTCTCACTAACAGAGAACTCCACCCCCGTTAAAAAACTAACATACCCATGACATATGATCTGTGCATAATTGTTGAAGGGAAAAAAAGGTGCTTTTTAACCTAAATGGTCGATTTCCCTCCTCTTTTTCAAGAACCCTTCTTTTCCAATTCAATTTTTCATCTTTATCTGTTTTTTTTATGGCTGTAATGCTCTTTTTTTGGCTGTTGAAATGCTGATTTTTGTTGCTGAAACGCTGTTTTTTTTGCTGCTGAAAATCTCGTTGGTAAATGCTGAAACTTTTGTTGTTGGGCTGTTGATCGTTGCTGCTAAAATGCTGCAATTTGCTGCTGAAACTTTTGTTGTTCGCCCACTAATTGTTGCTGCTAAAGCGCTGATTTTTGCTGTTGAAACGTTGAAATTCTTAGTGTTAAAATGCTGATACTTTTACTGTCGATGTGCTGATATTTTGCTGAAGTCCGCTAAAACTATCTTTTTTGAATGCTAATAGAATTGACATTGTCTACTTAAAATTGTATAGATTTATCACCTTTATGTTTTGAATCAATATGTTTTGTGGAATTATTGTTGATGTTCTTAGCGAATTTCTTACTGTTCTTGTTTTAGTGGCTTTATACTGGTAATTTTAGTGGTTTTACACTTACGATTTTGGTGGCTTTTACTATTCTTATTTTGATTTGTTCTTGAACTAAAAAAGGAGCCGAATGAAAATCACTTACTGAAGAAAAGGCAAACAAATTAGCATAGTTGATATATTTTAAACTAAGAACGAAAATTAACAGATTGATAGATGAAAAAGGAGTTGGTTTCTTTTTCTAAAAGTTCAAGTAACAGTAAAGTTAAGTTTAACAGTGTAGGAGTATTTTCTGTTAGTGAGACTAAAAGTGCACAAGTTTTGCAAACTTAAAGGACAAAAAGTGCTCAGGAGTCAGGGTTATATTTGAAGGACAAAGTTAAGCCTACCCCAAAAGATGAGGGATAATTTTGGCCAAAAACTCTCATATGGCAACCGACTTATTTTCGTGATGAGGTGCAGACATATAGTTGGCGTTTGGCCATGAAAGAAGAGGATTATGCAGATTGTTGAGTAAAGTGCCTGATTCCCCTCATCACCATTCTTAGAGTCTAAGTGTCTCATCCCCATTCTTATCTCTATCCGTTAGTAACTTGTAATTTCAATATTTCCATTGTAATTCCGTAGTTTGAGAGTTGCAATTACTATTCTAAAGTTGTAATGGTGTTCAAGTACATATTAATGTAGCGAGAAATTCGGTTTTGTTACAGGTTGTCAGGTTTGGAAGCACTAGCAATTAGCAAAGAGAAGGGAAGGATGTCGAAGTCTCTCAATGAGGAGTTGCTTCTGTAAGGCCATTCTTCATGTCTTGTTTTAATTCGTAGTATGTACTGAGGTATGAGTAATAATTTGTTTAGAAACTGTCTGTAATAGATTATCAAAGCCAATAAGGGAATCACTCTCCAAGGCACCATATACTCCTCCAGAGGGTTCCAATGTCTCTATCAAATCCATGCTACTGTCTCTTCTTTCTGACTCTCAACTCGAAATAAGGGATTTTAGCTTATGCTGTGCTGCATTGGCGTCCACCTCCGAATCAACGTACAATCAACTCTTTTGGGTTCCCAATTCGCTATCTCTTGCTGCTGCCTCTGCCTTCAAAGACCTATCTAAAGCTTATGCTACCACGGCTGCTGGGAATCCTAACTTGATCAAATTTGGCGAGCTGGAGATCGATTTTAACTCTCTCCCAAATGACAAAATCTTGGCCATACACTTAATGCCTCAACTCTTGCCTTTGCTAAAAGACACGATTAAACAGAGTGCCATTGATAAGTCAATTGATGGTCATGAGATAACAGCTGCAAGCGCTGGGGTTCCTGTAGCATACGCCATTCTTGCTGCTTATCAGTTTAGATGGTTCATTTCTCAGGTATGTTTATCCTTAATTGGTACTTGAAGATTTATTTATATGATTATTTTCTTCAGTTGGAGGTTTGAATTCTATTGAGATGGAACATAACCTTCTATATTTATCGTTTGTAGGTGGATTATCCTCACCTTGGAAAAGTGTGCTCTTTGGTGATTCCATGTGCCCTAACAGCTCTTGATCACTGGTCATCTGAAGTAAAGGTACATTCGTCTTTGTATGATTGTTGGTATTAGAAATTTTTTGCTGTTTCAGTCAGATAAATCATGTACTTGTTGATTGGTGCTTCAAACTAAGCTGATAGCCCTATGTAACTTTTAGAATAGTTAAACTCTCTAAATAGTGTAAACCTACAGATTCTTGCAGTGGTCAGTTAATACAGTGAAAGAGTTGGATGATTAGATATCTAATTGGAAAGTTCACTTTCCTTATATCACTGTGTTTCCCTTGAGATAAATTGTGGTCAAAATACAATGTGAACTATTAGAAGGGATGGACTCTTTAAGTCGAGTATTAGCTAGCTAGTACTAAATTTTTGTGTGCCTCTAATAGTTGGCTCATTTTTGACCTCTATAGTCTATAGCAACTGATGACAACAAAAAGAACATCAAATGAATCAGGTTTTGAGTTTCTTTTCTGAAGCTTGTCATTTCTTAGTCATTTTTTCTTTTGGTAAGTATCTTTCCAGCATAGTCATTGGGAGCATGATGTAATCCATATTCACGTTTAAAATGGTATTTCAAATTGTTTCAAGCAAGTGGTGCTTGTCTGCTACACATTTGCATCTCATAACTAAGATTGATATTTTGGCTTTCATTAGGTTGTTGATTAAATCTTGTCTCTTACTTCAGGGGCAGGGCATGGCTAGCTTAATACATCTGGCAAAAAATGTCAATGCTGCTGAGATTGGTTGGTATGAAAATGTAATTCTTGATGCTTGCTGCCAAAATATTGTTTCTGATGATGAGATATGGGAGCGTGCGGTTCAACTGTCTGTACTTATGGTGACCTTCACCCAGAAAAGTAATCCTCGAAGCATATGGTAGGGAATCCTCTATATCACTATGGGGTCGTTTGGTGTGAGGTATTAGAGAAAATAGTAATGGGATAAAATTTTGGTGTCTTTTAAGCGGGCGTTTGGTGTGAGGGATTGGATTATTTATCCCATCACTTTTGCCTTAGTGATGGGATAAGTTATCCCACATACATTGTGGGATAACTTATCCCGAGATTAGTTATCCCGGGATAGTTAATCCCGGGATAAGTTGGATCCCAACCAAACGACTCCTATATGTTATATATTGAATCTTGGATAATTCTTTCGAACACGTGCGCATGATTTAAAATGATATTCTACTCATAAATTTGCTTGGGAAATGGTATAGTTGAAATGCTACGGTTGATGCACACAGAAGCATATTCATACATGTGTTTTTCAATCTGTACTCTGTGGCCTAATTCTTACAGTAATTTTTCAAAAGAATGATGTTTGGATGGTAATGCAGAAGAGCTGTCCCATAAAATTATTGTGCCCCCAATAAACAGTTGGATACTCTCAGTGTTTTGGCTTGCACAAGTATTAAGTGAAAGTTTGATTATTATTATTTTTTTGGGATAGGATTATTGTGTTACTCGTCGAAGTTAACTCTTGGGAACAATCGATTGTTGTCAAGTTTACAATTTTTTTAATAATTAATTTGGAAGTCAGATTTTCAAGTTGTTGTTTTGGCATCATAATTGCTGTTCTTTTTAGCCAACTGATATCTGAATAAAATTCTTCTTTGTTTAGAGGCTTATGATGCAGCGAATCCCTATTTAGTTGTCTTTTGATGTTCATGACAATGTCATATACATTAAAATAGGTATCTGTAGCTTTGTGTACTAACATGTCACATGTCCTCTGAAAGCATTTCCAATATTTTATGCTTCAAGTATGTATTTACCTATCCAATATTTTATGCTTCAAGTATGTAGTTACCTATCAAAAATTTTGTGACACAGGTATGAAAAATTGTTGAATGAGATGTTGAGTCACTTGGAAAGGCAACCAAGAAACGAGGAGCGACGTATTGCATGGCTACAGCATATTGAGCCACTGTTCAATGGTCTTGGTCTTATACTGCTAGCTCATTTCAGGCGACTTTTCCCCCTCTTCTTCCGGTGGATGCATACAGATGACGACAGAACTGTTCTACTGGTAAGAGGTGATGGAATTCTTTTGAGTTGGTCAGCCTTGCTACCTTTTGACCTCTTACAGTAAACCACTGTTTCCTCGACAATTTTGCTGAATTTCCTTTTCCTCTAGTTTCACTTTCTGTAGCCTGATTAAGTACTACTCCCTCCATTCCTAAATAAGTGCATGTTTTGCCTTTTGAATTCTGTTCCTAAATAAGTGCATGTTTAAGCCTTCAAGAATATTTTGATCATAATCTTCCTAATATGCCTTTGTACCATTAATGTCCAACTCTTCATTTTAAATGTAATCAATGTCAACTTGGAAAGAGGTATAAACTTTATTTAGGGGTAAGTTGGTAAAATTTCATTTTATTTTCTAGGAGTTAGTAGTTTATTAAGGGGTGAGCCAAACCCAAAACATGCACTTATTTAGGAATGGAGGGAGTATAATTTAGTTGCAGCAATAGACTTCTTGTTTAAATATATAAGACTTAAGCTTCTTTTGCATTTTAAGGTTTTCTTATACAAGATATTGTGTTTGAAGATTACCACTAGCAGCACATTTGATACTTCACTTTTATTTCAGGTTCTTGAACGGATCAAGACAGTTGTAAAGTTGACATGGATAAGGAATTCGCCACACATTGAAAGGTAATTTAGAAGGAATACTAGGATTCACCCTGAATTTTACTTCTATCTGTTGTGAATATGAAGAGTGGAGTACACCAAAAGTTGTTAGTACATCCAATAGTGTATGTTTTCCTTCCGAATTCCTGTTGTATCTAAACTGAGGACCCCTTTTTTTCAACAATTAAACCATCTTAACTGATGATGGATTAACAATCCTAGCGTTAAACTAGAAGCTTCCTACATGCTTGTCTTGCTTCTTTAAATTGTATCTGTCGGTGTGATGCAGGTTGGTGGATGAACTTGTTAGTCTATACAAGGAGGCAGCACTAAAAATTGCTCGTGAAGAAATCAGAAAGCTTGTTCTTCAGATTATTATTTTGATCCAACAGTAAATATCATGCTCTGTGACCCTGTCCATGTTGTTACCTCTGTTTTCTCTTCCTGCATGTGATATGAGTTTTTTGTGGTTTTGTTGTATAGTTTCTCTCTAATTATTTAGTTCTTCACTTTCTTAATATCTTTTCCCCTCATTGTCAAGATCCAAGGGCTCGCAGTTCAAAGCTGCTTGGGACAAGCACAAGGATGATCCTGACTTGACAGTTTTCCATCATTCCTTTAGTGAACAACAGCGTGCAATGGTAAAGCTATCCCTCTGTACTATCATGAGAAAAACGAGCAAAATGTCAGTCAAACATTCAAGATGATTTTTGTTGCACTTATGCTAGGTGGTAGCCTCAGCTGTCTTAGCCAACTTTTTTGCTGCAAAATGAGTTTGTGCTTAGATAGTAGTTTGCCAGTGATGCCATGATCTATTAAATCAAATTCAGGTTCTATGTGATGGCTGGTTCTTAACTACTCCCTCAATCCCAATTAATGAGAAGATATTTCGATAGCATGGAGTTTAAAATGTTTGTCTTGATCACCTTTTTTTTCCGGTTAAACTGAATTGTATTTACCACTTGGTAGGAACATACTGGGTATTGTTGTTGTTGTTGTATAAACTGAATTGTATTTAACCAAGTACAGCAATTTACACGACTAACTCATTGAACTCTAGAGTTAGTTCCCACAAAAATAACCGAAGAAGAAAAACTGTAATCAAAAGAGACTACACAATACCTACTAGGAAGGGCCCGAGTCATTTTACATCAGGAATTATAGAACGACCAATAGGGAAAATTACTGAGTTTCTCTAGTATACTCCTCCATTTGGTATGTCGCTGCCCCACAATATGTAATTGCAAAATGACCTCTTTGACTCCAACAGTGCATCCTTAGCCACCTGGGTAAATCTGCGACTATTTCTTTCAATCCAAACATGGTATACCACAGCAGCAAAAATGAATCCCAAGATCACAGTTGTAGCTCTTGTGCTTCTTAGGGAAGATAGCCAATGTACCTCAGAGTCCCAGTTAGTAATCTGTCTATTTATGTCCATCCAAGTAAGTAGTCTGCCACAAGTACCTAGAATAGGAGCAGTTGAAGAACAAATGTGAACGAGATTCCACAGTAGCTGATTGACAAGGGACGCACTCTGACGCCACCTGAATACCCCATCTACTGAGTTTATCAACTGTTGATAACCTGTTGTGTAATGCCAGCCACAACACAATGTGATGCCTAGGTAAAAGGCCTTTAGTCAAGATCAGTTTCTTCCATGGAGCCTTTGGATATTGAGGATGAAGGGAACTATAAATTCTCTTGATACTGAATTTACGCAGAATAGTGAATCTGTCCAAGAATTTGGTTATATATCTTCATTATCATTTAGCCATCCTCTAGCATCGAAGATTTTTCATGCCAAACAGTTAGCTTGTTTAGGGGAGCTAATATCAGCTAAGTCTCTTCCTTTTTTATAAAAGTGATGGATCCATTTCACCTGTGGTGCCTCCGTTTTCTTAGCCATAGCCCATGAAGCTTACAAATTGCAGCTTTGTTCCACAGTAAAAAATTCAGTAGATTTAGTCCACCAGTGTCCAGCAGACTTAGGTTGACATAGAGTATCCCACGCAACCAGTGCTCTCCTTGAGTACTCGTTACTACCAGTCCACAGGAAGTTTCTACAAACGCTGGAAATCATGGACAATACCTTCTTAGGCAATAAGAAGACTTGGGCCCAATACGTCTGAATTTCAAGGAATACACTTTTGATCAATTGGAGTCTACCACCATAGTATAGGAATTTTGATTTCCAGCATTTACTCTAGCGACAATTCTATCCACCAAGGATGAACACTGACTGATATTAAGCTTTCTAGAAGACAGGGGCACTCTTAGATATTTGAAGGGCATTTTCCCCCGGTGCAAATTGCATCTCAGTCAGTATCGACAATTAAAAAGGTTAGTTTGATGGATAAGAGATGAAACTTAAAATAATTTGAAACCAATGAAAGATGTTTAAAATGATGTTATTAGTGAGATATTGCCAAATATTTTGAAACATTTAAAATGGAATGCAAGTCATATGAGTTGGGGAAAGCGTGTAATACTTGTGTGCTAAAAGTTCCTGTAGTTATTAATGATGTAAAAGACGGGAGCTTTGGTATTCTGTTTGTTAATGTTGTTTGCTGGGAGCTGTTATTGGTTAGTGACTAGCTGGATTTGAATATATGCTTTTGCCTTTTGAGTTGCTGAGGAGACATTTTGTAAAAGTATACATGTAGGTCTTGCATCAGTTTGATACTCTAAATAACTTGTCACTTCCCTCGTTTTAGCACTACATTCGTCGTACAGAGCGAAGAGACATGGAGGGTATACATGTAGGTCTTGCATCAGTTTGATATTCTAAATAACTTGTCACTACTCCTTCGTTTTAGCACTTCATTCGTCGTACAGGGTGGAGTCGTGGAGAGAAATGGAGATATGTTTTTTCACTTGCACAAATGGGCAGAGAAACGTTTGTCTATTTGGGGTACTAATTGCCATTCTATGCATTTACAGGTTGCTCAATTGGGGAGCCTTGACATAACTGATAAAGTTGCTGTCATGTAACTAGGAGGTCATGGGTCGAGCTGTGGAAACAACCTCTTGCAGAAATGTAGGGTAAGACTGCATACAATAGACCCTTGTAGTCCTGCCTTGTCTCGGACCCGACCTGTGTACAATAGACCCAAAATCACCGGGATGCCCTTTTTTCTCAATTGGTGAGACTTGTTATGCTTTTCAACGATTCATCAGACGAAGGGGTTGAGAGTGATGGGCATGGCCTCCATGTAAATACTTAGTTGTGTCCATAGGCATACTTTCAAGTTAAGATATGTACTGTCACGGTTCAGTATTTCGTATTGAGATGTATCTAATTTAGTAGTATGATTTCTCATAATACGTTTGGTAAATGAGGACTGCAAAATTAGCTTATTTCCTTTCTCCAGATGTGTATGGACATGGAAGCAAGAATCAGTAATCATGGTGGGATCAATGTCTATGTAACCAGTGATTATGTCATATCAGAAGAATAAGAAAAATTTAAGCCTACAAAGATCTGAATTAACAGCAACATAAATACCACCTAAGGATGTGTGCAGTAGATGAGGTTGCTCTTTCTTCAACCAATGGTCTCGGTTTGAGTCCTGGGTATGGAAAAATTCATGATAGGAAGCGCTTCCCTTGAATTGGCCATACACGGCACGAATCCGAATTAATCGAGCTCCAATGCGGATGTTGGAACAATTGGAAGGGAAAAAAAAATAGATTGAGGGAATGGGGTTGTCAAAAGGCTCATTTGAACAAATGGTTGGTCTTTAATTTTTGCCTTCAAATTTGATGGTTTTTAAACTTTTGCTCTTCGGTACTTTAAATGAAAAATAATGATTGTAAATACCTGACACCGAAATAACAAATATTTTTTTTGCTCTTTTATGTTCTCATATCGTAATATATTACAAGTTATCCAGTATAAGTCATAACAAGTTGTCTATGAGATAAAAGATCAATTTTAAAACTCACAGTCATTACCATAAAAGACAATTTAATTCCTATGGAGCTTATGTCGAACAATGTAAAAGTCCTCTAAACTTATGTCAAGCGAATCAAGTCACAAGGGTACTTTCGCCCACAGATTTACATAAAATGAGCAGCCGAGTCAAAAATTAAATATAATCATATTTAACGACAAAAATTAAAAACCACTCCAAAATAAGGACAATCGGTGCAAAAACTTCAAAATTATTATGGTCCAATGGGCTTTGGCCTGTATCATCAAAACCCAACAATGTCTCATTTTTCGGCCCAACAATAATTTGCAGCCATTTAGCCAATAATAAAAAATTGAAAAGCACAAAATCCCTCCAAAAATTTTTTCTACTCAACTCCTTCCTCGACAAGCTTTGTAAAAATTCAACAAAATTCTCCCTTTCAAATTCCAGAAAATTCATTGATATTTTAAGACAATGAACCTGCTCTATTGACTACAAATTTTGCCTTATAGGCAAACAATAGAACTTATTTAGGAGGGACAAAAATTCAAGACCACACCTGAGCGGACAAAAATTTAAGACCGGATACTTTGGGAAACACTAGATGTAATTTCCCAATGATGGTAAAATAATGGACATGGGCTTGGGCCTATATCAACGAGACCCAACACTCATTTTTAGGCCCAACAGTAATTTGCCGCCAGTGAACCAAAATAGAAAATTGAAAAAACACAAAATCCCTCCAATAATTTTGTTTACTCCTTCCTCAACAAGCTTTGTAAAATTCCAACAAAATTCTCCCTTTCACATTTCTAGGGTTCTTATATAAATCTTCACAATTTTATCTCCATTTTCTTCATGTTACTTTACTTGTTCTAGAAGATTCAGTAACCAGAAAGATCGCCATAACTTTAGTGCACCGGGCTCATAGCAGGAGCTTTAGTGCATCAGGCTGATCTTTTTATTTGGTAAGTAGAAGAAGAAGAAGTTGGAATGGCTGAAGGCAACCAAGATATGACTTTCGTTGGTATTCGTTTTGTTCTACTTGGATTTGATCCCATTAGAAAGGGCCAGGTAATTATCCATGTTTAATTTTTCTCAAAGTTTACATTTTTTTCTTCTGTTCGTGTTCAACGTTCAAGTCGTGGAAACAGTCTCTTGCAGAAATATAGGTTAAGGCTGCGGATAATAGACCCTTGTGGTCCAGCCTTTTTCAGGACTTTGTGCATAGCGGGAGCTTATTGCATGAGTTTGTTAAGTATAGTTGGTCTCAACCCCGAGGAAATTAAACTGGTCAAAATGCTTGATACGCGAACATTAAAGAGAGAAACATCCTTTTGCAGAAATGTTGGGTAGGACTGCGTACAATAGATTATTTTGGTCTGGCCTTTTCTCGGACCTCACACTGAGTTTAGTGCACTTGACTGCCCTTTTAGTTCTGTCCTATGTGAGTTTTATTAAGTATAGCTGGTCTCAAGCCAAATAATTGATGAGTAGGAAACTAATCTGGTCAATGCACGTGGCACCATGTTATATCTCGTTGAACATATTGAAATCCGGTAGGAAAGCCAGACATATTTCGTTTCTAAGAGGTGACCCGATGTTGTGAAATGATGGTCTGGGTAAAAGTTGTCTTCTAATACTGTGGATAGCAAAATGGATACAGAGGATTTGTAGATTTCATGTTTTTGAATGGGAGTCTTGGCGTAACTGGTAAGGTTGCTGCCATGTGAAAAGGAGGTCACGGGTTCAAGTCGTGGAGATAGCCTCTTGCAAAAGTGTACAATAGAACCTTGTGGTCCTGCCCTTCCCGGACTACACACATGACATGTCATCTTCTGGGGAATTCCACTCTTCTTTAGTGCACCTGACTGCCCTTTTTTGGTTGATGCAAAGTTGCATACTAGCTTGGATTGAAGGGTAGTTGATTGATTTATTTGTTTCAAGTTCAAGTTTTATGTTCTTAAAATGGAGTAGTTATGATTTTTTTTTTTTTTTTTTTTTTGCATTTTCCAGGTTCAATTTTTATGGTGTTATTGTAATTGTTTTTTTTTGTGTGGTAATTCTTCTCTTTTTGATGGTTGTTGTCATTGTTCTACTTCGAAATTTTGTCCCTTTTTCCCTTTTTAGATTCGATCCAAGCTTGTGGAGGGTGGTGGATTTGATCGAAGTAAATATGGACCAGATTGCACCCATCTTGTTGTTGACGGTATTATCTATGTGAGTATACCATGTAGTCACGTTTGAACATAATTGTCCTTATTTGGTTTTTGGGGTGATTTTCTTGCATTTCTTGCTGCTTGATTACTTATCCCATTTTTTGTACTCAACTCAAACGACATTGCTCACTAATGTTTTCTGGAAACAGGATGACCCCATATGTGTTGCTGCTCGGCAGGCTGGAAAAATAGTTGTTACCAGCTTGTGGGTTGCACATAGTTTTGATCTGGGAATGCTGGTCGATCACGATTCTGTGAGTTCCTCTGAAAAATCCTGTCTTTTATCTGTTGGAAAATACAGTCTGCTAGCGCACACCGATGCTCAATTGAATGCCTCTTTTTCCAGCTGTAGTTGCGTAAACAGTGATGGCTACAAGGAATGTCTTTATTAACATGTAATTTTATGATATAGTGGATATAACATTTCTCTTCGGAAGTATTTACTTTT
Organism: Capsicum rhomboideum; assembly: GCA_031232105.1. NCBI lineage: Eukaryota > Viridiplantae > Streptophyta > Magnoliopsida > Solanales > Solanaceae > Capsicum > Capsicum rhomboideum. The sequence goes on from CP124713.1 coordinate 144,235,454, forward strand.
AAATTATAAAACCTCTTTGGTGCATGAAAGGATCTTTTAGATTATGTGTTTATGTGTTCATTTTATAAGTGCTATTCAGTTTTAAAGTCTTTTACTAGCAATATTGCTATTAGACAGTCAATTATGCAAGTCAATTATGCAATAGGTTCAGGAGCCAGTATTTCTTTTATATCTCATATTGAGCTTAGGGAGTTCTATAGAAATTTTGTATGGCCATGATTTTGGGTTTTTGGTGGTCATATGAATCTATCTATTGTTTTGTATCTGTTCCTTGGCTCCCTTAAAAATTATGTCAACATGTCATAGGCCTGTAAGCATAATTGATTTTTCCCTTAAATCAAAACTCAAAAGATTCACCACTTCTCTTACAGGTCATGTACAGACCTCCAAGAAGTTTGAATGGAATCCCAGGTGCTAAATCACTAATAATCTGCTTAACTGGGTATCAACGACAAGATCGAGATGATATTATGGTTTGTAAAATGAAGTTTGTTGTTCATTCATTCTTTTACTTTTAAGAGAAGTTCAATATTTTCTGTAAGGAGAATCTAAACAGTTGCTTGTCATGTGTTTGGTTCTTTCTTTATAGACAATGGTGGGACTGATGGGTGCAAACTTTTCAAAGCCGTTGGTGGCAAACAAAGTCACTCATCTCATATGCTACAAATTTGAGGGTAAATATTCCCTTTTCACCACTTGCAACATATTGCTGGTTGTACTACATCTCTTCTTATTTCTTGTCTTGCTTTATTAAATGCTTAATCCTAGAGGGGGTGAATGCGGGTTTCAGGTGTTTTTGCACAAATGTCCTTTATGTTGATGATGATCGTTACGATGTATTGATGCTGGCTAATTTTTTCTGTCTCATATTCTTTCTTGCCTTAATTTATTATTGAGTTTACCTTTAAAAATTATGTTACGTAGAAGGCTTGACCTGGGGAAAAATGTCGCATTTGCGTATGCATCTGACTTGGGTAGTTCAAAACAACTGGAGGTCAGGGTACAAATAGCATTTAATCTAGGAATATTGTCTGCAGTTGCAAAATGAGCGTTGCTGTTTCCTTATTAGCATTTAAAGAAGAAGGTAAGGAAGTCCTTAAGGTAGTACGAATATACAGCTTTAAACCAATATGCTGTTGTTTAAGAACAACAGAGATTCATTATAAACGTGAATCTACTACTTCAACAACAACAAGAAGATACCAGTGTAATCTCACGAGTGGGGTCTGGGGAGGGTAGGATGTACGCAAACCGTACCCCTGTCTTTGTGGGGACAGAGAGGTTGTTTTTGAAAGACTCTCTTCTCAAAAGAGAAAAGAGGAAAAGAAAAGAAGAGAACCTTTTTTTGAAGCATGGATGCAAGGAGAATAATATGACAACAAAACAGATAGTAAAACACATCGAAGAATAAAAGGCTATGCGAATACTAAATAGTACTACTAATACGAGTAAGTATAGAGGAGGCTAGCTCCCTGTCTATCCCACCTAAAGTGCGACACATCTCAACTACTTACTAATCTTCTACCTCTACCTTTCCTAACTCCTGCGATAGTCAACTTCGTACACTTCTGTACTGACTACTGGTGCATCCACACACCTCCTCTTCACATGCCGAACCATATTACTTCATTCCTAATCATATCTCTCCTAGTATGTCCATACATCCATATGAGCATCCTTATCTCAACTACATTCATAATTTACTACCTATTTAACAATTTGAGAGAATAATGACAAGGAAATTAAATATTCCATCTGCTGTGCTAGTTTATGTGACACTTCCCCTTTTCAGGACCTCCCAAAATCTTTGACACCATTCCATTTTTATACAACTTTCAAAATTTAAATTCATTGATATTTTCTCTATCATATAACTTTTCTACAACTATCATTTTCCTCCTTTGCTAATTTAATAAATAAGTTAAATTACATATTAGATTTCCTATTAAGTCAAACACCATCTCATGATATAGGATGAAGCGAGTAAAAGGAAAAAGAAAGAGGACTGTTGCAGCAGTGTGAGCTAACTTTTCATTGGATTCTCTTTCTTTTCTTTGATGTTTTACTACGTGATATGTCATATCTTCAGGAATTAAGGCTTAATGGGTGGGCCTTGCTCACATATTTTTTGTTATAATAGCCTGTCAATTACCTTGACCTTTGATAAATTGTCCTACTACTTATGTCTTAAAATTCTCTTTCTTTCTCAAAAATATAAGGAAGAAAGCTACTCCAATTTCAAATCACTTTTTACCATGTTTATTGTGGTATGTATTTACAAGTCTATCAATCCTAATTTAGCTCATTCCATTTAATAGGAGAGAAGTATGAGCTTGCCAAGAAAATGAAGACGATTAAGCTTGTTAATCACCTGTGGTTGGAGGATTGGTATGCCCGAACTTTATTTTCTCAGAAATTACAGAAGTTCCTATTTTTAAGCTGCTAAAATGCATATTTTCATTTCATAACTTCTTATGCAGTTTAAAGTCTTGGGAAATCCTTCCGGAAGCAGAGTATGATAAGAGGTGCGTCATTGCTATTTCCTGCCATTTAATGTGAAGTAACTCATGTTTCTGCTGTATTTTGTTTTGCACTGGTAATGACTAGTTATAGTACTCCTTCTAGGTTGCCTTTATATTGCAGAATTTGAAACATATGAAGTTGTTCATTTAGATATTATTAGTCCTGTTTAATTAGAATCTGATAGTGTTTGTTGCTTTGTGCGTATTGAAATTGTCATATGAGAAACATTTTCAAGTGATCTATCGAGAAACAAGAGATGTGCAGAACTTTACCTTCATATTGTCTTATATGTGAATTACACAAATGCATTTCTATGTGCTTAAGCTATAGTATGAAATTTAGAGCTCACTAGAGGTTTCTGAGCACCTGATCAGCCCTTTTGGATCTGTCAATTTAATGCCTATTTCACTAATTTTATTTTATTTTATTTAGAGTTGTGGCAGCTTCTGAGTTCTGTGTTAAACAAAAGTTCAAACTCAAATTTCAAAGCATGGTGTAGACAAAACCTTTCAAAGTAAAAAAGCAATAAAGTGTTTTTGCTCACTTGCTAAGTAAGAGAGAATTTCATTTAGCTCAGGCGTAATATGTTTATACTTTACCCCTCAATGGGGTTTTCTTGTCAAACAAATTAACAGCAAATAATAGTGTGCTCATGTATGCGTTTCTTTTTCTGGCCTTAAGTGGGTATGAGTTGGAGATGATGGAAGCTGAAGCCAAAGATTCTGAAGATGAAAATGAGGGCATTGCTGCAAACAGGTCTGGTGAGACAATAGCTATCATGGGTCCTGATAATTCAAGAAGTCCTAATCAAATCCTTGTGAAGCAGGAAACCTCTAGGCCCTCTACAAACATTTCAGACTTAAGCCCATTTAGAGGTTTGTCAGGTCTTGGGAACACAAAAGAGCTGTCATTATCTGCTTCAAAGCAGTCAAAATCTGACCATGTTCCAGCCTTTAAAGAATCTCCCAATAGGCATGCTGAGATGCTTAATTCCAACTTCTGTAGAACAACTGAAGAGCTGCCATCTAGCATGCAACAAAATGGAAGTGATCTGGGTTACGTTTCAAGTAGTGCCAGGAAGTCTCCTCATTCCCGTTCGTCCAGAGAAATACCAAGGAAATTCAGTTCCCCCATGACCGCTGAACAAACGAAGATTTATGCAGGAAGTCCCCTCGCTGCTACTGAAGCAGGTATAGAGTTTGATTGCTTTAACCTGTCCTCTCAGGGAGGACAGGAGAAAAGTGAGTTGCGTGTAAAAACTCCAAAGAATTTGTCGTTTTCTGGGAAGGGTAAAAGCAGCAGACTGCCTGAGAAAAGGAAGATGGCCATTTCAGACGGTAGCTTCAAGTCACCAAGGACTGGTAATAAACCAGAAATCATTCCAGATGGTTCTTTGGCGGCAAATCGTTCTGAAGAGTTAGTAAACACTTCAAAGTTACATAGTCCAAGCCATGAAGGCAGTCATCTATCGTTTAGGAACACTGCTCCTCATTTTGACAAGGACGTAACTTTTGATACCACGCAACATCGTGATTCAACAATTTCCAATCCCGTGACACTAAGCACTAGGCGAGGGCATGATGAGGATGCACCTCAAAGTGGCACTTGTATGATCATGGGGTCAAAAGGGACTAGTCATGCTAGTGTTGATGTTGATGGGCCATTGGATGAACGGCAAGATGTCCCATCTCCAGTTAATGAAACAAGAGATACCCTGAAGTCTAATGTGCTGGCTGAGTTCGATAAAGCAGGAGGTGATTCCTTGTCAGGGTCTACGCCATTGAAGAAACGATCGCTTTCCAAGAAGACACTCGGATCAAGACAAAGTCTCGGTAAAGGGGATGGTAGAAATCAGAAAGGTTCTTTACTCAATAACAAGACTGTTCTGATGAATGATTCAGCTGCTTCCAGTAGTGGAGGGAGAGAGGAGACAGAGCACCAAAATATCTTATGCTCTACAAAGGATGAGGTTCTCCCTGCAGATAATGCAGATTCGAGCAAAGAGATCGAGAGAAATAATTTTTTGAATTCAGAAAAAGAAGCTGCCAAAACAAATGAATCCCTAAATGATGATACTGAGGCTCCAGAGGACCAAGAAGATGAGGAGTTAAATGTTCCAAAAGAGAAGTCTACTGATACTGAAGCACAACATTTAGTGCTTCAATCAACAGAGAAGAAATTAAATGTGAACAAGGTGGTAAATAAGAATGACAGGAAGGATATTGCAAAGAGACCAAGTACAGTGAACAACAAATCTGAAACTCAAAATGTTTTTTCTGACAAGGAGACTGAATCAACTTCTGTGGGGAAAGCTTCAGAGGATAAAGTTCCCAAAGATCCAAAATGTCCGAAGAAGAATAGCAAGAAAACTAATCTAGCTACTAAAAGAGCTGTTGTTTCTGTAGAAGGCGCAGAAAGGAAGAAATGCAGAACTGATGGAAACAAGGTAGAAGCAAAGAAAGGAAAAGGGTCTCCATCTGGAACTGGAAAAGCCAAAGTAATTTCAACCGAGCATCAATTAAAGAGCTCCATGGATGTGGAGAAGGAGAATGTACCTGTTATTGGACGCCAGAACGCGAGTCATAACGAAACTGAGGCTGACGGAAGTTCTGCTTATGATAAAAAGTCTCGCTCGTTGCAGGTTACAAAAGTACGAAGTGAGCCTAGTTGGTTTATAGTTAGTGGGCATCGCCTACAAAGGAAGGAGTTTCAGCAGGTTATCAAGCGATTGAAAGGAAAAGTGTGCAGAGATTCTCACCAGTGGTCATATCAGGCAACCCATTTCATTGTTCCTGCTCCAGTACGAAGAACAGAGAAATTTTTTGCTGCTGCATCCTCTGGAAGGTTTGGCAAATTACACAGCCTTAAAGTTATGTCCATTCTCATGAGTAACTATATCGTCTATTGATTTTTACAGGTGGATCTTAAAGACAGATTATTTAACTGCTTGCGTTGAGGCTGGGAAATTATTAGATGAAGAGCCGTATGAATGGCACAAAAAGGGATTGACTGAAGACTTAGCAATCAACTTAGAGGCCCCAAGAAAGTGGCGACTTCTGAGGGAGAGGACTGGACATGGTGCATTATATGGAATGAGGATAATCATATATGGAGACTGCATTGTACCACCACTGGTATGGTAATTGTTGTTTGCCGTATAGATTTCATGAAGATTGAGTTCCTACGCTGCCTATTTGCAAGAGTTTCTTTCTCTTCCATTAACTCCTTTTATGGTGTGTTTTGTATGATGAAGAATTATTTTGTTGGATCTTCTTCTGTGAGATCATTTAACAGTTGTTGATTTCCTTGTATTATGGAAAAATAATTTCTCCTAACATAGTATATTCCACCAAAGTGGAAAATGACTTCCTCTTGGGTGCAAGTAAAGTTTCTTTACTAAACATAACTTCTTCATTATTCTTACAAAGCATAACTCTTACTTAATATTACTTAACATGTAGAATTGTCTTTCTTTAGTACTGAAAAATTATCACTAGAACACTATTTTAATATTTTATCCTACATCTTGTGCAACCATCATATGTCATGTTCTTTTATCCCCAACTACAATTGGAAAATGTAGACTGATAAATATACCTGGATAGCACTTTGTCCGTATCTCTGACAGGCTTAGATATACTCTTTTTTTGGTTGAATCAGGATACATTGAAGCGTGCAGTCAAGGCAGGAGATGGCACTATATTAGCAACTTCTCCTCCTTATAGTCGATTCCTTGAGTCAGGCGTTGACTTTGCCATTGTTAGTGAGGTCATGCCACGCTGTGACAAGTGGGTTCAAGAATTCTTAAGGCATGAGATACCTTGTGTGTTACCTGATTACTTGGTGACTTATGTGTGCAAACCTGGTTATCCCCTCAACAATTATGTGCAATACAACACTCATGCCTGGGCAGAAAGGTCACTGAAAAAACATGGCCATCGCTTGGAAGAGATTGTTGAGGAGATGGTACAATCAGATGACAGTAGTAACGATATAGCATGCCAGGTATGTGGGTTGCCTGACAGGGAGGATGTAATGCTGATCTGTGGTGACGAAAGTGGTTCTCGTGGATGTGGCATTGGCATGCATGTAGATTGTTGTGATCCTCCCCTCGAGTGTGTACCAGAGGACGACTGGTTTTGCCCAGTGTGTAGCAAGAGCAAAAGCAACACAAGTACCAAAAAGAAACCCAGAAAAGGGTCCTCTACTTCAAAGAAGTGATAATCTGTCTTTTGGCTAAGGTCTGTATTATATAGCTCCAGTCAAGTTTAGTATATTTAGATTAGTGAAATGTACAAAAATAATTATTCGCGTTGCAGCATCTGCTGCTGTCCTAGAAGTCGTCGATTTTCAATGTTGTGTAAAATTATCTCTTGAAGGTTTTCCCCGGCCAAGCTCTGCATCACATTTGCCTAGTGGAGATGAAACTTTTATTTCACCCCCTTCATGCCTTTGTCTGTAACTGTTGTATATAAGAAAACACTACATGTTTCACCCCTTCATGATTTTGCACATTGTGAAAACTTCCATTACTTTGAATAGTATGTGCTGGCTTCTGCCACATTTTTTATAACATAGAAGTAATCATCATGTTTTTGTTATCCTCTTAAAATTTCATGAACCATTCTAATTTTTTTTGTAACAACCGTGGTGTCCGGGCTAGCTTTCGCGCACCTTGACCAATTCCAGGGAGACTAATGTTTGCTAAGAGGTGAAACTTGTTTATGTCATTTAACATATGTAGGCAGCTGAGTCATGGGGACTAGGGTTATAACTGATGAAGGGATTAAGAGCCATATTATTCTGGTCAGTCTTCACTCTTCAAGATTACCGTCTCCTCTCTAGATTATAAAAAGGGCAGCCCGATGCACTAAAGCTTCTGCTATGTGCAGGTTTTGGGGAAGGGCTGAACCACAAGGGCTTATTGTACGCAGCCTTACCGCACATTTATGCAAGAGGTTGTTTCCACGGCTTGAAAGTCACGTGGCAATAACTTTACCTCTCTCCTTAAATTAAGGTTTTCTGCATGCATCTTTCTCCTACACGTCTCACTTAATAAATAGTAGTGGCAGAGCTAAAAATCTACAAGAGGATTTAAAAAGACCCTATAATAATACACCTAGGACTTGAATATGTGATCAAAAGCAATTTGTGAATCCCCTTTGCCACTACACTAAAATATTTCTTTCTATATATAACAGCAAAAACTCGATTTTTTCGACAAAGGGGATTCAGTTGGACTCCCTTATTCCTATTTAGCTCCGTCCTTGATTAGCACAACTAATTGAAGCAATTAAGTGTGAATTCGAGAAAAAAAAAAGAGGTAACAAATGTTTCTTGATGAATTCAATCGTCAAGAGCTCTTGCTTTGGATCACGAATATTGTGTTGAACTTTTTTCTCAAAAATCTCAACTCACAATAAACAGAACAAGACTCTTGATTGGATATAGAACTCACACTTTCAATAAAGTATTTTTCTCATAAAACTCTTACTTTGAGACTTTCTCCATCACCCTTTATATAATATTTTACCTATAAATTTTTTTCCTATTTAATTAAGGTAAAGATAAAAATTTAATTCTATAATTAAACTTTATGAAAAATTTCCATTGAAAATACGAATCCCATTCGTAATGGGACGTAAGACGATGTAGTCCTTTTATGGACTTTCCATAGTTAAAATGTCAATATCGGGACAAGTTCAAAATGTAAATCGAGCATAAATATATTTTTTGCTTACATAATAAAAAATTAAATTCAATTATTTTTTAATTTTTTTTTTCCTAACACATTATTAATTCTCTTATATTGGGATTTGGCTAAATGGATGGAAAATATTGGCACATGCATGATGATAGTATTTGACTAATGCTACCGTTTCTTGCGGTCAAAGTTATTGGATCCTCCTACCTAATTACGGCTTGCATGTGAAAAAAACATTGACCATTTTTTTTAATTTCCCACCTCTCGATATTCGTTATCCGCATTGAAGTTTCGACTTTTAAATCACGCACTGCAGCATCATTCTGGGTGGTGCTCCCAACATGATTTTCTCCATATCTAGATTTCGTACCTGAGACTTCCGATTAAAAGTAGAGTAGTCCCACCACTGCACCTCAACCCATGTTGGTCAAAAAAAATTTTCTTAGTAAATGGCCACTTTCAGTTCCAATTAAAGCACATAGATCCGTAAATGAATTTGTGTGTATAGCCACTTTCAGTCGTGCTCATCCTTTCTCAAAAGTATTTTTTTCTTGAGGACATGGTCAACCAGAAATTATTATGTTCGGGTTTCTTCATCCCCCGATGGATAAAACGCTCCAGTTTACTATTCTCATATGAGGCCGAAAAATGAATTCACAACAGGTTTGCATGAAGTGATTCATCATGCTCAAGCATGAGCCGATCCACAATCAACAAAATATAAATTTATTTTCTTTTTTAGGTATTTGATGTTCCAAATTAACGTTACGATTTCAGTTAATTCGAATTCACGATGCATAGGTTCATTAAAGAATAAATAAGAAAATCTTGTGATCCCATACCCTAAAAAACACCAATCCCTTTAAGTAAGGATCTAGATACTGTTATTTAGCCTCGTTTTCAGTATTATACCTCAATTACTTTAATTTATGTGATAAGATTTTTGGAATTTTTTACTCTAAAATATTTCATATATTTATATGATTATAAGACTTAGTCATATATATCGATCGATCCAACTGATGTTTATTAGTAATCTTGTATGCTATTAACATGGTGTATATATACCATATTCCATGTTACTTTCCCAAAAGAGAGTTAATAAATGAAAAGGGAAACAAAGAAATTATTAATAAAATAGGTAAGGATCACCTATTAACATGGGGTGTTTAATATCCTTTCACCATTAAGTTCAATCACCTAATTTCACAATTGGTGTCATCAATCATTAGCTTACTCCAATTGATCTCCCTAATTTCTGTTTGAATTGACATGACTTTAAATATCATCGAGGATTGCAGTGAGATAAATAAGATATGTATCGATTCAGGGTGGATGTAGATTTTAATTAGTTATGAATTTGATATACTTCAATTACTTTTTCCCAAACATATGCTAAAAATTCACTAAATTTAGAATGCAATTACACTGGCATTTGGGTTAGTATCCTATCATTCAGAAATTATAAAGTTCAAATTCTGAATCCGTTTTCGCCCACACTAATCCTTTCACCAGAAATTTCGAGCTTGATAAGAAAAAAACAAGAATTTTTTTTTCCTTTAATGAATCTTACGCAACATAAATTACGATTAATTAAAATTTCTATACATATACTGAATAACAAGATCTTACTATAAGTGTTTAAAATATAGAAAATTTTCGTGAGGTGTCTAATTGAAACAACGTCGTACCAACTTCAACGGACTGTTGATGGGTTCACTTCCACCGAACACACACACCCAAAAAAAAAGAAAGAGAAACACATGATTTTAGATGGATACAATGGTGATGTTGATGACTATATGCATTACTAGTACTCCTCTGTCCCAATTTATATGACATGCTTTTTTTTTAGTCAGTTTTCAAAAGAATGACATATTTCTATATTTAATAACAATTTAACTTTAAAATACCCATTTTATTCTTAATGAAATGATTTACAACCACACAAATATTCATGACTCATTTTAGACCACAAATTTCAAAAGTCTTTCTTTCTTTCTTTCTTAAACTCTGTGCCAAGTCAAACTATATCACATAAATTAAGACGGACGAAGTATCTACTTGTGTTGTCACATGGAGGATTGTGGTCAAGTCAGTTGATTAGACGTGTTCTTATAGGAATCTTGAAAAGACAATTCAAATGTTTAGGTAATGTAGATACTGTATTCAAATTTTTCAAAAGATTTGACTGTATTAATTTTATACTCTCGATTTCAATTTATTTGACCTATTTTTTTTATTTTTTTTTTAAATAACGCTTTAATTTTGACTTTTTATATGATATGTTTAATATCATAAGATTAAAAGATATTTTAATACATTTAACATATATTTATTTTAAGACAATAAAATTCAAAAGTCTTCTTTATTTTACTAAACTTTATGTCAAGCTAAAATAGACCAAACAAATTAAAACCAAGGAAATAATAGTCATCCTTCCATGCATTTATAGTAAAACTTCTCTATAATAGTTATTTAAAATATTAATATTTTACTATAATAATCATATTTTGTGAAATTGATCTTTTTATGTTATGTAGTACTATGTGATATCTTTCTCAATCAACAATCATTTTGCTATACTCGTAAGAAAATATCAAAACAAACAATGTTTTTATAGAAAAGTTTAACTGAATTAAGTGAGAAAAAGCAAAATAGGCCGTAGGAAACGGTTACTATGTGCTTATCATATACTTCCTCCGTTCTATTTTAGTTGGTCTTACTAAAAATAAATATCTCATATAAGTTGATCACTTACTAAATCAAAATAGAATTAATTTTTTTTTTTTTTCATTTTATCCCTACAATTAATTATAATTTCAATGTCCATTCTTATGCCTAATGAATATCATTAATATGGATAGTAAAAACCATTACTTCATTTATGATTTCTTAATCACCATGTAAAATGAAATGCGTCCAACTAAAATAGGACGGAGGGAGTACTAAAATGAATAATGGAGCTAATCATATTGGGTAGGTCAAAAATTGCCCTACCAAATTCTATTTATGATCCTCTGTCCTAACTGCCAGGCTGAGATGGAGTTCCAGTGTGGGACAACTTCTTGAAGTTTGACACATCGATGCCACGTAAGAAGTATTTAGGTGTGATGTGGCAATTGAGGCGGATGCAATGTTGCATATTAAATTTATATGCTAAAAATTTTAAAGATTAAATTTATAAAGTTTAAATATTAAATTCGTCTTGCATAACTCTCTCTCTCTCTATTAGATCGAAAAAGAGATATATACGGTTAAATTTTAGGAAAGTGTAAAAGGTGTTGTATGTTTACACTATTTGATGCATTATAATCTGTTCGTTCAATAAATCACTTACACAAATTCAATTATTACTTTAAATCACAAATTTAAATACGAACAACTAACTCATCTCTTTTTTTTTTTTCTGATAAAAAAATTAAAATATGAGCTCTATGCATCGATAATATAAAAGTTATTTACATAATCAAATCACTTCATGAAAGGGATAACAACAACAATAACAACATATTCAGTGAAATCTCACAAGTAGGATGTAGGGAGGGTAGAGTGTACGCAGACTTTACCACTGTCTCGTGGAGGTAAAGAGACTGTTTTCGAAAGATTCTTGATTCTAAGTGCAGTAAATCCAAAAACACAAAGAAGAAGAAAACTGTGGAGGAAACATAATAAAGCAACTATTAAAGGAAGCAGTGGAAAGCCTAAAAGATGAAAATAAGAACAATAACAAAATAGTGTAATAATTGAAACACAATAAATAATAGACTATCAAACGCAAAAACTACAATAATACGACTAGTATAACGACACCAAACACTAACACTTCGTAAAAGGGATAAATAAGTTATTTTGGAGAGACTTTAAGGCAAACCAATATGGTTGTCTACTCAATATATATCATGTGCATTCATTAAATAAAATCAAAAAGCAAAAGGGAGAAAGGGTATGATTCTGTTGCCTTATTACGCCATTGCACTTGTCACTTTCTCAACACTATTGCTATAAATTTTAGCATCCAACTTATCTTCTTTGCTTTTAATTTTATTAAATAGTGACCACTATTATATACCATCTTCTTCCTTACAATATTCTTAAATGTTTTTGGCAGATGTAGCCTACCTAGTATCTGTTTTTTCTTCTTTACTTCATTGGCAGGTGTAACTTTGGGCAGCAAAAGAAGCAATGAGTATGGAGTTGTAATTAAGTAGGCTAGCACTATAGTAGATATTTTGATACTCTTCCTATGTCAAATAATCTATTGTATTTCTTTTAATATGTACTTTAATAAAATATTATTTCCTCCGTCTCAATTTATATGAGGTAGTTTGATTTGATACAGAATTTTAAAAAGAATTTTTTTTGAAACTTGTGCCTAAAATTCGACATAGATGTTCGTGTGGGTACTTTTTGGTTAGACACGTGGAATTGACTAAGCATTTTATTCGAACAAATAGATATTCAGAATGAATGGTAAATCATTTCAGTAAGGGTAAAATGAACATTTTAAAATTAAATTATTACTAAATATAAAAATGTATCATTACAAGATTTGTGTCTTGAGACATGATCTCTTTTCATTGAATATTAGTAACCCACTATCAAAATTATGTAAGTTACGAAAGAATATCAATGAGCTTCATAACTAATTTATGTGAGAAGTTTAGGGACATATTGAATCACATAGAATTTAATTTAGTGTACGCAACTTTATCTCATATTTTAGTAAGAGATAGTTTTCATGGCTTCAACTTACAACCATCTGATCACACGATGAAAATCCTTACCCATTGGGGTGGGGGATGAAAATTAAACAAACAAATTAAGAAAGTTTCCAATGTAAGAGATAGATGAGCAATTAATTATGTTGTAGCAGAAACAAATAAATTCACGCAGTATATTTACTTTATTTTGAACAACTTGTTGGAGTCTCATTTTTTTTTCCCCGTGATCTAGATAAGGGACATAGTCTTGGATCTAGTAGTTTAAAATTGTGCTAATAAATGCAAGTTTAATATAGAAATATTTTATATATAAACTATCCCTTAATTTCATATTTATATGACGGTATTTGATTGATGTATTCGTATGGATATATGTATTAGTTTAGTGACATTAGCAGCTTGTTTGGATAGTTGTTACCTATTGTATTTTATAGTGTTGTTAGTTGAATAGGAGAATCACTACAATTTTATACCCCTTTTGTATGTTTACCAAAAACAAAAGTAGTTTATTTAATATTATGAATGACTGGTTACGAAAAGAAAGTTTCATATTTAAAGCATTTCGCGTTGAATAACAAGAAACTACAATGGTATGTTGTAGTACTGTTTTTCTATTATCTAGTAGTATTATTTTTGTTACTATCTAGTGTCTGTTGTACTTCATTACATCTTTTTCTAGATTGTTTCTTTCTTGAGCCGGAGATCTATTGGAAACAACCTCTCTACCTCACCTATGAGGTAATAGTAAGGTCTACGTACTCTTTATTCTCCCAGACCCCACTATGTGGAACTACACTGGGTATGTTGTTGTTGTTGCATGGTCGAGGGAAGGGTCGCACCTCAAGAGGTGTAGTGACTGCTTGTACGGCTCAAACTCGTGACCTATAGATCACACGAAGATAACTTTATCGTTGTTCGAAAGCTCCCGTTCTTTAGCTCCCCTTTTTAAAAGCTAACAACCTGTAAAGAATATTTTAAGTAAACATATTTACACTATGGTATGTATAATATAAATTTATAAATTAATTAACTACATTTACATAACTCTATAATTGTAGACTCAGAGAGATTCTGGCGTGGATGCGTGGGTTTGCCAGCAATGAAACAGAAAGCTTTCTCTTTCTCTAAAGCTGGCACTGTGTATTCATGCACTTCCTTAATATATTTACATAATTTTCCTCTCTCTTCATATTTCATTTGTATTTTTGAAAAAAAATATATGATGATATTAATGTAAACACTAAGAGAGAGAATATCCATTAGGCCAAAAACAAGAAATTTTGTGGGCATTTTGATTCTTGATCCAACAATGGTTGCATCTCCTCCATTTCTTGTTGGCTGTGGAGAAAAAAAGCACTGGTGGATTAGCAAAAAAAAGGTAATTGCATAAATAGTTGACCCTTTCTTGATTTGACCCTTTTCATTTCATTCACTTTCTTTGATGATTGCATTTGCATACATGATACATAGTTAGTTATGCAAGGGTGGAGCTAAAACTTTATTTGCCTACGAGTTCAGCAGAATTCAGTAACTTTGACTCGAACCTTATATTTGTGTTTAGAAAATGTATTCTTGATTTTACCTAGATAATTGCATACACAGTTAGTTATGCAGGGGTGGAGCTAGAGTTTCGCCTATGAGTTCGACAGAATTCAGTAGCTTTGGCTCAAACGTTTGTGTTTGTGTTTGAAAAAACACATTCTTGATTTTAGCTCAAAAACTTTGTATTTGTGTTTGAAGATCACATTCTTGATTTTATCCATTTTCATTTCATTCATATTCTTAGATGATTGGATACATAGTTAGTTATGCAGGGGAAGAGCTAGAGCTTTGTCAACGGGTTCGGCAGAATTCAGTACCTTTGACTCGAACGTTGTATTTGTGTTTCAAAAACACATTCTTGATTTTATCCATTTTCATTTCATTAACTTTCTTTGATGATTGCATACATAGTTAGTTATGTATGAGTGGAGCTAGAGCTTCGCTTACGGGTTCAACAGAATCAGTAACTTTAGCTCAAACTCTGTATTTGTGTTTAAAAATCCACGTAATATGAAGAATCCAATAACCTGTATTTTCTAGAATTCAGAACTCATAAACTTAAAATCCTAAACTCGAACTTCTGTTCTATATTTGTTTTTTCAGATTGTGGAAAAATATATCAGAGATGCCAAAATTCTCATTGCCACTCAAGAACCAAATGAGATTGCCTCAGCAATTTCCCTTGTTGAAGCTGCACTTGCAATTTCTCCGCGTTTCGACTTAGCCCTAGAGTTAAAGGCTAGATCTTTGCTTTATTTAAGGTGTTTTAAGGATGTAGCTTATATGCTACAGGATTATATTCCTAGTCTGAAAATGCCTAGTGATGACACATCGTCTACCTCGTCTTCTGGTTCATTTGATAGCTCAAAGGAGCAAATTAAGCTCATTTCTTATGGTGATGAACCAAACTTCAAGTGCTTCTCTTTATCTGATTTGAAGAAGAAGGTTATGGCTAGTCTCTACAAGAATTGCAATAAAGAAGGTCAATGGAGGTAAGCTGTTAGAGAGAGTGCCCTTTTAGTTGCTGGATTATATTATGTTTTAACACGCCCTGTCACTGTTACGTGTGAGTCTGATTCTTTTTCATGAGTCGAGCATGTGAAAATATTTGTTGCTTTTTGGGTGATGATGAGATTTGTGGTAAAATTCACAAATACACACTTTTCAGCCCTTGTAATTGAAAAATAGCCATTGTCCTAGAGGTTCAAGTTCCACGTGCGGACATTGTCATGGAGTTTTACCTGTGGAATTTGACACTCCATGACAGTGGCTATATTTTAAAGACACAGCCGAAGAGTGTCTAATAGGCGCTATTTCTCGTGCGGATTTGTACCGAGGAATTCTTGTTGTGTGATCATCTCATTTAAACGTCTATGTTTTTAGAGGGAACATGCGTTTGATTTCACAATTACATCATGTCTCAACAGGTACTTGGTCTTAGGACAAGCTTGTTGCCATTTGGGCCTAATGGAAGATGCAATGGTTCTGTTACAAACTGGCAAACGCCTTACTACAGATGCATTTCGACGCGAGAGCATTTGTTGGTCTGACGATAGCTTCTCGTTTGCCAAATTTCCAATCTCAGGCACAACTTTGCCAATAACCGAGTCAGAAACAGTCTCTCAACTTCTCAGTCATATCAAGCTACTCTTACGACGAAAAGCTGCTGCAATTGCAGCTCATGATGCTGGTCTTTACTCAGAAGCCACTAGGCATTTTTCAAAAATTGTGGATGGTCGTCGTGGTGCCCCTCAGGGGTTTATGGCCGAATGCTATATGCATCGAGCATCAGCTTATCGTTCCTCTGGTCGAATTGCAGAGGCAATAGCTGATTGCAATCGAACGCTAGCATTGGACCCTTCTTGCATTGATGCTCTTAGAACTAGAGCTGCACTATTTGAAACCATAAGATGCTTGCCTGATAGTCTTCATGATTTGGAGCACCTAAAACTCTTGTACAATTCAATTCTACGGGATAGGAAATTACCAGGACCGATATGGAAACGTCAAAATGTGGAATACAGGGAGATTCCAGGGAGGCTTTGTTCCTTGGCTACTAAAATTCAAGAATTGAAGAAGAGGGTTGCAAATGGCGAAACGGGGAATGTAGATTACTATGCATTGATTGGTTTAAAGTGGGGTTGTTCAAGATCAGAACTGGAAAGAGCGCATTTGTTGTTAACTTTAAGACACAAGCCTGATAAATCGATGAGTTTCATAGAAAGGTGCGAGTTTGCAGATGAACAAGATATAGATTCCGTAAAGGATAGAGCAAAGATGTCAGCTTTACTATTCTATAGAATGATACAGAGGGGTTATGCTAGTTTGATGGAGACAATCAAGGACGATGAGGCGGCTGAGAAGCAGAGAAAGAAGGCTGCTGCTGCATTGCAATTGATGCAGCAACAAGTTCAGCTAAATCAAGAAGAACTCCAACAATCAAGAACTGAAACTTTTGGCGCAGTTTCAATGCAGCATCAAGTTCAGCAAATTCAAGAACCCCTACAATCTAGAGCTGAAATTCTTGATTCAGATGTGTGCAATACTGCATTATGTAGTAACACAAACGTTACAAACGCGACAGTGTTCAAGGGGGCGTTCTGCAGAGAGCTAGCGATCGTTGGGAATTTGTTGTCTCAATCTGGATTTAATCAGCCAAATCCAGTGAAATATGAAGCATTGAGTTGTTGAAATTTAGGGGATTCGTAGTAAGAATCCAAGAAAAGAGAATAGTTTGGGATTTTACGCCACTGGCTCAGCAGAATCTGAATCTGCTCCTGTACCAACAAAGGTTGCGAGGAGATGAATAGGATCCTTCCATCCTTAACTAGAGATCTCTGGTTCAAAGCGTTGGGTATGAAAAAGAGCTTGTTAAGGAGTGCTTCCCCCTTAAATGTCCCTTACGCGACGCAAATCCAGATTAGTCGGGCCCCAATGCATGCACTAGACACTGGGTGGGAAACCCAAAAAAAAAGAAAAAAGAAGAGAATCTGCTCCTATAGCATTGTATACATGGGGAAAAAAGTATCTACCACTGCTAGCTGGGAAAATTTTGTTAGTTTTATGCATTTATCATTTTATACTTAGTTTTATCCATTTACATTTTGTACTCCTTGCACTACATGTACAGTGTTAAATTCAGTATTTAGTTTATCTACTAAGCAGTCTAGTACCTTTTGATCCGAGGGTCTTATCGGAATTTGGAAACAACCTCTCTACCTTTAAAAGGTAGGGGTAAGGTCTGCATACAGATCATCCTTTCCGGACCTTATTTGTGAAATTACACTAGATATGTTGTAGTCTAGAACCTTTTCTTATTCGACTTTAATTAAATGTAAAGGCTTTTAAAGCTATTTAAGTATCAAACTTCAGTCTTTATACTGACAAGTTCTTTAAAACCCAACTACTGATAAATGTTTATAGTTAGGGTGAGGGATAATTTGGAAATGATGATAAGTGTTAGAAGTATTTCTGCAAGGATTGTTAGTTTTTTTTGGGTGTGAATAGGATTCGTATTCATGATCTTTGGGTTGGATCGTGAATGAGAAATGAATGGATATTGTCTCGTAATGAAAAAAATGAGAACTTCTTATTGAATATAAATAGAAAAGCACTTCTCATTAGCTTAAAGAGTTGAGAAAAAGACAAGTCCTCACACTGATGTCGTCACTCGGCTTTGGTCAAATGATTTGATTGAGGCATTCCTGAGAAAAAGGCAAGTCCTCACTGACATCATCGCTCGCTCGGCAAATGATTTGATTGAGGCATTCCTGAGAAAAAGGCAAGTCCTCACTAACATCATCGCTCGCTCGGTTTTGGTCAAATGATTTGATTGAGGCATTCCTGAGAAAAAGGCAAGTCCTCACTAACATCATTGCTCGCTCGGCTTTGGTCAAATGATTTGATTGAGGCATTCCGGAAAAGGAACCAGGAAAGCAAAATTCTTCCCCGGAAAGGCATAAATTTTGAACACTTCTCCCCTCTTCTCTGCATTTTTTCAAAAAAATAAAAGTGTAGTATGATTTGTTTCATTTGCCATATTTTCATAGGGAAAAAATAGGACACACTTGAACAATATATGGAAAAACCAAAACTGGGTACGATTTTAAGTCAAGAATATGTAGATAGCAATTTCCAGCTACATGTAAATGTTACAGAAACCAAAAATATCTTCTCATCAAACTACATAGATACCAAAAAATACAAAATACAGTAATAGAAGACCTGATAAATTCGAAAACAAATGAATAAATATCTGGTGAAACCAATCTTTTTCCAAAAATGCTGATCTACAGCATAACGAGAACGCGATCTCATTGAACTTCAATGGCATTGGTAAGTGAACCTACTTTATATATTGAGATACCCACTTGAAGCCATCGCCATACCCCATTTTCCGTACAATACTGCACATAAATACCTCCAAAGGACGAACAGTAGAATCAGCAAGATTCACCTTACCCTTGCCAGTTGTGACACCGGTCAAGCCAAGATGGTAACGCAATTCATCTTCTGATGCTGCGTATGGTATGTCGATCTTGTTTCCCAGAATGAGGAAGGGGACAGTAGCAAGGGCTTCATCAGAAAGAAGCGCGTCTAGTTCCTTTTTCGACTCTGCAAGGCGCTCTTGGTCATATGCATCAACCAGGTACACAACTGCATCAACCTGTGGAAACAGCAACTCAACCACTTGACACAAAACTCCGGACAACTCATTGACCAGGTTTAACAGTCACCAAAAAGGCAAAACCGAAAAAGGAAAAAAGAAAACAAGAAAAAGAAGGCACAAACATTACATTAAGAAGCACAATTTCTAGTTCCACAAGAACAACGTTGCCACAGATCAGAATGCAACCTTATACAAAGTTGTGGGAGGAGGTCCATAGGAAGGAGAAAAAAGAAAAAAAACTAGTGGAGTCTGTAATATTTTCAGAAGAAGTGCAATTTAGTCCTAAACACTAGTTTGTGACTATTTAATCCATTTGGTCTCAGCATGTCCTCTCTTACATGTCAGTTTAGTGGTACTTTTATCCAACAACATACCAGTGTAATCCCACAAGTGGGGTCTGGGGAGGGTAGGATGTACGCAAACCTCACCGCTACCTTTGTGGGGTAGAGGGCTGTTTCTGATAGACTCAATACTTTAATGGCACTTTTATCCAAATCCGCAAAATAGAGGAAAAGATAAAAAAAAGTTAAAGATCCAACCATTAGTGCATAAAAAAAAGTTAAAGATCCAACCATTAGTGCATTATGTTTGAGGATTTTATGTTAATTTGTCAAAAGAAAAGAAGAACCACATATTATGCATGAGGAGTTTCTTATCCTTGACAAGTCGATTGTATATTAGATACGAATTTGACTCAAAATGTCCATTAAAATTGGACTGCAGTGAACAAATTTGACATTTGGTGAGAGTAAAGAAAATTTGTCTGAAAATATTAAGGATTGTTGCTACCATTTGCTACCCAAAAACACGAAAAGGGCTACCACTGTAAGGCTGTTAGGCAAACACCAGGAGGCTATAAAGCAATCAAGACCAAGTTCAAAGATTGAAAAGTATCAGCGCATCGAGCTGGTAACCTTAAGGGAAATGACATAAAATAAAGGAACATGCATGCATCTTCCTTTTAACCAACAGGACAGCAACTATGCATTGCTCTCCTTTTTAATTTTCTTAAAAAAATAATCTGCAAGCCTACCAAGGAATTCAAAAAAAGAAAAATTGAAGGAGTCCTTTCAAAACATAAATAAGTTTTCGTCAAACCAATATCCAGCATGAATTACTGTCCTTTATCACTCAATAAATATAAAATTATTTCAAGTATCTTTAAGTATACCCCAGTTTGAATTTAAGTCATATGGGACAATCGTTTTGGATGAAGGCAATATCACCCTTCACAAGAATTCATACCTTCCTAGCACCAGAAAGCCGGAAAGGATAAAATTTTCATCGTTCACCATTTCTAGTAAAGAAGTTTTAGTTTGGTGATGCTAAAATGACCTAAAAAAGATGTTGATGTTAACAATGCAACAAGTTAGTGCTGAATATGTTAGAAAGCCTCACCTTCAACAAATTTAATTTATCATATGAATAATCTAAAGTTCCTTTTTTTTACCCCTCCCTAGGAGCTCCCACCCTTTTTGCTCTCTTGTTGACTCGAACACACAACCTTAGGGTTGTAGGTGGAGTAGTGAAATAATCTAACTAATATTTAGACATTGTTATTAATTGTTAGTTTTCAAGATTTCATCATAACACTATCTTATATGTGTATATTATTAGTATTAAGTATCTTTTTTGTTTTTCGAGAAGTATTTTTCCATGTGAAAAACATCATACTATTAGAAAAAACTTTCGTGGTCCCACTTGTAGAGATAGAGAAATGCAAGGAAGTTCAATAGAACCCCTTTTGTTAAAATTGAAAATAGTATTAAAATAAATATTTTTTGCAAATATACTTGTTGAATTCCCTTGGCATAATTGTTTTTTTTTTGAATTATTTTATTGGAATTAATGTTATTTTGGCGATGCTACAAGTAAAACTAAACAAAAGGACCAAGGTAATGTTAATAAAGCTACAACGTACTGCAAAAAAAGTGAAAACAATGCTGCAATAGACCTACTACACTTACAACAAATTTAATTTGACACTAAACCTTCTAAAGTTCCTATATTGACAGACATAAGAGTCACCAAATGAAGCACACTAACATTTCAATGTCACTGCCAGGGATATCCATTCTAGAGGCCTTACTAAGCGAGAAAGATGAGCAGAGTATCTGTCTAAGTAGAACATAGCAATAGGCATAGATATTATGGTAATCATCACCAAATCCAGCTGTATTACAGGACAAGGATGATCAAATTACTACAACCTACCATAGTAGCTTTAAAAGATTGGCACCTCCAAGTGTGTGGATGTATAATCAAGCACTAACCATGTCGAGCTTATCGAACTCTTAGATCTTCTCAACAAAGGAAAGGAACTCCAAATAGCTAATAGCCCAAAATTTCAACAAGACAAACTTCATAACCAGCAAGACAAGCAAAAATCCTAACATGCAATACAAACAACATGGATCTAATGCAATTACACGACAGTTGATATAGACATGATGTATAGTTGATATAAAAGGCAATTGTGAGTTTTATTTGCCTTTGGATTAAAAAAAAAAGAATCTTTTTGATTATTTCTTTCAATTCCCACAGTGATTAGATTACTAATTCAAGAATTGATAATTCTAATTGGACAGAGAGATTCAACACAATCCCCATAATTTGTACAGTGATGCAACAGATGCGCACGATGTGTTCTACCCTTGTATGCAGAAAATCATTTTTGAAACAAAAGCATACCTTGGCATAGTAATCTTTCCAGACCCGACGAGCAATCTGATGACCTCCCAAGTCAAAAGCTTTGAACTTTATCTTTCCAATACTCAACTCTTCAGATGTAGGATATTGAGTTGGCTGATGCTGAACTAACCTCTGTAAATAATGAAATGCAATCAAAGACAATGTTTTTATGATAAACCAAGACAACAAAACACCAACCAACCAATCAATCAACTACACACAATATGAATCCTCATCACCTATTTGCTCATTACCACTCATTTGAAGTTTTCTCAAAGATTTAACATAATTACTCCATCCATCTCAAATTTCTTTTTCAGTCTGTCCCCCCCCCCCCCCCCACACACAAAATGCTAATTTTCTACATTTGAAAAGCAATTTGCCATTAATAAGATGATTTACATGTTTTCAAAAGGTTTTTCTTAAACTCTGTGCCTGGTCAAACAATATAACATAATTCCTCCGTCCCTCTCAAATTGATGTAATGCACTTTCTTTCAGTCAATCCCAAAAAAATGCTAGCTTTCTACATTTAAAATCAATTTAACCCATGATTTACATATTTAAAAAATACATCCTATCCTTCCTAGACCACAATTGTGGATTACATTGTTGTTGTCGTTAGCACCTTGTAATCCCCTCCCTCACTCCCCATTCCTCCTACCCTCAATTATTTACATATTTAAAAAATAAGTCTTTTTTTTTCTTAAACTCCGTGCCAACAACAACAACATACTCCCTCCGTTCGCTTTTACTTGTCACTATTTTCCTAATTGAATTTCTACTTTTACTTGTCACTTTTGACCTATCAAGAAAAGACGAGAATTTTTTTAATTTTACCCTTAGCATTAATTGCTTATTCTTCAAATAATTTTCAAGACATATTACTCTAAACATTTAATTAATAGGGGTAGTATGATAAAATAGTCATATCAATAATTATTTTCTTAACAAAAATGACAAGTAAAAGCGAACGGATGACAAGTAAAAGCGAACGGAGAGAGCATCTAGCATAATTCCACAAGTAGGGTCCGGGGAGAATAACATGTAGGCAAACCTTATTCCCTGCCTTGAAATCCTTTCCCCTATTCCCCATTAACCATGATTCACATATTTTCAAAAAAACATCTTTTCTTTGTTAAACTCTGTCAAATCAAAAAAAGGGGATTAAATAGTACCTCATCTTTGAGCATATGAAGAAGAGTAGTCTTGCCAGCATTGTCAAGGCCTAAGAATAAGATCTTAGCTTCCTTTTGCCACAAACCCAATGATGACAAAACTCCATAAAACCAATCCCACAAAAACATTTTCTTGATTTTTTTTGTCTTCAAATTCAAGAAAGATCAGATCTTTTTTTTTCTTAATGCACTCTTTTTCCAAAAAATAGATCTTGGGGTTGTTTATATGGGGCTAATTAATGAGGTGATTAAAGAATTGATTAGGGGTTTAGGTGAAGATAATAATGGAAAATGAAAATGAAGCTAATTTTTTTGTTGGTTGACAATGGGAAAAGACAAATTTTGTGGATGGATCTGAACTGGCATTAAGGTTGTCATTTTTTTTTTTTATGGTGGTAAAAAATTGACAGGTAATTGGAAATAAAATATTTATTTTAATATTAAATTTCCAATCTAATCATATTCTTTTGGTTTTCCAATTACACCAAGATTAAATTTTTTTTTTAGTATATAACAGTTTTAAAATACAGCTGGTTGGTCTCACTTTAGCGAAGCATTGTCTTGTTATCCATTCATATTAGTAGTTGTAATATTATTTTATTGTGATTATTACTTATCTTGTTATTAATTATCTGATGTTTTTATTATTGTTTGCTCTTGTGCTTCTGTTACTTTTTTTTTTCTAAACAACTTTTAAATTATTTTTCTCTTAAAGCCGCGATCTATCGAAAATAGCTTATCTACTACCTCAATGACTGTGACTTGTTTTGAAGAGCTTGGAATGGAAGTGAGTTGTTGTGCATGCCTTCCTCGCATAGTTTTCATGGAGATTGCATTACGCCATGGATAGAGAATATTCATTTTTTTCCTATTTGCCGTTGTGATCTCCTGGCTACCTAAAACACTACTAAGAAAAACAGGAATTAGCAACGGATAAAATATTATGTAGCGATGGATTATTAATACTTATGTTAGCGACAAATTAGCGATGAAGTTATAAGAAAATGTCACATCATATATTAACACAAGAGAGGAAGAAGGAAACAACATTCATTGTACATGTGCTAAGCTCTTTGTGTATGCATGCCTCCTTACATTATAGTACAGGAAAGTACACTCAAATGTTTAAAGTTTCAAAATACAAGAAGAATTCTTCGATTCCCCTCTAGTTTCCAGCAACACAACACTTTCAGGAGTTGGGAAATTGGAAGTCATTTCATTTTCCGAAGACGATAATGCTTATATCCATCTGGTAGATGACTATAATCCACACTTACATAAAAGGTTTTCATGGCTCTGGTGTTTCCTATATACGTATTTGGCATGTTAGCCAGCATCTTGTGTACGCTTTCAGATCATAGCACGTTCAAATGGTCAAACGCCTCCATAGTTTTTATGGAGTAGGACCCTGCTCCCGAGTCTTTGCCAGCTTTGCTTGGGTAAGCCTGTCCAGGATAGAAGGTTCGAGTGGAATTGGATCAAGACATCGCTCAACAGCAGCAACAATTACCTGTCCAAGCAGATGAGTTCATATCATCTCTAGTCAGATAAAAGAACAGTTGAAGCAACAAGTGTATCGACATGTACAGTTGCAAGCAAATGAACAGCAGTACAATGGACCATACTGCAGAGCCAAAGGTTCCTCCAACATAGTAGCTGTAAAGTACATATGTAGGCATTTATCTCTGTACCTCATCAAGCAAAAAATCAACAGCAGCTTCATCATCAGCAGTGTCCTTCAGAGTAGTTTTGAGGAAATGAATATCCAGCTGAATTTGTTGAAATCCACTACGGTTAAAAGTCTGAAGTCGGACAAATTCTTGTAAACTCTTCAAGCAAAGTTTCACGATAGTAGTTATTACTGATTCCTGCAAAATCAAGGGCATTCTTATCCATTTTTCTTCAAGACAAATGAAGTTTACCAAGCGACAAGCACTATAACCCAACCTGTGTATGTTCAACTTTTGTAAAAATTTCCATCTTCTGCTTAAACAATTTCGCTAAATGGGACTCAAGAAGTTGACTACTGGCCTTCTGAGTATTTGACCGTACCATTCTGTCATCTCTTAATGGATTACTACGGGAGGAAGTGGTGCTCCCACTGCTGTCAGTACGGCGATGCTTACGCTGGAGCCCTTCAGGTAATATACTCTTTACTTCTTTAACGATACTATCTAACTGGCAATAAGATCAAATAGAAAATGTTAATTCTTGTACTAATCTTATTTCATGTATAACCAATTACATAATTACAATGAGGTGTCAGTTTTCTCCCATGCTGCACATTAACTTCCTGTTCTGAGAATAGGAAAAGAATATAAAAGCCAAAAAATACCTCTTGAAGAATCAAATCAACAAACATATGAACTTCTCTGGGCTCTTTATGCTGTACAAACAGGAAAAGGTAGCACAAAGTTAACACAAACCATTACATTGGTCCTCTTGGGTTATTACTCCTACCTCACCATATGTTCTGCTTACCTTGACCCAATTTGGCGTTGTAAACCTTTTATTCAAGACAACTGATATCTTCTGAGTTCTCATGTTAATATACTGAGAATAAATAGAGATGAAGAAAATCAAAATTTTGATTTCATATTCTACAGGTAAAAAGAATTATCAACAAACTTCATGTTTCATTTATAAAACTATCATCAAGCCACGAAGAAAGTTAGAAAATCAAAACAGTGAAAGATGCTACAAAGATAACTATGCTATCCATATAGGACATCATAAAGAACCTTCAAACACAAGCATACGGAAAATGTGTGAAATAATTTAAATACAAGAAAAAAGTTCTTTATGACCTACCCACTAAAAATTACATTCAGCAGATCTATTTTTTTATTTTTTTCTGATAACCATTCAGCAGATCTATTAGATAGAATTATAGAACGATGTTACTTCTTCCAATAAGTGCTAATTCATTACCAGAGGAAAAAGTATCTCAAAAGAAAAAAATCATATAGCTTTTTTCTGAGACATGTAAGGATTTACTAAGTAACAACAACCAAGCACTAAGATAAAGCTTGTGCTTACATGATCAGGGATCCCTCAATACAAGTGTTACAAATAGCTTTGCATACTGCAATAATCACTTGTTTCCCAATGGAAGATTTTTGCACAGTAAACTTCTGTAGTTTTAGAAGCCTACCATTAAATGGCTGTATGTTTCTTAAAAGAAACTACATACTGACTTGTCAATAATAGAAGACTAACCATGGCGGAGACATTAAACTTTCAGTAGCTAAGCAAAATAATTCAGATTCTGTAGTTAAGCCAGTCACTGAAATAGAATAATGGTGTTGGCATCTGTAAGAAAATTAGACGCTCAGAATAGATATAACATACATGCTGCAAGAATGTTTCACCAGCTGCTCTAAAGGTGCGACAAATTTCTGCAGGAACAAAAGCTGGTCCATTTTCATAGCCCCGAGACCCACCACCAGAGAAAGAGGAGGCAATTTCCTGAAAGATTTGAAAAGTTCAAAAATGCCCAATTAAATGGAAGGAATATATAATTGTGCTAGTTATACCTATTAGACAATTATGCTGGTTATAACTATTAGAACACCCTTACCTCAGTAATTCTGGGAATGGCATTTTGGTCAACAAAAACAGAGAGTTGAGCCAACACAAGAACAAGCCCAGGAAGTATTTTGCCTCCCTGTATTCCCTCCCGAAAGCTTAGATCTTGACCAGCTGGATATTTCTTTCCAGAAAGTAAGAGAAAATGATCATTAAGTTTCCTGAAGAAGTCCTGAAATCCTTCTTGTACCCAGTCAACGACAAAGTCTCTCAACTTAGAAAGCAGTTCCAAGTTTTCATCAAGAAGTTGACGGAAATCCTGTCATACAAGAAACCAAAAGCAAAGGTGCAACTCAGAACAAAATTGACTACGAACTTAGTGCCTGTACTGTGATCGTGATTTTATAGCTTTGTCTTTTCTTTTGGAAGGTAGGTTTCTTGTGATATAGGAAGCATGTTTTCTTATCGTTGATAGAGGGAGCAAGTTTTTGTCTAGTTGAGTTATAACTCAGTAGTTGTTTTGGCCTACTTAACAGTTAAAACTATCAGCCAATTACTTGAGATCAATTTTATTGATGTCTAGAAGCAAAAACCACAGAGAGCATAGAAGCATTTCAATAATTTAATAATAGTTTACATTACCTTTATCAAAAAAAATAAAAATTAAAAATTAATAGCAGTACAAACTTGTAAAAGCATCCTCATATTATAAATGCATTCCAGAGAACTATTCACAAGAAAATTAACTCACATTGAAATGGATTTACTTATTGGAAGTTCTCCACCTATTATTCATAAGAACTGTTCAATCGTATACTTCTATATCATGTAGATTTCTTAATTGCTGTCCAGGTAGACTTTAATACTGAAACTAAACACCGTACAGGGCAAAAGAAGAATTGATCAACAGATACCATCAACTTTAAAAATCACTCCCCTCCCACCCTCCGATAAGTCTAAATCTTGAGGGTGACAATGTATAACTAGTGAAGTAACAGCTTTAATAGCTTTTGAATACATACAAGAATTATTTGACACAAGGATATATATAAGAACTTTGTATAATTCCGACACAGCTTATTTTACCTGTAAGACATCCATACTGCCTTGCACTACTGCCTTTTTACTGGCCTCAAGGGTGGCATGCAAAGAATTTTCTTCTTCAACACCCTCCATTTGATTACCAACTTTTACAACAGTACCTGCCAGTTCAAAAGAATAAAGAATAGTCAAAATCAAGATGCATTAGAACTCATGCAAAATATGTGGTTTCAATATTAAGGTTGATCATTTGGATTGCAAAATTATTTGGTTAAGAAAGTTTACTATCGACTATACATTGAGCTTTGGATCTTACACGGAACAAAATGTAAAATTAAAACTTCTGAAGCACATGTTTCAATTTTATATCCTTTTGAAAGACAAAAGGTAAGTTGAATCCATTTTAAGCTGTTCTTTTAAGAATCTTACCCAGTCAACTCATGATACATAATATCCAACTTTAGGCAGACAGAGTAGTCGTAGGACTATTCTTGTAGTTTCTTGTTCTTCGATTTCTATTACTATTGTATCGTGTAGTTCGATTGTAGTATTATTTTGCTATAGTACTGTTCTGCTGCTATCTGTTGTTTTTGTTATTATCTATTGTCTCTTGTACTTCCATTACGTCTTTTTCTAGTCTGTTTTTGTCATGAGCCGGGGGTCTATCGGAAACAGCTTCTCTACCTCACCTGTGAGGTAGACCTAAGGTCTACATAATCCCCAGACCCCACTTTGTGGGAGTACACTGGGTATGTTGTTGTCGAGGCAGACTGAGTAGGTTATTTTTTATTTTTTTTTGATAACCGTGGTGTCCGGGCCAGCTTACGGGCAACTCGACTAATTCCACAGCAACAGGTACAAGGTAACACTGTCCACCAAGGCTAGAACAGATGGGAAGAAATCACCTAGCGTTTGTCTTTGTTGGGAATTGAACCTGAGAGCTCATGGTGCTCAACCCAACTTCATTGAACCACTACGTCACACCCTTGGGTGCCGACTGAGTAGATTATTTGTGAAGAACGGACTGAAAGCTGGTTCTGCATTTCAATTTCGGGAAATCAGTAGGTTCTTATTTATTTAATTTTTGAGAAAGAATAGGTTCTTATTATTTATTTTTGTGTTAATGGAAATCAGTGGTTTGTTGGTTTACACATCCTTCTTAGAGATATTTTTATATCTCATAACTAATATGTTACATATCTATTTGAATCGACATTTGCTTTTCCAGTCAAAGTTTAGGCATGTAACCTATAATTGATCCAGTATCTTCTGTTTTTTCTTTTTTCAATTTATACGTTATCTATTATTTCGATTTAACAGCACAAACCTGAAATATCAAGTAGAAGATGGCTAAATCTGCTAGCAACGTATTGTTTAATGGCAACATGAGCAGCCTGAAACGACAGAGTCAGTACATCAGTGACAATAGAGCATTACAGACTAATAAGAGGTAGCTGTCTATTATATGCAACCTCCATGGTAAAATCACGCAGACCAGCCTCAGGTAACACTCCATCCATCAGAAGCACATCGGACCAAATAATCCCTGACAAAATATGAGTGTCATAAGATTCAATCAATCATTGTTACAGTGTCCTAATACAAGTGTTGTCCATGAAAAGCTTGGTTATAGAAACAGTGGACTTGAGATTTTGGGAAGCAGAAGAAAGCTAAATAAACAAGCAAGACTGAAAACAAAACAAAACAAAAAACCGATAGCAGGGATAAATGCTGTAAGGTAAATAAGAAAATGAAGTCCAAATAAAGGAGGTAAAGAGAAGCAGTTGAAATGCAAAATTAAAGTTGAATAAGCAAAAGAAAATAGAAGCCGAATTTACAATGCCCATGAGGTGAATGCTAGTTTAACTTACTTAACATGGCAACCAGATCGGAAGAAGCAAGTTGTTTCTTGATGTGCTGCTGGGTGGCTTCAAAGTGCCTAAATTTGGTAGCAGGTGGGATAGTAATATTAATCACAGATACAAAAATATTAAGCACAAATGATAATGAGAGGAAAAAAGGATGTGGTGAATAAGAAGTGCATACATTTTAGGTAAGTTTTGTGCAAGTCTAGAGAGTTGCTGTTCTGAATCATGGAAAATAACTCGATAAGCACGGACAGCCTCGGAAAATTCACGAATAGAAGCCTAAGACATGAATAGGACATGAATTAGTTAGTGCGGGGAAGGAGAAAAAAATAAATAATACACCGTACAATTCAAATCCAGAAGAAAGGAACTCCAGAAGCATACTTAAGATCTCAAATCTGTGTCCTTCTGGTTTCACCATCTTGTATTAGGGGAAGTGCGGGAAACTAGCATCTCGCATAACAAATATCTCAGCAAAGTGGTATTATCTTTTGCATAAACGGGTAACTCATGTCATAATGCAGTTCAATTGAAGTTTAAGTATGGTTAGTTTCTTTTCTCAAGTATTATTCACACCCTTTTTGTACATTCTCTTTTTGTAGTTATAATTTCCACCTCTTTGCAAGGTTAGGAGGGGTACTCATCTTAAAAAGCAAGTAAAGGAAATAGTGTTAGTAATATAACTCACCAAAAACATCATTGATCATTGTCTTTATTCATATCCCTATCTTTAGTTTTAGTTATACTTATGCCTTTTTTTGATAACCAAAAGTCTCCCTTACCCCACTTGTGGGATTACATTGGGCATATTGTTGTTGTAAAAGTTCCCTTAATTTAAAGCCCCATGCTTCACTAGGATCTTCACATAACTTTATTTTGAAACAACATTTGACAAATCAAATTGTATATTAAAACCTCTAACTCTTGATTCCCTCCATTCTCCCTTCCTTCCCCCTCTTCTTCTGTCTTAGACATTCTATCTATTCTCTCCCTTCTACCTCGTATTCTTCTCTCTTTCTCCTTCTTGTTTCTTCCCCTTACTTCTTTCTCATCTCTGTTTGGTACTACACCAATTAGCCATATTGTAGAATAAAATTCCAACTTCAAATCATGAGCAATGACCTTGCTTTAACGCACCTCATGAGCAGCAGAAGTAGCTGATTCAGTAAGGTTTCCTTGATCTGCTGAAGCATGGGGTATTTCCTTAGATTCCAGATGGAGATCCACAAGGAACTGTTCTAACTTTTCAAATAATTGCACCTTCAAATTATCAACCTGCATAAATCATATACATTCAAAGATCAACATGTTAGTTTTTGTTCACTCTTTGTAATTATGCTTCACAGTCTTTTTGATTTTAATACAAGTTGTTCCCATTTCAAAAGAAAAAGATAAACATGCAAGAAGAAAGACAATTTTCTCCATTGCACCAATAAACACATGAATTTTTATTTCAGTCATTTTTTAATATTTACAAACTAAACTCGAACATGGACGGTTATTCTCGTATTGATATACAAAGAATACGAGGTCACGAGTTTCCTCTTTACATATATTTTGTTTTCTTCTCGAGAGAAATTAGTTCGACAAGCATGCAATGTATATTGCATACAATGAGACCAGCATATAAATAATTTTAGTTACCAACAAACCGCCATATCCTTTTGGCTCTATAAACATACAAAAATAACCACATTTACCATAGCACTACATAAAACACATCTTTCACATTTTCAATTCTCTACTTGAGAAAAGAAAAGGATAAAACTGAAGAGGCATGTTAGATAGAAGAAGCTGATTCCAATTCAGAGGTACTGGCAACTGTAGGGTTTTTGATGATAATTCAGGTACCTCTTATGTTGTTCAGACTCTTCAAAATTGCCACCTCGTGCATGTTGGATCCTCAAAAATAGTGCATTTTGAAGGATCTGACACGGTGCAGCGACATTTTTTGGAGAGTCCAAGTAACATAGCTTATGCCTATGTTCCTATTTTAATAGGAAATTTATCATAAAACTTTTACACGACCTAAAATATTTTAAGTTAAAGGTACGCATTTTTAAGACCAACAGTAAAAGCATCTTATTATATGGCTATTCAAAATACACGAAAATCATTTTGATATGTACTCCAGGTGTTGCTTACCCACATCCCTCCCCAACCATTCTTACATCAATGATGTAATACATCAAGTTAACCTATTGTGCAATTAATTCACATTGGACCAAACTTTAAGCAAAATGCAGCAATTTCATGAGCTACTGCCGAGCAAGGCATGGCTAAAATTGAGATCGTCGTCGACATGCTCATCTTCTAAGGATGGAGAGCTAAGAAAGCAATTAGAATCTAAGCTTCTTGCTGAGAGAGGGACATGATATGTAAAATGGGAGTCAGGAGTACATTTCTTTACTACACATTCTATTTGAACTAAAGGAGCCTGAAATTCTTATAAAATTTTAAAATCTCATGTAACGTTCAAGAATAAATTGAACCATGCAAAACAAGTAATAGAATTGCTCATATATTGAAGCAGAAAAAGAAGGTGTGATACGGACCGGAAAATTTAACTGCTTAAGGAGCATAACAGCTTCAGCCCTGGCTTGTATTGATTCAGAATCTGAAAATACCTTTGCCTGAAACCAAAGAAAAAGTAATATGAAAGATCAACTCAGATCATTTTTGCCAAGTTCTTGACAGAAACCCAAGAAAGTTTGAACCAACGTTCTGCAAATTTCTGTTCAGAATTTCAGATTCATCTTATTCCCTACTCCTTCAAAATTAGCCCTTCGAGAGAGGCAGATCAAACACTCCTCAGCATGCAGAGATCTAAATAGTTCATAGTGATTATAGACACTTTGCTCTGTTTGTTTAGAATGGAGATGAAAGGAAAGGAGAACTAACGCTGGACAACTCTAAACACAAAATCAACACCCCCAACCCCAACCCCCTCTGTCCCATTTTTATGGGGCAAACTTTCCTTTTTAGTTTGTCGCAAAAAAATAACACCTTTCTATATTTAAAAACAATTTAACTTGACAAGAGAGAGTTGCTCGGATGGTAAGCACTCTTCACTTCCAACCCGGAGGTTGTGAGTTAGAGTCACCAAGGGAGCAAAAGGATGGGAGCTCCTAGGGAGGGGTAAAAATTTTTTTTAAGAAAAACAATTTAACTTTAAAATTCTCATTTACCCTTAATTAGATGATTTATAGCCGCACAAATGTCTATGGCTTGATTTAGACCAGAAGTTTCAAAAGTCTTTCCTTATTTCTCAAACTACATGCCCAATCAAATACAGTCACATAAAATGGGATGGAAAGAATATTATTCTTCGTCTTCTCTCCTCCCTTTCCTTCTATCTCAACAAAATATTTAACTCAGTTTAAGTACCTCAACCAACTATGTCATCTCTTGACAAAGTAACAACAAACTAGAAAAAAGGAGAAACCTGCAAGTTCGCTGTAATAACAGCAATTGCTTCCTCTGAGGCTCTTTTGCAATCCTCGAAGGAAGAGTCTCCGTATGCCTGATGATGAAAAAGTACTGACATTAAAGATGATACTTTTACATGCATTTACATCATACAAACAGGAAATGGAACAAAAATCCCTACGCACAAACCTTGAAAATGGGCATCGCTCCAGTGTAGTATTTCACAGCATCAGCATAGGCTTCTGATTTGATACACTTTGCTAACCTAGCGGGTAGATCATATATGAACTGCTCTTTTACACAGAAAATGAAATCCTTGTAACTCACACATTACCAGAAACCAACTCTTATACGATGCATAACACATTACTACATAAAGTTGCATTACATTTATCTCAGAAGAAAAAAAGTTACATGATGAACCTGATTAACAAGTCTATAAGACGCGAAGATAATGACATTTTCTTTTCTTTAATTGATGTTAGCATTTAATTACAACTTCACCAATCCTTTTTTGACCATTTAATCATGTGAACTATTAACAGCTTACAGCTCCAAAGATCCGGTGGCTAAAATATGGAATGGATTATTCCTTCCTCTTCCTAAAATCAATTTTCACTAAATAAGTAAATTGCTCTACATATTCCCCATAAATAATGAGTTCGAGTAAATTGTACTGGAAATAATAGATAATGCCATTCTTCAATTAACATCTGGATCAATTTATTTCACTGCCAAATAAGCATCTTATGCTCCATTGCTTAAACCATTTTTCTCATAAGCATTTCCCTTGGTTAAATCATAAACAGTGAAAAATCAACCAGCTCAAGATATGGGCGTAAAAAGGAAATGCGTATTCTTCTATCCTCATCAGTAACAGCAAACATCACTTAGTTCTAAAGGTTGTTATAAGAACGCACAGCTGGTAACTTCAATCCTCAACAAGAAAGCCACATTCTACAATGGCGTAAAATGTTGAAAGAGCTTAACACCTCACTTTAGTACCTGAACTTTGCGTAGAAGATTACGGGTCCGATGCAATTTCTCTATGTGCTCCCTCTTCTCGAAAAGAGAGGTATTGACCCCATCACTTTTAGACTGCACGGACATTATCTGCAAATGTATTTTTTTTTTTTTTTGAGAATGGTAACAGATTATATGCAAATAATTGAAGGAAATCTAATTCTGGACAAACATCTTTCATTGCTTTGCTGCTTCGGTCATGATTATAACCCAAAAAAAAAGAAGTAAAAAGAATCTTTAAACAAGTACAAAGGGAAAAAAAATAAACAAAAACCTTTTCAAGAAGCTGCTCCATATTTGTCTCCATGCCAACAATATTATTTTTCATCCTGGAAAGGTAATATTATAGGTGAGTTCTTCATTCATACCAAATGAGAACATGACAAGATAAAACCCAGTCAGTCCTGCTTCAACATATAAGCTGAAGCCAAGCATAATAAGTTTAAGAAACTTCTAACAATTGCATGATCTCCATTATCGTAGAGCGCCGATATTGAGGACCCATGAAACATGCTATAAGTACTAACAAACTCAACCTACGTAGAGTTAAAATGCAAACTATACCCCTTAATATTTGCCCTTCAAGAGATGAAATGGGTTCAGAACAACTTTCTAGAGCAGGGTTTACCTTTTAATTGTGTCTGTGGCACTTACGAACTTGTTGTAATTTTCATATACCAACATTTGCAGGTCAGTATCGAGATTCTTTATCTCAGCAGCCATTTCAACATGCCTCTGAAGCAGACCTTCCAAATTGGACTTCTGCACCTGTATGTTTGGTGAAATATATGACATTCGTCCGAGACAAATGAAATCAAAAGTCAGATTTATCTTTTTCCAAGACCAGAAAAGATGGCATGATTAAAAGAGCAGCTTACTCCTTAGGAAAGCAACAGATAAGTAAAAACCTCTCTTCTTTTTTTTTTTGAAACTGATAACTTAATAAGTAAAGACCTCTCTGCTGATAAGTACATTATTTCCTATGCAAAAGTTTTTCGCAAGACGCGATAATTAAATCCAAACCATCACGGCCACGGTGTCAAAGTTTACTCCTCTGACTTGGGTAGGCTGAGGTAAATGGGGAACACGTATTCTACTAGTCCTACTGATTGATTCTATTGCAATAGACTGCTGACTGAAAGAATGACAACTCATTTTCCTTTCTTTTCTTCCAGTTACAAGGATTAAACTGCTATAGGAATTTTGTGCCTCTTCTTGAATTCTTTTAGGCTTCTGATAAAGTTACAAAATAAAAATGTCATTGGCATTTTGTGCGCCGCATCTCAATTGAAGTCATTACCCTATTCCATTAAACAAGGTGGTGTTTGATTTTTATACTGTAGTTACTATGTATTTACATCCAAAATCCTAACTACCAATGTAGTATCTCAGATATTGCTATTTGGCAGTAAAAGAACCCAAAGTTGTAATATATCTTCATGATTGTTGACAATTTCTCTTTTATAATATATCTTCATGATTGTTGACAATTTCTCTTTCTTTTGATAAGTAATAATTTATTCATACAAATGCACAATAGGTATCTACCGGAAATAACATCTCTACCCTCACAAGGTAGGGGGTAAGGCTGTGCACACACCACCCTCCCAAGATCTCACTTGTGGAATTACATTGAGTATGTTGTTGTTGCTGTTGGTGCACAATAGTTGACTGTTCTTATGAATAGCTTTACAGTTTCAGCTCCAAATAGCTCAAAAAGTTTAGTAGATCTTTAATACTAGAAACATAGTACTGCCTGCTCAGAAGAAAGGTAAAAAAAGAATATCCAAACATTTTTTTTAAGGCTGTAAAAATTAATTACTACAGTCAGACCTCTCTATAACCGTCATCCTCTATAAGTTATAACAACATTTCACTATCAGCCAAGTTCTTTTCTGGAACCAATTTTTACCCGTATGTTATATTATATGTTCTCTATACGCCTCCAATGTTACAAAAGATGAACCCCTTCAAATCAAAACAACTGTCTTTTTAAGATATTTTCAATAACATTGTCTAAAGGAGTCCCAAAATCTTTTAATTTGGTAGTGTACACAGATATACTTTATTGGAACTGCAGAACTCAATAAAATTATTGCTTTACTAAATAAAAAAATTGTATCTTTTCGGGATATCCATATTCTAAGCTAGCATTTGGTCATAGATTTTGAAAATTTATCTTCAAGTATTTGTTTGGCATTAGATTTTGGATCAAAATTTTGAAAATCTGTCTTCAGAAGACTTCAAGACTGGATTCCCATTTCAAAAAAAAAAAAGACTTCAAGACTGGATTTTTAAACTTCAAAAAAAATTCTTGTCCAAACACAACTTCAATTTTTTTTGAAAGGTAACACAACTTCAATTTTAAAAAATCACAACTTCAAAAACTCACGTTTTCAAGTTTCAACTTCACAATTTATCGCCAAATGTGAGCTTAAAATGAAGTAGCAGGTGTGAGTCGAGAACACATGAATGTACACAGATATACTTCCTTTGGAGCAACTTTATAAAACTAAAACTAATCCAAAACATTGATTTATTCATAAAAAAAATGATATTTTTCCAGATCATGTCCAAACACAACTTTGAATTCTAAAGATCACAACTTCAACAACTCAAATGTTCAAGTATCTATGGCCATATGGGAGCTTAAATTGCTCAAAGAAAATGTTAAAATTAAAAATCAAACTAAAACTAGTCCAAAATATTGAGTTATCAATTAAAAAAAAGATCTTTGGAGCTCTAAATTCCTTAAAAAAATTGGAAAAATTATACTAAATCAAACTAAAACTAATCCAAAACATTGATTTATTCATTAAAAAAAATGATATTTTTCCAGATCATGTCCAAACACAACTTTGAATTCTAAAGATCACAACTTCAACTACTCAAATGTTCAAGTATCTATGGCCATATGGGAGCTTAAATTGCTAAAAGAAAATGTTAAAATTTAAAATCAAACTAAAACTAATCCAAAATATTGATTTATCAATTTAAAAAAAGATCTTTGGAGCTCTAAATTGCTAAAAAAATTGGAAAAATTATACTAAATCAAACTAAAACTAATCCAAAACATTGATTTATTCATAAAAAAGTAATTTATTCATTAAAAAGTAATCTTTTTCTGGATACCCTAGCTCTAAATTGCTAAAAAAAAAAAAAAAAATAGGAAAAATTATACTAAATCAAACTAAAAAAAATGAAGTAGCAAAAAGTAGATTCAGGTCATACAAGTAAATTCATGTACTGATCGACATCGAAGGCATTGGTATTGATAGTATCCAAAGTAGCAAATCTGGAAGAACCATTAATGTTCGGCATTGAAGAATTAGGTTGATCTGGAGAGTAAAAACTGGATAATAAATCTCTCATTTTCTTCGCTTTATCATCCATCGCTGCTGCTACTACTTCTTCATCATCATTTACAACCATTTTTTATGGATTTTGAAAATTCAGTATCTCTTAGTTTAACCCCAACAGAATACGAATTTGAGATCTATCGGTTGATAACTAATCCCCGTTCAATTTATGTGAGATAGTTTGATTTCGACTCAAATTTAAAAAAAAAGAAAGATTTTTGAAATTTGTGAAACATTTTAAAGGTAAAATGTCAGTAATGGTTTGACAGAAGGTATAAGATGGGATATAATATATAAGTTTAATTATTTTATAGATAAAATTTATATTATATTTAATTGATGATATAAATTTATTTTGAGATTAATTTATATTATTAATTAAATATAGTATAAAACTAATATCAAAATTAATTTTGGTATAACCTATCAATTAAATAATTATTTTATACCATTTCTCATGTGATATAAAATAGTCTAGTAATTATAAAATTGTAATCTTGGGATATTTTAATCTACATAACAAATGACCCCTTGCTTCTGAAAAATAAGGAAAGATTTGATGATTTTTATCAAATTGTCCTTTATTAAAAATGTATTACTATTATATTTAATTAAATGAGACCTTATAAGTGGAATCAATAAAAGAAAAAAAATAATTATATTTTTAAAAAGTTATCAAAAAAATGACATTTTTTTTTAAAACGGACCAAAAAGAAATGCTTTTAATTAATTTTTGTTTCTTAATTTTCTAACTAAAGATAATTATCGATGTATGCTAGTTCAATGATTTTTTTTACACTTTGTTAGGAATTTTTTAATTTATAAATAATATATTATATTAGGTTTGGTAAAGATAATTTAGAAATTTTAGTATAATAAACAATATTTTCTTATTTGTGCTGTTGAGGGGTGGGTAAACATTCCAATGCTCTTTTTTTTTCTTTTAAATTTTTATAGAACTCATCATAAATTATAATTATAATTTTCTAATTACATCGAGTTTGAATTAAAAGGTCTAATTGCATACTCAAAATTTTAGTATTTTTTGTTTATGTTTCTCTTTTTTTTTTTTTTTTTTTTTTTATTTCAACAGTATTTGATCAAAATTAGATTGAATAGCATAAAATTTATTTTTATTCGATGATTATGTATTATTTATGAACAAAAAAAATTTGTAAATCGAAATAAATTATCCTAAAATGGATTGAACGAACTGAATGTGCGTCTTAATTTGATATCCATCACTAGTAATAAATTTATATTAAAAACAGTGGCACCCGCAATATTCAAATTCTGGATCTGCCTCTAAATGTAGTACCTATTTTAAGGTGGGAGAGAGTAGGAACTCTTTACACCTAACATTATACGTGATATTTAAGATCATACCATCCGATAAAACTCAAAACTCTTTTTAATTTTATAAATTCTGCATCAAATCAAATCAAACAAAAAAATTGAAGCGTTTTGAGTACTATGTATTTAATTTCTCTTTGACAATGTCAAGTAAGATCTTGGAGATTTGAATAATGAAAATATTTCCATGGCATAACAAAAACGTGGGATCTTATAACAAAATATTTACCTACCATTTGAAAATATTTTGAAATTAAGAGCAAATAAGGAAAGATAGATTATTCATTCTTAGTCAGAGATCTTTTTATTAAGGTATAAGATAAGATTCATTCTTATTCCGGTCCAAGTTTTAGGTATGGAATTTTTTTGTGTGAATTCAAATTAATTACTTCAACACGGATATCAAACACGAAGGCAAAAACAAAAGAAAAAAAAAATGAGAAGGAAATATACAAGGAACTTACCTAATAGGCTTATTAGCTGTCATCAATTACAGCCAACCATATTACACCTATGACACAACTTTCCTTAAAATAATCAAAAAATATCCTTATTTGCCTCAAACAGCTTCTTCATTTTCCCTATATAAACCACCATATCTCTTCCTTCATAACATTCTTTTGACCCTTTGGTTCTCTACAACTCCCCTCTTTGTAAAGGTTAGCTCCATTATTCTCCTTTTTTTTTTTTTTTTTCTTTATTTTTTTTTCTTTATTTTGTGTATTTTGATTTAGTGTTCTTGTTTGTTCTTTATGTTTGCATGTTTTGATTTCTTATGTTTGTTTGGTTGATTTGTTTTTGATGATTTTTTGATTTGTGTTGATGGTAATGAGAAGATGGATCTTATCCCAGATCCTAAGGGATCGTTTGGTTGGTGAGATAAGAATAATAATTATTGGATATTTCATGAGATTATTTTATTCTGCGGGCCAATCCATGTGATATCCTTGTCTATTTTATCCCGCCGCCAACCAGATGACCCATGGATCTTATCCCAGATCATAACAAATCGTTTGGTTGGTGGGATAAGGATAATAATTTCTGGATATTTTAAGGGATTATTTTATTCTGCAGGCCAATCCATGTGATATCCTTGTCTATCGCATCCCCCTAAGCTATAACTAATAGTTACTCATAACGCATATCTATTGATACAAAGATAGGAACTTTTTTAAATGAGAAAAGAAAAAAAATTTGAACTTTACTACTTTTATGTGGGGATTAGAATCAAAAGCAACTTTATTGGCATACCTAATTAACTGATCTCAACTAATTTGGTGACATTTGTTTTATGGTTTGCAAAAACTGTAATTTGGATGTGTTCTTTTAACAAAAAATAGACTTTTTTTTTGAAGATCTTCAAACTCAACAACAACGACAATAACATACCCGGTATATTCCATAAGTGGGGTTTGGGGAGAGTAGGTGTACACAGACCTTATCCCCTATCTTTGTGGGGTTTGTGAAGTGGAGATGCTGTTTCCGATAGACCCTTGACTAAGATCTTCAAACATACATTCCCAAATCTTTCAATAATCCAAAAGGCTCTGAAAACGAGATTTTGATTTTGTGAAAGATTTGAAGAATTAAGTTGAGAAATCTCAAAAAGGTTAACTTTTTTAGCAAAAACATTTCA
This sequence comes from Capsicum rhomboideum, assembly GCA_031232105.1. Classification (NCBI taxonomy): domain Eukaryota; kingdom Viridiplantae; phylum Streptophyta; class Magnoliopsida; order Solanales; family Solanaceae; genus Capsicum; species Capsicum rhomboideum. The sequence goes on from CP124713.1 coordinate 144,275,721, forward strand.
ATCGCAGAGTCTTCCCTAAAACTCAAAATTTGAGTTTGCAAACTTTGTTTCTCTAAAATAGATCCAGTAGTTGGTTGAATTATGCTCCTTTGTGTTTGAATTTTATTTTTGCCTTTTGACCGCGTTTCTGAAAAGGTTCTCTAATATAGTTTGTTGTGTTTGTTTGCAGATCTTTTTACTGTCTGGATTTGGATCTACTCTGCAAAATATTGGTTCCTAGAATTGATTGAGGTTTCTTACAAAGTTTCAATGTTTGGTTCCTAGTTTCAAATTTTCTTCATGACATTCTCTATCCGTATGCGTAGAATCCGGATTCTGCATTCTTTCTCAGTAGTCTTTCTTTACTGGTTCTACGATTTTTCATGAACTAGCCCTCGTCATTGTCTTGTTCCAGTTTAATTTAGAAAATTCCATAGCCACACTATCAAAAGTTTGCTGATTTAACAAATTACACATAGTTTCCTGTTATTCTATTTTTGATTATTCATCAAATCGGCCCGAGAGACATGACTTTGACTCCACAATCTGTGAGTTCTGGTTCGGATGCAGATCCAAGGTATGCAAAGTTTGATGAAAGGAAAAGGAAGAGAATGGAATCCAACCGTGAGTCGGCCAAGAGGTCACGGATGAAGAAGCAGCAGCGTTTGGAGGAGTTAAAGAGTGAAACAACACAGCTGCAGAACCAGAACAGTATCTGTCGTGATAAGATTGATTCTGTTGAAAAGAACTATCGTTCCCTTGATGCAGAGAACAATGTGTTGAGGGCTCAACTTGCAGAATTGACTGAACGGTTGAATTCACTGAATGAACTCACCCAATTTTGGGCTGATGCTACTGGATTTCCTGTGGACATTGCTGAAATTCCCGACATTTTACTGGAGCCATGGCAACTGCCTTACCCAACTCAACCTATCACTGCGTCTGATATGTTCCAATTTTGAGCTGCTGGTCTGATGATTTACTAGAATGGAACAGAGAAATGCATATTAGGGAGGATCTATTATTGAGATTAAGGATTTAGCTTTTGTTTATGACTAGTCAGAGTTGTTTATTATTGATATTCAAATATCTAGTTTGTTGTGGTCTAGTGGTTTGTAGTATTTTGTCTAAGATATTTGGTTTCTAAGCTTATTATGTGTATCTTGGAGTAATTTGGATGCTATTGTCCTTTTTGTTCAATGGAATTTCTTTATTCTATGATAGTGTGATCTGTGTGTCCTAGTTTTTGAGTGGTCATGTTTTCTTCACTGTCATTTTTTTCATAACTATTTTGATTTGCTGCACTTGAGTTGAGGATGCTTCACCAATGACCACTCTCCCTCCACGAGGTAGGGGTGTTTGAGTATACTCTCTCCTTTGTGGATCCACTTGTGGGATTTCACTGGACATGTTATTGTATCCTCCTTATTAATTGCTATGCTTTCCTCACTATTTTTTGTGTCCTAGTTTTGATGTGTTTTCTCATATGGTCACAAAATTGGAATCAAGATGATATTTGACTTTCTGCCATTTGAGAAACCAGGGGTGTTCACTGTTTTTATCTTTGGATGTTAATGCTTATAGGGCAAAGAGGTTTCCACAAGGAATTCTTTATATATCTGGTAATCCAGGTGTGCGCAAGTTGTATTAATATATTATAGTAAGAATTTTTCAAGGCGTGCACAAGTTGTATTAATATATTATAGTAAGAATTTTTATGAAAGCTATTCTCTCCGATCTAATTTATATTATATGTTTTTCTTTTTATTAGTTTAAAAAAGAATAACAAACTTCTAAACTTAGAAATAATTAATTTTACATTTCTCGTTTTAACAAAAAGCTTTTATAATCATATAAATATCAAACTCAAGTAACACACTCGTATTGATTCAAACTGTATGACAAACTGAGAAAAGTAGTATAATTAAGCACCATACATAAGAGAAGATTCAAACTATCTCAGTGTGGGTGTAGGTTTGGAAAAAAATACGGTGTATCTAGACTTTATCCTTGCCTCCGAAGATAGAGAGGAAGTTTCCGAAAGACTCTCAAGCTCAAGTAACACACTCGTATTGATTCAAACTGTATGACAAACTGAGAAAAGTAGTATAATTAAGCACCATACATAAGAGAAGATTCAAACTATCTCAGTGTGGGTGTAGGTTTGGAAAAAAAATACATTCTACCTAGACTTTATCACTGCCTCTGAAGATAGAGAGGAAGTTTCCGAAAGACTCTCAAGCTCCAGTAACACACTCGTATTGATTCAAACTATATCACAAACTGAGAAAAGTAGTATAATTAAGCACAATACATAAGAGAAGATTCAAACTATCTCACTAGACTTTATCACTGCCTCTGAAGATAGAGAGGAAGTTTTCGAAAGACTGTCAAGCTCAAGTAACACACTCGTATTGATTCAAACTATATCATATAAATTGAAATTGCGGCACCATACGTAAGATCAGAAGCTTAACTTTTGCAATATTCATCAAGATTTAAAACACGAGAGTATCATCAAATTACCATTTGAAAAAAAAAAAAAAACAACAACACAGAATAGTACTATCAATCAATTATCATAAGTGCGGCACTCATCAGTTTCCGGATTATCCTTGCAGTAATTTTCCAATGGATCAGATGATTCCTTCTGCCTATCCCTTGCATGGCTCGCTGCTGCGCTCGCCTCTTCTACCACATCCCATGCTGCTGCACACTCACCGCTGACTGGATCCTCCGCACACGCTTCTTCTGCTTCTTTAACGCTCTCCGCAACTAAATCAGATAGCTTGTTATCTGGAGTTGCTGCAGCGGGTGCTGCGTACATCTTTCTGTACCTGAATTGAGGTGTGTTCTTCCATGGATTGTTTAGTGTTGGGAAGTTGAACGGATGAGTTTTGAGGGAGGTGGATGATTTGGAGAGAATTGTTGGAGTTGTGAGATTAACACCAGCTATGGAGGAAGCCATTTTTTTTGCTATGATAAAGTGATAGGAGACTTTTTTAGGGAAGTAAAATGATGTTTTTTGGATGGGAGATTGGTATATATGATGATGAAATGAGTAATGAGCACACATTTCTTATCCTTTTGTTGGCCAATGGTTGGCATCCACGTCTTGAGATTGACATCCAAAGATATTTTGATTAAAAGAATCTTCTTCTACTATTTTCTTATCCGTTTCTTGCTCGGTTTTCGATATTCGTACTGTGATTCAAGGAATTTGAATTCGCGTAGAAAAAGCTTCTTGGATTTATGAGCTTTTAAAAATACATAAAATTTGTCTATACATCTTGACTGTTAAATTTAAGGTCAATGAGATTTATTGTCTCATTCAAAAGATGAAGGTGTATGATTTTCGAAATTCAAAAGTTTAAGGTGGGATTCTAGTGGGATTTACAACTTGTTTGGATGGTTGTTATCATTGTATATATTGTTAATATAAATATGATGTTTTGATTGTTAGTCTTAAATTTTATTGTAATGATGATAAGTCTCATTTGTGTATTAATGATCAATTTGATGTGATCCTATTGTTACCTTATCTTCTTCTCATTTTATATTTACTTATTATTTAATAATTACATTTTATCGTTTATCCTATTTTTTATAGTAGCTCTATGCATCTGTCCTTGTCCTATTTTTCTTATAGATTCATCCTTTAAATTGTTAACGTGTGACACTATACAATGACGAAAAATGATACAATGACATAATATATAAGTGTGTCCTTTGACTTGAACTCGACTGTTATCTATACCCTCCAATATTAGGTGTGTATAAGTAGACAAGAAGACACACACATCCTACATGACATAATATTGATCAGTTGCCACTTGTGCATAGAGGATGCACGTGTGTACTTCTTCAACTCTATACACGTTCAAGTGATTGCTTATGCATATTCAAAATTGGAGCATATAGATGCTAGCTAAGGCTAAGTAGGACACATTTATCTATTACGCCAACATTATATTCAATAAAACAATATAATACATCAAACAGTAGTAACTACCCTCCAAACAAAGTATTAATCTAAGCATTTGTTGTTATATTTGTCTGAACCGATTTCAAGTAGCATTTGTTGAACACCATTTACAAGTCTCACCGCCATTTCGTGCACCTCCACTAATTTCACGAAATACCTGACACCTCAAGCCAGTAACACGTACCAAGCAAAGTTGAGAGCTTTTTTCAAGTTAATGCTTCAAAGAATGAAACTTTGTTGCTATTAATGGGCAAAGATGTTCATCATCTTCTTAACCTCATCACAAAACACCAGTTCTATCGCAAAGCAATTCAGCAAATTCATACTCAGTTAGTATTCACCACTGCACAAAACACCATCAATCCAAATTCTTCAATACCCATTTTACTAACTCTCTGGAACTCCTTAATTCGTCATTACTCTCTTGGGATTTATCCACAAGAATCTTTTTTGTTGTTCAAACAGTTGCAGTTTCAATATCAACACATTATATTCTTTGATAGCTTTACGTATTCGTTCTTGATTAAAGGATCAGCTAATCTAGGGAGGTTTTGTGTAGGGAAACAGGTTCATTGTTTGAGTTTGAAGGATGGTTTTGAATCCCATGTTTATGTACAAACTGCGTTGGTTAATATGTATGGGGAGTGTGGGGTTTTGGGGGAAGCGAAGAAGGTGTTCGATGAAATGCCTGTGAGAAATTGTGTTACGTGGAATGCTTTAATTAGTGGTTTCGTTAAATGGGGTGATGTTGAGATTGCGAGGGCGGTTTTTGATGTAATGCCGGAGAGGAATGTTGTTTCTTGGACGGGGATTATCGATGGGTATACGAGGATGGGGAGGTTTGATGAGGCGTTGTCGTTGTTTAGGGAAATGGTTGTGGTTGAGGGGATTAAACCGAGTGACGTGACGCTTTTGGCGATTTTCCCGGCTATTTGGAATGTTCGGTGTTTGGAGTGTTGTGGAATGATTCATGCTTATGGGGAGAAGAGTGGGATTAATGGGTTTGATATACGTGTTATGAATTCGCTTGTCGATGCTTATGCTAAGTGTGGAAGCATAAATGATGCTGTGAGAGCTTTTGAGGATATATCGGATGAGAGAAGGAATTTGGTGTCGTGGACGTCAATAATATCAGGATATGCAATGCATGGGATGGCAAAAGAAGCTTTCGATAGTTATAAGATGATGGTGGATGCAGGTATTGACCCAAATCGCATAACGTTTTTGAGTATGCTCAATGCTTGTAGTCATGGAGGTTTAGTGGATGAGGGGCTCGAGTTTCTCAGAAAGATGGTTGATGAGTTTGGGATTCAACCAGACATTAAGCAGTATGGCTGCTTGATTGACATGTTAGGGAGGGAAGGTAGGTTAGAAGAAGCAGAAAAGATAGCGTTGGAGATACCTAATACTATGTCTAATGTTGTGATTTGGAGAACACTATTGGGTGCTTGTAGTTTTCATGATAATGCGGATATGGGAGAGAGAGCTATGCAGAAGATTATGGAGATGGAAAACAAATACGGTGGTGATTATGTGCTTCTTTCTAATATCCTTGCAGGTATGGGCAGGTATGTGGATTCTGAGGGTGTGAGGAGAGTGATGGATGAGCAAAATGCAATCAAAGCTCCCGGCTTTAGCTTTACTTAATTTAAGAATGTAAACTGACAAGATACATTGTTCATAATTCACATTTTCCTTGACATTGTTCTTTCACTGGAAAGTGGAACCAGGACCAGCACCAAATTGGTGTTTTCTGCATTCATACTCAGTTCAATGGAATTGCTTGATCTTAAAGGGGATCTTCCATAATTTCGCATGTGAGGGATTATTTCTTGGTTTCGTCCGGTTTAGACCGATCTAAAGCTATGGTTAAGTTAAAGTTGCCTCCTGATCTGGTTACTGCTTGTCCGCTATACTATTAGGTTCAGGCCTGGTTTTGGAGATTTTGCTGATTCTTCCATTAACACAGTCCAATCATTTGTAAGAAGAAAGGGGCTGCATGGGTTAGCTACTGAACATCAAAATTTGAGTACAAAATCTTTTAAACAATGAGTTTACAGCTCCGAAAGTTTGATGGAGACATAAATGGATGAACAAATCAGCAATCTATCCAGAATTTAGACAAACATGCTCATGAAATTAAGGTCGCCCTAGAAACTCTCTGTAAAACTAACTATTGCTATGTTGAATGGCGTATTTCTTGGACTCGTTTTCTTTTGATACTTATGGTTCTTACTCACTGGTTCTTTCCCTTTGATTAACAGAAATTGAGAAAATGAAAAAGGCTTTCCATCCATGGTAGATTTAGGTTGCATGGTAAGAGCATAGTTGTCTGAAAAACCATGTAGATACTCAAGATGATCCCAGCTATTGTAACACTGCTACATCCAAAAAGTTTTCTGTAGTTTTTCTCACATATAAATCTTCAGCAGAACTAAAATATTCTTTGAAAGCATAGGACCTTTAGTAAATTTACGAATATGACTAAAACATATTTCCAACTAGTTGATATCACATATATTTATCTTTTTCTTCCATTGTGCCCTATTTTTGCTAGGCCTACATGAATTCTAAGAGATTGTAGGTCTTTTGAGGCAACTTTCTTCCATGTGATTTTAGGTATATGTTGTCCAGTTTTTAACACCTTTACTCGCCGTAATTGCACACGGAGGCCAACGCTGGACATAACCCAACCATCTTGAGCAACTCTCTCTCACATCTCCTCGATGTGTGTTTGCTTGGACCTTTTGCCTAGCTACAACAACTCTAAGTGAATATAAAAGAATAGAGCAAGTTAAGTATCCTACTGATTTCCTTAACATGGAATTGTACTTAAAGCTGCCCTTCTCAGTGTCTTTACAAGAACTTCCAAATAGAAACAGATTCAATGGGTGTTCCCTTCCATCCAACTAGGAGAGCCTTCCCATCATTTTGAATAATGCAGGAACTTCCATGGGAAAATTGCTCGAGAATCAGTTTTGCTTGATACCGAGATGACTCACTGACCTCCATTTCCACCATTCCAAACCTTGCAAAGTATGCTCTCCATACATCAAGCTTCACATTCCGGGTGAACCTTTCCACACCCTCAGCTGCAACCATATTCCGGATACCTTCACCAATATGAAATACTTCAATCCTCTTTCTGACCAGATTATCTCTATCCATGCAGTCCTCAAAGCAATCAAAAAGCACACTATAAAAGAAAAGTGCCTCTACAAAACGGTTCAAAAATGAAGGTGAATTATGGTTTGCTTCAATTTCACAGACAACAACCACAGATGGTCTTAGTCCTTTGATTACTCGCATTGTATTGTCCAAATAATCTTGCCTGCAGATCATTGTCCTAAGTACAGTGTAACAATAGACAGCCACAGTTTCATCTTCTTTAACATTGACTGATTCTGCCCTGAGATCTTTCATGTCAGACATAAAGACCATATCAAATGAAAAGGGAAGATTCAAGGAATTGGCAAAACTTTGTAATCTCTTGCCTGTTTCTTCGATTTTCTCTTTTTCTTGGTGTCCAATGGCTGTTATCTTCAGAAGCTCAATTGAACAGTCGCGTTGTTCTGCAAGAGCTTGCATCAAGCCCGTACACTGAATTCCACTTCTGATATTAAAGTCAACCAAATGGATCTTGGTTGCACCTTTAACATTTTCAATTATTGCCTGAATTCCAGCGAATTGCATTACTTGACTGAAGGGAATTTGCGTGTGGCAGGTTAAGGCTTCCGGTGTAGTACCTAATGCCAGAGTGCTTAAAAACCTTAATTTTCTTTCAAAACTAGGGGACCTTCCTATTTCTCGATCGATCCTTTCTTGTAAAGCTTCACCAAAATAGAAACAAAGTCTCTGGATCGGATTACCTATTCAAGATACAAACAAGTAAATAAATGTGTACTCTCTCCAATAACTTAAGCTTTTTGATGAAATGAACATAATTCAACGTTACCTGTAGCAGATGCCTTCCACAGACAGCGTGCAATAGATTGGCTAGCCAAATGAAATTGTTGCTGATCCACTTCTTCTGCAGCAGCTAGAAGGAGGTGAACAAGTTCCATGTCCTTTGTTTGCTCCATGGAAAGGCCCGAAAGTGATGAAGCATACGGATGTATAAACATAGAAAGACCATCTATCCTTTGGGTGGAGTACTGGATATATCTTTCTCCAGCAACTCGCAAGATTTCTTCTGTTGATACCTTAGGTATATTACTTACACGAGCCTCGTTGCTGAGTATGTTGCTCAAATTTTCCTCGCATGATTTCTTGAACATCCTCCCACAATTGTTCAAGAGCTCCAAAGATGCTAGAGAAATGGGATTTGTTATCTCTCCATGGAAATTGCCAAGCCTTGGCACCTGAGGCTGAATCCCACTAGATTCTTCGGGGGTCGCTTGAACGTGGATAGGCTGCAGGGGTAAGTCCATATTGGAAGAATCATCACTTTGGGTCCAATGATCTGAAATGTTTTGTTGCTGATCTTCCAATAACAGAACTTGTTTTTCTGATGTATTCTCATATTGTTTGTGGTCAAATACAGAGTAAAGAGAATCAAGATCCTCACTGTCCAATTCATACCAAGGATCTACGATGCCATTGTTGATCAATTCATTTCTCCCACACTCTTCAACATGATCGTAACTACCCTCGGGAACACTGAAATCAATGGTGGGAATTGAGGTTTTATCCATGATCCCAACTCCAGGACTGGTTAAAGTGCTAACCAAGTGAAGTAGTCTTGGTGATGTTAGGCTTTCAGTAACCTTTGTTTTACTGCCGGAATGTATATATTAAGGGAATTCACTCAGTAGGACGTCAACAAGGTTGAAAGTGAAGTTTTTGTCCTCGCAAAGCAAAATAACCTGGTTATGGTGAAAATTTAGAAGATTGAAGCCGCAGTTGTTTCGTATCCATGGCTGGGACAAGCAGAGAGACCAGATGAAAGATAGTCCTCCAACATAATGGTATTGTTTGTATCTCTAAAAGAGAAACTTTGACCTAGATAGCCAAGGTCATAGGCCATAACGACTTTGTTTTATTAAGGATTTTATGCATTTGGACAATGAGGCAATGAGAAACTGTCAAATATAATGCCATGGTTTGAAAGAAATGACAAAAGAGAAAAATTAAGCACAAAGGTTTTGATGGATCATAAAAGAAACAAGAAAGTTTTGCAGGCCAAATGTTTGTCTCATTTTAGTTATGACAAGGCACTTGACAAGCACCAGATAATCATATGACTTTTTTTGGCTTGCTTGAAATGCAAGGTAAGGCTGCGTACAATAGACCCTTGTGGTCGTGCCCTTCCCCGGACCCTGCTCATAGCGGGGAGCTTTAGTGCACCGGGCTGACCTTTTTTTTGTTTCTAATTTTAAGCAACTAGAAAAGAGACATACAATAGAAAAATCATCTCTATGCGTGGGGTCGGGGGAAGGGCTAGACCACAAGAGTCTATAATACGCAGCCTTACCCTACATTTATGCAAGAGGCTGTTTTCATGGTTTGAATCCGTGACCTCCTGATCACATGTAAGTTAGATCATAGATGACAGAAATCCTTCAAAGGCAAAGTTTCATAAGCGGCTAAGCCCAAAGGGTCCACTCCAGACAAATTTCTCGGTCATAAAATGAACGAATATTTGTATTTGTATTTGCATTTGTTTTACTTAAAATAAAAAATACATACATGTCCCCTTCTATGACAAAGCAGAAACAATAGTCTAATTCTGCTTAACAATCAAGATTACAACTGTCTAACAGAGACAGCAACAGAAAATGTCTATTAGACCTTGTCATCATTTCTTGTACAACAGCCTGCATTGTCTGAATCAACCACATTCCCACAAAACAACACAAAATTTAGCCAAACAAGTGCCTTAACAACCTTAACCATACCAATTGCCACAGTCACATAATACAACCACCAACCAACAAAATCAACCAAACCAACACTACCAATTAAGTCCCTTTTCACCTCAGCCACAACCACTAAAGACTCAACTTCATCCCTCAACTTGCACCACCACAACAAACCAAAACTCATGGCCATAGCCACCTTCTCAACATACCTATCCTCCGTCTCAATGCCAAAAACCGTGTCATCCACCACCGGCTTCACTACTTTCTTGGACCAAAACAATGTAGTCTCATGCAATCCCAAGAAAAACAAACTCCTCGTCAATAAACATAATCTTTCGTGACTAAAACTAGAACCATCTATTCCAACAGCTATGCTACCTTCTATGCCTATGCACGCGCAAATTTGAAATGTGAAGAGAAAAAACCACGAAGTATAAAGACGAGGTTTAGCAATCATGTGATCAGACAGAGTTCGTCCTGTCAAGCATTGAGTCAAAGCAGAAATGCTGACAAGTGGAGCTAGTAGGTGAAGAAGAGTAGGATTGACATAGAGGAAGAGCCTAACAAGGAGTGTATCGGGCTCCGTGTAAGCTGATGTGGCAATGAGATAGCGCGTTACTGACAACCTCGCGAGGACGATAAAGGAGAGAGGGAGGAGAAGGCTAAGGAGGATAATGGTAAGGCATTGAAATGACTCTCTTAACATATTGGCAGCATAGTCAGAAACTGAAATGATTTTCTTCTCTTCTTGTTGGTATAATTCCGAACTCGAATCCATTTAACGTAATTTTAATCTTGGTAACGCAAAAAAAGACTTCTTTTCTTTGTTAGCAGAGGATTTGAGAAGTACATAAATGGATTAGGAGAATATATAATTTGATCAAAAAATTATAAAGTGGTTGCCACGATTGCATATGGTTGACTTATGATATTTAAGTTCTTTTCTCTAACAAGTTTGGTGTGTACAATTTTTATTCCAATAATGTACGGTGCTTTAGTTTATTATTTGTTTTCAACCAATTGGTGACAGTGGCGGAGCCAAGATTTTCATTAAGGGGGTTCAAAAGTGCACACACAAACTAGTCGAAGGGGGTTCAACATCTACTATATATACATAAAAAATAATTTTAACCATGTATTAATAGTGTAATTTTTCTCCGAAAGGGGTTCGAATTAACCCATGAGTATATGCTAGCTCCGCCCCTGATTGGTGGCCATAGCACGTAGGATATATTCATGATTAAGTTTTTTTTTATTTTTTTTATCTATTTCATAATTTGATTTAACTCTCAACATAGTGATGAGCAGCGGCGTAGCTATATACAGTGACGAGCACCAAGCACCAAGCACCAAGCACCAACTAATAGGGGTGTTCACGGTTTGGTTAGAATCGATCTACTTTTTTTTAAAAGAAACTGAACTAACTAAGTCGATATTTTAAATATTATAACCAAATCAAACTAATCATGTCGGTTTTTGTCATTTTTATAAAAATATGTGATATACACTGCCAAACACGTATTCCAGACAACAAGTGGCAGATATTCATGAAGAATTGACTATTATGTATGTTAGTGGTGGTAGGATTTGCAATTTAATCATTATACATTCGACCTAAAAAGAAAACATTATGCATTGTTTATTTGCATTCTAATTAACACTATGCATAGTTTATTTGCAACTTAAACCATTGTTGTTAGATACTAATTAATTAGACTTGATTTGTTCCTTTTTTTGGAGTGAAATTCTTTAATTAGAAATGACTGATCGTGACAACGACAAATGCCACCAAATGCAACGTGATGACATTATACATGTGTCCTTTTACTTCTTCGTCTATACTAGATTCAAAGATTTGGATTTGGTTCTTAAATTAGGATGTAGCTAGAATTTAATTAATCAATTAATTAAACGACAAAAAAAGACTTGGGCAATATTTTCATCTTGATTAATAGTTAATACACCGGATACCTGATATCTCCCAAAAATAAAGATAATGGCTAATGTGCACCTCGACTAATTCCCTGGTTACTCTGTCCAACTAGATGGGAAAACATCACCTAATATTTTTGCCCCATCGAAATTTAAACCATTCCCTTGGTATCTACTACCTTCCATCAACGCAGGTATCAGGTAACTTTGTCCAACCAGATGGGAAAACATATTCACCTAATATTTTTGCACCATTGAAATTTAAACCATTCCCCTGGTATCTGCTACCTTCCAACAGCACAGGCATCAGATAACTCTGTCCAACCAGATGGGAAAACATCACCTAATACTTATTTAAACCTAAAACCTCATAGTTTTCAACATATTTTATTGAACACTAAGTCACACCCTAAAGTAGTAGTTTTTGTTGGCCATATTATGTGTATAGCTTAATGGAACAAATTTTAGTTAAGCTTTAATTACTCATGGTGAAAACTAATACTCTTTCAGTTCTCTTCTAATCATAGTAAAAATGGAGGCAAATGTGATTATTCAACTGGCCTTTTCCTAAGACCAATTACTCATTTCTTACCCTCAAAGAGGAAAATGAGTTTCATGATGAGCTAGAAGAACTAACATTACCTGCATCCTCTTCATTCTTGTTTAATGGGATTTGTAACTATTAGCAGAGCTACAAGTCACAGGAAATTAGACTCGATGACCTTGGAAATAGGTGGTCTTGAACTTTTTGACCCCCGCTTGTTCCATGGGGAATTTCCAACGTCAAAAGTCAAAACTTGTTGAACTTGAGGTTTTACTCATAGGGCAAGCGAGGTCAAAAGTTCAACACCAATCACCTCCCAGGCCTTTCTTGTAAATCACCTGTCAAGTCATACAATTAGCACACTGTAAGCAGGTTCTTCGACATCAAATTACTCATGCATTTAGCTAATCATCTATTACAAGAGTACATAGGTGAGCAACACAGGTCACTAAATCTTCCTCATCTATTATCATTAGCAATGATGAAGGTAGGTGCATCATAGCTTTAAACAAAAGGCAAAATATTTCACTCTGAACCAGTTTGCTTAGCTCTTTATGGTTCAAGTGTTGCTAGTTACTCTAATTGTAAATTTAGAAAACCAATGCAAGTGTTGATTGGCACATATTTTCATATCTATGTTTAAATGCATGATCCACTTCTAAAATTCTATCAAAGTTGAGAAGAAACTGTCTAATTGGAAGAGCCAATACTTGTCACTACGGGGAAGACTGATCTTAATTTATAGTGTTCTTGATGCACTGCCTACATACATGATGTCCCTATTTCCCGTGCCTGTAAATGTAGTTAGGAGAACTGATGCCTTGAGAATAAATTTTCTTTGGCAAGGCAATGCTGAGAAGAAGAAGATGCATCTAGTGAAGTGGAAAACACTGACAGACAGCACGGAGGTAATCAAATCCAAGTATGGCGATGAGAACAGATGGACCATCAAATTAATGAACAGTCTATGTGGCGTCATTCTTTGGAAAACTATCAGAAACTTATGGCCTGCTATTCTCAACAGATCTTGTTTCAAAGTATGGAATTGGAAGAAAGTATCTTCTTGGGATTGCAGTGGCGGAGCCAGGAATTTGAATAAGAGTGTGCAAATTTTCTTCTCAATTGCGTTAAGGGTGTGCAAAATTAAATACACACTCATAATAGCTAACATTTAGCCTATATACACAACATAAATTAAAGGTTGGAACCTAAGTTCACAAGACTACTCAATGACTTGGAAATTGGTAGAACACGGAGTTCTACAGTTATGTTGCTAGCTCGGACTCTTCAAATATTTCGATGGCTGCGTATCGGATACTCCAAAGTAGTGTTTTTTTTTGGAGAATCCGACACGAGTATGGCAACATTTTTCAAAGTCTGAGCAACATAGTTCTACAGCACCTTAGAACAATTCAAAGGGCTGTCTGACAGAGACATGTTGCGGCAAAAAGACAGTTAAGGTAAGTTCTCAGTCAGGTCAGCATACAGAGATTTAATATATCAAACAGTCAAGTGGGCTGCTGGCCTTGGAAGCTGATATGGAAAGTCGAAGATTCCTTTCAAGATGAACTGCTTTGTAAGGTGGGCTCCTGGACAAAGGGGCACTCCTAACAAAGAACAACTTAGCAAGGATGGGATTGCATTGTGGAGAACAAGTAGACACAATCAGCCATCTTCTTTTACACTATAAAAGGATGGATCAGTTATGGAAAATTTTCATTAATCTCAGAGGTATTAGATTGGTTATGCCGCAAGGTTTAGCTGATGTTCTAGTCAACTAGAACAAAGAAGGAACATTATCCAATCAGAAAGAGAGATGGAGGATTGTCACAACTTGCATTTGGTGGATTATATGGAAGGAAAGAAATCGGAGATGTTCTGAAGACAAGAAGTTCTATACAAAAGTTAAAGATGAACTGTTTAGTGCTTTACTATTTTTGGTATAATCAAGAATACCTAGAGGAATCAGAAACAAAATTGAATGTCTAAGATTACATATAGCAAGCTTTTAGATCTTCTTTTGTAATTTGCTTTTTTTACTGGTGCCTACACAGCTTGTGTAGACATCATCTAATTTAGATATATAATACTGTTACCATTCTCGAAAAGAATTTTATTCAATATTTGATCTCAGCTTACTTGTCACAAATATGTTATAATCAGAACTAAAACCATGATATGAGCTTCAACAATTAAATGGAGAAGTATTTTATGAAATGCAATCAAAAGTATCCGGAAAAACGGAGTCAACAAACCAATGAAGCGAATAAGAATTCTTATAGCAGCCAGGATATGAAGTGTTCAAGAAACATCTGACTGAAAAGGCTAAAATCTACCATAATACGACCAATAGTTTTGGAAGATGATCCATGGAGTAGTTCACAAATACAAAAGAAAATAGTAACAAATAAGAAAGAATAGCCCTCTCCTCAATAAACTGTTGCCATCTATGTTCTGAATCACTGGGCTAATCCAAAGTCCTGTAAAAAAAATGCAATATGATTGAGAGAAAAAATAATCTTCGTTGTCCTTTCCAAAATTAAAAATATGAATTAGCAGGAATACCTGCACAATGTTAGCTGGCCTTTTCATCTTGCATCTTTTCATGAATTGCCTTGTAGCACTTGAGACTGCAAAGGGGAAGGTTTGTCTTGGAATCACGGTACTTGTATGTGTTCACACAGGAAGGACCAGCACATTTCTCACGAGGGGGAGGATAACTGGAGTATAGCAACAAGACCACACACAGTAAGTACTTTAAATGAACATTAATCACAAAAAGTAAGGATGAATGATATCCAGACTCCAGCCATTACGAAATGCTACAGTGGAAAATGAGGACAAAAGAGAAGCGGTGACAATCCTTACCTGCATGGCTTGGAGTCAAAAATACTTGGCAAACCAATATCATGAGAAAATGTCACAGTAGTTCCAGCAGGGCCCATAACCGTTCTGATAGTGTTTGGTGGAAGCTCTTTGGCAGTCTGCCAGATACAAGAATTAATGGATCATCAGCTTGATAACATTAACAAAATTGCAGCTTAGCAACAAATGGGATACCTGTGCTAACTCTTCCTGCTCCTTCTTTATTTTCTCTTCTCGCTTCTTCCGGGTGGAATCTTGACCTCGTATTTTTCTAATAGCCTCGGCCTGCAAAATTCAACAAGTTATGCTCATTTCAGCATCATAAAAAAACGTGCCACACCATAAGCAAGAACCAAAACAAGGGCAAACCTCTGATTCCCGAGCTGCCTTCTCATGTTGTATTCGACGTTTCTGAGCAGCCTTTGCTCTTTTCAGTTGCTGCTCAACTTCTGAGAGCTTCTCCTTTTGTTCTGTCAAAATAGCAGGGATGACAAGATAAATTTTGTACTATCAGAAAAGGTGCTGGAGGAAAGGGACAATACTGCAAGATATGAGTAAACACAAAATTTTCTCACTTTGAGGTGGTGCTGGAGGTAAACTGCTGGGAAACTCAATCTGATCCACAGAAGAAGTAGAGGAATCCCTTTTTGACAGAAGAGCCCGTTGTCGTGTTGTGAGACCTATTTCTCTCTTTGTTTCAACTGGTGTCTCAGACGACTCCTTCATTTGTTTCTCCTTCTTCTTTGACCGCTTGGCCTCTACATCAGAAAATGGTTCTTTCTTCTCATAATCAGTATACTCAGAACCTTGACTTGATATTCTCTTCACTTCTTTGCCTGAGAGAAGAGCCTGTTGTCGTGTTGTATGACCTACTTCGCTCTTTGTTTCAACTGGTGTCTCAGACGACTCCTTCATTTGTTTCTCCTTCTTCTTTGACCGCTTGGCCTCTACATCAGACAATAGTTCTTTCTTCTCATAATCAGTATACTCAGAACCTTGACTTGATATTTTCTTCACTTCTTTGCCTGAGAGAAGAGCCTGTTGTCGTGTTGTTTGACCTACTTCGCTCTTTGTTTCAACTGGTGTCTCAGACGACTCCTTCAGTTGTTTCTCCTTCTTCTTTGACCGATTGGCCTCTCCATCAGAAAATATTTCTTTCTTCTCATAATCATAATCAGTATACTCAGAACCTTGACTTGATATTCTCTTCACTTCTTTGCCTGAGAGAAGAGCCCGTTGTCGTGTTGTAGGACCTACTTCGCTCTTTGATTCAACTGGTGTCTCAGACGACTCCTTCAGTTGTTTCTCCTGCTTCTTTGACCGCTTGGCCTCTCCATCAGAAGATAGTTCTTTCTTCTCATAATCAGTATACTCAGAACCATGACTTGATATTCTCTTCACTTCCTTGACTGAGAGAAGAGCCCGTTGTCGTGTTGCACGACCTACTTCGCTCTTTGATTCAACTGGTGTCTCAGATGACTCCTTCATTTGTTTCTCCTTCTTCTTTGTCCGCTTGGCCTCTCCATCAGACAATAGTTCTTTCTTCTCATAATCAGTATATTCAGAACCTTGACTTGATATTATCTTCACTTCTTTGCCTGAGAGAAGAGCCCGTTGTCGTGTTGTATGACTTACTTCGCTCTTTGTTTCAACTGGTGTCTCAGACAACTCCTTCATTTGTTTATCCTTCTTTTTTGTCCGCTTGGCCTCTCCATAAGATAATAATTCTTTCTTCTCATAATCAGTATACTCAGAACCTTGACTTGATATTCTCTTAACTTCTTTGCCTGACCTTCCAACATCTTCCAACATTTCAGACTTATCGACCTTCAAACCCCCGGAAAGATGTCTTGTCTTAGTTGATTCTTTCCCCAAATTAAGCTTCTCCAAGTTGTGAATTTGCTCATCCTCCTCATCCTCATCAAGCCAATCCAAAATAAGCCTCCTTGGCAACTTCTGGCTCTTACGATTTTGATGTGGCTTGTCTCGTTTTTTAAACACATTCTTTGTTGGCATCTTCTCCACATCGTTCTTGCTAGCATCAAAAGTGCCTCCTGGTAAATCCTCGCACGAAATTCTGTTCCACCCACTTTTCTTATCTGCAAGAGGACCGTCTTCACTTGGACGGTCCTGAAATCCAGAGAGAACGGTTCAATTGAAAGATTAACTTTATTAAGAGATAATCTAGCGTCACATAAATGATAAAGATTTACTAGCCATGCATAAAATAATCACAATTTGCATCTTAAAGAAATTGCAATGACTAACTTTTGTTGCTCAATAATTTGGAAAGGAAGTAGTGAATATCCAAATTAGCAACCAAAAAGAAAGCTTCTCAGGCATATTCATTACTCATCCCCTGAGAATAACCAAATTTAGATGTTGCTAAGTGTTCTCTTTTCCACATTTCGGATACTAGGCGGAACTAGTACACCCTCCGTCCATGTTTAGTTGTTCATTTTTTACTTGACACACCCCTTAAAAAGCAATAAATAAAATGGTATTTCTACTATATCACCCCTAGTTATTATAAATCATCTCACTCATTCAGACATTAATTGGAAATAATTAGTACTTAATAATAAGGGTTAGATCACAGGTATAAATTGACAAACTATCACTTGGTTTTCTAAATTGAAGAAGTAAAGGTGGACATCTGTTTTTAGTATAATGGACAAGTAAAGGAGGACGGAGGTAGGTTGCAAATTCTTATATGACCTCCCCTCAAACCAACCATACTTCTGAAAAAATTAATCAAGATTCGAGTGGATTTAGAGAATCCAAAAGATTACCTTGAGCTTGCTACAAACCTGTGCACTTTTAGAAGACAATAAACTGCCAGATGATCCGTCAGAACTGTTTTTGGTTTGAATGATGCGCGTCGCACCACCAACTTTCAGCTTTATCTTTTTCAGCTTGCTATCATTAGCTACACCATCCCCAGCATTCCCTAACTGCCTAATAGATGAACCATGCCTGGGATTCGTATCATCTTCCCCACGTGCATTATCATATGTCGCGCTAGATCCCCCATCCTCCTTGTTCTTTTTAGAAGAATTATCACCTGTCAACCTGTTAGCAGAAGAATCTCTAGAGACCCTACCATCATTATCTGAAAGTGATGTCAGGGGTAAGTGATCATGGTATTCAGGAAATATCATATTCTCTGTCCTAGGTCGCCGCAGTGTCGGGCTTCTTTTCTTTCTAACATAAGTAATGAGCCCTTTGTTACGACTACCACCAGAGTCATCCATGATGTATAAGAAGAATCTGTGCCATCACAAGCACATGTGTACCAATTAGATCGCTAGAAGTCCATGATACAAAGATAACTAGATTAACTTGGAAATTGCTACAACAACTTTAAACCGTTGCAGAAAATCATTTCTAACAGAAAATCATGACGAGAAAACAAATGTTCAGCAAAAAATTTGAAGGAAAAGCTACCAAAAAAGATTGAAAATCCAGGAGTTAGCACCGAAAAACAGCTCCACACCTCATATGGAAAGCCAAGATGTAAATTTATCATCAATAAATTGAAATGATCACCAGAACGGCATTGAAATTTTAGACAAAACAAGTAGATAACAAAACCCTTTACTCAAACAGCCGAAGTTACTGGATTAATGAGACTTTAGCATGCCAAATAAGAGACTTATTAGACTATCACAGCAAAAACATTCAAAGAAGATGATTTACATAGAAGGCAATGAATTAAAATCAAGCTTAACAATCAAAGCTAAGCATATAAACGATACTACTAAATTCTAACAAAAATAGAATTCTCATATGCCAGAACACAAGCACACTAATCAATACACAGCCACATGACAAGAAAGTTCAATTTAACGCAAACAAATGACTCAACAAAAAGGAAAAAAAAAACCTTATCAGCAGCAAGCAAAATCGCCTAGCACCTTGTTACAACATGCACATAAATTGAATTAAACAACAAAAAAAATGGACCCCCAAATGAATCTTGCAACAGATGACTAAACAGCAAAGCAAAAACGAAAAGCACACCTTGTCAGCAGTAAACACAATCGCTCAGCAGCTTGTTACAACATGCACATCAGTTGAATTAAACAAAAAAAAAAAAATGGACCCTAAATGAATCTTGAAACAGATGACTAAACAGAAAAGGAAAAAAGAAAAACACACGTTGTCAGCAGCAAGCAAAATCGCTCAACAGCTTGTTACAACATGCACATTAGTTGTATTAAACAAAAAAAAAAAATGGACCCCCAAATGAATCTTGAAAACAGATGACTAAACAGAAAAGAAAAGCACACCTTGTCAGCAGCAAGCACAATCCTCAGTAGCTTGTTACAACATACACATCAGTTGAATTAAACAAAAAAAAAATGGACCACCAAATGAATCTTGAAACAGAAAAAGAGATGAAAACTGAAAGACTCTATGGAGGCGGTGGAAAAAAGATGGTTTTTTTGGTATGCAGTAGGGTTAGAGAAGTGTTGAGGGAAAATGAGTGCTGCTGAATTTGATATAAAGACAATTGAGATTCTTGTAATCTCTTTCATTTTTTTTTAATTTTTTTTTTTTTCAAATGTGAACTGTTTTCTTCTTGTATTGAATGCCTTTAGCCAAACTATAATTGGCTCTACTCGCCGCTTTCCTAATCTTCTCCTCTTTTTCATCACCATCATCATCTCCATCTCTTCCGTTTCACTTCTTTGTTCTTCTTTCGATACAGTGTTTTGGACTCATGCAAAAAGTAGAGGACAAACAGGTTGTTTCTATATGTGAACTGAGAAATGCTTACGTTGATAGTTGTGTTTTAATGCAAAGCATAATTACACTTGATGATTTATCCTCGAGGCTATCGGAAATAATTTTTCTGTCTTTAAAGTAGGTTAAGATTAGCGAGTATTCTATTTTCTTCAAATTTCATTTTGTGAGATTATACGGGATACTCCCTCCGTTTTGAAAAGAATGAACTACTTTCCTTTTTAGTCCGTTTAGAAAAGAATGACCCCTTTCCTTTTTTGACAACACTTTAATTTCAACTTTCCACGTAACATGTTTAAGACCACAAAATTAAAGGATGTTTTGGTACATTTGACATAACTTTAATTTACGACTACAAGATTCAAAAGTCTTCTTTATTTTCTTAAATTTTGTGTCAAGTCAAAATAGATCATTTTTTTTGAAACGGAGGAGTATATGTTATTTTTGTTATTATGTTAATGATTTATATGCCGATAAACATGTGTCTTGATCATGTGACATTAAATGAATTTCGAACTTGCACTCAAAAAGGGTAGTATAATGCTTTGAGAAACGGGTGATTCGGAAAATTTATTAAGTAAGACGTTAAGAGAATAGTTATAGATACTACAATATTTATGTCATTTTCATGCTATATATCTATAGAGTTGATGATTTATAAGTCAATAATAACCTTTCATAATTTATAGAATGTTATATTATCTGTCTTAATAATTTGACATATGAATAATTGTACCAGAGATGCTAATGCTTTGAGAAACAAGTGATTCGTTTGATTTATTAAGTGAGACGCTAAAAGAATATAATTAAAGATGTTGCAAATGTTTATGTTATTTCAAGATACAAATCTACAGTCAGACTTCTTTATAACGGCCCCTCGTTATAATAACATTTCACTATAGCGGCTTGATTTTCTCCGAAATTGATTTTTCATGTTATATTTTACTTTTCTATAACAACATAATTCTACCTATAACAACAGTGACATTTATTATAATGGTATTCTCTTTGTAAAACTACTTCTCTATAACAACATACTCAAATATTATATAATATTAATATTTTAAAAAAATATATTATATATTGTATAAAATAAAATATTAAAATATTTATGATAGTGTGTCATCACTTGTAGCCTAAATCCTATCTCATAACATCAATCAAGCAATGGATGTGCTACATCTTATATGGAGTTACACCGATGAAGAGATTATCGCACGTTCATTGGAGTGGAAGAATAAGAGACAGCAGATGCAGTATATGAATATGAAAGTGTTGATGCACAGATTCAACCTACTGCTACTTGGGGTGAAATAGAACAGTCACCTGTTAAGCTCTTAAACAACCTTTAAGGGAAAACAATTGAATACCCTTTTGCTGAAAGTTTAGACAAAAATCTTCGTCAATTCAGGCAATATATGTCACTAGGAGATTAGAATTTATGAAACAACCTAAAATTATAGAAGTCTTACATCAAGCTTGAAATATTTAAGCTTTGCATTGATTTTAATGCATAAGTCACTTAGATTTTAATTCTTTGTCGGTACGATCCATATATCTAGTTATGAATTTTTTTAGTAATATATTCCTTTCAACAATGAAATATGAAAATCAATTGAGATTCTAAATTTAACAAGTATTTTATTTTCGTTTATAACATAAAAAGTACAAAGAAATAATTTTTCATATTTTTGTTTACAACAACTAAATGAGATTTAAACATCAAATGATACTATGCATGTATAACAACACCTCTCTATAATAGCCATGAATTTTCCGGACAAACACTGCCACTTTGAGAGATTTGACTGCATAGTCTTGATGATCAATAAATTAATAATAATCTTTCATGATTTAAAGATAGCTACATTCAGAAATGGTAATGCTTTGAGAAATGCGTAAGTCAGTTAACTTATTAAGTGAGTCGCTAATAGAATATAGTTAGAGATATTGTAATATTTATTTTATTTCAAGCTACACATCTATAGTGTAGATAATTTATTTGTTAATAATAATCTTTTATAATTTCCAAAATTTATGTATTATTATCTGACATGACATGGATTGAATAACTGTATTCAGAAAATGGTAATGTTTTGAAAAACAAGTTGTTCGGATGATTCATTGACTGAGATGCTAATAGAATAGTTAGAGATGTTGCAATATTTATGTTATTTCAAGTTATGCATCTATAGTGTTGATAATTTATATTTCAATAACAATTTTCATAGTTTACAGAATTTATGTATCATGTATCTTGATTATTTGACATGAAAATAATTGAACTCAGAAATGGTAATGTTTTTGAAGAAAAGTGGTTCAGATGATTCATTGAGTGAGATGCTAATGGAATTGGTAGAGATGTCACAATATTTATGTTATTTCAAGTTATGCATCTATAGTGCTGATGATTTATATGTCTATAATAATTTTCATGGTTTACAAAATTTATGTATTACGTGTCTTAATTATCTGGCATGAAATACATAACGGCATTCAAAAATGGTAATGCTTAGAGAAACGTGTGATTCAGATAATTTATTAAAGGAGACACTGCTAAAATATACTTAGAGATACAATAATATTTACTCCCTCCGTCTCATATTAGTTGGTCATCTTACTAAAACTAAATGTCCCAAATTAGTTTATTGCTTACTAAATCAAGATAATTAATTAAAATTTTCCAACTTTGCCCCTACAATTAATATACTCTTTGGAAGTTTAAACAAATTATCTTTATGTCCATTAGTATGAATAAAGGGTATAATAGTAAAATTGATCATTCCATTAGTAAAATGAAAAGTTCTCAACTAATATGGGACGGAGGGAGTATGTTATTTCAAACTATACATCTATCTTGTTGATGATTTATAAGTCAATAATAATCTTTAATAATTTATAGATTTTATGACGTGTCTTGATATCTGTTATGGAATAAATAGTTGAACTCGGAAATGATAATGCTTTGAAAACGGGTGATTCAAGTAATATATTAAATGAAACGCTAATAAAATCATTAGAAACGTTATAATATTTATGATATATCAGGCTTATTTAATCTGTTTCAAAAAGAATGAAATCATGAGTCGACACATATATTGCTTGCATGGTATGTTTAGTTGTTGCTCGCAACAACTACAAATGCCACCAAATGCAACGTGATGGCATTATACATGTGGCCTTTTTAACTTCTTCTCCTATACTAGATTCAAAGATTTGGATTTGGTTCTTAAATTAGGATATAGCTAGAATTTAATTAATTAAACAACCACAAAGAACTTGGCAATATTTGGCATTTGCACCGAAAAGCGTGCGCCAATTAATATACCAAATACCTACTACTTCCCACCAGCACACGTATCGGTTGGTATGCACCTCGACTGATTCCCCAGTACCTACCACCTCTACCGGTCTTGATTGATTATCCTGGTTCCTGCTATCTTCCACTAGCATAGGCACCCAGTAACTCTGTTCAATTAGATACAAAAATCACCTAGTATTTTTGCCCCACCAAATTGAGAGTTCAGAGAGGAGATCAATAGGTGAGCAACACAGGCCATTAAATCTTCTTCATCTATTATCATTAACAATAATGAAGGCAAGTCTTTTAGGTGCATCATAGCTTTAAAACAAAAGGAAAAATATTTCACTCTGGACCAGTCTGTTAGCCCTTTATGGTTCAAGTGTTGCTAGTTACTTCAATTGTAAATTTAGAAATATCATGCTCATTTAATATATATCTTCATATCTATGTTGAAATACATGATCCACTTCTAAAATTCTGTTCAAAATTAAGAAAACTGTCTAATTGGAAGAGCCAATATATACTTGTGTTGTCACTAAGGGACTGATCTTAATTACTAGTTTTCTTGATGCACTACCTACGTACATGTTGTCCCTATTCCTGTGCCTGTAAATGTAGTTGGGAAAATTGATGCCTTGAGAAGAAATTTTCGTTGGCAAGGCAATGTAGCGAAGTTGTTTATGGTAGACCCTCAGCTCAAGGAAAAGCAAAACAAAGCAGTCCGGAAAAAGAAATAACAGAAGTAAAAAGCCAATGCAAAATACTATATAAAGCATGATAAAACAATTTGAAGTAAAGGAATAATAACTACGTACCACAAAATAATACGATAAACGAAGTAGAAGAAACACAGATAACAACAGAAATCGAAGGACAAAGTAATGCTGAGAAGAAGAAGATGCATCTGGTGAAGTGGAAAACACTGACAAAGAGCAAGAAGGAAGGAGGTCCTGGTATATGCAATCTCAAAGCCCAGAACAGGAGACTACTGAGCAAGTGGAATTGGAGACCTTCCACAGAAGAGAAAAGTTTCAGAAGACTACTCAATGACTTGGAAATCGGTAGAACACATAGTTTTACAGTTATGTTGCTTGGACTCTTCTAAAATGTCGATGGCTGCGTGTCTGCTACTCCAAAATTAGTGCATTTTTGGAGAATCCAATACAAGTGTGGCAACATTTTTCGAAAGTCCGAGTAACATAGTTCTACAGCACCTTAGAACAATTCAAAGGGCTGTCTGACAGAGAAGATTACATGGTGTGGCAAAAAGACAGTCAAGGTAAGTTCTTGTTGTTTTAATACCGTTAAGGGAAATAACACAACAAGAAGACCCAAAAACTAGCGGCTGAAAATAGAGATCGAGTAAAAGAAGAGTAGACGCAGAGAAGTTTTTTATTTTCTGGTTAAACCAGCCTACCTTATTTGATAATCACCTCCTAACTTAAATAGTCCCTATTACAACTGAAAGTAGGTTAAACTTACAACAAAAAAACAACATTATTTGCTACCCAAAAAAAAAACCAGAAACAAATAACAGTTTATTACCAAAAATAGGAATACCAATTTGACTAGGAGTCTTTATTAAAAAGAAAGAACTGGAGAAAAATAAAAGAAGTCATGTGCATTCCTTAAAGCAACTTTTAACACTCCTCCTTGCTTTAAAAAATGCAAACACCAATTCTCTGCCTTAGAATCTTGAACTTGTTGAAGGGAAGCGGCTTAGTAAACAGGTCTGCCAGCTGGTTTTCAAGACGTGCAGTAGATTAGCGTCACTTCTCCCTTTTGCTGCATTTCTTTCTAGAAATAGAACTTGATGTTGAAATGTTTGGTCTTCCTATGAAACACAGGATTGTTTGAGATTGCAATAGCTGTCTGGTTGTCGACAAGAATCTCAGTACTTACCTTATGTTCCATATGTAAATCACACATGATATTTCTAAGTCATAAGACTTGGTTTACTGCTGCCGTTGCTGCTATGAATTCAGCTTCTGTAGTGGATTGTGCAACAATTTCTTGCTTCTTAGATGACCATGAGAAAATTCCTTAACTTAGGCTGAAACAATGTCCAGAAGTACTTCTCATATCATCAGCGGATCCAGCCCAATCACTATTCGAGAACCCAAGCAACTTGAAGATTTGACACTTCTCAAACTTTACACCATAGTCAACAATTCCTTTGATATATCTTAATATTATTTTTGCTGCTCTTAAATGCATCTCACCTGCACAATGCATAAAAAAAGATAAGAGACTTACAACAAATAGAATATCTGGCCTTGTCGCAGTGAGATACATTAAGCATCCGATCAAGCTTCTGTAATACACTTCATCAACTTTATCGGCACCATCTTCTTTACAGAGTTTCTCTTTTTAATTAATTGGCGTGCTCATCGACTTGCAGTCCTCCAATCGAAATTTCTTTAGAATTTCCTTTGCATATTTCTTTTGGAAAATGAACACTTCACTTTTGCTTTGCTTGATCTCCATCCCAAAAAAATTGGCCATAAGACCAAGATCTGTCATTTCAAAAACTTGCATCATTTCTTCTTTAAACTCCTCAACCAGCCTTGTACTATTTCCTGTTACCAGAAGATCATCAACATAAAGAGACACAATAAGAATATCATTGTCTTTATTTTTTACATAAAGAGTGGATTTCAATAAGCTTTTTTCGAAACCCAAGCTTAACGGATGATCATCTATCCTGCTATACCAAGCTTTTGGTGCTTGTTTTAAGCCATAAAGAGCTTCTTTTTTTTTTTAGCAAATAGACATTGTCTTCATCACCACGTTTCACGAAACCTAATGGTTACTCGACATATACTTCCTCCTCCAGTATGCCATTTAAGAAGGTTGATTTGACATCGAGTTAGAACACCTTCCATTCTATTTTGTGCTGCTATTGCGAGCAACAATCTTATTGTGTCTAATCTTGCGATAAGAGAGAAAATGTCAGAGTAATCAACACGACAAATTTTTGCATACCTTTAACTACAAACTTGGCCTTGTATTTGTTGATGGAGCCATCTGCATTTAACTTTGTTCTGAAGACCCATTTCACACCAATGGCTTTTCTATCTTTAGGCTTGTCGAATGTCGACTGACACTCATGTTTTATTTTTCTCAATCATGGAGATCTCCTCCTCCATTGCTTTCTTCCACTTTGGGTCTTAAAGAACTTCCACAGGTCCAGCAGGCTCATAGATGGCTACAATACATCTCTGATAGATATCTGACAACAATCTTCTCCCTTAGACGGGATGATCATCTTCTTGTTCTTGTTGCCACTGTTCAGATCTTTTCTATTGAGGAGGGTTGACATTTGCTTCTAGTGAGAGATTTTCTGATTTCCGAGAATTCCAGTCCCATTGTTCATTCTCACTAAAATGAACATCTCTTGTAATTTTCATCTTTCCAATTTGTGGATGATATACTTTGTAAGCTTTAGAAACTCCATTGTAACCCACAAAGATGCCTGGAATTGGCTTCTTGTCAAGTTTGTCAAGTTTAACCTAAGGAGCATGAACAAAACACACACAACCAAATACTTTAAGAAAACTTAGTGAAGGTTTAAACCCGTACCAAGCTTCAAATGGTGTTTTATCTTCCAAAGCCTTCATTGGAAGTCGATTTTGGACAAAAACTGCAGTATTTGCTGCCCCTGCCCAAAATGTATGTTTTAGGCAACTCCTTCTCATGTAACATACATTTGGCCATCTCCATTATCCATTTATTTCTTCTTTCACTAACACCATTTTATTTGGGTGTGTGTGGTGTTGTAAGCTGATGCACAATACTGGCCTCCTCATAGAATGAATTAAATTATGCTGAGGTATATTCCTTTCCACTATCAGACCTCAAAGCTTGAATCTTACAACCACTTTGATTTTCCACCAATTTCTTGAATTTCCATAATACACCAACAACTTCTGACTTGTATTTCAAGAAAAAAATCAAGCACATTCATGTAAAATCATCAATGAAAAGAACATAATAGATGCTAACTTGTAGTGATGGAGTTGTTTGAGGCCCTACCACATCAGTGTGAATTAGTTACAGCTTTTGTGAGGCTCTCCAGGTTGATTTTGGACAAGGCTTTCTGTGTTGTTTACCAAATTGGCACGCATGACATTCAGTAGAATTTACTTCCAGATCAGGTAGGTTCTCCACCATCTTCAATTTTTGCATTTTGACAAGTCCTTGATAATGATAGTGCTCGAGTCTCCTATGCCATAACTCAACAACGTTTTCTTTTGCTGAATACACCATCTGCTCTTCTTCCAATGGATTTAATGAGAAACTTCTGCCTCTAATTTTGACTTTAAACAAGTCTTGTCCAGAGGCTTCCTTGATCAAGCAGTATTTATCTTTGAAATACAATTTGAAACCTTTTTCTAATATTGACCAACACCTAACAAGTTCTGGTCCAAATCGGGTACATAAAGAACATCAGAAATTGTTTTAGTACTTGATTGTGTTTCAATTGTAATGGTTCCCATTCCTTTTGTTGGAAAATGACCGCCATGTCCTATTCTAACTTTTGTAATTTTAGTAGGCCGCAAATCTTTAAAGAGCTCTTTATCGCATGTCATATGATTTGTGCATCCACTATCGATCAGCCAAGACTTGCTTGAGACGCTGCTTGTAAAACACGATGCAACAAAGAGTTGACCCTCTTCCTGTTCATTAACAAGTCGAGCCTTTGCATCTTGCCGCTGAGTTTTGTTCTTGCAGATGATCACTTCATGCCCAAACTGATTGCACTTAGTGCACTTTGCATCAGGCCTTTTCCAACACTTGAAAGGTGCGTGTCTGAGCTTGCCGCAATGCTTACAAGGAGAGTAGTTTCCTTTGAAGCTACCTATTTTGTTTTTGTTGTTGCGTGCTGCACCTTCTCTATTTGTTGGTTGGTACTTCTTATTATTCTTCTTCTTCTTATATCGTCCATCATAGTGATGCTTGGCTGGTAAGGCACCTTCAACATCTACTTCTTGTCTCATAACACGTCGTTACTCTTGTGCTTGAAAAGCACTTAAGAGCTTTGCTAGTGTAATTTTGGACAAGTCCTTAGTAGTTTCTAAGGTTGTAATGGTAGCCTCAAATCTTTCAGGTACCGTTACTAGGATTTTCTCAACGATTCTTGAATCGTTAAAAGTGGAACCCAACAATCTGATGCGATTTGCTATGTCAAGAAGTCGGTCAGAGTACTCCTTTATGGTTTCACTCTCTTTCATCCTTTGCAGCTCAAACTCACGTACCAGATTCGACATTTACATCCCTCGAATCCTTTCATCTCCTTCATACTCAGTCTTGAGATAATCTCATACCTTTTTCGCTGACTTCAGATACATGATACGAGTGAAGACATTGGATGAAACTGCAGTAAATAAGCATGCCTTTGCCTTTGATTTCCTAGTTTTCCTCTCCTTGTGAGTTTTAATTTGCGCCACCGTGGGATTGTTTGGCAAGGGAGAAATCTCATATTCATCTTCTACAGTCTCCCAGAGATCCAAAGCTTCCAGATATGTCTGCATTCTAACTACCCAGATTTGATAACTTTCTCCATCAAAAGTTGGAAGTGCCATTGAAGAAAAACTTGCTTCTCCGTTCATGGTATCCACTGAATCTGATTGATGCACACACTCACAGGTCCCTCAAGATTAAAGCCATGATACCAATTGTTGTTTTAATATTGTTAAGGAAAATAACGCAGCAAGGAGAGCCAAAAACTAGCGGCTGAAAACAGAGATTGAGTAAAAGAAGAGTAGACGCAGAGAGGTTTTTTATTTTCTGGTTAAAGCAGCCTACCTTATTTGATAATCACCTCCTAACTTAAATAGTCCCTATTACATCTAAAAGTAGGTTAAACTTACCATAAAAAACAACAACTCTATTTGCTACCAAAGAAAAAAACTGAAACAACTAACAATTTACTACCAAAAATAGGAATATCAACTTGACTAGGAGTCTTAATTAAAAAGAAAGAACTGGAGAAAAATAAAAGAAGTATGTTCATTCCTTAAAGCAACTTTTAACAGTTCTCACTCAGGTCAGCATACAGATTTTAATAGATCAAACAATCAAGTGGACTGCTGGCCTTGGAAGCTGATATGGAAAGTGTTTCAAGATGAACTGCTTTGCATGGCTCCTGGCCAATGGGACACTCCTAACACAGGACAACTTAGCAAGGAGGGGATTTCATTTATGCTCAAGATGCTACTTACGTGGAGAACAGGCAGAGATAATCAGTCATCTTCTTTTACACTATAAATGGACTGATCCATTATGGAAAATTTTCATTAATCTCAGAGGTATTAGATGGGTCATGCCACAAGGTTTAGCTGAAGTTCTAGTCAGTTGGAACAAATAAGGAAGATTATCTAATCATAAAGAGATATGGAGGATTGTCACAACTTGCATTTAGTGGATTATATGGAAGGAAAGAAATCAGAGATGTTCTGAAGACAAAAGAAGCTCTATACAAAAGTTAAAGATGAACTGTTTAGTGCTTTACTATTTTTGGCGTAAACAAGAATACCTAGAGGAAGCAGAATCAATTTTTAGATGTCTTAGATTACATATAGCATGCTTTTAGATCTTCTTTTGTAAGTGATTGTGTAGATATCATCTAATTTATATATATTGTGCTGTTACCAATTTAAAAAAAAATTCTATCCAAATTTGATCTCAGCTTACGTGTTACAAGTATGGCATTACCAGAACTCAAACCATGCATATGAGCTCAACAATTAAATGGAGAAGTACTTTATGAAATGCAATCAAAAGTATCCTAAAAGACAGATGGAGTCAACAAACTAAATGAAGTGAATACAACTTCTCATAACAGCCAGGATATAAACTGTTCAAGAAACGTTTGACTGGAAAGGCTAAAATCGACCATAATACGACCAATAGTTTTGGAATGGAGTAATTCAGAAATACAAAAGAAAAAAAAAATATTATGCAATACAAAAAAGGTTTGTCTTCGAATCCCCATACTTTTAAGTGTTCACACAGGAAGGACCAGCACATTTTTCACGAGGGAGAGGATAACTGGAGTATAGCAACAAAACCACAAAGCACAAACGGTAAGTACCTTAAATGAATATTAATCACAAAAATAAGGAAGAATGATATCCAGACTCCAGCCATACCGAAATGCTACAGTGGAAAATGAGGACGAAAGGGAAGTGGTGACAATCCTTACCTGCAAGGCTTGGAGTCAAAAATACTTGGCAAACCCAGAATGCTCTTTTTGTTGCTTGCCCAAACGATCATAGAAAGTTTTTCCCAAATCAAGGTAACCTTTCATTTCATTTATGCATTATTGCTAGTATTTATTTCTAATTTACTTATTTGGTTCAATATGAATGGATGTTTCTCGATAATGAAAGGTCAAAAATACCCTTCAACTTTGTGATTTAGAACAGATATACCACTAGTTAAATAAGTTGTGCATATATACTCTCGCCATGTAACAAGTGGTTCATATATACCCTTGTCGTCTAACAAATGGTGCATATATATATTTGGCCTTGTTCCTTCTTTTAAAAAAATTGCTCTCACTATTAGAATGTAAATAACGCTCATCTACAATTTGTGCTTGCTGCAGCATCTAAAGTGAACCTGGTACACCTTGAGTATTTCCGTTTCTCTCGTAGGATGATTGCACTAGCTTTAATGCATAATGTACAAATTGGAGTTGTGTTTGGTCGCACATTCTTCTTGCAATTGGATGGAAAAGACATAACTTTGGAGGACGTTAGAGACGCAGATCCATTCTTGTACAATAGCTGCAAGCATATACTGGATATGGATGCAAAGACGGTGGATCAAGATGTTCTAGGTTTGATGTTTGTTTGTGAAATTGAGTCGTTGGGCTCCAGGAAAGAAATAGGGCTTTGTCCCAACGGGCATGATACTGTCGTGGACAGTAAGAATCGGGAAACATATGTTAATCTTCTTATTAGACATCACTTTGTAACATCAATTGCAGAGCAGATACAGTATTTTTCGAAAGGTTTTGTCGATGTAATAACCACGTCAAAGCTCCAGTCCTTTATCCGGTGTCTTAATCTTGAAGATCTCGACTTAATGCTTGATGGTAGAAGTGATGTTTCTGTGGAAGATTGGAAAGCACATAGTGATTACAATGGCTACGAAGAAAGTGATGATCAAATATCCTGGTTCTGGGAGGTACATTATTCTTATTACACTTTCTTCGTACCTCCCAGAACTAGGATATTTGATCATCACTTTCTTCGTAGCCATTGTAATCAGTATGTGCTTTCCAATCTTCCACAGAAATATCACTTCTACCACCAAGCATTAAGTCGAGATCTTCAAGATGAAGACACCGGAAAAAGGACTGAAGCTTTGACGTAGTTATTACATCAACAAAACCTTTTGAAAAATACTCTATCTGCTATGCAATTGATGTACAAAGTGATGTCTAATAAGAAGATTAACATACCTTTCACAATTCTTACTGTCCACGACAGTATCTTTCCCGTTAGGACAAAGCTCTATTTCTTTCCTGGAGCCCAACGACCCAACTTCACAAACAAATGTCAAACCTAGAACATCTTGATCCACCATCTCTGCATCCATATCCATTATATGCTTGCAGCTATTGTACAAGAATGGATCTGTGTCCCTAACGTCCTCCAAAGTTATGTCTTTTCCTGCCAATTGCAAGAATAATATGCGACCAAACACAACTCCAATTTGTAACTTATGCATAAAAGCTAATGCAATCATCCTACCAGAGAAACGGAAATACTCAAGGTGTACTAGATTCACCTTAGATGTTGCAGCAAGCACAAATTGTAGATGAGAGTTATTTACATTCTAATAGTGAGAGCAATTTACATGAAAGGGAACAAGGCCAAATAAATATGCACTATTTGTTAGATGACACGGGTATATATGAACTACTTGTTAGATGGCGAGAGTATATATGCACAAATTTTTTAAATGAGTGGTATATCTTTTATAAATCACAAGTCTAAGGGTATTTTTGACCCTTCGTTATCGAGAAACATCCATTCATATTGAACCAAATAACAAAATAAGAAATAAACACCAGCAATAATGCATAAATGAAATAAAAGATTACCTTGATTTGGGAAAAACCTTCTATTATCATTTGCGCAAGCAACAAAAGGAGCATTCTGAGGGTTGATGATCTCTTGGCATACTAATAAAAAACACTCCCTCAATCTTGAAGAAAATGTCACAGTAGTTCCAGAAGGGCCCATAACAGTTCTGATAGTGTTTGGTGGAAGATCTTTGGCAGCCTTCTCCTGCCAGATGCAACAATTAATTGATCATCAGCTTGATAACATCAACAAAATTGCAGCTTAGCAACAAATAGGATACTTGTGCCAACTCTTCCTGCTGCTTCTTTATTCTCTCTTCTTGCTTCTTCCTGGTGGAATCTTGAACTTGTATTTTTCTACTAGCCTCGGCCAGCAATATTCAACAAGTTCTGTTCATTTCAGCATCATAAAATCAAAAAAAAAGAAAAAGTGATACATCATAAGCAAGAACCAAAACAAGGGCAAACCTCTGATTCCCGAGCTGCCTTCTCATGTTGTATTCTACGTCTCTGAGCAGCCTTTGCACTTTTCAGTTGCTGCTCAACTTCGGAGAGCTTCTCCTTTTGTTCTGTGAAAATAGCAGGGACGACAAGACATATTTGTACTATCAGAAGAGGTTCTGGAGGAAAGGGACAACACTGCAAGATATGAGCAAACACAGAATTTTCTCACTTCGAGATGGTGCTGGAGGTAAACTGCTTGGAAACTCAATCTGATTCACAGAAGTAGCAGAGGAATCCCTTATTGAAATAAGAGCCCATTGTCGTGTTGTACGACCTATTTAGCTCTTTGTTTCAGCTGGTGTCTCAGACGACTCCTTTGTTTGTTCAGCATTCCCTAATTGCCTAATAGATGCACCATGCCTGGGATTCGTCTCATCTCCCCGACGTGCATTATTATATGCCGCGCTAGATCCCCCATCCTCCTTGTTCTTTTTAGAAGAATTATCACCTTTGAACCTGTTAGCAGAAGAATCTCCAGATATAGAGTAATTGAGGTCGTGGATTCTCCCTTCAGCATTAGCATCATCGGCACACTCATCGCCAGAGATCCTACCATCATTATCTGAAAGTGATGTCAGGGGTGAGTGATCATGGTATTCAGGAAGTATCAGATTCTCAGTCCTAGGTTGCCACAGTGTCAGGCTTCTTTTCTTTCTAACAGTAGCAATGAGCCCTTCGTTACGATTACCACCAGAATCATCCATGATGTATTAGAAGAATCTGCTCCATCACAAGCAAACACATGTGTTCCAATTAGATACAGCTAGATGAACTTGGAAATTGCTACACCAACTTTAAACTACAAGCATGCAAAGACAAAACTTTTATAAGACCATTGCAGAAAACCATTTCTAACAGAAAAAACATGAAGAGAAAACAAATGTTCAGCAAAAAAAGGAAGGAAAAGCTACCAAAAAAGAATGAAAATCCTGGATTTAACACCGAAAAGCAGCTCTGCACCTCATATGGAAGGCCAAGATGTAAGTGAAATTATCACCAGAATGGCGTTGAAATTTTAGACAAAACAAGTAGATTACAAAATCCTTTACTCAAAAATCCGAAGTAACTGAATCAACAAGACTTTGGCATGCCAAATAAGAAACTTATTAGACCACCGCAGCAAAAACATTCAAAGAACACAATTTTACATATAAGCCAATGAATTAAAATCAAGCTCAACAATCAAAGCTAAGCATATAAAAAGATACTACTAAATTCTACCAACAAAACATCAAAAGAGCACAAGGAAAAAACCCAACAAAAATAAGAATTCACATATGCCAGAACACAAGCACATTGATCAACACACACCCACATGTCAAGAAAGCTCATTTTAACAGAAACAAATGGCTAAACACTCCGGTACCTAATTATTTTTTTTTTAAAAACCTTGTCAATGAAACAAAGTTGATGATAGATTACCAGCAGTAAACACAATTTCTCAGCAGCTTGTTACAACATTCACATCAGTCAGATTAAACTAAAAAAAATGGACCCCCAAATGAATGTTGAAACAGATGACTAAACAGAAAAGGAAAAAAGAAAAAACAACCTTGTCAGCAGCAAGCAGAACAGCTCAGCAGCTTGTTACAACATGCACATCAGTTGAATTAAACAAAAAAAAAAATGGACCCTCAAATGAATCTTGAAGAAGAGATTAAAATTGAAGGACTCTATAGAGGCAGTGGAAAAGAGATGGTTTTGTCTTGCGATGCAGTAGGGTTAGAGAAGTTTTGAGGGAAAATGAGTGCTGCTGAATTTGATATATAAAGACAATTGAGATTCTTGTAATCTCTTCCATTTCTATCATATCCCTACATATTTGCTATCTCTTCAATTTCTATCATATCCCTACATATTTGCTAAGCTATGTCTACTACATCTAAAGGTGTTTACATTCATTCTATAACAACAACAACAACATACCCAGTACATTTCCAGAACTGGGTATGTTGTGGAAATATAGAATGAATGTAGACACATTTAGATGTAGTATACATAGTTTAGCAAATATATAGGGATATGATAATATCTTCCGATTCTTTTCTTATTTTGTTATAGAATGAATGTAGACACCTTTAAATGTAGTATACATAGCTTAGCAAATATGTAGGGATATGATAAAATATCTTTAGATTCTTTTTTTATTTAGTTTCCTTAATTAGAGCTCATTGTATCTGTACATATACATCTTCATAATTGAATAATAAATAAGTTATTATTTCCATACCTATGTCTTTTACATGGTATCAGAGCATATAGGCTCATCGATCTTGTTTTCATTTGTTTCTCTTGTTTTCATCTGTTTCAAAGAAAGGCTCGACCTTGCTTTGTATCCATTGGCTCTATTTTAGAAAGAGCGGCAGGACTTCAAATTGATCACTTTAAAGTGGTTATTTTGTGTCACCACCACCATAGAAGGAGGTGGAAGACCTTTTTCGGCTTGACCAGTTCATTCCGGTGACTAGGCGTTAAGCAAGTGGCCTGCACGCACCACCCATACCTTCCGCTTGTCCTTCATGCGCCAGCGCATGGAGGTGTGTGCTCCGGCAGAAGCATTCACAAATTCAACGTATCCCGAGTTTGGTTTAGTGGTAAAACATTGTTTCGAGAAATTGTTTGATCTTCCAAGTGTGTTTCTTCCCGCAGCTTCTGCGACATATAATCTGGTATTTATTTTTTGTGCATCTATGATTGCTGGCCTCTGCTTGTGATCGAATTACTGTTAAATTATGGTTGCTTGTTGGTTCGTTTGTTTCTTAGAGCTGGTTTTGTCCAGAACTTGATATTTGACACTTGGCTATCTGATATGATTGTTGGTGATATGTCTGCTACTTCTAAAATCTGAAATAATTTGAGCTGCCGAGTTGTTTTCCTTTTGATATTATTTGTTGGGTACTTTGTTGGTTTCTCCAATGTTTGATATTTCGGGTACTTGAACAATAAGCAAGGAGAAAATATGACTATAGATCAAAGAGGTAAAATAATATTGGTTTCGGCAGAAGAGTTTGCTAAGTTCTCTCAATATCAGA
Organism: Capsicum rhomboideum; assembly: GCA_031232105.1. Taxonomy (NCBI): domain Eukaryota; kingdom Viridiplantae; phylum Streptophyta; class Magnoliopsida; order Solanales; family Solanaceae; genus Capsicum; species Capsicum rhomboideum. The sequence continues at coordinate 144,311,576 of CP124713.1, forward strand.
TATGAGTAAAGGAATTCAATTCAGTTAATGCTTGTGGTGCAACAAATAAAACATGTCTTATCACCTCTTCCAATAAATGGGTGATTGATTCTGGTGCCACAAATCACATGACAGGTTATCCTAATCTTTTTTTCTAGTTTTCAATCACATAAAGCACCCTCTTCTGTTATCGTAGCTGATGGATTACTGTGTAACAGTATTGGATTTGGGACTATTAAGTCAACCTCCTCTATTACCCTATCATCTGTATTAAATCTGTCAAAGTTGACCTTTAATTTGTTTTCTGTCAGTAAAGTTACCAAAGACCTTCATTGTTATAACTCATTCTTTCCCGATAATTGTTTGTTTCGTGATCTTACAACAAATAAGATAATTGGTAAAGGACTTGTGTTTGATGATCTTTTCATCCTTGATGAATGGAAATCTCAATTTTTTGCTTGCTCTAGTGTTATATCTATTTGAATCACATTGTCGATTGGGGCATCCTTCTCTACCTTTGTTGAAAAAGCTATGCCCTCAGTTTCATAATATTTCTTCCTTGGAATGTGAGTCGTGTCGATTTGCAAAACACCATTGCAACTCAGTAGGTCTAAGGGTTAATAAGCGGGCGGAATCAACTTTTGAGTTAGTTCATTCCGATGTTTGGGGACCATGTCTTGTTGTTTCAAAAACTAGGCATAAGTACTTTGTCACTTTTGTGGATGATTTCTCTCGAATGACTTGGATTTATTTTATAAAGAGTCGCTCTGAAGTGTTTACTCACTTTTCTGCTTTTAGTGCTGAAATTAGAAATCAATTCAATGCTTCAGTACGTACTCTGAGAGGTGATAGTGCTAAAGAATACATGTCAGAATAGTTTGGGATACATGAGATAAAACAGTATTCTTCATCAGTTTCTATGTATTGATACGCCCTCTCAAAATGGAGTTTCTGAGAGGAAGAATAGACATCTACTTAAGACAGCTCGAGCTCTTTTATTCCAAATGAAGGTTCCTAAACAATTTTGGGTTGATACGGTCTCTACAACTTGTTTTCTAATTAATTAAATGCCATCTTCTGTGTTGAATGGTAATGCGCCTTATAGTATACTTTTTTCAAGCAAGTCACTATTTTCGGTGGAATCTAAGGTGTTTGGAAATATATGCTATGTTCTAGATGTCCGGCCGTATGTTACCAAGTTGAATCCCAAGGCATTGAAGTGTGTTTTCCTAGGTTATTCTCGCCTTCAGAAGTGATATCAGTGTTATTCTACTGAACTTGGCAAGTATTTGGTGTCAACTGATGTGGAATTTTCATAGACTACGTCATTCTTCTATGTACCTCCTTTTCTACGAGTCAAGAGGAGGAAGACAGGTGGTTAGTCTCTATCATGTTACTCGTTGTTCGATTGAACAATCAAATGATATTGTTGCTCTGTCTCCCAATTCTTCTATTGAGCAACGATCAACTATTGTGCTTCAAAATCTCCTCCATCTATGTCAGAAGACCACTAATTGTTCAAGTTTACTCGAGGAAGAAAGAGGCCAACAATACATGTCCTGCAATAGTTTCATTGTCATCAAATCCTTTTATAGCTGATCCTTCAGAAAATCTTGACCTTCCTATTGCTCTTCACAAAGGTACATGTAATTGCAAATCCACATATTCCATTGCTAATTTTGTTTCCTATGATCGCTTATCCTATACGTCTAGATCTTTGATTGCTTCTCTAGACTCCATCTCTGTACCCAAATAAGTCAAGGAGGCTTTGAATCATCAGAAATGGTCTGATGCAATCCTGATGACATACATGTCTTAGAGGAAAATCACACGTGGAATTTGGTGAATTTATCCAAGGGAAAGAAAGCAGTAGGATATAAGTGGGTCTTCATAGTTAAAGTTAATCCAGATTATTCTGTAGCAAGACTTAAGGCCAGATTTGTGGCTACAGGATATGCTCAGACTTATAGGATAGATTATTCAGACACCTTCTCTCCTGTTGCCAAATTCACTTCTGTATGCTTGTTCATTTCTCTAGATGCTTCTAAGAATTGGCCTTTACATTAGTTGGATATCAAGAATGTGTTTCTCCATGTGATCCTCGAGAGGAAGTGTCTATGAATCAACCAAGAAATCCTCGTATAGCTTGAAATAGAGTCCATGCGCTTGATTTGGCAAGTTCAATGAGGTAGTTCAGGATTTTGGGCTTAAAATGAGTAAATGTGATCACTCAGTCTTCTATCGGTTATCAACAACTAGTACTATCCTCCTTGTTGTATATGTTGATGATATTGTATTCACAAGAAGTTCTTATGGGGGGATCTCTTCCCTTAAGTCTTTCCTGCATACTAGGTTTCATACGAAGGACTTAGTCAGTTGAAATACTTTTTAAGAGTGGAAGTAAATAAAAGCAAGAAGGAAATTTTTCTGTCTCAGAGAGTATATTCTTGACCTACTTGCTAACGCTGGAAAGTTGGCAGCCAAACCTTGCAGTACTCCAATGCTTTCAATGTGCATCTTGTGAAAGACAAAGGTGATCCTTTTGATGATCCAGTAAGATATATAAGGTTAGTTGGGAAGCTAAACTACCTTACTATGACTCGTTCGGATATTACTTTAGTGGTGAGTGTTGTTAGACAGTTCATGTCCACACCTACAATCAAACATTGGGAAGCTTTAGAACAGATTCTATGTTACTTGAAAGGAGCTCCTGGACTTGGCATATTGTATAACAATCACATGAAATGAATTTCAATAAAGTCCATAACTAATATTTGATCGTCAGATTGATTACTTGATGAACGGGCTAGATTAAATTACAACATCTATAAATTGGGTCTTCACTTCACCCATTAGGGTTATCACATATTCTTTACATCTTTTTCATCGCTAACAGTTGTGGTAACCTAAAATTAGGACAAGGAGGTGCAACTAACGTCTTCGTTTTTCTGCGCGATGTCTTCTGCATCAGGTATATATTTTATAGCATATTTGTATAAGATTATCATATATATTCAAGATCCTCACATACATTAAGTACACATGATTTCCTAATTTGACAAAATTTAGTAACATAGATCAAGTGAAAATAACATTAATAATTGTGGCTGATCGAGAAATTTTGTGAACAATTAAACAATAAAAATAAGATTTGTCAATCTGATAAGTATTATAAATAATTTAACAAAATAGATAAAATAAAAATAATACTAAGTTATAACCACCAAATTATCTTATTCGTGCAAACCCCCCTTTGGAGGGGGATTTAAACGAATAAGATAATTTGATACCATTGTTTGGATATTACTCAGTTTTAAGAAAGTTTTGCAAATATAGCTTTGGCTTTATATATGATAGGTAAATTTTGCTTGTTTTGTTTAATTTATTCACAAATTCCACTGGTGATTATAACTTAGTATTATTTTTATTTTATCTATTTTGTTAAATTATTTATAATACTTATCAGATTGACAAATCTTATTTTTATTGTTCAATTGTTCACAAAATTTCTCGATCAGCCACAATTATTAATGTTAAGTTCACTCGATCTATGTTACTAAAAATTTGTCAAATTAGGAAATCATGTATACTTAACTTAATGTATGTGAGGATCTTGAATATATATGATAATCTTATATAGCTACACTATAAAATATATACCTGATGCAGAAGACATCGCGCAGAAGAACGAAGACGTTAGTTGCACCTCCTTGTCCTAATTTTAGGTTATCACAGCCGTTAGCGATGAGAAAGATGTAAAGAACATGTGGTAACCCTGATGGGTGAAGCAAAGGCCCAATTTATAGATGTTGTAATCTAATCTAGTTAGTCCATCAAGTAATCGATCAGACAATCAACTATTAGTTGTGGGCTTTATGCCAAGTCCATCAAATAATCGATCTAACGATCAAATATTAGTGATTTGTGTATCAATAAAGATGTGTCTTGATCATGTGACGTGAAATGAGAATTCTAGAATGCCTCTTCATCTTTCCACTTCCTTTTTTTAGCTTTAGTTTCCTATTTGATTTTTATTTTTTGTTGGTTTTGTTTACTTAGCATTTTGTTGCTTTTTTGTGGGTTTTAGCACTTTGGGCTAGCCCACTTTCAGTAAATAGCTCTTTTATTTAATAAATCTGACCCATCGAGACTTTTAATTAAAAGAAAGAATAATTAGAGATACTGTAATATTTATGTTATTTCATGTTATAAATCTATAGTGTTGATGATTTATAAGTCAATAATAACACTTCATAATTTATAGAATGCATATATTATGTGTCTTAATCATCTAACTTGAAATGAAATAACTCCACTTAGAAATAAATGGTAATGCTTTGAGAAACAGGTTATTCAGTTGATTTATTAAGTGAGACGCTAATAGAATATAGTTAGAGGTGTTGAAATATTTATGTTATTTCAAGATACATATCTATAGTGGTTGATGATTTATAAATCAATAATAATCTTTCGTGATTTACAGATAACTATACCCAGAATTGGTAATGCTTTGAGAAATGGATGAGTCTGGTGATTTATTAAGTGAGTCGCTAATAGAATATAGTTAGAAATGTTGTAATATTTATGCTATTTCAAGCTACATACTTATAGTGTTGATGATTTATAAGTCAAAAATAATCTTTAATAATTTACAAAATTTTATGTATCACGTATCTTGATTATCTGACATGAAATGAATAACTGCACTCAGAAATGGTAATGTTTTAGAAAACGAGTGGTTCAATGATTCAATGAGTGAGATGCTAACGTAATAGTTAGAGATGTTGCAATATATATGTTATTTCAAGCTATGCATCTATAGTGTTGATAGCTTATAAGTCAATAATAATTTTCATAATTTACCGAATTTATGTATCCCGTGTCTTAATTATCTGGCGTGGAATAAATAAAGGCACCTAAAAATGGTAATGCTTTGAAAAATGAGTGATTCAAGTGATTTATTAAGGGAGACGCCGATAGAATATATTTTGAAATACTGTAATATTTATGTTATTTCAAGCTATACATCTATATTATTGATGATTTATAAGTCAATTATAATCTTCATAATTTATAGAATTTATGTATCACGTGTCTTGATTATCTAACATGGAATAAATAGTTGCACTCAGAAATGATAACGCTTTGGAAAAAGGATGATTCTGGTGATACATTAAGTGAAACGCTAATAAAATCGTTAGAAATATCGTAATATTTATGATATGTCATGCTTATTTATGTGTTTCAAAAAGAAAGAAATCATGAGTTGACACATGTATTGCTTGCATGGTATGTTTAGTTGTTGCCCGCGACCAATAGAATAATTAGAGATGCTACAATATTTATGATATTTCAAGCTAATTTGATATGTTTCAAAAGGAATGATACCAGGAGCTGACGCATATATTGCTTGCATGGTATGTTTTAATTGTTGCGCGCAACTAATAAATAGTTAGAGATGCCGCATTTCAAACTGATTTGATCTGTTTCAAAAAGAATGCCCTGAGTTGATACGTATATTGCTTGCATGGTATGTTTTAGTTGTTGCTAGTGACTAATAGTATAATGAGAGATGTCGCGCTCAATATTTATGACATTTCAAGTTGGTTTGATCTGTTTCAAAAGAAATGAAATCAGGAGGAGTTGACGCATATATTATTTGCATGATATAATTTAGTTGTTGCTCGTGACTAATAGAATAATTAGAGATGCCGCAATATTTATGATATTTCAAGTTGATTCGATCTGTTTCAAAAGAAATGAAAATCAGGAGGAGTTGACACATATATTATATGGATGGTATATTTTAGTTGTTGCTCGTGACTAATTCTTTGGCTTATCTACAAGACTCACATACTTTTATTTGTTAAAAAAAAAAAATCAATTTGACATTTGTATTACCTAAAATTGCTTTTTTATTAGTGCAAATAATAAGCTTCTTGTATTAAATAATTGATTGTACAGGATCCGAATAGTACTCAAGGCCAAGATTTCCACTTGAGGTTCTCATTAGCTTAGTAAGCAAAAACAATTTTCACTCCTATCCATTAATCCATAACCTCTTTAGTGATGGCAACTAAGGTAAACAAAAAGAACAAATTGAACAAATTTTCAAACTTTTCTTCATTGTGGGTTATTTCCCAGCATCCTATAGTTGATTAGCTAAACACTCCCTATCATGGATGCCAAGAAATGACCTGGTCTTTGAATGCACTAAAAGCAAAGAAACCGTCGTTTAGAAAAAGCTTCACTTTGTATTGCGTAGGCGTACAGGATCGTTTGTTCTCCTGTACGCCTTTTTCTTTCATTTGTTAACCATGTTAACACAATCCCACATTTTGTTGTTAGCCTTATGTAGTATTTTTTCTTTCTCTCGCTCGCTGCATGCAGCAAACAATGATCAAAACTCATTGTTCTTAGCATGTGGTTCTCAAAATGGCGGGGCAGATGAAGATGAGAGAAAATGGGAACCGGACACGAAGTATCTAGTGTCAGGTGATAAATCAGTCATGACACAACCTGGATCCACAGACCCTTTTGCTCCATCTGTTGTACCATATACAAATGCAAGAATTTTTCAATCAGAATCTTCATATAATCTTCCTGTTAGAAACCAAACAGCCCATATTATGCTTAGGCTTCATTTCAACCCAACCTCTTATCCTAATTTCAATATTTCAGATTCATACATCACGGTTACTGCTGGCAAAGTAACATTGTTAAATAACTTCAGTGCCTATATAACTGCACAAGCCTTGTCACAGAGTTACATTATTAAAGAGTACCTCTTGAATCCTGTGGATTCTCCGACCGTGGAGATCAAGATTAAGCCTTTTGGTAGTTCATCATTTGCATTCATCAATGGAATTGAAATGATCACACTACCGGATATATTTTTTGGCCCGGATCCTCTGATGGTTGGATTTACGAATGTGAAAAATGCTGGTACTCAGCAAAGTATATCTGTAAAGGAAAACAATATGGAGTTAATGTATAGGGTCAATGTTGGTGGACAATATATTTCTCCGAAAAATGATTCAGGTGGGTTAATGCGAAGATGGTACGAGGATACTCCCTACCTATATGGTGCTTCAACAGGCGTTACTATGAGAAGCAACAGGACTATTCAGTATGATGACATGCCAATGTACGTTGCACCACTTGCTGTCTACGAGACCTGTAGATCGATGGGTTATGATTCAAACGTCAACAAGAACTATAACCTCACTTGGGTTTTCAATGTTGATTCCAATTTTACATATCTCGTGAGGTTTCACTGGTGCGATTTCAGCATCGATGCCATGAAATTCAATTCCATGGTCTTTAAGGTATTTATCAATGGACAAATTGCAGATATCGAAGTCGATTTAGTTGCAATGAAAAATGGAAAAAAGGCAGTTGCAATAGAAAAAGATTATGTGACTCGTGTTGATGGTAAAGAAGGTCAGCTTTGGGTAGCAGTGCATCCATTAGGAGTTGGATCTGAGATAGCTAATGCTATGGTAAATGGAATAGAGATATTTAAGATCGGCGGAGGAACTACGAGCTTGGCAGGACAGAATCCTACAATGTCAGATTTAATGAAGAAATATCAGGAAGAACATAGTAAAGAAGATCCGCGGGAATTCGCTGATCAGGACAAATCACATAGCAATTCTGCTATCATCACTGGTGCTGTTGGTGGAGCTGCTGCACTTGGTGTAGCAGCTGTTTTGGCTATTGTTGCTTATAAGAGAAAAGAGAGAACACCAGGAGTTGAACCAGGCACAACTAGTTGGCTGCCGATTCATGGGAACTCTCATTCTTCTGGTAGCAAACCAGGTTCTGGAAAAAGTGGTGGTAGCACGACAATTTCATCAGATGCTGCTTCTAACTGCCGATATTTTTCACTGGCTGAGATCAAACAGGCCACTAAGAACTTCCATGAATCTTATGTCATTGGAGTTGGTGGATTTGGCAAGGTGTACAAAGGAGTTATTGATGGTGACACAAAAGTTGCAATCAAAAGATCAAACCCGTCTTCAGAACAAGGTGTCAATGAATTCCAGACTGAAATCGAGATGCTTTCAAAGCTAAGGCATCGACACTTGGTGTCCTTGATCGGATTTTGTGAAGAAAATAATGAAATGGTCCTTGTTTATGACCACATGGCACATGGAACATTAAGGGAACATCTTTATAAAGGAAACAAAACAATACTATCTTGGAAGCAGAGGTTGGACATTTGTATTGGAGCAGCCAGAGGACTTCATTACCTTCACACAGGATCTAAATACACCATTATTCATAGGGATGTGAAAAGTACAAACATTTTGTTAAACGACAAGTGGGTTGCTAAGGTTTCAGATTTTGGACTTTCGAAAACGGGTCCAAACATGAACCAAGGACATGTTACAACAGTCGTAAAGGGTAGCTTCGGGTATTTGGATCCTGAATACTTCAGAAGACAACAATTGACTGAAAAATCAGATGTGTACTCATATGGTGTTGTCCTGTTTGAAGTATTGTGTGCAAGGCCAGCGCTTAATCCAAGCCTTTCAAAGGAACAAGTTAGCCTTGCAGATTGGGCATTAGCTTGTCAAAGGAAAGGGCAGTTAGAAGATATTATTGATCCACAGTTGAAAGGAAAGATCAATCCTGAATGCTTGAAAAGTTTTGCAGAAACTGCAGTGAAATGCTTAGCTGATAATGGTGTAGATCGTCCGTCCATGGGCGATGTCTTATGGAATCTTGAACACGCCCTGCATTTAGAAGAGAATCCAGATGGGGTTTTGTCAACTTCCGAGGCAACGAAACCTGTGGATCATGATAGTGCTGAAGAAGTAGATCAACACAGTTTGATAGCTATGCATAGAAGCACTTTGAGCCTTGAAAGTGATAAAGGTGATAATAACACAGATGACATCTTTTCGCAGATTGTAAATCCAACAGGAAGGTAATAGCATAACACAGGTTGTTCTTTCTTATCATCTGTAATGATGAGAGTAAGAATTTGTACAAATATATTAAACAATCTGTATCTACTATATAAGGAAAATCACAGCAGGTCATTGAATAATGCTGCTATAGTGTATCTTTCGAGATATCTTAGACAGCCATTTTTGTAACTCTCTTCATTCCGATTAACGTGACACTTTTCTTATTGGGATTGAATTCCCTCCTTTCATTTACTACTCTTCGATGAAGTCTTTGATGTTTCGCATATGAACATATAACAATTAATGGTTATGATTTATTTCATTATTCATGGTCATTGCCCTACTTTATTTTAATGTTTATAAAGGGTAAAAAGAAAAGAGAAAAGCACAACAATGTATACGACATACAATTCTGCGAGTTCATCTACCAAAAAAAAATTCCAGATTTTTTTCTTCTTCAAAATTAAATCATAATAACAAGTTACGTCACCAAGTTATATAACATGTTTCATTTGATTCACCTACGTCAGCTCGTTCACATTGCTGTCCCAAGCATAGGTAAAGGAGGAGGGTTGTTGAGGGTCAATCGGCAACAACCTCTCTACCCCATAAAAGTAAGGGTAAAATTCCGTACATCTTACCCTCCTCAAACCCCACTTGTGGGAGTACATTGGGTTTGCTGTTGTCGTTATGAAGCTTGAAGCTGGTGGATATTCAAAAGAATGTAAGGGAAAAGGAGCATCTTCGTTTTCCCAGTGAGTTTGAAGCAATGCTCTCTGAATAATCACAAGGTAATACAACCTTCAAGGTTCACTTATTCAGCAGTTCTAGTGCTGATCCTCAATGAAGCTAACAAATCTTTTTATGTATAAAATTTGAACGCCACAAAGTACTGCCTTTATTTCTTAATATCACATGATATAACTCAAAATTAACATGCCAATAGTTCTACATTTCATAATTTATTAAAGTCTCAAAAATCAGTAAGAATTAATTCCAAAAATTCAGATACTCCAAAAACACAAACACACACTTTCTTAGTATATGCTTAGTTTCAACAAAAAATTCACATTTGAAAAATTAATATTATTAAAAATAAGACCTTGCATTTTCTTATTATAAGATAAACTAAGTAAACTATAAGTCTAACATGCCATAAGTTATATGAATCAATTACATAAAATCTTCACCCAATCTTTTTTGATAATCACACAGAAATCAAATTGGTTCAGATCTCTGTCTTAGAAATAAATACCACCTCAGTTAATATCAATAGTTTTAATATGTGAGTTTAATAAGAAGATTCTTTTTTTTTTTTTCATTTTAAGAACTTGAGTAGTTCTAGAATCACCAACGTATACAAATTATTCTTCTTTTCAACTTGTGTATAAGGCACGAATATTTATGCCTACAACTCAAGTGTATCACCCAATCTCACACTCGACTGAGAAATGTCCACAAGTATATCATCCGCTTAGCCGAATTTATTTTTATTTAGCGGGATTATCATTTCTCAGAATCTTCTTCTTCATTGAAGGGTATGATGACTTACTGTACCATATACAAAATAATAATTATTTTCATTGCAAATTTCTCCTATATTTTGGGATTTACATAACCATGTTCATTTATTTCATTTAAAAATAATAACAAGGATAGCAGGTCTTTGTTTTTACCCTTCCCTAGGAACTCCTACCCTTTTTGCTCCCTTGATGACTCGAACTCACAACCTTCAGGTTGGAAGTGAGGGGTGTTTACCATCCGAGTGACACCCTTTTGTCACAAAGATAGCATGTCTACATACCTTGTACTGTAATTTTCTGTTCGACACAACAGCATGTCTACCTTGCAATGTGAATGTCTAACAACAAACTCTGAATAGCAAAGATTGGAGAGCAAAGCAAAAACATCAAAAATCACATAGGATAAAATCAAAACATTAGTTCCTCCTTATGGATGCTCCTTTTTTGTAATACCAGACGCTCATTGTTAATCTTTGTGAAAGGGTTCTTTTAGCAAAGCTTCAAAAGTAATTGTAATAGGTTAAACGAACTGTAGCAATTGATTTTCTGTTAGAATAAAGTCTGAGATATCCTTAAGATTGTTGGAAATCTTATGGAAAATACTTCATCATGAACACTTATAAGGAATTCTCATAGTTTGAGGCGTGTCAAAGACACTGTCCTTAAGAATATTTCACTCGGTATATGTGTATATCCCGAGATTTCAACATGCTCTTCTAGTATAAAACTGGGAGTACAGAAACTAACAAAGATTCTTTAAGAAATAAAACTCAATACACTCATATATATAATATAGAAAAAAGTGATTTTTCTTTCCTCTATCTCTTTAAAGAGAAAGAATACAAGTGTATGTAGGTGTCAACAATGGCGGAGCCACCTTGTACCCAGGGGATCCGAACCCCCTTCGGCGGAAAATTATATTAATTAGTCAAAAGTAGCGTATGGCAAATGAAGTTTTCACCATAATAATTGTCATAATGACAACTTAAAGAATTAAGAATCAATGTGAGTTACAATAATGGTTGTAGATATTAGAAAATGATAATTTTTTTGAAATATCAAATAACTGTCCTACATTTGGTAGGGTGATAAATTTATAACGAAACCTATAGATTTATTTTTTTTTTTAAAAAAAATGATAATCGATTCGGTAAATCCACTTCCATTGATTTTTTAAAGAATCATTTCTCAAAAGAAAAAAAAAAACATTTCTTATGAGCTTTTTTCTTTTTTCTTTTTCTTTTTCTTTTCTTTTTTTTCTTAAAAATAAATTTTATAACTGCACATGGTCTCATTGGCTTAGGAACCAAAATGAATAGCATTTACACTTTTCACTCCTAACCATTCATCACAGTGAGTGGTATGTGTTCAATGAAAGCAAAAAAAGTTAACCAAAAGAAGAAAATTAAAGAATGTGATAACATTAAACAGTTTTTCAATTTATTGGTTTTGTTCTCAGGCATCCTAATTGATTAATGATTAAACCCCTTTCAACAATGGATGCCTAGAAGGCAAGAAATGATCTGGTCTTCACCATAAATCAAACACAAAAGAATCTCTCGTTTTTTTTTGCCCTCAGGGCGTACAGAATGTTTTCCTGTACGCCTTTTTTTGTTAACACCATGTTAACAAAAATCCGCATTTTGCTACTATTCATATGCGTTTCTTCAATTTTGCGCTCCCTGCATGCTGCAAAAGGTGACAAAAATGCATTGTTCTTAGCATGTGGTTCTCAAAATGGTGGAATAGATGAAGATGGCAGGAAATGGGATTCAGACACGAAGTATCTTGTATCAGGTGATAAATCAGTCATGACACAACCTCAATCCAATGATCCCTCTGTTCCATCTGTTGTACCATATATAAATGCAAGATTTTTTCAATCGGAAACTTCATATAATCTTCCTGTTACAAACCAAACATCGCGTATTTTGCTCAGGCTTCATTTTTACCCAACCCCTTATCCTAATTTCAACGTTTCCAATTCATACCTCTCTCTTTCCGCTGGTAAAGTTGCATTGTTGAATAATTTTAGCGCGTATATAACTGCACAAGCATTGTCACAAAATTACATTATTAAAGAGTACCTTTTGGCTCCTGTGCATTCTCCAACTTTGGAGATCAAAATTACGCCTTTTGGTAATTCATCGCTTGCATTCATCAATGCAATCGAAATGATCACCTCGCCTGATTTGTTTTTTGGCCCTGATCCTGTGATGGCTGGATTCAGTACTGTTGACGAAGGTAGTTCTTCTGATAATGGAAATATGGTTTCTCAGCAAACCATAGCTGTAAGGGAAAATAATATGGAGTTGATGTATAGGGTCAATGTTGGTGGACAATTTATTCCTCCGAAAAATGATTCAGGGGGGTTAATGAGGAGTTGGTATGAAGATACTCCCTATGTCTATGGCGGTTCAGGTGTTGGCATTGCTATGACCAGCAACATGACAATTCGTTATGGTGACTTGCCATCGTATGTTGCACCACTTACTGTGTACGAGACTTGTAGATCGATGGGTTTTGAGTCGACTGTCAACAAGAATTATAACCTTACATGGGTTTTCAATGTTGATGCAAACTTTTCATATGTCGTGAGGTTTCACTGGTGCGATTTCATTGTTGATTCCACGAAGATCAATTCGTTGGTCTTTAATGTATTTATCAATGGACAAATGGCAGATAGTGGAGTCGATTTAATTGCAATGGAACATGGGAAAAAGGCAATTCCTTTAGTAAAAGATTATGTGACTCATGTTGATGATAAAAAAGGGGATGATCTACTTTGGGTATCAGTGCATCCATCAGGAGATAATGCTGATTTAGCTAATGCTATTGTAAATGGACTAGAGATATTTAAGATGAATGGTGGAACCACGAGCTTGGCAGGTCAGAATCCTACAATGTCAGATTTAATGAAGAAGTATCAGGATGAAAAGAGTAAACAAGAAGCTCCACGAGAATTTTCTGATCAGGGCAAATCACATAGTAATACTGTTATAATCGGTAGTGCTGCTGGCGGAGTTGCTGCATTCGGTGTAGCTGCTGTTTTGGTCATTGTTGCTTTGAAGAGGAAAAAGAGATCCCTGGGAACTGAATCAGGCACGACTAGTTGGCTACCAATTTATGGGAACTCTCATTCTTCCACTAGCAAATCAGCTTCCGGAAGAAGTGGTGGTAGCACGACTATTTCATCAGATGCTGCTAGTAACAGTCGATACTTTTCACTTGCTGAGATCAAACAAGCTACTAAAAACTTCGATGAATCAAATGTCATTGGAGTTGGTGGATTTGGAAAGGTGTACAAAGGAGTTATCGATGGTGACACAAAAGTTGCAATCAAAAGATCAAACCCGTCTTCAGAACAAGGTGTCAATGAATTCCAGACTGAAATCGAGATGCTTTCAAAGCTAAGGCATCGACACTTGGTGTCCTTGATCGGATTTTGTGAAGAAAATAATGAAATGGTCCTTGTTTATGACCACATGGCACATGGAACATTAAGAGAACATCTTTATAAAGGAAACAAAACAATACTATCTTGGAAGCAGAGGTTGGACATTTGTATTGGAGCAGCCAGAGGACTTCATTACCTTCACACAGGATCTAAATACACCATTATTCATAGGGATGTGAAAAGTACAAACATTTTGTTAAACGACAAGTGGGTTGCTAAGGTTTCAGATTTTGGACTTTCGAAAACGGGTCCAAACATGAACCAAGGACATGTTACAACAGTCGTAAAGGGTAGCTTTGGGTATTTGGATCCCGAATACTTCAGAAGACAACAATTGACTGAAAAATCAGATGTGTACTCATATGGTGTTGTCCTGTTTGAAGTATTGTGTGCAAGGCCAGCGCTTAATCCAAACCTTTCAAAGGAACAAGTTAGCCTTGCAGATTGGGCATTAGCTTGTCAAAGGAAAGGGCATTTAGAAGATATTATCGATCCACATTTGAAAGGAAAGATCAATCCTGAATGCTTGAAAAAATTTGCAGAAACAGCAGAGAAATGCTTAGCTGATAATGGTATAAATCGTCCATCCATGGGCGACGTGCTGTGGAATCTTGAGTATGCCCTTCAGCTACAAGAAAATCCAGATGGTGTATTATCAACTTCTGAAGCAACTAATCCTGTGGATCATGACAATGCTCAATTGGTAGATCAAAACAGTTTGATAGCTATGCATAGAAGCACTTTGAGCCTTGAAAGTGAAGAAGCTGATGATAACACAGATGATGTCTTTTCTCAGATTGTGAACCCAACAGGAAGGTAATAGCAAAAATAAGTAGTTGTATGATAAGATAAGAACACAAAATTGTATATGTTTGACTATATATTATGTATCAACTATATATAAGGAGTATAGCTAGCGTGCGGTTGATTCCTTTGTGTCATATTTATGTATTTGTAAAGTTGTATATTTGACCATATTATACCTAATATAAATAAATAATAAAAAGAACAAAAGCATATTGTAACTTGTGGTCGTGTGTTTGGACAAACTATGTGATCTAAGAAGTTGATCTTTAGATTCAGTTTGCATGTTATTTCTATTTCTAACTGAACTAAGTGCTTAACATGAACCAGGGCAAAAGTTCATCAAGCATAGTGCAAACCTTAAGTGATACTTTGTAGTGATCCTCTCTTTTGCTTTCTTTGTCAACAATTATTTTCTCACCAAATCATCCCTTCCCAACCAGCTCGCCTAATCGATCTTGTAAGATAAACTAATACAGGATTCGAACAACTATCTCAAAAAACAACAACCATTATCATGAAGAATGATGTGTTGGCTACCTCTTCCGTCTTCCTCCACTTCTCATTTTCATCTTTTTCTCTTCCTTATTATTATGTTCTGCAAGCCTATTTTCTCAAATGCATACTGCGGAAGGTTGATAATGGCATTGGTGATTCCAACAGACACTTTACAAAATTCACATCTGGAGTTGTTGTTCGTGGCATGTTCACTATATTTGACGTTTTCATACAACAAAGACTTGTGAATAATGCTTATTCTATATCTAATGTTCTGATTTTTATTGTTAATAACTCGAGCTTGAGCTTCACCGTTGAGGGCCATAAGAGTGTTAATTATTCAATTTTGGACAAGTGGCAACCATTAGAGCCAATCGAACTAATTATAGACTAATTAATGTTTAATAGACGATCCTCGGTTAATAAGAGCACATTTGGCCTAATTTAGTAACGACGAGGATATCTTTAGACCATTTTGCAAAATGTAAGGTAAAATTGAGCATTTTCCCTAATTGTAATGAAGATTCTCATTCATGGACTTGCTTATTCCTCCTTTGAGCCATTATCTCTCATTTTTATAGACAACTTAAAACATGCTAAATTCACTAGATTCGAAGTCATCACTCGCTTCTTTATCGCATTTTAAAATCCACTAACAGTGATCGATCAACAACCACGAAGCTCTAATTCACCAACAAACGACGACCATCATAAAAAAGAATGATCTTTGGCTACCTCTTCCGTCTTCATTATTCACTCCCCATTTTCATCTTTTGCTCTTATTTATTATTATGCTCTTCAAGTTTGTTTTCTCAAATTTGTTGTGTGGAAGGTTGACAACGGCATTGGTGATTCCAACAGACTCTTTTCAAAATTCACATTTTGCTTCACTTCAACCTGAGTTATTGTTCCTAGCATCTCTCACTATATTTGACGATTTCATACGACAAAGACTTGTGAATAATGCTTGCTTAATATCTAATGTTTTGATTTTACGGTTAACCACATGAGCTTGAGCTTACTATTGACACCCCATGAGAGGAATAGGTGGATTAAAAGTTGATAGGTGGAGTGGTGAGAATGAGGGGTGTAAGGGGTTTAATTATTCAAGCCCGAATACTATTTCGGAAATCCAAGGACTCAATCATATGGACATGTAATTATAGATTAAGTAATCTTTAATAATCGATCGTTAGTTAATAAGAGCATATTTGCCTAATTTAGTAACGACAATGATATCTTTAAATCATTTTAATGTAAAGCAAATTTAAGCATTTTCCCCTACTTGTAATGAAAAGTCCCATTCATAGACATGCTTATTCCTCCTTTGTATCATCACTTAATTTATTTATCTTGAATTTTCTTGAGTCGAGAGTCTATCGAAAATAACATTTTTACCTTACACAAGGTAGGGATTAGGTCCGTGTGCACTTTATTATCCTCAAACCTGTACTTATGAGATCACACAAATATGTTGGTAATAAGTATTACTCCCGTTATTAGAGTAATCTCATAAAATATCGTTGTCTATCACATCTCACCGACCAAATGACCCCTAAAAGCAACAATTTAATTGGCCATTCTAATTTGAAATAAGCTACAATATTGTGTTAAGGCCTCTTTGGATTGATTTATTTTAAGTGTTTTATCTAATCTAACTTTTGATAGACGCCTTTATTTGACACACTAACTTTAGGCTAGATCACTCTCTCGCCATAAACATTATTAACAATACTTCACGGGTTGTTTGGTAGGGAACAAGTTATTTCAGAATTAGCTATTTCAGATTAGTTATTTCACACTCAAGGTGAGATTAAAATAAAATTACAATTTTAAAATAACTAAACTCGAGATGAGTTATCCTATATATTTTTTTCAACCAAACATGATAATATCATTCTAAAATTAATCTCGAGATTAGTTATGTTTATCCTGTTACCAAACGAGGCCTACTACTATAAAATATTGGTCTCCATTTTGTCCCTACCACAAAGGTCTTATGTACCAAACAAAAGCCAAAACCCTTGCGCATCACAGTAGAGAGAATCCCCCAAGCTCAACTGAGCAGCGCAAGATCTGTTTGTGCTAATCTCTAATGGCATCCAGCTACTACTATGTGTTCACTAGCATATTGATTTTTCTATGCGTTTCCGCCACTGCAACTGCTGATTCAATTCAAGGTTGTGGCGGATTTGTCGAGGTAATTTCATTACTCATCTCTCAACAAATTACCCTCATTTTGCTCGATTCTTGTTCAGTTTTTGATTGCGGCACGAAAGAAAATGAGTCGTTGAAGCTAGTTTCTGTAAAGGGGTTAATGGGGTGATTATTTCGTATACTGGGTATTGGATACTGATCTTTCAACTAATTACCCTCATTTTGCTCGATTCTTGTTCAGCTTTTGATTTTGGCACGAAAAAAAATCAGTTGTTGAAGCTTGTTGAGCTAGTTTTTGTAAAGGGGTTAATGGGTTGATTATTTTGTATACTGGGTATCGAATATTATTTGATTTCATTACTGATCTTTCAGCAAATTGCCCTCATTTTGCTCGATTCTTGCTCAGCTTTTGATTTTGGCACGAAAAAAAATCAGTTGTTGAGCTAGTTTTTGTAAAGGGGTTAATGGGTTGATTATTTCGTATACTGGGTATTGGATATTAGTTGATTTTATTACTGATCTTTCAACTAATTACCCTCATTTTGCTCGATTCTTGTTCAGCTTTTGATTTCGGCACGAAAAGAAAATAAGTCGTTGAAGCTAGTTTGTGTAAAAGGGGTTAATGGGTTGATTATTTCGTATGCTGGGTATCGAATATTAGTTGATTTCATTACTGATCTTTCAGGAAATTGCCCTCATTTTGCTCTATTCTTGCTCAGCTTTTGATTTTGGTGCGAAAAAAAATCAGTTGTTGAAGCTTGTTGAGCTAGTTTTTGTAAAGGGGTTACTGGGTTGATTATTTCGTATACTGGGTATCGAATATTAGTTTATTTCATTACTGATGTTTCAGCATATCGCCCTCATTTTGCTCGATTCTTGTTTAGCTTTTGATTTTGGCACGAAAAAAAATCAGTTTTTGAAGCTAGTTTGTGTAAAGGGGTTAATGGGTTGATTATTTCGTATGCTGGGTGTCGGATATTATTTGATTTCATTACTGATCTTTCAGCAAATTACCCTCATTTTGCTCGATTCTTGTTCAGCTTTTGATTTAAGCACGAAATAAGAAAATCAGTCGTTGAAGCTAGTTTGTGTAAAGGGGTTAATGGGTGGATTATTTCGTATACTGGGTATTGGATATTAATTGATTTCATTACTGATCTTTCAACTAATTGCCCTCATTTTGTTGATTCTTGCTCAGCTTTTGATTTAAGCACGAAAAAAGAAAATCAGTCGTTGAAGCCTTTTGAGCTAGTTTGTGTAAAGGGGTTAATGGGTTGATTATTTCGTATAGTGTGTGTCTCGGATATTGGTTGATTTCGAATCGGAGAATGCAAAATTGTTTTGTAGGTTTAAAGATTCTGAGTGGTTTTTCTAGTAGTTCGTTAATGTCGATTGATTTGAGTAGGTGAAGAGTTTAACACTGATCTTTCAACAAATTTCCCTCCTTTTGCTTGATTCTTGCTGAACGTTCAATTTTGCCATGAAAAATCCAGTATTTAAAGCCTGTTGAGCTAGTTTTCGTGAAGGGGTTAATGGGTTGATTATTTCGTATACTGGGTATCGGATATTATTTGTTTTCGGACCAGGGAATGCAAAATTGGTTTTAGGTCTAAAGATTCTGAGTGATTTTCTAGCATTTCCTAATGTAGGTGAAGAATTTGACACTTACATCGTATACTGGGTATTGGATATCAGTTGATTTCGAATCAGAGAATGCGAAATTATTTTTAGGTTTTAAAGGTTCTGATGGGTTTTCTAGTAGTTTTTTTTTAATGTTGATTGATTTTAGTCAGTGAAGAGTTTGGCACTGATCTGGATTGTTTCTATTTTTTGTGATGTAGGCCAGTTCGGAACTGATCAAGTCAAGGAAGTCAAGCGATCCGAAATTGGACTATTCTAATATCATTGTAAGTGGCAATTACAAATAATTGATAAGCCATTATTGTTCTCCTTTATTTTACTCTCACTTTATGGTTACCTAGAAGGGGAGCCTTGGAGTAACCAGTAAAGTTGCTCCCATGTGACCAGGAAGTCACATGTTCAAGCCGTGGATATAGCCTCTTGCAAAATGCCGGGTAAGGCTGCGTACAATAGACCCTTAATGCACAGGGTTGCCTTTTTTTGGGGGGTGGGGGTACCTGGTATTATTAATCAACTGAATATAATCCCAGACTAGGTGATGTCTGCTAGATGAATCATGTTTATTCACTTTGTTGGTACTTGGCACGGACATTAAAAAAAGGAGCTTTCTCCTACTTATTGGATGAATAGCCTCTGAAGCTTTGTTTTGCTTTTCATAAACTGTATCTGATAATAAGTGATTTCTCCTTTTAACTAGCTATTCTGATTGATTTTCGTTATAGATCATTCAAACAGAATCTATGCAAGTCTAATACTTGGGTTCCCCCTTGAGGTGGGGTGCTTTTAGTGAAAGCTAATACTGTTATGCTATCACTGAAACTAAGCTTAGGAGCTTGATCATTTATCATGTATTTGCAATTTAGATTAGAGAACATGTGAATCAGTAAAGATAAAATTTTGTATCATATCTCATAATGATGAATTGTTTATTATAAAATCTTGATAAAAAAATGATGAATTATTTATTATGTATACATGTTTCATGTTACATTAGATGATGACAGTTAAGAAATTGAAGTCAGAGACTACATTCCAAGAAGTTCATCTGTGCTACAATTCATAATTTCATCTATCAAGAGTATGATCGTACTATAATTCATATATTGAAAAATTAATGATGAGGGAAAAAGAGGTCAATTTTTACCATCATAAACCATAAGTTTGTTCCTCTTTTTTTTATAAGCATAAATCATAAATTATTGACAGTTAACCCACTGTCCTTTCCTTTAATGATTAAGTGTTGTTTTTGTTTTTACCATTGTTTGGTTCTATTATTTGCTGCATTTCTTATGTATGAAAAAGAAAATTAC
Organism: Capsicum rhomboideum; assembly: GCA_031232105.1. Taxonomy (NCBI): domain Eukaryota; kingdom Viridiplantae; phylum Streptophyta; class Magnoliopsida; order Solanales; family Solanaceae; genus Capsicum; species Capsicum rhomboideum. The sequence continues at coordinate 144,331,863 of CP124713.1, forward strand.
ATGGGATAACCGTGCACCAGGGCCTATGCCTTGTAGCCCTAGGTTAAAAAGAGTGGCATTTTCTGCACACTGGCATTGTGCAATTCATCTTCTCAAGTTTATGGTGTTGAACAATTATTTATACACAATGTTGATGGGTGCTGTAGTATGCCACTATACTTAATATTTGTCAGTCGGCCTTTGCCAATTTACACATTACAGTGTAATTAAATCCGTAAGGATAACACGCCAGAGCTTCCAATCATATGTTTTTTTTAATGCAGGTTGAGCTTCGCACATTGGATGGCTTGGTGAAGGAAAGAACGCATTGTGCCCCTAATGGTTATTACTTCATTCCAGTGTATGATAAGGTACTTCTTCCAGATGGTACTTAGTTACATATTTTCTTGGATAAGCTTATGTTTTTTTTCTTTGTTCCTGTTAAGTCGATAAACGTACATTGTCATTAGTGTTTTGAGTTTTTTTTTTTGATAACCGTGGTGTCCGGGCCAACTTTCGCGCACCTCGACTAAATCCACGGGATGCCTGTCACCTCCCACCAGCTACAGATATCATATAACTCTGTCTACCAAGGCTAGGATAGATGGGAAGAATCACCTAGTGTTTTTTTGTCTTTGGGATTTGAACATGAGATCTCACGTTCTCAACCCATTTCATTGACCACTAGACCACACCCTTGGCTGCGTGTTTTGAGGTTTGTTGTGTACTTTAACCGTCCTTAAATTAGAATATTGGATTATGCCTCAAGACAACCAGATTTCCAAGGGCCTATGTACACAAGGCAACTGAATCTCTTGAGGAATAAGCTATTTAGCCAAGATATTTAGGTTTAGTTTGGTTGGTGAACAAGTTAGATCAAGATTTTTATGTTGGGATTATAATACGAGGACAAAATAATGATGGGATTATTTGGTGGATTTACTTTTATTTGTAGATGTTTGGTTCACTGAACTAAATATCGGATGTATGGGGCACGTTTTTGATGAAATGTAACGCATATTATATGGGTAAAATATAACACGTGTTCGGTGTTACACTAGATAATTGAGATAACTTTTATTTTCAATTTTAATCTCGACTTCCTGAAAGGACTTTGGCTGAAGAGCTTTGGAAAGGTTATCTTTGTCATTTGGTGTTTATCCCATTTTAAGTGTGATATAAAAGTAATACTACAAAAATTAAGTGGAGATTTGCTATTTCTGGAATCAAAACTCCAACCAAATGCGGGATAAAAATAATTCCATATTTTATCCTGAGATCGTTATTCCTTATCTCTCGTACCAAACGACCCCTTAAATTATCTTTTTACACTATTGACAACATAAGTATTGTATAGAATCTTATCCAATTTAAAGATGGGGTAAACATGACTCTAAAAGTGAGAGATAGACTAGATGTGCCTTGTACACAAATGTAGAGTATTTTTACATGGATTGGTCTGAGATCTTTTAATGGATGTTGAATTGTGTGACCGTCTCATCTAAAATTTTAAGTTGTTAGAGAGGTTAAACTTTTATTCAACTTAATTATGTCTTCAATATGCCACTCACTTGCAGAATTGATCTTTTTTCATAGGCCAAACATGTATATAAATGTTTTTGATAAATGGGTGGTAGTGAGATTTGAACCAGGGGCTCTGTTTGCTCCGATACCATGCTAGATTTTGTGACTGCTTCATCTAAAGACTTCAGTTGTTAGAGACTAGAGAGGATACCCTTCCGTTTAACTTAATAACTTCGTCAAGTGATGTGTTTCAAATGTGTAACTCACAAAGTAGAATGCAAACAAAAAACTTTTGTTTGATTAAAGAAATGTGCTACTGATAAAGCCCCTAACCTTGATGATTATGCAGTGAGGTTTTCATTAAGTGTTGGGAGTCATGAAACCGGGCATTATGAGGCTTTTCACAATTTCCATGCTCGGGAAATGTTTGAAAAGAGCTTCAATGCTACTTATATTGCATGATCCCAAAGAGCTTCAAGGTTAAATTATTAGTGCTCTAAAGTTTCCTACCTTATCGGGTTGGCATCCAAAAAAGCATAAGCATGCAATGGGAGATGTTCTCACAACACAAGCACCTGATAGTAGGGAATGACCAACACATCAATTTCTGGAGTGACAAGTGGTTGGGCAACATCCCTCTAGTGGTTGCCTACTCCAACATATTCCATATAGCAAATGAGCCAGATTGTACAATGCACCAGGGAAGGAAACTCATGGAATCTCAACCTTAGAAGAAACATACAGGACTGGGAGATGGGCGAGTTGATCAGTCTTTTAGCAGCACTTCATTGTGCCACAATCACCTAAGTTGCGCGGACTCTTCACTTTCGTTGCCGCACCCGTGTCAGATTCTCCAAAAATACCCTACTTTTGGAGAATCCGACACGCACTCATTGAGTTTTTTGAAGAGTCCGAGCAACATAGACAATCACTGCCTTGCACCAGATCAACTAAAATGGAGAGATAGGAGGGATGGGTAGTTTTCAGTTAAAGTTGCATATAAGCTTTTAGGCCCACAGAATGCAATCACAACCCATTGACCATGGAAGCTTATTTGGAAAGTCAAGCTGCCTCCTAAAATTATTTGCTTCAGAAAGAGTAGGCAGATAATTGATGCATCATTGATTGCCAATGAGGTGTTAGACTGGAAAATGAAAAGTGGCGAGTCTAAGATTTTGTGCAAACTGGACATATAGAAAGCTTTTGACCAGCTTAACTGGGCCTATTTAGTCAACATCTTGAAACAATGGGCTTTGGAGATAGGTGGATAAGATGGATATACTTCTGCATTTCAACAGTGAAGTTTTCAGTTCTTATTGACAGAAGTCCAGTTGGATTTTTTTCCACTCAAAAGGGGTTGAGGCAAAGGGATCCACTCTCTCCTTTTCTATTTATCCTGGCTATGGAAGGGTTATCTCAGTTGCTAGCCAAGGCTAAAGAACTCCAATGGATTCAGGAATTCCAAGTGGGCAACAACCCAGCCACAACTATCAATGTCTCTCACCTACTCTACACAGACGGCACCCTCATATTCTGTGGAGCTGATAGGCACCAGGTCTCCAATCTCAACACCACCCTCATAGTTTTTGATGCCATTTCTGGACTTCACATTAATATGCTCAAAAGTATTATCTATCCGGTGAATCAGGTGTCCAACCTAGATGAACTTGCTGGTATACTCAGTTGCAAAACTGGGTCCTTATTGACCACCTATCTAGGTCTTCCTCTAGGGGCAAAGTTTAAATCATCTGGAATATGGAGTGGTGTTACAGAAAAAATGGAGAAGAGACTAGCCACATGGCAAATGCAGTACCTCTCCATGGGAGGCAGACTCACTCTTATCAATAGTGTCTTAGACAGTATTCCCACTTACTGTATGTCTCTTTTTCCAATACCAGGATCAATTCTAAAGTAAATGAATAGGCTCAGAAGGAGATTCCTATGGGAAGGAAACAGTCTCACTCACAAATACTCGCTAGTCAAATGGCGATTAGTAATTCAACCTAAGGCTCAAGGGGGCCTGGGAATCAGGAAACTCAAGCTTCACAACAACAACTTACTCTTGAAATGGCTTTGGAGATATGGACAAACTGACACAGGGTATTGGAGAGACATCGTCAAGGCTAAATATGGCATTCAAGATCACTGGTGTCCAAAGAAAAGCACTGAGCCCCATGGTGTTGGGGTTTGGAAACACATAAGCAGTTTCCAAGATGATTTCTTTCGGGAAGTATACTTCAAGGTTGGTAATGGGCTCAAGATCAGATTTTGGCAAGACAAATGGCTAGGGGACTCTATACTAAAAGACACTTTCCCCTCCTTGTTCCAGATAGCCTCCAATAAAGAAGCAAGTATAGCTCAATATAGAGACAACAATTGTTGGACTCCAATTTTCAGAAGAAATTTTCAGGATTGAGAAATTAATGACTTCATATCCCTCCTAGAAACTTTGGAAAACACTACATCGGTGGATGAAGATCCAGACAGGATCCTTTGGCGTAACTCTCAAGGATAAGACCTTCACCGTGAAAGAATGCTACAATAACTGGAGCTCCCAGAATGGCATCCTAGAAATTTGGCCTTGGAAACATGTTTGGAGAACTAGGCAACCTCTCAAAGTTTCTTGCTTCACCTGGATAGCACTGAAGGAAGCATGCCTAACACAAGACAATCTCAGGAAAAAGGGGTGTAATTCTCATCAACAGATATGTCATGTGCAAGCAGACCAATGAGAGTGTTAATCACCTATTTTTGCACTGCCCTGCAACCGCTAGCTTATGGCATTTTTTCTACTCTATGCTTGGCCTCCAATGGGTAATGCCCTACAACATCAAAGATGCCTATGCTAGCTGGATAATGTGGTGAGTTGACAAATCCATCAAAAAGATCTGGAGAATGATCCCAGCAGTCATATTCTGGAGCCTATGGAAGGAGAGAAACAACGGATGTTTTGATGGAATATCAACCTCTTTTTGCACTCTCAAAGCTAATTGTTTAGTTAGTTTATTTAGTTGGCACTTTCTTGCCCCTGTAAACAGTGTGGATAGCTATTTGGATTTTGTTTGTTCCTTTCTCTAGTACAGTAGAGTAGCAGGGACTCTTTTGACTGTTTTACAGGTTTTGCCAAGCTAGCTCCATATATTCCTGTTTGGAGCAGCTTCTCCTGCACACTTGTGCCTTTGTAACTCTGCATCTTCTTGATGCCTATCTAATGTCATTTAATTACTTTACCAAAAAAAAAAAAAATTAGTTGCTTCAGCTGGACAGGTAACACAACCACCTTATTATACACTGTCTAGTGCAGCAGCAGCAGCAGATTTATGGAGTATGTTTATAGTACTTTTAGGACTAAATTGGATACCTAGATATGTACTTTTGCCACTATTATATTATGCATCCACTTGATGCCAACAATGAAATTATTTACTTAATCAAAAAAAAGACAAAAGTAAAAGAGAAGTGAGAGAAACTCAACTTGATTATTCTTTCAAGCCATTGGGTTTAAATAACTAGATTTACATATTCCAAGGAAGCAAAGAGAATCAAAAACGTAATTACAAGCTATACTATATTTATTAGATCCTATAATATCCTAGATATACAAGATTCTAAGAACTATTTTATTAATCAATTCACAGCCTGTCTTGTTGGTTTATATTTGCTTCCTATCTTTGCAGTCAGTGCTCTCACTTTTCTTGTTTTCTGAGAAATGAAAGAATCTCTCACATTATATTGAAATCATTTTGCAGGGTTCTTTCTTGATCAAAGTCAATGGACCGGAGGGGTGGTCGTGGGATCCTGAACAAGTTGAGTGTCTTCAATCTTATAATGATGATAATTTTGTTAGCATATGCACTTTTCATTGATTTTTACTAGCAGGTCAATGTTAGCACACACACACACACACACACCCTTTTTTTTTTTTCCTGGCTGGTGAATCTGACCAAAGCAGGGTCTTTCTGTAGGTACCTGTTGCAATTGATCATACTGGCTGCAATGGCAACGAAGATATAAATTTTCGGTTCACGGGGTTTGTCCCTATTCTAATAACATTGAAATTAGTCTTTGGATCCTTTGTTCCATAAACAAAGAATAAAGGAGGAACTTTGATCTTTTACAGTATTTATCTTGTTTCCCACTCAGCGATTTATCAAGGCATTTCATATAATGTGCACTGTGGACTACCCACTCTCTACATGCTAATTTTCTAGAGTCACTGTTTCTGCAGGTTCACTGTATCGGGACGAATCGTGGGAAATGTTGGTGGGGAAAGCTGCTCTCTGAAAGATGGAGGTCCATCAAATGTGAACGTTGACCTATTGTCTCCCACAGATGATGTTGTGTCCTCTGCATTATCAACACCCAAAGGAACATACTCCTTCAAAAACACTATACCTGGTATGTTACCCTAAAAGTTGTTTGGTTGTATTTTATATTGCATATATTTAGATGGGAAAATACAATAATCTATATATTTAGATTGAACCTCATGACTCCGATGCTGCTTTTTTAGATAGGTATGGTTATGATGCTTAGTTTATGAATGGATAGTTTCCGTGTGTGCTTAACATGCAATTATTCTGTTATAAAGCTCAATGTACCAATTGATCTTCATTACAGGGAAGTACAAATTACGTGCATCACGGCACGACTTGAATGTTCAAGTTAGAGGATCTGCCGAGGTGTGTTTTGAGTCCCTCATGTTCTTTTGATTACTGTTTCTTCTTTCCGTATAATCACATCTACTTCCTAAATTACTTTCATCCATTTGGAATAAGTAGCACTGATTGAATAATTGCTTGAATCTACCATGCTGGTTCTCAATGCAGATTGAGTTGGGTTTCGAAAATAGAGTAGTGGATGATTTCTTCTTTACACCTGGTTATGATATTCGTGGATCTGTGGTTGCTCAGGTGAGTTTCTCTAGTAAGACTTGAGCTGTGTTTCTGTTTTATGTTTTATATTTCAGTTTGCTGCTGCGACTTTTTACAACAACATACCTAGTGTATTCCCACCAGGTGGGGGTTTGGGGAGGGTAAAGTGTACGCAGTCCATACCACTACCTCAGATGCAGTAGCTGCTGCGACTTTTTACAGTTTCCATGTATTTCTTATAACAAAATTGATAGGACAAGGATACCTTTAACCCTCCACAATTTGAATTTCAGTCATTTTATGAACTATATTTACACACAATTCAAGATAAGACCATTGCTAAAACTGACCAGAGGTATTTGGAATCATTATGATCGAATGAATTTTGTACCTACTGATGTCTTCTCTCACATAGTTAAAGTGATGAAAATGCATGAAGGAGGTGGAGATCTTAATAGCCAAGGTTGTTTCTTCCTCTAGTGAGCTGTGAGAGGTGAAATCCCGATTTCTTTATGAGACATTGTTGTATGGCTACCTTGGTATCATAATGCAAAATAGTATAAAGAGATGCTGTTCTATTTCAAGCAAGTAATGTGGATAGTGGTTCTTAAGTCATGTGGTAAAGAGGAACACTTACCATACGAAGAAAAAAAGAGGGATGTTGTAAAGAGAAGTAAAGGAAATGAAAAGTTACTTCCTTGAACCAGTTTAATTTTAGCAGGAGAAGGAAATATGTTTCTTGCACATATTAGTGCAGTGGGAAAATATATTAAAAGATAGTTAATGCTGTGTGAGATAGTGCTCCAGCCTGTTCTTTAATACATGCAACTTAGGACTTAAAAAAAATCTTTAAAGCTTGCTTGGATTTATACCTCTCATTACCTTCTTACTAATACATATCAAAAGTAATTTTAGAAAGTTGAAGTAGCCTTAGTTTCCTAGTAGGCTAACCAAACTTATAGAGAAGAACTTGTAATCTTGTGGGATAAGTTCTGTACTGAGATAAACTTTTCTTTCTCAAGATGACTATTCAGTTGACTGATTAAGCTGGATACAAGGTTCTTACATGTCAAGGAAAAAAAGGATGATCACAGCGTTCTTGATATGTTAGTTTCCCTTTCTGGTGCTGCATCAATGTGATATACCTATTTTAAATGTAAGGGCAAATAGATATAGGACTTTCTTTTCTTTTGGATGTTACTTTTATTCTTCTGATGTTGCCTTCTGTTATCTAATAGTCTTACTACGGCCTATGTTGCACGGACTCTTCAAAAATGTCATCGGGTGTGTCTCGGATCCTTCAAAAGTGGTGCATTTTTGAATGATCCGACACGGGTGCTTCAACTTTTTTTTTTTGAGAGTCCGAGCAACTTAGACTACGGCGACTATTCTCTTCATTCAAATAAAAGTGCACAAACTATGAATTGTGCACAAACTATGAAGCAAAGACAACAAACATATATCTGTCTTGGGATCGTACTAGTGTTATTGACATGAATTAACTAACAGTGGACTCATTTGTTTCCCTATTCCCATTTTGTGATGCCAAGCAATTACGAAATTAACACCTTATTCCCATGAGAAGGATTGGAATATGATTAGGTGACTCTCCGACGTAGCTTGTCTTGCTCCAATTAATAGTATGTTCAGATTCTTTTATGTTTTCTAATGTTAAGTTGTATTGCAGGGAAATCCCATATTGGGAGTTCATATCTATTTATACTCGGATGATGTCACGAAGGTTGATTGCCCTAAGGGCTCTAAAAAGTCACCTGGTGATCTAGGACTGGGAGAAGCACTTTGCCACAGTGTGACAGATGCTAATGGAATCTTCTCTTTGAAATCCATTCCCTGTGGTAAAACTCTTATTTTTGCTGGTGTAAATTCTTTTGATTTGGCTATATGTAATTATAATTGTTTGAGTGTAAGTTGCTTCCTAGCATTATATAAATATTTGGAAGTTTTAAGTGCATAGAGATCAAATAAGAGATTAAGAGAAGTTCTTTTCATTGCATCCATAACTTAAAAAAGTATCATTTAACTTTGTCAGTTACCTTACAGGGTGATTGGCTAAAGCTTATAAGCCGGTCAAATTGGGTTTTAAGCACATTTTGGATTATCTAACCACAAATTGCATCTGCCATAATGTTTAATTTACTTATATTTTTTAATTTAAAAAAACACAAATTGCATCCGTAACTTAAAAATTATCATTTAACTTTGTCAGATATCTTAGAGGGTGGTTGGGTAAACCTTATAAGCTGGTCAAATTGGGTTATAAGCACATTTTGGATTATCTAACCAGTAACCACAACCTTTGAAACTCGGGGGACTATGGACCCACTCCTCTACCCTTCTCCACTTAAATTTCAGGCTCAGTTCGCATGGTGCAGAGACTCGAACCTCTAAGCTAGTCACTATTTACTCTGTTTAAATTTCAAATGAGCGAGTAAGAAAGTTGCATTTAATCAGTTGTTTGGTTAAGTCTCTTATCAAGCAACTCTTTTACAGATTGAAGTGAGTACACCTAAATCTTTATTGAGAGAGAGATTCTTGGATTGTAGCTATGGATATTAGGGAATTTTACTCTGAGGATACAGATTGAGCCTTAAGCGCAATGATTTGCCTATAAATCTGTTGTAGCAGTTGTGCCAGATACTCAAACTGAGAACAGCTAATGCATCTCACTACTACCCTTTTCAATATAATAGGAGACAATGTCACCAAGTTTGAAATTGGAAGGATTTGTATCAGTCCCCAAAAAAGAAAATTTGAGTTGAATTTTAGCACTGACAATGGAAGAAGTGGCACAATTCCAAAGGAACAAGTTCATTGCATATGCTTTCTTATAGAGTGATTCATGATGTATCTTTATCATTAAGGCATTCCCCATGGCCTCACTATTGCAGTGGCTTTCGTAATAGAATATTTCATTCTCCTCTAGATTACTAGTCGTGCAAATGTTCCTGTGCAAAGTTCAATATGTGAACCATGCAGGAGTCAACAAAAGACATGGGGTATAGTGCCTCTAGGACTTTTTTACCGGCCTCTAGGATATGACCGGCTTTAAAGAATTAGATTATTGTTAAGAACAACATGCACAATATTTCTGTGGTCAACTTTACTGATCTCCTCGCTCACCAGAACATTTAGATCTTTCCTGAACAATGCATAATCTGAAAAAGAGTGTGGCCATTTTCATTCACAGAAATAACATTAATTAAAGAACTTCTGTACTAGGCTTTCCAATCAATACTCGCTATTGAGATACCTTTCCCAGCCCAACTTCCCTCAAGTACTAGCCTGTCAATATGACGTTTCTTCTTTCTACATCTGGCTATAAATGAGGTTATCCTAGAAGGAAGTGACTGGGAATGCTACAAGTTGTTACAAAAGTTTATGATCCAAAGGGCAAGAGATGTTGCTAAATCTGAAGCAGTGTTGAAGTAAAAGATTTAAGCAACTAAGTTGAAGGACTTCCTTGGTTGGATGCATATGATCTTCTTTCTAAAAGTTTTCTGTAGAGGCTCTCTAAGCTCAGACTTCCGGTACCTACAATCATATCCCCTTTGATTCACAAGAATTAAATGACACGGATTTAGGTTAAGTTGGGTTGTTTATAGGTTCTGCTTTGTCAGTAGTTTTCTCCATTTCATTTGACATTTTGAGCCGTCGCCCTTTCGCCTCAAGCTCTTCAGTCATTTTGTCCATGCAAGAGATGATTGGTTGCTCTCCTTTTCTGGTCCTTCGTATTCGTTCACACAGTTCACAAAGAGACTTTTAGTGGACGTGTGCTGTGGGTTAGGTGAGGTCATTCAAAAGTGTTGCTTAGCCAGTTAACACTGCATTTTTTTCAGTAAGACATTAACACTGATTGCTGCCGGAAAACAAAGTTCATAATGCTTTGTCTCTATTACTTTTCGTGCCGTTCGGTCAACTAAAAGAAGAAACTGATGAAGAAAAACTAAAAAAAACAAGAAAATATTACTGGTGTTTGAGTTTTAGATGGTTTCTTCAACATCGTAACTGTGTTTTGGTATGAGTATCTACCTTCTCTGATTGGGTAACATACCGTTTATCACCACCTTTATCCCCTCTTCTTGATTATAAGGATTGATCTATTGAACTTAACTGCAGGGGTTTACAAGCTTATACCCTTCTACAAGGGTGAAAACACAGTTTTTGATGTTTCACCTTCTTCAATGTCGATATCGGTTCAGCATGACCATGTAATGGTGCCAGAAAAGTTTCAGGTATAGTATTGCACGTTGTTTCCTTCTTACCAAGGTTTAAATGGACCTCTGTTGTATTATGTGGGAATTAAAAAAATTTCTTTTAGCCATGTATCTGCTGAAAGTATGTAAAAACTTCATTTTGCTGCTATTTTTGTTTGTGAGAAAATGTCTTAATAACAAGGTATTAGAACCAATTTGACTGCTTGTATTTAAATCTTTCAGTTGCAACTGCCATTTCAAAACCCAAATTCTGTTGATCGCTCTTGGATAAATTGTTCATTGTGCACTGTATAATCTCACACATCCATTTAGTTAGAGGATTTTTCTCTTAAGTTGAATTGAAGAAAATTATATTGCAGAGACAGCTCAATAAATATCTTCAAAGACTAAATAAAAAGATACTATAACAATGAAAAGTATTTTTGTGGTGAGCAGCGGTTCTCTATGAACATCAATCTTATCATTTCTATTTCATATTAAGAAAGCTACATATTTGTATCAGAAATATAAAATTTGAGTTGTTAGTCAGCTATTTTTCTATAGAAAGTATGATCAGCCAATGAAGAATGAAATTACTTTACTAAATTTGATTACTGCACAAAAGAGCATGCAGAGCCTTTTTACCTCCATTTATGATACCCTGTGTTAAAGGACCAAGCTATATTTGTGTGTTCTTTACACTCCTCCAATCTAGTTTATCACACCCAGACGGTGCACATTTTCTTCTTCTAGTGTGATAATGTATGCTTCTCCAGTCTTTTCCTTGCTTATTTCTCCAGTAACTGTGCTCTTTCTGCTTGACAAATTGGTTGTATCAAGTGCTATGCATTTTATCACATGTTCCGAGTATTTGTTCTTTAGAATCATTGATATGTCAGGTTCTCCCTGTAATTCCTTAAGCAAAAGAATGTGTAAAAAAGTTGTTGCATTTTATTTTTTCATAGGTCACTGGATTTTCTGTTGGGGGTCGTGTAGTTGATGGAGATGGTAATGGAATTGAGGGTGTTGAAATTTTAGTTGATGGACAAAAAAGATCTGTCACTGACAAAGAAGGATATTACAAGCTTGACCAGGTAATTCTATTTGCAGCTACGTTATAGCTTCAAAGTTTTGTGCATTGAAGAATTGACAATTTGTTGTAAATACTACCAGATTGTTGTTAGCATCACATTCATTTCTGTGGTTGTCTATTTGGTATAATAAAAATATCTGATTGTTGCCTTTAAGCTCTGTCTGCTACTCAGTGTGGTTAGGAAGTACTATATCATTCCCTTGTTTTCAATACCTTGCCTTTCACTTCCTCGTTTGCCCCACTTGTGGGATTACACTGGGTATGTTGTTGATGTTTCGTCGTCAGCCACTAGTCTCGTGAGTTACATGTAAATATAACCTAGTAAGATCCTCAATTCGCCCCTTTGAAAATACCCCTGGAACAAGTAACTACAGCCTCACAACAACAGACATGATATAATAAGTACACCATTTATATCACCATGCAGTGTGTGTGTCAACAAAGTTAAATGAGGTTTAATCAACCAGAGTTGTTGATTAAACATCTCAACACAATCTACATCTAAGGACTTGTCATAAACGACAGTGAAGGAAAATTAACCAACACGGGACGAGTTTGCGGCAGCATGCTCTATGTTCCAAATCTGTCACGACGGCGTACATAATGCCCCAAGTAATATTGTGGCAGCGAGAAATAATTTCTAACACCCCAATGCCATGACAGGAGTCAATACCACAGCAGATATCATTTATTTAATGATTTTAACATTTTCAACAAAATAGGATATACACGACTGGTTGAACACCGATTCTGCCAAGCACACACACACATCCTAACACAGGAACCAGGCAGACAAAGTATATTTTAAAGTAGTCTTTGAAAAAGCAAGCATCCAAAGATAGAAGTCTCACTTACATTGAATTCCCAACTCAAGCACCAACAACAACATACACAGTGAAGTCCCAACTCAAGAACCCTTTCCAATAAATCAGAACTACGCTCTGGGGTCTGCGGGTCTCGTCAAACTACACAAAAATGGGTTTAGAATGGTTAAAATCCCGTCACTGGACGTTTTCTTTATTTTTAACACAATTCAAACTCGTGGTCAAAGGTTGAACCAAAGTCAATGAGTCAGAATTCCCCGGCCATGACCAGCAACAGATTCTCCTCTATGAGAGGATTCCAAAACACTATTCAAAATTAAATTTTGATAAAGTTTGCCCTTCCAAGTTCCAAATCGACGATTTTGGTTGAAAATCCCCAAGACCAGACTTTCTGAATCCCTCACAATTTTCACAGTTTCTCCATGTTTGTACCGTGAATCTACCGATAATCACGTAAAAAACTTAGATTAAAGATAGAGTCACATTGACTATTTGGGATGAAACCTCTATTTTTCATATTATATTTATCTTTAAGAAGCATGAACCTTTAGTATTGTAGAAGAAACAGGTATAGTCTACTCATTTGAATAGAAAGACTGAAAAAAGAAGCAAATGAGTGGGTGGTACAAATGTTTCATGAACGTGTGGTTGTATTCTATGATTTGTATCCACAGATATTAATGAGCATATGTTTGTGTACTCTTCATCGAAGTGTCTCCATTTGAGTTTAAATTTACCCCTTCACTTTCGGAAGAAATGTCACGTTTGTACTTCTCTAATGTGCATGCTTCATAGCCCATTTTTTCTTTTTGCATTTTATTGACTCGCTAAACATATCCAGGTCACTTCTAAACGATACACGATAGAAGCAAAGAAGGTGCACTACAGATTTGACAGGCTCATTGACTTTTTGGTAAGCTTATTAACTGCGTTGTTTAAGAAATTCATAATGACGATTTGTGAGCTCTATCTCCTTTTAGTGCAGATAGTTTGTTATATGGTCATTTATTCCAAGTTGTTACTTACTGCCCCCTTCTTTTGGTGGTTCCACCTCTACCATCCTTAAAATTTTATAGGTATTGCCTAATATGGCTTCTATCTCTGACATCAAAGCTGCATCGTATGATGTCTGCGGTGTTGCGCAAACAGTTAGTTCCGAATTCAAAACCAAGGTATCTTGTTTCTCTTATGTTCTTCTATCAAACTTGCAACTTTCTTAGGTTATTGGGTTTTTTTCCATATTGATGTTTTGCACATGAAACATAGTTCAAATCTAAAATTAGTTTGTTATGCTGGTTGGACATTTCTGTGTAATATGACCTTTTCCTTTACGAGTAGTGAGTTCACTTTTTGGGAGATAGTGTTAGCCATTACACACTGATAATGTTATGTCAAATGAGTTTAGTTGGTATGTTTTAGTGGCTTGATACTAGCTTTTACTTCTTTACCAGGTAGTATCATACACCTATCCCAAGTTGTTAATACTCTAGTTTCTTCATGGTCAGAACTTAAAAAGTATTTGCAGTTTCTTTTGATATTTCCGTGATCTTCTGGCAAATGGTTATGTGCATGCAGGTTGCTCTGACTCATGGCCCGCAAAACGTCAAACCTCAAGTGAAACTTACTGATGAGAGTGGCCATTTTTGCTTTGAGGTATGGCAGAATGAATATTTTTTTAAAACTTTTTTCTGCCTCTTGAATGCTCGCCCTCACTGTTATAGGATGCTGTTTAGGTGAAATAGGATAATCAAATGTATAATGGCATGTATCTGTCACTGTAGCCCCGTTACGGGAAAGCATGATCTGTAGGGTGCATCAATAACATACTTTTCCCGACTCCCAGGAGTGGGTGGGAGGGTGCACAACAAGAAATCCATCATTTATTGGTGCTTGTTTATTAGTAAGACAGCATTTCTTTATTTGGGGGGTGGGGGTGTTGTTGGAGCTCGCTCGCTGCTGTCTTGGAAAGTCAATTTGATTGATAGTGATCTAGAAGAACCAACTGGACAGTAACCGATGAGTAATAGGAAAAAAATAACTTGAAGGAAAAAGCTGAATCTTCTAATTTTGCGGCAAATCTAGTCTTTATTATGCTTTATTGTTTTTATATATTAGAGAGTTGTTTAACCATCTGGTTTTTTTTTTTTTTTGTGTGTGTGTTAAAACTATCCTTGGGCACGTGGATATGAGTTTTTGGGTTAGAGAAGCATGTGATAAGATTCTCGTATTCTCCATTGCTAAGTTTTTAGGTTAGGGAAGGATGTGGCTTTAGGTTCTCTATGTCTAATATCTTGAACTTGAGCTTTTAGGTGAAAGAGGACACAACTCAACTTTGTGTTCTGGTGTTTTTGTATAGAAGACATTGTTTTCCAATTTTTGGTCTATCATCAAACCTCAATTTTTTTTGTTTTTTTTAATTCTTAGTCGTTACATTAAAGTACTGCCAACCACCAATTTTTATTTTTATGTTTGGTGACCGAGAAATCTTTATGGAGCCCTTTGGGCCAATTGCAACCCTCGAAACTGGGGAATGAGGCCTGCCCCTCTACCCTTCCCCTCTTAAACAATGGACTTAGCTTGCCTAAGTTTGCTTGCCAACCACCAAATTCTTAATAGAAGGCAGTTAAAAGACAACAAAAAGATCGTGGTCACAGAATTTTTCTTTCAAGAAGACATTGATGAACTTTTCAAAAGCAGGACCACTTACCTCTTTGATGGCAGAACTGACGAGAAAATTTCATGATTAATTATTGTAGGTTTTGTTGTTTATATAGTTATTTCCTAGGCTAGTTTGATGGTGAATTGGAACAGCAAAAGACAGCAGATATGAGAAAATATCTCTAGGTAGCCATGGGAAAGGTGGTGGCATATGAAAGTGGTCAGAAGATATAGAGAATAAGAGATTGTTGAGGCCAAATAGATATTCAATTTTTTTGAAGTTCTGTAAGTGGTTTTTTGTTCACCAGCTGTAAAAACTGATGTTAAAATGGGGAGGATGTGATGGAACTAGCTGGTAAAATGCGGATCCTCAGATGTAATGGAACTTATCTGTTTGACATACATTAATGTTTTATCTCAACTTGCCACAGGTTCCTCCTGGTGATTATCGCTTATCTGCTATTCCAGCAAAACTTGAGAACGCTAAAGAGCTTCTATTTTCTCCTTCTCATATTGATGTCTCAGTTAGGAGTCCAATATTGGATGTCAAATTTTATCAGGTATTTGAGTTATGTTATTAGAATTTCAATTCCATCTAAGGACTGCTTTGAAGATATGCTATATCATCTCATGACGTGTCAAACTAATTATCTAAGTTGTGGAATATGATAGTAGAAAGTTGGTCCATCTAAATTCAGGTGAAATTCTTGTTGATCACTCCTTTCTTTTTTTGAAGGCACAAGTAAGTATACATGGTTCTGTTGTTTGTAAGGAGAAATGTGGTTCTTCAGTTTCTTTGACTCTTCTCCGCTTGGATGGGAGGAATAAAAATGATAAGAAGACAATTGGTTTGGCAAACGACAGTAATGAATTTTTCTTCTCAAATGTTCTCCCTGGTAAATACAGGGTTGAGGTAACACCCCATTTATGTCCTTGTTCTTCCTGTTTTAGGACCCTTAGCATTTCTTTCTGTGTATTTACATCCCAATTCCTTTTCCTTTGCTTTTTATCTCCCTTTGCATTTCTCTCTATGTTTTTACATCCCAATGCTTTTCCTTTGCTTTTATACCTCTCGTGATTAGCTAACTATATCTGGTGGCAAAAGTTGTGTGTTTTTAATCTTCTTTTTTTAAAATAATATATCTTTTGCGGTGATAGCATCCGCTGGCTCGAAATATAGAAGGGCGGGTCCTTTTCTCTGCTTAGAAATGTTGTAGACCTGATGCAGGATTAAATAGGAGATAATTCTTGCCCCCTTTTTTTTGTGAGCGGTAAGTATTGCTGATGTCAAAAACCATACTAAGTGCTGTTATTACAGTTAGAAAAATAAGTGCCATGATACATTTGAAAATCTAGAAAAGAGGAGGAGAAACGAGAAGAAAGAGCAAAGAGAAACCCTGGCAATCTATACAAAAGATTCCGTGCACTGTCACAGAGTTTCACTATCCTCTATCCATTCCTTTTTACACTAAAATGCTATCAAAAAAAAAAAATCTGATTTGATTTTCAGGATTGTCTTTTCTCCTTCAAAGCATCTCCCGTTTATTTCTTTCCAACATGACAGTAATTATTCAGCAGTGTCTGGCATCACCCGTTTAACACCCAAAGAATCAACAAATCTGCCATAGCTGAAAAGTGGCAGCTCAATGCAGGAATAAGTGGTTGCTGGTTTCTGCTTCTTTTTCACACATAGCAATCTGTTGACAAACTCAAAACCCCCTCCTTTGTAAGTTTTCTTGAGTTAAACATGCTTTGCTGACAACCAACCATATAAAACTTTTTAAATTTGAGAGGTGCTGCTTCAAAATTCCATTACGTGTTTCCCGTGACCAGATTGATTTGAATTTCTCATTAATAGATTATAACAAGACTAAACAGTGTAGATGTCATCACTGTTACCTTCCCACTTGAGTCGATCATCACTGCTGAACAGGTCTTCAACTGAAGAAATCTGCAGTTTCACCAATCTCCCAATCATTAAGATCTCTTCTGAACTATAAATTCCTGCTGTTACACTCCCTATGTTGAGCCACTGAGTAATTTGGGTTCAGTGCCAAATTATAAGTACGAGGGAATTAATTTCTGAGGGGGAGGTGTCACAACCATCTGTCTTGCCAAAAATAGATATGTTTTCCATTTCCAAGTTGGAAACCAATTTGTTGAGAGAAAAAAAGCCATAAGGTAATGATGTTTTTCCAGACACCGAATCCATGCGGTGAAGGCCCCTTTTGTACACCATACAGTCATTAGGCCAGTTTCTCTGTGATCACCTTCTTCCATAATGCTTCATCTTCCACATTGAATCTCCTAAGCCATTTCATTAGAAGGCTCCTTTTTTTCAGATCAAGTAAAAGGTTTCATTAGTAATAATAAGACCAACTTGGCCATATACAAGTGGTATACCAAAAGAGGAGAAACTTGCAAAATATGATTCTCTCCGGTAGATACCCAACCCACTATACAAAAAGGAACTACATGGGTGCACCAAAAGAAAATAAGGGATCGGAAACTGCTCTTCAATTGAGCAAAGCTCCTCTCCACCACTTCAAAAGTTCTCCTATTTCTCTCTATCTAAATAACCACATTAAAGCAAGAGGAATAACATTCCAAGCCTTGTGCCTTCTTCTCGTAGCTCCACTCTTGTAGTGAACATCAACTTTTTCACGGATCTGGTATTACCCAAGAAACACCAAACCATCTAAAGATATCCTCGCATAAACTCGTGGCTAATTTGCAACAACAACATACCCCGTATATTCCCACAAAGTGGGGTCTGGGGAGGGTAGAATGTACGCAGTCCGTACCACTACCTCAGATGTGAGGTAGAGACGTTTCCGAAAGACCCTCGGCTCAAGACAAA
This sequence comes from Capsicum rhomboideum, assembly GCA_031232105.1. Taxonomy (NCBI): domain Eukaryota; kingdom Viridiplantae; phylum Streptophyta; class Magnoliopsida; order Solanales; family Solanaceae; genus Capsicum; species Capsicum rhomboideum. Next base: position 144,349,889 of record CP124713.1, read on the forward strand.
ACTAGTCTAGAAAAAAGACATAATATAAGAACAAGAAACAATAGGTAGTAAAAAAACAACAGATAGTAACAGAAACAAGACTTCCACACAATAATACTACAATCGATCTATCCGAAACAACAAACATCACCAAAACTCCAAGAACCAGACTACAAGCGTAGCACTACGACTACTATCACAGACTCGTGGCTAATTTGCATTGTAACGTAATGTGATTTGCGTACTCCCCAGCCTCCTTGCAAAGGAAACACCAACTCACGCAAATAGCCTTTCGTTTCCTAAAATTCTCCGCCGTCAAAGTCACCCCTCTGGTATTTAACCACACGAAGAAGCATGCCTTCCTCGGCACCTTAGGAATCCAGACCGAACCATGTGGAAAACTATCGCATTTGTATTCTTAAGCTCTTAATTTCCAAACCTTGGTTTTCCTTCTTTGAAGTAACAATATCCCATTTGACCATTGCAAGCCTTACATTCTTGCCTATTTCTGCATTAAGGAGGGGCATGTACTTTATTCATGTTTAGTTTTCTAAAGAAATATTTGTATCCAGAAGTAGTCTTGCTGAAATTACAGTCTCTATTGAATCTGTGAATCTATTCCTTCAATTAGTTGGCAACACATTATGATATTCCATTTGATGCTTTCAATTAGTTGGCAACACATTATGATAGTCCATTTGATGATGTTCTTATTTTCAGGTAAAAAACAATTATCCAATAGCATCATCAGGACAAGATAAATGGTGCTGGGAGCAGAGTTTTATTGATTTAGAAGTTGGCGCTAAGGATGTTAAAGGGGTAGATTTTGTTCAAAAAGGATTCTGGGTCAACATAATCTCTAGCCATGATGTGGATGGTTTGCTGACTCAACCAGATGGTTCTAGAATAAACTTGAACATCAAGGTTGGTTTAGTCCACCTCAAAAAGTTAACTCTTAAAATCTTTTAACTAACACGAGAAGCTCATTTTCTTTTCTGGCTCTTGAATTGCAGAAAGGTTCTCAACATGTGTGTGTAGAATCTCCCGGAGTGCATGAACTGAGCTTTCCAAATTCATGTATTTCGTTTGGGAGCTCATCTGTGATAATTGACACATCTAACCTTTCTGTATGATCCTTTTGGAGCTGAATTCTTCTATTCTACTATTTCATTTATCATGCATGTCTTCTCATTTATGTTCTTCTGTTTGTAGCCTATCTATTTGAAAGGCGAGAGCTATCTTTTGAAGGGCCATGTGCATGTTGAATCAAGCTCATTTAGTAGCATTGAGGGCTTGCCTGATAATATACCGCTGGACATTTTGGACAGTGAAGGTTCTGTTGTTGACGGTCTAACGGCAAAACGTGTGCCGGTTGATCAATCGAGTGTAGCCATCTATGAATTTTCCATGTGGGCTAGTCCTGGAGGAAAATTTACTTTTGTTCCTCGAGATGCACGGTGTGTGAATTATATTTTGATTTTTATTCTTTTTATGCTCTCTGCTGCTTGTTCTCTCCCCATCTCTCGATTTTTTCTTTTATTCAAAACGAAAATACGTAGATTGATAAGGAACTTCAAGGAATATGACCTTTTGCCTATGGTAGAGGTTCATGTATTCAGTGTTCTTATGTGATTGTTTTTATTCCTTAAGGTAGAGAAAGTAACTTTTATTGTAATACAAATCCACTTTTGTTTAGCTATATCTCTACTTTTTGGATTCCTTGTATCCCTTAGAGTCAACTAAGCGTCCTAGTTTGAACGAGTTGTATAGACAATGAAGCCTTCAGGCAGACTTGACATGATAAAGCATCTTCATCTTCCTGATTCTGACTTTCCAAAATATATGTTCACTTTTTAAGCTGTATTTTTCAAGCTTGTTTCATGTGCTTTGCAGTGTGATACACGTGGTAGTTAGATGGCAGAATGTTTAGAATTCTGAGATCAGCGGAAATGTTTTTGCTGACATGCTCAAATGCTCTGAAACATTGTCTTGCACAGAATCAAGAATAGATGCATTTTTAAATGTCAGTTTGTAATAATTCTTTTGCTTTTCATGCATTTCTAACTGTTGTTTCATGTTTCAGGGATGATGGTGGAAAGAAAATTTTATTTTATCCAACACAGCATCATGTATGTGGAATTGTAGTTTTAATCAAAATATCTTTTGTGTATCTACTCTTAGTTTTGAAGTCTCTCCTTGCTTTCTCTAGGTTGCCGTGACGCAAGATGGCTGCCAATCTTCAATTCCTCCTTTTACTGGTCGACTTGGGATGTATATAGAAGGATCTGTTTCTCCCCCTCTCGGTGATGTTGTTGTCAGAATAATTGCTGCAGGAGACAGCCAAAGTGCTCCACTTAAGCAAGGCGATTTAGCACTTGAAATTACCACAGGGACGGATGGCATATATGTCGCAGGGCCTCTATATGATGATATAAGTTATCGCGTTGAAGCTTCAAAGGTTTGAACGCTCTCGACTAATAGTAACTGCCTGAGCAGATCAACAGCATCTCCAGATTATTAATAGGCTCTTCATCCCTTTTGAGTTATTTTATTGTTTTTGAATGATATATGGTGCATTCATACTAATGGTATGGATGTCTTTGATATATATGTATTACTGGCCAATTAAATCTCAAAGTATGAATCCAGTGGCTTATCATGAGATTGCTATAGTTGTCCTTGATTGCATTCAAACTTAAGTTGTCAGCTCTTCTAATTGGAGCTTATTTGCTACTAAGGTTGTGTGGACTCCACTAGAATATAAGTTTTTTTTCTCTTTCTATTGAAGCTGCCTAATATTTCTTTCTTTATTCACAGCCTGGCTATCATGTAAAGCAAGCTGGACCTCGTTCCTTTTCTTGTCAGAAACTGGGGCAAATTTCAGTGCGTATATATTCTAGAGAAGATGCCAACGAGCCTTTTCCGTCAGTTCTCTTATCATTAAGTGGAGAAGATGGTTACAGGAACAATACAGTATCAGGTGTTGGTGGGATTTTCGTATTTGGCAACTTATTTCCCGGGAGTTTCTATCTCCGACCCTTGCTTAAGGTATTTATTTTTCCTTCTAACCTTAGGCTTTCTGATCACCTTGGGATATAGATGTTGGTTTTTCTCTTATCTTGATAGTTTTTATGATTGGTTTTTCTCTTATCTTGATAGTTTTTATGAGCCTGCATATGAAATATGGATTCCTTGGGGATCTAGACAATGATATTTGGCTTTTGAGATCTGTGTATTACAGAACTTGTTCGACCATCTAGCAGCAGCTGTTGCTTTACAGCTATATGTAGTTTCTATTACAAACCAATTTTGCCTTCTTTTATTAAATTTAATTGCATGATACCATGAACATATTATTGTCGAAAGGGAAGCCTTGGCTTAACTGGTAAAATTGCTGCCATGAGATCAGAAGGTCACAGGTTCGAGCTGTGGCAACAGCCTCTTACAGAAATGCAGGGTAAGGGTAAGACTCTGTACAATAGACCCTCCCTAGCAAAAATGCAAGCTAGGATAGATAGCCGAGTCTTCTCATTCCCTTCCCATGAACCAGAGCTAGTTACATGGGATTTATTTGTGGATGCTTAAAATCTTTTACGACATGCATATTACAAATCTAATTGTTTCTCTAACAAGGGAATTGTTTGCTAATGTTTGCCTAGGAATATGCTTTCTCCCCTCCAGCAGAGGCAATTGAACTTGGTTCTGGAGAGTCAAAGGAAGTCGTCTTTCACGCAACGCGCGTTGCATACAGGTATATATCTATATCTATATATATGTGGAATGTACTGTTGCATAAATGTCATAGCTTGTAAGTCAGTGAGTTGTGCGAGGTCTTTGATTATTCCGAAACATGTGGATTGCACTCCATTTGGGTGCATTCATCGAATCAATTACATTTAAAAAGCCTGGTATTTTAAGTAGAGAAGCGAACCCAATGCTGAGTTTTAATCCATGCGCTACTGGCCCTCGGGAATTCCTCAGTTAAAAAACAATAAATGAAAGCATTTGTTAAATAATATATGGCAGGATGTACTTTTTTTCATTTGATCGTCTACTTTATTTTGAACTCATCCAATTTACTTAACAAACACTTGAGAAATATTTGCATTATAGGCTAGTGTTAATAAATAGTTATTTGACATTATAATGTAATAATATATATTTGGTCCTTCATATCTTATCTGTGTCTTCTCTCAATTTGTCTATCCTTTAAAATGTTTTAAAATGTCCATTCATGGAGTGAACGTGCTGGAGACGCACCATAGGACATATGAAGAACTAACAAGAAAAAAAAAAAAAAAAAAATAGAAATGGTGAAAGGTTTTGGCATGTATCCATATTGGATATGGTGCCCTAACTTGTTAATTGAGAATTGATTGTCTGGTTATCCTTTTATTGTTGGCTGAATATATAGATAAGACGATAACCCCTTTCAGTTGCCAGTACATTTATTTAGACACTCGAATTATGAAGTATATCAATTGATCACTTAAGCACATGATAGGTTGTTCCTATTAGATGCTTTCGGTTCATAGTTGAATTTTTTTCTTTTGCGCATGTTCTCAAGCGCCAGTATGTGGATAAGTTAATCACATAAAATATGCCTACTTTAATTATACACATCAACATCAATTGGAACAGGCCTGAGGTTTTACGGCTTATTGACACTAATGTGGGTAATTTAAGTGGTTTACTTATCATAATGTGCTCTTGAGCACACACGCAAAAGCTTTCCTAAAATTTTGGGTCAAAAGTGTCTAATAGAAATACTTAATCGTGTGTTCAAGTGTTCAATTGAAACATGTTATATTTCAAATGTCTAATTTAAGGGTCTATCGAGGTATTTTGCCTTATTTGTTAGTTCTTTGATGAAAGGAATTCGTTTTGGGTACTCTGCTCTACATTTCTAATATCATATGACAGTAAGTTAGAGGTTACCCGGTTCAATTAAACTTTGACTACTGCCTTAATATCCATTCTCCATTAAATTAATATAAGATATAGAATGTAAGATTTAATTACATACGTGGAGAGCTCAAGACCCTAAAATCTCTTCTGGAGTCTCTTCAAGCAAGAAGAGAAATTTGAGTTCTTGCTGACATCTATCTACTATGATTTCACATTTAATAGCAGTTTTCTCTTAGATGGATCAGCTGAGATTTGTCAATTATGATGTGTCATTGTAGTATCTTTAGCATTTTTTGTTGGACTCAGATGGTTTTAACTTGTTTACAGTGCCATGGGAGTAGTTACACTCTTGTCTGGCCAGCCAAAAGAAGGTGTTTCAGTAGAAGCTCGAGCCAAGTCAAAAGGCTTGTATGAGGAGACAGTAACAGATTCAACAGGATTTTACCGATTGAGAGGACTCCTACCTGATACTACTTATGTAATTAAAGTAGGAAGGAAGGTTGAGTCTGGTGGAGCTATGATTGAACGTGCATCTCCTGATTCTCTGACCGTTCAGGTTGGTACACTTCATGTTGTCAATTTTCCATTTCCTTTCACGTTCAAGAGTGAATATCAAATCATAAACTTGTTCTCTTTTTTTAAAATTGTTCTTATATGTTGATCTTGAACTGAAAGGAATTTATATTATACATTCCACAAAAGGATATGCGAGAGGAAGCAGTTAGAAGTGTAAGAATAGTTGGGTAAATATAGAGTATCTTATAATGGTTGATTTGCACCAGGAATAGCTTCTTTTTTAAAAAAAAAAATAAAAAAAAAATCCACCCAGAATAGCTAGTGCTTCTTTAGTCGACTTATTGATGAACCAACCATTATGAGGTCCCATGATACTCTCCTACTTGCCGAAGATATTGAATCAATTGATGAAATTGATGATGGAGTCAACCAAAAACCTGAACTGTGGGGGAACACTCCACTGACAATGGGTTTTAGGATAAGTAGAAGTAAGACAAAATATATACATTGCAACTCTTATTACATGCTTTTACCTAGATTCTAGCTTAAGGATAAGTAGAAGTAAGCAGTTGTTTGACATATTATTCGCTTGTGCTAACTGCATATAATTTGCAGGTTAGAGCTGAGGACTCTAGGGGATTGGATTTTGTAGTATTTGAACAGCCAGAGAGGACAATTTTAAGTGGTCATGTTGAAGGGAATAGAATCAAAGAGTTTAACTCACATCTCCATGTGGAGATCAAGTCTGCTGTTGATCCGTCAAAGATCGAGTACAACTTCCCACTGCCCCTCTCAAACTTTTTCCAGGTGAAGGACTTGCCTAAGGGTAAGCACCTTGTGCAGCTTAGATCATCTCTGCCTGCAAGCACCCACAAATTTGAATCAGATGTTATTGAGGTTGATTTAGAGAAAAATTCCCAAATTCATGTGGGTCCACTCAAGTACAAGATCGATTTCAATCAACAGAAACAGGTAAATTTTTTACTCTGTAGCAAATGTATCTTCACTTTGGCGACTTATTGGAAGCCAATATTCCTTTTTATTGTTTATGTGATGATAATGATGTCGGTTTGCCCTGTCTGTTTCCCATCTCCAACGATTCCAGGATTTAGCTCCCGCTCCTGTGTACCCTCTGTTTGTTGGAGTTTCTGTGATTGCGCTTTTCATTGGGATGCCAAGGTATCTGGGGAACTTTCTTCTCATCCATTTGATCTAATTCTTTATCCATCTAGTTTCATTTTATTGGACGATAAATGAAGTTAGAAAAATGTCTCTTTCCATTTCTTCTTGCAGATTGAAGGATTTGTACCAAGTCATGATGGGAATGTCTGGATCAGTATCAGCAAAGAAAGACGTGAAAAGACCGGTAGTGAGAAAGAAAACATACTGAGGAGATGTACTAGTACACCCTCTTTCTAGGAGCAAGCTTGAAGGTTGATTTTTGTCCCAACAGTTCTGATGGTTAGGTAGGTGACATGATCTAAACAGCAGCTGTAGTTTTTATTCCTCGATCGATCGATTGAAGCAATCTTCACTGGCATAAGGATCTCCTCACACATCACAGCAACCACTACTATGATAGATACCGATAATGAGTTTTCCAAGGTTGTCACTTGTTAGTTGTTAGCTCTTCAAATTTTGACAATTTTAACCTCGAAACATTTATTCCTGTGCCAATTTTGGGATGGTTCCAGTAATTATATATTCGTGATACCATCCACATTTAGCTTTTGTAACTACCAAACTCATCTCATTCTAGTTAGTTTTCTTCCAACTCTCTTTTAGTATTTTGTTTTGTAACTTGTAAGAGCGTTGAAGGAGGGAAAAATGATAGCAAAATAAAGATAGTGCTTATATTTTTAATCAACTCTAATTAATTTTCTATGGCGTAAACCTTATGTTCCTTTTATATATAGTAATAATAACTAAATCCAAACAAGATGAACTGTCCTAGATAATTCTATGATATTCTCATTTTGTTAATTAGATATTAGGAAAAACGGCTTTCATTCTCTCCATTAATTATTAACTATTCTAATTACGGTACTCTAATATACTTCTTGGTAGTTTTACGTGCGAGTATTTGCTACGTATTATATTACTACTTGTTATAGTCTTTTACAAATAATAACATGATCATGTCTGCAGATATTGAAGTCATTATTTAATATTGTAAACTATTAAACAAAATTTCATTGATAACTAAGAATATTTGTGAACTTCTTAAAAATTTGTTCATTAATTATATTAGTTAGATGGTTCTAAAATAATTATAAAGTTGAAATTCATTAGTATTTGTAGCTAACTAATAACTTAAATCTTTGAAAACAAAATTTCATTCTTATATTTTTACTTAAGAAACTAAATAAAACATGTAATTTTCAAAGGAGAAATCAACAAAAGTTTTGGTGGAGCGATAGGTACTACTTCAATCCTTAATTAGAGATATCGGGTTCGAGTTCCTCGGGGTACGGAGTTGTCTTTGTTAGGGAGGTGGAGTGATACGTACTACTTCAATCCTTAATTAGAGATATCGGGTTTGAGTTCCTCTAAGTACGGAGTCGTTTTTGTTAGGGAGCGCAATTTACGCTCCAATGTTGGACTCTCTAGGTGGGGAAAAAAAAAATAAAAAATATATATATATATATATATATATATTTACAACGGAGAACGTTCTATTTCTATTTTCTTTTTTGTTTTCACTTCATATATATAATATATGTGTAGTTATACTTAATGCCACGTTTGTCAACAGAACCTTTTTATTTTCTTTGTTTCTTTTTCCACTCTATATATTGTACATATAAAATGCCACGTAGTTTGACAACTGGAAGGCACTCGTGCGGCCGCCGGCGGTCAAACCAAAGTAAGTAAAGATTACACTGTCCTAAAAAAATCCAACAGTCCATTTAGCTCAGCTCAACAACTCTCCAACTTTTTCTCTCTCTCTCTCTCTCTAAATTTTCTCCTTTAACCCTATCCCTTCCTAAAAATAGCTAAAGCTCTCTCCCTTTTTTGTTGTTGTTATCTCTATCTCCAACAACAACAATGGCCTCTTCCACTCCCCCACCCCACTGTGCTCTCACTACTTCTACTAAACCTTATCACCCACTACCACCACAACCACAACCACGCAACAACAACAACAACCAGCACCGCCGGCAATGGTCTTCCCAAAAAGTCTCCTTAAACCGACCACCACCACCTGCTCCTTTTGACCCCATTCGTTCATCAAGATCCGATTTTACAGCTGATTTCTCCGGTAGACGTTCCACCCGATTCGTTTCCAAGTTGCATTTCGGACGAACAAAAGTCTCCGGAAACAGCCGACACTCTTCATTTGCCGAGGAGGCACTGCAAGAAGTTGTTAATAACAACAACAACGACGTCGTCGTTTTGGATCAGGTGTTGTTGAGTTTCGGGTGTAAGTTTACCGGGGCTGATGATTATACCTTTTTGTTCCGGGAGCTTGGGAGTCGCGGGGAGTGGGTAGCTGCTATGCGTTGTTTTGAGTTTGCTGTGGGGCACGAAAGGAAGAGGAATGAGCAAGGGAAGTTAGCTAGTTCGATGATTAGTATACTTGGGAGAGCAGGGAAGGTGGAGTTAGCTGAGAAAGTGTTTGACAATGCGGTGAGGGACGGGTATGGTAATACGGTGTACGCGTATTCTGCGTTGATTAGTGCGTATGCGAAGAGTGGGTACTGTAATGAGGCGATTAGAGTGTTTGAGACCATGAAAGATTCGGGATTGAAGCCGAATTTAGTGACGTATAATGCGTTGATTGATGCTTGTGGGAAAGGGGGTGCTGATTTTAAGAGGGCGTATGAGATTTTTGAGGAAATGCTGAGAAATGGGATTCAACCGGATAGGATTACGTTTAATTCGTTGCTTGCTGTTTGTAGTGGTGCAGGATTGTGGGAGACTGCGAGGGGTTTGTTTAACGAGATGATTTATAGAAGAATTGATCAGGATATATATACGTATAATACGTTTTTGGATGCAGCGTGTAATGGGGGGCAGGTGGATGTTGCTTTTGATATTATGTCTGAGATGCATGCGAAGAATATTTTGCCCAACCAAGTCACTTATAGTACTGTGATTCGTGGGTGTGCAAAGGCAGGGAGATTAGACAGAGCGTTGAGTTTGTTTAATGAGATGAAGTGTGCAGGCATAACGTTAGACAGGGTTTCGTACAATACCTTACTCGCTATATATGCAAGCTTGGGTAAGTTCGAGGAGGCTCTTAACGTTAGCAAGGAGATGGAGAGTATGGGAATTAAGAAAGATGTTGTCACTTACAATGCTCTTCTGGATGGGTTTGGAAAACAGGGAATGTACACCAAGGTTAAGCAGTTGTTTGCAGAGATGAAAGCTGAAAACCTTTCGCCAAACTTATTGACGTACTCTACATTGATCAGTGTGTACTTGAAAGGAGGTTTGTATCAGGATGCGGTAGAGGTTTATAAGGAGTTCAAGAAGCAAGGTCTGAAGGCAGATGTTGTTTTCTATAGCAAGCTTATTGATGCCTTGTGTAAAAAAGGCCTTGTGGAGTATTCTTCGTTGTTGCTTAATGAGATGACGAAGGAAGGGATACAACCAAATGTTGTTACATACAACTCTATAATTAATGCTTTTGGTGAATCAGCAAGCAACGAATGTGGATCAGACAATGTCACGCAGATTTTATCCACGATTTCTCAGAGTAAGTGGGAATACACTGAAGAGGATAATATCATTAAGATCTTTGAGCAATTAGCTGCTCAGAAGTCTGCTAATGGGAAGAAAACTAATGCCGAAAGACAGGACTTGCTCTGTATTTTGGGTGTTTTCCATAAGATGCATGAATTGCAAATAAAGCCTAATGTAGTCACATTTTCAGCAATCCTGAATGCTTGCAGGTATAATTTTCTTTCCTCCTGGTACCATGCTTTACTTTGAATTGTTCTTTCTTCAGTTCGTCTATCTTTTCTTTATGTGAGGTTTAGTATGATCTATTTCAACTTTTAGAAGGCAGTTTGGCTGTTACATTACGTGGAGTAAATATTTTCAAAAATAGTCGCAGAGCGTAATTTTCCTTAAAAAAGTAACCCAATCTTGGGAGTTTTTCTTCCACTTCAAAAATTACTTTGGATCAAGGGTGTTTGGTATGAAGGAGAATATTTTTCCAGAAAGTAAGTCATTTTCTTGGTCTACCAAGCACCTAGACATATTTTCCTTGAAACATATTTTCATTATAAGGGGAAAATGGCTTTCTTTACTTTTTTTTTTTTCTCTCGATAGACTGTTTGAAATGCTTTTAAAATTTTAGAGACTGTTGGATAGTGAGACAGTTTCTTCTGGAAGAATATTTCCAGAAAACATTTCACAGAAAATATTTTCCTTCATACCAAACATACCCCAAAATCAAAATATTTTCTTCAAAGTGGGGAACACCTTCGTAATGAAATGTGGAGAATGAACAAAGAATTATGTTGTATCAAAAGAATTGCACTGTCAATTCGGCACAAATTTCCTTAGTAGAATTAGAAGTGGGTGAGAGTGCGAAAGAGGACAAATAAGATATGATTTTTCGGTGAGTGGCATTCTGTTTTTGTCTTAAGACTCTTAATGAGCCTTTTGTAGTAGTGCTCAGAAAAATTGCTACTTAAGACATTTAACATCTTTGTCTTAAGACTCTTAATGAGCCTTTTGAAGTAATGCTCAGAAAAATTGCTACTTAAGACATTTAACATCTTTGTGGAATCCCACTGTACTTGATTGATTCAAATGTTATGATAAAACTGAATAAATTTGACTCTTTGACTAGATATGACGTGTGATTCAAATATAATTGCAGCCGATGCAGCTCATTCGATGAAGCTTCACTCTTACTCGAAGAACTTCGTCTATTTGATAATCAAGTTTATGGGGTGGCACATGGACTTCTCATGGGTCAGCGGGAAGGTGTATGGGCACAAGCTCTCTCTCTTTTCAATGATGTGAAGCAGATGGACTCTTCAACTGCATCTGCATTTTACAATGCTCTGACTGACATGCTGTGGCATTTTGACCAGGTAAAACTGCAGTTACATAACAACTTTCTAATAGAAGAAAACGTAGAGTAAATTTCTCTTTATTTCTTTCAGTTCTGATAAAGAGTGAAATTTCTCTTAATAGATTAGGAGTGGTTATCAGTTTATTTGGTGTATAGCTCTAGATATTTGCTTCAATAGGCGCAGCCATCCTTGTTTAATGGGGAGATGGCTGTGAAAAATTCTCTGTCATCCTCCAAAAATGTTTATCAGTTAAAATGGTTCTGTGACTATTAAAAAATTATTGTTGTACAAAGAGCACATCATTCCAATATTCATGCTTCTAACTATACTTCAATAGGCGCAGCCATCCTTGTTTAATGGGGAGATGGCTGTGAACAATTCTCTGTCATCCTCCAAATGTTTATCTGTTAGAATGGTTCTGTGACTATTAAAAAATTATTGTTGTTCAAAGAGCACATCATTCTAATATTCATGCTTCTAACTATACCACATGTGAATTCATGTCCTGCTGCTCTTTTCTTGAATTTAACCGTGGAATGCTTCGAGGAGCATGATTGAGGGAAATTCTAATAGAAACTAATTATATGTGAACGGTTCTTTCCACCTCCGGAGATGTATGTTCCTTAAGAAAAGAAGTTGACATAATATAGCAAGCGCACACAGATGATATCATATTATCGTGTCATGACTGTATAGAATCATCTTTTTCACTTCTGTGAAGGCATAACCTCCAAAATGGTACTTGTGATCTTCCTCTGTCCCTCCCCCTTGGATCCACCTTTTCTTGCTCACTCTCCCTTAAGCTGGCCTACCTGACCTTACTGCATAGTTCAGCACTGGTGTCAGGGGAAACCAAAATCTTTGGTCTTATTGTTAACTGATTAATATCGCCTTGGCCTTGCCATAACTTTCCACCGACTCATATTTGGCGTCTTATCTAACTTTTTTCCAGAAGCAAGGTGCTCAATTGGTTGTACTTGAAGGAAAACGTTCCGAAGTGTGGGAAAATACATGGTCCACTTCTTGCTTGGATCTGCATTTGATGTCTTCAGGGGCTGCATGTGCAATGGTCCACGCATGGTTGCTTAGTATACGGTCTATTGTGTATGAAGGCCATGAGCTACCAAAGATGTTGAGGTATTTCCTCTGATGCTCTTAGATTTTTTTCAGTGTCGGACAAACTATAAGAGTAATATACATGAATGAAATGTTCAACTGTCCTTCGCAGCATTTTGACTGGCTGGGGAAAGCACAGCAAAGTAACAGGTGATGGTGCCCTGAAGCGATCTATTGAAGGCCTGCTCACCAGCATAGGTGCACCATTCCAGGTAGCGAAGTGCAACATTGGGAGGTTCATATCCACTGGAGCTGTGGTAGCTGCCTGGTTGAGAGAATCAGGGACACTTGAAGTGCTTGTACTTCAAGATGTTAGAAGTCACTTGGGTGCCACAAGGTTTGGTCAAATCTCTAATTTACAGGCACTGACATTGTAGTTGTTTCTGAATATTTTGACGGGGAATATGACATTTCAATTCCAGTGTAAATAAGTATGTAATTATACATATTCCTTTGTTTGGTGTGAAATGTCCTATTCTACTTTTATGTTAAACTGGACGATGGTCTCCGCTCAAATCTTGATCAAGAGCGTCTTCCTGAAAGAATGCTTGGTAAAGGGAATGCCAGAGGTTAAAAGGGCGGTCTATTATAGAAAAACTACCCACAAGTCTCTTGTAAAAGAAAGCTGGAGATTATTGTTTCATATGTTGGCACCAAAGAAAAAGCAGACAGAAGAATGACATGGATCTGAATTCTGGACTGTAGATACTATTTCAGCATTTCTGATCCCTAAAAATAGAAAGGTTGGCCAATTTTTATGAACACTGGATAGCTGAATGGTTGTAAAATCGAACAGAATACACCAAAGATTTAGCATCTAAATTACCAAAGTTGTTGGCAGTATTGTGGTGCAAGTAACATATTGGGCTAAAACCTTGACGTTTCCTTTTATTTCGATGAGCATAATCTTCTACTTGGAAATTCTTTTGCAGAATAACAGAGACTTGCTTTTCATATATATTTCATTTTCTAGGTTATAACTTAAATGTAGGTTGCAACAGTAATGTGAGAATAAGGTAAACAGTCAGGTTGCAATTGTGTGTAAGGCCCGGAAATAAGAATTTAGGATTTTTGTGGCTTTTCGTGTGTATTAAGTCCATGGCTTTTTCGGAATATGTGCGATCAGGACTGTTTGATCTCAAATTTTAGGAGGCCATCCACAAGGACCTAGTAAATAATAGGAAATGCTTTGCAGGGACGTATGTTGCTCATTTAGGAGTTTTAAGGTCCTGAAACAGAAATAGCCAATGGTTCTTTTGGAATATATGCAACCGGAACTGTTTGAACTCAAATTTTATGCATCCATCGTAAGAACTTGGTAAATGATAGTGAGTGCTTTTCAGAGGCGTACATCGCTCATTTAGGATTTTAATGCCCCGAAATAGGAATTTAAGATTTTTGAGGCTTTTCGTGTGTCCATGATTTTTTCAGAATATGTGCGATTGGGAATGTTTGATCTCAAATTTTAGGGGTCCATTCGTAAGGACCTTGTACATAATAGTGAGTGCTTTTCAGGGGCGTATGTCACTCATTTAGGATGTTCACGGCCCTGAAATAGGTATTTAGGATTTTCGAGTCTTTTCGTGTGTATTAGTCCATGATTTTTTCAGAATATGTGCGATAAAAAATGTTTGACCTCAAATTTTATGGGTCCATTTGTAAGAACCTGGTAAATAATAGTGAATGCTTTTCAGGGAAGTACGTCACTCATTTAGGATTTTAAAGCCCCGAAATCCGAATTTAGAATTTTTGAGGCTTTTTGTGTGTATTGGTCCATGATTTTCTGGAATATGTGCGACCCGAACCGTTTGACCTCAAATTTTATGGACCCATCTGTAATGACCTAGTAAATGATACTGGATGTTTTTCAGGGGTGTACGTCGCTCATTTAGGATGTTTATGGCCCCGAAATAGGATTTTAGCATTTTCGAGTCTCTTCGTGTGTATTAGTCCATGATTCTTTTTCAGAATATGTGCGACGGGGTCTGTTTGACCTCAAATTTTATGGGTCCATCCGTAAGGACCTGGTAAATTATAGTGAATTTTTTTCAGGGGCGTACGTCGCTTATTTAGGATTTTAAGGCTCCAAAATAGGAATTTAGGATTTTTGAGGTTTTTCGTATGTATTAGTCTATGATTTTTGGGAATATGTACGACCCGGACTGTCGTATGTATTAGTCCATGATTTTCAGAAATATGTGTGGCCTCGACTGTTTGACCTCAAATTTTATGAACTCATCCCTATGGACTTAGTAAATGATAGTGAATGCTTGTCAGGGGTGTATATCGCTCATTTAGGATGTTTATGGCCCTGAAACAGGAATTTAGGATTTTCGAGTCTCTTTGTGTGTATTAGTCCATGATTTTTTTAAAAATATGTGAGACAGGGACTATTTGACCTTAAATTTTATGGGTCCATCCGTAAGGACCTGGTAAATGATAATGAATGCTTTCAGGGGCATACGTCGCTCATATAGGATTTTAAGACCCCGAAATAAGAATTTAGAATTTCAAGACTTTTTGTGCGTGTTAGTCCATAATTTTCTAGAATATATAAGACCCAGACTGTTTGATGCAAATTTTATAAACCTATTTATAAGGACTTAGTAAATGATTATGAATGCTTTTTAGGAGCGTACGTCGCTCATTTTTTAGATGATTATCACCCTGAAATAAGAATTTAGGATTTTCAAAGGCTTATCTCAATATATATATATATATATGTGCGTCCTAACTTGTTTGCTGCCCTATGTTAATTAATATAAAGCAAAAAGAGCTATTATTTTGGGTCCCAAACCCAAGGAAAGGAGATGACAATACCTTAATGATTCTATGATTCTATATTGTGCCACGATAAACCCCTCCCGCACCGTTCCTTCTATGTATGGCACTTGCATCATGACAAGACTCGTATTAAATTTTTTGTGACGGAGTTAAAATTTAAAGCTTATGAATTTTGAATCTATAACTTTGTCTTAATTATTAAATTTGTAACTAAATATTTATATGTATTCATATCTAATATTCTAACTTCGTCCCTACTTTTTGTACCCACCATCTCTTCTTAACAATCTTCATGTGCATCCATGTTCTTGATAGGAGATGATTACTAACAACCAAGTAGTTGAGGCAATATACACCATCATTTCGATTTTAATTAATACAAAAAGAAAGTCTACACATATTACATATGCATCCGTGGCATTCGTTGAACCAATCAAATAATCATTAATTTGATTAATTCTCTTGAAAAATTAAAGAAACGTAATTAGACAATGTGATCTTATCCCAATTCCCAACAGGAAAGATTATGAGGTCTTTCTTTTAACAGACAAAACCTTGACAAAATATGGTTACAAAATTGCTTAAAATAAGAAGCCTCCTGTTGGGGAACATGAAGTTAGCTACTAGCAGCCTCAAAAAGGTCACCACGTGTGACGTGCCACGTTCATTGAGCTGTAATAGAGTCCCCCATTCGCATTCGTCGTCGTATTTAGAATTTAAAGTTTATGAATCCTAAACTTATCATTGGACTCATAGTTATTCGTTTTACATTTATTAATTTTTTGAAATCCTCAGGCAAATTCGTTGTTGTTATCTTATAGGTGCGCACTGAATATTTTGCTCCTATCCGATAGCTCGCAAACCATACTGGATATGTAAACCGCATTAAGCAAGCTTGGTGCGACGAGCTCGATTGAAAAGGCGTTGACAGAAAAGATTGATCTCTGACCTCTCTTATGAAATACCATTTGTTACACTAAGCAAATATGAGGCATGAACCATAACTTCAAGAATATAATAAATTCAATATTAAAATCATTAAAAATTAAACATATAGAATTTAAATTTTGAATCCACTTCCGCCAACTCATATTCACATTAGGCATGCATTGAATTTGTAAAGTGGGGAAAGGAATAAGCCAGGGTGTTTTTCATTCAAATCATGCAGGCGTGTGTGTTGTTATAGGGGCCTATATGAGAGAAAAAATGTGGTGGTCTTTAATTAAGCCATACATATACATATGGTTGGGGCAGTGAAGAGAATCATCATGTGGGTTCATGTGCAGTACTTAGCTGGAGAACATGCATTCCTATGAATCACCACCACAATTTAATTAAAATGTACACTTGGCTTCCTGTGATTCAATGATTTATTTGATCCCATTCTTTTGGAAGACATAATTGTCTACATAAATAATGATGCCTTAAAATATTTAGCATTATCCTATAATTGGCTTAATGGATGATCATAACTTATATAGCCACACAATTTGCTTCACAAAAAATTGTCAAAGAGCTAGCTAGTTTTGCTTTAAAGAGTCAATATCTATCAACGTACGTACCATAACTTCTTGTTTTGAGTACTATTGTTTTCTCTAGCTCTTCTTGATTTTGCTCTCATGGGTATTTTTTCTCATACTCCTAACAAGGGAAAGTGCAATTTTAGCGATCCCTTTTTAGGAGGCCAACGCCGTATAAGGAGACAAAGGGTCACAACTTATAGCGCAAGGCATGTCAATGGCAAAAGGTGCAAAAGCGTTCTAATGAAGAGAAGGATACGTGTAGAAGGTTCTAGAAGGTCCGAGAATGCGATTGGAAGGAAGATCAGGGTACTTAAGAAGTTGATTCCAAACTGTAAGGATTTGGGCATGGAAGGGATTTTCAGAGAGACAGCTGATTACATTTTGGCTTTAGAAATGAGAGTTAAGGTTATGCAAGTTATGGTAAATGTGTTGTCACCTTCTAACAGTGACTAGGGGATTAGTAAATCATGCGTTGTCTTGATCATTTCTTTGTAAAGGTTGATATACCCCCGCCCCCCCCCCCCAAAAAAAAAAAAAAGAAATTCATGAAATATATCAAGAATATTCCACTTCTCCAATTCTTTGAGAAGATTAAGGTAAAAGATGCTTTTGGTGGAATTTATGATATAATTTCACCTTGTGTATCCATTTTGGTCTTAATGAGAGCTTGATCATTGTAAATCTCTTCAATTTATTGTGTGAAAATTGACTTATATACAGAACATTATTCCACTTAGTAATTTAGCAGATGTAAATGACCTTGTTTTCTTTGTTCGTTCATCTATGTTTTCTCTTTTCTCAAAAAATATATCCAATATCTTGCTACCTTCCAATCTCTTTGTTCTTCCGTCTACTCGTTATTGAGCTCTTCATTGTGTTAGTTGCACCATGATACTAAAACATCAAGATATCCCACAGAAAAAAAAAAATGAAAATGCAAACAGTAACAATTGTGAGATAAAAGTGAAGTTGCGCGAAAGTATAGAGTTCTGTAAAGTTACAAGCTTGTTTTGGTAGCAAAGTGGTTATTCTTATGTGCAAAATCATGGGATTGATATAAGCTAAAATACAGAAATAAAAAGGCTGCGGGGAGCGTAAAGAGATTGAGTAAATAGCACCTTGAAGTATCTCAGAAGATATGGATCCAAGGAATGGAAGCTCACAATTCACAATATTCACCGAGCACATCCTCTTTAAACAACCCCATCCGCCTCTTCTTTTTGTGTTTCCAACAGGTTTAAGCACATGTGCACATGATGAATTCGACCAGTCAGCTATTGGGAGCTATAATTCAAAATCATGTTGAATTCTCCAGCTGGCCGGACCAGAAAAGATGGTAGGTAAACTCGAATTTCCATCACTGGAATTCGACAACATTATGTCTTAAATGTAATTCTTGAGCACAGGGGAATATTGAGACACTGATCATATGCTGCCACTTAATATTTTCTGATACATTTGCTTCAGTTTGCCAGCATGGGACGTTAATAGTTGCTTAATGAAAGCGTTGTGTTGAACGCCACTTGCCTCATAGTAGACAAACATTTCAGTTTATGGAAGAAGTAGATTCGATCCAACTACCAGCCTTCTGCTTTGTAGCACGCCATTTCTTCATCAACTTATCCAAACCAGTTATGTCACGGCACACTCCTTTGTCGCCATAGATTTTGGAAAGCACAGAGTATACTGCAGGATGGTCATGCTCCAATGTGTAGATTCCATTTGCTGCAATCTCTCCGAGCTCTAGACATGAGTGCAAGCCACAGGCTCCCAGCAATGCCCCCCAGACCACCACATCAGGCTTAAAAGGCATCCCATCGATTAATTTTTCTGCTTTCTCAAGCTCACCTGCCCTTCCATACAAGTCCACCATACATGCATAGTGTTCCATCTCTGCTTTCAATCCATATTCTGTTACCATAGAATTGAAAATTCTCTCACCTTCCTCGACTAATCCACCATGTCCACATGCATATACCAAATTAATAAAAGTAATTTCATCGGGCCAGATACCACTCTTCAGCATCCTCTCGAACTCCTGCATTGCCCTCTCTGCAAGCCCATGTCTTGCATAACCTCCAATGATCGAATTCCAAGCTACCAAATTCCTTGCAGGGATCGACTCAAAAATGCAGAAAGCAACTTCAATGTCACCACATTTTGCATACATATCAACAAGGGAGGTCAACAAGACGACATCAAGAGGGAAACCAGACTTCAAGATGCACGTGTGAACTTGATTACCCACAAGAACAGCAGAGTGTCCTGCACAGGCATCTAAAACAGTTGAAAACGTAAAATGATTAGGACGAGTCCCCGAGTTCAACATCAACTTAAACAATTCCAAACCCTTCATAAATTCTCCATATTGCACATACCCTCTTATCATTGCGGTCCAAGAAACCACATCTTTCTCACTCATCTCATCAAAAACTGCCCGCGCTTCATTAAGCTTCTTGTTCTCAATATACCCATTGATCAAAGTACTCCAAGTAAAAAAATTTCTCCTCGGCATCATATCAAAAGCCCTCTGAGCCTCACTCGTGCACCCAAATTTCATATAACCCAAAATCAACACATTCCACGGCGTAACATCTTTGTCCAAAATCTCATCAAAAACTCGAACAAAACCTCTGTAATCATCCAAATCAACATAACCCCTCATCAATGCTGACCCTACAAAGACATTAAGACTTATCCCCAAACAAACCACAAGTCCATGAAGCTGAGGGATCAAATACTTGAAATCAAAATGCAAGAAGGAGCTAATCGCTACCGCGAAAGTGAGCTCATTGGGTCTCACGTCTCCGCATCTGTTCATATCTAAAAAGCATCTATATACTTTCTCTGGATTGTTAGCATTGCGATAGCCGGAGAGCATGGTGTTCCAAGAAATGACATCTCTTTGAGGCATTTGATCGAACAGGTACTCGGCATGTTGCATGCGGCTGTTTTTGAAGTAACCTGCGATGAGGGAATTCCATGATACGACGTTTGTCAAGTGGGGGCTTTGATCAAAGAGCTTGCGAGCTTCTTGGAGGTTTCCGTTGGAGACAAAGCTGTTGATGGTTTTGTTTAAGTTAACGGTTGAAAGGGTAGAAATTTGGCGGCAAAGTACAAAGGCGCGCAGCGCTGGCATTTGACTCTTGCAGCCGCCACAGCCTAACTGTCCAAAAGTCTATTTGGTGGCGAAGTTATAACCATATATTAATTACTCTCTCCATCCATCTTTCCATAGTAATTACTCTCTTCATCATCTTTACGATCTTTACTTGTCTTCTATACTAAAAATAGATATCTAATAATACTTGTTCAATTTGGAAAATTAAGAAATAATTTATCCATTTCTATCTATTTTACCCTTAATTATTAATTCAGTCATTACTCAATGCATTTCTGAAAGCATTGAATTAATTATCCAAACGGTGATATAGTAAAATTATCTCTATCGTTTAGTGTTTCTTAAGTTGTGTGTCAAGTCAATAATGGACAACTATTGATGGACGGAAGGAGTACCTGATAAAAAGAATAAAAACCATAATTTATGGCTTTTGACTTATTTTTATTATTTTGACTTAAAATCAAGTGCTTATGAAAAAAAATTATTTTACCTAAACAATAGTTAAAAACTATTTTGATTTAAAAATACTTAAAATAAGTCAATCCAAACAGGCTCAAAGTAACCAGAATGCTCATGTGCAAACATGTGCTTATTCATTCTTGCATTTAAAACTAAAGTACACCTTGCACCATTCAATGTTGCTAATTTGCCTTATACTCTGCCTCAAATAATGTACTTATTGCACATTTCCAAAACAAATTCCTTCTTTGAAGGCCTTTTTTATTAATATTGAATGTCACATAAAATTGGAACAAAAGAAAGATATGTTATAGGCATAACGTTTGTGTTATTATATACTACATGCATGGAAACAAGTTCACGCAACGGGTGCATATATGATCGAGGAGAAAGAGCTTCCCACTTGTATCATTGAGCTAGCCAGCTAAATCTCACTAAATTAAGTAGCATCAAGGAAAATTTTAGATTTATAAGATGTTCTATAACAATCTCGAGTTAATATTACAATAATGACTGAGTTTACGGTCACATATTTATAGATATTTAGTTAGTTCTTAATTTACTGTATACATACAAAGTTTGGAACGTAGCTCATCATGTTACACACATCTCTAAGGAAAGAGCCAAAGATCCATATCATCATCCACACATAGCACGTCATCTGGTAATATTTGTGATGTTGCAGTTGCCCAACAATTGTGACAGTAGTACTGATCATCCTCATCATGATGAGATGAATAATTATAAACCGCCATATCTGGAGGGTTTGAAAAATCATGACAAATATTAATTCCGTCTTCTAAGCTAGACAAGTTGTTCCAAATGTTACTATCATCTTCTGGTACGAAAGAATCCGTTGATGAGACGACATTAACATTTGGAGATGTCATGATGTTAGGAGAATAATTCTCCGTCATGATGATTTCATGAGCGTTACCCTGAGAAGTCGTCAAAGAAGAAGAAGAAGAAGACGATGATGTGGCAGGTGGTATTTGTTGAGCCACCACAGAGGGAAGCCATTGATAGAGAAGGAAGTCTCGAAATTGTTGGCTATTGACGTCGCAATGCAGCTCTTTTGCATGTTTTTGCACTTTGGTTCTCCAGTAATTCTTTACATCGTTATCACTTCTTCCTGGCAAGTTCTCTGCTATCTTTGCCCATCTTTTTTTTCCCGGTCAAAGAACAAATAATTGTTATTTACGCGTTCAACTTTCATAAAATAATATTTGTACGACATAATTCAAATTTTGAAAGTCAAACAAGAAGGAGTGGATATATATATATATACACACACACTTACCGATTTCCAAAGCGAAAATGGAGGAGTAGAATAAGGAGCTGCTCTTGAGGAGTTATTTTTCCTCGTCGTAAATTTGGCCTCAAATAATTCAACCAACGAAGTCTACAGCTCTTACCGCTACGCTTCAATCCTATATATACGTGTGTATACGTAAGTATTATTTTTTGGAACAAAATGAAATATACTATATACTTCCTTTAATTTGCATGCAATATGTAGGAAAAATGGATTGGTACTATATGTGTTGGGATATAAGTAATACATCAGTGTGTTCTTAATTTCTAACCATTCAAACTGGATGAGATAGTCAATCACTTGCTGTGATGTTGTATCAGCATGCAACAGTTCAAAAAAAAATGAGAAAAAAACATACTCATGTTTTTGTCTCATGATGAAAAAGAAAAAAGAAGAGTCATGCATGCCAACACGTGAAAGACGTATATGATTAAGTAAATAAACATATGATCTCTCTAACAACATGGCATACAAGGAAAGTGAATGAAAGAATCCCAACGTATATAGTTAAGTAAATAAACGTATGATCTCTCTAACAGCATGACATACCAGCATAGTGAGCGAGAAAATCCCAACGTCCCCGGCCAAGTTGGGAGATGGAATGGATGAGTTTAGAGTCTTCATCCGAACTCCATGGTCCTTTCCTCATCTCCACTGAAACTTCCATCCTCAAATAGTTGTTGTAGATATATGTTCCAATTACCTATACACAAGAGGATCTATAGATAACATATATATATATACTTACATAGAAAGACTTGGCCAGGAAAGCTAGTCCTTTTTAATTTTATCTTCTTTTTTTTTTAATTGGTTGGGGGGTTGCGATTTCAAAAGTTTGAGATAAGGTTGCAGAAAAAGAGTGGAATTCCATGCTATGTTGAAAGTGTACTTCTTAGTACTACTAGCTAATAGACGTGAATATGAAGAAATGCTTTGAAAGAATATTTAAAAATGGTCAGCATGAATAATATTGCAAGTAGAGAAATTACTAGATCGAATCTTTAATTAGCTCTTCAAAGTACTTTATAGATTGTAGATATTGCTTTCTCTCTTCAACCTGCTCATGACTATGCTATATTGAATTTGATTTTCGCAAAAATATTTCGACATATATATATTTATTTATTTTATTGTTATGAAAATCAACAGCATCACATTTAATTTATACTCACTTCATTTCAAATTACTTGGCATGTTTGCTTGTTGCACAACTCTTAATGAGAAATTAATAAAGGGTACAAATTGACTAATATGACCTTATTTAATCTTGATTAGATGAACCTTCTTCAATTAACGTGGGTATAGCTGGAAAAAAAGTGTTAATTATCTCTTGAATTCTTAAACATGCCAACTATTTTGAGACAAATTTTTTTTAGCAAATATGCCACGTAATTTGAGATGAAGGGAGTATATATTTACATACGAATAGAAAATAATTTTTAAAAATATTTATGTCACATAGCTTATACTTCGTGTATAAACATATGATTTAGCTTTTGTAAATTATTAGTATATATTTTTTACGAGGTTGATATATTAGGTGCCTTCGATATGATGGAAAATAAATAATTTTTATTTATTTTTTTGTGTTTGATATGCAATTTAAAAAATATTATCAAAAAATTATTTACGTACCACAAAACAATGAGAATAAATAAAAATAGGATAATAAGGAGGGGGGGGGGGGGGGGGGATTGGGGTTGGAGTGATGAGGTAGATACACAAAACAACATAATATCAATACATTTATAACTTGTATTTCTGGTGAGATAAATATATGTCCTCTCACGCGCCTTCATTACGTGTGGTGCATGTAATTTTATGAAAAGGGTCCTTTTTAAAATTTTATGAAAAGAATTGTTGTGTGATTTAAGGGCTGCACTTCGTGCACCTACTACTCCCTCCGTTAATTAATATGGGTATGGTTGAAAAAAAATAATTAATTATTTCTTAAATTTTTAAACACGTTAATTATTTTGAAACAATTTTTTTAATAAATATGTCAAGTAATTTGAGACTGAGGGATTACTATATATATGCCTTGTGGGAATTTAGATACCTTGACTTCATGTGGTCCCCTTTGAAGTGCTTAGGCATTTGATTCAAGACTTTCAAGTCTAACATCCATAAATTGTTCCATTTATTTTGTTATGTTATGTTATGTTATGTTATGTTATGTTATGATAAGGAATTAGGAATTTGTTTGGTAGTAATGATAAGGTCAAAAAGATCTATAGTCAACCGCATTTACCGCGCCACGTAGTAAGATGCCAGTTAATGCCTTTATTCCCTTACCACTCGAAAGTGTAAGGTTTAAATCCAACGCAACATTTTCTTCATACACTATACTTCCTTCGTTTTAAAACAATTATCATATTTCGCTTTTCGAAAATTAATTTGGCTAGTTTCAAGTAGTGTGATAGGTTATACACGCACGAAGCATATAACAGGTTTATTGATAGAAATTTAAAAGTTGAATCTATCAAATTTAAATTTTGAATTAGACTTTGACTTTGAGTAAGTACGTAGTAGTAATACAATAGGTGTGCCCAGGGATGGATTTATCATTATATATCGGATTCATTTAAATATAGTATTTTTTATGTAAAGTGTAAATATATGTGCAAAAATTTACTAAAATTATAATATATGAATTCATAACTTTACAAATACATTAAGCTTGGAATACAGTCCAAATTAATCATTCTTAAAAATTGAACACATGAAGTTCGAATTCTAGATCTGTCTCGACCTCTACCTCTGCATGGGTTTGTCCGTACTAGGAAATCTAAGGAGTACTTATGGTAGTGATTGGTTCCTTATCCTCAACGCAACACACCAATTTAATTAATTATAATGTGTTGAATTCAAAGATTCTTAATCCACCCAAAAAAAGACAATACTTGAGTCACAAGATCACTTGCTACTAAGACAACCAGCAGGGATTGAGTCCACCAAGATTACCTCAGATTAATGAGGTAACACATACAATACAATGTTTTCAAAATTCCAACCAAATGGTGGGTTTGGCGGCGAAGAATCAAATACCATAAATTCAAGAAATAAGTCAAGAAAGTGCTTCTAAATTTTGTGATTGTCAAAATGTCTTGAAAATTTTGCTACTATGAAAATGTGTCATTAAAAATAAAATAGAAAACTTAAGCTAAAACTGTTTTAGAATATAAGAAACTTATTTGTCGGTATTCTTAGTTAAGGGTCTATACCATCACAAGGCCGTAGGTAAGGTTGCCTACACACCACCCTCTTCGGACTCCGCTTGTATGACTAGACTGAAAATTGAGACCGGAGTGGACTCCATAGAATGAAATAGATACATATTACAGTGGTGGAGACATGGTCAAAAGCTTACAAGTTTAGCCACATTCATTCCCTGAATATGATTCTTTTGCACTTTTTTCTTATAATTAATAAAGGGTAGAGTAATATAAGACCAAGAGAAGTGGTAACTTTTGTCATTGTAATAATAATGATACGTGGATTTGCACAAGCTTGGTAGATTAACATAAGGATCAGGTTCTATGAGAACAACTCGAATAACATACTCAATGTAATCCCACAAATGGGTATGAGAAAATAAAGTATACGTAGACCTCATCTTTACATTAGTGGAATAGATAGTTTGTTCCAATATTGAGATTAATCTGTCCACTTAATAATTAGTAAAAGTAACACTAGTCAAATAATTTCTTCTCGTGGCCTGTAAAGAGGTTCGAGGGTAGAGATGTTAGAGCATAGTCCATGACTCTTACAATAGAGTGTGAATACACTTTTTTGTAATAGGGGATCAATATCAAAAAGACTAGTTTTAGGGAAGTAATGGTAGGAGATTTATGAGGATGAGTGTTGGACTACAAGAAGCGGGTGGCCGAGGAGCGGTCATTGCAGCAGCTATGTCTGAGGATGGCGTAGTGCACCATCTCATTGCGGCCCGGATTAGCCTGAATTAATAATAGTTCAATATATATTGCAAGCAGAATATATACACATGGGGATTTAACAAGGCTAAAGTTCAGGATTTGACATACGTATCAGTGATCAACCAACATATTACTGTAGAACTAAGGTGTAAAATACACTCAACTACAGCCAAAACGGGAGGAGGGGGGAGTAATGTTACCGCGATTGTGCTGAAGAGTGTAAATACGAAAAGGCTACTAAGCTACCACTTTTCTGGAAAATGGCTACTGCAACCACAGGTACACGATAAGTCTTCAACTTTATTTATTTCCTACTTGACAGCATGTTCAAGATAAAAATTGGACCTTGTTCCATAACTCTTAACACACAAGATGGTCATGACACATAACCAAAGATGATTAAACATTTTAAATTCAAACTAGAGGTATGCAGCTCAAGAAGTTGATAATGCAGAGGTCATATCAGCATGCCCTCCCACCATCCTCTCTGCCTTTTCTCCCCGTTCTCCTGTTACATTGTCCCATATATAGGATCATTACAAGGCACAAGGTTTCACGACTTCAATAAAGAAGATGAAATCCAGATGACAAATCAACCTACAGAGAAGACCAATCTAATTTATAAATTCAAAAGGACTATCGTCATCAAAATTCTCTGCTTACCAGTGCGAACTCTTATCACATCCGCAATAGGAGTCACTGCAAAAGAAAGAGAAAGAGCATCACTAATTCACCTCATTTTGTAACATTTCCAATTGGAAGATAAAAACTAATAATATTCTAAAAGATGGCCAAACTTTAACAGCCACTTTGAACTTTTCACGATCTTTTTGACCCAGAGTGCTGCTTTACCATGAAAAAAAGTAAGGACTGCAGAGTAAAATATCAGAAGATTCTTCGAGCTCCATATTCCTAATCAACTAGGATGGGCCACCTTTGGCATTTTTCTAAAAGTAATTATCTCTATATTAGTGCAGCACTCTAATCCATATCACTACATAAGGGTGCAAAATTGCGAAGATGTTCTTAAAGTTACTACATTAACATAAGATAATTATGTGTGAAAACTAAATAGAGACTTAGCCAAAAGCAAGGGATCTAGTTACCACTGGAAACTGCATTTTATGCTCTTTGATAATTTTTTTCTAAATAGATACCTGATCTTTTTAATTTTGACATTGAAGAATAATTTTGGCCCATGAACTGACCACTTGCTAATACAATTTGGCCATTAACTTGAGCACACAAAAAGCTTTTCTAGCATCAGACAACCTGTTTGATGATCCACTCCAGGCTTGGCTTGACATTAAATGAAATTAAGAACAGAAATAGGCTTCTAACATGAGAAACACACTCACCAAATAAAAAGCCTTGAGAGGAAAACATAGAAGAGTACATGTGTGTGTATCGACAAATCACAAATGCATGAAAGTATCTTAATAAGCTAGAAACTGAGCCCATAACTTCTCACAAGATGTTTAATAGTTAAGAAAGTAAGCATTGAAGCAAAGGCAAGATCAACAAATTTGGGCTTCAATTGAACTATTGTGAACACATCACTTATGGATTTCCTTGTCAG
Source organism: Capsicum rhomboideum (assembly GCA_031232105.1). Taxonomy (NCBI): domain Eukaryota; kingdom Viridiplantae; phylum Streptophyta; class Magnoliopsida; order Solanales; family Solanaceae; genus Capsicum; species Capsicum rhomboideum. Next base: position 144,377,162 of record CP124713.1, read on the forward strand.
ATAAAATAGAAGAGAGATAAACGGGTTTAAGATTCCTACAGCATTTTATCTAATTTTATAATTTTGGGCAAGTATTCTCTATTAGTTTCTTCAGGTAGACCTACACCAGTTTACAGTACACCGTCTCAGCAGAACCAAAAGATTTTGTTTGAACAAATAAGGATGTCATTGCAAGCACGTTTTAAAAGGCTTGCTGGCATTGGTTTCCACACTTCATGTGCGACACACTTAGATTACTGCAAGCTTTCATCTAGTTTTGCTGTTGACATTGACTAAACAAATGGATGTCAATGGCTCAACCTAGAACTTAAATTAACAAACCAGTATAACTGGGAGGTAGACAAGGTGGCAGAGTTATTGGGGAAACTTGGTGGAGTAAGCATTAACACAACTGCCACAGACAGGTTGTTGTGGAAGCATAGCAAGGATGGCCTTTTCTCAGTTGGTAGTGCTTACAGAAGAAGCATGCAGCTTATGGCTGGGGGTCCTAAGTATCACTGGAAATACTTTTGGAAGGGTGACATACCTACAAAAGTGAAATGCTGCACTTGGCTAGTGATAAAAGGCCTGCTTGACACAGGAAGTACTACAGAAGAAGGGCAGACAACTAGTTCCTAGATGTTTTTTGTACAATTTGACAGGGGAAACAAATAATCACATTATTTTGCATTGCAAGTTCACTGCTCTACTCTGGAATTTGTTTCTCAACATCACAAGCTTAAACCGGACAATGCCAGAGCACACTTCAGATCTGCTGAGTTGCTGGATTAGGAGAGGAGGCAGTAAGAGTCAAAAGACATGGTGGAAGCTAATACCATCATGCATATGATGGTCAGTGTGGAGGGAAAGAAATGGTAGATGTTTTGAAGATAGATCCAATTCCATACACAAGGTTAAATAGAATTGTTTAGTATCTTTACTTTTTTGGTGTAAACAGCTCTGTCTAGTAGATGTAGATCAGATTATAGACCTGATAGGAAGCCTGTAATTGACACTTTTTGGAGGTGGCCAGCATATCCTTAATGCTGAGGAATACATTACATACCAGTTTCAAAAAAAAAAAAAAAAGAGTATAACTGGATTAGAGAAGACAGTTGAGCAATTCCTGTACTTGAATTTGCTCAGCTTTTCAGTTTTAACAGTCAAAATGGTTAAACGGGTGATCCGTAAGACCATCAAACTCGACAACGGTAGGAAGCTTTAGGCGAAAAAGTTATATCAGCTACATATTGGAGGCTATTAGTTCAACCAGTCTGTCTCTCATTTTTCTCCCTTGGCATAAAAACAAAGAAAGAGGACAGATCTATATTTTATATACACTTCATTTTGCATTAATGTTACCTATATTAAATGGGAGTTCTATGGGTATAGACTCTTCAACATGAATCCTTCAGAATAAATTAAACACCTACTTAAAATTGAATGCATCTCTATCTGTTCTGAATCCATACCCATTACTCATTTTCAGTTCTCTATATCACATACGTGGGCAGGGGGAACAGGTTTCCCTCAGCAAACAGGGGTCTTCACAGCGCCTAAGTTGGGCTGAAGACAAGGTCATCCATGTGATTGAGTATTTAAGAGTAGACTTTCCATTGGGTCTCGAGCCCAAGTATTGAGTGACACACATGGAATCGCTACCCGCTAAACCCACTGCATGGTTGGTATTAATACAACTAGTCTCACATGGCTGGAAGAGATCCCAGATTTGCACTAGTCCAAGTGCAATAGAATTTGCAGACTCCAAATATCGCCTATAGAAGAAATGTAAACAACAGATATGGGAACAAACTAACTATAGAGCTTACTCCTAAAGCACACAAAAGGCAAAAAATATGACTTAATAGTGGAATTACTAATATTCCCAAGTAGGACCCCGCTCTATAAGTTCGACAAGTTTAAGGCTTCATTGACATTCATCATTCTAAACCAAAAAATTTGGATTAAGACAGAAAACACGGAAAGAAAAAAATCTAAATAAAGCTCCCCATCTCCTCGATATCTAAGCAGTCACAAATAAAAACGTAATCCTTCTGACATGTTCGACAAATAGGTAACTCCTCTACCCTTTAAGGCAAATATTTGCTTGGAAAAAACACAAGAAATTAAAGATTATATGTTACACCTTACCCTGTACAGAGGATATGTCATGCATCGTAACAAGAAAATATACAGCATACTCATTGCCAAAACATTAACTAAACAGGCTCAAGCTTGGTGGGAGAATTTACGTCAAATTAATATTTATATTAACATAACTAGTGATAGAACTTCAGGATCATGAAGAGAAGAACTTACAGAAGATCTTTCCATCACCAATTTCACCAGTTCTTGCCTCTTCAATTATCTTGGCAATGACTCCTTCAACCTAATAAGACAGAATTACAGGTTAGATCAGAACTAACATCTAAAAAGAACGATTATATCGCAAGGAGCAAGCACCACATAAATAAAACTTGTATATACATAGGAAAGAGAAATGATACGTTAACCATATACTTCTACAATCTACACATGTTTTTGAATTACAGTGCAGAAAACTTGATCAAGGCCTTTTAAATTCAAAACCTGGTCTTTGCTGACAACAATCTCCATTTTAACTTTTGCTACAAAATTGTCTTCAGAGAATTCAGAGCCTGCAAGCAGCAGATAACTTCAAAACCTCAGTAAGTCTCTTTTTAATTGAGAAATATCCACGACAACCTAAATAATCAGTTAAAAATTGATGAATGTTCCATACCAGCTTGCCTCTCGGTTAAGCCACCTTGGGCGCCAAAACCACGAACATCCGAGACAGTGACACCACGAATGCCCATTTTCAGTAGTGCCTTCATATGCAGAAATGATGAGTAAATGATGGCATCTTTAGTTTTTGAGTTGAAATACCTAGAGGAATATTTGCCTTCCATCGGGTTTTTTGAAATGGAGTTCAATAGGTCATCACGGAATACCTTGATTCCACTGTTTCAGCTTCACCATATTGCTAAATGTTCTAGCATTTTTGGGGGTTCTATTTTTTTTTTCTGTATGTGTGTGTGGTGGTGGTGGTTGGGGGGGTGGGTGGGGGGCGCAGGGCATTCCCCTTACTTCACTCCAACCTCTACATTTAGTTCGTCCAACCCCTTAGTGTCCCTTTCGTGCTAAATATTATTAGGACATCCTAATCTAAAGTCCATGTTCCCTCGAACTTTTCTCAACTTATCCGTGACAATACTTCTTAGAGTCAAAAATTAAAGAATTCGTCCCCGAAAGCTTACTAGAAACTTAATGCTATCCGATCAAAAGGATTATCCTTAGGGGCATGATAGGGCAATATAGCAAAGAAAAAAGGTATATATATCAAGCTCTGTGAAGAAATCGTTAAGACTGTATAAAAAAAAAAAAAAGAACCAGGATGAACTTCAAACTTATCAGTACTGATATTAGTAGAGCAGACTAGCAGCATTTCAATTAACCCTTGGGCTCTATATAACTTTGATCACAACAGAGATTGAAGCCGTGCTGTAAAAGTATTTTTCCATGAGATATAGGCTTTTCTATGATGTGATTAAATGTAAAATTGGGGTTGAGCAAAAACCCCTAAAAAGAGTTCCTGCAGTCAACAAAATAAAGAACCTTAGCTCCCATTTGGCCATAGATTTTGAAGTTGAAACTTGAGTGTTTGAAGTTGTGATTTTTGGAAGCTGAAGTTGTGTTTGGACATGCATTTTACTTGGAAAATATTTGAAGATCAGATTTTTAAAATCTAATCAAATTTTATGGGCAAAAAGATACTTGAAGATAAATTTTCAAAATCTATGGCCAAAGGCAAACTTAATTTAAGAAACCTTAAGGATCACAAACATTGAAGCTACAAGAGTAATACTACCACCACTAGTATGACAGGATAAGCTACACAACAATCAACTACCCCTAAAAAGAGGTCCTGTAATTTAAGCATTCATGTGTGCATGCAACCTTAAGGATCACAAAGGGAAAATTGAAATAGGAAAATTGGAGTGCTTACCGCAGAAACCTGTTGAATTCTCCAAGGTCTATAGGTCATTCCAATCCAAAATTATCAGAAAGAAGCAAAATTGAATCAGTATGCAGGAGTAAAGAAAGTGAATCAGAATGCAGGAGTAAAGAAAAGTGAATTAGAATGCACCTTAGAATAGCTTCCACTTTGTAAAACTTGACATCAGGGACGAAATCTGAAAAAAAAAAAAAAAACCGACCCACTTAGCATAAGCAACAAAAAGAAGGCCTCTGATTATGAAGGAAAAATAGGATACCTGTAGAGGATTGAGCTCTGATGACAGGGAAAGAAGAAGGCCTCTGATTATGAAAGCGTTTGAGGGAAGGGAAGAATTTGGGTGTAAGAAGAAGAATGGGAATGTGGGTAATGGAAGAAGAACAAGTGAAATGAGGGAATTGTGACGACAAGGAGGAGGAATGAAGGCAGAAATTGGATAGCGAAAGTGAAGCTGAAGCCATTGGAGTAACACTGTGTTTAATCGATGACTTCTATGCCTACTGAACTGACGCCATTACTGTTTCTTCTTTGCCTCCTCTTTACCTTTACTCTTGTTATTATCAAAACGGAAAAATATTGATTAAATGCTTCAAATTACTCCCTCCGTTTCATTTTATTTGGCCTGTGACTTACATACTCATTAAGAAAATATTAATTAAAAGTATATTTTATAAAAATTAATTCTATTAATGATATTTTAAAACTCTAAATCCAACTATTATTATTTTTTTAGTTATTTATCACTGAGGTTAATATGAAAAAAATAATAAAATACTTTTGAATTATGAAAATGGACAACTAATTTGAAACAAGCATACTACTTCCTCTAGTAGGCGTTTGGCCATGAAAATTAAAAATTTTGGAGTTGGAGTTGAAGTTGGAGTGGAAGTTGGAGTTGGAGTTGGAGTTATGTTTGGCCATGAAAAAAATTAGAATTCTTTTTTACTTTTTGTGAGAGAAAAAAAGTGAAAACAAGAAAAACTTGTTTTCACTTTTCCGGAAATTTTTTTCACTTTAGTGAAAAAAAATTCATGGCCAAACACCACCACTTTTTACTTTTTTCACTAAAGTGAAAAAAATTTCCGGAAAAAAGTGAAATTTATCCATGGTCAAACGGGTCCAGTTCAATATGAAAAAGAAAGTCTATCCAGACAGGTCTATGACATCCAACTTTGGATGTGCACAAGTAGGCACTCAAACTTGTATAAAGTTGGAGGGCATAAATGAAAGTTGAAGCCAAGTTAAAGGGAATATTTTATATATTATGCTTGTATTTTACTTCTCTATAACAACACCTCCTTCTATCTATAAGCTATAATATTAATATCATTAACTATAGCAGTACACTCTTTATAAAATTACCCTCTATAACAATCATACTCAAATATTATGTAATATAAATATTTGCACAAAAAATCTTACTATATATAACTAAAGTATTAAAATACTTATGGTAATCATCAGTAATGTTAAGCACATAGTAATTTCAAGTATAAATATCTAAAAGGAAAAAAAATTATATTTATATAGTGTTCATTAGTTATACTCTTAACTTCACGAGAAAAAGTCTATAGATATTTGTCTTTTTTATATCGGAAAAGGGACAAATACACCTCCGAACTATGATAAATGGTATGTATATACCCTCTGTCATACTTTGGGTACACATATGCCCCTACCGTTAATGAAATGGTATGTACATGCCCCTCACACTAATGGTAGGGGCATACGTATACCCAAAGTACGACGGAGAATATATACGTACCATTTATCATAGTTCAGGGGTATATTTGTCCCTTTTTCATTTTAATTTTTTTATCCCAAATAATTAACCCAAACACACTACCCGACCTAATAAATCCATCGAATTCGATTTCAAATCAACTCGACCCGACCTCTATTTTTTGTTCCAAACCCGATACTCCCTGCTTTAATAATTAAAAAAAAAGAACCACCACCACTCCAGCCAATTCTTGATCGGAAAATACCGCTCCATCTCCCTCTCAACTCACCTCCCTTCTAATCAACCACAGAAAAACAAATTAATCACAATTAACACTTCTAGTCCCGTCATTAACACCAATTAATTTCAAGCAACTAACGACTTATTTCTCAATTACCACCACCATCTTTGTTTTTTCAGCGAACCAACACCGCCCTCCACCTATTTATTTTCTGTCACCACTCCGGTGAAACTAGGCCACCAGCGAGCTTTGCGCTCTCCAGCCACGAGTGAACAAAATCACCGGTAGAATTCATCCACCATAATAATTTCGACGATCTCCGTTAGGATCCTTTTGTTAGGTGATCAAAGGACTTGTAGGCCATGCAAATCAAAAATATATTCATTTTATTTGGTATTTTAAAGTTAAAAATAGAGTTAGAGTTGTGTCTGGTCATAGTATTTTGGGGTTAATATTTAATATTCAAATATATTTTTTTTAAAAATATAAAAAGTGAAAATAAATTTCCAAAATTTAGAATTTTATGAAAATGGGGTTATTTTATGAAAATAACTTTTTCTTTTTGAAAAATAAATAAATTAGGGACCGGGTCGGGTAGTGGGTTTGGATTAATTATTTGAGATTAAAAAAATTAAAATGAAAAAGGGACAAATATACTCCCAAACTATGATAAATGGTACGTATATACTTTCCGTCATACTTTGAGTACACATATGCCCCTACCGTTAGTGTGAGGGGCATATACGTACCATTTTATTAACGGTAGGGGCATGTGTGTATCCAAGTATAACGAAGGGTATATACATACTATTTATCATAATTTAAAGATATATTTATTCCTTTTTTATTTTTATATTCATACTCTTTCTAATTTTGCATATTTTGTAATGTCACTATACATTTACTATAAAATTTCCAGACACACTTTACCATTGTAGAAAAGTTTGACTCAATTACTTAGAAGACTCAAAAAGTCTTTTAAGGAATTAATTGCATTGTTGAAAAGTCATCAATGTACTCCCAAAAAATTGGTCAACATTATGAAATTGGCAAATTGTGCTTCTTTAAATCGCTCAATGCTAATTAAGATTTAGCCGATGTTAAATTATTATTCGTCTAGCCTTTTTTAATGCAAAATAAAAATCGAATAAAATATTAGCTAAAATCCAGAATAGTGTGTTATAATTTTTTTTTTTAAAAAATAAAAAATAAAAAAAATAAATTCAAACTCCAATTATTTTTTCTTTTTGTATAGTTCAACAGTTGGAAGTCACACAAGTTGTAGAAGAACGAGTCACGTATCCAACAATCGAAGTTTCCTTATTGATTCATTCCGTTCCTCTCATGGGCCATGCTATTTACGTGTGCGTTTTGCTCAACCAAACCACAACAACGTTAATAACAAATTGTAGTTTAATTTTAAAAGCAATGTGTTAAAAAATGATTTGTATATTTTTATCACAAAAAGAATAAAAGTAACATAAATAATATGATAACTGAAGCACAAAAAATAATAAATAAATATTATAATAAAAAGAATAAGATAATAAGAAATTATTTTATATGCAGTATGTGATAAGTCCTCCTGCTATATGTATGGTTCCGAGAAGAATCCGACCAGAAGGAACTATTTTACGCAATCTTATATTACATTTCTATAAGAGACTGTTTTCAAGACTTGAGCATATGCCTCTGATCGTGACAATAACTTTACCGATTACTCCGAGACTCCTCTTCTCATAAGTAAGAATATTAAATGGATTGAAATATCTCCTATAATTATTTGATTCTATTTTTTACATGAAATAATACTCTCATCATTTTTAGTATAAATATTAAAATAAAATAATTTTAAAACTAATTAATACCTCAAACTAAACGTAAAAATAAATTTATCCTAAATTTTACGTAGATATTATTATTGTGTGAAATTATGGCGCCAGCATATACGTGTTCACCTACTCTACGACTTTGTTTTACTTTAATTTAGTTAACTGCCGGTTCCCCACCGGCGGTCAGCTCGTCTGTTTCCTTATATATCTGAAACTTCAACCCCACTTGCTCCAATATTTTGGTCTTTCCCGTTTCCTGTTTCCATACACGAAAGATATAGTTCTTACAACAAATTTCTAGAATTGAGTATCTATCGAAAACAGTCTTTCTACCTTCGCCGTCGCAAGAATACTAAAGTTTGGTGTGTATGTGTGTTTTATGATATTAAAAGTTGTGGAGTTTTAAATATGGGAGCTGAAGCTGAAGTTATGGTACCTGCAGTACAACAGACCATCAACGTCTTGGATGTCCCTTGCTCTTCTGATCTGGTAGGTTTTTTTTCTTACCTTCTTCTTTACCCCCCTTTTTTGCTTATTTTTTTCTATGTTTTCAGGTATATTCTCATCTTGGGTATTGTTGTATCAGATACTTTTACTTGTTTCATTTCATGTCAAGTTCTGTTCTTTCAATTCTTGGTTGAAGATTTGATCTTTAAGGAACATAATTCCAACATCAGTACAACCTTCGAATAATTCCCTCATAAATGCTTATACGAACTCCTTTTTAATATTACTTAGACCCTGGTTGACCTGGCACATCCATTAAGAATATTTTATTAATGATAGTTTAGAACTCTAAACTTGACTACTGTTAATGTAAGTAGTTATTTAATATAAGGGTAGTATGTGAAAAAGTAATAAAACTCTCTTCATTTGCTAAAAATGGATTAGTAAAATGAAATGGAGGGAGTAGATTGTTATGAAATCATAAAGGAAGCAATGAAAGAAGAATATATTTGGCTAGTCTCAACTTACTTAAGCTTAATAGTGGACATCTACTTTAGTATAGTGGACAAATAGAAGTGGACCGAGGGAGTATTTGGCTTGTCTCAACTTACTTAAGCTTAATTGCTGCATTTCACTAGATCTTAGGAAGGAATCATTGTTCTTAAGTGTGATAAGGTGTGAATTGTTTCAAATCTTGCCAATTGAGGTTTTGGGGTTCAACTGTAATCATTTATGACTAACTCAGGACCTCTTATAGTATCATAAAAGTCATTTCATGAGCAGAAAAGGTATAGGGTGAGACCGAAGGAGAAAAGGGAGGCATTTTTTGTGCATAGTGGTTACTACTGTGTCCAGGGTATTAATAGAAGCTAGAATGACTACCCAAGTTTTTCTATAGGTATTAATTATGACATGCTATTGATAAGTATAGTCAATAGTATACTTGAGGTGCTTATTGAAAAACTCTCCAATTTCCAGTGGATTAGGAGGATGGCAACTACACAGCATAAAATGTTACTTGGTGTTCAAAGAAAAACGTATCTCTAGTATATCTCTTCCCTCCTTCATAGGGAAGGTATTTACTCTATGTAGAGCAGTCCAATTTAGATGCTAAATGTAACAAGTAAAAATGAGTAATTCTTGGTGAATGACATTCCTCTAGGTGTCAATTAAGCAAATAGTCATCTGGTTTTGTACAAAGGGGGCCGTGGGTCTTATAGTAACAGGGCATTTATTGTTAAAATGTACCTTGGAAAGCTCCTTGAACTGTAATTAATGCCAATCAGTTGCATGAATCTTGTATAAGGGAACCTACTGGGCCTTTCTCCTACAACAGGGCTGTGCGGAGAAGTGTTTATTTGTGTGCTAAAGCAAAGACATAGTGTTACCCTTATATAAAGGCCATGCTATTCTCATGGAAATTATTGTCAATCGCTTAGTTCTGTCAGTGGCTCTGTAAGGTTGCCTTTTCACAAAGTTGTGATGATACAATTCCACTCAAACATTAATTCTTGGGCTTGCAATTGGTCATACCTGGTTTGGGACTGGAAAACAGTTATCTTGGCATTCTCAAGCATGTCCTCTCAAGCATTGATATGTTTTTGACAACTTTTTTTCTCATTTATGGCATCTTTATTTTTGAAAAGTATGAGATGGTCACAGGAGGAGGGAAAAAGTGTAGCATCTTTACAATAAGATGGTCATAGCATTTAAATAAATAGTGGTTTTGATATTTCTGTAACAGTTGAGGCCACCAAAATTTTTTAATTAAAATACTGTGTATATTTTTTCACGTCTCTTTGGAAGTTGGAACAAGGGGTGGTGAATTTTTTATTTATTACTCCCTCCGTCCCATTTTATGTGTCGCCTTTTGATCGGGCACGGAGTTTAAGAAATAAATGATGACTTTGTAAAGTTTACAAAATTGCCCCTATTAAAGTCACTTTAATGTTTTTCTTTTAGTTGTCTTTTATTATTAAGTGGGACCCAGTGAGGATAAAATAGGGATGATGTCATTAAATTGTTGCCAAATAAGGAAAGATGACATTCTTTTTGGGACGGACCAAAAAGGAAATAGCGACACATAAAATGGGACGGAGGGAGTATTATTTTTTTTTTTTGCGTGTGTGTGTGTGGTGGTTGGGGGGGAGGGGAAGAGACCCAGAGAGACATGAAGAGGGACTGTTCTAATTTTACCTTTGCTTGTGAACCATGCCATTCATATTGAACTCTTCTCAAGTCAACATACTTCGGAATTTATCGAAGACATTGCAAAATTGAGACAGTCTAGGACCAAGCTTGATTTTTAAAATGACAAGAATCTACACGTGTGTTAGCCTATAGGTCCATATTATTGTTAAATGTGTATCTATACTTTTCAATAACCTCCCACTTGGACGGACAGTCAAGGTGCCCACATTATGTGCAGAATGAATCCTGTTATTGACCAGTTAAATATACTATTCTTTTTAAGTGGAGGAGATAAACCCCTCCACTCTTTGGAGCTTCCTTTAAAAGTTAAGTGTATTTAGCTAATGTGCCTCTTTTCACTGTTCGATAATTTTCATGCTAACTATGTACATTATAATTAGTGCCTGGTATTGAACTTTCTCTTTTCATCTGTGTAATGATGTATCTTTATCATTTCTTTCTTTCAGGTTTCTAATTCCCCAGATACTACAATTTTGCAATTTGTTCCCAGCATTCGCTCAGGTAGCTTTGCAGATATTGGCCCACGGAGGTTCATGGAAGATGAGCATATAAGGATAGATGATCTTTCTGCACATCTAGGCTCCCTCGTCGAGTTCCCTAAGCCTTCTGCCTTCTATGGGGTAATTGTCAATTCTGGCGCATGTTATATATGGTCATTGGAGGGCTTGTCTGACTGATTTGTGTTTCATTATCTTATAGGTGTTTGATGGTCATGGAGGACCTGACGCAGCAGCTTATGTGAGGAAGCATGTACTCCGTTTCCTTTTTGAGGAGACCAATTTCCCTCAGACATCAGAAGTTGATGACATATTTTTAAAAGAGGTGAAGAACTCAGTAAGAGAAGCGTTTGTTCACGCTGACCTTGCTTTGGCTGATGAGTGTAGTGTGAGTAGTTCTTCTGGAACTACTGCATTGACAGCGCTGATATTGGGAAGGTAAAGTTTTGATCCTTTTGTATGTGCATGAAAATGCTTCTCCTTTCTGTACAAAATTGGTCATGCTCATGGTAAGAAGCGGATGTACTAGATAAGTTGCGGGTTCATCGAACCCAATAACTTTGGCTACGACCCTGTACATGTGTTAAAAAATTCACCAAAATAAATACAAATAATAGATTTTGAATCCAGGAATTTGAGTGAGTTGCAACCTGAACTCAAACTCGCAATGTTGGAATCCTCGGCTCATCGTGATGAATTCCTTTAAGTCTCACTCTTAGCCTTATTATATGCCCAATTCTGTTTCGTGGGACTCTGTCTGCATCATACGGTTTTCAATTCTCTAAGCAGATAATATAAGTTATTCATTCCTTACTCAAGTATGTTGCTTGATGGATAAGCGTCAAACCTATATTTATTCTTGAATTCCGCAGAATTTGCTTTCTCGAGTATTGAACCATAGAAGACTATACAACTTAAGAAGTTGCAGGGAGGGAGGGCTATGAGGCTATGGAATTTTCTGAACCTGCCCTTTTACTGTATTCTTGTTAACTTGAGTGTTACTCTGCCTTGTTGCAGGCTTTTAATGGTGGCAAATGCTGGAGACTGTCGAGCAGTCCTTTGCCACAAGGGAGAAGCAGTTAATATGTCTCAAGACCATAGACCCAATTATGCATCAGAAAGAAGGCGTGTTGAAGAGTTGGGTGGATTTATTGACGATGGCTATCTCAATGGTGTCCTATCAGTGACTAGGGCCTTAGGGGACTGGGACATGAAGATGCCCCGTGGCTCAGCCTCTCCTCTGATTGCGGAGCCTGAATTCCGACAGATCATCTTGAACGAGGATGATGAGTTCCTTATAATTGGTTGTGACGGGATCTGGGATGTTATGACAAGTCAACAAGCCGTTAATCTTGTACGTCGAGGTCTGAGACGGCATGATGATCCTGAACAGTGTGCCAAGGACCTTGTCATGGAGGCTTTGCGTCTCAATACCTTTGACAATCTTACCGTGGTAATCATTTGCTTTACGTCCCTTGATCATCCTGAACCATCACAGTCGCGACAAAGGCGATTAAGATGCTGCAGCTTCTCAGCAGAAGCCTTGTGCAGCTTACAGAGTTGGTTGGACAACAGTGGAAGCCATTGAGTCCAGAGGATTCTTTCTTCCTGCTGTTTTTTGGGTGGGTGTTCTGTACATACAATTAGTTGGCGGAGTGGATGAGCGGGCTGAGTTTGGTGGTGTTTGTTGTATGGAATTCTCATGTATCTCATTTTATTATCTGTGCATAACAACTAATTTCAAACTTACTATGTTCACCATTGAAACATTAGTGTTCTGTTCCTTTCAAATCTCTTATCCTTTTGACGAGACCTTAATTATTCTTCGTCTTGCTCTTCTTCCCTTATACTTGTCAATACAACAACAACAAACACATTATAGTCCCACAAGTGGTGTCCAGGGAGGGTAGATGGATGTGTAAGTTGCAAGTCTCTCAGCTATTTTGCGCGACAATCAAGCAATGATTATTTACAGTTAATTGGTTCTGTCTGAGAGAGACCTCTTAATTCATTAGCAATTCTGAGAATAACAATAGTCAAGAGCTTTCTGCTTCTGATCAATTTGTCACCCTAGATTGGAAAGATCAAAGGACAGATATGGTCCCTAGTGATGGCGATGGCTAACCATTTCAACGGACAGATATGGTCCCTTGCCAAACCATATCTATGGATTGTGATGGCTAACTGTATTTTAAGTTGTATGGTGTTGCAGTACTATTATCCGTGTATGAATGTTATATGAAAGTTAATGTAAAGTTGGTATACAACTACTACTAATTTGCAAATAGTAATACTAGATCAAATTCATGAATTCGGGCCTAAACACCAAAATAGACGTTATCGAACATGGTGAGTAATGGTCACAAGACCGTTTTCGATACACACCAAATTTTAGGGAAAGTCGAAGTCCGTCAATCATATTCAGAAAAATCCGCATGTACTAAATACACATGACAAAAGACCAAATTCATGACCCCAAAAACAAGAGTTTCATGATCTCGAAACGGCAAAAATAAGTGACGTTAGTTATGACGAACACGGTGATATTGATCACAAGGTCGTTTCTGATGACACACGTTAGTCACCCCTAATTTATGCTTTTAAAGCTTATAAGCATTTTTTTAAATTTGATCAAATCATTTATGATTTTACTCTTAATATCTTTTTTGATTTTCGAAATGTTCTTCCTAAAAGTTACGCTTTTAAGCATCTCTCTTGCTATTTCCAAAGTTGGTCTTTTTTATGTAAAAAACATTTTTAAATTTGAATTTTTCTTAAATAGTTTTAAGAGCATTTCAGTTATTAACCTTATTTAAATACGCTACCGGCATATTATCAACTTTAACATTTTTATCTAGATAATTTATCATCGTAAAACAAACTTCAATACCTAAAACTATTTTTTAACACTTGATATTTATTGACTACTTAATTAGCTAACTTATAAAAACAATTAATACTAATGATTAGTCTTTCCAAAAGAAATAGTATTACTGCTAGTCCTGCATGACCCCTTTTCTCTCCCGTTGAAACTTACTTTCACCAAAAAAAAAAAGCGTGAAGGGCACACCTAATTTAAACAATTAATAATTGAGATAAGTTTTTATAAATAGTTAGTGATAGTGAAGATAGGAAATTCACGCACACATGTTGATTCAAGACATTAAAACTTAAAAAATGAGTGTTATTGAGTATTAACTTAAAAGAAATGAGGTATATTTTGAAAATAGAAAACTCGCACGTATAATAATTGAGACGCTAAACTTAAAAATTGAGTGTTTTTGAGCATTAACTTAAAAGAAAAGGCTCGAGTTCAGAAATGACAACTACCAACCACTCTTTATTTTTTCGGCTGTTGTACAGCTCTCTATTCTAGATGCCTGCAGAAAAGTAAAAGATGGAAACTCCATCTTCTTGATTTCTCCATGGCCTCTCTGCTCCACTAGTCACCAAATTCAACCCAATAGCTCTAACTGCTAAGTACTATTCTTCTTTTCTCCATTGAAGCAAAACAGAAAACATGTCAGCTGTGAGCTTAGACTACTGGCTTCAATGGCAAGTCGCCATCTGTGCTATAATCTTCATTATCCCAACAGCAATTGCATTGAGGCTCATCATCAATAAGGGAAGAAGAATGAATGAACCTAACATCATTAAGTCAACTGATCTGTGGATTCCCTGTTGGAGAAATCTCCATCCTATTTGGCTTCTCTGCTTTAGAGCTTCTGCTTTTCTTGCTATGGCCTTTTTGCTTTATCAGACTGTTGCCAACATAGGATTCTTTGTCTTCTTATTCTACACACAGTACTTACTTAATCATCTTTCCTTATCTACATATTACTTAATTTGTTCCAAACTTAGACTTGAAGGGGAGTAACCGGTAAAGTTGTTGCCATGTGATCAGGAGGTCATGGGTTTAAACCGTGAACAGCCTCTGGCATCACGGTGAGGCTGCATACGATTGACCCTTGTGATCTGTCCTTTCCTTGGATTCTGCACATAGCGGGATCTTTAGTGCACCAGGCTGCCCTTTGTTCAAAATTCAGACTAGATTCTGCAATTCAGTAGAATTTTACATATTGATTCTCAACTGTATCTGATCTGAAATTCTAAATACTAGTTATTGTTTTTCAGGTGGACGTTTGCTTTGGTTGGGATCTATTTTGCTGTACGGACACATATTATAATAATCCCTCTCCTCTCTTGTATAGCTGATTTCTTCTTTTTATTTTTAGTGGTTCAAAGCTGATCATAATATGTGGTTGCAGCTGGGAACTATAATATCCGCCCGGGGATGCTGGTTGTATACACGAAATCCCCTCTCCCGGAATGGGGAGACAGATAAATTTCTCAAAACAGCTGTTGAAGAGAATAGCTCTGAGCAACAGCTTGGATTTTGGGAAAACTTGATGCAAATTATTTATCAGGTTAGTGTCCAAAATTGTCAATTTTTTTGCTTTGGATCTTTAGGCTAATAAAGATATGTAGAAGAAGCAATGAGGAAAGGAACAACTTTTGTTTTGATCTTTAAGCTAATCGTCATCTTTTGAAGTCACATGATAATCCAAATAGTTATCAGTTGTTTTAATTTGATCAACTCACGTGAATTTGCTATTAGAACTTTGACTCAAGTTTAATGTTGTTTTCCTCACAGGTTTGTGCAGGTGCTGTTATGCTAACGGATATTGTCTTTTGGTGTCTTTTGCTCCCATTTATGACGGGTGAAAATTTTAAGCTCACCCTGGTGAGTCATCTTCATTTGAATGCATTATGTTTAGCTCTTAGTGTAGAAATGTTACTCTTCCTCTCACCATCTCCTAAGGAAAGTCTTTTAGTTCAAGTTTCTAGAAAGGATATATATGCATCTTTCCATGTCAAAAGTTCACTATAACAGTTTTGCATCATGTTCCATCTAGGATAGTCTGGATTATGAAGTATTTTCTCAATGATCAAAGGAGTTTGATATTGTCACCAAGCTCTCGCAGAAAGCTTAAAAAATGCATGCTGATAATTCTTTCTACTTAATGAAGACCTCATGTTACCTAATAAACCAGAAAAAGACGGGGGAGGTCGGAAAGAGGGTGGGGAGAAACAGGGAAAGGACAGGTGAATTCAGTTACCAAAATGGCATTTGCATGAGAAAGTTTGGATGACCACAATGCTTTTGTTCCCTAACATCCTTGAGGAACATATTCGTTATCATCTTACAACATTGAGCATAATTACTAGCTAATTTGATCTAACCTCCGAACCTGCTAAGAATTGACACTATTTGTTCGAAAATAGCATTTTGCATTCTGAATTAGATCCAACTCCATAGTTACGAGTCTGTGCAACACTAAAGTGACAGCCACAAATGTATCACTAACTCAAAGTAAATAGATGATCCAAAGATGCCTATCCTTTTAAAATCTTACAGAAAAGAATGTGAGTGACATAAGGCCACTGACTCTTAAGACACCTAAAACTTACAAACTTGTGATTATTGCTTATAAAAAGTGAAGAGAGGGAGAGACCATGATGGTGGAATAATAATGCATTTGTTTCTTAGCTTGATATGTAACTTTACTAAGTGAAAGCAAAGGAAATTCTACTAGTTATTCTAATTGTTGAAATTTCAGTTTATTTACTCAACTAATTATTCTACTTGTTAACTTTTGTTGTCATGGCAGCTAATTGGATTAATGCACTCTGTAAATGCTGTATTTCTTCTTCTTGATTCAGTCCTGAGCAATCTTGTAAGTGCAACAGTTTGTCCCATGCCTAACCTCAACAAGTTTTTTGGAGTCCCTTCAATCCTTTAAGCCTAATAGGATACGGCTGTTTTGTGTTTCAGCAATTTACTTGGTTTGGTTTCACATATTTTATACTGTGGAGCTGTTCTTATATTGTTTTCCAGTGGAGTCTACACGTGTGCTGCTTATCTTGGTAAATAGATATGTACCCATCATGCACGCATTTCATATGTAAAACACACACACACACATATATATATATATCGTCTATGGTTTATAGAAATGCCCTGTTGTGCAGGTGGCCATATCCTTTCTTGGAACTTAATACTCCATGGGCACCAATGTGGTAATAACATGCCTTCTGTGTTCACCTTCTCGACTCTTTTACAATTTGAATATCCTAAAACGGGAAGTTGGTTTCAGGTATTTTGGCATGGCTCTGGTGCACATCCCCTGTTATGGACTATATGCTCTGCTCATCAAAGCGAAGGATCGAATATTCTCGAGATTGTTTCCACGGGCATTTCTTAGGTCGTATTACTGAGCTTCCTACCATTTATAGAAAGTTCCATGTTCAATCTCTAGATCATCAAGAATGAAGTTCTTGGTTATATAGGAGTGATATATGATAACATGCACGCTTACACGTGGTTTAGACCAGTGGTGTTCACGATTTAACATATATGTATAAGAAGATAGTTTTTTTACTTATATACAATATATAATTTTTATACACTTGGCTGTTATTTTTCGAAGAAGGATGTTCAAATGAGCCCCCTTCACTGTATATGGATATACCACTGGTTCAAACTTCATGACACGGCAAATTTTAGCAATGGCATGTGGCAAACATGCCCTTCACAAATGCGCAATTTTTTGCTAATGTATCCTCCCATCTTATGGCAGTGGTAGCGAGATTGCAATGGAGAAGAAGCATACTTGAGGCAAACTCAAATGAAGAAGCCTGAATTGGAGGTAGCTGCTGTTGTTGTAATTACATGTCCCACTAATACTTATTACCAAACAAACTTCAATGCAAATGGTGCCTCTCTTGAGGAGCTCATTTTCAGGGTTGCTCTTTAACAAGCCATCCTCCCTTTTTTGGATATATTTTTAAGCAAAGCAGAACAAATTGATACGCAACAGAATGTGTTCAATTCAAACAAGAATAAAAGAACAGCTCTTTCATTGCTTCCACGTCTACGTACGTACGCCTAAATAAGATACTCCCTCTGTTTCGGTTCCAATTTATATGACTTATTTTTTTCTTTTAATCGATTTAAAAAAGAATGATATATTTTTATATTTAATAATAATTTAACATTAAATTATTAATTTTATCTTTAATGAAAATAATTTATAGCCACATAAATATGTAACTTTTTTTAGACTATAAATTACAAAAGTTTTTTTTTTAAAAACTCGGACTACCACATATAAATTGTGAAGGAGGGAGTAGAAAACAGCGATTGGCATCTACTTTGATGGATAACCTGGTTAATTATCATGCAAAATATCACGCTAAGCACATTAATGATTAGGAGTAATGTTTGGTGGGATGTGAAATATCTCCACGTGTTGCTTTTCAGTAAAATATCACTAAAGGAGTAGATAGATAATTCTCTTTCTGTTCTTTTCCTTACAAGCTAGTTGCGTGTCGTGTGTCTCGTCTAAATAAGAATATTTTTTCTTAGAATTACTCCTCCATTTTATTTTACTTAAATCAAAGGTAGAGGACTCTTATGCAGGGAGTATAAAATAAAAAAATAATTTGTGTAATAATTTTTAAAGTTGATTGACTTTAATGTAGCAAAAAAATGAAAAAGTGATTTTTTGTGTTAAACATAAAGTTGGATGACCATTAGTGAAATTTATTCGTGATATACCTAGGGAAAAATTGGATATCATTAAAATAACGATTTGAATTAATTATTACTCGCTTCGTTCATCTTTACTTGTCCACTATTAACTTGACATATTCCTTCAGAAACAATAAATAGTAGGGTTGATTTACTATATCATCCTTTGAATATAAAAAATGTATTAATTAATGACTAGGATTAATAACTAAGGATAAAGTGAACACAAATAGGTAAATTATCCATTGGTTTTTAAAATTTGACAAATATCATTGAAAATCTATTTTTAGTGATTAGGAAGCTTTAATTAGAAATTATTTTACTAAGTTAACTTTTTTAATGATGCTTCTGAAGTTTAAAGTTAACTATTACCGGAGTTATTTAACACAAGGATAAAAAGAAAAAAAAAATACAATAAAATTAAGTTGAATACAGAATTGAATAAATAAATGAAATATGTCATTCCGTGACTACCTATAGTAATTTATGTTATTCCTTGATTTCACAACTTCACAACTGGAACAACAACATCATCGCTTCATTGTCTTCTTTTCTTTCCTTTGACATACACACACTGGTTTTGCACATAATTGGATGACCCAACCCAGCCCTAAAAAGATCACGGGCTGGGGGTTAGTCCTTCATTTTTATCAATCCTTTTTTTATTAATTTTTTTCTTTTTAATCTATTTTTGAACGTAAAATTTTAAAAATTAAATTATTTCTAATTATAATAAGATGATATTCTGGACTAAAAAGGAATGATGGCACATAATATGTGAAGGAGGGAGTATAAAATAAAAAAATGAGTTTTGTGCAATAACTCTTAAAGTTGAATGACTTTTATGTAGCAAAAAATAAAAAAATAACTTTTGTGTGATAAACATAAAGTTGAATGACCATCAGTGAAATTTACTCGTGATATACCTAGGAAAAATTGGATAGTGTAAGAATAAGGATTTGAATTAATTACCAAACTTGGCACACCCCTGAATTTGGAAAAATTAATTAGAGATATTTTTTACTAAATTAATTTTATTAATAATTCTTTTAAAATTCTAATTCTAACTATTAATGGAGTTACTTAACATAAGGATGGAAAAGAAAAAATAGAATAAAACTAAGTTAATTACATAATTGAATAAATAAATGAAATATGGATACCACGGACTGCCTATAGTAATTTATTTTATTCCTTGATTCCACAACTGGCACAACAACATCACTTCCTTCTCTTCTTTTCTTTCTTCGACACACACAGAGAGAGTCACACAGTCTCTGGTTTTGCACGTAATTGCATAGCTCCATTAGGTTTCTTTTCTATTTTTAAGTTCTTTAGTGGATTTTTGTGTCATCCTTTTAGGATAAGGCACTTGTATGTGATAATGTGACGTGTCATTTTTTTGTCATTATCAGGAAATCATTTTCTTTCGTAATTGGTTCAAAACAAAACAAGAAAACAAACATCATGCCTAACGTAACGACTCCCCACCTACATACACTCCGTCGCTGTTTTCAATTGCAGCTCAGATTTCTCTATAATAATACTAGTACAAATAATAACTACCATTTCCCTGCCGCAGAGCACATCCACCATACTAATACTATGGATTCAGATTCACCACATACACCACATGGTTCTATTATCTTCTCCACTGTTGGCAGAACCAACTACGGCTTCGACATTTTCTCCATCAAATCTCCTTTTTCTTTCCACAACTCGCCACCAACGGAGCACCGTCTTACTGACGGTATCTCCGTTAATTACAACGGTCAGTTCATCGACGAAGATGAGACACTCGTCTTCGTCTCCGAGAGATCAGGTGCTCCTGCCATATACTTGCAACGTCCCTCTCCCCAAGTACGGGTAGAACAACTTCCTGTTCCTATTGATAGCCTGTTTCTTGATCGTCCATTCCTTGGAAATAAACGCCTCTACTATATTTCTGCTCACGAGCCGTCTCGTCAAATTTTCACCAGCTCGTCTGCTCTTTATTCCACTGCTATTGAGGATGGTAGTAAGATCATTCGCTTGACTCCTTATGGCTGCGTTGATTACAGCCCAGCGATTTCGCAGTCTGGACACATGATTGCGGTTGCATCCTACGGAGATCGTTGTTGGCCTACTGGTGAATTCAATGATTTGACTACTGATATTGTTGTTTTTCCTGAATCTGACCCTGATAAGCGGACAGTCGTGTGTCAGCATGGTGGCTGGCCGTCTTGGTCAGGTGATTCGACCATTTACTTTCATCGACAAGCTGATGATGGTTGGTGGAGCATTTTTAGAGTTGATTTGCCCGAGGATTCGTCCAATTTGGGTGCTGATCCGGTTCGAGTCACTCCTCCTGGTGTGCACTGCTTTACTCCTGCAGCCTCACACAGCTCCAAAGCAACGATTGCTATTGCGACCAGAAGACCAGGGAAGAGCTATCGCCAGATTGAGATTTTCGACGTGGAGTCGCACAAGTTCTATTCGGTGACTGAGTTGCTTAACCCTAACATTCACCATTACAATCCGTTCTTCTCTCCTAAGTCCACGTTACTCATTTATCATCGATACCGAGGCGAACCGTCATCAGGAGATTCAACAATTCCTTACTTGAACCCGGTAATTTCTCCAGAAAAAGGATTGAGAATGTTGAGGCTTAATGGATCATTCCCTTCCTTCTCTCCCTCGGGTGATTTTATTGCATTCAATCATGATTTCAATGCTAATTCAGGCCTCGAAATCATCAAATCAGATGGTTCCAAGAAGTGGACATTGTTCAGAGGCCGTACGGCTTTCGGCAACTCCTGGTCTCCAGCTGAACCTAACGTGATTTTTACATCAGTGGGACCTGTATTTGACTCTGTAAAAGCAACTGTTCAAATCGCACGAGTTTCATTCAATTCGTTAAATCTAACTAACGATGATTGCAGGGAAATTCCAGTAGAAATAGAAATTCTCACAAAAGAGGAGACTGGAAATAATGCCTTCCCTTCCTGCTCGCCGGATGGAAAGCACGTTGTATTCCGTTCAGGCCGTTCAGGACACAAAAATCTGTATATTATGGATGCTGTTAAGGGAGAGCTGGAGGGCGGAGAAATCCGTCAGCTAACAGAAGGGCCATGGATTGATACAATGCCAAGCTGGTCACCTGATGGAAAACTGATTGCATTTTCTTCCAGCAGGCACAATCCGGATAACGTCGATTGCTTCAGCATTTACGTGATTCATCCTAATGGCACAGGTCTTCGGAGGATTCATGTGGCAGGGCCGGAAGGATCTGATGAAGTGGATAAGGAGAGATTAAACCACGTATGCTTTAGTAAGGACTGTGAGTGGCTTCTGTTCACAGGCAACTTGGGCGGAGTAACAGCGGAACCAGTGTCACTACCGAACCAGTACCAACCATACGGTGACTTATATTTGGTGAAGTTGGATGGAAGTGGGTTGAGACGACTGACTTGGAATGCATATGAGAATGGAACTCCAGCATGGCACCCGTCAACTATACCTAACATAGAAGGGAATGTACTAGCAGCAGATAAGTTGAAGGGTCAATTTGATGATGTACTATGGATGAATTGTTGAGGTAAACCAAGTGGTCAGTCAAGAAAAAGATCTATCCAAACTTCTTTTTTGCTAGTACATACAAATAAGAACAGAGGTATATCCTCCTCATAGAGTTTAATTTAGCCGTGCAGTTCCCTATGTGTTTTGCTGCTCACTCGTGAGTTCAGATATTATGTTATTTGTATGGCTGACAACAAAAGTATCTCGGCAAGTGCTCGTCTATTTTTAGTACCTGTAGGATGGAAGAAACAATGCAAGATTTGTACAGAATGAAGAACTTTGAGGCATTTACTTAATAACGATTATGATACCTGTGGTCCTAAATAATTATTCTTCTTACCAGATATTATAAGATCATAAGATAAACAATTCCATGATACTTCGAAAATGGAAAAGAATTATAAGAAAGGGGTAGCTTAAACTTGTCCTATATTTTCCTGTGTCCTTTTACTTGTGCAATGAATTACGTGAAATGGGTTTCAGAACAAGTATGTTTCATCTAGCGGGAATAGCTCAGTTGGGAGAGCATCAGACTGAAGATCTGAAGGTCGCGTGTTTCGATCCATGCTCACCTAAACTTAGGTGTTTCTACTAAGGGAAAGGCATAAACATCCCCGTGTACCTTAGGTCAAAATGCCAATTACACACCTTATTTATGATAAGTGTTTTTATTATATGCAGACTTACCGCATAGACCGAAGTAGCTTGAGGCAAGCACGAGAATTGTATGTAAAGAAAAAATGTAGCACCTTTTTCTGTTGTTTCTTGGATTTAATGAATATGTTTTTCGTTTACAAAATATGAAGTGGAAGAGGGGTCAAATAATACTCCCTTAATTATTATTGAGCGTAGAACTAACAAACAAATTAACATCTCAACGTAGAGAAAAATTGATTCCCGACCAACTTCAAACACTATTAGAGAACTAATGATAACATACTAAATTTTAGTAACATTATCTTTGATTGTAAAAATAACATCATGAGGTTGCAATAAAGCTCAACCTAAAAAATAAAGTCAAATGTTTAGAAGAAGGGAGACGGAGAACTTCAATTATCAAATGTGCAACGGTTTGTGTGCGAGAAAATACAACATATACGAGGACATTAATACAACAATAATCAAAGGATTATTGCTTCAATGGAGTCATGACCTGATGAACAACTTCACAATTACACAGATGTGCTTATTGGATCAGTTACATTTCATACAGGACTAACGTCATACCATATCTATACACAGTGTGTTACGATTAATCAAGGGAGAAAAGGATTATGAGAAGGATAATCTGCTCTCTGTTTTCTGTAGGACCTGATGTGGAAGGTATTAAAAAAACGTCTATTCAGATCATGTCATTAAGTTTTTTTCGAGCAAGTAGTAACAAAAGGCCATCTCACAATTCAGAATCAACATACCTGGCAACATTTGTTCCTCCCAATGCTGCAGTTCCCAAAATAATAAAAAGAAAGGGAAGCCCTATCAGTGCATGGTTTCTCCTCCCTCCTCCTCCTCCTCTAGGAACTCCACTTCTTACAACACGCGAATATCCAACTGATAGCAAAACATCATACATCTTTCTAATTAGATCAGGGGTTAATCCCATGTGGAAACAATAAAGAGCTAATTATAGAGTAGTTTACCTCCGCGTTCACCTTCTTGTCTTGCACCTGTAATTCAAAGTGAGAAAATGAACCCAACTAAGAGAAGGAACAAATAAAACAGAATGTAGTTGGACAAATAAATGTACACCAATAGGGCTCTAGACAATTTAATGTACACACCGTATTTATCTTGGGGGTAAAATTTAGTGTTTTCCATCCTACAAGTTTAGTTGTTACAGTATATTTAGTTTCTCTAACTTCAACTAGGATATGTGGTTAAACATCAGGGACAATTGATGTTGGAGCATTAAGAAATAAAGTAGCAACATGCTATATTGTCAAATGGCACATTTCACTCTTCAATTTTATGAAATCAATATCATGTTTCACACAGGGCACATGAAATCATGCACTGATTGGGCTATGTTCAATATCACGTTTCACTCTTCAACAGGCTATGTTCAATACCACGTTTCACACAGGGCACATGAAATCAATGTTTTCTTTCTGTGAGCCATAATGTGATGATACTGGATTGAAGTACTTATAAACAACAAACACCTAAAGAACACTATTTACATGCCTAATGGAAGAAGAGTCTGCGTTAGGCATCAACAAAATGCTATTTTCCAAGATATCATGTTGGATTGTCCAAAAGATCTGGAGTACTAGTTTGCTAAGTTAGGATGTATGATCATGTAAAGATAGTACATGTACATGAAAGGGAGATTATATTAAAGAAGAACCTTTTTTTTTTTTTTTTTTGATGACCAGTAAAGAAGAACCTTTCAATTATTCAAAGGTAATTTTCATAAGAAGAAAACAACAACAATGCCTCAATCCCCCCTAAATATTGTTGTAAGATGACAGACAGAGAAACCTAGCATATAGACTCTACCAGACAGCTTAACATTAGCATATTGAGGTCCAACTTAATCTTAAAACACAGGCAGTCACACAGTAAGAACTCTGGTATCTGATAAGTTTGAACTGCCCAATAGAGAGGATTCAAAGAAACTAAACAGTCTTATGACCTATATTCAAGAATTAAGAGACCCCCCAATAATCAAGGGACTAAACCTTACACTAACCCAAGTTCTTGCAGGAGCTTTGCTAAATTCTATTTTCATTTCTGATCGAAACTTAACAATAATCAATTCATACCCCACCAAGTCTGTGTTGCAATACAGCACGAGTTTACATCAGGCTTCTAGAAAAATTCGTACAACAAACTACACAAAAAAGAATTTTCCTACACAACACAACTCAAACAAAAAGGAGCTCCTTATTCTCAAAAATACATTTTTCAATTTCTTCAAAGCTCATCTACTCCTTCCTCTCCACATTAGCCAAAAGAAGTAGAGAAGAGCTACTTTCCGCAACTCCTTTTCCTTGTTCTCCAACTCAACATTACTTCAGCTACATCTCTATGTAGCATCCAGGCCACATCAATCATGGAATTCACCGAGGAGTTGAGGATCATAATTTTGCGGCAAAGCAGTGAAAACTACATGATCCGCATCTTCCCATTTTCTTATACTCATCCCACCAAATGATAATGCTTCTCACCTTTTGTAATTACCATGCTCTTGTAATTTGTTTGTGGCAGGTTTCGAACCAGTGACGTGCACCTGACACCCAACATCATGCGTTGCGTTCTTACCACTAGACTGAAGTGTTGGGGGCTAAATGGAACACTTAGCCTTCTATCAAGCTTTAAGGAAAACTAGAACCATATCAAGCTATTAACGTCAAAGGATAAGGAAGATCTAAGAGTAGTTCTCGCAGGAATATATAATGAAGAATTATACACAATAATATTTTTAAAAGGGGACAAGATGAGTGGAGAAAAGAAACAATATTGTAAGCAAAACGAGCAAGGAGGTTCTTTCTTTAGTTGAAAATCATATTAATTTGACATTTCATCAATACATATTTCAAGAAAGTAAATGAATCTTCTTCGCTTATCGCATGTTGCAGATGCACTAAGATGTGAGAATTACCAGAAAGCAGGCAAGTGTATGCTTCTGAAATCTGCACCCATACACACATTTTAAACTTCAGAAGCAATGACCAATCAAATCAAAGATCATAGAAAAGAAATGAGCACATAAATACCTTCATCAGATAGAGGACAAAACAGGTGAAACTTGAAAGACAAAGACTTACCCTTTTGCTTACACTTCTAGATTAAAGAATGTAGAAGTATGCATCGTCCCCACTTAAGTTGTTAAGTATTCCCAAAGACGAGGCGATTTATTTTTATGTTGAAACTTTATGTCAGCCAGGGGACCCTGATCATAAATGGGTTGTTTATCCCGGTGAATGGGGCAAAAAAGAGGGCAGAAATTCATACAACATGAGAGTTACCAAAAGGATCAATAAAGATAATGGTTCTCACGACAAAAACCATTTCTTTGCTCTACTCAAATGGTCCCAAAAGACTACCTTGGTTTGGCATAACTGACTAACCAAGGCAAGTTTATAATGGAGAAAATGTTGAACAAGCCACTTCACATGCATGACAAAGCACGCCAGTTAATCCCTAGTGAAATATTGTTTTATGATGCTGATGAAATGAAATTACATCGAAAAGGACCAGCAGGTACCATAAGAAGAACTGACGAAAATAAACACTTGGCAAAATATTGCAATTTGATAAGGCAGTTGTTTCAAGGGAGAACAACAGACATAGGAACATGGGGGCGGGGAATTGTTGTGCCTACAAAGTGGAAAGCTCACCATCTTAAATTTGAGTTCTGCATTAGGTTTGAGATCAATTGGAAAGCAATCAGGATGAGTCTCCCATACCTTCCTTCTATAAGCAGCTTTGACCTACATTTGTTTGACATGTGATACTATCATTAGTTTATAAATGGAGGCTCACAGGCAATAATACATCTTTTCTTTTGCTTAGATTTTTAACCCTCCCATATCCCTGTTCACAGGTAACAAATCCTAACCTACGGGAAGTACACAGGTAAAAACTACAAGAGGCAATGTTTGAAAACCAAGTGCTCAAGAACACAGAGAGTAATGACATATTACATCACAAATATTATAAACGAGAAGGCGGAGCAAAAAGGATAATTTAATCTCATATTTTTGTCGGAATTGTCTACAGTGGGAGGAGAAAGAGTAGGGAAATTGGGGGTGAGTCTGATTTGGTAAAGAAGGGGGTGAAGGTTGTTGGAGAGCTTTGGGGCGTTAGCAGTCGGATATCAAAGTAGTTTTTTTTTTTTCTTTTTTAGTATTTTGAGACGTGTTGGGGCATGTGCATGGCTTGCCGAATTATAGCGGTATTCA
Organism: Capsicum rhomboideum; assembly: GCA_031232105.1. NCBI lineage: Eukaryota > Viridiplantae > Streptophyta > Magnoliopsida > Solanales > Solanaceae > Capsicum > Capsicum rhomboideum. Next base: position 144,404,187 of record CP124713.1, read on the forward strand.
ATGTGTCATGTGTCAGGGGGTTACGGATGCATTTTGGATAAGGACAAGGATACGAGGAACCCCACAAAGTTTAGGTGTGTAGTTGAAAAACCGGACGAGTTGGAAGGGATATCTATGTAGTATCCTAAAATGCACCTACACTAAGTAATATATGAAACAAGCATGCCACACACCTTTCAATGTATAAATAGACAGACATATACCTGAGAAGCAGTGGGGCAAGAATTAGTGGGAAAGCCTAGCAAGAGTTTTGCCTCGTCCATCAGCATCTCAAGTATCTAACTGTACCTGCAAAATGGTGAGGCCATAAAAACAAATCAATTTTGCGGGTTAGAGAGAGAAAGTTTATTTATAGGAAACCCTCTAGATTACTTGAATTAAAGATAGTTCATCTCTTCAATTATTATGAAATTAAACTCATTCTAGTGAGAAAACCATCATCAATAACTCGGATGATCTCAGAAACACTATCATGTGCGACATGAGTTTATTACCTGAACTATCACCAACTATTTATCAAAACACAACTCAACTATCAATTGTTCATTTTTCCAACCTGAAATATCACCCATCGTTCAGCTGATAATTCAGATATGAAACTCAAAAAACCGAGATACTTTATAGGTGTTTTTAACCATTACCTCAAATCTTTTAACTCTGTCATTTGTCAAAACACAAGCAGCAGTTGGATTTTGCTCTTGTCCTTCCTTAATTTTTTTGGAATTGACACAGAAAAATTAGTTGTAGCTCTTCTAATAATCTAATACCACACACCTCATAGAAGAAAAAGAAATGAGAATCAGTAATCAACTATCATGTGTGAGTTTATTACCTGAACTATCACCAACTATTTATCAAAATACAACTCAACTATCAATTATCCACTTTTCCTACCTGAATTATCACCATAGTTCATGTAGTAAAACTCGCTCACCTGATAATTCAGGTATAAAACTAGAAAAAAAAATAAGAGAAATTGGTTGTAGTTCTTGTAATAATCTAATACTACACACACCTCAGACTCAGAGAAGAAAAGCAAATGAGAATCAATAATCAAAATTAAGGGGGAGTAGACTGAATCGTAAACATGTGAGAACAGAAATTACAAAGAGAGAGAGAGAGAGAGAGAGACAGACAGAAAATCAGACCTGAGACGCCGAAATCAGCTCAAAGATGAGGTGTGAATTTGAAGATGACAAAGCTTTTTGATTTAAGGGGGTTAAGTTCACAAATGGCGCTGGTTTTCATATTGTCCCCGCCCCCGGTAAAAAAGGAAAACTAACATAAACATCCACTTAACTTATCATATTAGTTAAAAAATTTACAATTTTATTTAATTACATCCTATTCTATATTTTGTGATGTATTCATGTAATGATATATTCAAAATGTATTCGTGTGGATTAAGTCAGAAATTTTTAGTAATATTAAAAAAAGTAGGGCTAGAAAATAATTAGCTCCAAAAAAATTGAAATTTATATAACTTTTACAAACAAAAAAAAGTGTCTTACAAAAACGGCTTTCATTAAAGGATGGTCTAGATTTTTTGGTCCCTCTTAATAATTATTGCCTATAAGGGACGTATTCTAACTTTTATCCATAAGCGTTCAAGACATTTTAAGACAATGAACCTGCACAAATTGATCAAAAATATTGCCTTATAGGCAAACGTTAGAACTTAGATTTATCAACCATAAGGCACACGTTCATTACATTTCAAGACAACGAACCTGCACAAATTGACCAAAAGTTTTACCTTATAGGCAAACGTTAGAACTTAGATATGTTGTCCATAAGGCATACGTTCATGACATTTCAAGACAACAAAACTGCACAAATTAATCAGAAGTTTGCCTTTTAGACAAATATTAGAACTTATTTAGAGGGACAAAAATTCAAGACCGAACACTTTGGGGACATTAAATGTAATTTCCACGATTTAAGGCATTTAGCCCATCAATTATTATACACAAAAGTAATAGTAATAATACTTTAATATGATGCATATCTTAAAAATAATATTTTTTAACTTATAAGCAAATATTTATTTTGTTTGTAAAATACATGCTTGTAATATTACATAATTGATAATATGCACTATCTGAAAATTGAATCCTTTTTTATTGTGGTAGGATACTAATTTCTATCACTACATCATTGGTGTTTGTTGATTTAATTTTTTTTTAAAAAAATTATGATATTTTTTGAGAAAAAAGATCGAGTTCTAATTGGTTACTTCAAAAACAAGAAGAAGAAAAAAATATTGCGAAAAACCAAACCAATCTCGGTCAATTTTTTGAAATATTCTTTTTAAACTTTAAGAAAAAATGACTAACATTTCATGACATTTTCTAGTTGAGCTTGGCCAATTTTACTCTTTTGTGTCTCCAAAAGATTAATTATACTTGATCTGTTTCCAAAAGGCAAAACTATGACAAAACATAATTTGAAACTTCAACTCAAACTTTACCGAATTTAATTTCTCACGGAAATCTATGGCTAAACGCTAGGATAAAAAGGGGTTTACATTTACTAAAACTAATCATATTATTCCACTTTCAAAATATAACAATAAAAAATTTACAAAATATATACAACCTCCAATAAATACCACAAAATGAAAGATTTTAAAGATGTAATTTTTTTCTTTCTTTTTATCACACAAATCCTAACTGTTGCTAATTGCTATCTTTATCCCACCCTCTTTGCAGCTGACATCGCCCATTGTTGGTGCTTCGCCACCGTATACTGTTACTCCACCAATTAATTGATGGAGTTTCACCAGAAAATCAAATGACTCTTATCAATTATTCTTTTTTTTATTGGAGCTTTCTTCTTCATCAAAGTTTCCTCCCATGACTTCAACTTCTTCACTTCACGTAAACTCATACCATTGTATGTACTACTGTACACATAGGACATATACACTTGACATATATGATATACAAGAACATACATAATACAACACATGTATGTCGCGGTACTGTAATACACGTGACATACACATGAGATACTAACCTTTTTCTTGAAAATTAGCAGATTAACTACATGTTGGCCACAGCTATAAATGACTCTGAAGGAGGCTGTGTAATGTTATCTTCCCAGAGTTGCTTTCGTCAAGCTTGTTGAACTGATTGCATATCTGCAGTACATCTTTCTCACTGATCTTTCCCATCTCCTTGAGCTTGTAGATGACATATTCTGATTTCCTGTGTAACATTGCAATAGAAGAGGCTTTTTATCCTTCCATCCAAATTATGTCTTTCATATGTTCCAATTTCCAAATATAGAATTTTGGTTATTAAAGTTACTGTCTTTTTTCTATGAAAATAACTTCTGAATGTATAATTTAATGTTCCTTTCTACAATGCTACTAGAACATGCATGTAAGTCAAATGGACTTATTATTTCATGACAAACAAAAGTGTCACATATAATAGTACAACGATATTCAGCTAGCGTTTGGGTATAGATTTTAGATCTGATTTTGTTTGGTAATGAAATTTGATCAGATTTTAAAAAATTAATCTTAACTTTAAATATTTTCAAGTTTTTAAAAAGACCAATTTTTGGATTTTCAGGAATTCAACTCGCAAAATTTCAAATTTTTCTAAGTAATATGTAAGTTCAAACACAACTTCAAATTTCAAAAATTACGAACTTCAAAAACTTAATTTAAGTTTCAACTTCAAAATGTATGAAAAATGGGAACTTAGATTAGTAGTAAAAGTTATGTAGCCCCCATGACGTGGCCTGTCAGTCCATGAAGGAATGACAGCCTAACCTCAAGTCCTAATCAAACCACAAAAATAATGTATGACTAAAGATACATAACTTTCTCATTATTTTCATTTCTGTGATTATGAATTGTTAAGTGCGTTTGGATTGGCTTTTGGCTTTTCAAAAGCCATAAGTTAGAAATTCTAACTTATGATTTTTGACTTATTTTTTAGCATTTTAAGTCAAAAGTCATAAGTTAGGATACCTAATTTATGACTTTTGGCTTATTTTAAACATTTTAGCCAAAAATTAAGTGCTTATAAGTACTTTTTAAATTTATTCAAACACTTCAAAAGTACTTAAAAGCTAAAATAAGTGAATCCAAACGGCCCTTAAGTCTAGAACCCCACCCATATCTTACCGAAACAAGACAAAATATCAATAATGAGTTGATGAACTAAAACTCTCAAAGGGGACCAAAACTGTTGAGGCAACATCTGTAGTGTAATAAGATAGTAGTATTGTTTTGTGAATTTTGGATTGGAAGAAATAAATAGATTTACCTTATGAAACCATTATTGTTAATGTCAGCAGCAAGCAGATCGTCAATAGTGATTTCACGCTGCAATACCCAATTGGTAATTCTCCTATGCCTCTTGTCAATCCTTGCCTCTGCCAAATACAAGAAAGCTCTTGCCACTGCAAGGGTCGAAACTAAAAGCCAAATTGAAGCGAACAGTCTTCCAGGCAGAGTCTTGAAAGCCCTGTCGCCATATCCAACTGTAGTAACTGACATTACCGCCAAGTAAACCGAATCGACCCCATCCAAATTCTCCTGGAAATACAACACCAGTGAACCCAACCCGATACACAAGAGCACAACTCCCAGAGCCAAACCCACCTTCATTCTGATTCTCATTCTGCCTTTAGCTACATCAACTATGCAATCCATACAGGCGGAAAATCCTCCACGCCTATGGTCGTTACTAGCTAATTGCCGTTGCCCTTGTCCTCGACTTCCTGACAATATCAAATTCTCCTGCAAGTCAAGTACGTAATTGACAACCCCACTCAACAAAATGTCAATGAACCCAAAACCCACAAGCACAAAAACACAAGCAAAGATTTTGGTGAAAGGAGTAGTTGGAGCAATATCGCCGTAGCCAATAGTACACATGGTGACGATGCAAAAGTAAAGAGCATCAACAACAGGATGAGTTTCAATTCCAGAGAAGTGATCACGGTTGAAGGAATAGACAAGGACACCGAGAAATAGGTAAATAACAAGCAGAAAAGCGGCCTGTCTGACGAGAGAAGTAGGCTCAAATTCAGTTTGTGATTCTTTAAGGAGATCGTTCATGGAAACCATGGCGGGAGCAGTTCTTGATCGGCGGAGTTTCTTCTGGGGAGGCAGTAAGTTGTAGGCAGCTAAAGTAGTTGAAGGCCAGGAAGACGGTGCAAAAAAGTCATCATCAGAATCGGATGATGAGGATGAAGACGAAGAAGGGAAATTGATCGGAGTTGATTCAGTTATAGGCTGTGTTTGAAGTAGTGATTCAGCAGCCATTGATAGAAACTCTGCTAAATTGAAGAAAGAAATGTTGGGGATTGATTGGATTGGATGGAGAATATTTTATTGAGCAAATCACAATTACTACCTTGATACACATATTAAAAAAATAATAATAAAATAATTTTATTATATAAATATAATAAATTTAATGATTTAAAAAATATATTAGATGTTAAATCGTATTTAATATTAAAAATAAAATAGATAAAAATAAATAACTTATTAATTGATTTTTTAATTAAATAAATATTATTGAATATCTATTTTTAATATAGTGAATCAATAAAGATGGACTAGAAATAACAAAACTTGACGGGCAGAACTTATTATTCTCTTCATTTCATTTGATGTGACATCTTTTAATTTAATATTGTTATATTGTTTTGGGACGAAATAAAAAGAGATAGTAACACATACACAATGGGACAGATGGAAGAGAAAAAAGTTTGGGATTGGATTGAGAAATTTTATTTAGGCACAGTCAACAAAACTTGTTGAGAGACTAACTAGTTATTTATTGAGAAGATATCTGGTGGGATTTCCCCAAATCACACGTTTTTCATTAGGAAAAAAAAAAAAAAATCGGATTCTTACCAATAAATTGAAAATTTAGCCAATCAAATTGAGTTATTTCCTCCGTCTAATAATATTTATTCATTATTAATTTGCTACATAAATTAAGAAATAATATTCCATCTATCCTATTTTAATTAGGTACATTTTATTTTATACGGTGATTAAAAAATCATAAATAAAATGATAAGTTTTACTAATTTACTCTTTATTCATATTATTGATATTCATTGGCTATAGAAATAGACATTAAAATTGTAATTAATTGTAGAGGTAAAATGAGAAAAAATTAATTAATTTTATCTTGATTTAGTAAGTGATCTACTAATATGGAACATTTATTTTTAGTAAGATGATCAATTAAAATGGGATGGAGTGAGTAAATAATAGAGATAGTTTTATTATATTACCTTTTAAATATAATAAATTTAATATCTTGAAAAATACATTGAGTGAAAATAATATTTAACAGCAAGAGTAAAATAGATAAAATAAATAAATTATCAATTGATTTTTAAAACTAAACAAGTATTATAATATAGTGGATAAATATCATAAGACGGAAGAGTAATTGTTTAATCTTTTCTTAAGTTGTTTAGAAGTTGCTTTGATTATTGCATAACCAGACTTTAACGTGGGGGACATGAGGAATAACGAGGTGTCATGGGGCCTATTGTCGTGAGCACTACGAAGACGGAAGTTTGAACTTACTGCAATCGAAGAAATAAGTTCTCGTTCATTAGGTCACTTAGGCAATTATCTATTTATATTTTTATATAAAAATAATTATATATACTATATATAAAAAAAATATTAAATTTTTTTATTAGCATAAAAAAAAAACAGGTCATATTTTTTGAAAAAGAAAAAAGAATTTTTTTAAAAAAAATTTATATGAAATTTTTCTTAGCATTAAAAAGAAAAACCTCATTATTACTATGATGTGACCGTTTGGGCTATTAAAAATAGAAGAATTAGTTGAGGAAAAAAATGAAAATTATAATTTTTGAGGATTATATATCAAAAATATAGCTACTGCATTTATTCTTTACTAGTTACCTTTTAAGCTTTTCCAAAACACTCATTGTTTATCAGAGACAAAAAAAAATAATCTCATATAAGTGTGTTTCTTTGTTGTTTTTTTTTTATATTTTATTCTTCAATCCTTATTCTTCATATGCTCAAAATGTGATCAAATACTATGATATACTTTACAAGATATATTGTGTTTTTTTCAAAATTTCTTTTTCGGGTTTTCAAGGATCATGAATTTTGGAAGAGCCGAAGTTATTCTACAATCAAGTAATTCGTTTCTTGAATCAGATTCTATTTTTGTCTCTAGAAAAATCTTTTAGAGTCGATTACTTTTCATACATAGTTGACCAAGTTATTCTTTCACATCAAAATATATTTGATCAATTCAAAGTGTATGACAATATTTTTAATTTTCTATTTAGTGGTCAAAATTGAGATTACTAGCTGATGAAAATTTGAAAAAATATTGTCTTAATCTTGAATATTTCCTAATGCATAATAGTTATTCTAATATTGATGGTTTAGATTTTTTTTCTGGATTGAAAGTGTTAAGAAAAATAGTAAAAGTAAAAAATAATAATGTAATTGATAGACTCAGTCGGATAAAATGACTTGATTCCTTTCCTAATACCTATATTGCTTATAGAATAATATTGACAGTTTCTGTTATGATTGCCTCAGGCGAAGGAAGATTTTCAATATTAAAACTGATTAAGTCTTACCTAAGATCAACAACGTCTCAAGAGAGATTGAATGGATTAACTGTATTTATGTAATTGATTAACAAGAAGAATTGTTTATACTTTTTTTTGAATATACATTTCTGCATGTGTAATATTTAATATATACTAAATTAATCTAATATAATATTAATAAAATACTTTTAAAAAATTATATGCCAATTGATAATAATGGCCAGCGATGATGCTTGTGGGTGTTAATTTGGGATGATATTGACTAATGTTGGTATTATGGTAAGTAACTACTGGTGATAGTGGTTGACAGTAATGATTGATGGTAGTGGATGATAGTTGTGATGGATGATAGTAATAACTAATTAATGATGGTGGTGAATGTGAATAGTGATTGATAATTGTTGGGGTAATGGCGATGTTTGTAAGTGGTGGTGTCGATCGATTGTAGTGATTGACATTGGTGGTGATTATCGGTGGTGGGTGACAATAGTTGACAATAGAGGACGATGACAACCTGATAATGATGGACGATGAGAATGGTAGTTGATAATGATGGACGATGGCAACAGTACTTGATAATAGTAGACGGTAACAGAGCAATGAATGAACGAATTTGATAAACTGTCATTTTTGTAGAAATTATTGAATAGACATTTTGATGATATTACTCATTTATTTACACTTAATGAATCTATTAATCTTAATCATTTACATCTCTCTTGGTCATTAAGTTTGTTCAATTTTTTTGTCTGAATTCGTTTGATCATTCAGAACTTAATTATTAAGTGTATTTGTTGTTGTTGTTGTACTTAAAAGTCTGAATAAATTTGAATGACCATCTATAACAAAAAATTACTATTATTAAGATGTCTATTCAAGGATTTCTACAAAGATAACAGTTCACCATTATTTTCACCATTGTTATCCCACGACATAATCTACCACCTCCAATTTTCACAATCACCATACTGAAATCTTATTTTAAAAAGTCATTTTTGTTAAAAGTTCTTTTCAAAAAGGTATTTTGGAGAATAACAATTTGTGTTTGGTTAATCAATTTTAGAACATTTTTATCAATATTAGAGCAACAACATTTTGCTTGACCAAGGTTCTAAATTTTGACAAAAGTACCTTTTTTAACTTCTCAAAAATAACTTTTACTATTACTCAAAAACACTTCATTTTATTTTTCAAAAATGTTTGACTAAACTCCTCGAACTTTTTAGAATAAGCAAACACTCGTTACTTATGTATGGAAGTATCTATATGAAAAGAAAGGAGAAGATATAGGACTAAGGGAGGAGTAGTTGGCATGGGGGTCGTTAGCGCATTTAGTTTCCTTATAATCAAGAGGAAACAAAATTAGTTAGGACATTGAAATGATGGGAAGGATTTTGAAAAAAATATTTTTGACATTCTATAATAAAGTACTCCAAAAAGAACAATATGATACTCTGTTGTTTCAATTTATTTGACTTACTTTTCTTTTTAATCTATTTTAAATTTTTTTTTTTTTTCCGTTTTAGCAATTTTTTAATTTCGAATTTTCAACATTTTTAAGATCATAAAATTAGTGTATTTGACATATTTTTAATTTAATAACATAAAATTTAATTTTTTAATTTTATTTTCTTAAATTATGTGTCAAATCAAAATAAGTTATAGCCCGTTTGGCCAAGATTATTTTTTCCCAAGAGTGCTTATTTTTTCTTAAAAGTGCTTATTTTTAAAAATTGAGGTGTTTGGCCAAGCTTATGGAAGAAATAAGTGCTTCTGGGGAGTAAAAAAAGCAGTTTTTCATAAGCAAAAAAAAGTAGTTTCTCTCCAAAAGCACTTTTGAAAAAAGCAGTTATGAGAAAAATACACTTAAAAATATTTTTAAAAGCTTGACCAAACACTAATTGTTGCTCAAAAGTGATTTTTTAATTTTATTGATCAAACACAAACTGTTTCTCACCAAAAGTACTTTTTTGAAAAACACTTTTAAAAAAAACACTTCTGAAAATAAGCTGATTTTAGAAGCTTGGCCAAATAGGCTATTAGTATAATTGAAATGATGGGAAGGAGTTTGAAATCCATAGCAAAACACTCCCTAAGAATAATATGACACTTTTTAGTTGGCAAAAAGTGGGTGAGTTGGGGGTGTGGAATCACGGATTCAAATCTGGACTTTGATTGCGGATGCGCTGTCATTGCAATTTCCTGGCGGCAATACAGACATTTCTTTGTCAAACTTGTAACTTGCTGTGTAAGTGGTGTATGTATTTGCTTCATTTCCACTCCAAGCAAAGAGCTTAGCTAAGCACCTACGTACGCACCTTCAAATTCAAATAATAATCAATGTCCACACCTTGGGCTTCAAGAAACTTTAGACCATTACTTTATTTTGTTTTCCATACAAGTTATAAAAATCAATAGTATAATACTAGCTAGTACAGAATGTGTGATGCATCATTTTTGGTAGTAGGTCACAATTAAAAGGGAGGAGTTGAGACGCAGCCGGCAGGAGTTGGGCGGCAGCAGAGAGAGAGAGAGAGAGAGATCCAAATCCAAATCTTGTTGTAAGTATTCATTTCCCAAAAGGAAATTCAAACTTTACACAGTTAAAGTGCACTGCCCGAAAAAGCAGGAACCCATAACAAGACAACCTAGTTTGAAAAATAGGTAAGTCCCAGACACAACCTCAACAACAACAACATCAACCACTGTCACTCAGATCAGGTATACTCTCCAAAGGAATGTTAAACATCACATTTATATTATATATGCAGCTGCTTTTTCTACTCTGCCTTCTTGACTACCTTCCTCCTCTATGTTTTTTCCTCTCTGTTTTTTTATTTGCTTCCCCTTTCTCTCTTTACGCATCATCCACCACCCACCACCTTGTCTGAATCTTCATGTCTATTACTACGTGCGTTCCTATCAATAACTGTTACTATTCCTTCTTGTACCATCCGTTGCTAAATAAGTGCATGTTTTATTTTTTATTTTGTTTCTAAATAAGTTTATGTTTAAGCCTTCAAAAAAAAAATTTTATCATAATTTTTCTAATATATCCTGTGCCATTAATGTGCAACTCTTTATTTTAAATATAATCAATCTTAACTTGAAAAGAGGTATAAACTTTTATGAAGGATAAGTTGGTAAAATTATATTTTATTTTTCAGAAGTTAATAATTCATTAAAGGGTGTGTCAAATTCAAAACATGCGCGTACTTAGGAACGAAGGGAGTAATATTTTTTTTTTTCATTTCTCCCATCCTCACCAGCCTCAACACCCAGGGTGGGGGTGGGGTGCGCTTCCTTGTTGTGGCTTTTATCTACTCTCTTCATTTCAAATTGATTGACGTATTTTAGCTTGACACGAAGTTTAAGATCAAAATATCATTTCATCTTGCGGTCATAAAAAACATGTCAGGTGGAAATTTAGAATTAAAGAGTTGCTAAAAAGGGAAATAATATTCTTTTCGAAACGGACTAAAAAAGCTAGAAGTTCGAACAAATTGAAACATTGGAACGGAGGGAGTATTGTTTTTTCTGATTGATACATTTGTATATCACATGCACCAACAGAAATAGGATGGTTTCCTCGCTGTTACCAGCTTTAAAGTGGAGGGGGAGGGGGAGGGGGAGGGGGAGGAGAGTTGGTTTGTCCATAATTTTTTCCATTATGCTTATCAACCTGAATAAATATCCATGTCAGATTCTTATAATGCTTTCTTCCCTTGTGTGTGTCTATTATGCTTTTAGTAAAATGCTACTTATCTTTTCAGGCCTGATTATTAGCCGGTCACCAGAGGTCTAAATTTGTGTTGTGACAAACGAAACTAATCTATAACATTGGAGCAGCTATGGCTGAAGGGAACAGTTTGAATGGAAATACAGGACTCAATGAAGCCTCATCATCAGGAGGGAAAATTAATACAGGCCAGCAAGAATCAGACAAGACCAAACAAAAGGAGACAGTTCCCTTTTACAAGCTCTTCTCCTTTGCTGATTCTACTGATTTAGTTTTGATGATCATTGGAACTATTGGAGCTATTGGTAACGGATTGTCCCTGCCCATTATGACAATTCTTTTTGGAGAATTGACAGACTCCTTCGGACAAAACCAAAATAACAAAGATGTGCTTCGGGTAGTCTCCAAGGTAATAGACTTTACCTTTTAACTGTATGCTTTCATGAACATTTTCCAAAAATTATCACTCCTGTTGCATAACTCCTTATTTGATGGTTTGTAAATTGAATACTAAAATGAGATCTTCTAATTATTGTCTAATTTCATGTAGGTCTCACTGAAATTTGTCTACTTAGCTTTGGGATGTGGGGTAGCTGCATTTCTTCGTAAGTTCTCATTCCGATGAGCGATCTGTCTTTACTAAGCATAGCCAATTTAATTATTATTGAAGTTTGAATTAATATGAGTGTTTTTCAGAGGTCGCTTGTTGGATGATCTCCGGTGAAAGACAGTCTTCTCGAATAAGGAGTCTCTACCTGAAAACTATTTTGCAACAAGATATCGCTTTCTATGATAAGGAAACAAATACGGGAGAGGTGGTTGGGCGGATGTCTGGTGACACTGTTCTTATACAAGACGCAATGGGCGAGAAGGTACTCATGCTGAAAAGCAACTCTACTAAGCCCTTCCTTGTGAAGCCACTACATAATTTGCTTTCTGCATAAAAGATCCTTTGTGAGGATATAATTGCTCTTTCAATACTTGATGTTACTTCCTTAACTGCGGCAGGTAGGGAAATTTGTACAGCTGATATCAACATTCATTGGGGGCTTTGTCATTTCATTTACCAAAGGCTGGCTTCTCACGCTTGTCATGTTATCCGTCATTCCTCCACTTGTCATATCTGGTGGAGCGATGTCCCTTGTCCTAGCTAGGATGGCGTCCAGTGGACAAGATGCTTATGCCAAGGCTGCAACGGTTGTTGAACAAACAATTGGCTCCATTAGAACGGTATGTTATAAGTTTAAATTATTGGGATGCCATGCTCTGATGAAATTTGCATGGGAGTAAAGCAATCTTCGTTTCACTTTCTTCTCTGAAAATCACCACCAGCAGAAGTATGATGTGTATCTTGTTTCCTCCTCAGGTTGCATCATTTACAGGGGAGAAGCAAGCTGTGGCCAACTATAACAAGTCCCTAATTAAAGCTTACCAGTCAGGTGCAAATGAAGGGCTGGCAACTGGATTAGGTCTTGGGTCACTTTTTGCTATTATATACTGCAGCTACGCTTTGGCTATCTGGTATGGTGCAAGGCTCATCTTGGAAAAAGGATATACTGGTGGTCAAGTTCTCAATGTAATTATTGCTGTGTTAACTGCTTCCATGTGAGTATTTTTTGAACTACTGAATTCCTTAAAAGCTAATACATTTAAGATTCCATCAAGTAAATTGAAGATGACTTTCTTTTATGTGATTTTCTAAGCTTTAATTCATGCGTTATGGTTAAATATTTTTATGTCAGGTCCCTGGGGCAGGCATCTCCCTGTATGTCTGCATTCGCCGCAGGTCAAGCTGCAGCTTTCAAGATGTTTGAAACCATAAAGAGAAAGCCGGAGATAGATGCTTATGATACCAATGGAAAAATATTGGACGACATCCGTGGAGATATTGAATTGAATGATGTGTATTTCAGTTACCCAGCCAGACCTGATGAACAAATATTTGGTGGATTTTCACTACTTGTACCTAGTGGCACAACTGCAGCCTTGGTTGGGCAAAGTGGAAGTGGGAAGTCAACAGTCATAAGTCTGATAGAAAGATTTTATGATCCTGAATCTGGTCAAGTTTTGATTGATGGAATTAATCTCAAGGAGTTCCAGCTTAAGTGGATCAGGGGAAAGATTGGTCTTGTGAGCCAAGAACCTGTGCTTTTCACAGCAAGCATTAAGGAAAATATTTTGTATGGCAAGCACGATGCTACTGCTGAAGAGATCAAAGCTGCAACTGAGTTAGCAAATGCCGCAAAGTTCATAGATAAACTTCCACAGGTTTTATTTTGAACCTAGTCTGGTCATCTTTCAAAAGTCTGTGCTGCTTCTTTCAGCTTTCTTTGTAATCAACTTAGTTGGCTCCTGATTGTCTTAAAATGACCGTGTGTCATTTACCATTTACATGAAAACTTCTTTTTTCAGGGTCTAGACACCATGGTTGGAGAACATGGAACTCAACTTTCTGGTGGGCAAAAGCAAAGAATTGCCATTGCAAGAGCAATTTTAAAAGATCCACGGATATTACTGTTAGATGAAGCAACAAGTGCATTAGATGCAGAATCTGAGAGAGTGGTACAAGAAGCATTGGATAGAATTATGATCAACAGAACAACCATCGTAGTTGCACATCGATTGAGCACAGTAAGGAATGCTGATATGATTGCAGTCATTCATCGGGGAAAAGTTGTTGAAAAAGGTATTGAACCATATAGACTTTTTAACCCAAAAAAAACACATATAAATTTAGTAAGATATGCTGTTCCCTGACCTCCGGATAATCATCAATATTGACTTCACTATTATTCAACAACATACACTACTCTGTTGTAGTTGTCTGGTTATCATATTAAATGACAAATTCGTGATGTCTGAGTTTCAGACACATCCAAACAAGAACCAATAACTTTGTCAGTAGTATTATAATAGTATTATTTGTGTGGGTTGTTTCAATCACTAGAGATTCTTATGAACCTAATGCTTGCTTCCTTAATCTGTAAGCCTTTCCTAGCAGAGCTTTAAAGGACACTTCAACTGAGAGTTCCTTTTCCGTCTTAATAATTTCTTAAAAGAAAGACATGAAAATTCCCTTTAATGTCATTGTTGTGGATTGTTCAGGCACACATAGCGAACTACTCAAGGATCCCGAGGGAGCGTACTCTCAGCTTATATGCTTACAAGAAGTGACCAAAGAAACAGAAAAATCAGGCTTAGATGAGAGAGACAGATTAGATAAGTCTTTGGGATCTGGTAGACAGTCAAGTCAAAGAATATCATTATTACGATCTGTCAGTCGGAGTTCATCTGGCGTAGGAAATAGCAGCCGCCGTTCACTATCCATATCATATGGTTTACCTACTGGACTTAGTGTACCTGAAACAGCTAATGCAGACACAGAAATGGGTATCCAGGAAGTATCTGGAAAGCCATTAAAGGTCCCCATCCGTCGCCTAGCCTATCTCAACAAACCTGAGATACCCGTGCTCATCATTGGAACTGTGGCTGCAATTATTAATGGTGCTATACTTCCAATTTTCGGTATCTTATTCTCTAGCGTGGTCAAAACATTTTATGAGCCACCACATGAACTAAGGAAGGACTCAAAGTTTTGGGCTCTCATGTTTCTTCTTCTTGGAGGTGTAACTTTAATTGCATTTCCTGCAAGGACATACCTTTTCAGTATAGCTGGTTGTAAGTTGATAAGAAGAATTAGATCAATGTGCTTTGAGAAGGTGGTCCACATGGAGGTAGGATGGTTTGATGAATCTGAGCACTCCACTGGAATGATTGGCGCTAGGCTTTCTGCTGATGCAGCCACAGTGCGTGCTTTGGTTGGAGATGCACTTGCTCAAATGGTCCAAGATGGTGCAACAGCAATTGTAGGTTTAGCTATTGCTTTTGAAGCGAGTTGGCAGTTGGCACTTATCATCCTTGCTATGATACCTCTAATTGGATTAAATGGATATCTCCAAATCAAGTTCATGACAGGGTTCAGTGCAGATGCAAAGGTTTGTTCGCATCTTTATCATCCAGCTTATATAATAGTGAATGAAGTTACTGGTAATATTAAAGAATATGGACAATCGAGTCTTAAACTAGAAAGTTTTTCTCAAACATCAGTCGAATCAATACATTAGCCAAGCTATAAATTTTTTTAATCTTCAGATGGTTAATTGGTTATTACTCCCTTCATCTCAATTTAAGTGACACACTTTCCTTTTTAGTTTGTCCCAAAAAGAATGTCTCCTTTGTATAAATAGAAACTCTCCTTTTATCCTTACTGAAATAATGTATAGCCACACAAATAACTAAGTTTGTATTAGACCACAAATTTCAAAAGTTTTCGTTAATCTCTTAAACTTAGCATCTAGTCAAATGGTGCCGCATAAACTGGACAGAGGAGTATCTGTTACTGTTGTCAGAGTCTTTCGGTGATAATGTTACTGATTAGTTGTACTTTTCACAGATGATGTATGAGGAAGCAAGTCAAGTTGCGAACGATGCTGTTGGAGGTATAAGAACTGTTGCGTCATTTGGTGCAGAAGAGAAGGTGATGGAAATATACAGAAGAAAGTGTGAAGGCCCATTGAAGGCGGGAATAAAGCAAGGTTTGATTAGCGGGATAGGGTTTGGTGTATCATTTGCTTTGCTGTTTTGTGTATATGGAACGAGCTTTTATGCGGGAGCTCGTCTTGTTCAGGATGGCAAGATCACTTTTTCAGACGTTTTCCGTGTATGAACAATACCCCCTGTTACATTTTTCTTTTTTTCAGGATTTTAGTTAATGTCTGTTATGAGGCTAATTTGGAGTATTTGCAACCTGGCAGGTTTTCTTTGCTCTGACGATGGCAGCTATAGGAATTTCCCAGTCAAGCTCATTGGCTCCAGATTCAAGCAAGGCCAAGGGTGCCGCTGCTTCCATATTTGCTATCCTAGACAGGAAATCAAAAATAGATCCAAGTGATGATTCTGGTATGACATTGGACACTGTGAAGGGAGATATTGAGCTGCAGCACGTAAGCTTCAAGTATCCAACGAGGCCAGATATTCAAATTTTAAGAGATCTTTGCTTGACCATTCGCAGTGGAAAGGTGAATTTACTCATGTTTGATTCCATCTACATATCGTAAGGACAAAGTAAGGCATGTAGAGTTTGCCTTACTGGTTAATTAAATACATTGGTTAACTTTGTTATGAGTTGAAATTTCAGACGGTTGCTTTGGTTGGGGAGAGCGGATGTGGAAAGTCTACTGTAATATCTTTGCTGCAAAGGTTTTATGATCCTGATGCAGGCCAGATTTTGCTGGACGGGATAGAGATTCAGAAGTTCCAGGTAAAATGGCTAAGGCAGCAAATGGGGCTTGTAAGTCAAGAGCCAGTGTTGTTCAATGACACAATCCGAGCCAATATAGCTTATGGAAAGGAAGGAAATGCAACTGAAGCAGAAATTTTAGCAGCAGCAGAATTAGCAAACGCCCACAAGTTCATCAGTGGTTTGCAACAGGTTGGTTTGGATATTTGACATTCTTGTTTCTTATAATTATCCATATCGTCAATGTAAGTGATAGTCGAGCTTACATATCAAAAATACATGAATATAGGGTTATGAAACGACAGTGGGAGAACGAGGAACTCAGCTGTCAGGTGGGCAAAAGCAGCGAGTCGCTATAGCGAGAGCCATACTAAAAAATCCAAAAATCCTACTATTAGATGAAGCGACGAGTGCATTGGATGCAGAATCAGAGAGAATTGTTCAAGATGCACTTGATCGGGTGGTGGTAAATCGTACAACCGTGGTGGTAGCACATAGATTATCCACCATCAAAGGAGCAGATGTAATTGCTGTGGTAAAAAATGGAGTTATCGTGGAGAAAGGGAAACACGATACTCTTATCAATATCAAAGATGGCTTTTATTCCTCATTAGTGGCCCTCCACACGAGTGCTTCCTAGTTCTACTACTGCTTGTTCTTTTAATTACTTAATATACTTGTACTGTATTGATTTTAATTTTGTTATTTTATTGCTTCTTTAGAGTTTAGTGTAGTGCAAGTCAAATATGAAGTTTAGCATTATACATTCCCAAATGAGAGAAGCAAGTTAATGTACTCGTTCTTGGTCATCAACGAAGGAATTAAATTCATTTACATTTGGTTTTCATCCATCGTTTCATAGTAGAAAACTACTATTGTCGAAAGCTCTTTTCTTCAATTTCTTTGAACTCTTAAATATCATGGAATATTTTTGCTTCCTCGGTCTAGCTAAGGTCTTGTTGGCATTTGCGTTTATTTTAACCAAAAAAAATGTACTTATTATCTAGTAGGCGTAGAGGGGCCATATGGTCTCTTTTTTATTGTTGAAAGAAGCCTAGTCACTCTTTTGTTCTGGCCTCTCTCTCTAACTTTTTCTAATCTGGCAAGTTGCAAAAATAATTAATTACTGAGAGCACAACTTGGTCCATTCAGGAACAGCTAGCATAACTTAATCACCGCAACGTCATGGCTGGCGACAACATTATATTTTTTATAACTTTTTTATCCTTTGTTAAATCCATGAAACTGAATAGTCTACCCTATAGTATATATCTCTTCTTCTTGTTCAATGGTTTTCTGTGTTTGCTGAGTCAAAACAATTAGGGGATGGACATTCTATTGTAGTCAACAGAGTATGTGTTTGCTATAAGATTGTTGACGCATCAATTTTAACATGGCTCGTTGATACTGGTTGATAAGATAGAAGTGAAGTGCAAAAACTATGAAAAGCAAGACAACTAATGAGATCGATTTCTTCTTCATTAATCGAATACTTAAAATTACTCGCTCTTACTTTTGTTATTGATAAGGTAGCTCCAAACAAGTGAAAGTAATGTTGAATTTATAGTGATCGAATAGTGACTCCAGTTTTCTCTTTTGAAGCTTCCGATGGTATCGATCGATGCCACCTATGGACAAAACAAAATTTCAACCGGAAAGACTTCCTAGTTCCTAATGCATTTTGCCATCAGATTTAATGTTATTTGCCTTTGCCATCAGATTTTTCCTATTTAATCAAGCCTTATATACCATCTTTAACCCTTTACAAGTTAAGCCTATCTATTTATTGCCAAGCCAGATATTGGAGGGTCAATTTGTTCATTTTGCTTCTGCCTATGCTTATTTTTAGCAATCCCCATTTACACCTAAGGATGACAGGACCTATTCTACCTGCATTGATGACAACAAAAAGAGTTGCGATTGTAGATGGGGAGTGCATGCTTGGTTATCCAATATGTCAATGTTGTTTTTGTTCTGCACAATTTGGCTGCCCTTGAGGCAAACTTATTCAACCGGTTGGTAGATCAAGCGCACAGAGGCTGCTTTGGCAATTGAAGCTTCTGGACAGGACTTCATTTGGGATGCTAAGCATACTCTACTCGAACCTTGAGGACAAGGTTCTTTTCGAGGGTCAGAGTAATGTTACTAATCTAGACATAGTGGATGACCCAATCAAGATACTGTCAAATTACATTTGGTTAAAGGAATGAGCATATGCACTAAAATGCCTATAGATATATTAGAAGATGAACTATTTCATTACGATTATGCTCAGAGTTGTGTTATTTCCTTTTCATTAGCTATTTTGCAATAGCAATCTGAAACCTTCCCTTTCTATTTTTACTTTTTGCGCTTTGGTTACTTTAAGTTGACGAACAATCTGCTTGTAAGTTCCTTTTATGCTCAGTTTGTTACAGCAGCACAAATTGCTGAAAGCACAAGAGATGAGTATGATACCTCAAGAGGCATAAAACAGAAGGATTAAGCAGAGATAAAGCACAATATCTGAATTCGTAGAGACACCAGCAGATTTAAGTATGGTTTAGATGATTAAGCACTCCACTATGATAGAGTCAACACCCGAGTTTGTCTTCACAATGATAAAGAGTACATAAATATGTCAGAGTAGATAAATAATACTATGTGAAAGTACATAACACCATCACAATAATAAGCATAGATCTCAACTCCCTGCATTGAAGAAGGGATTCAGAATTCTACCGACTGTAACTTCTGTTGGGTTTTGGTGAAAGATGAATGGAAAATGGTGGAACAAAATGGGAACAAAGGGAGGTGAATAGTCACTTTATAGAAGGAAAAATAGTTTCTCCCTCATTGGTGGGAGAAAGAAATCATTTGTCCTTTATATTAAGAAGTACTCCTTTGAAGGGATAGTGAGCCAAGAAGAAACCAAGCCTCGCACCGTCGTCGTCGTCGCTCGCTCGGCTTGGCTTTGGCTTTGGAAAATGATCGAGAGACTATCTTTTTGGACAAATTTTTTTTTTTTTTTTTCAGAAAAAAATTTCGTCTGAAATTTTCCTCCAGATGCAATGTTCCAACGAAATGTTTTGCAACGTTTGTGACTGTTCAAGAAACAGTGCATCGTTCCAGAACAATGCAACCATTCCAGAAACGGATGCATCAGTTCCAGAACCAATGCAATGTTTCAGAAACAGTGCTTCGAAACAGTGAACTCTCTTCTTCTAAAACAGTCAGTCAGTGTGTGTGAATACTCCGTTCTTGAGTTCGACGAAGTTCTACAATTTTCATTGCCGATATTGTAGAATAGTGTTCTATTTTATCCTGGGAAGAATTAATCCATACCTCGGGCAATAGTGAGGGGATTAGATTCTTTAAGGAGACACAGTTATACTGTGGACTTAGAACAAACAAAACTGTGTGCGTAGTGTATCAAAGTTCTGCTCAAAATCCAGAAAACAACAAGCTTAAAGAATCTAACCGAAATGGCAGAACCTGTTGATGCTGTAATGACTTCTGCTTCTGTGCAAACAAATACAGTTTCTTCAAACCGTGTTGTTCCTGCACTGACAGCAACTGAAAAACCCGGAAAGTTTTCCGGTACTGACTTTAAGAGGTGGCAACAGAAGATGTTGTTCTATCTAACCACTCTCAGCTTGCAGAAATTTATTTCTGACAAAGTTCCAACCTTCCCGGATGACACTCCGAAAAAAGACCGTTTCATAGTAATGGAGGCATGGAATCATTCTGATTTTCTGTGCAAAACTTACATTCTGAATAGGTTGGAAGACAGCTTGTATAATGTCTATAGCGTATGCAAAACATCTAAAGAATTATGGGACGCATTAGACAAGAAATACAAGACTGAAGATGCTGGACTAAAGAAATTTGTGGTGGCCAAATTTCTGGAATATAAAATGGTTGACAGTAAAACTGTCATGTCTCAAGTCCAAGAATTGCAAGTAATAATCCATGATTTACTTGCTGAAGGAATGGATGTAAATGAAGCATTTCAAGTGGCAGCCTTTATCGAAAAAATTGTCTCCTTTGTGGAAGGATTTTAAGAACTACTTGAAACATAAACGAAAGGAAATGAAGTTGGAGGACTTGATTGTTCGTTTGCGGATTGAAGAAGACAACAAAGCTGCTGAAAAGAAAGCCACTTCAAAGTCTTCAATTCCGGGAGTAAATCATGTTGAAACTCCTCCAAAGAACAAGAAGAGGAAAAAGTCCAATGAAGACAAGAATGAACCAAACAAGAAGAGGTTCAAAGGAAATTGCTACAATTGTGGCAAGTATGGTCATATGGCTTCGGAGTGTCGTGCTCCTAAGAAGGACAAGAAAAAAAAAAGACCAAGCGAACTTGAATGAGGACATGGACTTTTTGTGCGCAATGCTGTCCGAGTGCAACTTGGTTGGAAATCCAAAAGAATGGTGGATGGATTCGGGTGCTACCCGACATGTTTGTTCAAATAGGGAGTTGTTCTCTTCCTATACTGTGTCTGAAAAAGATGAGACCATTTATATGGCAAATTCTGCAACCGCAAAGATAGAAGGAACAGGAAAGGTTGGCTTGAAAATGACTTCGGGCAAGATAGTGACGCTTAACAACGTTCTTCATGTTCCCGAAATGCGCAAGAATTTGGTCTCGACGTCACTTCTGGTCAAGAATGGTTTTAAATGTGTATTTGTGTCTGATAAGATTGTACTTAGTAAAAGTGATATGTTTGTAGGAAAGGGTTACCTCACTGAGGGCCTTTTCAAGCTAAGTGTAATGGCTGTTGATATCAATAAAAGTACTTCTTCTTCTTACTTGCTTGAGTCCAATAATTTGTGGCATGCGCGTTTAGGACATGTTAATTATAAAACATTGCAAAAAATGATTAACTTGGAAATATTGCCTAAGTTTGAAAGTAATAATATGAAGTGTCAAGTATGTGTGGAATCGAAGTATGTTAAGCATCCGTATAAGTCAATTGAAAGGAATTCAAATCCCTTAGACTTAATCCACACAGATATTTGTGACATGAAGTCAACACCATCACGTGGTGGTAAAAGATACTTTATAACTTTCATTGATGATAGCACTCGATATTGCTATGTTTATCTGCTTAACAGCAAAGACGAGGCAATTAATGCATTCAAGCAATACAAGAATGAAGTTGAGACACAACTTGATAAGAAAATCAAAATGATCAGAAGTGATAGGGGCGACGAATATGAATCTCCTTTTGAAGAAATATGTTTGGAATATGGAATTATTCATCAAACAACTGCCCCATACACTCCACAATCCAATGGAATTGCGGAAAGAAAGAATAGAACATTAAAGGAGATGATGAATGCCTTGTTGATAAGTTCTGGTTTACCATAGAACTTGTGGGGGGAAGCTATTTTAACGGCTAATCGAATACTCAATCGAGTACCCCATAGCAAAACAAAGGCAATTCCATATGAGAAATGGAAAGAAAGGAAACCCACCTTGAAATACTTCAAAGTGTGGGGGTGTTTGGCAAAAGTCCAAGTTCCTAAACCCAAGAGGGTTAAAATAGGACCGAAAACAATTGACTGTGTATTCATTGGATATGCAACCAATAGCAAGGCGTATCGATTTTTGGTTCACAAATCAGATAATCCTGACATTCATGTAAATACGGTAATCGAATCAGACAATGCTGAATTTTTTGAAAATGTTTACCCGTATAAGAATGAATGTGAGTCGTCTAGTGAAAAATCTAAACGACCTCGGGAAGAAGAAAAGGAAAGTACGCCTAATGAAGAAAGTGTAAGGCGCAGTAAACGTCAAAAGACATCAACTTCCTTTGGTCCCGATTTCTTGACATTCTTAGTAGAGAATGAGCCTCAAACGTTTAAGGAAGCTATGTCTTCTTGGGAAGCACAATATTGGAAAGAGGCAATCAATAGTGAAATAGAATCCATATTGAATAATCATACGTGGGAATTAGTTGATCTTCCTCCAGGAAACAAACCATTGGGTTCTAAATGGATCTTCAAAAGAAAAATGAAAGATGATGGCACTATTGATAAATATAAGGCAAGACTAGTTGTCAAAGGGTTCAGACAACGAGAAGGTCTTGATTATTTCGACACATACTCGCCGGTAACAAGAATTACGTCAATTCGAGTATTGATAGCGTTAGCCGCCGTATATGGTCTTCAAATTCATCAAATGGATGTGAAGACAGCCTTCTTAAATGGAGAATTAGAGGAAGAGATCTACATGGATCAACCCGAAGGGTTTGTAGTTCCAGGAAAAGAAAAGAAGGTATGTCGACTTGTTAAGTCATTTATGGACTAAAACAAGCGCCCAAACAATGGCATGCGAAATTTGACCAAACAATGTTGGCAAATGGATTTAAGATCAATGAGTGTGATAAATGTGTTTACATTAAGAACACTCCAAATCATGTTGTCATTGTTTGCTTGTATGTTGATGATATGTTGATAATGAGTAAGGACATTTCCGACATAAATGCTACTAAGCGTATGCTTGATAGCAAATTTGATATGAAAGACTTAGGAGTTGCAGATCTGATTTTAGGAATTAAAATTCACAGAACTCCTCAAGGTTTAGCTTTGTCTCAGACTCACTACATCAACATGGTATTGGAGAAATTCAAGTATCTGGACTTCAAAGTCGCAAAGACTCCAATTGATGTAAATCTTGCTCTTACAAAGAACAAAGGTCAAAGCAAGTCCCAAGTGGACTATGCTCGAGTGTTAGGAAGTTTGATGTACATAATGAATTGTACCAGACCTGATATAGCTTGCGCCATAAGTAAACTGAGTCGATTCACGAGTAATCCCGATCAAACTCATTGGATGGCGATGAAGCGAGTGTTGGGTTATTTAAAATACACTCAAGAATATGCATTGCACTACAATAAATATCCTGCGGTGGTAGAAGGATATAGTGATGCAAATTGGATCACCGGATCATCTGAAATAAAATCCACAAGTGGATATGTGTTCACCATTGGTGGAGGAGCAGTGTCTTGGAAATCTTCCAAACAGACGTGTATAGCTCGTTCTACAATGGAATCTGAGTTTATAGCTCTGGACAAGGCCGGTGAAGAAGCAGAATGGCTAAGGAATTTTCTAGAAGATATTCCTTTATGGCCAAATCCAGTTGCTCCTATATGTATACATTGTGACAGTCAATCGGCAATAGGACGAGCTGGAAATGTTATGTATAATGGAAAGTCTCGTCACATGCGATGAAGACACAACACCGTTAGACAATTACTCTCTAGTGGAATTATCACAATTGACTATGTTAAGTCAAAAGATAATGTGTCGGATCCGCTAACAAAAGGCCTAACTAGAGAGGCGGTTGACAAATCATCAAAGGGAATGGGTTTAAGGCCAAGGACAAGTCATCACGGCGGTAACTCTACCTAGCAGACTGGAGATCCCAAGAGCTAGGTTCAAAGAGATCAAACAAAGTCGTGTCTGACGGTTCAACATTGTCAACTAAACTCAACCCATTCTCATGATGCAGACAATGTTCAGAGAACAAGGATAGAGCTTAAGATGTGAAGCCTTTAATGATTACCTAAGTTTGGCTGGTATGACCAAATAGTTTTGTCTATTGGACTTAACGTTTAGGAATCACCTATGTGAGTGTGAAGTGTAAGCCGCTTCAAGGAGAATATAACGAAAGGCCAATTCTCTACGCACTCATGAAACCAGGACGTGTTCATGGCTGAAACGAACAAAACAATGAGAACCAAGAACGGTTAAGGGTTAGTTGTGTGACATACATTGTCTAGGTATACATAAAAGCTCGACGGTTCAAAGATATCAAATCTACCGATTGACCGAGGATACCCGATGTATGTTCACTATGGAAAGTTCAAAGGGAAACCTACTTATCCAGATGCAACTGATTCTTATTTGTAGATCACACACGTTTTTCTAAAATGAAATAGCCATTCCCCATTCATGTGGGGGATTGTTGGGTTTTGGTGAAAGATGAATGGAAAATGGTGGAACAAAATGGGAACAAAGGGAGGTGAATAGTCACTTTATAGAAGGAAAAATAGTTTCTCCCTCATTGGTGGGAGAAAGAAATCATTTGTCCTTTATATTAAGAAGTACTCCTTTGAAGGGATAGTGAGCCAAGAAGAAACCAAGCCTCGCGCCGTCGTCGTCGTCGCTCGCTCGGCTCGGCTTCGGCTTTGGCTTTGGAAAATGATCGATCGAGAGACTATCTTTTTGGACAAATTTTTTTTTTTTTTTTCAGAAAAAAATTTCGTCTGAAATTTTCCTCCAGATGCAATGTTCCAACGAAATGTTTTGCAACGTTTGTGACTGTTCAAGAAACAGTGCATCGTTCCAGAACAATGCAACCATTCCAGAAACGATGCATCAGTTCCAGAACCAATGCAATGTTTCAGAAACAGTGCTTCGAAACAGTGCAATTTTTCGAAGCAGTGCATCCTTTCGAAACAGTGCATAGTTGGCTATAAATACCTGTGTTTTCCTTCATCAGGTATTCAGAAAATTTTTTACAACCAAAACGAAATTCTGTAAACTCTCTTCTTCTAAAACAGTCAGTCAGTGTGTGTGAATACTCCGTTCTTGAGTTCGACGAAGTTCTACAATTTTCATTGCCGATATTGTAGAATAGTGTTCTATTTTATCCTGGGAAGAATTAATCCATACCTCGGGCAATAGTGAGGGGATTAGATTCTTTAAGGAGACACAGTTATACTGTGGACTTAGAACAAACAAAACTGTGTGCGTAGTGTATCAAAGTTCTGCTCAAAATCCAGAAAACAACAACTTCGACATATTCAGCATCAGTCATGGTGCCGTAGGTGTTTCGAGGATCAGAAGTCCACAACTCCCCCGTACAAATGTCATACTTGCATAGGGATTTCATGAACCTGTCCTTATCGTCCTGCCACTCAAAGAGCCAAAAAGATTTGTCGCGCCGCTAGCGTGAAATGTTATTAGTCGCTTGTGATCCGTCGGTTGTTTCAAGAATTACAGCTTGATGATGCGCTTTGTTTCAGCCCATATTAACTATGTGTGATCATCTAATACCAAGACATGGCGCTCATTGTTTAGTAGTTGGTTGAAAGAGAGGCGTCCGTTCCAATCCAAGAGATGAGTGGTGCTCATGGTAAACTTTGAGAAGAAATTCTCTGGGGAAAGTAGTATGACTAATATACGTGTAAAAGACACATGTCTTGCATTCATTAATTTGATGGAGATGTATTAAGTGCGGACAATTTTTCCATATTCTATATGACCCTACCAATACCATGATAAGATTTGACTATATATTCTATACACACATCATGGTGGATTATTAGGTATGCAATTATCTATAAATTAATTTTTTTTTTCCAGGCAATTTTTGTTATCTTCTTCCCGGAATTATTTTATTTGTACATCGACCTCAGGAGATCGATTTATTAAGCCCTTGAGGTCAATTTCTGGGGATTGATATTTCACAGTTTTTCTAGTAGTGATGGAGATAGGCAAATCAGCACAAGAAAAGCTTGTTATCGGTTGTGTGAGGTAGTATTTAACCTGGATATAAGAGTGCATCATATGCTTGAATTCCAACTGGATCAAGTGTACTATCTCTTACATCACAACGAAATGTATGTCCTACTTTTTGACTTCCAATCTCTCTTATATTGGACCACTATAGCTTCTAGAGCAAACGATTTTTGGGATGCTGGATACATCGATGTGGGTAATCTTGAAATTCTGGTGGTGGTCTATCAATACATCACTTGATTCTAGATAGGATAAAAAGAATTGGAAAATTGTCACTGTTATGGACTGAAAAAAGAATGAAATATATATAGTACTCCCTTCATTCCTAAATAAGTGTTTCAGTTGGATTGGACACATCCATTAATAAATTACTAACTCTGGAAAATAAAAAATAATTTTATCAACTTACCCCTAATTAAATTTATCTCTTTTCAAATTGACATTGATTACATTTTATCTAAACAAAGACAAATTTGGAAGAACATGACCAATTTATTCTTGAAGGGTTAAACAAATCAAAAGACAAAAGGAGTACTTATTTAGGAACGGAGGAAGTAACAAATAATTTTACTAAGATATACTCTCTCCATTTCATTTTACTTGATGTTTCAATTTACTAGTTCATTTACGTAAATCAAAAGAGTTTTATTACTTCTTCAATTACCATAATACCCTTAGTATTAAATACTCCCTCCGTCCATCAAAAGTTGTCCGCTTTTGACTTGACACACAGTTTAAGAAACAATAAATGATAGGGGTAATTTTACCATATAACCCTTTGAATATAATTAATTCAATGTTTGGGAAATGTATTGGGTAATAACTGTAATTAATAACTAATGATAAAATAGGTAGAAATGGATAAATTATCCTGGTTTTCTAAACTAGACAAGTATTGTTGGACATCTATTTTAGTATAGTGAACAAGTAAAGATAGACTGAGAGAGTAACTACATAAACTAGTACTCCCTCCGTCCATCAATAGATGTCTACTATTAACTTGGCAGGTTAAAAAATAGTAAATGAGAGGGGTAATTTTACCATATTACCCTTTAAATATAATAAACTTAGTGCTTTGAGAAATATATTGAATAATGAATTGTATTTAATTAATGTTGAGGGTAAAATGGGTAAATTATTCATTGGTTTTCCAAACTGAACAAGTGTTGTTGAATATCTATTTTTAGTATAGCGGATAAGCAAAGATGGACGGAGGGAGTAGTAGTCAAATTTAGAATTTTAAAATATAATTAATAAAGTTAGTTTAGTATAATACACCTCTAATTATAATTTCCTTAAAAAGTGTGTCAAGTCAACAAGGGTAAAGTAAAATAAAACGGAGGGGGTATCATCCACTAATACTAATATGGGGACACAACTGTCTCCATCCATATTAAGAGGAGTCTGTAGTTCCGCATGCATATACAGCTAGCTAGCTCATCCAACTGCTCACTTTAAGATTTCCTTACAGATCGAACAATAGATAATGGCATCTATATATCTTTAATTCCGTGCTTACTAATTTCATGTTTTTTATGGAAGTGACATCCATTTTTGTGATTGCAAACATCCCACATGAAGAGGAGATCATACATCTTCAACCAAGCATATAAAGTATATCCACACGTACGCATTAAATGTATCAAAGCTAGTTGCTATTTGTGGTGCAATCATTTAGTGTGACTTGATAGCGCCATTGCATGTAATGACTAAGTTTTTTTTGTTTTTTTTTTTGTGAAGAAAAAGCATCTTTAACTCCAGGCAACCAAGTCCTTATTGAGAGGGACTTGGATTCCCAAATTGAAGTTGAGTTTAACAACTTTATATATATAGTACTTCCTAATTGATAAGATTCCTGTTATATATATAGCTTAAAACTTCACAAAAATTAATGTGAGATTCTTTAATTTGTTAGCAAGTATATATATGTGGAATAACACTTACATCATATTGCTTTATTCTTTGAAAGTATATATTCGACCAAAAAGATATTGCTTTATTCTCTGAAAGTATTCGACCAAAAGGTGAAGGACAAATTAAAGGCATGCAATAAAGGTATAATTATCGAAACTAACATTACTTTTGTGGTTTAACATAGTAATACTCCATTCCCTCCTCTTTATATGGTAAGGTTGTGGGTGCTTAAGTCGCCCCTGCCTTCCCCTCCCCCCAATTTTTTTTTTTTAAATATTATTTTTTATTGATTGTTTAATTTGTTGAATTAAATGAATAAGGAGTCGTTTGGTTGGAAACAAGTTATTTTCGGATAAGTTATCTCGGGATTAGTTATTCCACCCTCAAGGTGGGATAAAAATAACACGACAATCCTGCGATGAGTTATCCCATGCATTTTGTTCAAACCAAACATGAGATAAGCTTCTCCTAAATTAATCTCGGGATTAGTTATCCCTTAATTATCTCTGATACAAAATGAGCCCTAAGTGTCACTAGAATAAAATTAATAACTTACATTATTAAGTACTTCCACCTTTTCAATTTGTTTGACCTACTTTTCTTTATAGTCCGTTTAAAAAATAAAATAAAATACTTCTCCTTTTTAGCAACTTTTCAATTTCAACTTTCCACATGATATGTATAAGAACACAAAATCAAAGAACATTTTAGTACATTTAACATATGAATCAAATGTAATATTATTAAAAAAAAATGTATGCATTAGCTTTGTGTATTACGAATATTTTATTTGCTACACTTTTTCATCCTATGTATTACTAATGTTTGCATTAGTTATACACTTTGGGGTCGTTTGGTAGGATGTATTAGAAAAAATAATGCATGCATTAGCTCTGTGTATTACTAATATCTTGTTTGGTACACTTTTTCAATCTATGTATAATTAATGCAAGCATTAGTTAAACACTCTATTGTGTATTATGCTATGCATAACTAATACATGAGAAATCCTTGGTATTAGCAATGCAAGGGACTTTAATGCATGCATTAGCATGGGTAAAGATACAATAGCCCCTCAAAACCTTTTCCACATCATTTTTATTATATTTGTGGAGGGTATTTTTGTAAATAATTTTTTTAATTTAAAAATATGCAATGTAAGTTATTTTTAACACACCACACCAAACACTGTATAAGAAATAGTCTCGGCGTAACTAATGCAAGCATAACTAATACTTGCATTACTAATACAACATATTTTGCACTATTCTTATACACACTAAGACCCCTTTATTTGTTATTAAGGAGTGTATTACTAATGCATGAAAATCTATGGTATTAGTAATGCAATGAATTTAATGCATGTATTAGTATGGTTAAAGTCATAATTGACCCTCAAATTTTTTTTCCACATATTTATGAAGGATATTTTATAATTTTTTTAGAAATTATGCAATTAGTATTATTTTTAATACACCAAACTCAACTAGGATAAGAAAAATACAAGCATGACTAATTCAAACATTATTAAATACACTATATTTTTTACTATTTTTATACACCCAATCAAACGACGCGTTGAAGTTTGATACAAATACTACCATTTTTTTACACCCCAGCCACACGGCCCTTACACAGTAAAAAGAAGCTTCCCAAGTGGCTGGAGAAGCAGTCCAAGGACGACAATGACCACATGAACCGTTTTTCCAGTTGTACGGATGCTAATGGACTTGTTCATCGCCCGCCGCGTGGGCCTTCTACTACTAATTTATTAGTCGCTCGCCCCGAGCCATCGAAAAGCAAATCAAACTAGTAGTACAACTTTACAATATTGCCATTCTCTTTGCAACTATCTACTGCTTCACCACCCCCTCCATGCTTTTGATCCACAAGGGGTTACGTGGGATGGATAAACAAAATAATTTCATGAATTAGAATATATGAAAGTGATAACTTATCCCATAGTATAAATAGTGAGCTAAATAATTTTAGAATTGACTAATACTCTTAATCAAAATACATTCTATATCTTATCCCTAACACTACCAAACAAGCCCTAAATGAAGTGCATGAGGGTGTTTGCATCCACATGGAATGTATTAATTAGCCTCATCAGTGAAAAAAAAAGCTAGTTAAATTTCGGATCAATTAAATGTGCATTTCTTTCCTCTAAAGAAAAGACGAGAACTCTTGTGTCAATTTCCAACTACCTATTAGTTTTTCAGCTACAACTACAATTGACGGTGCTCTTATTGCTCTATGTATTAGCTTGCTATGGGGTCGCAAAAATTGAAGAGTTATAAAAGGTATTTATTGTATGGGATTATAATATGATAAGTGACACTTTAATGTACTACGATAACAACAAATCTAGTGTAATCTCACAAATATAATGTATGGAGAGGATAGAATGTACGTAAATCTTACTTCTATCTAATAGAGTTAGAGAAATTATTTTCTACATACCCTTGGCTTAATAAAACATATCCAAGCAATTTGAAAAAGGAAAAATATATATATATATATATATATAAATAAGAATAGTAACAACAACAAAATTGTCTCTCGTTTAAGAAAAAGGATGGTACTCCCCCCGTGCCTAAATAAGTGCATGGTTTCTTTTTTTAGAGTCAAACAATACAAACATTGACCAACATTGTAAGATGTATTTCTTAATCAAATTGAAAAAAAAAAATTTGCAATTTATAGTACTTTCCATGTAGCTTTTGAATATCTAAATTTTAATTTTAAAAAATTGAATTAATCTAATCTAAATTAGCTTTAAAAATTAGTAAAGTTAACTCACAAAAAAAGGAAAAAGGGTTCGAAATATACCCAAACTTTGGAAAAATTTGTTGTTACACGCCCAAACTTTTTGGGGGTCCTATGACCCCCCGTACTATTTATAAGTGTATTTTTGTGACATTTATTTGCACAGCTGGACCTAAATGTGAGTACACGCGCATTGAGCGCGCGACTGAATTAGTGATCAAACTAAGCAAATAAACGTCACAAAAATATACTAATAAATAGTACAGGGGGTTATAGGACCCCCACAAAGTTTGGGCATGTAACAACAAATTTTCCCAAAGTTTGGATATATTTCGGACCTTTTTCCCCACAAAAAATGAAGCATGCATTTGGGTCTGTTTGGAAAACCACCCGATAATTGAAATTGGTGTAATTACTAGGGTGATAATTACCAGCCTAGTAATTACACAACCAAGTTATTACGATGACCTATTTGTTTGCCACAATGTAATTACAAGTGTATTGTTTGGTTGCACAAGTATAATTACATGACATATTAAAATTTTAAAATAAAAGTTAATTATCAAAAATTAAAATTTATATTAGACAAATAAGAATCTTTATAAATGATATTAATTAATAAACATATGTTCTTATAAAAAATAATTGATTTATATTTTTTAAACTAGTATTTTTTAATTAAATTAATCATAAAAACTTAAAGTACATGATTTTTAAGAACATTATGAAATGCATGTTTGACAAAAAGATTAATATTATAAATATAATGTCATAAAATTATTAAAAGATTTGACAAAAAGTTAATCTATCAATTCTAGCTAAAAAATGAGGTCTGCAATGTGAAATATCAAGTCAATACTAGTAAAACAAATAAATTAAAATTGAAAATATAACATAAGTTTAAAATTTTAAAAAATAAATAATACTCTTATGTCAATTTTTAACATAACGTGCATAAATACGATTCAAAAGAAAAGCAAAACCTAAGTCTATAACCTTATTCAACAATGAATTATACTTAATTTAAAAATTAGAATACTAACTAAATTATGCTAAATAAAAAAAACAAACATAAAATAAATAAAAAATAGATAATTCAAAAAATTACATGGAATCACAAGAAATAAAGGCTGAGAAATGAGAAGGAAATGAAATATAAATAATATAAAGTAAAAAAATAATATTTTAAAATATTAAAATAAAAACAAAAAGAATTTAAAATAATAGAAACTAAAATACATTAAAACAAAAAAAAATAAAAATATAAATAAAGGGAAGAAATTAAAAAGTAATCAACTTATAATTACATCATGTAATTACCAGTAATTCACAGCTCCCCTTATGAATTAGAGATTGTAATTATCCTTGCCAATTTCACCTAATTACCTACTAACTGAGTACTTATTTGACCAACCAAACATGTCAAGTACTCCTTCCGTCCCATTTTATGTGTCACTATTTCCTTTTTGGTCCGTCCCAAAAAGAATGTCATCTTTCCTTATTTGGCAACAATTTAATGGCATCATCCCCATTTTATCCTCACTGGGTCCTACTTAATAAGAAAAGACAACTAAAAGAAAAACATTAAAGTGACTTTAATAGGGGCAATTTTGTAAACTTTACAAAGTCATCATTTATTTCTTAAATTCTGTGCCCGATCAAAAGACGACACATAAAATGGAACGGAGTGAGTAATATAATTACACTCAATTACACCAAATTCAATTACAAGGGTGACTTTCCTTAAAAAGAAATGGATGTTAGTAATTCGAAGATGGCACGCAAGTAAATTAAGTGGCTCTTAGGGGTAAATGTGAAAGGATAGAAACCACTTTTTGAAAGTCAACAAATTCCCTCGGCATTTTCTTTAGCGCCTTCCTTTTGTATACCTTTCAACTTCTTCTACTTGTTCTGCGGTCTCCACAGCCCTCTCCACTGTCCATCCTTCCTTCCTTCCTATATATTTAGTACCGTTACACAATTCTAAAGACGAAGGTTTAATTTCGCAATAATCTAATGGATGCGACGGCGACGGCGAGTAGGACAGCGGCGTCCGGGAGGTCGTCGGTTGTAGAGTCGATAAAAGGTTTTACTTTGGCCGGAGTTAAGATTTCGAAGGAGGATCTCCGTAGGAGGATTACTATCCCCGAGTATTTAAGGCTGGCCATGACAGAGGCTATACAGAGTAAAGATGTCGACACTGTAAAGCGACATTTCGACATGGCTTATGCCGACGGCGCAGAGATTCCTCAGCCTCCGGAGGCGCCGATCGTTGTATTCATTAATTCTAAAAGTGGTGGAAGACATGGACCACAACTTAAAGCTAGGCTACAAGAACTCATGGGTGAACAACAGGTCATCATTTCTCCGCTCTCTCTTTTACTTCCCCGTTCATTTTTAGTTGTCACTATACACGCTTCTCGAGAAATTCTATCAACTTTTAACTAATATTCTAAAATATCCTTTTCTTCATATTAATATGCCAGTATTGCTACTTATAATATTTTTTGTATAGTGTTCAAATATCTAAATTTAAAATTTAAAATTTAAAACATTATATTAATCTATTTTAATTTAACTTAAACTTCAGTCAGACAAAAGAAAATGTGACAAGAGTAAAAATGATAAATGAACAACAGGTTATCATTTAAAGGTTTCTCTTTTATTGAACAATTTACTTAAATGCTTGCCTATTTATTTACTTAAAGTTCTTCGTAGAGCTTCATAGGTGATACAATTTTTTTTTTATTTCACTAACAAGTGAAGCAATTTTTTTTATCTTTTATAGTAACTTTATTTTGTATCCATTTTTTTTAAAAAAATTTGCTTTTAACAATTTTTGTGAATTAAGACACTTTTTGTAATATAAGTGCATCGACGTTTATACCTACAATGTTGAAAATCAGGAAATTAACTAGTGACATTCGATTGTTTCACAACCTTGTTGACAATACACGAATTAGTTTGATAGTAGTTCTTGTTATACTTCTTCACAGAGCATGTATTTCAATAATTTGTTATGTTCAATATAAGGAGCAGAAAAAATACAACAAGGTGACATAAGTTGTTCATCATATGGCTGAACAAAATTTAGAGTAAAAGTTGATTATGCACTAGAGTTGGTCCTTTTTCAGGTCAGATATTCTAGTTTGGTGGACCTCCTATAAGCCCCCAAAATGAAAAAAAGAACAACAATGCAAATATTTGAAGGGTTGGAATATACTTTAGGTGTAATGATAAAACTAATCAAAAAGATTTACTAATAGCTAGTAAAAACTTCCTTTTAACCTTTCTTTTCCTTGAAACTTCTTTTGCTTAATGGTCCTGCTTGCTTTATGAATGCGATACCTGAACACAGCCATTCAAGGTCTAAAAGTCTCCAGGTGCAATTTGTGGATTGCCCTGTCTTACATGAGCTTGGCTACCTGAATCCGCCGGCTTTTATTAGGTAAGGATATTTTTAAGGGTTAATACAAACTGCTAATAGCCTACCTATCAAATAAGAAAAGGCAAACTACCAATACCCATACAAGACACATTTGACGCGGATATGTCTTGGAGAAGTGAGAAGTCCACAACATAATGAAATGACAAAGTGTCAAATTAAGACAAAAGGGAACGGGAATTGACTGTCTTAGCTATCTGCTGTTTAGCACTTATCAGTTAGATGACATGCACATGGAATCTTATGTGTCATTGGAAGTTAGTGGAGTTGTGTATAGTTTAGATATTGATATTCTGAATAATACTGATCTATACTTCTGAACATAGTTTGTCAAGGCTTTGATTGCTTACTCGATTAAATTTTAAACCTCATGGTTTATTTGATGACTCTTTTCTGTTCTGACATTGCTTGGCCGGAGGAAAAATAACTGGTTGCTATAATTTGGTTTGTTTATATGACAACATCCAGTTTGATAAATATATCGTGTAAAATTTATGTTGAATTCTTAATACCGTATCAAATGGTATTGATTTTCTCTTTTTTTTTTTTTTTGTGTCTTTACTTTAAATTGTGCCAGGTTTTTGACCTTTCAGTTGTGAAGCCTCATGAGTTTGTTCAATATGGATTGAGTTGCCTGGAGAAGTTTGCTGCTCTTGGTGACAACTGCGCAAAAGTGACACGTGAAAGGATAAGAATCGTGGTAAGGATATGATGTTGATGTAATTTGGACCCTTTTTCAGTAGTTGTAGTAAATTTTCAAGTGCACTTTTGTGGCACTTTAGATTTGTTGTTGGAAAACTATTGCAAAAAGGAAATAGGAATTGAGGAGCTATTTATTCAATCTGGTTTGGCAGGCAGCAGGAGGTGATGGCACCGTTGGATGGATTCTTGGATGCCTTGGAGAGCTTAAAAAACAGGGTCGAGAGCCAGTTCCACCATCAGGAATAATCCCACTTGGTACAGGAAATGACTTATCCAGGAGTTTTGGATGGGTAAGCTTCGATGTGCATCAATTTTCCAGCTCCTGTTCTGTCTAACCTTTCTGAACTTCCCTAAATCTACTTTTCAGGGAGGCTCATTTCCTTTTAACTGGAAGTCAGCCACAAAAAGTATTCTTGACAGAGTTGCAACAGGTCCAATAAACCGTCTGGATAGGTGATGTCTTTTGCATAGTTCTTGATTCTTGATAGCATATTTTCAAGTTTCATGATAATGATATTGCTTTAACTTACCAGATGTTCAATTGAATTGGTGAAGATTGTTTTGGATTGAAGCACATCATTATGATTTTCTTTTTGAAATCTCTATTATAAAGGATAGTTAATCTACTATTTGAAATTTGGGACCAAATTTATTAAAGCCCTAACATTTGCCTTGTATTTGCTCAATGGTGCACAAGAATGGGGTCTTTTTTTTTTGTTTTATTACTTGACAATGTTTCCTTTTTTCTCCTTTTCGTTGTAGAAGTAAAGTTCATCAAAATGCTAGCAGGATGTCCATATGCTCCTGATGAACATTTTCTTTTAGCAAACTTAATGATAGATTTCTGGCACTGGCAGGAAATATTAACTTTAGGAAATATTTCATCTCTCTTTCTTCTTCAATTTCTATCTCAATAATTTGTGGCTTGTTTGTACGCTGAGCTACTTCATGAAACTACAGCTTTCATTTGCAGTTGGAATCTTCTACTATCAATGCCGTCTGGGGAAAAGCTGGAAACACCTCATTCTATGAAACCTACTGAAGATGCATCTCTTGATCAGGTCATTCTACATTCATTTTTACAAATTTGTTAACTGATAAATGGACATGCCTAATTACTTTTGCTTTCTAATTACCTTGGTGTTAGATGCTCAACTGGAATAAGTACTGTTCCACTATTTTGTGGGTGCATACCTATGTTTCCTCGGAAACAGCCTCTCTACTTCATCTGAGGTAGTGGTATGGACTGCGTACACTTTACCCTCCCCAGATCCCACCTGGTGGGATTACACTGGGTATGATGTTGTTGTTGTTGTTGTTGTTGTATACCTATGTTTCCTCCATTGAGCTTATCTAGGGTCTTATTTGTTTGCTGCTACTCCAATTTCTTTCGCTATTAGTTCATCTTTATCTTCAATTAAATACAGTTGCCAAATGTGCATTCAGTCAATGAATTGCTGTGATGATTTTTTTTTTAAAAAAAATTATGCTTTTACTTTTGTCCTAAATATGACACTGGTCAAGTTTGCCGAATGAGTGCTCTCAAATGGAGAGTTCTTCCATTAAATAGAAAGAATTCTGATTTACATGCCTAAATATCTGCTATTCCTAATAGTAACATCTATGAAAATGTGCTACATTAATCCATGATATCTCCTACACATGGAAAGCAATTGACACCATAACTACACAAGTATTTAGAGTTATGCTAACTGACGCTTGATAAGCATATCTAATGTTTGTTTTCTGTTTTACCGATTTGTTTTATGATTTTGCTGTGCAGGAATTGGATATTGATGGTGAGTTGCCCAAGAAGTTATCCAACTATCAAGGAGTGTACTACAATTACTTTAGCATAGGTATGATGATAAATAGATCATAGAAGTAATCAACTGTCAAGACTCATTTCACATTAATGTTAACTCAGATGGTAAGAGAGCGTAAGACCTGATCAATTGTGTACATCTATCTTGGAAAATCCATGTAAATAGTCTATATCACTAGCATTAATGTGAACTTTTGAGATCTTAATCTATAATTTAGTCCATAATGTTCCATAATGCAATCTGCTTACTCATGTCTACTTTTCCATCTCTATCAAATAGTAATGTTCACACTGACATAACTGCTCTTACTTGATGATGCATCTACAAATATCTACCTGAAATGATTTTGCTTTTATAGGCCCCATAATATAGTCTCCTTTTGTAGTATGATTTACGTAAGCTGTATTTTGATTTTTTTGGACTTTCATATTGCACTTACTTTACATGCAGATGAGCCATTATTTATGTATGGATGCTAGTTTTGTTTGCTAAAGAGTAAAAGCTTACCCGAATAAATGTTATTTTAGCACTTCTCTTACATCTGCAGTTTACTTGGATTTGTAAAGGATCTTCAAGGCCAACTGAGGCTTCTCTTATGGTCAACTAATGCAATTTTCTTAAATCTTGTACTAATGAAACATGACTGTAAGGGATTTATTTTGATATTCTTAATCTAAGTGCAACTTGTCTGAACTCCTTTACTTCTTTCAATCCGCAAAAATGATTTTTCTTTTTTCTATTTGTTAGTTGACAAGTAAAGTAAGATTCTAACCTTTACCTTATCAAAAAAAAAAAAAGAAGAGAGAGAGATCAAGGTAACAGTCTATTGATGTTAAACTAGCACTAATCTTTGGGGGAGCAGATGTTACAGATAGTTTGGATCAGCAATTTTATTTAGAGTAGCATTTACATCATGTTTAAGGCTAATTACATTTTGCCTTCGAATTCTGTATTCTTTTTGTCCACGTTGTCCACCAAATTGCAGGTGGACTTGAGTTATATGTTCTTTTGCCTTCTCAGTGACTCCCTGTAAAATCTTCGTATAATTTTAATCAGTAAAGGACAGAAACAACTCTTCGTGTCTACAGATCAAACCTTACTCTGCTTTGAGAGAAAAGATATCATAATAACAAATTAATGAAGGCAGAATAACCAACAAAGGAATCAGAATTGTTCATTCGGATTTTACAATTATTTTCCCCCATTTAGTCGGCAAAAATTTAAAATAAATCTGCAATAACTTGTGTCTATAACTTTCTATGCAGGAATGGATGCACAGGTAGCCTATGGCTTCCATCATTTACGGAATGAAAAACCATACCTTGCACAAGGTCCCATATCAAACAAGGTTGGTGCTTCTTGTTCCTTGATCATTAAACTTTTTGAACTATTTTTAGTGCCTTACTAAGGAATTTCTTGATCTTTCTTTTTTCTCTTGCTATTACTCGATTAATTTGAAGAAGTGTCAATGCTTGTCAAATGAAGAAATGTGGGGAAGCAACGTCTATCACAAGTAAAACACTCTTAAAAAGATTTGTTAGAACTAATGACCTCATGTTGCCAAATGGTTCTACTCCATTTTCTTTGAGATTTCCTCAAAAAAAGAAGAAACTGATTATCTATGCAAACCAAATCTATGTCAGGAAACTCTAGTTTATCTTCGCTAATCCCTGTTGAATATATAAAATGTGGTTGCATTATTGCATATAAATCCTTCAGCATACACTTAAAACCTATTAAAAACTGAATGTATCTGTTTTGGATCTGTAAGACCACTACTGGGTTTCTGTGCTTGGGTGGGAAATTCAAACTTTTTGGGTTCTCTACTTCTCTTGAAATAAGGAACTGGGGTTTTAAGTAACTTCTAAAACTTCCATAATAGTCATGGTGTATGTCCCTGTTTCTGTTCAAGCAATTATGCGTGTCATGAACTTATTTGAGACATCTCATTGCATGATATGATTGTTAGCTGTTTTATTGCTCCTTCACTGAAAGTGTATTGCCGTCCTAGGATGTGTTGTAGCCACTTTTCTTTTGGGTTTGTTACTTTGAATTTTTTTTTTGTTGCATTTCACACTTCTAACTGATATTTTAACTTTACCAAAGTGCTAATTTAATTTCCTGGAACAGAAGATTGACAAAGCATTTATTGCAGTTGATTTACTCAGGATATAGTTGCACGCAAGGCTGGTTCTTTACGCCATGTAGCAGTGACCCTTGTTTGAGGTTAGAATGACTCACTCAACACCCATTGATCCCTGATGCCTTATAATTCGTCGCACTCTGGTAGTTGCAACGTGCTTTATCAAAAGATGTTTCTTGTGTACCTTCTTATGTTAATTATGACAATTTTTCATTCCTTTCTCTTGTCCAGTATATCATAGGTTGCTTTCGAAAGCTAGTAGGCAAAGTATGTATACCCTTGCATGCAGGACAACAAATATTCTTAGGTTTGAAAATAAAAGGTGTGACTGATAATATTTGATTGTAGTGTTAGATTAGTTAACATGGACTCCAAAAGCCCACCTTCAAAAGTCTGTTGATTACTTCAAAAAATTCAATTCAATTTTCCCTTTCCTTGGTAATTCCTGATTCTTGTACAAGAGAACCACTCTATTTCATGTTCCAACAATAAAACCACAAACACAGTTTGGCATGAAGATTGGAAAGTCTTGAAATATCCAAATTTACTTCTGTACATATTTGTATACTGAAGTTTAGCTGTGAGATTCTTCATCTGGCTCTACAGTGTGGCAGTTTGGTTTCAGCATAATCATGTGTTTCACTTGTCAATTTTTAGCTTGTCTAATTTTTTGTTGAAGCTCTCCCTAGTGACATCATGCTTCCTGTTCTTCTCTTTCCAATCTTCCTGATTACAGATTTGGTTTGCTTATCCTCATAGTAGTAGCAGAGGAACAGTGTGGATGATGAGAAACTGTAAAACGAGAAAGGAAACTTCTAATACAGGAAATTTCAACTGAAATTTCAGCTTTTGTGCTGCAAATTTGATGAATGAAAAATCTAATGCACCAGCAACCTGTAGGCATAATTAGACCAGGATTATAGCTCTATCCGTCAAACACAACAGTTTTTATTTTTTCCGAAAATAGATGTAAAATCATTCTCACACCAAATGCATAGGACAATATTCAAAAATATATGAAGCTAGCTGGAAATATTTCCCTAGGATCCGGAAGAGAACTTCATGACCAGTATTTTATATGAGTCCAAGTACTTTCACATCTATCTCAAGGAAAGTAGATGTGCAGCTCTTGCGGGAGTTCTCTAGAAATTGTTTGCCATGTTTTCTCCTCTGTATATTGATAACTCAGCATTAGTTTGGAAATATTTTATTATCATGTACGGTCATGTATAATTTGTTAAAAAACAATGTATAATTTGTGTCCCCTCCTATTCCTTCCAACACATAAACTAGCTCTTGACCTTCAAAAAATTTTCTGGAACAATTTACTTCTTTTTGGTGTAACTTTTGTCTTTTGATTTCAGGAAATATATTCTCTTTATTGTTATTGTGAGGGAATTGATTGTTTATAAAGTTGTACCCAATCATGCTTTCATTTCTGATAATTTTTTTTTCAAGATTCTATATATTTTATTCAAGATTCTGTGCTTACATTTATTGATGGCAGGGGATTGAATAATATTTTGCGACTATATGTTAAGAAGGCCGGCAACTCAAAGTGGGAACAAGTCCCTGTTCCTTCAAGGTTGATTTTTGTCCTGCAGTGTTTGTTACATTGTTGTATTTTATGTCTGTCATGTAATGCAGAGTTGCTTGGATAACTCACTTTAATATATGTCTCATTGTTCTGATTATTTGACAACTATAGGGGGTATCAAAGCTTCTAAGCCACAAAATGTCTCTGTTTGCTTTGCTTCAGTTATCGTATTATATTTTGTTGTTATTGTTCTCTTCTTTATTATTTTCAGCATGACTTCATCGCTACTGTATTTGCTTTACAC
Source organism: Capsicum rhomboideum (assembly GCA_031232105.1). NCBI lineage: Eukaryota > Viridiplantae > Streptophyta > Magnoliopsida > Solanales > Solanaceae > Capsicum > Capsicum rhomboideum. The sequence continues at coordinate 144,444,980 of CP124713.1, forward strand.
ACTTAACTTTTTTTATATGCTTTGCTTGAATCGAGGGTCTATTGGAAACAACCGCTCTACCTTCACAAGGTAGGGTAAGGCTGCGTACACGCCACCCTCCCCAGTCCCCACTTGTGGGATTATATTGTTTTGTTCGGATTATTTGTCCAATTGTCAATTATATTGTTCTGTAGTATGAAATACAATGCTAATAGGCTGGCTTTTACATGGTTTGAATTTTTTTCAATATGAAATAGCTCATTTTCATGTTGTTCTGTTTTGTTGTAGTGTTCGGTCTATAGTCACCCTGAATCTCCCTAGCTATGGCGGTGGAAGGAATCCATGGGGACATTTGAAGCCAGAGTACTTGGAGAAGGTATTCTTTTGTGTTAGCTGTGTAGGACTCAGTGGCTTTGGTGTATAATTAATTTAGTTGATTTTGGCATTGAATACCTCCTGAAGAATTCTTTTTTCTTCAAAAATAAATTAGTCACTTCTGAAACAAATGACAAACTAGAGTTATTTGGTTGGAAATTGCTGAACAGTTCAAATAGAATGTAATAGCTGTTCTGTATATGTTGTCAGACAAATATCTTTCTACAAAATTTCAGTTTGCTAAAGTGTTGAATATGGTCAGTATTCAGAAAAATTGTTTTCAGCTTCTAGTCAGCTTTATGTTTTAGGTACCGCTTATTGTATAGTTTCTGTAATCAGAGAAAATGATTGAGCTTCTAGTCATTTCAGGTTTTAGGTTCTTCATATTGTGTAGTCCCCTTAATAGCAACAAATGATTTGAGAAAAAAGCCTAAGGCTCCTAGTGGTGTTTTTTCCCAAGGTTTTGGAACCTGTAATTTTTAAACCTAACAAAGTTTAACTGATGCGTTAGTGCAGTATATCGCATATTCTCAATTTTCAAACTTTATCAGTAACTAGAATGTGGTTGTAATAAACTTCAGGATAAAGATGGGAAGTTGTAGCCACTTCACATCTGATTTGAAGAAGAAACGCCAACATAGAAGATACTATCAACTGTTATACATCATCAAAAGTAACAATGAATTCTTTTTGTTTTCCTATGAAATCGTAGAGGGGTTTTGTGGAAGCCCATGCAGATGATGGTTACATTGAAATTTTTGGCCTGAAACAAGGATGGCATGCTTCTATGGTTATGGTTGAGCTCATCTCTGCAAAACACATTGCCCAGGTATTTATCAAGATCTGGTAAAAAAGAATTAGTGCAGCTTAGAGGCAACAAATCTAGATGTACGTGTTAATCACAGATATGTTCCCTCTGTATGATCATGGTAATCATAACCTTAAATTTTTTTTTGATCATGGTAATCATTACATGCATTGCTTCATAGACTTTCCAACGAAAAACAAAGTGGGGAGGGGTTATCTACTATATCACAGGAACTTCCTCTTGCTGTACTGACTCCAGCTAAGTTTCTCCATCATGTAAGGTTAGGCCCTTGCATCTGGCAATTGAGTTAAAAAGGACATATACAGACACCTGATAATGGTCTCTCTGGCATCTGAATGATGCTCTTGTTTTTTATAGGGTTGAGAAACATGTTGTCCTCATTTTGAATAATATATTCTTAATACATCCTAATGCACCCCCCCCCTACCAAAAAAAAAAAAAGGGACTAGAAATGAAACTGGAACACATCCAACACTGATACTTCCTGTTTTTAATAGGTAGTATCTTGAAGCATTTATATGCAATAGGAAACTGCATTTTATCTGTTCAATAGGGACCCTTGAGGATAAAATAGAGCTTTGTGGCATAAATTTGGTTTGCATACATATTCAGTTTTTCTTGAGGAAATCTCAAAGGAAATGGAGAACCATTTGCCAACATGAGGTCGTAAGAGGGAATGTGGTCATGCATTATAAAGAGATTCAACAAAATTATTTTGACACATTTAGTAGTGCTTCTCAAAATTGACCATGAGGAAATTTTGGAAACTTTGTTGATTCGAAATATATCTTCTTTAAAGAAGAAAGTATCTTGTTTAATTGCGTATATTTGAAAAGTTGATCGACCATTCTTTAATTTTTCTAGATACTTGTGCGCTAACTGTGCACGGATGGTTTGATGTCTATTCTAGTAATTACATCATGGTCACTTAACGTCTCATAGAATAAAGCAAAAACTATTTTAGAATCAAAACCCAGACAAGATAAACTCTTACTTGGCCATCTCATGCATCTGAATTTCAATGTTTGTTTAAACAATAGACTTTTTATAAGTCCACAGGTAACGTGTGGATTTGTTCTCTCTCGCCAGCGCAGTCATATGCTTATATTATATGCACGTTTCTCATTTGGTGGGATCACATTTGTTCTTAATGAGATTGTTCTAGCTATTCCCAGGTGGACTTGATGGACATTATTGAATGAGGTTTAATTGAATACTTCTTTTGCTACTTTGTAGGCTTCAGCAATTAGATTTGAGTTGCGTGCGGGAGAGTGGGATGAAGTTTATATGCAGATGGATGGTGAGCCATGGAAACAACCAATTAACAAGGAATATTCAACTTTCGTTGAAATTAAGAGGGTACCATTTCAGTCTCTCATGGTCAACGGGAAGTAGAATTTTATTGTCCTTTTCTTGCTCCAGATCTTTTTAGAATTGTAGTTTCCGATGTTTGTGTAAAGCATTTCCACCTCCCAGAGCTTTTATCCACCATTATATTCAGAGCAAATTAGGTCACACCACTGTTGCTTGTTGGTATGTACGTACAATATGTATATTATAATTTATACACATGGACATATTATCTGATATATGTGCAGATTATGCAACAAAAATGAGTTGCGTAAACATTATAGTGTGATTTTTCCATGATATTGAAGTGATCCCTTTTTTCCCCCAACAAACACACTAATCATGAATTCGTTTTCAACTTTCATGATCCTTAAACACTTAAAAAATGACGTTTGTTTTGGTGAGTATTGGTCACTTGGCCGTTTCCGATGAGCTGACCAAATTTCGGACCAATTAGGGTCCGTCAAACAAATTTAGGAAAATCAACATGTATTGACACAAAAAATGCCCATAATCATGAACTTGTGTTTCACGACACTGAAACGCTGAAAAGACGATTTTGAGGATTGTTCGCCAGTCCGTTGGTGGCCAGCTAAGTCGAGAGAATCAGAATTTTGATCTCACAAGCAACCAACCTTGAAAGTGCTTGTAACCTTTTAAAGTAGCACCGGCGCTAACACACAAATTAAGCAACCATAAAATATGAAACAGAATAGCTTCATTTGGTAGCCTTCTGTTTCTTCATAGCCATTCCATTCATGATTCATCTCCAGCTAGCTAGATCTCCTTCGCTTGTTTCTGATATCCACCCTTTATAAATACCATCCTCTACGTATCAGTTCTCTTGCCCAGTATAGAAGCAAAGAATTCAAATAGACAGAGAAATAATAGGTTGATAACATTAATTAATACAGCGGGAAGATGTCGGATTGGGGTCCGGTGTTTGTGGCGGTGGTGCTGTTTGTGCTGTTAACACCAGGATTGCTGATTCAAGCACCAGGTCGCAACCGATTCGTTGAGTTTGGCAACTTTCAAACGAGTGGGGTGTCCATACTGGTTCACTCAGTTGTCTACTTCGCCCTCATGTGCATTTTCTTATTAGCCATTGGAGTCCATATGTATATGGGTTCTTAGTAAGCATGAATGATCGGCATTTTCCCTTTTCCTGGTCTTCCTGTGGGTGGTTGTCATTATCTAGTCTTATTAAATTTTTTGCTTGATGCTTCTGTACTAAATTATGATGTGATCTGATGTATAATCTATTATGAGAGGTCACTTGTTTTTACTAATTGCCTTTTTTTATTTTACTCGTGTGAGATGTATGATTGATGAAAAAGAGGAAGAAGAGAAACAATATGATCCGGATTAATTGGATAAGGGTTTAAAGTGATAAGATACGAAGAGTCCCCAAAATTTGCAATATAGCGAGCACCAATTTTGTGCTTCCAGCAACAAGTAATGAGAATTTCAATAATTTGGACCAACACATACACATGTATCTTATCATTCCAGTGAAACCTCAATATGTCTATTGGCCAAAAAGTGTAAAGGAGCACCAAAGTGCTTCCTTTATGAACAACTATGTGACTGTTATTTCCTTTGGCTTTGAATGCTTCAGCGGTAAACGAATTTTATTTTATTTTCAGTGTGCTTATCCCGTACTACAGTATATCCCACTATATTAAATTGATCACTGTTGCCCCCTGCTTCTACCACTAGTTCTTTTATTTGCTTTCATCCATCTGGATTGTTGAATGGCCTACGATCTCATTTCCACGATCTCATTTATTGAATTTCAAGCTGAATTCACGGAGTAGTGATTAGACATACTTCTTATCTGCCTAAATTCTCATGGTTCTCGACTTTGGGGGTAAGAATTTCCTGTGAAGGACCAAACTTTAGACTTGTGAACCAGTGTCCTGTACCTGCACAACTTACCTTTCCATGGCCCATTAGTGTGAAGCCGTGAACAATTAAAACATACTAAAGAAAAACAACTGTAAAGGTTGGGTTGCCTCCCAACAAGCTCCTCACTTGAGGTCGTTCCACAACATTTTTTTTGTATTTTCACTTTTTTGATTTTTTTTTTTTTTGGTAATTTTCTCCTGATAGCACTTAGATGGGTTACCGTTTTCCAAGAATCAAGAGCAGAATGCAAATGGATATGAAAGAATATTCATTTTTCTTGTGGCGAGGCAAGGCTTTAGATTCTTGGACCAAAGACGTTTGATAGGCGTGTGACCATTTCATATTTTGCATAAATGATGTTTCTGTACTAATAATTGAAAAGATTGAAAATACTAATTTTGCACTATGAACAAACTTTAATATATTCCAATATGATCATGTAGAGGGCACTGTGATAGAGTGGCTGGATAATATGTTTCATTTCATTATCATGATTGCGATAAACATTAATGTCAAGCACATTTATAAGAGTACTGCAGGCATGAGAAATAGTGCAAATGTATATGAAACACAAGGAATGGTTGATGGGACACGGAGAGTGAATCCAAAAAAGGAAGGTCTGCAGTTGCCGTTGTTGTGACTTTCAACTAAGGGATAGTATACTTGAAGTAGGCGGAGGAAAGGTATCAACCAGATCGTATGTGGACACCAACGGCGACTATCAAGATGGTATATATACAAAAGTATAAGATGGCGTGGACCAGGATGGCAATTCCGCTGGTGTACATGTTCCCAAACTCGATGACCCTCGTTCTTGCTGGCAGCTGGCATAGGAGTCCTGGTGACAATAAGATGAACATCACCACCGCCACCACTACTGGCCCCCAGTCAACTACCATTTCTATTTTCTCTACTTAGTTCTGGTGATTGCAAGTGAGTAGTAAGAGATTTTAGGCAAATGTAGTGATTTTGTTTAGTGAAGAAGGAGAAGAGGTGCTAGAATTGTGGGCGAAAAGCAGGCAGTGAGTTTAAAAATGAAGAGAAGTATTGTTTAGTAGTGGAGATTTTGCTTTATGGAAGTCGATAAAAATACCTTAGTGTATAAGTTTTCAATAATTGAACATTAATGCAGTCGTTTCTGCCTTTGCTTTACTCATTTTATTTTTTGTCAAAGTGGCAGTTTTAAAGTATTTAAAGTGTAAGTCACAAGCTCTCAACCTATCTGATTAGAAAGTAAATAATGAATAAAGCTGAGGATAAGGCAAACCTGTATGCATGACGGAAGTGTTTTGCTTTCTATATGGTAATGTGCTGTCCTCTTTCACATTAATTTGTGGTTCTTCCTCTAAATTCTCTTTTGGTCATGCATAAAGGTAACAAACGAGGTATAGGCACCAACATAACTATGCAAATGTAGTTTTCAAGTTCATCCACCCTGACCTGTGCCAGACAAGAGGTGTAGGCACCGGCATAACTATGAATCCAAAGACTTGGTCTCATTACCAGAATATTTTAATTTGTCTGTTTTTGTCCACTCCATTTGAAGAAAAGAGAAGCCTTCACTCCACTAAGAAATAGAAGAGGGTCTCCATGCCTATAAGCTCTATTGGTCTTATCTTCCACATATTTTTGGTGGTATTATTCTTTAACTTCCGCTGAAAGCCGCTGAAACCTCATCAGACAGTAGACAGCCGGCAGACATGGCTGATAGGGTACCGGTGTTGATAGCAGTGATGCTGTTTGTCCTGTTGACTCCTGGACTTCTGTTACAGCAGGTCAATAGAGTTTGCCAGTTTTCAGACCAGTGGAATCTCCATCTTCATCCACACCATTCTCTACTTTGCCTTAGTTACCATCTTCCTAATCACTATTGGAGTCCACATTTACTTCAGCTAAAATTTTCCATTTTTTCCTGAAGGCAAGCTTCATCTCAATAGTTAGTTCTATCAAGCATCTAGAAGATACTCTTAACGGATTCAAGCGTGTCCTGTGGTCTGATCCTCCAACAAAAAAACCTATTGGCTCTACCTATTATCAACCCTCGTGTGTATTTTCAAGTCTTTCCTCTTCCGATTCATTCAAAGTATCCTAGCTCGGATTCTGTGTTTATTTAGTTATGGATTAAAGGTATACTGAGATACTCTTCGATGCTATAATGTATTTCTTTCTGTGTCTATTACCACATCCACTTCTAATGCAATTTGATTGACTATTTTGCCAACCTACTTAATGTACATGTCACAAAGGTACGCGTACAAGAATCATATCTTAGTTAGCTCTCGGCAAAATTATATATATATATATATATATAAAAGATAAATCCAGCTGATGCGCTTACGTTGGCTCAACAATTAATTCCACATGAGAATTGTCTTTATTGTGCCAAGAAATAGAAAGAAACTCGCCAGGCTTGCTATGTGGAGAAGCCAATAAGGAATGATAACATTAGAACGATAGAAATCTTTATAATGAAACGGAGAGAGCAAAACGAAAGGAGATACTTAGAAGACATGCTCAGGAATTTTGATAGTTTCATAATTAGTGCCAAGAAATAGAAAGAAAATTATATAACATTGGGATTTGATATTATATACTCCCTCAATTTATATGAGTTAGTTTGACTCGGCACGGAGTTTAAAAAAGAAAGATGACTTTTAAAACTTATGGTCTAAAATAAGTGATAAATGTTTGTGTGACTATAAATGGTTTAATTAAGGGTAAAATAGGCATTTTAAAGTTAAATTATTACCAAATGTAGAAATATGTCATTCTTTTTAGGACTGACTAAAAAGAAAAGTGAGTCATATAAATTGGGACAGAGGGAGTAACATCTTATATAATGGAGGAAAATTATTCCGTAATTAATGATTTATGAGTATCCAAAATATGACAGAGAGTATATACGTACCATTTATCATAGTTCGGAGGTATATTTGTCCCTTTTTCTTTTTAATTTTTTTATCCTAAATAATTAACCCAAACCCACTACCCGACCCAATAAACCCATCGAACCCGATTTCAAACCAACTCGACCCGACCTTTATTTTTTGTTGCAAACTCAATACTCCCTCTGTTTTTCTCTTAAACGTGAACCCCAGTCAAATTGCAGTGATTGATCGCTGCTGCTAGTTGGTGTTTACTGGTTGGAGGAAGTGGAGATTAGGCCGGAGGTGGGCGGAGCTAGGGGTGCGGCTATAGTTCGCCGGTGGGGTATTTTCGGTTCGACAGAGACGGTGGCTATGTGGTGTTGACAGGTGGTGGGTAGTGTTTTTCCGACGAAATTTTGCTAGAAATTGAAACGTGAGGGGTTCAATTTATTTGGTGTTGTTTTTGGGTGTTATGGGTTAATTTTTTTTTTTTTTTTAAAATTAGAAGTAGTGGGTGTTACTGTATTGTGTGTGTATATCTTTATAGGGGTGGGAAAAACGCGTATATTGGGTTTAATTTGGGATCGGGTCGGGTAGTGGGTTTGGGTTAATTATTTAGGATAAAAAAATTAAAACAAAAAAGGGACAAATATACCCCCAAACTATGATAAATGGTACGGATATACCCTCCGTTATACTTTGGATAAATGATACGTATATACCCTCTGTCATACTTTGGGTACACATATGCTCCTACCGTTAGTGTGAGTGGCATATACGTACCATTTCATTAACGGTAGGGACATATGTGTATCCAAAATATGACGGAGGGTATATACATACCATTTATCATAGTTTGGGGTATATTTGTCCCATTTTCGTGAAAAGTATGATGAGGATAACATATATAATTTAAATTATATGAGCATCACGCAAAGTATTACAGTAGTTTAAAATGTAAAATAGGTTCCTTGGAGAAAAAATGGGAAGATGTAGGCGGCTGATATTCCATATTGACCATTTTCTTTAATCTTGGTCATGAACATGATTTGTTGTTCCACTCCAGAAGGGGAGGAAGAAGAGAATTTGAGAGGTCGGCCGGGGATGTTGAGATGGGTTCGTACGTGATGGAGCCGGATGACATAGCTACATATGCTGAGATATTTAGGCATGGAGAAAATGATTCATCAATTTGCATGTCAATCGGCAAGATTCAATCCAAGGGGTCCGTGTTTCACAATGCAAACCCTTTAGATTACTCAGTTTCTCTCTTAATGGCTCAAATCTCCTTGGCATCCCTTTGCATTCTCTTCGCTTCTACCCTCCTCAAACCGTTAGGCCAACCTACCAAATCAATTGTTGTTTTTCAGAAGTTGTTAATTAGAGTACATAATAAAAGATGGAAGATGCATGCAGGGTGGCCTAGTACTAGGTTCGTCATTTCTGGGACGAATTGATGGATTCGTAGCGCTTTTCTATCCTTACAGAAGTCTGGTAATGATCGATGCGGTTGCTCTATTTGGGTATATGTTCTACTTCTTCTTGATTGGAGTGCAGATAGATCCTTGGATCCTCAAGAGAGTTGAGAAAAAGGAGTTCATCATTGGCGTATCAACTGTGGCGTCTGCTCTTGTGCTAAGCATTAGCACCTCTTTTATTCTGCTGAGCTTTAAAATAAATATTGAGCCATTAGTGTCTAACTCACTCCCGGTAGTAGCTACTATGTCTTTGGTACTCGGCTTCCCAGTCATTGCCCACCATCTCACCAAGCTTAGGATGGTCAATTTTGATTTCGGAAGGATGGCACTGGCTTGTTCCCTCGTCAGCAATATGTTTGGGTTTATAATCATAGCTATCACCAGCCTGTCAAGTCAGCCATCTGGAGAGAAATTCACCATTCTGCAAAAATTCACATCTGGTATTGGCTTTATCATGGTTATATTTTTGTGAGTGAGATCCCTAATCATATGGAGCACGCAAAGAAATCCTCCGGGAGAGCCATTAAAGCAAAGTTTCATTTGTATGGTATTTATTGGGGTTTTGCTGTCTGGATTTTGCAGCAAGGCTTTAGGCCTACACATCTTCTTCGGGCCTCTACTTTATGGTCTAGCCATACCTTCCGGACCACCACTAGGGTCTGCCCTGGTGGAGAAGCTTCAATTCATTGTTTCATGGCTCTTTATGCCTATCTACTTCGTCAAAATCGGTTTGGTTACTGACATATTTTCTGTCAAACTCAGGAATTATTTGGTTCTGCAATCAGTTATTCTCGTTGCTTCTTTGGGGAAATTCCTTGGAGCACTTATCTCTTCAATCTACAATGAAGTTTCCCTCCGAGATGCAGTCTCAATTGGCCTCGTAGCCAACGTCCAAGGTGTTCTAGAGCTAGGCATATTTAAAATGATGAAGCAAAACGAGGTAATTGACTAGTTAGGAGTATACGGTTAATTTGTTGCAAAAAATGTATCTTTTTCCTAAAAAAAGGAGTACTCTTATATATTTAACTCGATCGCTAGCTAGCTCATGATTTTCATGGAACGTCACAGGCAATAGCCGATGAAGTTTTTGTTGTCTTGTGCATATCCCTGTTAATTGCAACTGCAATCATCACACCAATACTGAAGTCCCTGTATGATCCACAAAAAAGATATGAAGCACATAAGGACAGGAATATCCAGCATATGAAGCTCCATTCTGAGCTTCGGGTGCTTGCATGTATACATGATCAAGAAAACGTTCCCGCCATAATTAACTTGCTGGAAGCACTTCACGCCTCGAACCAAAGCCACATGGATATCGCCATGCTCTATTTAATAGAGATGGTTGGTTGTGCGCATCCACTTCTCATAAACCATAAACTCCCTTTAAAGTGTTTGAACAGAACTTCCATGAGACAGCAACCATGCATCCCTTTACGGCTACGATCCGCTTAACAACTCGTCAGGAATGCCCCCAAGGGGCTCGGCCCAAAAATATTTTCGGACCCAGCACCCCCCAGCGATCCATGGGCTAACAGCCACGGAAAATCGCCAAAAAAACTGACGTTTTCAGTATTTCACCTCTGTGGCGCCCTAAAAACCTCTGCCCCACCCCCCGGAGCCTATGGATCCGCTTAACAGCTCATCAGGGACGCACCCGAGGGGATCGACCCAAAAATAATTCCCGACCCAGCACCCCCCCAGCTATCCATGGGCTAACACCCACGGAAAATCGCCAAAAAACTGACGTTTTTAGTATTTCGCCTCTGGGACGCCCTAAAAACCTATGCCCCACCCCTCGAAGCCAATGGATCAGCTTAACAGCTCATCAGGGATACTCCCGAGGGGCTCGACCCAAAAATATTTCTGTACCCAGCACCCCCCTAGCGATCCATGGGCTAACACCCATGGAAAATCACAAAAAAACTGACGTTTTTAGTATTTCGCCTCTGGGATGCCCTAAAAACCTCCGTCCCAACCCCCGGAGCCTATGGATCCGCTTAACAGCTCTTCAGGGATGCCTTCGAGGGGCTCGACCCAAAAATATTTCCAGACCCAGCACCCCCCAGCGATCCATAGGCTAACACCCACGAAAAATCGCCAAAAAATTGACGTTTTCAGTATTTTGCCTCTGGGACGCCCTAAAAACCTCCGCCCCACCCCCCGAAACCTATGGATCCACTTAACAGCTCATCAGGGACGCCTCTGAAGGGCTCAACCCAAAAATATTTCCGGACCCAGCACCCCCTAAGCGATCCATGGGCTAACACCCACGAAAAATCGCTAAAAAACTGACGTTTTCAGTATTTCGCCTCTGGGACGCCTTAAAAACCTCCGTCCCACCCCCCGGAGCCTATGGATCCACTTAAAACCTCGTAAGGGACGCCCCTGAGGGGCTAGGGCTAAAAATATTTTAGGACCCAGCACCCCTCCAGCGATCCATGGGCTAACACCCATGGAAAATCGCCAAAAAACTGACGTTTTCAGTATTTCGCCTCTGGGACGCCCTAAAAACCTCCGCCCCACCCCTCGAAGCCAATGGATCCGCTTAACAGCTCGTTAGGTACGCCCCTGAGGGGCTCGACCCAAAAATATTTTCGAACCCAGCACCCCCCAGCGATCCATGGGCTAATACCCACGGAAAATCGTTAAAAAACTGATGTTTTCAGTATTTCGCCTCTGGGATGCCCTAAAAACCTCCGCCCCACCCCCCGGAGCTTATGGATCCGCTTAAAAGCTTGTTAGGGTCTCCCTCGAGGGGCTCAGCCCAAAAATATTTTTGAACCCAGCACCCCCCCAGCGATCCATGGGCTAACACCCACGGAAAATCGCCGTAAAATTGAAGTATTCAGTATTTCGCCTCTGGGACGCCCTAAAAACCTCCGCCCCACCCCCTGGAGCCTATGGATCCGCTTAACAGCTCGTCAGGGATGCCCTCGGGCTCGGCCCAAAAATATTTTTGGACCCTCCCCCCCAGCGATCTATGGGTTAACACCCACGAATAATCACCAAAAAACTGACGTTTTCAGTATTTCACCTCTGGGACACCCTGAAAACCTCCACCCCACCCACCGGAGCCTATGGATCCGCTTAACAGCTCATCAGGGACGCCTCTGAGGGGATTGAACCAAAAATATTTTTGGACCCAGCACCCCCCCAGCGATCCATGGGCTAACACCCACAAAAAATCGCCAAAAAACTGATGTTTTCACTATTTTACCTCTAGGACGCCCTAAAAAGATCCGCCCCACCCCTGGAGCCTATGGATCTACTTAACAGCTCGCCAGGGATGCCCTCGAGGGGCTCTGCCCAAATATATTTCCGGAGCCAGCACCCCCCAAGCGATCCATGGGCTAACACCCACGGAAAATCGCTAAAAAACTGATGTTTTTAGTATTTCGCCTCTGGGGTGGCCTAAAAACCGCTGCCCCATCCCCCGGAGCCTATGGATCCGCTTAACAGCTCGTCAGGGATGCACCCGAGGGGATCGACCCAAAAATATTTTCGGACCCAACACCCCCCCAGCGATCCATGGGCTAACACCTACGAAAAATCGCCAAAAAACTGACGTTTTCAGTATTTTGCCTCAGGGTCGCCCTTAAAACCTACGCCCCACCCCTCGGAGCCTATGGATCCGCTTAACATCTTGTCAGGGATGCTCCCGAGGGGCTTGAACCAAAAATATTTCTGGACCCAGCGCCCCCCAAGCGATCCATGGGCTAACACCCACGGAAAATCACCAAACAACTGACGTTTTTAATATTTCGCCTCTGGGATGCCCTAAAAACCTCCGTCCCACCCCTCGGAGCCTATGGATCCGCTTAACAGCTCGTTAGGGACGCCTCCGAGGGGCTCGACCCAAAAATATTTCCATACCCAGCACTCCCCTGCGATCCATAGGCTAACACCCACGGAAAATCACCAAAAAATTGACGTTTTCAGTATTTCGCCTCTGGGACGCCCTTAAAACCTCCGCCCCACCCCTCGGAGCCTATGGATCCGCTTAACAGCTCGTCAGGGACGCCCTCCAGGGGCTTGGCCCAAAAATATTTTCGAACCCAGCACCCCCCCAGCGATCCATGGGCTAACACCCACGAAAAATTGCAAAAAAACAGACGTTTTCAGTATTTTGCCTCTGGGACACCCTAAAAACCTTCGCCCCACCCCCCGGAGCCTATGGCTCCGCTTAACAGCTCTTCAGGGATGCCTCTGAAGGGCTCAACCCAAAAATATTTCCGTACCCAGCACCCCCCTTGTGATCCATGGGCTAACACCCACAGAAAATCGCCAAAAAACTACTGTTTTAACTCTTTCGCCTCTGGGATGCCTTAAAAACCTCCCCCAGGACCCCCGAAGCCCATGGATCCGTTCAAAAGCTCGTCAGAGACTCCCTCGATTGGCTCTGCCCAAAATAAATTTCGGAACCAGCGCCCCCCCATCGATCCATGGGCAAACACCCACGAAAAATTACCAAAAAACTGCCGTTTTCACTTTTTTGCCTCTGGGACTCCCTAAAACCTCCCCCAGGCCCCCCGGAACCCATGGATCTGCTCAAAAGCTCATCAGGGACGCCCCTGAGTGGCTCAACCCAAAATAATTTCCGGACCCAGCGCCCCCCCCCCCATCGATCCGTGGGCGAACACCCTCGGAAAATCGCCAAAAAACTGTCGTTTTCACTCTTTCACCTCTGGGATGCCCTAAAAACCTCCCCCAGGACCCCCGGAGCCCATGGATCCGCTCAACAGCTCGTAAGGGACACCCCCGAGCGGCTTGTCCAAAAATAATTTTCGGACCCAGCGCCTTCCCATCGATCCGTGGGCTAACACCCACGGAAAATCGCCAAAAAACTGCCATTTTCACTCTTTCGCCTTTGGGACGCCCTAAAAACCTCCTCTAGGCCCCCCGGAGCCCATGGATCCGCTCAAAATCTCGTTAGGAGACCCCGAGTGGCTCAACCTAAAATAATTCCAGACCCAGCGCCCCCCATCGATCCGTGGGCTAACACCCACAGAAAATTGCCAAAAAACTGCCGTTTTCACTCTTTCGCCTCTGGGACGCCCTAAAAACCTCCAGCAGGCCCCCCGGAGCCCATGGATCCGCACAACAGCTCGTCAAGGACACCCCAAGCGGCTCTGCCCAAAATAATTTTCGTACCCAGCGCCCCCCATCAATCCGTGGGCTAACACCCACGGAAAATCGCCAAAAAACTGCCGTTTTCACTCTTTAGCCTCTAGGACGCCCTAAAAACCTCCCCAGGCCCCCCGAAGCCCATGAATCCGCTCAATAGCTCGTCAGGGATTCCCCCGAGAGGTTTGGTCCAAAATAATTTTCAGACCCAGCGCCCCCCCATCGATCCGTGGGCTAACACCCACGAAAAATCGCCAAAAAACTGCCATTTTCACTCTTTCGCCTCTGGGACGCCCTAAAAACCTCCCCCAGGCCCCCCGGAGCCCATGGATCAGCTCAACAGCTCATCCAGGATTCCCCAGAGTGGCTCGACCAAAAATAATTTTCGGACCCAGTGCCCCCCCCCATCGATCCGTGGGCTAACACCCACGAAAAATCGCCAAAAAACTGCCGTTTTCACTCTTTCGCCTCTGGGACGCCCTAAAAACCTCACCAAGCCCCCCGGAGCCCATGGATCCGCTCAACAGCTCGTCAGGGATTCCCCCGAGAGGTTTGTTCCAAAATAATTTTCGGACCCAGCGCCACCCCCATCGATCCGTGGGCTAACACCCACGAAAAATCGCTAAAAAACTGCCGTTTTCACTCTTTCTCCTCTGGGACGCCCTAAAAACCTCCCCCAGGCCCCTCGGAGCCCATGGATCTGCTCAACAGCTTATCCGAGATTCCCCAAAGTGGCTCGACCAAAAATAATTTTCAGACCCAGCGCCCCCCATCGATCCGTGGGCTAACACCCTCGGAAAATCGCCAAAAAACTGTCGTTTTCAATCTTTCGCCTCTAAGATGCCATAAAAAACCCCCCAGGCCCCCCGGAGCCCATGGATCTGCTCAAAAGCTCGTCAGGAATGCCCCCGAGCAGTTTGGGTCAAAATAATTTTCGGACCCAGCGCCCCCCCATCATTCCGTGGGCTAACACACACGGAAAATCGCCAAAAAATTGCCGTTTTCACTCTTTCGCCTCTGGGATACCCTAAAAACCTCCCCCAGGCCCCCCGAAGCCCATGGATCTTCTCAACAGCTCGTCAGGGACACCCCAGAGTGGCTCAGTCCAAAATAATTTTTGGGCCCGGCGCCCCCCCATCAATCCGTGGGTTAACACCCCCGGAAAATCCTAAAAAACTGCCGTTTTCACTCTTTAGCCTCTGGGACGCCCTAAAAACCTCCCCAGGCCCCCCGGAGCCCATGGATTTGCTCAACAGCTCGTAAGGGATTCCCCCGAGAGGTTTGGCCCAAAATAATTTTCGGACCCAGCGCCCCCCCATCGATCCGTGGGCTAACACCCACGGAAAATCGCCAAAAAACTGCCGTTTTCACTCTTTCACCTCTGGGATACCCTAAAAACCTCGCCCAGGCCCCTCGGAGCCCATGGATCCGCTCAACAGCTTGTCAGGGACACCCCGAGTGGATCATACCAAAATAATTTATGGACCCAGCGCCCTCCCATCGATCCGTGGGATAACACCCACGGAAAATCGCCAAAAAACTGCCGTTTTCACTATTTTGCATCTGGGACGACCTAAAAACCTCCCCCAGGCCCCCCGGAGCCCATGTATCTGCTCAAAAGCTCGTCAGGGACACCCCCGAGTGGCTCGACCCAAAATAATTTCCGTACCCAGCGCCCCCCATCGATCCGTGGGCTAACACCCACGGAAAATCGCCAAAAAACTGCCGTTTTCACTCTTTCGCCTCTGGGACGCTCTAAAAACCTCCCAAAGGACCCACGGAGCCCATGGATCCGCTTAACAGCTCGTCAGGGACGCCCCCGAGGGCCTCGGCCCAAAATAATTTTCGGAGCCAGCGCCCCCCCAGCGATCCGTGGGCTAACACCCACGGAAAATCGCCAAAAAACTGCCGTTTTCACTCTTTCGCCTCTGGGACGCCCTCAAAACATCCCAAAGGACCCACGGAGCCCATGGATCCACTTAACAGCTCGTCAGGGACGCCCCCGAGGGCCTCGGCCCAAAATAATTTTCGGAGCCAGCGCCCCCCCAGCGATCCGTGGGCTAACACCCACGGAAAATCGCCAAAAAACTGCCGTTTTCACTCTTTCGCTCTGGGACGCTCTAAAAACCTCCCAAAGGACCCACGGAGCCCATGGATCCACTTAACAGCTCGTCAGGGACGCCCCCGAGGGCCTCAGCCCAAAATAATTTTCGGAGCCAGCGCCCCCCCAGCGATCCGTGGGCTAACACCCACGGAAAATCGCCAAAAAACTGCCGTTTTCACTCTTTCGCCTCTGGGACGCCCTCAAAACCTCCCAAAGGACCCACGGAGCCCATGGATCCGTTTAACAGCTCGTCAGGGACTCCCTCGAGGGCCTCGGCCCCAAATAATTTCTGGAGCCAGCGCCCCCCAGCGATCCGTGGGCTAACACCCACGGAAAATCGCCAAAAAACTGCCGTTTTCACTCTTTCGCCTCCGGGACGCCCTCAAAACCTCCCAAAGGACCCACGGAGCCCATGTATCTGCTCAAAAGCTCGTCAGGGACACCCCCAAGTGGCTCGGCCCAAAATAATTTTCGTACCCAGCGCCCCCCATCGATCCGTGGGCTAACACCCACGGAAAATCGCCAAAAAACTGCCGTTTTCACTCTTTCGCCTCTGGGACGCCCTCAAAACCTCCCAAAGGACCCACGGAGCCCATGGATCCGCTTAAAAACTCGTCAGGGAAGCCCCCGAGGGCCTCGGTCCAAAATAATTTTCGGAGCCAGCGCCCCCCCAGCGATCCGTGGGCTAACACCCACGGAAAATTGCCAAAAAACTGCCGTTTTCACTCTTTCGCCTCTGGGACGCCCTCAAAACCTCCCAAAAGGCCCACAGAGCCCATGGATCCGCTTAACAGCTCGTCAGGGACGCCCCCTAGGGCCTCGGTCCAAAATAATTTCCGGAGCCAGCGCCCCCCCAGCGATCCATGGGCTAACACCCACGGAAAATCGCCAAAAAACTGCCGTTTTCACTCTTTCGCCTCTGGGACGCCCTCAAAACCTCTCAAAGGACCCACGGAGCCCATGGATCCGCTTAACAGCTCGTCAGGGATGCCCTCGAGGGCCTCGTCCCAAAATGATTTCCGGAGCCAGCGCCCCCCCAGCGATCCGTGGGCTAACACCCACGGAAAATCGCCAAAAAACTGCCGTTTTCACTCTTTCGCCTCTGGGACGCCCTAAAAACCTCCCCCAGGCCCCTCGGAGCCCATGGATCTGCTCAACAGCTCATCCGAGATGCCCCAAAGTGGCTCGACCCAAAATAATTTTCGGACCCAACGCCCCCCATCGATCCGTGGGCTAACACCCTCGGAAAATTGCCAAAAAACTGTCGTTTTCAATCTTTCGCCTCTAGGATGCCCTAAAAAACCCCCCAAGCCCCCCGGAGCCCATTGATCTGCTCAACAGCTCGTCAGGAATACCCCCGAGCAGGTTGGGTCAAAATAATTTTCGGACCCAGCGCCCCCCCATCATTCCGTGGGCTAACACCCACGGAAAATCGCCAAAAAATTGCCGTTTTCACTCTTTCGCCTCTGGGATACCCTAGAAACCTCCCCCAGGCCCCCCGGAGCACATGGATCTTCTCAACAGCTCGTCAGGGACGCCCCAGAGTGGCTCAGTCCAAAATAATTTTTGGGCCCAGTGCCCCCCCATCAATCCGTGGGCTAACACCCCCGAAAAATCTCAAAAAAACTGCCGTTTTCACTCTTTAGCCTCTGGGACGCCCTAAAAACCTCCCCAGGCCCCCCAGAGCCCATGGATTAGCTCAATAGCTCGTAAGGGATTCCCCCGAGAGGTTTGGCCCAAAATAATTTTCGGACCCAGCGCCCCCCATCGATCCATGGGCTAACACCCACGAAAAATCGCCAAAAAACTGCCGTTTTCACTCTTTCACCTCTGGGATGCCCTAAAAACCTCGCCCAGGCCCCTCGGAGCCCATGGATCCGCTTAACAGCTTGTCAGGGACACCCCGAGTGGATCATACCAAAATAATTTATGGACCCAGCGCCCTCCCATTGATCCGTGGGATAACACCCACGGAAAATCGCAAAAAAACTGCCGTTTTCACTATTTCGCATCTGGGACGGCCTAAAAACCTCCCTCAGGCCCCCCCGAGCCCATGTATCTGCTCAAAAGCTCGTCAGGGACACCCCCGAGTGGCTCGGCCCAAAATAATTTCCGTACCCAGCGCCCCCCATCGATCCGTGGGCTAACACCCACGGAAAATCGCCAAAAAAATGCCGTTTTCACTCTTTCGCCTCTGGGACGCTCTAAAAACCTCCCAAAGGACCCACGGAGCCCATGGACCCGCTTAACAGCTCGTCAGGGACGCCCCCGAGGGCCTCTGCCCAAAACAATTTCTGGAGCCAGCGCCCCCCCAGCGATCCGTGGGCTAACACCCACGGAAAATCGCCAAAAAACTGCCGTTTTCACTCTTTCACCTCTAGGACGCCCTCAAAACCACCCAAAGGACCCACGGAGCCCATGGATCTGCTTAACAGCTCGTCAGTGATGCCCCCAAGGGCCTCGGCCCAAAATGATTTCCGGAGCCAGCGCCCCCCCAGCGATCCGTGGGCTAACACCCATGAAAAATTGCCAAAAAACTGCCGTTTTCACTCTTTCGCCTCTGGGACGCCCTCAAAACCTCCCAAAGGACCCACGGAGCCCATGGATCCACTTAACAGCTCTTCAGGGACGCCCCCGAGGGCCTCGTCCTAAAATAATTTCCGGATCCAGCGCCCCCCCAGCTATCCGTGGGCTAACACCCACGGAAAATTGCCAAAAAACTGCCGTTTTCACTCTTTCGCCTCTGGGACGCCCTCAAAACCTCCCAAAGGAACCACGGAGCCCATGGATCCGCTTAACAGCTCGTCAGGGACGGCCCCGAGGGCCTCGGCCCAAAATAATTTCCGGAGCCAGCGCCCCCCCAGTGATCCGTGGGCTAACACCCACGGAAAATCGCCAAAAAACTGCCGTTTTCACTCTTTCGCCTCTGGGAAGCCCTCAAAACCTCCCAAAGGACCCACGGAGCCCATGGATCCGCTTAAAAGATCGTCAGGGACGTCCCCGAGGGCCTCGACCCAAAATAATTTCCGGAGCCAGCGCCCCCCCAGCGATCCGTGGGCTAACACCCACGGAAAATCGCCAAAAAACTACCGTTTTCACTCTTTCGCCTCTGGGACGCCCTCAAAACCTCCCAAAGGACCTACGGAGCCCATGGATCCACTTAACAGCTCGTCGGGGACGCCCCCAAGGGCCTCGGCCCAAAATGATTTTCGGAGCCAGCGCCCCCCCAGCGATCCGTGGGCTAACACCCACGAAAAATCGCCAAAAAACTGCCGTTTTCACTCTTTCGCCTCTGGGACGCCCTAAAAACCTCACCAAGCCCCCCGGAGCCCATGGATCCGCTCAACAGCTCGTCAGGGATTCCCCCGAGAGGTTTGTTCCAAAATAATTTTCGGACCCAGCGCCACCCCCATCGATCCGTGGGCTAACACCCACGAAAAATCGCTAAAAAACTGCCGTTTTCACTCTTTCTCCTCTGGGACGCCCTAAAAACCTCCCCCAGGCCCCTCGGAGCCCATGGATCTGCTCAACAGCTTATCCGAGATTCCCCAAAGTGGCTCGACCAAAAATAATTTTCAGACCCAGCGCCCCCCATCGATCCGTGGGCTAACACCCTCGGAAAATCGCCAAAAAACTGTCGTTTTCAATCTTTCGCCTCTAAGATGCCATAAAAAACCCCCCAGGCCCCCCGGAGCCCATGGATCTGCTCAACAGCTCGTCAGGAATGCCCCCGAGCAGTTTGGGTCAAAATAATTTTCGGACCCAGCGCCCCCCCATCATTCCGTGGGCTAACACACACGGAAAATCGCCAAAAAATTGCCGTTTTCACTCTTTCGCCTCTGGGATACCCTAAAAACCTCCCCCAGGCCCCCCGAAGCCCATGGATCTTCTCAACAGCTCGTCAGGGACACCCCAGAGTGGCTCAGTCCAAAATAATTTTTGGGCCCGGCGCCCCCCCATCAATCCGTGGGTTAACACCCCCGGAAAATCCTAAAAAACTGCCGTTTTCACTCTTTAGCCTCTGGGACGCCCTAAAAACCTCCCCAGGCCCCCCGGAGCCCATGGATTTGCTCAACAGCTCGTAAGGGATTCCCCCGAGAGGTTTGGCCCAAAATAATTTTCGGACCCAGCGCCCCCCCATCGATCCGTGGGCTAACACCCACGGAAAATCGCCAAAAAACTGCCGTTTTCACTCTTTCACCTCTGGGATACCCTAAAAACCTCGCCCAGGCCCCTCGGAGCCCATGGATCCGCTCAACAGCTTGTCAGGGACACCCCGAGTGGATCATACCAAAATAATTTATGGACCCAGCGCCCTCCCATCGATCCGTGGGATAACACCCACGGAAAATCGCCAAAAAACTGCCGTTTTCACTATTTTGCATCTGGGACGACCTAAAAACCTCCCCCAGGCCCCCCGGAGCCCATGTATCTGCTCAAAAGCTCGTCAGGGACACCCCCGAGTGGCTCGACCCAAAATAATTTCCGTACCCAGCGCCCCCCATCGATCCGTGGGCTAACACCCACGGAAAATCGCCAAAAAACTGCCGTTTTCACTCTTTCGCCTCTGGGACGCTCTAAAAACCTCCCAAAGGACCCACGGAGCCCATGGATCCGCTTAACAGCTCGTCAGGGACGCCCCCGAGGGCCTCGGCCCAAAATAATTTTCGGAGCCAGCGCCCCCCCAGCGATCCGTGGGCTAACACCCACGGAAAATCGCCAAAAAACTGCCGTTTTCACTCTTTCGCCTCTGGGACGCCCTCAAAACATCCCAAAGGACCCACGGAGCCCATGGATCCACTTAACAGCTCGTCAGGGACGCCCCCGAGGGCCTCGGCCCAAAATAATTTTCGGAGCCAGCGCCCCCCCAGCGATCCGTGGGCTAACACCCACGGAAAATCGCCAAAAAACTGCCGTTTTCACTCTTTCGCTCTGGGACGCTCTAAAAACCTCCCAAAGGACCCACGGAGCCCATGGATCCACTTAACAGCTCGTCAGGGACGCCCCCGAGGGCCTCAGCCCAAAATAATTTTCGGAGCCAGCGCCCCCCCAGCGATCCGTGGGCTAACACCCACGGAAAATCGCCAAAAAACTGCCGTTTTCACTCTTTCGCCTCTGGGACGCCCTCAAAACCTCCCAAAGGACCCACGGAGCCCATGGATCCGTTTAACAGCTCGTCAGGGACTCCCTCGAGGGCCTCGGCCCCAAATAATTTCTGGAGCCAGCGCCCCCCAGCGATCCGTGGGCTAACACCCACGGAAAATCGCCAAAAAACTGCCGTTTTCACTCTTTCGCCTCCGGGACGCCCTCAAAACCTCCCAAAGGACCCACGGAGCCCATGTATCTGCTCAAAAGCTCGTCAGGGACACCCCCAAGTGGCTCGGCCCAAAATAATTTTCGTACCCAGCGCCCCCCATCGATCCGTGGGCTAACACCCACGGAAAATCGCCAAAAAACTGCCGTTTTCACTCTTTCGCCTCTGGGACGCCCTCAAAACCTCCCAAAGGACCCACGGAGCCCATGGATCCGCTTAAAAACTCGTCAGGGAAGCCCCCGAGGGCCTCGGTCCAAAATAATTTTCGGAGCCAGCGCCCCCCCAGCGATCCGTGGGCTAACACCCACGGAAAATTGCCAAAAAACTGCCGTTTTCACTCTTTCGCCTCTGGGACGCCCTCAAAACCTCCCAAAAGGCCCACAGAGCCCATGGATCCGCTTAACAGCTCGTCAGGGACGCCCCCTAGGGCCTCGGTCCAAAATAATTTCCGGAGCCAGCGCCCCCCCAGCGATCCATGGGCTAACACCCACGGAAAATCGCCAAAAAACTGCCGTTTTCACTCTTTCGCCTCTGGGACGCCCTCAAAACCTCTCAAAGGACCCACGGAGCCCATGGATCCGCTTAACAGCTCGTCAGGGATGCCCTCGAGGGCCTCGTCCCAAAATGATTTCCGGAGCCAGCGCCCCCCCAGCGATCCGTGGGCTAACACCCACGGAAAATCGCCAAAAAACTGCCGTTTTCACTCTTTCGCCTCTGGGACGCCCTAAAAACCTCCCCCAGGCCCCTCGGAGCCCATGGATCTGCTCAACAGCTCATCCGAGATGCCCCAAAGTGGCTCGACCCAAAATAATTTTCGGACCCAACGCCCCCCATCGATCCGTGGGCTAACACCCTCGGAAAATTGCCAAAAAACTGTCGTTTTCAATCTTTCGCCTCTAGGATGCCCTAAAAAACCCCCCAAGCCCCCCGGAGCCCATTGATCTGCTCAACAGCTCGTCAGGAATACCCCCGAGCAGGTTGGGTCAAAATAATTTTCGGACCCAGCGCCCCCCCATCATTCCGTGGGCTAACACCCACGGAAAATCGCCAAAAAATTGCCGTTTTCACTCTTTCGCCTCTGGGATACCCTAGAAACCTCCCCCAGGCCCCCCGGAGCACATGGATCTTCTCAACAGCTCGTCAGGGACGCCCCAGAGTGGCTCAGTCCAAAATAATTTTTGGGCCCAGTGCCCCCCCATCAATCCGTGGGCTAACACCCCCGAAAAATCTCAAAAAAACTGCCGTTTTCACTCTTTAGCCTCTGGGACGCCCTAAAAACCTCCCCAGGCCCCCCAGAGCCCATGGATTAGCTCAATAGCTCGTAAGGGATTCCCCCGAGAGGTTTGGCCCAAAATAATTTTCGGACCCAGCGCCCCCCATCGATCCATGGGCTAACACCCACGAAAAATCGCCAAAAAACTGCCGTTTTCACTCTTTCACCTCTGGGATGCCCTAAAAACCTCGCCCAGGCCCCTCGGAGCCCATGGATCCGCTTAACAGCTTGTCAGGGACACCCCGAGTGGATCATACCAAAATAATTTATGGACCCAGCGCCCTCCCATTGATCCGTGGGATAACACCCACGGAAAATCGCAAAAAAACTGCCGTTTTCACTATTTCGCATCTGGGACGGCCTAAAAACCTCCCTCAGGCCCCCCCGAGCCCATGTATCTGCTCAAAAGCTCGTCAGGGACACCCCCGAGTGGCTCGGCCCAAAATAATTTCCGTACCCAGCGCCCCCCATCGATCCGTGGGCTAACACCCACGGAAAATCGCCAAAAAAATGCCGTTTTCACTCTTTCGCCTCTGGGACGCTCTAAAAACCTCCCAAAGGACCCACGGAGCCCATGGACCCGCTTAACAGCTCGTCAGGGACGCCCCCGAGGGCCTCTGCCCAAAACAATTTCTGGAGCCAGCGCCCCCCCAGCGATCCGTGGGCTAACACCCACGGAAAATCGCCAAAAAACTGCCGTTTTCACTCTTTCACCTCTAGGACGCCCTCAAAACCACCCAAAGGACCCACGGAGCCCATGGATCTGCTTAACAGCTCGTCAGTGATGCCCCCAAGGGCCTCGGCCCAAAATGATTTCCGGAGCCAGCGCCCCCCCAGCGATCCGTGGGCTAACACCCATGAAAAATTGCCAAAAAACTGCCGTTTTCACTCTTTCGCCTCTGGGACGCCCTCAAAACCTCCCAAAGGACCCACGGAGCCCATGGATCCACTTAACAGCTCTTCAGGGACGCCCCCGAGGGCCTCGTCCTAAAATAATTTCCGGATCCAGCGCCCCCCCAGCTATCCGTGGGCTAACACCCACGGAAAATTGCCAAAAAACTGCCGTTTTCACTCTTTCGCCTCTGGGACGCCCTCAAAACCTCCCAAAGGAACCACGGAGCCCATGGATCCGCTTAACAGCTCGTCAGGGACGGCCCCGAGGGCCTCGGCCCAAAATAATTTCCGGAGCCAGCGCCCCCCCAGTGATCCGTGGGCTAACACCCACGGAAAATCGCCAAAAAACTGCCGTTTTCACTCTTTCGCCTCTGGGAAGCCCTCAAAACCTCCCAAAGGACCCACGGAGCCCATGGATCCGCTTAAAAGATCGTCAGGGACGTCCCCGAGGGCCTCGACCCAAAATAATTTCCGGAGCCAGCGCCCCCCCAGCGATCCGTGGGCTAACACCCACGGAAAATCGCCAAAAAACTACCGTTTTCACTCTTTCGCCTCTGGGACGCCCTCAAAACCTCCCAAAGGACCTACGGAGCCCATGGATCCACTTAACAGCTCGTCGGGGACGCCCCCAAGGGCCTCGGCCCAAAATGATTTTCGGAGCCAGCGCCCCCCCAGCGATCCGTGGGCTAACACCCACGAAAAATCGCCAAAAAACTGCCGTTTTCACTCTTTCGCCTCTGGGACGCCCTAAAAACCTCACCAAGCCCCCCGGAGCCCATGGATCCGCTCAACAGCTCGTCAGGGATTCCCCCGAGAGGTTTGTTCCAAAATAATTTTCGGACCCAGCGCCACCCCCATCGATCCGTGGGCTAACACCCACGAAAAATCGCTAAAAAACTGCCGTTTTCACTCTTTCTCCTCTGGGACGCCCTAAAAACCTCCCCCAGGCCCCTCGGAGCCCATGGATCTGCTCAACAGCTTATCCGAGATTCCCCAAAGTGGCTCGACCAAAAATAATTTTCAGACCCAGCGCCCCCCATCGATCCGTGGGCTAACACCCTCGGAAAATCGCCAAAAAACTGTCGTTTTCAATCTTTCGCCTCTAAGATGCCATAAAAAACCCCCCAGGCCCCCCGGAGCCCATGGATCTGCTCAACAGCTCGTCAGGAATGCCCCCGAGCAGTTTGGGTCAAAATAATTTTCGGACCCAGCGCCCCCCCATCATTCCGTGGGCTAACACACACGGAAAATCGCCAAAAAATTGCCGTTTTCACTCTTTCGCCTCTGGGATACCCTAAAAACCTCCCCCAGGCCCCCCGAAGCCCATGGATCTTCTCAACAGCTCGTCAGGGACACCCCAGAGTGGCTCAGTCCAAAATAATTTTTGGGCCCGGCGCCCCCCCATCAATCCGTGGGTTAACACCCCCGGAAAATCCTAAAAAACTGCCGTTTTCACTCTTTAGCCTCTGGGACGCCCTAAAAACCTCCCCAGGCCCCCCGGAGCCCATGGATTTGCTCAACAGCTCGTAAGGGATTCCCCCGAGAGGTTTGGCCCAAAATAATTTTCGGACCCAGCGCCCCCCCATCGATCCGTGGGCTAACACCCACGGAAAATCGCCAAAAAACTGCCGTTTTCACTCTTTCACCTCTGGGATACCCTAAAAACCTCGCCCAGGCCCCTCGGAGCCCATGGATCCGCTCAACAGCTTGTCAGGGACACCCCGAGTGGATCATACCAAAATAATTTATGGACCCAGCGCCCTCCCATCGATCCGTGGGATAACACCCACGGAAAATCGCCAAAAAACTGCCGTTTTCACTATTTTGCATCTGGGACGACCTAAAAACCTCCCCCAGGCCCCCCGGAGCCCATGTATCTGCTCAAAAGCTCGTCAGGGACACCCCCGAGTGGCTCGACCCAAAATAATTTCCGTACCCAGCGCCCCCCATCGATCCGTGGGCTAACACCCACGGAAAATCGCCAAAAAACTGCCGTTTTCACTCTTTCGCCTCTGGGACGCTCTCAAAACCTCCCAAAGGACCCACGGAGCCCATGGATCCGCTTAACAGCTAGTCAGGGATGCCCCCGAGGGCCTCGGCCCAAAATAATTTCCGGATCCAGCGCCCCCCAGCTATCCGTGGGCTAACACCCACGGAAAATTGCCAAAAAACTGCCGTTTTCACACTTTCGCCTCTGGGATGCCCTCAAAACCTCCCAAAGGACCCACAGAGCCCATGGATCTGCTTAACAGCTCTTCAGGGACGCCCTCGAGGGCCTCGGCCCAAAATAATTTTCGGAGCCAGCGCCCCCCCAGCGATCCGTGGGCTAACACCCACGGAAAATCGCCAAAAAACTGCCGTTTTCACTCTTTCGCCTCTGGGACGCCCTCAAAACCTCCCAAAGGACCCACGGACCCCATGGATCCGCTTAACAGCTAGTCAGGGATGCCCCCGAGGGCCTCGGCCCAAAATAATTTCCGGAGCCAGCGCCCCCCAGCGATCCGTGGGCTAACACCCACGGAAAATCGCCAAAAAACTGTCGTTTTCACTCTTTCGCCACTGGGACGCCCTCAAAACCTCCCAAAGGACCCACGGAGCCCATGGATCCGCTTAAGAGCTCGTCAGGGACGCCCCCGAGGGCCTCGACCCAAAATAATTTCCGGAGCCAGCGCCCCCCCAGCGATCCGTGGGCTAACACCCACGGAAAATCGCCAAAAAACTACCGTTTTCACTCTTTCGCCTCTGGGACGCCCTCAAAACCTCCCAAAGGACCCACGGAGCCCATGGATCCGCTTAACAGCTAGTCAGGGATGCCCCCGAGGGCCTCGGCCCAAAATAATTTCCGGAGCCAGCGCCCCCCAGCGATCCGTGGGCTAACACCCACGGAAAATCGCCAAAAAACTGCCGTTTTCACTCTTTCGCCTCTGGGACGCCCTCAAAACATTCCAAAGGACCCACTGGGACGCCCTCAAAACATCCCAAAGGACCCACGGAGCCCATGGATCCACTTAACAGCTCATCAGGGACGCCCCCGAGGGCCTCGGCCCAAAATAATTTCCGGAGCCAGCGCCCCCCAGCGATCCGTGGGCTAACACCCACGGAAAATCGCCAAAAAACTGCCGTTTTCACTCTTTCGCCTCTGGGACGCCCTCAAAACATTCCAAAGGACCCACAAGGACGCCCTCAAAACATCCCAAAGGACCCACGGAGCCCATGGATCCACTTAACAGCTCGTCAGGGACGCCCCCGAGGGCCTCGGCCCAAAATAATTTTTGGAGCCAGTCCCCCCCAGCGATCCGTGGGCTAACACCCACGGAAAATCGCCAAAAAACTGCCGTTTTCACACTTTCGCCTCTGGGATGCCCTCAAAACCTCCCAAAGGACCCACAGAGCCCATGGATCTGCTTAACAGCTCTTCAGGGACGCCCTCGAGGGCCTCGGCCCAAAATAATTTTCGGAGCCAGCGCCCCCCCAGCGATCCGTGGGCTAACACCCACGGAAAATCGTCAAAAAACTGCCATTTTCACTCTTTCGCCTCTGGGACGCCCTCAAAACCTCCCAAAGGACCCACGGAGCCCATGGATCCACTTAACAACTCGTCAGGGACGCCCCCGAGGGCCTCGTCCCAAAATAATTTCCGGAGCCAGCGCCCCCCCAGCGATCCGTGGGCTAACACCCACGAAAAATCGCCAAAAAACTGCTGTTTTCACTCTTTCGCCTCTGGGACGCCCTCAAAACCTCCCAAAGGACACACGGAGCCCATGGATCCGCTTAACAGCTCGTCAGGGACGCCCATGAGGGCCTCGGCCCAAAATAATTTTCGGAGCCAGCGCCCCCCTAGCGATCCGTGGGCTAACACTCACGGAAAATTGCCAAAAAACTGCCGTTTTCACTCTTTCGCCTCTGGGATGCCCTCAAAACCTCCCAAAAGACCCACGGAGCCCATGGATCCGCTTAACAGCTCGTCAGGGACGCCCCCGAGGGCCTCGGCCCAAAATAATTTCCGGAGCCAGCGCCCCCCAGCGATCCGTGGGCTAACACCCACGGAAAATCGCCAAAAAACTGCCGTTTTCACTCTTTCGCCTCTGGGACGCCCTCAAAACATTCCAAAGGACCCACTGGGACGCCCTCAAAACATCCCAAAGGACCCACGGAGCCCATGGATCCACTTAACAGCTCGTCAGGGACGCCCCCGAGGGCCTCGGCCCAAAATAATTTTTGGAGCCAAGCCCCCCCAGCGATCCGTGGGCTAACACCCACGGAAAATCGCCAAAAAACTGCCGTTTTCACACTTTCGCCTCTGGGATGCCCTCAAAACCTCCCAAAGGACCCACAGAGCCCATGGATCTGCTTAACAGCTCTTCAGGGACGCCCTCGAGGGCCTCGGCCCAAAATAATTTTCGGAGCCAGCGCCCCCCCAGCGATCCGTGGGCTAACACCCACGGAAAATCGCCAAAAAACTGCCGTTTTCACTCTTTCGCCTCTGGGACGCCCTCAAAACCTCCCAAAGGACCCACGGAGCCCATGGATCCGCTTAACAGCTCATCAGGGACGCCCCCGAGGGCCTCGGTCCAAAATAATTTTCGGAGCCAGCGCCCCCCCAGCGATCCGTGGGCTAACACCCACGAAAAATCGTCAAAAAACTGCCATTTTCACTCTTTCGCCTCTGGGACGCCCTCAAAACCTCCCAAAGGACCCACGGAGCCCATGGATCCACTTAACAACTCGTCAGGGACGCCCCCGAGGGCCTCGTCCCAAAATAATTTCCGGAGCCAGCGCCCCCCCAGCGATCCGTGGGCTAACACCCACGAAAAATCGCCAAAAAACTGCTGTTTTCACTCTTTCGCCTCTGGGACGCCCTCAAAACCTCCCAAAGGACACACGGAGCCCATGGATCCGCTTAACGGCTCGTCAGGGACGCCCCTGAGGGCCTCGGCCCAAAATAATTTTCGGAGCCAGCGCCCCCCTAGCGATCCGTGGGCTAACACTCACGGAAAATTGCCAAAAAACTGCCGTTTTCACTCTTTCGCCTCTGGGATGCCCTCAAAACCTCCCAAAAGACCCACGGAGCCCATGGATCCGCTTAACAGCTCGTCAGGGACGCCTCCGAGGGCCTCGGCCCAAAATAATTTCCGGAGCCAGCGCCCCCCAGCGATCCGTGGGCTAACACCCACGGAAAATCGCCAAAAAACTGCCGTTTTCACTCTTTCGCCTCTGGGACGCCCTCAAAACATTCCAAAGGACCCACTGGGACGCCCTCAAAACATCCCAAAGGACCCACGGAGCCCATGGATCCACTTAACAGCTCGTCAGGGACGCCCCCGAGGGCCTCGGCCCAAAATAATTTTTGGAGCCAAGCCCCCCCAGCGATCCGTGGGCTAACACCCACGGAAAATCGCCAAAAAACTGCCGTTTTCACACTTTCGCCTCTGGGATGCCCTCAAAACCTCCCAAAGGACCCACAGAGCCCATGGATCTGCTTAACAGCTCTTCAGGGACGCCCTCGAGGGCCTCGGCCCAAAATAATTTTCGGAGCCAGCGCCCCCCCAGCGATCCGTGGGCTAACACCCACGGAAAATCGCCAAAAAACTGCCGTTTTCACTCTTTCGCCTCTGGGACGCCCTTAAAACCTCCCACAGGCCCCACGGAGCCCATGGATCCGCTTAACAGCTCGTCAGGGATGCCCCCGAGGGGCTCGGCCCAAAATAATTTCCGGAGCCAGCGCCACCCCAGCGATCCGTGGGCTAACACCCACGGAAAATCGCCAAAAAACTGCCGTTTTCATTCTTTCGCCTCTGGGACGCCCTTAAAACCTCCCACAGGCCCCACGGAGCCCATGGATCCGCTTAACAGCTCGTCAGGGACGCCCCCGAGGGGCTCGGCCCAAAATAATTTTCGGAGCCAGCGCCACCCCAGCGATCCGTGGGCTAACACCCACGGAAAATCGCCAAAAAACTGCCGTTTTCACTCTTTCGCCTCTGGGACGCCCTTAAAACCTCCCACAGGCCCCACGGAGCCCATGGATCCGCTTAACAGCTCGTCAGGGACGCCCCCGAGGGGCTCGGCCCAAAATAATTTCCGGAGCCAGCGCCACCCCAGCGATCCGTGGGCTAACACCCACGGAAAATTGCCAAAAAACTGCCGGTTTCACTCTTTCGCCTCTGGGACGCCCTTAAAACCTCCCACAGGCCCCACGGAGCCCATGGATCCGCTTAACAGCTCGTCAGGGACGCCCCCGAGGGGCTCGGCCCAAAATATTTTCCGGAGCCAGCGCCACCGCAGCAATCCGTGGGCTAACACCCACGGAAAATCGCCAAAAAACTGCCGTTTTCACTCTTTCGCCTCTGGGACGCCCTTAAAACCTCCCACAGGCCCCACGGAGCCCATGGATCCGCTTAACAGCTCGTCAGGGACGCCCCCGAGGGGCTCGGCCCAAAATAATTTTCGGAGCCAGCGCCACCCCAGCGATCCGTGGGCTAACACCCACGGAAAATCGCCAAAAAACTGCCGTTTTCACTCTTTCGCCTCTGGGACGCCCTTAAAACCTCCCACAGGCCCCACGGAGCCCATGGATCCGCTTAACAGCTCGTCAGGGACGCCCCCGAGGGGCTCGGCCCAAAATAATTTCCGGAGCCAGCGCCACCCCAGCGATCCGTGGGCTAACACCCACGGAAAATTGCCAAAAAACTGCCGGTTTCACTCTTTCGCCTCTGGGACGCCCTTAAAACCTCCCACAGGCCCCACGGAGCCCATGGATCCGCTTAACAGCTCGTCAGGGACGCCCCCGAGGGGCTCGGCCCAAAATAATTTCCGGAGCCAGCGCCACCCCAGCAATCCGTGGGCTAACACCCGCGGAAAATCGCCAAAAAACTGCCGTTTTCACTCTTTCGCCTCTGGGACGCCCTTAAAACCTCCCACAGGCCCCACGGAGCCCATGGATCCACTTAACAGCTCGTCAGGGACGCCCCCGAGGGGCTCGGCCCAAAATAATTTCCGGAGCCAACGCCACCCCAGCGATCCGTGGGCTAACACCCACGGAAAATTGCCAAAAAACTGCCGTTTTCACTCTTTCGCCTCTGGGACGCCCTTAAAACCTCCCACAGGCCCCACGGAGCCCATGGATCCGCTTAACAGCTCGTCAGGGATGCCCCCGAGGGGCTCGGCCCAAAATATTTTCCGGAGCCAGCGCCACCCCAGCAATCCGTGGGCTAACACCCACGGATAATCGCCAAAAAACTGCCGTTTTCACTCTTTCGCCTCTGGGACGCCCTTAAAACCTCCCACAGGCCCCACGGAGCCCATGGATCCGCTTAACAGCTCGTCAGGGACGCCCCCGAGGGGCTCGGCCCAAAATAATTTCCGGAGCCAGCGCCACCCCAGCGATCCGTGGGCTAACACCCACGGAAAATCGCCAAAAAACTGCCGTTTTCACTCTTTCGCCTCTGGGACGCCCTTAAAACCTCCCACAGGCCCCACGGAGCCCATGGATCCGCTTAACAGCTCGTCAGGGACGCCCCCGAGGGGCTCGACCCAAAATAATTTCCGGAGCCAGCGCCACCCCAGCGATCCGTGGGCTAACACCCACGGAAAATCGCCAAAAAACTGCCGTTTTCACTCTTTCGCCTCTGGGACGCCCTTAAAACCTCCCACAGGCCCCACGGAGCCCATGGATCCGCTTAACAGCTCGTCAGGGATGCCCCCGAGGGGCTCGGCCCAAAATAATTTCCGGAGCCAGCCCCACCCCAGCGATCCGTGGGCTAACACCCACGGAAAATCGCCAAAAAACTGCCGTTTTCACTCTTTCGCCTCTGGGACGCCCTTAAAACCTCCCACAGGCCCCACGGAGCCCATGGATCCGCTTAACAGCTCGTCAGGGACGCCCCCGAGGGGCTCGGCCCAAAATAATTTCCGGAGCCAGCGCCACCCCAGCGATCCGTGGGCTAACACCCACGGAAAATCGCCAAAAAACTGCCGTTTTCACTCTTTCGCCTCTGGGACGCCCTTAAAACCTCCCACAGGCCCCACGGAGCCCATGGATCCACTTAACAGCTCGTCAGGGACGCCCCCGAGGGGTTCGGACCAAAATAATTTCCGGACCCAGCGCCACCCCAGCGATCCGTGGGCTAACACCCACGGAAAATCGCCAAAAAACTGCCGTTTTCACTCTTTCGCCTCTGGGACGCCCTTAAAATCTCCCACAGGCCCCACGGAGCCCATGGATCCGCTTAACAGCTCGTCAGGGACGCCCCCGAGGGGCTCGGCCCAAAATAATTTCCGGAGCCAGCCCCACCCCAGCGATCCGTGGGCTAACACCCACGGAAAATTGCCAAAAAACTGCCGTTTTCACTCTTTCGCCTCTGGGACGCCCTTAAAACCTCCCACAGGCCCCACGGAGCCCATGGATCCGCTTAACAGCTCGTCAGGGACGCCCCCGAGGGGCTCGGCCCAAAATAATTTCCGGAGCCAGCGCCACCCCAGCGATCCGTGGGCTAACACCCACGGAAAATCGCCAAAAAACTGCCGTTTTCACTCTTTCGCCTCTGGGACGCCCTTAAAACCTCCCACAGGCCCCACGGAGCCCATGGATCCGCTTAACAGCTCGTCAGGGACGCCCCCGAGGGGCTCGGCCCAAAATAATTTCCGGAGCCAGCGCCACCCCAGTGATCCGTGGGCTAACACCCACGGAAAATCGCCAAAAAACTGCCGTTTTCACTCTTTCGCCTCTGGGACGCCCTTAAAACCTCCCACAGGCCCCACGGAGCCCATGGATCCGCTTAACAGCTCGTCAGGGACGCCCCCGAGGGGCTCGGCCCAAAATAATTTCCGGAGCCAGCGCCACCCCAGCGATCCGTGGGCTAACACCCACGGAAAATCGCCAAAAAACTGCCGTTTTCACTCTTTCGCCTCTGGGACGCCCTTAAAACCTCCCACAGGCCCCACGGAGCCCATGGATCCACTTAACAGCTCGTCAGGGACGCCCCCGAGGGGCTCGGCCCAAAATAATTTCCGGAGCCAGCGCCACCCCAGCGATCCGTGGGCTAACACCCACGGAAAATCGCCAAAAAACTGCCGTTTTCACTCTTTCGCCTCTGGGACGCCCTTAAAACCTCCCACAGGCCCCACGGAGCCCATGGATCCGCTTAACAGCTCGTCGGGGACGCCCCCGAGGGGCTCGACCCAAAATAATTTCCGGAGCCAGCGCCACCCCAGCGATCCGTGGGCTAACACCCACGGAAAATCGCCAAAAAACTGCCGTTTTCACTCTTTCGCCTCTGGGACGCCCTTAAAACCTCCCACAGGCCCCACGGAGCCCATGGATCCGCTTAACAGCTCGTCAGGGACGCCCCCGAGGGGCTCGGCCCAAAATAATTTCCGGAGCCAGCGCCACCCCAGCGATCCGTGGGCTAACACCCACGGAAAATCGCCAAAAAACTGCCGTTTTCACTCTTTCGCCTCTGGGACGCCCTTAAAACCTCCCACAGGCCCCACGGAGCCCATGGATCCGCTTAACAGCTCGTCAGGGATGCCCCCAAGGGGCTCGGCCCAAAATAATTTCCGGAGCCAGCGCCACCCCAGCGATCCGTGGGCTAACACCCACGGAAAATCGCCAAAAAACTGCCGTTTTCACTCTTTTGCCTCTGGGACGCCCTTAAAACCTCCCACAGGCCCCACGGAGCCCATGGATCCGCTTAACAGCTCGTCAGAGACTCCCCCGAGGGGCTCGGCCCAAAATAATTTCCGGAGCCAGCGCCACCCCAGCGATCCGTGGGCTAACACCCACGGAAAATCGCCAAAAAACTGCCGTTTTCACTCTTTCGCCTCTGGGACGCCCTTAAAACCTCCCACAGGCCCCACGGAGCCCATGGATCCGCTTAACAGCTCGTCGGGGACGCCCCCAAGGGGCTCGGCCCAAAATAATTTCCGGAGCCAGCGCCACCCCAGCGATCCGTGGGCTAACACCCACGGAAAATCGCCAAAAAACTGCCGTTTTCACTCTTTCGCCTCTGGGACGCCCTTAAAACCTCCCACAGGCCCCACGGAGCCCATGGATCCGTTTAACAGCTCGTCAGGGACGCCCCCGAGGGGCTCGGCCCAAAATAATTTCCGGAGCCAGCGCCACCCCAGCGATCCGTGGGCTAACACCCACGGAAAATCGCCAAAAAACTGCCGTTTTCACTCTTTCGCCTCTGGGACGCCCTTAAAACCTCCCACAGGCCCCACGGAGCCCATGGATCCGCTTAACAGCTCGTCAGGGACGCCCCCGAGGGGCTCGGCCCAAAATAATTTCCGGAGCCAGCGCCACCCCAGCGATCCGTGGGCTAACACCCACGGAAAATCGCCAAAAAACTGCCGTTTTCACTCTTTCGCCTCTGGGACGCCCTTAAAACCTCCCACAGGCCCCACGGAGCCCATGGATCCGCTTAACAGCTCGTCAGGGACGCCCCCGAGGGGCTCGGCCCAAAATAATTTCCGGAGCCAGCGCCACCCCAGCGATCCGTGGGCTAACACCCACGGAAAATCGCCAAAAAACTGCCGTTTTCACTCTTTCGCCTCTGGGACGCCCTTAAAACCTCCCACAGGCCCCACGAAGCCCATGGATCAGCTTAAAAGCTCGTCAGGGACGCCCCCGAGGGGCTCGGCCCAAAATAATTTCCGGAGCCAGCACCACCCCAGCGATCCGTGGGCTAACACCCACGGAAAATCGCAAAAAAACTGCCGTTTTCACTCTTTCGCCTCTGGGACGCCCTTAAAACCTCCCACAGGCCCCACGGAGCCCATGGATCCTCTTAACAGCTCGTCAGGGATGCCCCCGAGGGGCTCGGCCCAAAATAATTTCCGGAGCCAGCGCCACCCCAGCGATCCGTGGGCTAACACCCACGGAAAATCGCCAAAAAACTGCCGTTTTCACTCTTTCGCCTCTGGGACGCCCTTAAAACCTCCCACAGGCCCCATGGAACCCATGGATCCGCTTAACAGCTCGTAAGGGACGCCCCCGAGGGGCTCGGCCCAAAATAATTTCCGGAGCCAGCGCCACCCCAGCGATCCGTGGGCTAACACCCACGGAAAATCGCCAAAAAACTGCCGTTTTCACTCTTTCGCCTCTGGGACGCCCTTAAAACCTCCCACAGGCCCCACGGAGCCCATGGATCCGCTTAACAGCTCGTCAGGGACGCCCCCGAGGGGCTCGGCCCAAAATAATTTCCGGAGCCAGCGCCACCCCAGCGATCCGTGGGCTAACACCCACGGAAAATCGCCAAAAAACTGCCGTTTTCACTCTTTCGCCTCTGGGACGCCCTTAAAACCTCCCACAGGCCCCACGGAGCACATGGATCCGCTTAACAGCTCGTCAGGGACGCCCCCGAGAGGCTCGGCCCAAAATAATTTCCGGAGCAAGCGCCACCCCAGCGATCCGTGGGCTAACACCTACGGAAAATCGCCAAAAAACTGCCGTTTTCACTCTTTCGCCTCTGGGACGCCCTTAAAACCTCCCACAGGCCCCACGGAGCCCATGGATCCGCTTAACAGCTCATCAGGGACGCCCCCGAGGGGCTTGGCCCAAAATAATTTCCGGAGCCAGCGCCACCCCAGCGATCCGTGGGCTAACACCCACGGAAAATCGCCAAAAAACTGCCGTTTTCACTCTTTCGCCTCTGGGACGCCCTTAAAACCTCCCACAGGCCCCACGGAGCCCATGGATCCGCTTAACAGCTCGTCAGGGACGCCCCCGAGGGGCTTGGCCCAAAATAATTTCCGGAGCCAGCGCCACCCCAGCGATCCGTGGGCTAACACCCACGGAAAATCGCCAAAAAACTGCCGTTTTCACTCTTTCGCCTCTGGGACGCCCTTAAAACCTCCCACAGGCCCCAAGGATCCCATGGATCCGCTTAACAGCTCGTCAGGGATGCCCCCGAGGGGCTCGGCCCAAAATAATTTCCGGAGCCAGCGCCACCCCAGCGATCCGTGGGCTAACACCCACGGAAAATCGCCAAAAAACTGCCGTTTTCACTCTTTCGCCTCTGGGACGCCCTTAAAACCTCCCACAGGCCCCACGGAGCCCATGGATCCGCTTAACAGCTCGTCAGGGACGCCCCCGAGGGGCTTGGCCCAAAATAATTTCCGGAGCCAGCGCCACCCCAGCGATCCGTGGGCTAACACCCACGGAAAATCGCCAAAAAACTGCCGTTTTCACTCTTTCGCCTCTGGGACGCCCTTAAATCCTCCCACAGGCCCCACGGAGCCCATGGATCCGCTTAACAGCTCATCAGGGACGCCCCCGAGGGGCTCGGCCCAAAATAATTTCCGGAGCCAGCGCCACCCCAGCGATCCGTGGGCTAACACCCACGAAAAATCGCCAAAAAACTGCCGTTTTCACTCTTTCGCCTCTGGGACGCCCTTAAAACCTCCCACAGGCCCCACGGAGCCCATGGATACGCTTAACAGCTCGTCAGGGACGCCTCCGAGGGGCTCGGCCCAAAATAATTTTCGGAGCCAGCGCCACCCCAGCGATCCGTGGGCTAACACCCACGGAAAATTGCCAAAAAACTGCCGTTTTCACTCTTTCGCCTCTGGGACGCCCTTAAAACCTCCCACAGGCCCCACGGAGCCCATGGATCCGCTTAACAGCTCGTCAGGGACGCCCCCGAGGGGCTCGGCCCAAAATAATTTCCGGAGCCAGCGCCACCCCAGCGATCCGTGGGCTAACACCCACGGAAAATCGCCAAAAGACTGCCGTTTTCACTCTTTCGCCTCTGGGACGCCCTTAAAACCTCCCACAGGCCCCAAGGAGCCCATGGATCCGCTTAACAGCTCGTCAGGGACGCCTCTGAGGGGCTCGGCCCAAAATAATTTCTGGAGCCAGCGCCACCCCAGCGATCCGTGGGCTAACACCCACAGAAAATCGCCAAAAAACTGCCGTTTTCACTCTTTCGCCTCTGGGACGCCCTTAAAACCTCCCACAGGCCCCACGGAGCCCATGGATCCGCTTAACAGCTCGTCAGGGACGCCCCCGAGGGGCTCGGCCCAAAATAATTTCCGGAGCCAGCGCCACCCCAGCGATCCGTGGGCTAACACCCACGGAAAATCGCCAAAAAACTGCCGTTTTCACTCTTCCGCCTCTGGGACGCCCTTAAAACCTCCCACAGGCCTCACGGAGCCCATGGATCCGCTTAACAGCTCGTCAGGGACGCCCCCGAGAGGCTCGGCCCAAAATAATTTCCGGAGCCAGCGCCACCCCAGCGATCCGTGGGCTAACACCCACGGAAAATCGCCAAAAAACTGCCGTTTTCACTCTTCCGCCTCTGGGACGCCCTTAAAACCTCCCACAGGCCCCACGGAGCCCATGGATCCGCTTAACAGCTCGTCAGGGACGCCCCCGAGGGGCTCGGTCCAAAATAATTTCCGGAGCCAGCGCCACCCCAGCGATCCGTGGGCTAACACCCACGGAAAATCGCCAAAAAACTGCCGTTTTCACTCTTTCGCCTCTGGGACGCCCTTAAAACCTCCCACAGGCCCCACGGAGCCCATTGATCCGCTTAACAGCTCGTCAGGGACGCCCCCGAGGGGCTCGGCCCAA
Organism: Capsicum rhomboideum; assembly: GCA_031232105.1. Taxonomy (NCBI): domain Eukaryota; kingdom Viridiplantae; phylum Streptophyta; class Magnoliopsida; order Solanales; family Solanaceae; genus Capsicum; species Capsicum rhomboideum. The sequence continues at coordinate 144,482,051 of CP124713.1, forward strand.
AATAATTTCCGGAGCCAGCGCCACCCCAGCGATCCGTGGGCTAACACCCACGGAAAATCGCCAAAAAACTGCCGTTTTCACTCTTTCGCCTCTGGGACGCCCTTAAAACCTCCCACAGGCCCCACGGAGCCCATGGATCCGCTTAACAGCTCGTCAGGGACGCCCCCGAGGGGCTCGGCCCAAAATAATTTCCGGAGCCAGCGCCACCCCAGCGATCCGTGGGCTAACACCCACGGAAAATCGCCAAAAAACTGCCGTTTTCACTCTTTCGCCTCTGGGACGCCCTTAAAACCTCCCACAGGCCCCACGGAGCCCATGGATCCGCTTAACAGCTCGTCAGGGACGCCCCCGAGGGGCTCGGCCCAAAATAATTTCCGGAGCCAGCGCCACCCCAGCGATCCGTGGGCTAACACCCACTGAAAATCGCCAAAAAACTGCCGTTTTCACTCTTTCGCCTCTGGGACGCCCTTAAAACCTCCCACAGGCCCCACGGAGCCCATGGATCCGCTTAACAGCTCGTCAGGGACGCCCCCGAGGGGCTCGGTCCAAAATAATTTCCGGAGCCAGCGCCACCCCAGCGATCCGTGGGCTAACACCCACGGAAAATCGCCAAAAAACTGCCGTTTTCACTCTTTCGCCTCTGGGACGCCCTTAAAACCTCCCACAGGCCCCACGGAGCCCATTGATCCGCTTAACAGCTCGTCAGGGACGCCCCCGAGGGGCTCGGCCTAAATTAATTTCCGAAGCCAGCGCCACCCCAGCGATCCGTGGGCTAACACCCACGGAAAATCGCCAAAAAACTGCCGTTTTCACTCTTTCGCCTCTGGGATGCCCTTAAAACCTCCCACAGGCCCCACGGAGCCCATGGATCCGCTTAACAGCTCGTCAGGGACGCCCCCGAGGGGCTCGGCCCAAAATAATTTCCGGAGCCAGCGCCACCCCAGCGATCCGTGGGCTAACACCCACGGAAAATCGCCAAAAAACTGCCGTTTTCACTCTTTCGCCTCTGGGACGCCCTTAAAACCTCCCACAGGCCCCAAGGAGCCCATGGATCCGCTTAAAAGCTCGTCAGGGACGCCCCCGAGGGGCTCGGCCCAAAATAATTTCCGGAGCCAGCGCCACCCCAGCGATCCGTGGGCTAACACACACGGAAAATCGCCAAAAAACTGCCGTTTTCACTCTTTCGCCTCTGGGACGCCCTTAAAACCTCCCACAGGCCCCACGGAGCCCATGGATCCGCTTAACAGCTCGTCAGGGACGCCCCCGAGGGGCTCGGCCCAAAATAATTTCCGGAGCCAGCGCCACCCCATCGATCCGTGGGCTAACACCCACGGAAAATCGCCAAAAAACTGCCGTTTTCACTCTTTCGCCTCTGGGACGCCCTTAAAACCTCCCACAGGCCCCACGGAGCCCATGGATCCGCTTAACAGCTCGTCAGGGAAGCCCCCGAGGGGCTCGGCCCAAAATAATTTCCGGAGCCAGCGCCACCCCAGCGATCCGTGGGCTAACACCCACGGAAAATCGCCAAAAAACTGCCGTTTTCACTCTTTCGCCTCTGGGACGCCCTTAAAACCTCCCACAGGCCCCACGGAGCCCATGGATCCGCTTAACAGCTCGTCAGGGACGCCCCCGAGGGGCTCGGCCCAAAATAATTTCCGGAGCCAGCGCCACCCCAGCGATCCGTGGGCTAACACCCACGGAAAATCGCCAAAAAACTGCCGTTTTCACTCTTTCGCCTCTGGGACGCCCTTAAAACCTCCCACAGGCCCCACGGAGCCCATGGATCCGCTTAACAGCTCGTCAGGGACGCCCCCGAGGGGCTCGGTCCAAAATGATTTCCGGAGCCAGCGCCACCCCAGCGATCCGTGGGCTAACACCCACGGAAAATCGCCAAAAAACTGCCGTTTTCACTCTTTCGCCTCTGGGACGCCCTTAAAACCTACCACAGGCCCCACGGAGCCCATGGATCCGCTTAACAGCTCGTCAAGGACGCCCCCGAGGGGCTCGGCCCAAAATAATTTCCGGAGCCAGCGCCACCCCAGCGATCCGTGGGCTAACACCCACGGAAAATCGCCAAAAGACTGCCGTTTTCACTCTTTCGCCTCTGGGACGCCCTTAAAACCTCCCACAGGCCCCAAGGAGCCCATGGATCCGCTTAACAGCTCGTCAGGGACGCCCCTGAGGGGGTCGGCCCAAAATAATTTCTGGAGCCAGCGCCACCCCAGCGATCCGTGGGCTAACACCCACGGAAAATCGCCAAAAAACTGCTGTTTTCACTCTTTCGCCTCTGGGACGCCCTTAAAACCTCCCACAGGCCCCACGGAGCCCATGGATCCGCTTAACAGCTCGTCAGGGACGCCCCCGAGGGGCTCGGCCCAAAATAATTTCCGGAGCCAGCGCCACCCCAGCGATCCGTGGGCTAACACCCACGGAAAATCGCCAAAAAACTGCCGTTTTCACTCTTTCGCCTCTGGGACGCCCTTAAAACCTCCCACAGGCCCCACGGAGCCCATGGATCCGCTTAACAGCTCGTCAGGGACGCCCCCGAGGGGCTCGGCCCAAAATAATTTCCGGAGCCAGCGCCACCCCAGCGATCCGTGGGCTAACACCCACGGAAAATCGCCAAAAAACTGCCGTTTTCACTCTTTCGCCTCTGGGACGCCCTTAAAACCTCCCACAGGCCCCACGGAGCCCATGGATCCGCTTAACAGCTCGTCAGGGACGCCCCCGAGGGGTTCGGCCCAAAATAATTTCCGGAGCCAGCGCCACCCCAGCGATCCGTGGGCTAACACCCACGGAAAATCGCCAAAAAACTGCCGTTTTCACTCTTTCGCCTCTGGGACGCCCTTAAAAACTCCCACAGGCCCCACGGAGCCCATGGATCCGCTTAACAGCTCGTCAGGGACGCCCCTGAGGGGCTCGGTCCAAAATAATTTCCGGAGCCAGCGCCACCCCAGCGATCCGTGGGCTAACACCCACGGAAAATCGCCAAAAAACTGCCGTTTTCACTCTTTCGCCTCTGGGACGCCCTTAAAACCTCCCACAGGCCCCACGGAGCCCATTGATCCACTTAACAGCTCGTCAGGGACGCCCCCGAGGGGCTCGGCCCAAAATAATTTTCGGAGCCAGCGCCACCCCAGCGATCCGTGGGCTGACACCCACGGAAAATCGCCAAAAAACTGCCGTTTTAACTCTTTCGCCTCTGGGACGCCCTTAAAACCTCCCACAGGCCCCACGGAGCCCATGGATCCGCTTAACAGCTCGTCAGGGATGCCCCCGAGGGGCTCGGCCCAAAATAATTTCCGGAGCCAGCGCCACCCCAGCGATCCGTGGGCTAACACCCACGGAAAATCGCCAAAAAACTGCCGTTTTCACTCTTTCGCCTCTGGGACGCCCTTAAAACCTCCCACAGGCCCCACGGAGCCCATGGATCCGCTTAACAGCTCGTCAGGGACGCCCCCGAGGGGCTCGGCCCAAAATAATTTCCGGAGCCAGCGCCACCCCAGCGATCCGTGGGCTAACACCCACGGAAAATCGCCAAAAAACTGCCGTTTTCACTCTTTCGCCTCTGGGACGCCCTTAAAACCTCCCACAGGCCCCACGGAGCCCATGGATCCGCTTAACATCTCGTCAGGGACGCCCCCGAGGGGTTCGGCCCAAAATAATTTCCGGAGCCAGCGCCACCCCAGCGATCCGTGGGCTAACACCCACGGAAAATCGCCAAAAAACTGCCGTTTTCACTCTTTCGCCTCTGGGACGCCCTTAAAACCTCCCACAGGCCCCACGGAGCCCATGGATCCGCTTAACAGCTCGTCAGGGACGCCCCCGAGGGGCTCGGTCCAAAATAATTTCCGGAGCCAGCGCCACCCCAGCGATCCGTGGGCTAACACCCACGGAAAATCGCCAAAAAACTGCCGTTTTCACTCTTTCGCCTCTGGGACGCCCTTAAAACCTCCCACAGGCCCCACGGAGCCCATTGATCCGCTTAACAGCTCGTCAGGGACGCCCCCGAGGGGCTCGGCCCAAAATAATTTCCGGAGCCAGCGCCACCCCAGCGATCCGTGGGCTAACACCCACGGAAAATCGCCAAAAAACTGCCGTTTTCACTCTTTCGCCTCTGGGACGCCCTTAAAACCTCCCACAGGCCCCAAGGAGCCCATGGATCCGCTTAAAAGCTCGTCAGGGACGCCCCCGAGGGGCTCGGCCCAAAATAATTTCCGGAGCCAGCGCCACCCCAGCGATCCGTGGGCTAACACACACGGAAAATTGCCAAAAAACTGCCGTTTTCACTCTTTCGCCTCTGGGACGCCCTTAAAACCTCCCACAGTCCCCACGGAGCCCATGGATCCGCTTAACAGCTCGTCAGGGACGCCCCCGAGGGGCTCGGCCCAAAATAATTTCCGGAGCCAGCGCCACCCCATCGATCCGTGGGCTAACACCCACGGAAAATCGCCAAAAAACTGCCGTTTTCACTCTTTCGCCTCTGGGACGCCCTTAAAACCTCCCACAGGCCCCACGGAGCCCATGGATCCGCTTAACAGCTCGTCAGGGACGCCCCCGAGGGGCTCGGCCCAAAATAATTTCCGGAGCCAGCACCACCCCAGCGATCCGTGGGCTAACACCCACGGAAAATCGCCAAAAAACTGCCGTTTTCACTCTTTCGCCTCTGGGACGCCCTTAAAACCTCCCACAGGCCCCACGGAGCCCATGGATCCGCTTAACAGCTCGTCAGGGACGCCCCCGAGGGGCTTGGCCCAAAATAATTTCCGGAGCCAGCGCCACCCCAGCGATCCGTGGGCTAACACCCACGGAAAATCGCCAAAAAACTGCCGTTTTCACTCTTTCGCCTCTGGGACGCCCTTAAAACCTCCCACAGGCCCCACGGAGCCCATGGATCCGCTTAACAGCTCGTCAGGGACGCCCCCGAGGGGCTCGGCCCAAAATAATTTCCGGAGCCAGCGCCACCCCAGCGATCCGTGGGCTAACACCCACGGAAAATCGCAAAAAAACTGCCGTTTTCACTCTTTCGCCTCTGGGACGCCCTTAAAACCTCCCACAGGCCCCACGGAGCCCATGGATCCGCTTAACAGCTCGTCAGGGACGCCCCCAAGGGGCTCGGCCCAAAATAATTTCCGGAGCCAGCGCCACCCCAGCGATCCGTGGGCTAACACCCACGGAAAATCGCCAAAAAACTGCCGTTTTCACTCTTTCGCCTCTGGGACGCCCTTAAAACCTCCCACAGGCCCCAAGGAGCCCATGGATCCGCTTAACAGCTCGTCAGGGACGCCCCCGAGGGGCTCGGCCCAAAATAATTTCCGGAGCCAGCGCCACCCCAGCGATCCGTGGGCTAACACCCACGGAAAATCGCCAAAAAACTGCCGTTTTCACTCTTTCGCCTCTGGGACGCCCTTAAAACCTCCCACAGGCCCCACGGAGCCCATGGATCCGCTTAACAGCTCGTCAGGGATGCCCCCGAGGGGCTCGGCCCAAAATAATTTCCGGAGCCAGCGCCACCCCAGCGATCCGTGGGCAAACACCCACGGAAAATCGCCAAAAAACTGCCGTTTTCACTCTTTCGCCTCTGGGACGCCCTTAAAACCTCCCACAGGCCCCACGGAGCCCATGGATCCGCTTAACAGCTCGTCAGGGACGCCCCCGAGGGGCTCGGCCCAAAATAATTTCCGGAGCCAGCGCCACCCCAGCGATCCGTTGGCTAACACCCACGAAAAATCGCCAAAAAACTGCCGTTTTCACTCTTTCGCCTCTGGGACGCCCTTAAAACCTCCCACAGGCCCCACGGAGCCCATGGATCCACTTAACAGCTCGTCAGGGACGCCTCCGAGGGGCTCGGCCCAAAATAATTTCCGGAGCCAGCGCCACCCCAGCGATCCGTGGGCTAACACCCACGGAAAATCGCCAAAAAACTGCCGTTTTCACTCTTTCGCCTCTGGGACGCCCTTAAAACCTCCCACAGGCCCCAAGGAGCCCATGGATCCCCTTAAAAGCTCGTCAGGGACGCCCCCGAGGGGCTCGGCCCAAAATAATTTCCGGAGCCAGCGCCACCCCAGCGATCCGTGGGCTAACACACACGGAAAATTGCCAAAAAACTGCCGTTTTCACTCTTTCGCCTCTGGGACGCCCTTAAAACCTCCCACAGTCCCCACGGAGCCCATGGATCCGCTTAACAGCTCGTCAGGGACGCCCCCGAGGGGCTCGGCCCAAAATAATTTCCGGAGCCAGCGCCACCCCATCGATCCGTGGGCTAACACCCACGGAAAATCGCCAAAAAACTGCCGTTTTCACTCTTTCGCCTCTGGGACGCCCTTAAAACCTCCCACAGGCCCCACGGAGCCCATGGATCCGCTTAACAGCTCGTCAGGGACGCCCCCGAGGGGCTCGGCCCAAAATAATTTCCGGAGCCAGCACCACCCCAGCGATCCGTGGGCTAACACCCACGGAAAATCGCCAAAAAACTGCCGTTTTCACTCTTTCGCCTCTGGGACGCCCTTAAAACCTCCCACAGGCCCCACGGAGCCCATGGATCCGCTTAACAGCTCGTCAGGGACGCCCCCGAGGGGCTTGGCCCAAAATAATTTCCGGAGCCAGCGCCACCCCAGCGATCCGTGGGCTAACACCCACGGAAAATCGCCAAAAAACTGCCGTTTTCACTCTTTCGCCTCTGGGACGCCCTTAAAACCTCCCACAGGCCCCACGGAGCCCATGGATCCGCTTAACAGCTCGTCAGGGACGCCCCCGAGGGGCTCGGCCCAAAATAATTTCCGGAGCCAGCGCCACCCCAGCGATCCGTGGGCTAACACCCACGGAAAATCGCAAAAAAACTGCCGTTTTCACTCTTTCGCCTCTGGGACGCCCTTAAAACCTCCCACAGGCCCCACGGAGCCCATGGATCCGCTTAACAGCTCGTCAGGGACGCCCCCAAGGGGCTCGGCCCAAAATAATTTCCGGAGCCAGCGCCACCCCAGCGATCCGTGGGCTAACACCCACGGAAAATCGCCAAAAAACTGCCGTTTTCACTCTTTCGCCTCTGGGACGCCCTTAAAACCTCCCACAGGCCCCAAGGAGCCCATGGATCCGCTTAACAGCTCGTCAGGGACGCCCCCGAGGGGCTCGGCCCAAAATAATTTCCGGAGCCAGCGCCACCCCAGCGATCCGTGGGCTAACACCCACGGAAAATCGCCAAAAAACTGCCGTTTTCACTCTTTCGCCTCTGGGACGCCCTTAAAACCTCCCACAGGCCCCACGGAGCCCATGGATCCGCTTAACAGCTCGTCAGGGATGCCCCCGAGGGGCTCGGCCCAAAATAATTTCCGGAGCCAGCGCCACCCCAGCGATCCGTGGGCAAACACCCACGGAAAATCGCCAAAAAACTGCCGTTTTCACTCTTTCGCCTCTGGGACGCCCTTAAAACCTCCCACAGGCCCCACGGAGCCCATGGATCCGCTTAACAGCTCGTCAGGGACGCCCCCGAGGGGCTCGGCCCAAAATAATTTCCGGAGCCAGCGCCACCCCAGCGATCCGTTGGCTAACACCCACGAAAAATCGCCAAAAAACTGCCGTTTTCACTCTTTCGCCTCTGGGACGCCCTTAAAACCTCCCACAGGCCCCACGGAGCCCATGGATCCACTTAACAGCTCGTCAGGGACGCTCCCGAGGGGCTCGGCCCAAAATAATTTCCGGAGCCAGCGCCACCCCAGCGATCCGTGGGCTAACACCCACGGAAAATCGCCTAAAAACTGCCGTTTTCACTCTTTCGCCTCTGGGACGCCCTTAAAACCTCCCACAGGCCCCACGGAGCCCATGGATCCGCTTAACAGCTCGTCAGGGACGCCCCCGAGGGGCTCGGCCCAAAATAATTTCCGGAGCCAGCGCCACCCCAGCGATCCGTGGGCTAACACCCACGGAAAATCGCCAAAAAACTGCCGTTTTCACTCTTTCGCCTCTGGGACGCCCTTAAAACCTCCCACAGGCCCCACGGAGCCCATGGATCCGCTTAACATCTCGTCAGGGACGCCCCCGAGGGGCTCGGCCCAAAATAATTTCCGGAGCCAGCGCCACCCCAGCGATCCGTGGGCTAACACCCACGGAAAATCGCCAAAAAACTGCCGTTTTCACTCTTTCGCCTCTGGGACGCCCTTAAAACCTCCCACAGGCCCCACGGAGCCCATGGATCCGCTTAACAGCTCGTCAGGGACGCCCCCGAGGGGCTCGGTCCAAAATAATTTCCGGAGCCAGCGCCACCCCAGCGATCCGTGGGCTAACACCCACGGAAAATCGCCAAAAAACTGCCGTTTTCACTCTTTCGCCTCTGGGACGCCCTTAAAACCTCCCACAGGCCCCACGGAGCCCATTGATCCGCTTAACAGCTCGTCAGGGACGCCCCCGAGGGGCTCGGCCCAAAATAATTTCCGGAGCCAGCGCCACCCCAGCGATCCGTGGGCTAACACCCACGGAAAATCGCCAAAAAACTGCCGTTTTCACTCTTTCGCCTCTGGGACGCCCTTAAAACCTCCCACAGGCCCCAAGGAGCCCATGGATCCGCTTAAAAGCTCGTCAGGGACGCCCCCGAGGGGCTCGGCCCAAAATAATTTCCGGAGCCAGCGCCACCCCAGCGATCCGTGGGCTAACACACACGGAAAATTCCCAAAAAACTGCCGTTTTCACTCTTTCGCCTCTGGGACGCCCTTAAAACCTCCCACAGTCCCCACGGAGCCCATGGATCCGCTTAACAGCTCGTCAGGGACGCCCCCGAGGGGCTCGGCCCAAAATAATTTCCGGAGCCAGCGCCACCCCATCGATCCGTGGGCTAACACCCACGGAAAATCGCCAAAAAACTGCCGTTTTCACTCTTTCGCCTCTGGGACGCCCTTAAAACCTCCCACAGGCCCCACGGAGCCCATGGATCCGCTTAACAGCTCGTCAGGGACGCCCCCGAGGGGCTCGGCCCAAAATAATTTCCGGAGCCAGCACCACCCCAGCGATCCGTGGGCTAACACCCACGGAAAATCGCCAAAAAACTGCCGTTTTCACTCTTTCGCCTCTGGGACGCCCTTAAAACCTCCCACAGGCCCCACGGAGCCCATGGATCCGCTTAACAGCTCGTCAGGGACGCCCCCGAGGGGCTTGGCCCAAAATAATTTCCGGAGCCAGCGCCACCCCAGCGATCCGTGGGCTAACACCCACCGAAAATCGCCAAAAAACTGCCGTTTTCACTCTTTCGCCTCTGGGACGCCCTTAAAACCTCCCACAGGCCCCACGGAGCCCATGGATCCGCTTAACAGCTCGTCAGGGACGCCCCCGAGGGGCTCGGCCCAAAATAATTTCCGGAGCCAGCGCCACCCCAGCGATCCGTGGGCTAACACCCACGGAAAATCGCAAAAAAACTGCCGTTTTCACTCTTTCGCCTCTGGGACGCCCTTAAAACCTCCCACAGGCCCCACGGAGCCCATGGATCCGCTTAACAGCTCGTCAGGGACGCCCCCAAGGGGTTCGGCCCAAAATAATTTCCGGAGCCAGCGCCACCCCAGCGATCCGTGGGCTAACACCCACGGAAAATCGCCAAAAAACTGCCGTTTTCACTCTTTCGCCTCTGGGACGCCCTTAAAACCTCCCACAGGCCCCAAGGAGCCCATGGATCCGCTTAACAGCTCGTCAGGGACGCCCCCGAGGGGCTCGGCCCAAAATAATTTCCGGAGCCAGCGCCACCCCAGCGATCCGTGGGCTAACACCCACGGAAAATCGCCAAAAAACTGCCGTTTTCACTCTTTCGCCTCTGGGACGCCCTTAAAACCTCCCACAGGCCCCACGGAGCCCATGGATCCGCTTAACAGCTCGTCAGGGATGCCCCCGAGGGGCTCGGCCCAAAATAATTTCCGGAGCCAGCGCCACCCCAGCGATCCGTGGGCAAACACCCACGGAAAATCGCCAAAAAACTGCCGTTTTCACTCTTTCGCCTCTGGGACGCCCTTAAAACCTCCCACAGGCCCCACGGAGCCCATGGATCCGCTTAACAGCTCGTCAGGGACGCCCCCGAGGGGCTCGGCCCAAAATAATTTCCGGAGCCAGCGCCACCCCAGCGATCCGTTGGCTAACACCCACGAAAAATCGCCAAAAAACTGCCGTTTTCACTCTTTCGCCTCTGGGACGCCCTTAAAACCTCCCACAGGCCCCACGGAGCCCATGGATCCACTTAACAGCTCGTCAGGGACGCTCCCGAGGGGCTCGGCCCAAAATAATTTCCGGAGCCAGCGCCACCCCAGCGATCCGTGGGCTAACACCCACGGAAAATCGCCTAAAAACTGCCGTTTTCACTCTTTCGCCTCTGGGACGCCCTTAAAACCTCCCACAGGCCCCACGGAGCCCATGGATCCGCTTAACAGCTCGTCAGGGACGCCCCCGAGGGGCTCGGCCCAAAATAATTTCCGGAGCCAGCGCCACCCCAGCGATCCGTGGGCTAACACCCACGGAAAATCGCCAAAAAACTGCCGTTTTCACTCTTTCGCCTCTGGGACGCCGTTAAAACCTCCCACAGGTCCCAAGGAGCCCATGGATCCGCTTAACAGCTCGTCAGGGACGCCCCCGAGGGGCTCGGCCCAAAATAATTTCCGGAGCCAGCGCCACCCCAGCGATCCGTGGGCTAACACCCACGGAAAATCGCCAAAAAACTGCCGTTTTCACTCTTTCGCCTCTGGGACGCCCTTAAAACCTCCCACAGGCCCCACGGAGCCCATGGATCCGCTTAACAGCTCGTCAGGGACGCCCCCGAGGGGCTTGGCCAAAAATAATTTCCGGAGCCAGTGCCACCCCAGCGATCCGTGGGCTAACACCCACGGAAAATCGCCAAAAAACTTCCGTTTTCACTCTTTCGCCTCTGGGACGCCCTTAAAACCTCCCACAGGCCCCACGTAGCCCATGGATCCGCTTAACAGCTCGTCAGGGACGCCCCCGAGGGGCTCGGCCCAAAATAATTTCCGGAGCCAGCGCCACCCCAGCGATCCGTGGGCTAACACCCACGGAAAATCGCCAAAAAACTGCCGTTTTCACTCTTTCGCCTCTGGGACGCCCTTAAAACCTCCCACAGGCCCCACGGAGCCCATGGATCCGCTTAACAGCTCGTCCGGGACGCCCCCGAGGGGCTCGGCCCAAAATAATTTCCGGAGCCAGCGCCACCCCAGCGATCCGTGGGCTAACACCCACGGAAAATCGCCAAAAAACTGCCGTTTTCACTATTTCGCCTCTGGGACGCCCTTAAAACCTCCCACAGGCCCCACGGAGCCAATGGATCCGCTTAACAGCTCGTCAGGGACGCCCCCGAGGGGCTCGGCCCAAAATAATTTCCGGAGCCAGCGCCACCCCAGCGATCCGTGGGCTAACACCCACGGAAAATCGCCAAAAAACTGCCGTTTTCACTCTTTCGCCTCTGGGACGCCCTTAAAACCTCCCACAGGCCCCACGGAGCCCATGGATCCGCTTAACAGCTCGTCAGGGACGCCCCCGAGGGGCTCGGCCCAAAATAATTTCCGGAGCCAGCGCCACCCCAGCGATCCGTGGGCTAACACCCACGGAAAATCGCCAAAAAACTGCCGTTTTCACTCTTTCGCCTCTGGGACGTCCTTAAAACCTCCCACAGGCCCCACGTAGCCCATGGATCCGCTTAACAACTCGTCAAGGACGCCCCCGAGGGGCTCGGCCCAAAATAATTTCCGGAGCCAGCGCCACCCCAGCGATCCGTGGGCTAACACCCACGGAAAATCGCCAAAAAACTGCCGTTTTCACTCTTCCGCCTCTGGGACGCCCTTAAAACCTCCCACAGGCCCCACGGAGCCCATGGATCCGCTTAACAGCTCGTCAGGGACGCCCCTGAGGGGCTCGGCCCAAAATAATTTCCGGAGCCAGCGCCACCCCAGCGATCCGTGGGCTAACACCCACGGAAAATCGCCAAAAAACTGCCGTTTTCACTCTTTCGCCTCTGGGACGCCCTTAAAACCTCCCACAGGCCCCACGGAGCCCATGGATCCGCTTAACAGCTCGTCAGGGACGCCCCCGAGGGGCTCGGCCCAAAATAATTTCCGGAGCCAGCGCCACCCCGGCGATCCGTGGGCTAACACCCACGGAAAATCGCCAAAAAACTGCCGTTTTCACTCTTTCGCCTCTGGGACGCCTTTAAAACCTCCCACAGGCCCCACGGAGCCTATGGATCCGCTTAATAGCTCGTCAGGGACGCCCCCGAGGGGCTCGGCCCAAAATAATTTCCGGAGCCAGCGCCAGCGATCCGTGGGCTAACACCCACGGAAAATCGCCAAAAAACTGCCGTTTTCACTCTTTCGCCTCTGGGACGCCCTTAAAACCTCCCACAGGCCCCACGGAGCCCATGGATCCGCTTAACAGCTCGTCAGGGACGCCCCCGAGGGGCTCGGCCCAAAATAATTTCCAGAGCCAGCGCCACCCCAGCGATCCGTGGGCTAACACCCACGGAAAATCGCCAAAAAACTGCCGTTTTCACTCTTTCGCCTCTGGGACGCCCTTAAAACCTCCCACAGGCCCCACGTAGCCCATGGATCCGCTTAACAGCTCGTCAAGGACGCCCCCGAGGGGCTCGGCCCAAAATAATTTCCGGAGCCAGCGCCACCCCAGCGATCCGTGGGCTAACACCCACGGAAAATCGCCAAAAAACTGCCGTTTTCACTCTTCCGCCTCTGGGACGCCCTTAAAACCTCCCACAGGCCCCACGGAGCCCATGGATCCGCTTAACAGCTCGTCAGGGACGCCCCCGAGGGGCTTGGCCCAAAATAATTTCCGGAGCCAGCGCCACCCCAGCGATCCGTGGGCTAACACCCACGGAAAATCGCCAAAAAACTGCCGTTTTCACTCTTTCGCCTCTGGGACGCCCTTAAAACCTCCCACAGGCCCCACGGAGCCCATGGATCCGCTTAACAGCTCGTCAGGGACGCCCCCGAGGGGCTCGGCCCAAAATAATTTCCGGAGCCAGCGCCACCCCAGCGATCCGTGGGCTAACACCCACGGAAAATCGCAAAAAAACTGCCGTTTTCACTCTTTCGCCTCTGGGACGCCCTTAAAACCTCCCACAGGCCCCACGGAGCCCATGGATCCGCTTAACAGCTCGTCAGGGACGCCCCCAAGGGGCTCGGCCCAAAATAATTTTCGGAGCCAGCGCCACCCCAGCGATCCGTGGGCTAACACCCACGGAAAATCGCCAAAAAACTGCCGTTTTCACTCTTTCGCCTCTGGGACGCCCTTAAAACCTCCCACAGGCCCCAAGGAGCCCATGGATCCGCTTAACAGCTCGTCAGGGACGCCCCCGAGGGGCTCGGCCCAAAATAATTTCCGGAGCCAGCGCCACCCCAGCGATCCGTGGGCTAACACCCACGGAAAATCGCCAAAAAACTGCCGTTTTCACTCTTTCGCCTCTGGGACGCCCTTAAAACCTCCCACAGGCCCCACGGAGCCCATGGATCCGCTTAACAGCTCGTCAGGGATGCCCCCGAGGGGCTCGGCCCAAAATAATTTCCGGAGCCAGCGCCACCCCAGCGATCCGTGGGCAAACACCCACGGAAAATCGCCAAAAAACTGCCGTTTTCACTCTTTCGCCTCTGGGACGCCCTTAAAACCTCCCACAGGCCCCACGGAGCCCATGGATCCGCTTAACAGCTCGTCAGGGACGCCCCCGAGGGGCTCGGCCCAAAATAATTTCCGGAGCCAGCGCCACCCCAGCGATCCGTTGGCTAACACCCACGAAAAATCGCCAAAAAACTGCCGTTTTCACTCTTTCGCCTCTGGGACGCCCTTAAAACCTCCCACAGGCCCCACGGAGCCCATGGATCCACTTAACAGCTCGTCAGGGACGCTCCCGAGGGGCTCGGCCCAAAATAATTTCCGGAGCCAGCGCCACCCCAGCGATCCGTGGGCTAACACCCACGGAAAATCGCCTAAAAACTGCCGTTTTCACTCTTTCGCCTCTGGGACGCCCTTAAAACCTCCCACAGGCCCCACGGAGCCCATGGATCCGCTTAACAGCTCGTCAGGGACGCCCCCGAGGGGCTCGGCCCAAAATAATTTCCGGAGCCAGCGCCACCCCAGCGATCCGTGGGCTAACACCCACGGAAAATCGCCAAAAAACTGCCGTTTTCACTCTTTCGCCTCTGGGACGCCGTTAAAACCTCCCACAGGTCCCAAGGAGCCCATGGATCCGCTTAACAGCTCGTCAGGGACGCCCCCGAGGGGCTCGGCCCAAAATAATTTCCGGAGCCAGCGCCACCCCAGCGATCCGTGGGCTAACACCCACGGAAAATCGCCAAAAAACTGCCGTTTTCACTCTTTCGCCTCTGGGACGCCCTTAAAACCTCCCACAGGCCCCACGGAGCCCATGGATCCGCTTAACAGCTCGTCAGGGACGCCCCCGAGGGGCTCGGCCAAAAATAATTTCCGGAGCCAGTGCCACCCCAGCGATCCGTGGGCTAACACCCACGGAAAATCGCCAAAAAACTGCCGTTTTCACTCTTTCGCCTCTGGGACGCCCTTAAAACCTCCCACAGGCCCCACGTAGCCCATGGATCCGCTTAACAGCTCGTCAGGGACGCCCCCGAGGGGCTCGGCCCAAAATAATTTCCGGAGCCAGCGCCACCCCAGCGATCCGTGGGCTAACACCCACGGAAAATCGCCAAAAAACTGCCGTTTTCACTCTTTCGCCTCTGGGACGCCCTTAAAACCTCCCACAGGCCCCACGGAGCCCATGGATCCGCTTAACAGCTCGTCCGGGACGCCCCCGAGGGGCTCGGCCCAAAATAATTTCCGGAGCCAGCGCCACCCCAGCGATCCGTGGGCTAACACCCACGGAAAATCGCCAAAAAACTGCCGTTTTCACTATTTCGCCTCTGGGACGCCCTTAAAACCTCCCACAGGCCCCACGGAGCCAATGGATCCGCTTAACAGCTCGTCAGGGACGCCCCCGAGGGGCTCGGCCCAAAATAATTTCCGGAGCCAGCGCCACCCCAGCGATCCGTGGGCTAACACCCACGGAAAATCGCCAAAAAACTGCCGTTTTCACTCTTTCGCCTCTGGGACGCCCTTAAAACCTCCCACAGGCCCCACGGAGCCCATGGATCCGCTTAACAGCTCGTCAGGGACGCCCCCGAGGGGCTCGGCCCAAAATAATTTCCGGAGCCAGCGCCACCCCAGCGATCCGTGGGCTAACACCCACGGAAAATCGCCAAAAAACTGCCGTTTTCACTCTTTCGCCTCTGGGACGTCCTTAAAACCTCCCACAGGCCCCACGTAGCCCATGGATCCGCTTAACAGCTCGTCAAGGACGCCCCCGAGGGGCTCGGCCCAAAATAATTTCCGGAGCCAGCGCCACCCCAGCGATCCGTGGGCTAACACCCACGGAAAATCGCCAAAAAACTGCCGTTTTCACTCTTCCGCCTCTGGGACGCCCTTAAAACCTCCCACAGGCCCCACGGAGCCCATGGATCCGCTTAACAGCTCGTCAGGGACGCCCCTGAGGGGCTCGGCCCAAAATAATTTCCGGAGCCAGCGCCACCCCAGCGATCCGTGGGCTAACACCCACGGAAAATCGCCAAAAAACTGCCGTTTTCACTCTTTCGCCTCTGGGACGCCCTTAAAACCTCCCACAGGCCCCACGGAGCCCATGGATCCGCTTAACAGCTCGTCAGGGACGCCCCCGAGGGGCTCGGCCCAAAATAATTTCCGGAGCCAGCGCCACCCCGGCGATCCGTGGGCTAACACCCACGGAAAATCGCCAAAAAACTGCCGTTTTCACTCTTTCGCCTCTGGGACGCCTTTAAAACCTCCCACAGGCCCCACGGAGCCTATGGATCCGCTTAATAGCTCGTCAGGGACGCCCCCGAGGGGCTCGGCCCAAAATAATTTCCGGAGCCAGCGCCAGCGATCCGTGGGCTAACACCCACGGAAAATCGCCAAAAAACTGCCGTTTTCACTCTTTCGCCTCTGGGACGCCCTTAAAACCTCCCACAGGCCCCACGGAGCCCATGGATCCGCTTAACAGCTCGTCAGGGACGCCCCCGAGGGGCTCGGCCCAAAATAATTTCCAGAGCCAGCGCCACCCCAGCGATCCGTGGGCTAACACCCACGGAAAATCGCCAAAAAACTGCCGTTTTCACTCTTTCGCCTCTGGGACGCCCTTAAAACCTCCCACAGGCCCCACGTAGCCCATGGATCCGCTTAACAGCTCGTCAAGGACGCCCCCGAGGGGCTCGGCCCAAAATAATTTCCGGAGCCAGCGCCACCCCAGCGATCCGTGGGCTAACACCCACGGAAAATCGCCAAAAAACTGCCGTTTTCACTCTTCCGCCTCTGGGACGCCCTTAAAACCTCCCACAGGCCCCACGGAGCCCATGGATCCGCTTAACAGCTCGTCAGGGACGCCCCTGAGGGGCTCGGCCCAAAATAATTTCCGGAGCCAGCGCCACCCCAGCGATCCGTGGGCTAACACCCACGGAAAATCGCCAAAAAACTGCCGTTTTCACTCTTTCGCCTCTGGGACGCCCTTAAAACCTCCCACAGGCCCCACGGAGCCCATGGATCCGCTTAACAGCTCGTCAGGGACGCCCCCGAGGGGCTCGGCCCAAAATAATTTCCGGAGCCAGCGCCACCCCGGCGATCCGTGGGCTAACACCCACGGAAAATCGCCAAAAAACTGCCGTTTTCACTCTTTCGCCTCTGGGACGCCTTTAAAACCTCCCACAGGCCCCACGGAGCCTATGGATCCGCTTAATAGCTCGTCAGGGACGCCCCCGAGGGGCTCGGCCCAAAATAATTTCCGGAGCCAGCGCCACCCCAGCGATCCGTGGGCTAACACCCACGGAAAATCGCCAAAAAACTGCCGTTTTCACTCTTTCGCCTCTGGGACGCCCTTAAAACCTCCCACAGGCCCCACGGAGCCCATGGATCCGCTTAACAGCTCGTCAGGGACGCCCCCGAGGGGCTCGGCCCAAAATAATTTCCAGAGCCAGCGCCACCCCAGCGATCCGTGGGCTAACACCCACGGAAAATCGCCAAAAAACTGCCGTTTTCACTCTTTCGCCTCTGGGACGCCCTTAAAACCTCCCACACGCCCCACGGAGCCCATGGATCCGCTTAACAGCTCGTCAGGGATGCCCCCAAGGGGCTCGGCCCAAAATAATTTCCGGAGCCAGCGCCACCCCAGCGATCCGTGGGCTAACACCCACGGAAAATCGCCAAAAAACTGCCGTTTTCACTCTTTCGCCTCTGGGACGCCCTTAAAACCTCCCACAGGCCCCACGGAGCCCATGGATCCGCTTAACAGCTCGTCAGGGACGCCCCCAAGGGGCTCGGCCCAAAATAATTTCCAGAGCCAGCGCCACCCCAGCGATCCGTGGGCTAACACCCACGGAAAATCGCCAAAAAACTGCCGTTTTCACTCTTTCGCCTCTGGGACGCCCTTAAAACCTCCCACAGGCCCCACGGAGCCCATGGATCCGCTTAACAGCTCGTCAGGGACGCCCCCGAGGGGCTCGGCCCAAAATAATTTCCGGAGCCAGCGCCACCCCAGCGATCCGTGGGCTAACACCCACGGAAAATCGCCAAAAAACTGCCGTTTTCACTCTTTCGCCTCTGGGACGCCCTTAAAACCTCCCACAGGCCCCACGGAGCCCATGGATCCGCTTAACAGCTCGTCAGGGATGCCCCCGAGGGGCTCGGCCCAAAATAATTTCCGGAGCCAGCGCCACCCCAGCGATCCGTGGGCTAACACCCACGGAAAATCGCCAAAAAACTGCCGTTTTCACTCTTTCGCCTCTGGGACGCCCTTAAAACCAACCACAGGCCCCACGGAGCCCATGGATCCGCTTAACAGCTCATCAGGGACGCCCCCGAGGGGCTCGGCCCAAAATAATTTCCGGAGCCAGCGCCACCCCAGCGATCCGTTGGCTAACACCCACGGAAAATCGCCAAAAAACTGCCGTTTTCACTCTTTCGCCTCTGGGACGCCCTTAAAACCTCCCACAGGCCCCACGGAGCCCATGGATCCGCTTAACAGCTTGTCAGGGACGCCCCCGAGGGGCTCGGCCCAAAATAATTTTCGGAGCCAGCGCCACCCCAGCGATCCGTGGGCTAACACCCACGGAAAATCGCCAAAAAACTGCCGTTTTCACTCTTTCGCCTCTGGGACGCCCTTAAAACCTCCCACAGGCCCCACGGAGCCCATGGATCCGCTTAACAGCTCGTCAGGGACGCCCCCGAGGGGCTCGGCCCAAAATAATTTCCGGAGCCAGAGCCACCCCAGCGATCCGTGGGCTAACACCCACGGAAAATCGCCAAAAAACTGCCGTTTTCACTCTTTCGCCTCTGGGACGCCCTTAAAACCTCCCACAGGCCCGACGGAGCCCATGGATCCGCTTAACAGCTCATCAGGGATGCCCCCGAGGGGCTCGGCCCAAAATAATTTCCGGAGCCAGCGCCACCCCAGCGATCCGTGGGCTAACACCCACGGAAAATCGCCAAAAAACTGCCGTTTTCACTCTTTCGCCTCTGGGACGCCCTTAAAACCTCCCACAGGCCCCACGGAGCTCATGGATCCGCTTAACAGCTCGTAAGGGACGCCCCCGAGGGGCTCGGCCCAAAATAATTTCCGTAGCCAGCGCCACCCCAGCGATCCGTGGGCTAACACCCACGGAAAATCGCCAAAAAACTGCCGTTTTCACTCTTTCGCCTCTGGGACGCCCTTAAAACCTCCCACAGGCCCCACGGAGCCCATGGATCCGCTTAACAGCTTGTCAGGGACGCCCCCGAGGGGCTCGGCCCAAAATAATTTCCGGAGCCAGCGCCACCCCAGCGATCCGTGGGCTAACACACACGGAAAATCGCCAAAAAACTGGCGTTTTCACTCTTTCGCCTCTGGGACGCCCTTAAAACCTCCCACAGGCCCCACGGAGCCCATGGATCCGCTTAACAGCTCGTCAGGGACGCCCCCGAGGGGCTCGGCCCAAAATAATTTCCGGAGCCAGCGCCACCCCAGCGATCCGTGGGCTAACACCCACGGAAAATCGCTAAAAAATTGCCGTTTTCACTCTTTCTCCTCTGGGACGCCCTTAAAACCTCCCACAGGCCCCACGGAGCCCATGGATCCGCTTAACAGCTCGTCAGGGACGCCCCTGAGGGGCTCGGCCCAAAATAATTTCCGGAGCCAGTGCCACCCCAGCGATCCGTGGGCTAACACCCACGGAAAATCGCCAAAAAATTGCCGTTTTCACTCTTTCGCCTCTGGGACGCCCTTAAAACCTCCCACAGGCCCCACGGAGCCCATGGATCCGCTTAACAGCTCGTCAGGGATGCCCCCGAGGGGCTCGGCCCAAAATAATTTCCGGAGCCAGCGCCACCCCAGCGATCCGTGGGCTAACACCCACGGAAAATCGCCAAAAAACTACCGTTTTCACTCTTTCGCCTCTGGGACGCCCTTAAAACCTCCCACAGGCCCCACGGAGCCCATGGATCCGCTTAACAGCTTGTCAGGGACGCCCCCGAGGGGCTCGGCCCAAAATAATTTCCGGAGCCAGCGCCACCCCAGCGATCCGTGGGCTAACACCCACGGAAAATCGCCAAAAAACTGCCGTTTTCACTCTTTCGCCTCTGGGACGCCCTTAAAACCTCCCACAGGCCCCACGGAGCCCATGGATCCGCTTAACAGCTCGTCAGGGACGCCCCCGAGGGGCTCGGCCAAAAATAATTTCCGGAGCCAGCGCCACCCCAGCGATCCGTGGGCTAACACCCACGGAAAATCGCCAAAAAACTGCCGTTTTCACTCTTTCGCCTCTGGGACGCCTTTAAAACCACCCACAGGCCCCACGGAGCCCATGGATCCGCTTAATAGCTCGTCAGGGACGCCCCCGAGGGGCTCGGCCCAAAATAATTTCCGGAGCCAGCTCCACCCCAGCGATCCGTGGGCTATCACCCACGGAAAATCGCCAAAAAACTGCCGTTTTCACTCTTTCGCCTCTGGGACGCCCTTAAAACCTCCCACAGGCCCCACGGAGCCCATGGATCCGCTTAACAGCTCGTCAGGGACGCCCCCGAGGGGCTCGGCCCAAAATAATTTCCGGAGCCAGCGCCACCCCAGCGATCCGTGGGCTAACACCCACGGAAAATCGCCAAAAAACTGCCGTTTTCACTCTTTCGCCTCTGGGACGCCCTTAAAACCTCCCACACGCCCCACGGAGCCCATGGATCCGCTTAACAGCTCGTCAGGGACGCCCCCGAGGGGCTCGGCCCAAAATAATTTCCGGAGCCAGCGCCACCCCAGCGATCCGTGGGCTAACACCCACGGAAAATCGCCAAAAAACTGCCGTTTTCACTCTTTCGCCTCTGGGATGCCCTTAAAACCTCCCACAGGCCCCACGGAGCCCATGGATCCGCTTAACAGCTCGTCAGGGATGCCCCCGAGGGGCTCGGCCCAAAATAATTTCCGAAGCCAGCGCCACCCCAGCGATCCGTGGGCTAACACCCACGGAAAATCGCCAAAAAACTGCCGTTTTCACTCTTTCGCCTCTGGGATGCCTTTAAAACCTCCCACAGGCCCCACGGAGCCCATGGATCCGCTTAATAGCTCGTCAGGGACGCCCCCGAGGGGCTCGGCCCAAAATAATTTCCGGAGCCAGCGCCACCCCAGCGATCCGTGGGCTAACACCCACGGAAAATCGCCAAAAAACTGCCGTTTTCACTCTTTCGCCTCTGGGACGCCCTTAAAACCTCCCACAGGCCCCACGGAGCCCATGGATCCGCTTAACAGCTCGTCAGGGACGCCCCCGAGGGGCTCGGCCCAAAATAATTTCCGGAGCCAGCGCCACCCCGGCGATCCGTGGGCTAACACCCACGGAAAATCGCCAAAAAACTGCCGTTTTCACTCTTTCGCCTCTGGGACGCCTTTAAAACCTCCCACAGGCCCCACGGAGCCTATGGATCCGCTTAATAGCTCGTCAGGGACGCCCCCGAGGGGCTCGGCCCAAAATAATTTCCGGAGCCAGCGCCACCCCAGCGATCCGTGGGCTAACACCCACGGAAAATCGCCAAAAAACTGCCGTTTTCACTCTTTCGCCTCTGGGACGCCCTTAAAACCTCCCACAGGCCCCACGGAGCCCATGGATCCGCTTAACAGCTCGTCAGGGACGCCCCCGAGGGGCTCGGCCCAAAATAATTTCCAGAGCCAGCGCCACCCCAGCGATCCGTGGGCTAACACCCACGGAAAATCGCCAAAAAACTGCCGTTTTCACTCTTTCGCCTCTGGGACGCCCTTAAAACCTCCCACACGCCCCACGGAGCCCATGGATCCGCTTAACAGCTCGTCAGGGATGCCCCCGAGGGGCTCGGCCCAAAATAATTTCCGGAGCCAGCGCCACCCCAGCGATCCGTGGGCTAACACCCACGGAAAATCGCCAAAAAACTGCCGTTTTCACTCTTTCGCCTCTGGGACGCCCTTAAAACCTCCCACAGGCCCCACGGAGCCCATGGATCCGCTTAACAGCTCGTCAGGGACGCCCCCAAGGGGCTCGGCCCAAAATAATTTCCGGAGCCAGCGCCACCCCAGCGATCCGTGGGCTAACACCCACGGAAAATCGCCAAAAAACTGCCGTTTTCACTCTTTCGCCTCTGGGACGCCCTTAAAACCTCCCACAGGCCCCACGGAGCCCATGGATCCGCTTAACAGCTCGTCAGGGACGCCCCCGAGGGGCTCGGCCCAAAATAATTTCCGGAGCCAGCGCCACCCCAGCGATCCGTGGGCTAACACCCACGGAAAATCGCCAAAAAACTGCCGTTTTCACTCTTTCGCCTCTGGGACGCCCTTAAAACCTCCCACAGGCCCCACGGAGCCCATGGATCCGCTTAACAGCTCGTCAGGGATGCCCCCGAGGGGCTCGGCCCAAAATAATTTCCGGAGCCAGCGCCACCCCAGCGATCCGTGGGCTAACACCCACGGAAAATCGCCAAAAAACTGCCGTTTTCACTCTTTCGCCTCTGGGACGCCCTTAAAACCAACCACAGGCCCCACGGAGCCCATGGATCCGCTTAACAGCTCATCAGGGACGCCCCCGAGGGGCTCGGCCCAAAATAATTTCCGGAGCCAGCGCCACCCCAGCGATCCGTTGGCTAACACCCACGGAAAATCGCCAAAAAACTGCCGTTTTCACTCTTTCGCCTCTGGGACGCCCTTAAAACCTCCCACAGGCCCCACGGAGCCCATGGATCCGCTTAACAGCTCGTCAGGGACGCCCCCGAGGGGCTCGGCCCAAAATAATTTTCGGAGCCAGCGCCACCCCAGCGATCCGTGGGCTAACACCCACGGAAAATCGCCAAAAAACTGCCGTTTTCACTCTTTCGCCTCTGGGACGCCCTTAAAACCTCCCACAGGCCCCACGGAGCCCATGGATCCGCTTAACAGCTCGTCAGGGACGCCCCCGAGGGGCTCGGCCCAAAATAATTTCCGGAGCCAGAGCCACCCCAGCGATCCGTGGGCTAACACCCACGGAAAATCGCCAAAAAACTGCCGTTTTCACTCTTTCGCCTCTGGGACGCCCTTAAAACCTCCCACAGGCCCGACGGAGCCCATGGATCCGCTTAACAGCTCGTCAGGGATGCCCCCGAGGGGCTCGGCCCAAAATAATTTCCGGAGCCAGCGCCACCCCAGCGATCCGTGGGCTAACACCCACGGAAAATCGCCAAAAAACTGCCGTTTTCACTCTTTCGCCTCTGGGACTCCCTTAAAACCTCCCACAGGCCCCACGGAGCTCATGGATCCGCTTAACAGCTCGTAAGGGACGCCCCCGAGGGGCTCGGCCCAAAATAATTTCCGTAGCCAGCGCCACCCCAGCGATCCGTGGGCTAACACCCACGGAAAATCGCCAAAAAACTGCCGTTTTCACTCTTTCGCCTCTGGGACGCCCTTAAAACCTCCCACAGGCCCCACGGAGCCCATGGATCCGCTTAACAGCTTGTCAGGGATGCCCCCGAGGGGCTCGGCCCAAAATAATTTCCGGAGCCAGCGCCACCCCAGCGATCCGTGGGCTAACACACACGGAAAATCGCCAAAAAACTGGCGTTTTCACTCTTTCGCCTCTGGGACGCCCTTAAAACCTCCCACAGGCCCCACGGAGCCCATGGATCCGCTTAACAGCTCGTCAGGGACGCCCCCGAGGGGCTCGGCCCAAAATAATTTCCGGAGCCAGCGCCACCCCAGCGATCCGTGGGCTAACACCCACGGAAAATCGCTAAAAAATTGCCGTTTTCACTCTTTCTCCTCTGGGACGCCCTTAAAACCTCCCACAGGCCCCACGGAGCCCATGGATCCGCTTAACAGCTCGTCAGGGACGCCCCTGAGGGGCTCGGCCCAAAATAATTTCCGGAGCCAGTGCCACCCCAGCGATCCGTGGGCTAACACCCACGGAAAATCGCCAAAAAATTGCCGTTTTCACTCTTTCGCCTCTGGGACGCCCTTAAAACCTCCCACAGGCCCCACGGAGCCCATGGATCCGCTTAACAGCTCGTCAGGGATGCCCCCGAGGGGCTCGGCCCAAAATAATTTCCGTAGCCAGCGCCACCCCAGCGATCCGTGGGCTAACACCCACGGAAAATCGCCAAAAAACTACCGTTTTCACTCTTTCGCCTCTGGGACGCCCTTAAAACCTCCCACAGGCCCCACGGAGCCCATGGATCCGCTTAACAGCTTGTCAGGGACGCCCCCGAGGGGCTCGGCCCAAAATAATTTCCGGAGCCAGCGCCACCCCAGCGATCCGTGGGCTAACACCCACGGAAAATCGCCAAAAAACTGCCGTTTTCACTCTTTCGCCTCTGGGACGCCCTTAAAACCTCCCACAGGCCCCACGGAGCCCATGGATCCGCTTAACAGCTCGTCAGGGACGCCCCCGAGGGGCTCGGCCAAAAATAATTTCCGGAGCCAGCGCCACCCCAGCGATCCGTGGGCTAACACCCACGGAAAATCGCCAAAAAACTGCCGTTTTCACTCTTTCGCCTCTGGGACGCCTTTAAAACCACCCACAGGCCCCACGGAGCCCATGGATCCGCTTAATAGCTCGTCAGGGACGCCCCCGAGGGGCTCGGCCCAAAATAATTTCCGGAGCCAGCTCCACCCCAGCGATCCGTGGGCTATCACCCACGGAAAATCGCCAAAAAACTGCCGTTTTCACTCTTTCGCCTCTGGGACGCCCTTAAAACCTCCCACAGGCCCCACGGAGCCCATGTATCCGCTTAACAGCTCGTCAGGGAAGCCCC
Organism: Capsicum rhomboideum; assembly: GCA_031232105.1. Lineage (NCBI taxonomy): Eukaryota > Viridiplantae > Streptophyta > Magnoliopsida > Solanales > Solanaceae > Capsicum > Capsicum rhomboideum. The sequence goes on from CP124713.1 coordinate 144,506,363, forward strand.
CGAGGGGCTCGGCCCAAAATAATTTCCGGAGCCAGCGCCACCCCAGCGATCCGTGGGCTAACACCCACGGAAAATCGCCAAAAAACTGCCGTTTTCACTCTTTCGCCTCTGGGACGCCCTTAAAACCTCCCACACGCCCCACGGAGCCCATGGATCCGCTTAACAGCTCGTCAGGGACGCCCCCGAGGGGCTCGGCCCAAAATAATTTCCGGAGCCAGCGCCACCCCAGCGATCCGTGGGCTAACACCCACGGAAAATCGCCAAAAAACTGCCGTTTTCACTCTTTCGCCTCTGGGATGCCCTTAAAACCTCCCACAGGCCCCACGGAGCCCATGGATCCGCTTAACAGCTCGTCAGGGATGCCCCCGAGGGGCTCGGCCCAAAATAATTTCCGAAGCCAGCGCCACCCCAGCGATCCGTGGGCTAACACCCACGGAAAATCGCCAAAAAACTGCCGTTTTCACTCTTTCGCCTCTGGGATGCCTTTAAAACCTCCCACAGGCCCCACGGAGCCCATGGATCCGCTTAATAGCTCGTCAGGGACGCCCCCGAGGGGCTCGGCCCAAAATAATTTCCGGAGCCAGCGCCACCCCAGCGATCCGTGGGCTAACACCCACGGAAAATCGCCAAAAAACTGCCGTTTTCACTCTTTCGCCTCTGGGACGCCCTTAAAACCTCCCACAGGCCCCACGGAGCCCATGGATCCGCTTAACAGCTCGTCAGGGACGCCCCCGAGGGGCTCGGCCCAAAATAATTTCCGGAGCCAGCGCCACCCCAGCGATCCGTGGGCTAACACCCACGGAAAATCGCCAAAAAACTGCCGTTTTCACTCTTTCGCCTCTGGGATGCCCTTAAAACCTCCCACAGGCCCCACGGAGCCCATGGATCCGCTTAACAGCTCGTCAGGGATGCCCCCGAGGGGCTCGGCCCAAAATAATTTCCGAAGCCAGCGCCACCCCAGCGATCCGTGGGCTAACACCCACGGAAAATCGCCAAAAAACTGCCGTTTTCACTCTTTCGCCTCTGGGATGCCTTTAAAACCTCCCACAGGCCCCACGGAGCCCATGGATCCGCTTAATAGCTCGTCAGGGACGCCCCCGAGGGGCTCGGCCCAAAATAATTTCCGGAGCCAGCGCCACCCCAGCGATCCGTGGGCTAACACCCACGGAAAATCGCCAAAAAACTGCCGTTTTCACTCTTTCGCCTCTGGGACGCCCTTAAAACCTCCCACAGGCCCCACGGAGCCCATGGATCCGCTTAACAGCTCGTCAGGGACGCCCCCGAGGGGCTCGGCCCAAAATAATTTCCGGAGCCAGCGCCACCCCAGCGATCCGTGGGCTAACACCCACGGAAAATCGCCAAAAAACTGCCGTTTTCACTCTTTCGCCTCTGGGATGCCTTTAAAACCTCCCACAGGCCCCACGGAGCCCATGGATCCGCTTAATAGCTCGTCAGGGACGCCCCCGAGGGGCTCGGCCCAAAATAATTTCCGGAGCCAGCGCCACCCCAGCGATCCGTGGGCTAACACCCACGGAAAATCGCCAAAAAACTGCCGTTTTCACTCTTTCGCCTCTGGGACGCCCTTAAAACCTCCCACAGGCCCCACGGAGCCCATGGATCCGCTTAACAGCTCGTCAGGGACGCCCCCGAGGGGCTCGGCCCAAAATAATTTCCGGAGCCAGCGCCACCCCAGTGATCCGTGGGCTAACACCCACGGAAAATCGCCAAAAAACTGCCATTTTCACTCTTTCGCCTCTGGGACGCCCTTAAAACCTCCCACAGGCCCCACGGAGCCCATGGATCCGCTTAACAGCTCGTCAGGGACGCCCCCGAGGGGCTCGGCCCAAAATAATTTCCGGAGCCAGCGCCACCCCAGCGATCCGTGGGCTAACACCCACGGAAAATCGCCAAAAAACTGCCGTTTTCACTCTTTCGCCTCTGGGACGCCCTTAAAACCTCCCACAGGCCCCACGGAGCCCATGGATTCGCTTAACAGCTCTTCAGGGACGCCCCCGAGGGGCTCGGCCCAAAATAATTTCCGGAGCCAGCGCCACCCCAGCGATCCGTGGGCTAACACCCACGGAAAATCGCCAAAAAACTGTCGTTTTCACTCTTTCGCCTTTGGGACGCCCTTAAAACCTCCCACAGGCCCCACGGAGCCCATGGATCCGCTTAACAGCTCGTCAGGGACGCCCCCGAGGGGCTCGGCCCAAAATAATTTCCGGAGCCAGCGCCACCCTAGCGATCCGTGGGCTAACACCCACGGAAAATCGCCAAAAAACTGCCGTTTTCACTCTTTCGCCTCTGGGACGCCCTTAAAACCTCCCACAGGCCCCACGGAGCCCATGGATCCGCTTAACAGCTCGTCAGGGATGCCCCCGAGGGGTTCGGCCCAAAATAATTTCCGGAGCCAGCGCCACCCCAGCGATCCGTGGGCTAACACCCACGGAAAATCGCCAAAAAACTGCCGTTTTCACTCTTTCGCCTCTGGGACGCCCTTAAAACCTCCCACAGGCCCCACGGAGCCCATGGATCCGCTTAACAGCTCGTCAGGGACGCCCCCGAGGGGCTCGGCCCAAAATAATTTCCGGAGCCAGCGCGACCCCAGCGATCCGTGGGCTAACACCCACGGAAAATCGCCAAAAAACTGCCGTTTTCACTCTTTCGCCTCTGGGACGCCCTTAAAACCTCCCACAGGCCCCACGGAGCCCATGGATCCGCTTAACAGCTCGTCAGGGACGCCCCCGAGGGGCTCGGCCCAAAATAATTTCCGAAGCCAGCGCCACCCCAGCGATCCGTGGGCTAACACCCACGGAAAATCGCCAAAAAACTGCCGTTTTCACTCTTTCGCCTCTGGGACGCCCTTAAAACCTCCCACAGGCCCCACGGAGCCCGTGGATCCGCTTAACAGCTCGTCAGGGACGCCCCCGAGGGGCTCGGCCCAAAATAATTTCCGGAGCCAGCGCCACCCCAGCGATCCGTGGGCTAACACCCACGGAAAATCGCCAAAAAACTGTCGTTTTCACTCTTTCGCCTCTGGGACGCCCTTAAAACCTCCCACAGGCCCCACGGAGCCCATGGATCCGCTTAACAGCTCGTCAGGGATGCCCCCGAGGGGCTCGGCCCAAAATAATTTCCGGAGCCAGCGCCACCCCAGTGATCCGTGGGCTAACACCCACGGAAAATCGCCAAAAAACTGCCATTTTCACTCTTTCGCCTCTGGGACGCCCTTAAAACCTCCCACAGGCCCCACGGAGCCCATGGATCCGCTTAACAGCTCGTCAGGGACGCCCCCGAGGGGCTCGGCCCAAAATAATTTCCGGAGCCAGCGCCACCCCAGCGATTCGTGGGCTAACACCCACGGAAAATCGCCAAAAAACTGCCGTTTTCACTCTTTCGCCTCTGGGACGCCCTTAAAACCTCCCACAGGCCCCACGGAGCCCATTGATCCTCTTAACAGCTCGTCAGGGACGCCCCCGAGGGGCTCGGCCCAAAATAATTTCCGGAGCCAGCGCCACCCCAGCGATCCGTGGGCTAACACCCACGGAAAATCGCCAAAAAACTGTCGTTTTCACTCTTTCGCCTTTGGGACGCCCTTAAAACCTCCCACAGGCCCCACGGAGCCCATGGATCCGCTTAACAGCTCGTCAGGGACGCCCCCGAGGGGCTCGGCCCAAAATAATTTCCGGAGCCAGCGCCACCCTAGCGATCCGTGGGCTAACACCCACGGAAAATCGCCAAAAAACTGCCGTTTTCACTCTTTCGCCTCTGGGACGCCCTTAAAACCTCCCACAGGCCCCACGGAGCCCATGGATCCGCTTAACAGCTCGTCAGGGATGCCCCCGAGGGGTTCGGCCCAAAATAATTTCCGGAGCCAGCGCCACCCCAGCGATCCGTGGGCTAACACCCACGGAAAATCGCCAAAAAACTGCCGTTTTCACTCTTTCGCCTCTGGGACGCCCTTAAAACCTCCCACAGGCCCCACGGAGCCCATGGATCCGCTTAAAAGCTCGTCAGGGACGCCCCCGAGGGGCTCGGCCCAAAATAATTTCCGGAGCCAGCGCCACCCCAGCGATCCGTGGGCTAACACCCACGGAAAATCGCCAAAAAACTGCCGTTTTCACTCTTTCGCCTCTGGGACGCCCTTAAAACCTCCCACAGGCCCCACGGAGCCCATGGATCCGCTTAACAGCTCGTCAGGGATGCCCCCGAGGGGTTCGGCCCAAAATAATTTCCGGAGCCAGCGCCACCCCACCGATCCGTGGGCTAACACCCACGGAAAATCACCAAAAAACTGCCGTTTTCACTCTTTCGCCTCTGGGACGCCCTTAAAACCTCCCACAGGCCCCACGGAGCCCATGGATCCGCTTAAAAGCTCGTCAGGGACGCCCCCGAGGGGCTCGGCCCAAAATAATTTCCGGAGCCAGCGCCACCCCAGCGATCCGTGGGCTAACACCCACGGAAAATCGCCAAAAAACTGCCGTTTTCACTCTTTCGCCTCTGGGACGCCCTTAAAACCTCCCACAGGCCCCACGGAGCCCATGGATCCGCTTAACAGCTCGTCAGGGACGCCCCCGAGGGGCTCGGCCCAAAATAATTTCCGGAGCCAGCGCCACCCCAGCGATCCGTGGGCTAACACCCACGGAAAATCGCCAAAAAACTGCCGTTTTCACTCTTACGCCTCTGGGATGCCCTTAAAACCTCCCACAGGCCCCACGGAGCCCGTGGATCCGCTTAACAGCTCGTCAGGGACGCCCCCGAGGGGCTCGGCCCAAAATAATTTCCGGAGCCAGCGCCACCCCAGCGATCCGTGGGCTAACACCCACGGAAAATCGCCAAAAAACTGCCGTTTTCACTCTTTCGCCTCTGGGACGCCCTTAAAACCTCCCACAGGCCCCACGGAGCCCATGGATCCGCTTAACAGCTCGTCAGGGATGCCCCCGAGGGGCTCGGCCCAAAATAATTTCCGGAGCCAGCGCCACCCAAGTGATCCTTGGGCTAACACCCACGGAAAATCGCCAAAAAACTGCCATTTTCACTCTTTCGCCTCTGGGACGCCCTTAAAACCTCCCATAGGCCCCACGGAGCCCATGGATCCGCTTAACAGCTCGTCAGGGACGCCCCCGAGGGGCTCGGCCCAAAATAATTTCCGGAGCCAGCGCCACCCCAGCGATCCGTGGGCTAACACCCACGGAAAATCGCCAAAAAACTGCCGTTTTCACTCTTTCGCCTCTGGGACGCCCTTAAAACCTCCCACAGGCCCCACGGAGCCCATGGATTCGCTTAACAGCTCGTCAGGGACGCCCCCAAGGGGCTCGGCCCAAAATAATTTCCGGAGCCAGCGCCACCCCAGCGATCCGTGGGCTAACACCCACGGAAAATCGCCAAAAAACTGTCGTTTTCACTCTTTCGCCTTTGGGACGCCCTTAAAACCTCCCACAGGCCCCACGGAGCCCATGGATCCGCTTAACAGCTCGTCAGGGACGCCCCCGAGGGGCTCGACACAAAATAATTTCCGGAGCCAGCGCCACCCTAGCGATCCGTGGGCTAACACCCACTGAAAATCGCCAAAAAACTGCCGTTTTCACTCTTTCGCCTCTGGGACGCCCTTAAAACCTCCCACAGGCCCCACGGAGCCCATGGATCCGCTTAACAGCTCGTTAGGGACGCCCCCGAGGGGCTCGGCCCAAAATAATTTCCGGAGCCAGCGCCACCCCAGCGATCCGTGGGCTAACACCCACGGAAAATCGCCAAAAAACTGCCGTTTTCACTCTTTCGCCTCTGGGACGCCCTTAAAACCTCCCACAGGCCCCACGGAGCCCATGGATCCGCTTAAAAGCTCGTCAGGGATGCCCCCGAGGGGCTCGGCCCAAAATAATTTCCGGAGCCAGCGCCACCCCAGCGATCCGTGGGCTAACACCCACGGAAAATCGCCAAAAAACTGCCGTTTTCACTCTTTCGCCTCTGGGACGCCCTTAAAACCTCCAACAGGCCCCACGGAGCCCATGGATCCGCTTAACAGCTCGTCAGGGACGCCCCCGAGGGGCTCGGCCCAAAATAATTTCCGGAGCCAGCGCCACCCCAGCGATCCGTGGGCTAACACCCACGGAAAATCGCCAAAAAACTGCCATTTTCACTCTTTCGCCTCTGGGACGCCCTTAAAACCTCCCACAGGCCCCACGGAGCCCGTGGATCCGCTTAACAGCTCGTCAGGGACGCCCCCGAGGGGCTCGGCCCAAAATAATTTCCGGAGCCAGCGCCACCCCAGCGATCCGTGGGCTAACACCCACGGAAAATCGCCAAAAAACTGCCGTTTTCACTCTTTCGCCTCTGGGACGCCCTTAAAACCTCCCACAGGCCCCACGGAGCCCATGGATCCGCTTAACAGCTCGTCAGGGACGCCCCCGAGGGGCTCGGCCCAAAATAATTTCCAGAGCCAGCGCCACCCCAGCGATTCGTAGGCTAACACCCACGGAAAATCGCCAAAAAACTGCCGTTTTCACTCTTTCGCCTCTGGGACGCCCTTAAAACCTCCCACAGGCCCCACGGAGCCCATGGATCCGCTTAACAGCTCGTCAGGGACGCCCCCGAGGGGCTCGGCCCAAAATAATTTCCGGAGCCAGCGCCACCCCAGCGATCCGTGGGCTAACACCCACGGAAAATCGCCAAAAAACTGCCGTTTTCACTCTTTCGCCTCTGGGACGCCCTTAAAACCTCCCACAGGCCCCACGGAGCCCATGGATCCGCTTAACAGCTCGTCAGGGACGCCCCCGAGGGGCTCGGCCCAAAATAATTTCCGAAGCCAGCGCCACCCCAGCGATCCGTGGGCTAACACCCACGGAAAATCGCCAAAAAACTGCCGTTTTCACTCTTTCGCCTCTGGGACGCCCTTAAAACCTCCCACAGGCCCCACGGAGCCCATGGATCCGCTTAACAGCTCGTCAGGGACGCCCCCGAGGGGCTCGGCCCAAAATAATTTCCGGAGCCAGCGCCACCCCAGCGATTCGTAGGCTAACACCCACGGAAAATCGCCAAAAAACTGCCGTTTTCACTCTTTCGCCTCTGGGACGCCCTTAAAACCTCCCACAGGCCCCACGGAGCCCATGGATCCGCTTAACAGCTCGTCAGGGACGCCCCCGAGGGGCTCGGCCCAAAATAATTTCCGGAGCCAGCGCCACCCCAGCGATCCGTGGGCTAACACCCACGGAAAATCGCCAAAAAACTGCCGTTTTCACTCTTTCGCCTCTGGGACGCCCTTAAAACCTCCCACAGGCCCCACGGAGCCCATGGATCCGCTTAACAGCTCGTCAGGGACGCCCCCGAGGGGCTCGGCCCAAAATAATTTCCGAAGCCAGCGCCACCCCAGCGATCCGTGGGCTAACACCCACGGAAAATCGCCAAAAAACTGCCGTTTTCACTCTTTCGCCTCTGGGACGCCCTTAAAACCTCCCACAGGCCCCACGGAGCCCATGGATCCGCTTAACAGCTCGTTAGGGACGCCCCCGAGGGGCTCGGCCCAAAATAATTTTCGGAGCCAGCGCCACCCCAGCGATCCGTGGGCTAACACCCACGGAAAATCGCCAAAAAACTGCCGTTTTCACTCTTTCACCTCTGGGACGCCCTTAAAACCTCCCACAGGCCCCACGGAGCCCATGGATCCGCTTAACAGCTCGTCAGGGACGCCCCCGAGGGGCTCGGCCCAAAATAATTTCCGGAGCCAGCGCCACCCCAGCGATCCGTGGGCTAACACCCACGGAAAATCGCCAAAAAACTGCCGTTTTCACTCTTTCGCCTCTGGGACGCCCTTAAAACCTCCCACAGGTCCCACGGAGCCCATGGATCCGCTTAACAGCTCATCAGGGACGCCCCCGAGGGGCTCGGCCCAAAATAATTTCCGGAGCCAGCGCCACCCCAGCGATCCGTGGGCTAACACCCACGGAAAATCGCCAAAAAACTGCCGTTTTCACTCTTTCGCCTCTGGGACGCCCTTAAAACCTCCCACAGGCCCCACGGAGCCCATGGATCCGCTTAACAGCTCGTCAGGGACGCCCCCGAGGGGCTCGGCCCAAAATAATTTCCGGAGCCAGCGCCACCCCAGCGATCCGTGGGCTAACACCCACGGAAAATCGCCAAAAAACTGCCGTTTTCACTCTTTCGCCTCTGGGACGCCCTTAAAACCTCCCACAGGCCCCACTGAGCCCATGGATCCGCTTAAAAGCTCGTCAGGGAAGCCCCCGAGGGGCTCGGCCCAAAATAATTTCCGGAGCCAGCGCCACCCCAGCGATCCGTGGGCTAACACCCACGGAAAATCGCCAAAAAACTGCCGTTTTCACTCTTTCGCCTCTGGGACGCCCTTAAAACCTCCCACAGGCCCCACGGAGCCCATGGATCCGCTTAACAGCTCGTCAGGGACGCCCCCGAGGGGCTCGGCCCAAAATAATTTCCGGAGCCAGCGCCACCCCAGCGATCCGTGGGCTAACACCCACGGAAAATTGCCAAAAAACTGTCGTTTTCACTCTTTCGCCTCTGGGACGCCCTTAAAACCTCCCACAGGCCCCACGGAGCCCATGGATCCGCTTAACAGCTCGTCAGGGACGCCCCCGAGGGGCTCGGCCCAAAATAATTTCCGGAGCCAGCGCCACCCCAGCGATCCGTGGGCTAACACCCACGGAAAATCGCCAAAAAACTGCCGTTTTCACTCTTTCGCCTCTGGGACGCCCTTAAAACCTCCCACAGGTCCCACGGAGCCCATAGATCCGCTTAACAGCTCGTCAGGGACGCCCCCGAGGGGCTCGGCCCAAAATAATTTCCGGAGCCAGCGCCACCCCAGCGATCCGTGGGCTAACACCCACGGAAAATCGCCACAAAACTGCCGTTTTCACTCTTTAGCCTCTGGGACGCCCTTAAAACCTCCCACAGGCCCCACGGAGCCCATGGATCCGCTTAACAGCTCGTCAGGGACGCCCCCGAGGGGCTCGGCCCAAAATAATTTCCGGAGCCAGCGCCACCCCAGCGATCCGTGGGCTAACACCCACGGAAAATCGCCAAAAAACTGCCGTTTTCACTCTTTCGCCTCTGGGACGCCCTTAAAACCTCCCACAGGCCCCACTGTGCCCATGGATCCGCTTAAAAGCTCGTCAGGGAAGCCCCCGAGGGGCTCGGCCCAAAATAATTTCCGGAGCCAGCGCCACCCCAGCGATCCGTGGGCTAACACCCACGGAAAATCGCCAAAAAACTGCCGTTTTCACTCTTTCGCCTCTGGGACGCCCTTAAAACCTCCCACAGGCCCCACGGAGCCCATGGATCCGCTTAACAGCTCGTCAGGGATGCCCCCGAGGGGTTCGGCCCAAAATAATTTCCGGAGCCAGCGCCACCCCAGCGATCCGTGGGCTAACACCCACGGAAAATCGCCAAAAAACTGCCGTTTTCACTCTTTCGCCTCTGGGACGCCCTTAAAACCTCCCACAGGCCCCACGGAGCCCATGGATCCACTTAACAGCTCGTCAGGGACGCCCCCGAGGGGCTCGGCCCAAAATAATTTCCGGAGCCAGCGCCACCCCAGCGATCCGTGGGCTAACACCCACGGAAAATCGCCAAAAAACTGTCGTTTTCACTCTTTCGCCTCTGGGACGCCCTTAAAACCTCCCACAGGCCCCACGGAGCCCATGGATCCGCTTAACAGCTCGTCATGGACGCCCTCGAGGGGCTCGGCCCAAAATAATTTCCGGAGCCAGCGCCACCCCAGCGATCCGTGGGCTAACACCCACGGAAAATCGCCAAAAAACTGCCGTTTTCACTCTTTCGCCTCTGGGACGCCCTTAAAACCTCCCACAGGCCCCACGGAGCCCATGGATCTGCTTAACAGCTCGTCAGGGACGCCCCCGAGGGGCTCGGCCCAAAATAATTTCCGGAGCCAGCGCCACCCCAGCGATCCGTGGGCTAACACCCACGGAAAATCGCCAAAAAACTGCCGTTTTCACTCTTTCGCCTCTGGGACGCCCTTAAAACCTCCCACCGGCCCCACGGAGCCCATGGATCCGCTTAGCAGCTCGTCAGGGACGCCCCCGAGGGGCTCGTCCCAAAATAATTTCCGGAGCCAGCGCCCCCTAAGCGATCCGTGGGCTAACACGCACGGAAAATCGCCAAAAAACTGCCGTTTTCACTCTTTCGCCTCTGGGACGCCCTTAAAACCTCCCACCGGCCCCACGGAGCCCATGGATCGGCTTAAAAGCTCGTCAGGGATGCCCCCGAGGGGCTCGGCCCAAAATAATTTCCGAAGCCAGTGCCCCCCAAGCGATCCGTGGGCTAACACCCACGGAAAATTGCCAAAAAACTGCCGTTTTCAGTCTTTCGCCTCTGGGACGCCCTTAAAACATCCCACCGGCCCCACGGAGCCCATGGATCCGCTTAGAAGCTCGTCAGGGACGCCCCCGAGGGGCTCGGCCCAAAATAATTTCCGGAGCCAGCGCCCCCCAAGCGATCCGTGGGCTAACACCCACGTAAAATCTCCAAAAAACTGCCGTTTTCACTCTTTCGCCTCTGGGACGCCCTTAAAACCTCCCACCGGCCCCACGGAGCCCATGGATACGCTTAACAGCTCGTCAGGGATGCCCCCGAGGGGCTCGGCCCAAAATAATTTCCGGAGCCAGTGCCCCCCAAGCGATCCGTGGGCTAACACCCACGGAAAATCGCCAAAAAACTGCCGTTTTCACTCTTTCGCCTCTGGGACACCCTTAAAACCTCCCACCGGCCCCACGGATCCCATGGATCCGCTTAACAGCTCGTCAGGGACGCCCCCGAGGGGCTCGGCCCAAAATAATTTCCGGAGCCAGCGCCCCCCAAGCGATCCGTGGGCTAACACCCACGGAAAATCGCCAAAAAACTGCCGTTTTCACTCTTTCGCCTCTGGGACGCCCTTAAAACCTCCCACCGGCCCCACGGAGCCCATGGATCCGCTTAACAGCTCGTCAGGGACGTCCCCGAGGGGCTCTGCCCAAAATAATTTCCGGAGCCAGCGCCCCCCAAGCGATCCGTGGGCTAACACCCACGGAAAATCGCCAAAAAACTGCCGTTTTCACTCTTTCGCCTCTGGGACGCCCTTAAAACCTCCCACCGGCCCCACGGAGCCCATGGATCCGCTTAGCAGCTCGTCAGGGACGCCCCCGAGGGGCTCTGCCCAAAATAATTTCCGGAGCCAGCGCCCCCCAAGCGATCCGTGGGCTAACACCCACGGAAAATCACCAAAAAACTGCCGTTTTCACTCTTTCGCCTCTGGGACGCCCTTAAAACCTCCCACCGGCCCCACGGAGCCCATGGATCCGCTTAACAGCTCATCAGGGACGCCCCCGAGGGGCTCTGCCTAAAATAATTTCCGGAGCCAGCGCCCCCCAAGCGATCCGTGGGCTAACACCCACGGAAAATCGCCAAAAAACTGCCGTTTTCACTCTTTCGCCTCTGGGACGCCCTTAAAACCTCCCACCGGCCCCACGGAGCCCATGGATCCTCTTAACAGCTCGTCAGGGACGCCCCCGAGGGGCTCGGTCCAAAATAATTTCTGGAGCCAGCGCCCCCCAAGCGATCCGTGGGCTAACACCCACGGAAAATCGCCAAAAAACTGCCGTTTTCACTCTTTCGCCTCTGGGACGCCCTTAAAACCACCCACCGGCCCCACGGAGCCCATGGATCCGCTTAGCAGCTCGTCAGGGACGCCCCCGAGGGGCTCTGCCCAAAATAATTTTCGGAGCCAGCGCCCCCCAAGCGATCCGTGGGCTAACACCCACGGAAAATCACCAAAAAACTGCCGTTTTCACTCTTTCGCCTCTGGGACGCCCTTAAAACCTCCCACCGGCCCCACGGAGCCCATGGATCCGCTTAGCAGCTCATTAGGGATGCCCCCGAGGGGCTCTGCCCAAAATAATTTCCGGAGCCAGCGCCCCCCAAGCGATCCGTGGGCTAACACCCACGGAAAATCGCCAAAAAACTGCCGTTTTCACTCTTTCGCCTCTGGGACGCCCTTAAAACCTCCCACCGGCCCCACGGAGCCCATGGATCCGCTTAACAGCTCATTAGGGACGCCCCCGAGGGGCTCTACCTAAAATAATTTCCGGAGACAGAGCCCCCCAAGCGATCCGTGGGCTAACACCCACGGAAAATCGCCAAAAACCTGCCGTTTTCACTCTTTCGCCTCTGGGACGCCCTTAAAACCTCCCACCGGCCCCACGGATCCCATGGATCCTCTTAACAGCTCGTCAGGGACGCCCCCGAGGGGCTCGGTCCAAAATAATTTCCGGAGCCAGCGCCCCCCAAGCGATCCGTGGGCTAACACCCACGGAAAATCGCCAAAAAACAGCCGTTTTCACTCTTTCGCCTCTGGGACGCCCTTAAAACCACCCACCGGCCCCATGGAGCCCATGGATCCGCTTAACAGCTCGTTAGGGACGCCCCCAAGGGGCTCGGCCCAAAATAATTTCCGGAGCCAGCGCCCCCCAAGCGATCCGTGGGCAAACACCCACGGAAAATCGCCAAAAAACTGCCGTTTTCACTCTTTCGCCTCTGGGACGCCCTTAAAACCTCCCACCGGCCCCACGGAGCCCATGGATCCGCTTAGCAGCTCGTCAGGGACGCCCCCGAGGGGCTCGGCCCAAAATAATTTCCGGAGCCAGTGCCCCCCAAGCGATCCGTGGGCTAACACCCACGGAAAATCGCCAAAAAACTGCCGTTTTCACTCTTTCGCCTCTGGGACGCCCTTAAAACCTCCCACCTGCCCCACGGAGCCCATGGATCCGTTTAACAGCTCGTCAGGGACGCCACCGAGGGGCTCGGCCCAAAATAATTTCCAGAGCCAGCGCCCCCCAAGCGATCCGTGGGCTAACACCCACGGAAAATCGCCAAAAAACTGCCGTTTTCACTCTTTCGCCTCTGGGACGCCCTTAAAACCTCCCACCGGCCCCACGGAGCCCATGGATCCGCTTAGCAGCTCGTCAGGGACCACCCCGAGGGGCTCGGTCCAAAATAATTTCCGGAGCCAGCGCCCCCTAAGCGATCCGTGGGCTAACACCCACGGAAAATCGCCAAAAAACTGCCGTTTTCACTCTTTCGCCTCTGGGACGCCCTTAAAACCTCCCACCGGCCCCACGGAGCCCATGGATCGGCTTAAAAGCTCGTCAGGGATGCCCCCGAGGGGCTCGGCCCAAAATAATTTCCGAAGCCAGTGCCCCCCAAGCGATCCGTGGGCTAACACCCACGGAAAATTGCCAAAAAACTGCCGTTTTCAGTCTTTCGCCTCTGGGACGCCCTTAAAACCTCCCACCGGCCCCACGGAGCCCATGGATCCGCTTAGAAGCTCGTCAGGGACGCCCCCGAGGGGCTCGGCCCAAAATAATTTCCGGAGCCAGCGCCCCCCAAGCGATCCGTGGGCTAACACCCACGTAAAATCTCCAAAAAACTGCCGTTTTCACTCTTTCGCCTCTGGGACGCCCTTAAAACCTCCCACCGGCCCCACGGAGCCCATGGATACGCTTAACAGCTCGTCAGGGATGCCCCCGAGGGGCTCGGCCCAAAATAATTTCCGGAGCCAGCGCCCCCCAAGCGATCCGTGGGCTAACACCCACGTAAAATCTCCAAAAAACTGCCGTTTTCACTCTTTCGCCTCTGGGACGCCCTTAAAACCTCCCACCGGCCCCACGGAGCCCATGGATCTGCTTAACAGCTCGTCAGGGACGCCACCGAGGGGCTCGGCCCAAAATAATTTCCGGAGCCAGCGCCCCCCAAGCGATCCGTGGGCTAACACCCACGGAAAATCGCCAAAAAACTGCCGTTTTCACTCTTTCGCCTATGGGACGCCCTTAAAACCTCCCACCGGCCCCACGGAGCCCATGGATCCGCTTAGCAGCTCGTCAGGGATGCCCCCGAGGGGCTCGGCCCAAAATAATTTCCGGAGCCAGCGCCCCCCAAGCGATCCGTGGGCTAACACCCACGTAAAATCTCCAAAAAACTGCCGTTTTCACTCTTTCGCCTCTGGGACGCCCTTAAAACCTCCCACCGACCCCACGGATCCCATGGATATGCTTAACAGCTCGTCAGGGACGCCCCCGAGGGGCTCGGCCCAAAATAATTTCCGGAGCCAGCGCCCCCCAAGCGATCCGTGGGCTAACACCCACGGAAAATCGCCAAAAAACTGCCGTTTTAACTCTTTCGCCTCTGGGACGCCCTTAAAACCTCCCACCGGCCCCACGGAGCCCATGGATCCGCTTAACAGCTCATCAGGGACGCCCCCGAGGGGCTCGGCCCAAAATAATTTTCGGAGCCAGCGCCCCCCAAGCGATCCGTGGGCTAACACCCACGGAAAATCGCCAAAAAACTGCCGTTTTCACTCTTTCGCCTCTGGGACGCCCTTAAAACCTCCCACCGGCCCCACGGAGCCCATGGATCCGCTTAACAGCTCGTCAGGGACGCCCCCGAGGGGCTCGACCCAAAATAATTTCCGGAGCCAGCGCCCCCCAAGCGATCCGTGGGCTAACACCCACGGAAAATCGCCAAAAAACTGCAGTTTTCACTCTTTCGCCTCTGGGACGCCCTTAAAACCTCCCACCGGCCCCACGGAGCCCATGGATCCGCTTAACAGCTCGTCAGGGACGCCCCCGAGGGGCTCGACCCAAAATAATTTCCGGAGCCAGCGCCCCCCAAGCGATCCGTGGGCTAACACCCACGGAAAATCGCCAAAAAACTGCAGTTTTCACTCTTTAGCCTCTGGGATGCCCTTAAAACCTCCCACCGGCCCCACGGAGCCCATGGATCCACTTAACAGCTCGTCAGGGATGCCACCGAGGGGCTCGGCCCAAAATAATTTCCGGAGCCAGCGCCCCCCAAGCGATCCGTGGGCTAACACCCACGGAAAATCGCCAAAAAACTGCCGTTTTCACTCTTTTGCCTCTGGGACGCCCTTAAAACCTCCCACCGGCCCCACGGAGCCCATGGATCCACTTAGCAGCTCGTCAGGGACGCCCCCGAGGGGCTCGGCCCAAAATAATTTCTGGAGCCAGCGCCCCCCAAGCGATCCGTGGGCTAACACCCACGGAAAATCGCCAAAAAACTGCCGTTTTCACTCATTTGCCTCTGGGACACCCTTAAAACCTCCCACCGGCCCAACGGAGCCCATGGATCCGCTTAAAAGCTCGTTAGGGACGCCCCCGAGGGGCTCGGCCCAAAATAATTTTCGGAGCCAGCGCCCCCCAAGCGATCCGTGGGCTAACATCCACGGAAAATTGCCAAAAAACTGCCGTTTTCACTCTTTCGCCTCTGGGACGCCCTTAAAACCTCCCAAAGGCCCCAAGGAGCCCATGGATCCGCTTAACAGCTCGTCAGGGACACCCCCGAGGGGCTCAGCCCAAAATAATTTCCGGAGCCAGCGCCCCCCAAGCGATCCGTGGGCTAACACCCACGTAAAATCTCCAAAAAACTGCCGTTTTCACTCTTTCGCCTCTGGGACGCCCTTAAAACCTCCCACCGGCCCCACGGAGCCCATGGATCCGCTTAACAGCTCGTCAGGGACGCCCCCGAGGGGCTCAGCCCAAAATAATTTCTGGAGCCAGCGCCCCCCAAGCGATCCGTGGGCTAACACCCACGGAAAATCGCCAAAAAACTGCCGTTTTCACTCTTTCGCCTCTGGGACGCCCTTAAAACCTCCCACCGGCCCCACGGAGCCCATGGATCCGTTTAACGGCTCGTCAGGGACGCCCCCGAGGGGCTCGGCCCAAAATAATTTCCGGAGCCAGCGCCCCCCAAGCGATCCGCGGGCTAACACCCACGGAAAATTGCCAAAAAACTGCCGTTTTCACTCTTTCGCCTCTGGGACGCCCTTAAAACCTCCCACCGGCCCCACGGAGCCCATGGATCCGCTTAGCAGCTCGTCAGGGACGCCATCGAGGGGCTCGTCCCAAAATAATTTCCGGAGCCAGCGCCCCCCAAGCGATCCGTGGGCTAACACCCACGGAAAATCGCCAAAAAACTGCCGTTTTCACTCTTTCGCCTCTGGGACGCCCTTAAAACCTCCCACCGGCCCCACGGAGCCCATGGATCCGTTTAACAGCTCGTCAGGGACGCCCCCGAGGGGCTCGGCCCAAAATAATTTCCGGAGCCAGCGCCCCCCAAGCGATCCGTGGGCTAACACCCAGAGAAAATTGCCAAAAAACTGCCGTTTTCACTCTTTCGCCTCTGGGACGCCCTTAAAACCTCCCACCGGCCCCACGGAGCCCATGGATCCGCTTAACAGCTCGTCAGGGACGCCCCCGAGGGGCTCGGCCCAAAATAATTTCCGAAGCCAACGCCCCCCAAGCGTTCCGTGGGCTAACACCCACGGAAAATCGCCAAAAAACTGCCGTTCTCACTCTTTCGCCTCTGGGACGCCCTTAAAACCTCCCACCGGCCCCACGGAGCCCATGGATCCGCTTAGCAGCTCGTCAGGGACGCCCCCGAGGGGCTCGGCCCAAAATAATTTCCGGAGCCAGCGCCCCCCAAGCGATCCGTGGGCTAACACCCACGTAAAATATCCAAAAAACTGCCGTTTTCACTCTTTCGGCTCTGGGACGACCTTAAAACCTCCCACCGGCCCCACGGAGCCCATGGATCTGCTTAACAGCTCGTCAGGGACGCCCCCGAGGGGCTCAGCCCAAAATAATTTCCGGAGCCAGCGCCCCCCAAGCGATCCGTGGGCTAACACCCACGGAAAATCGCCAAAAAACTGCCGTTTTCACTCTTTAGCCTCTGGGATGCCCTTAAAACCTCCCACCGGCCCCACGGAGCCCATGGATCCACTTAACAGCTCGTCAGGGATGCCACCGAGGGGCTCGGCCCAAAATAATTTCCGGAGCCAGCGCCCCCCAAGCGATCCGTGGGCTAACACCCACGGAAAATCGCCAAAAAACTGTCGTTTTCACTCTTTCGCCTCTGGGACGCCCTTAAAACCTCCCACCGGCCCCACGGAGCCCATGGATCTGCTTAGCAGCTCGTCAGGGACGCCCCCGAGGGGTTCGGCCCAAAATAATTTCCGGAGCCAGCGCCCCCCAAGCGATCCGTGGGCTAACACACACGGAAAATCCCCAAAAAACTGCCGTTTTCACTCTTTCGGCTCTGGGACGACCTTAAAACCTCCCACCGGCCCCACGGAGCCCATGGATCCGCTTAACAGCTCGTCAGGGACGCCCCCGAGGGGCTCGGCCCAAAATAATTTCCGGAGCCAGCGCCCCCCAAGCGATCCGTGGGCTAACACCCACGGAAAATTGCCAAAAAACTGCCATTTTCACTCTTTCGCCTCTGGGACGCCCTTAAAACCTCCCACCGGCCCCACGGAGCCCATGGATCCGCTTAACAGCTCGTCAGGGACGCCCCCGAGGGGCTCGGCCCAAAATAATTTCCGGAGCCAGCGCCCCCCAAGCGATCCGTGGGCTAACACCCACGGAAAATTGCCAAAAAACTGCCGTTTTCACTCTTTCGCCTCTGGGACGCCCTTAAAACCTCCCACCGGCCCCACGGAGCCCATGGATCAGCTTAGCAGCTCGTCAGGGACGCCCTCGAGGGGCTCGTCCCAAAATAATTTCCGGAGCCAGCGCCCCCCAAGCGATCCGTGGGCTAACAGCCACGGAAAATTGCCAAAAAATTGCCGTTTTCACTCTTTCGCCTCTGGGACGCCCTTAAAACCTCCCACCGGCCCCACGGAGCCCATGGATCCACTTAACAACTCGTCAGGGACGCCCCCGAGGGGCTCGGCCCAAAATAATTTCCGGTTGCAGCTCCCCCCAAGCGATCCGTGGGCTAACACCCACGGAAAATCGCCAAAAAACTGCCGTTTTCACTCTTTCGCCTCTGGGATGCCCTTAAAACCTCCCACCGGCCCCACGGAGCCCATGGATCCGCTTAGCAGCTCGTCAGGGACGCCCCTGAGGGGATCGGCCCAAAATAATTTCCGGAGCCAGCGCCCCCCAAGCAATCCGTGGGCTAACACCCACGGAAAATCGCCAAAAAACTACCGTTTTCACTCTTTCGCCTCTGGGACGCCCTTAAAACCTCCCACCGCCCCCACGGAGCCCATGGATCCGCTTAAAACCTCGTCAGGGATGCCCCCGAGGGGCTCAGACCAAAATAATTTCCGGAGCCAGCGCCCCCCAAGCGATCCGTGGGCTAACACCCACGGAAAATCGCCAAAAAACTGCCGTTTTCACTCTTTCGCCTCTGGGACGCCCTTAAAACCTCCCACCGACCCCACGGAGCCCATGGATCCGCTTAACAGCTCGTCAGGGATGCCCCCAAGGGGCTCGACCCAAAATAATTTCCGGAGCCAGCGCCCCCCAAGCGATCCGTGGGCTAACACCCACGGAAAATCGCCAAAAAACTGCCGTTTTCACTCTTTCGCCTCTGGGACGCCCTTAAAACCTCCCACCGGCCCCACGGAGCCCATGGATCCGCTTAAAAGCTCGTCAGGGACGCCCCCGAGGGGCTCGGCCCAAAATAATTTTCGGAGCCAGCGCCCCCCAAGCGATCCGTGGGCTAACACCCACGGAAAATCGCCAAAAAACTGCCGTTTTCACTCTTTCGCCTCTGGGACGCCCTTAAAACCTCCCACCGACCCCACGGAGCCCATGGATCCGCTTAACAGCTCGTCAGGGATGCCCCCAAGGGGCTCGACCCAAAATAATTTCCGAAGCCAGCGCCCCCCAAGCGATCCGTGGGCTAACACCCACGGAAAATCGCCAAAAAACTGCCGTTTTCACTCTTTCGCCTCTGGGACGCCCTTAAAACCTCCCACCGGCCCCACGGAGCCCATGGATCCGCTTAACAGCTCGTCAGGGATGCCCCCGAGGGGCTCGGCCCAAAATAATTTTCGGAGCCAGCGCCCCCCAAGCGATCCGTGGGCTAACACCCACGGAAAATTGCCAAAAAACTGTCGTTTTCACTCATTCGCCTCTGGGACGCCCTTAAAACCTCCCACCGGCCCCACGGAGCCCATGGATCCGCTTAACAGCTCGTCAGGGATGCCCCCGAGGGGCTCAGCCCAAAATAATTTCCGGTTGCAGCGCCCCCCAAGCGATCCGTGGGCTAACACCCACGGAAAATTGCCAAAAAACTGCAGTTTTCACTCTTTCGCCTATGGGACGCCCTAAAAACATCCCAACGGACCCACGGAGCCCATGGATCCGCTTAACAGCTCGTCAGGGATGCCCCCGAGGGGCTCGGCCCAAAATAATTTCCGGAGCCAGCGCCCCCCAAGCGATCCGTGGGCTAACACCCACGGAAAATCGCCAAAAAACTGTCGTTTTCACTCATTCGCCTCTGGGACGCCCTTAAAACCTCCCACCGGCCCCACGGAGCCCATGGATCCGCTTAGCAGCGCGTCAGGGACACCCCCGAGGGGCTCGGCCCAAAATAATTTTCAGAGCCAGCGCCCCCCAAGCGATCCGTGGGCTAACACCCACGTAAAATCGCCAAAAAACTGCCGTTTTCACTCTTTCGCCTCTGGGACGCCCTTAAAACCTCCCACCGGCCCCACGGAGCCCATGGATCCGCTTAGCAGCTCGTCAGGGACGCCCCCGAGGGGCTCGGCCCAAAATAATTTCCGGAGCCAGCGCCCCCCAAGCGATCCGTGGGCTAACACCCACGGAAAATCGCCAAAAAACTTCCATTTTCACTTTTTCGCCTCTGGGACGCCCTTAAAACCTCCCACCGGCCCCACGGAGCCCATGGGTCCGCTTAGCAGATCGTCAGGGACGCCCCCGAGGGGCTCGGCCAAAAATAATTTCCGGAGCCAGCGCCCCCCAAGCGATCCGTGGGCTAACACCCACGTAAAATTGCCAAAAAACTGCCGTTTTCACTCTTTTACCTCTGGGACGCCCTTAAAACCTCCCACCGGCCCCACGGAGCCCATGGATCCGCTTAGCAGCTCGTCAGGGATGCCCCTGAGGGGCTCGGCCCAAAATAATTTCCGGAGCCAGCGCCCCCCAAGCGATCCGTGGGCTAACACCCACGGAAAATCGCCAAAAAACTGCCGTTTTCACTCATTCGCCTCTGGGACGCCCTTAAAACCTCCCACCAGCCCCACGGAGCCCATGGATCCGCTTAGCAGCGCGTCAGGGACGCCCCCGAGGGGCTCGGCCCAAAATAATTTCCGGAGCCAGCGCCCCCCAAGCGATCTGTGGGCTAACACCCACGTAAAATCGCCAAAAAACTGCCGTTTTCACTCTTTTGCCTCTGGGACGCCCTTAAAACCTCCCACCGGCCCCACGGAGCCCATGGATCCGCTTAGCAGCTCGTCAGGGACGCCCCCGAGGGGCTCGGCCCAAAATAATTTCCGGAGCCAGCGCCCCCCAAGCGATCCGTGGGCTAACAGCCACGGAAAATTGCCAAAAAATTGCCGTTTTCACTCTTTCACCTCTGGGACGCCCTTAAAACCTCCCACCGGCCCCACGGAGCCCATGGATCCGCTTAACAACTCGTCAGGGACGCCCCCGAGGGGCTCGGCCCAAAATAATTTCCGGAGCCAGCGCCCCCCAAGCGATCCGTGGGCTAACACCCACGGAAAATCGCCAAAAAACTGCCGATTTCACTCTTTCGCCTCTGGGATGCCCTTAAAACCTCCCACCGGCCCCACGGAGCCCATGGATCCGCTTAGCAGCTCGTCAGGGACGCCCCTGAGGGGATCGGCTCAAAATAATTTCCGGAGCCAGCGCCCCCCAAGCAATCCGTGGGCTAACACCCACGGAAAATCGCCAAAAAACTACCGTTTTCACTCTTTCGCCTCTGGGACGCCCTTAAAACCTCCCACCGCCCCCACGGAGCCCATGGATCCGCTTAAAACCTCGTCAGGGACGCCCCCGAGGGGCTCAGACCAAAATAATTTCCGGAGCCAGCGCCCCCCAAGCGATCCGTGGGCTAACACCCACGGAAAATCGCCAAAAAACTGCCGTTTTCACTCTTTCGCCTCTGGGACGCCCTTAAAACCTCCCACTGGCCCCACGGAGCCCATGGATCTGCTTAGCATCTCGTCAGGGACGCCCCCGAGGGGTTCGGCCCAAAATAATTTTCGGAGCCAGCGCCCCCCAAGCGATCCGTGGGCTAACACCCACGGAAAATCGCCAAAAAACTGCCATTTTCACTCTTTCGCCTCTGGGACGCCCTTAAAACCTCCCACCGACCCCACGGAGCCCATGGATCCGCTTAACAGCTCGTCAGGGATGCCCCTGAGGGGCTCGGCCCAAAATAATTTCCGGAGCCAGCGCCCCCCAAGCGATCCGTGGGCTAACACCCACGGAAAATCGCCAAAAAACTGCCGTTTTCACTTTTTCGCCTGTGGTACGCCCTTAAAACCTCCCACCGGCCCCACGGAGCCCATGGATCCGCTTAGCAGCTCGTCAGGGACGCCCCCGAGGGGCTCGGCCCAAAATAATTTCCGGAGCCAGCGCCCCCCAAGCGATCCGTGGGCTAACACCCACGGAAAATCGCCAAAAAACTGCCGTTTTCACTCTTTCGCCTCTGGGACGCCCTTAAAACCTCCCACCGGCCCCACGGAGCCTATGGATCCACTTAAAAGCTCGTCAGGGACGCCCCCGAGGGGCTCGGCCCAAAATAATTTCCGGAGCCAGCGCCCCCCAAGCGATCCGTGGGCTAACAGCCACGGAAAATTGCCAAAAAATTGCCGTTTTCACTCTTTCACCTCTGGGACGCCCTTAAAACCTCCCACCGGCCCCACGGAGCCCATGGATCCGCTTAACAACTCGTCAGGGACGCCCCCGAGGGGCTCGGCCCAAAATAATTTCCGGAGCCAGCGCCCCCCAAGCGATCCGTGGGCTAACACCCACGGAAAATCGCCAAAAAACTGCCGATTTCACTCTTTCGCCTCTGGGATGCCCTTAAAACCTCCCACCGGCCCCACGGAGCCCATGGATCCGCTTAGCAGCTCGTCAGGGACGCCCCTGAGGGGATCGGCTCAAAATAATTTCCGGAGCCAGCGCCCCCCAAGCAATCCGTGGGCTAACACCCACGGAAAATCGCCAAAAAACTACCGTTTTCACTCTTTCGCCTCTGGGACGCCCTTAAAACCTCCCACCGCCCCCACGGAGCCCATGGATCCGCTTAAAACCTCGTCAGGGACGCCCCCGAGGGGCTCAGACCAAAATAATTTCCGGAGCCAGCGCCCCCCAAGCGATCCGTGGGCTAACACCCACGGAAAATCGCCAAAAAACTGCCGTTTTCACTCTTTCGCCTCTGGGACGCCCTTAAAACCTCCCACTGGCCCCACGGAGCCCATGGATCTGCTTAGCATCTCGTCAGGGACGCCCCCGAGGGGTTCGGCCCAAAATAATTTTCGGAGCCAGCGCCCCCCAAGCGATCCGTGGGCTAACACCCACGGAAAATCGCCAAAAAACTACCATTTTCACTCTTTCGCCTCTGGGACGCCCTTAAAACCTCCCACCGACCCCACGGAGCCCATGGATCCGCTTAACAGCTCGTCAGGGATGCCCCTGAGGGGCTCGGCCCAAAATAATTTCCGGAGCCAGCGCCCCCCAAGCGATCCGTGGGCTAACACCCACGGAAAATCGCCAAAAAACTGCCGTTTTCACTTTTTCGCCTGTGGTACGCCCTTAAAACCTCCCACCGGCCCCACGGAGCCCATGGGTCCGCTTAGCAGATCGTCAGGGACGCCCCCGAGGGGCTCGGCCCAAAATAATTTCCGGAGCCAGCGCCCCCCAAGCGATTCGTGGGCTAACACCCACGTAAAATTGCCAAAAAACTGCCGTTTTCACTCTTTTACCTCTGGGACGCCCTTAAAACCTCCCACCGGCCCCATGGAGCCCATGGATCCGCTTAGCAGCTCGTCAGGGATGCCCCTGAGGGGCTCGGCCCAAAATAATTTTCGGAGCCAGCGCCCCCCAAGCGATCCGTGGGCTAACACCCACGTAAAATCGCCAAAAAACTGTCGTTTTCACTCTTTCGCCTCTGGGACGCCCTTAAAACCTCCCACCGGCCCCATGGAGCCCATGGATCCGCTTAGCAGCGCGTCAGGGACGCCCTCGAGGGGCTCGGCCCAAAATAATTTTCGGAGCCAGCGCCCCCCAAGCGATCCGTGGGCTAACACCCACGTAAAATCGCCAAAAAACTGTCGTTTTCACTCTTTCGCCTCTGGGACGCCCTTAAAACCTCCCACCGGCCCCACGGAGCCCATGGATCCGCTTAGCAGCTCGTCAGGGACGCCCCCGAGGGGCTCGGCCCAAAATAATTTCCGGAGCCAGCGCCCCCCAAGCGATCCGTGGGCTAACACCCACGGAAAATCGCCAAAAAACTGCCGTTTTCACTCTTTCGCCTCTGGACGCCCTTAAAACCTCCCACCGGCCCCACGGAGCCCATGGATTCGCTTAAAAACTCGTCAGGGACGCCCCCGAGGGGCTCGGCCCAAAATAATTTCCGGAGCCAGCGCCCCCCAAGCGATCCGTGGGCTAACAGCCACGGAAAATTGCCAAAAAACTGCCGTTTTCACTCTTTCGCCTCTGGGACGCCCTTAAAACCTCCCACCGGCCGCACGGAGCCCATGGATCCGCTTAAAAGCTCGTCAGGGACGCCCCCGAGGGGCTCGGCCCAAAATAATTTCCGGTTGCAGCTCCCCCCAAGCGATCCGTGGGCTAACACCCACGGAAAATCGCCAAAAAACTGCCGTTTTCACTCTTTCGCCTCTGGGATGCCCTTAAAACCTCCCACCGGCCCCACGGAGCCCATGGATCCGCTTAGCAGCTCGTCAGGGACGCCCCTGAGGGGCTCGGCCCAAAATAATTTCCGGAGCCAGCGCCCCCCAAGCAATCCGTGGGCTAACACCCACGGAAAATCGCCAAAAAACTACCGTTTTCACTCTTTCGCCTTTGGGACGCCCTTAAAACCTCCCACCGCCCCCACGGAGCCCATGGATCCGCTTAAAACCTCGTCAGGGACGCCCCCGAGGGGCTCAGACCAAAATAATTTCCGGAGCCAGCGCCCCCCAAGCGATCCGTGGGCTAACACCCACGGAAAATCGCCAAAAAACTGCCGTTTTCACTCTTTCGCCTCTGGGACGCCCTTAAAACCTCCCACCAGCCCCACGGAGCCCATGGATCCGCTTAACAGCTCGTCAGGGACGCCCCCAAGGGGCTCGACCCAAAATAATTTCCGGAGCCAGCGCCCCCCAAGCGATCCGTGGGCTAACACCCACGGAAAATCGCCAAAAAACTGCCGTTTTCACTCTTTCGCCTCTGGGACGCCCTTAAAACCTCCCACCGGCCCCACGGAGCCCATGGATCCGCTTAACAGCTCGTCAGGGACGCCCCCGAGGGGCTCGGCCCAAAATAATTTCCGGAGCCAGCGCCCCCAAAGCGATCCGTGGGCTAACACCCATGGAAAATCGCCAAAAAACTGCCATTTTCACTCTTTCGCCTCTGGGACACCCTTAAAGCTCCCACCGGCCCCACAGAGCCCATGGATCCGCTTAGCAGCACGTCAGGGAGGCCCCCGTGGGGCTCGGCCCAAAATAATTTCCGGAGCCAGCGCCCCCAAAGCGATCCGTGGGCTAACACCCACGGAAAATCGCCAAAAAACTGCCGTTTTCACTCTTTCGCCTCTGGGACGCCCTTAAAACCTCCCACTGGCCCCACGGAGCCCATGGATCCGCTTAACAGCTCATCAGGGACGCCCTCGAGGGGCTCGGCGCAAAATAATTTCCGGAGCCAGCGCCCCCCAAGCGATCCGTGGGCTAACACCCACGGAAAATCGCCAAAAAACTGCCGTTTTCACTCTTTCGCCTCTGGGACGCCCTTAAAACCTCCCACCGGCCCCACGGAGCCCATGGATCCGCTTATCAGCTCGTCAGGGACGCCCCCGAGGGGCTCGGCCCAAAATAATTTCCGGAGCCAGCGCCCCCCAAGCGATCCGTGGGCTAACACCCACGGAAAATCGCCAAAAAACTGCCGTTTTCACTCTTTCGCCTATGGGACGCCCTTAAAACCTCCCACCGGCCCCACGGAGCCCATGGATCCGCTTAACAGCTCGTCAGGGATGCCCCCGAGGGGCTCGACCCAAAATAATTTCCGGAGCCAGCGCCCCTAAAGCGATCCGTGGGCTAACACCCACGGAAAATTGCCAAAAAACTGCTGTTTTCACTCTTTCGCCTCTGGGATGCCCTTAAAACCTCCCACCGGCCCCACGGAGCCCATGGATCCGCTTAACAGCTCGTCAGGGATGCCCCCGAGGGGGTCGGCCCAAAATAATTTCCGGAGCCAGCGATCCGTGGGCTAACACCCACGGAAAATCGCCAAAAAACTGCCGTTTTCACTTTTTCGCCTCTGGGACGCCCTTAAAACATCCCACCGGCCCCACGGAGCCCATGGGTCCACTTAGCAGCTCGTCAGGGATGCCCCCGAGGGGCTCGGCCCAAAATAATTTCCGGAGCCAGCGCCCCCCAAGCGATCCGTGGGCTAACACCCACGTAAAATCGCCAAAAAACTGCCGTTTTCACTCTTCCGCCTCTGGGAAGCCCTTAAAACCTCCCACCGGCCCCACGGAGCCCATGGATCTGCTTAAAAGCTCGTTAGGGACGCCCCCGAGGGGCTCGACCCAAAATAATTTTCGGAGCCAGCGCCCCCCAAGCGATCCGTGGGCTAACACCCACGGAAAATCGTCAAAAAACTGCCGTTTTCACTCTTTCGCCTCTGGGACGCCTTTAAAACCTCCCACCGGCCCCACGGAGCCCATGGATCCGCTTAGCAGCTCGTCAGGGATGCCCCCGAGTGGCTCGGCCCAAAATAATTTCCGGAGCCAGCGCCCCCCAAGCGATCCGTGGGCTAACACCCACGTAAAATCGCCAAAAAACTACCGTTTTCACTCTTTCGCCTCTGGGACGCCCTTAAAACCTCCACCTGGCCCCACGGAGCCCATGGATCCGCTTAACAGCTCATTAGGGACGCCCCCGAGGGGCTCGGCCTAAAATAATTTCCGGAGCCAGCGCCCCCCAAGCGATCCGTGGGCTAACACCCACGTAAAATCGCCAAAAAACTGCCGTTTTCACTCTTTCGCCTCTGGGAAGCCCTTAAAACCTCCCACCGGCCCCACGGAGCCCATGGATCTACTTAACAGCTCGTCAGGGACGCCCCCGAGGGGCTCGGCCCAAAGTTATTTCCAGATCCAGCACCCCCCAAGCGATCCGTCGGCTAACACCCACGGAAAATCGCCAAAAAACTGCCGTTTTCACTCTTTCGCCTCTGGGACGCCCTTAAAACCTCCCACCGGCCCCACGGAGCCCATGGATCCGCTTAGCAGCTCGTCAGGGACGCCCCCGAGGGGCTCGGCCCAAAATAATTTTCGGAGCCAGCGCCCCCCAAGCGATCCGTGGGCTAACACCCACGGAAAATCGTCAAAAAACTGCCGTTTTCACTCTTTCGCCTCTGGGACGCCCTTAAAACCTCCCACCGGCCCCACGGAGCCCATGGATCCGCTTAGCAGCTCGTCAGGGATGCCCCCGAGTGGCTCGGTCCAAAATAATTTCCGGAGCCAGCGCCCCCCAAGCGATCCGTGGGCTAACACCCACGTAAAATCGCCAAAAAACTACCGTTTTCACTCTTTCGCCTCTGGGACGCCCTTAAAACCTCCACCTGGCCCCACGGAGCCCATGGATCCGCTTAACAGCTCATTAGGGACGCCCCCGAGGGGCTCGGCCTAAAATAATTTCCGGAGCCAGCGCCCCCCAAGCGATCCGTGGGCTAACACCCACGGAAAATCGCCAAAAAACTGCCGTTTTCACTCTTTCGCCTCTGGGACGCCCTTAAAACCTCCCACCGGCCCCAAGAAGCCCATGGATCCGCTTAGCAGCTCGTCAGGGACGCCCCCGAGGGGCTCGGTCCAAAATAATTTCCGGAGCCAGCGCCCCCCAAGCGATCCGTGGGCTAACACCCACGGAAAATCGCCAAAAAACTGCCGTTTTCACTCTTTCGCCTCTGGGACGCCCTTAAAACCTCCCACCAGCCCCACGGAGCCCATGGATCCGCTTAACAGCTCGTCAGGGACGCCCCCAAGGGGCTCGACCCAAAATAATTTCCGGAGCCAGCGCCCCCCAAGCGATCCGTGGGCTAACACCCACGAAAAATCGCCAAAAAACTACCGTTTTCACTCTTTCGCCTCTGGGACGCCCTTAAAACCTCCCACCGGCCCCACCGAACCCATGGATCCGCTTAGCAGCTCGTTAGGGACGCCCCCGAGGGGCTCGACCCAAAATAATTTCCGGAGCCAGCGCCCCCAAAGCGATCCGTGGGCTAACACCCACGGAAAATCGCCAAAAAACTGCCGTTTTCACTCTTTCGCCTCTGGGACGCCCTTAAAACCTCCCACTGGCCCCACGGAGCCCATGGATCCTCTTAACAGCTCATCAGGGACGCCCCCGAGGGGCTCGGCCCAAAATAATTTCCGGAGCCAGCGCCCCCCAAGCGATCCGTGGGCTAACACCCACGGAAAATCGCCAAAAAACTGCCGTTTTCACTCTTTCGCCTATGGGACGCCCTTAAAACCTCCCACCGGCCCCACGGAGCCCATGGATCCGCTTAACAGCTCGTCAGGGACGCCCCCGAGGGGCTCGGCCCAAAATAATTTCCGGAGCCAGCGCCCCCCAAGCGATCCGTGGGCTAACACCTACGGAAAATCGCCAAAAAACTGCCGTTTTCACTCTTTCGCCTCTGGGACGCCCTTAAAACCTCCCACTAGCCCCACGGAGCCCATGGATCCGCTTAACAGCTCGTCAGGGATGCCCCCGTGGGGCTCGGCCCAAAATAATTTCCGGAGCCAGCGCCCCCCAAGCGATCCGTGGGCTAACACCCACGGAAAATCGCCAAAAAACTGCCGTTTTCACTCTTTCGCCTCTGGGACGCCCTTAAAACCTCCCACCGGCCCCACGTAGCCCATGGATCCGCTTAGCATCTCGTCAGGGACGCCCCCGAGGGGCTCGGCCCAAAATAATTTCCGGAGCCAGCGCCCCCCAAGCGATCCGTGGGCTAACACCCACGGAAAATCGCCAAAAAACTGCCGTTTTCACTCTTTCGCCTCTGGGACGCCCTTTAAACCTCCCACCGGCCCCACGGAGCCCATGGATCCACTTAACAGCTCGTCAGGGATGCCCCCGAGGGGGTCGGCCCAAAATAATTTCCGGAGCCAGCGCCCCCCAAGCGATCCGTGGGCTAACACCCACGGAAAATCGCCAAAAAACTGCCGTTTTCACTTTTTCGCCTCTGGGACGCCCTTAAAACATCCCACCGGCCCCACGGAGCCCATGGGTCCGCTTAGCAGCTCGTCAGGGACGCCGCCGAGGGGCTCGGCCCAAAATAATTTCCGGAGCCAGCGCCCCCCAAGCGATCCGTGGGCTAACACCCACGTAAAATCGCCAAAAAACTGCCGTTTTCACTCTTTCGCCTCTGGGAAGCCCTTAAAACCTCCCACC
Source organism: Capsicum rhomboideum (assembly GCA_031232105.1). Taxonomy (NCBI): domain Eukaryota; kingdom Viridiplantae; phylum Streptophyta; class Magnoliopsida; order Solanales; family Solanaceae; genus Capsicum; species Capsicum rhomboideum. The sequence goes on from CP124713.1 coordinate 144,534,849, forward strand.
GGCCCCACGGAGCCCATGGATCTGCTTAACAGCTCGTCAGGGACGCCCCCGAGGGGCTCGGCCCAAAGTTATTTCTAGATCCAGCGCCCCCCAAGCGATCCGTGGGCTAACACCCACGGAAAATCGCCAAAAAACTGCCGTTTTCACTCTTTCGCCTCTGGGACGCCCTTAAAACCTCCCACCGGCCCCACGGAGCCCATGGATCCGCTTATCAGCTCGTCAGGGACGCCCCCGAGGGGCTCGGCCCAAAATAATTTCCGGAGCCAGCGCCCCCCAAGCGATCCGTGGGCTAACACCCACGGAAAATCGCCAAAAAACTGCCGTTTTCACTCTTTCGCCTATGGGACGCCCTTAAAACCTCCCACCGGCCCCACGGAGCCCATGGATCCGCTTAACAGCTCGTCAGGGACGCCCCCGAGGGGCTCGACCCAAAATAATTTCCGGAGCCAGCGCCCCTAAAGCGATCCGTGGGCTAACACCCACGGAAAATTGCCAAAAAACTGCCGTTTTCACTCTTTCGCCTATGGGATGCCCTTAAAACCTCCCACCGGCCCCACGGAGCCCATGGATCCGCTTAGCAGCTCGTCAGGGACGCCCCCGAGGGGCTCGGCCCAAAATAATTTCCGGAGCCAGCGCCCCCCAAGCGATCCGTGGGCTAACACCCACGGAAAATCGCCAAAAAACTGCCGTTTTCACTCTTTCGCCTCTGGGACGCCCTTAAAACCTCCCACTGGCCCCACGGAGCCCATGGATCCGCTTAACAGCTCGTCAGGGATGCCCCCGAGGGGCTCGGCCCAAAATAATTTCCGGAGCCAGCGCCCCCCAAGCGATCCGTGGGCTAACACCCACGGAAAATTGCCAAAAAACTGCCGTTTTCACTCTTTCGCCTCTGGGACGCCCTTAAAACCTCCCACCAGCCCCACGTAGCCCATGGATCCGCTTAGTATCTCGTCAGGGACGCCCCCGAGGGGTTCGGCCCAAAATAATTTCCGGAGCCAGCGCCCCCCAAGCGATCCGTGGGCTAACACCCACGGAAAATCGCCAAAAAACTGCCGTTTTCACTCTTTCGCCTCTGGGACGCCCTTAAAACCTCCCACCGGCCCCACGGAGCCCATGGATCCGCTTAACAGCTCATCAGGGATGCCCCCGAGGGGCTCGGCCCAAAATAATTTCCGGAGCCAGCGCCCCCCAAGCGATCCGTGGGCTAACACCCACGGAAAATCGCCAAAAAACTGCCGTTTTCACTCTTTCGCCTCTGGGACGCCCTTAAAACCTCCCACCAGCCCCACGTAGCCCATGGATCCGCTTAGTATCTCGTCAGGGACGCCCCCGAGGGGTTCGGCCCAAAATAATTTCCGGAGCCAGCGCCCCCCAAGCGATCCGTGGGCTAACACCCACGGAAAATCGCCAAAAAACTGCCGTTTTCACTCTTTCGCCTCTGGGACGCCCTTAAAACCTCCCACCGGCCCCACGGAGCCCATGGATCCGCTTAACAGCTCATCAGGGATGCCCCCGAGGGGCTCGGTCCAAAATAATTTCCGGAGCCAGCGCCCCCCAAGCGATCCGTGGGCTAACACCCACGTAAAATCGCCAAAAAACTACCGTTTTCACTCTTTCGCCTCTGGGACGCCCTTAAAACCTCCACCTGGCCCCACGGAGCCCATGGATCCGCTTAACAGCTCATTAGGGACGCCCCCGAGGGGCTCGGCCTAAAATAATTTCCGGAGCCAGCGCCCCCCAAGCGATCCGTGGGCTAACACCCACGGAAAATCGCCAAAAAACTGCCGTTTTCACTCTTTCGCCTCTGGGACGCCCTTAAAACCTCCCACCGGCCCCAAGAAGCCCATGGATCCGCTTAGCAGCTCGTCAGGGACGCCCCCGAGGGGCTCGGTCCAAAATAATTTCCGGAGCCAGCGCCCCCCAAGCGATCCGTGGGCTAACACCCACGGAAAATCGCCAAAAAACTGCCGTTTTCACTCTTTCGCCTCTGGGACGCCCTTAAAACCTCCCACCAGCCCCACGGAGCCCATGGATCCGCTTAACAGCTCGTCAGGGACGCCCCCAAGGGGCTCGACCCAAAATAATTTCCGGAGCCAGCGCCCCCCAAGCGATCCGTGGGCTAACACCCACGAAAAATCGCCAAAAAACTACCGTTTTCACTCTTTCGCCTCTGGGACGCCCTTAAAACCTCCCACCGGCCCCACCGAACCCATGGATCCGCTTAGCAGCTCGTTAGGGACGCCCCCGAGGGGCTCGACCCAAAATAATTTCCGGAGCCAGCGCCCCCAAAGCGATCCGTGGGCTAACACCCACGGAAAATCGCCAAAAAACTGCCGTTTTCACTCTTTCGCCTCTGGGACGCCCTTAAAACCTCCCACTGGCCCCACGGAGCCCATGGATCCGCTTAACAGCTCATCAGGGACGCCCCCGAGGGGCTCGGCCCAAAATAATTTCCGGAGCCAGCGCCCCCCAAGCGATCCGTGGGCTAACACCCACGGAAAATCGCCAAAAAACTGCCGTTTTCACTCTTTCGCCTATGGGACGCCCTTAAAACCTCCCACCGGCCCCACGGAGCCCATGGATCCGCTTAACAGCTCGTCAGGGACGCCCCCGAGGGGCTCGGCCCAAAATAATTTCCGGAGCCAGCGCCCCCCAAGCGATCCGTGGGCTAACACCTACGGAAAATCGCCAAAAAACTGCCGTTTTCACTCTTTCGCCTCTGGGACGCCCTTAAAACCTCCCACTAGCCCCACGGAGCCCATGGATCCGCTTAACAGCTCGTCAGGGATGCCCCCGTGGGGCTCGGCCCAAAATAATTTCCGGAGCCAGCGCCCCCCAAGCGATCCGTGGGCTAACACCCACGGAAAATCGCCAAAAAACTGCCGTTTTCACTCTTTCGCCTCTGGGACGCCCTTAAAACCTCCCACCGGCCCCACGTAGCCCATGGATCCGCTTAGCATCTCGTCAGGGACGCCCCCGAGGGGCTCGGCCCAAAATAATTTCCGGAGCCAGCGCCCCCCAAGCGATCCGTGGGCTAACACCCACGGAAAATCGCCAAAAAACTGCCGTTTTCACTCTTTCGCCTCTGGGACGCCCTTTAAACCTCCCACCGGCCCCACGGAGCCCATGGATCCACTTAACAGCTCGTCAGGGATGCCCCCGAGGGGGTCGGCCCAAAATAATTTCCGGAGCCAGCGCCCCCCAAGCGATCCGTGGGCTAACACCCACGGAAAATCGCCAAAAAACTGCCGTTTTCACTTTTTCGCCTCTGGGACGCCCTTAAAACATCCCACCGGCCCCACGGAGCCCATGGGTCCGCTTAGCAGCTCGTCAGGGACGCCGCCGAGGGGCTCGGCCCAAAATAATTTCCGGAGCCAGCGCCCCCCAAGCGATCCGTGGGCTAACACCCACGTAAAATCGCCAAAAAACTGCCGTTTTCACTCTTTCGCCTCTGGGAAGCCCTTAAAACCTCCCACCGGCCCCACGGAGCCCATGGATCTGCTTAACAGCTCGTCAGGGACGCCCCCGAGGGGCTCGGCCCAAAGTTATTTCTAGATCCAGCGCCCCCCAAGCGATCCGTGGGCTAACACCCACGGAAAATCGCCAAAAAACTGCCGTTTTCACTCTTTCGCCTCTGGGACGCCCTTAAAACCTCCCACCGGCCCCACGGAGCCCATGGATCCGCTTATCAGCTCGTCAGGGACGCCCCCGAGGGGCTCGACCCAAAATAATTTCCGGAGCCAGCGCCCCCCAAGCGATCCGTGGGCTAACACCCACGGAAAATCGCCAAAAAACTGCCGTTTTCACTCTTTCGCCTATGGGACGCCCTTAAAACCTCCCACCGGCCCCACGGAGCCCATGGATCCGCTTAACAGCTCGTCAGGGACGCCCCCGAGGGGCTCGACCCAAAATAATTTCCGGAGCCAGCGCCCCTAAAGCGATCCGTGGGCTAACACCCACGGAAAATTGCCAAAAAACTGCCGTTTTCACTCTTTCGCCTATGGGATGCCCTTAAAACCTCCCACCGGCCCCACGGAGCCCATGGATCCGCTTAGCAGCTCGTCAGGGACGCCCCCGAGGGGCTCGGCCCAAAATAATTTCCGGAGCCAGCGCCCCCCAAGCGATCCGTGGGCTAACACCCACGGAAAATCGCCAAAAAACTGCCGTTTTCACTCTTTCGCCTCTGGGACGCCCTTAAAACCTCCCACTGGCCCCACGGAGCCCATGGATCCGCTTAACAGCTCGTCAGGGATGCCCCCGAGGGGCTCGGCCCAAAATAATTTCCGGAGCCAGCGCCCCCCAAGCGATCCGTGGGCTAACACCCACGGAAAATCGCCAAAAAACTGCCGTTTTCACTCTTTCGCCTTTGGGACGCCCTTAAAACCTCCCACCAGCCCCACGTAGCCCATGGATCCGCTTAGTATCTCGTCAGGGACGCCCCCGAGGGGTTCGGCCCAAAATAATTTTCGGAGCCAGCGCCCCCCAAGCGATCCGTGGGCTAACACCCACGGAAAATCGCCAAAAAACTGCCGTTTTCACTCTTTCGCCTCTGGGACGCCCTTAAAACCTCCCACCGGCCCCACGGAGCCCATGGATCCGCTTAACAGCTCATCAGGGATGCCCCCGAGGGGCTCGGTCCAAAATAATTTCCGGAGCCAGCGCCCCCCAAGCGATCCGTGGGCTAACACCCACGTAAAATCGCCAAAAAACTGCCGTTTTCACTCTTTCGCCTCTGGGAAGCCCTTAAAACCTCCCACCGGCCCCACGGAGCCCATGGATCTGCTTAACAGCTCGTCAGGGACGCCACCGAGGGGCTCGGCCCAAAGTTATTTCCAGATCCAGCGCCCCCCAATCGATCCGTGGGCTAACACCCACGGAAAATCGCCAAAAAACTGCCGTTTTCACTCTTTCGCCTCTGGGACGCCCTTAAAACCTCCCACCGGCCCCACGGAGCCCATGGATCCGCTTAGCAGCTCGTCAGGGACGCCCCCGAGGGGCTCGGCCCAAAATAATTTTTGGAGCCAGCGCCCCCCAAGCGATCCGTGGGCTAACACCCACGGAAAATCGTCAAAAAACTGCCGTTTTCACTCTTTCGCCTCTGGGACGCCCTTAAAACCTCCCACCGGCCCCACGGAGCCCATGGATCCGCTTAGCAGCTCGTCAGGGACGCCCCCGAGGGGCTCGGCCCAAAATAATTGCCGGAGCCAGCGCCCCCAAAGCGATCCGTGGGCTAACACCCACGGAAAATCGCCAAAAAACTGCCGTTTTCACTCTTTCGCCTCTGGGATGCCCTTAAAACCTCCCACCGGCCCCACGGAGCCCATGGATCCGCTTAGCAGCTCGTCAGGGATGCCCCCGAGTGGCTCGGCCCAAAATAATTTCCGGAGCCAGCGCCCCCCAAGCGATCCGTGGGCTAACACCCACGTAAAATCGCCAAAAAACTGCCGTTTTCACTCTTTCGCCTCTGGGACGCCCTTAAAACCTCCACCTGGCCCCACGGAGCCCATGGATCCGCTTAACAGCTCATCAGGGACGCCCCCGAGGGGCTCGGCCTAAAATAATTTCCGGAGCCAGCGCCCCCCAAGCAATCCGTGGGCTAACACCCACGGAAAATCGCCAAAAAACTGCCGTTTTCACTCTTTCGCCTCTGGGACGCCCTTAAAACCTCCCACCGGCCCCAAGAAGCCCATGGATCCGCTTAGCAGCTCGTCAGGGACGCCCCCGAGGGGCTCGGTCCAAAATAATTTCCGGAGCCAGCGCCCCCCAAGCGATCCGTGGGCTAACACCCACGGAAAATCGCCAAAAAACTGCTGTTTTCACTCTTTTGCCTCTGGGACGCCCTTAAAACCTCCCACCGGCCCCACGGATCCCATGGATCCGCTTAACAGCTCGTCAGGGATGCCCCCGAGGGGCTCGACCCAAAATAATTTCCGGAGCCAGCGCCCCTAAAGCGATCCGTGGGCTAACACCCACGGAAAATTGCCAAAAAACTGCCGTTTTCACTCTTTCGCCTCTGGGATGCCCTTAAAACCTCCCACCGGCCCCACGGAGCCCATGGATCCGCTTAGCAGCTCGTCAGGGACGCCCCCGAGGGGCTCGGCCCAAAATAATTTCCGGAGCCAGCGCCCCCCAAGCGATCCGTGGGCTAACACCCACGGAAAATCGCCAAAAAACTGCCGTTTTCACTCTTTCGCCTCTGGGACGCCCTTAAAACCTCCCACCGGCCCCACGTAGCCCATGGATCCGCTTAGCATCTCGTCAGGGATGCCCCCGAGGGGCTCGGCCTAAAATAATTTCCAGAGCCAGCGCCCCCCAAGCGATCCGTGGGCTAACACCCACGGAAAATCGCCAAAAAACTGCCGTTTTCACTCTTTCGCCTCTGGGACGCCCTTAAAACCTCCCACCGGCCCCACGGAGCCCATGGATCCGCTTAACAGCTCGTCAGGGATGCCCCCGAGGGGGTCGGCCCAAAATAATTTCCGGAGCCAGCGCCCCCCAAGCGATCCGTGGGCTAACACCCACGGAAAATCGCCAAAAAACTGCCGTTTTCGCTTTTTCGCCTCTGGGACGCCCTTAAAACATCCCACCGGCCCCACGGAGCCCATGGGTCCGCTTAGCAGCTCGTCAGGGATGCCCCCGAGGGGCTCGGCCCAAAATAATTTCCGGAGCCAGCGCCCCCCAAGCAATCCGTGGGCTAACACCCACGTAAAATCGCCAAAAAACTGCCGTTTTCACTCTTTCGCCTCTGGGAAGCCCTTAAAACCTCCCACCGGCCCCACGGAGCCCATGGATCCGCTTAACAGCTCGTCAGGGACGCCCCAGAGGGGCTCGACCCAAAGTTATTTCCGGAGCCAGCGCCCCCCAAGCGATCCGTGGGCTAACACCCACGAAAAATCGCCAAAAAACTGCCGTTTTCACTCTTTCGCCTCTGGGACGCCCTTAAAACCTCCCACCGGCCCCACGGATCCCATGGATCCGCTTAACAGCTCGTCAGGGACGCCCCCGAGGGGCTCGGCCCAAAATAATTTTCGGAGCCAGCGCCCCCCAAGCGATCCGTGGGCTAACACCCACGGAAAATCGTCAAAAAACTGCCGTTTTCACTCTTTCGCCTCTGGGACGCCCTTAAAACCTCCCACCGGCCCCACGGAGCCCATGGATCCGCTTACCAGCTCGTCAGGGACGCCCCCGAGGGGCTCGGCCCAAAATAATTTCCGGAGCCAGCGCCCCCAAAGCGATTCGTGGGCTAACACCCACGGAAAATCGCCAAAAAACTTCCGTTTTCACTCTTTCGCCTCTGGGATGCCCTTAAAACCTCCCACCGGCCCCACGGAGCCCATGGATCCGCTTAGCAGCTCGTCAGGGACGCCCCCGAGTGGCTCGGCCCAAAATAATTTCCGGAGCCAGCGCCCCCCAAGCGATCCGTGGGCTAACACCCACGTAAAATTGCCAAAAAACTGCTGTTTTCACTCTTTTGCCTCTGGGACGCCCTTAAAACCTCCCACCGGCCCCACGGATCCCATGGATCCGCTTAACAGCTCGTCAGGGACGCCCCCGAGGGGCTCGGCCCAAAATAATTTCCGGAGCCAGCGCCCCCCAAGCGATCCGTGGGCTAACACCCACGAAAAATTGCCAAAAAACTGCCATTTTCACTTTTTTGCCTCTGGGATGCCCTTAAAACCACCCACCGACCCCACGGAGCCCATGGATCCGCTTAGCAGCTCGTCAGGGACGCCCCAGAGGGGCTCGGCCCAAAATAATTTCCGGAGCCAGCGCCCCCCAAGCGATCCGTGGGCTAACACCCACGGAAAATCGCCAAAAAACTGCCGTTTTCACTCTTTCGCCTCTGGGACGCCCTTAAAACCTCCCACCTGCCCCACGGAGCCCATGGATCCACTTAACAGCTCGTCAGGGATGCCCCCGAGGGGCTCGGTCCAAAATAATTTCCGGAGCCAGCGCCCCCCAAGCGATCCGTGGGCTAACACCCACGGAAAATTGCCAAAAAACTGCCGTTTTCACTCTTTCGCCTCTGGGACGCCCTTAAAACCTCCCACCGGCCCCACGGAGCCCATGGATCCGCTTAACAGCTCGTCAGGGACGCCCCCGAGGGGCTCGGCCCAAAATAATTACCGGAGCCAGCGCCCCCCAAGCGATCCGTGGGCTAACACCCACGGAAAATCGCCAAAAAACTGCCGTTTTCACTCTTTCGCCTCTGGGACGCCCTTAAAACCTCCCACCGGCCCCACGGAACCCATGGATCCGCTTAGAAGCTCGTCAGGGACGCCCCCGAGGGGCTCGGCCCAAAATAATTTCCGGAGCCAGCACCCTCCAAGCGATCCGTGGGCTAACACCCACGAAAAATCGCCAAAAAACTGCCGTTTTCACTCTTTCGCCTCTGGGACGCCCTTAAAGCTCCCAACGGCCCCACGGAGCCCATGGATCCGCTTAGAAGCTCGTCAGGGACGCCCCCGAGGGGCTCGACCCAAAATAATTTCCGGAGCCAGCGCCCCTAAAGCGATCCGTGGGCTAACACCCACGGAAAATTGCCAAAAAACTGCCGTTTTCACTCTTTTGCCTCTGGGATGCCCTTAAAACCTCCCACCGGCCCCACGGAGCCCATGGATCCGCTTAGCAGCTCGTCAGGGACGCCCCCGAGGGGCTCGGCCCAAAATAATTTCCGGAGCCAGCGCCCCCCAAGCGATCCGTGGGCTAACACCCACGGAAAATCGCCAAAAAACTGCCGTTTTCACTCTTTCGCCTCTGGGACGCCCTTAAAACCTCCCACCGGCCCCACGTAGCCCATGGATCCGCTTAGGATCTCGTCAGGGATGCCCCCGAGGGGCTCGGCCCAAAATAATTTCCGGAGCCAGCGCCCCCCAAGCGATCCGTGGGCTAACACCCACGGAAAATCGCCAAAAAACTGCCGTTTTCACTCTTTCGCCTCTGGGACGCCCTTAAAACCTCCCACCGGCCCCACGGAGCCCATGGATCCGCTTAACAGCTCGTCAGGGATGCCCCTGAGGGGGTCGGCCCAAAATAATTTCCGGAGCCAGCGCCCCCCAAGCGATCCGTGGGCTAACACCCACGGAAAATCGCCAAAAAACTGCCGTTTTCACCCTTTCGCCTCTGGGACGCCCTTAAAACCTCCCACCGGCCCCACGGAACCCATGGATCCGCTTAGCAGCTCGTCAGGGACGCCCCCGAGGGGCTCGGCCCAAAATAATTTCCGGAGCCAGCACCCTCCAAGCGATCCGTGGGCTAACACCCACGGAAAATCGCAAAAAAACTGCCGTTTTCACTCTTTCGCCTCTGGGACGCCCTTAAAGCTCCCACCGGCCCCACGGAGCCCATGGATCCGCTTAGAATCTCGTTAGGGACGCCCCCTAGGGGCTCGACCCAAAATAATTTCCGGAGCCAGCGCCCCCCAAGCGATCCGTGGGCTAACACCCACGGAAAATTGCCAAAAAACTGCCGTTTTCACTCTTTTGCCTCTGGGATGCCCTTAAAACCTCCCACCGGCCCCACGGAGCCCATGGATCCGCTTAGCAGCTCGTCAGGGACGCCCTCGAGGGGCTCAGCCCAAAATAATTTCCGGAGCCAGCGCCCCCCAAGCGATCCGTGGGCTAACACCCACGGAAAATCGCCAAAAAACTGCCATTTTCACTCTTTCGCCTCTGGGACGCCCTTAAAACCTCCCACTGGCCCCACGGAGCCCATGGATCCGCTTAACAGCTCGTCAGGGATGCCCCCGAGGGGCTCGGCCCAAAATAATTTCCGGAGCCAGCGCCCCCCAAGCGATCCGTGGGCAAACACCTACGGAAAATCGCCAAAAAACTGCCGTTTTCACTCTTTCGCCTCTGGGACGCCCTTAAAACCTCCCACCGGCCCCACGTAGCCCATGGATCCGCTTAGGATCTCGTCAGGGATGCCCCCGAGGGGCTCGGCCCAAAATAATTTCCGGAGCCAGCGCCCCCCAAGCGATCCGTGGGCTAACACCCACGGAAAATCGCCAAAAAACTGCCGTTTTCACTCTTTCGCCTCTGGGACGCCCTTAAAACCTCCCACCGGCCCCACGGACCCCATGGATCCGCTTAACAGCTCGTCAGGGATGCCCCTGAGGGGGTCGGCCCAAAATAATTTCCGGAGCCAGCGCCCCCCAAGCGATCCGTGGGCTAACACCCACGGAAAATCGCCAAAAAACTGCCGTTTTCACTTTTTCGCCTCTGGGACGCCCTTAAAACCTCCCACCGGCCCCACGGAGCCCATGGGTCCGCTTAGCAGCTCGTCAGGGACGCCCCCGAGGGGCTCGGCCCAAAATAATTTCCGGAGCCAGCGCCCCCCAAGCGATCCGTGGGCTAACACCCACGGAAAATCGCCAAAAAACTGCCGTTTTCACTCTTTCGCCTCTGGGACGCCCTTAAAACCTCCCACCGGCCCCACGGAGCCCATGGATCCGCTTACCAGCTCGTCAGGGATGCCCCCGAGGGGGTCGGCCCAAAATAATTTCCGGAGCCAGCGCCCCCCAAGCGATCCGTGGGCCAACACCCACGGAAAATCGCCAAAAAACTGCCGTTTTCACTTTTTCGCCTCTGGGACGCCCTTAAAACCTCCCACCGGCCCCACGGAGCCCATGGGTCCACTTAGCAGCTCTTCAGGGACGCCCCCGAGGGGCTCGGCCCAAAATAATTTCCGGGGCCAGCGCCCCCCAAGCGATCCGTGGGCTAACACCCACGTAAAATCGCCAAAAAACTGCCGTTTTCACTCTTTCGCCTCTGGGAAGCCCTTAAAACCTCCCACCGGCCCCACGGAGCCCATGTATCCGCTTAACAGCTCGTCAGGGACGCCCCCGAGGGGCTCGGCCCAAAGTTATTTCCGGAGCCAGCGCCCCCCAAGCGATCCGTGGGCTAACACCCACGGAAAATCGCCAAAAAACTGCCGTTTTCACTTTTTCGCCTCTGGGACGCCCTTAAAACCTCCCACCGGCCCCACGGAGCCCATGGGTCCGCTTAGCAGCTCTTCAGGGACGCCCCCGAGGGGCTCGGCCCAAAATAATTTCCGGGGCCAGCGCCCCCCAATTGATCCGTGGGCTAACACCCACGTAAAATCGCCAAAAAACTGTCGTTTTCACTCTTTCGCCTCTGGGAAGCCCTTAAAACCTCCCACCGGCCCCACGGAGCCCATGGATCCGCTTAACAGCTCGTCAGGGACGCCCCCGAGGGGCTCGGCCCAAAATAATTTCCGGAGCCAGCGCCACCCCAGCGATCCGTGGGCTAACACCCACGGAAAATCGCCAAAAAACTGCCGTTTTCACTCTTTCGCCTCTGGGATGCCCTTAAAACCTCCCACCGGCCCCACGGAGCCCATGGATCCGCTTAGAAGCTCGTAAGGGACGCCCCCGAGTGGCTCGGCCCAAAATAATTTTCGGAGCCAGCGCCCCCCAAGCGATCCGTGGGCTAACACCCACGTAAAATTGCCAAAAAACTGCCGTTTTCACTCTTTCGCCTCTGGGACGCCCTTAAAACCTCCCACTGGCCCCACGGAGCCCATGGATCTGCTTAACAGCTTGTCAGGGACGCCCCCGAGGGGCTCGGCCCAAAATAATTTCCGAAGCCAGCGCCCCCCAAGCGATCCGTGGGCTAACACCCACGTAAAATTGCCAAAAAACTGCCGTTTTCACTCTTTCGCCTCTGGGACGCCCTTAAAACCTTCCACTGGCCCCACGGAGCCCATGGATCCGCTTAACAGCTCGTCAGGTTCGCCCCCGAGGGGCTCGGCCCAAAATAATTTCCGGAGCCAGCGCCCCCCAAGCGATCCGTGGGCTAACACCCACGGAAAATCGCCAAAAAACTGCCGTTTTCACTCTTTCGCCTCTGGGACGCCCTTAAAACCTCCCACCGGCCCCACGGAGCCCATGGATCCACTTAACAGCTCGTCAGGGATGCCCCCGAGGGGCTCGGTCCAAAATAATTTCCGGAGCCAGCGCCCCCCAAGCGATCCGTGGGCTAACACCCACGGAAAATCGCCAAAAAACTGCCGTTTTCACTCTTTCGCCTCTGGGACGCCCTTAAAACCTCCCACCGGCCCCACGGAGCCCATGGATCCGCTTAACAGCTCGTCAGGGACGCCCCCGAGGGGCTCGGTCCAAAATAATTACCGGAGCCAGCGCCCCCCAAGCGATCCGTGGGCTAACACCCACGGAAAATCGCCAAAAAACTGCCGTTTTCACTCTTTCGCCTCTGGGACGCCCTTAAAACCTCCCACCGGCCCCACGGAACCCATGGATCTGCTTAGCAGCTCGTCAGGGACGCCCCCGAGGGGCTCGGCCCAAAATAATTTCCGGAGCCAGCACCCTCCAAGCGATCCGTGGGCTAACACCCACGAAAAATCGCCAAAAAACTGCCGTTTTCACTCTTTCGCCTCTGGGACGCCCTTAAAGCTCCCAACGGCCCCACGGAGCCCATGGATCCGCTTAGAAGCTCGTCAGGGACGCCCCCGAGGGGCTCGACCCAAAATAATTTCCGGAGCCAGCGCCCCTAAAGCGATCCGTGGGCTAACACCCACGGAAAATTGCCAAAAAACTGCCGTTTTCACTCTTTTGCCTCTGGGATGCCCTTAAAACCTCCCACCGGCCCCACGGAGCCCATGGATCCGCTTAGTAGCTCGTCAGGGACGCCCCCGAGGGGCTCGGCCCAAAATAATTTCCGGAGCCAGCGCCCCCCAAGCGATCCGTGGGCTAACACCCACGGAAAATCGCCAAAAAACTGCCGTTTTCACTCTTTCGCCTCTGGGACGCCCTTAAAACCTCCCACTGGCCCCACGGAGCCCATGGATCCGCTTAACAGCTCGTCAGGGATGCCCCCGAGGGGCTCGGCCCAAAATAATTTCCGGAGCCAGCGCCCCCCAAGCGATCCGTGGGCTAACACCCACGGAAAATCGCCAAAAAACTGCCGTTTTCACTCTTTCGCCTCTGGGACGCCCTTAAAACCTCCCACCGGCCCCACGTAGCCCATGGATCCGCTTAGGATCTCGTCAGGGATGCCCCCGAGGGGCTCGGCCCAAAATAATTTCCGGAGCCAGCGCCCCCCAAGCGATCCGTGGGCTAACACCCACGGAAAATCGCCAAAAAACTGCCGTTTTCACTCTTTCGCCTCTGGGACGCCCTTAAAACCTCCCACCGGCCCCACGGAGCCCATGGATCCGCTTAACAGCTCGTCAGGGATTCCCCTGAGGGGGTCGGCCCAAAATAATTTCCGGAGCCAGCGCCCCCCAAGCGATCCGTGGGCTAACACCCACGGAAAATCGCCAAAAAACTGCCGTTTTCACCCTTTCGCCTCTGGGACGCCCTTAAAACCTCCCACCGGCCCCACGGAACCCATGGATCCGCTTAGCAGCTCGTCAGGGACGCCCCCGAGGGGCTCGGCCCAAAATAATTTCCGGAGCCAGCACCCTCCAAGCGATCCGTGGGCTAACACCCACGGAAAATCGCAAAAAAACTGCCGTTTTCACTCTTTCGCCTCTGGGATGCCCTTAAAACCTCCCACCAGCCCCACGGAGCCCATGGATCCGCTTAACAGCTCGTCAGGGATGCCCCCGAGGGGCTCGGCCCAAAATAATTTCCGGAGCCAGCGCCCCCCAAGCGATCCGTGGGCTAACACCCACGGAAAATCGCCAAAAAACTGCCGTTTTCACTCTTTCGCCTCTGGGACGCCCTTAAAACCTCCCACCGGCCCCACGTAGCCCATGGATCCGCTTAGGATCTCGTCAGGGATGCCCCCGAGGGGCTCGGCCCAAAATAATTTCCGGAGCCAGCGCCCCCCAAGCGATCCGTGGGCTAACACCCACGGAAAATCGCCAAAAAACTGCCGTTTTCACTCTTTCGCCTCTGGGACGCCCTTAAAACCTCCCACCGGCCCCACGGAGCCCATGGATCCGCTTAACAGCTCGTCAGGGATGCCCCTGAGGGGGTCGGCCCAAAATAATTTCCGGAGCCAGCGCCCCCCAAGCGATCCGTGGGCTAACACCCACGGAAAATCGCCAAAAAACTGCCGTTTTCACCCTTTCGCCTCTGGGACGCCCTTAAAACCTCCCACCGGCCCCACGGAACCCATGGATCCGCTTAGCAGCTCGTCAGGGACGCCCCCGAGGGGCTCGGCCCTAAATAATTTCCGGAGCCAGCACCCTCCAAGCGATCCGTGGGCTAACACCCACGGAAAATCGCAAAAAAACTGCCGTTTTCACTCTTTCGCCTCTGGGATGCCCTTAAAACCTCCCACCAGCCCCACGGAGCCCATGGATCCGCTTAGCAGCTCGTCAGGGACGCCCTCGAGGGGCTCAGCCCAAAATAATTTCCGGAGCCAGCGCCCCCCAAGCGATCCGTGGGCTAACACCCACGGAAAATCGCCAAAAAACTGCCATTTTCACTCTTTCGCCTCTGGGACGCCCTTAAAACCTCCCACTGGCCCCACGGAGCCCATGGATCCGCTTAACAGCTCGTCAGGGATGCCCCCGAGGGGCTCGGCCCAAAATAATTTCCGGAGCCAGCGCCCCCCAAGCGATCCGTGGGCAAACACCCACGGAAAATCGCCAAAAAACTGCCGTTTTCACTCTTTCGCCTCTGGGACGCCCTTAAAACCTCCCACCGGCCCCACGTAGCCCATGGATCCGCTTAGGATCTCGTCAGGGATGCCCCCGAGGGGCTCGGCCCAAAATAATTTCCGGAGCCAGCGCCCCCCAAGCGATCCGTGGGCTAACACCCACGGAAAATCGCCAAAAAACTGCCGTTTTCACTCTTTCGCCTCTGGGACGCCCTTAAAACCTCCCACCGGCCCCACGGACCCCATGGATCCGCTTAACAGCTCGTCAGGGATGCCCCTGAGGGGGTCGGCCCAAAATAATTTCCGGAGCCAGCGCCCCCCAAGCGATCCGTGGGCTAACACCCACGGAAAATCGCCAAAAAACTGCCGTTTTCACTTTTTCGCCTCTGGGATGCCCTTAAAACCTCCCACCGGCCCCACGGAGCCCATGGGTCCGCTTAGCAGCTCGTCAGGGACGCCCCCGAGGGGCTCGGCCCAAAATAATTTCCGGAGCCAGCGCCCCCCAAGCGATCCGTGGGCTAACACCCACGGAAAATCGCCAAAAAACTGCCGTTTTCACTTTTTCGCCTCTGGGACGCCCTTAAAACCTCCCACCGGCCCCACGGAGCCCATGGGTCCACTTAGCAGCTCTTCAGGGATTCCCCCGAGGGGCTCGGCCCAAAATAATTTCCGGGGCCAGCGCCCCCCAAGCGATCCGTGGGCTAACACCCACGTAAAATCGCCAAAAAACTGCCGTTTTCACTCTTTCGCCTCTGGGAAGCCCTTAAAACCTCCCACCGGCCCCACGGAGCCCATGGATCCGCTTAACAGCTCGTCAGGGACGCCCCCGAGGGGCTCGGCCCAAAGTTATTTCCGGAGCCAGCGCCCCCCAAGCGATCCGTGGGCTAACACCCACGGAAAATCGCCAAAAAACTGCCGTTTTCACTCTTTCGCCTCTGGGACGCCCTTAAAACCTCCCACCGGCCCCACGGAGCCTATGGATCCGCTTAGCAGCTCGTCAGGGACGCCCCCGAGGGGCTCGGCCCAAAATAATTTCCGGAGCCAGCGCCCCCCAAGCGATCCGTGGGCTAACACCCACGGAAAATCGTCAAAAAATTGCCGTTTTCACTCTTTCGCCTCTGGGACGCCCTTAAAACCACCCACCGTCCCCACGGAGCCCATGGATCCGCTTAGCAGCTCGTCAGGGACGCCCTCGAGGGGCTCGGCCCAAAATAATTTCCGGAGCCAGCGCCCCCAAAGCGATCCGTGGGCTAACACCCACGGAAAATCGCCAAAAAACTGCCGTTTTCACTCTTTCGCCTCTGGGATGCCCTTAAAACCTCCCACCGGCCCCACGGAGCCCATGGATCCGCTTAGAAGCTCGTCAGGGACGCCCCCGAGTGGCTCGGCCCAAAATAATTTCCGGAGCCAGCGCCCCCCAAGCGATCCGTGGGCTAACACCCACGTAAAATTGCCAAAAAACTGCCGTTTTCACTCTTTCGCCTCTGGGACGCCCTTAAAACCTCCCACTGGCCCCACGGAGCCCATGGATCTGCTTAACAGCTTGTCAGGGACGCCCCCGAGGGGCTCGGCCCAAAATAATTTCCGGAGCCAGCGCCCCCCAAGCGATCCGTGGGCTAACACCCACGTAAAATTGCCAAAAAACTGCCGTTTTCACTCTTTCGCCTCTGGGACGCCCTTAAAACCTTCCACTGGCCCCACGGAGCCCATGGATCCGCTTAACAGCTCGTCAGGGACCTCCCCGAGGGGCTCGGCCCAAAATAATTTCCGGAGCCAGCGCCCCCCAAGCGATCCGTGGGCTAACACCCACGGAAAATCGCCAAAAAACTGCCGTTTTCACTCTTTCGCCTCTGGGACGCCCTTAAAACCTCCCACCGGCCCCACGAAGCCCATGGATCCGCTTAGAAGCTCGTCAGGGACGTCCCCGAGGGGCTCGGTCCAAAATAATTTCCGGAGCCAGCGCCCCCCAAGCGATCCGTGGGCTAACACCCACGGAAAATCGCCAAAAAACTGCTGTTTTCACTCTTTCGCCTCTGGGACGCCCTTAAAACCTCCCACCGGCCCCACGGATCCCATGGATCCACTTAACAGCTCGTCCGGGACGCCCCCGAGGGGCTCGGCCCAAAATAATTTCCGGAGCCAGCGCCCCCCAAGCGATCCGTGGGCTAACACCCACGGAAAATCGCCAAAAAACTGCCGTTTTCACTTTTTCGCCTCTGGGACGCCCTTAAAACCACCCACCGACCCCACGGAGCCCATGGATCCGCTTAACAGCTCGTCAGGGACGCCCCAGAGGGGCTCGGCCCAAAATAATTTCCGGAGCCAGCGCCCCCCAAGCGATCCGTGGGCTAACACCCAAGGAAAATCTCCAAAAAACTGCCGTTTTCACTCTTTCGCCTCTGGGACGCCCTTAAAACCTCCCACCGGCCCCACGGAGCCCATGGATCCACTTAACAGCTCGTCAGGGATTCCCCCGAGGGGCTCGGTCCAAAATAATTTCCGGAGCCAGCGCCCCCCAAGCGATCCGTGGGCTAACACCCACGGAAAATCGCCAAAAAACTGCCGTTTTCACTCTTTCGCCTCTGGGACGCCCTTAAAACCTCCCACCGGCCCCACGGAGCCCATGGATCCGCTTAACAGCTCGTCAGGGATGCCCCCGAGGGGCTCGGCCCAAAATAATTACCGGAGCCAGCGCCCCCTAAGCGATCCGTGGGCTAACACCCACGGAAAATCTCCAAAAAACTGCCGTTTTCACTCTTTCGCCTCTGGGACGCCCTTAAAACCTCCCACCGGCCCCACGGAACCCATTGATCCGCTTAGCAGCTCGTCAGGGACGCCCTCGAGGGTCTCGGCCCAAAATAATTTCCGGAGCCAGCACCCTCCAAGCGATCCGTGGGCTAACACCCACGGAAAATCGCCAAAAAACTGTCGTTTTCACTCTTTCGCCTCTGGGACGCCCTTAAAGCTCCCACCGGCCCCACGGAGCCCATGGATCCGCTTAACAGCTCGTCAGGGATGCCCCCGAGGGGCTCGGGCCAAAATAATTTCCGGAGCCAGCGCCCCCCAAGCGATCCGTGGGCTAACACCCACGGAAAATCGCCAAAAAACTGCCGTTTTCACTCTTTCGCCTCTGGGACGCCCTTAAAACCTCCCACTGGCCCCACGGACCCCATGGATCCGCTTAACAGCTCGTCAGGGATGCCCCCGAGGGGCTCGGCCCAAAATAATTTCCGGAGCCAGCGCCCCCCAAGCGATCCGTGGGCTAACACCCACGGAAAATCGCCAAAAAACTGCCGTTTTCACTCTTTCGCCTCTGGGACGCCCTTAAAACCTCCCACCGGCCCCACGTAGCCCATGGATCTGCTTAGCATCTCGTCAGGGACGCCCCCAAGGGGCTCGGCCCAAAATAATTTCCGGAGCCAGCGCCCCCCAAGCGATCCGTGGGCTAACACCCACGGAAAATCGCCAAAAAACTGTCGTTTTCACTCTTTCGCCTCTGGGACGCCCTTAAAACCTCCCACCGGCCCCACGGAGCCCATGGATCCGCTTAACAGCTCGTCAGGGATGCCCCCGAGGGGGTCGGCCCAAAATAATTTCCGGAGCCAGCGCCCCCCAAGCGATCCGTGGGCTAACACCCACGGAAAATCGCCAAAAAACTGCCGTTTTCACTTTTTCGCCTCTGGGACGCCCTTAAAACCTCCCACCGGCCCCACGGAGCCCATGGGTCCGCTTAGCAGCTCGTCAGGGATGCCCCCGAGGGGCTCGGCCCAAAATAATTTCCGGAGCCAGCGCCCCCCAAGCGATCCGTGGGCTAACACCCACGGAAAATCGCCAAAAAACTGCCGTTTTCACTTTTTCGCCTCTGGGACGCCCTTAAAACCTCCCACCGGCCCCACGGAGCCCATGGGTCCGCTTAGCAGCTCGTCAGGGACGCCCCCGAGGGGCTTGGCCTAAAATAATTTCCGGAGCCAGCGCCCCCCAAGCGATCCGTGGGCTAACACCCACGTAAAATCGCCAAAAAACTGCCGTTTTCACTCTTTCGCCTCTGGGAAGCCCTTAAAACCTCCCACCGGCCCCACGGAGCCCATGGATCCGCTTAACAGCTCGTCAGGGACGCCCCCGAGGGGCTCGGCCCAAAGTTATTTCCGGAGCCAGCGCCCCCCAAGCGATCCGTGGGCTAACACCCACGGAAAATCGCCAAAAAACTGCCGTTTTCACTCTTTCGCCTCTGGGACGCCCTTAAAACCTCCCACCGGCCCCACGGAGCCCATGGATCCGCTTAGAAGCTCATCAGGGACGCCCCCGAGTGGCTCGGCCCAAAATAATTTCCGGAGCCAGCGCCCCCCAAGCGATCCGTGGGCTAACACCCACGGAAAATCGCCAAAAAACTGCCGTTTTCACTCTTTCGCCTCTGGGATGCCCTTAAAACCTCCCACCGGCCCCACGGAGCCCATGGATCCGCTTAGCAGCTCGTAAGGGACTCCCCCGAGTGGCTCGGCCCAAAATAATTTCCGAAGCCAGCGCCCCCCAAGCGATCCGTGGGCTAACACCCACGTAAAATTGCCAAAAAACTGCCGTTTTCACTCTTTCGCCTCTGGGACGCCCTTAAAACCTGCCACTGGCCCCACGGAGCCCATGGATCCGCTTAACAGCTCGTCAGGGACGCCCCCGAGGGGCTCGGCCCAAAATAATTTCCGGAGCCAGCGCCCCCCAAGCGATCCGTGGGCTAACACCCACGGAAAATCGCCAAAAAACTGCCGTTTTCACTCTTTCACCTCTGGGATGCCCTTAAAACCTCCCACCGGCCCCACGAAGCCCATGGATCCGCTTAGCAGCTCGTCAGGGACGCCCCCGAGGGGCTCGGTCCAAAATAATTTCCGGAGCCAGCGCCCCCCAAGCGATCCGTGGGCTAACACCCACGGAAAATCGCCAAAAAACTGCTGTTTTCACTCTTTCACCTCTGGGACGCCCTTAAAACCTCCCACCGGCCCCACGGATACCATGGATCCGCTTAACAGCTCGTCAGGGATGCCCCCGAGGGGCTCGGCCCAAAATAATTTCCGGAGCCAGCGCCCCCCAAGCGATCCGTGGGCTAACACCCACGGAAAATCGCCAAAAAACTGCCGTTTTCACTTTTTCGCCTCTGGGACGCCCTTAAAACCACCCACCGACCCCACGGAGCCCATGGATCCGCTTAGCAGCTCGTCAGGGACGCCCCCGAGGGGCTCGGCCCAAAATAATTTCCGGAGCCAGCGCCCCCCAAGCGATCCGTGGGCTAACACCCACGTAAAATCGCCAAAAAACTGCCGTTTTCACTCTTTCACCTCTGGGAAGCCCTTAAAACCTCCCACCGTCCCCACGGAGCCCATGGATCCGCTTAACAGCTCGTCAGGGGCGCCCCCGAGGGGCTCGGCCCAAAGTTATTTCCGGAGCCAGCGCCCCCCAAGCGATCCGTGGGCTAACACCCACGGAAAATCGCCAAAAAACTACCGTTTTCACTCTTTCGCCTCTGGGACGCCCTTAAAACCTCCCACCGGCCCCACGGAGCCCATGGATCCACTTAACAGCTCGTTAGGGATGCCCCCGAGGGGCTCGGTCCAAAATAATTTCCGGAGCCAGCGCCCCCCAAGCGATCCGTGGGCTAACACCCACGGAAAATCGCCAAAAAACTGCCGTTTTCACTCTTTCGCCTCTGGGACGCCCTTAAAACCTCCCACCGGCCCCACGGAGCCCATGGATCCGCTTAACAGCTCGTCAGGGACGCCCCCGAGGGGCTCGGCCCAAAATAATTTCCGGAGCCAGCGCCCCCCAAGCGATCCGTGGGCTAACACCCACGTAAAATCGCCAAAAAACTGCCGTTTTCACTCTTTCGCCTCTGGGACGCCCTTAAAACCTCCCACCGGCCCCACGGAGCCCATGGATCCGCTTAGCAGCTCGTCAGGGACGCCCTCGAGGGGCTCGGCCCAAAATAATTTCCGGAGCCAGCGCCCCCCAAGCGATCCGTGGGCTAACACCCACGGAAAATCGTCAAAAAACTGCCGTTTTCACTCTTTCGCCTCTGGGACGCCCTTAAAAGCTCCCAACGGCCCCACGGAGCCCATGGATCCGCTTAGCAGCTCGTCAGGGACGCCCCCGAGGGGCTCGGCCCAAAATAATTTCCGGAGCCAGCGCCCCCAAAGCGATCCGTGGGCTAACACCCACGGAAAATCGCCAAAAAACTGCCGTTTTCACTCTTTCGCCTCTGGGATGCCCTTAAAACCTCCCACCGGCCCCACGGAGCCCATGGATCCGCTTAGCAGCTCGTTAGGGACGCCCCCGAGTGGCTCGGCCCAAAATAATTTCCGGAGCCAGCGCCCCCCAAGCGATCCGTGGGCTAACCCCCACGGAAAATCGCCAAAAAACTGCCGTTTTCACTCATTCGCCTCTGGGACGCCCTTAAAACCTCCCACCAGCACCACGGAGCCCATGGATCCGCTTAGCAGCGCGTCAGGGACGCCCCCGAGGGGCTTGGCCCAAAATAATTACCGGAGCCAGCGCCCCCTAAGCTATCCGTGGGCTAACACCCACGGAAAATCGCCAAAAAACTGCCGTTTTCACTCTTTCACCTCTGGGACGCCCTTAAAACCTCCCACCGGCCCCACGGAACCCATGGATCCGCTTAGTAGCTCGTCAGGGACTCCCCCGAGGGGCTCGGCCCAAAATAATTACCGGAGCCAGCGCCCCCTAAGCGATCCGTGGGCTAACACCCACGGAAAATCGCCAAAAAACTGCCGTTTTCACTCTTTCACCTCTGGGACGCCCTTAAAACCTCCCACCGGCCCCACGGAACCCATGGATCCGCTTAGCAGCTCGTCAGGGACGCCCCCGAGGGGCTCGGCCCAAAATAATTTCCGGAGCCAGCACCCTCCAAGCGATCCGTGGGCTAACACCCACGGAAAATCGCCAAAAAACTGCCGTTTTCACTCTTTCGCCTCTGGGACGCCCATAAAACCTCCCACTGGCCCCACGGAGCCCATGGATCCGCTTAACAGCTCGTCAGGGATGCCCCCGAGGGGCTCGGCCCAAAATAATTTCCGGAGCCAGCGCCCCCCAAGCGATCCGTGGGCTAACACCACCCATGGAAAATCGCCAAAAAACTGCCATTTTCACTCTTTCGCCTCTGGGACGCCCTTAAAACCTCCCACCGGCCCCACGGAACCCATGGATCCGCTTAGCAGCTCGTCAGGGACGCCCCCGAGGGGCTCGGCCCAAAATAATTACCGGAGCCAGCACCCCCTAAGCGATCCGTGGGCTAACACCCACGGAAAATCGCCAAAAAACTGCCGTTTTCACTCTTTCACCTCTGGGACGCCCTTAAAACCTCCCACCGGCCCCACGGAACCCATGGATCCGCTTAGCAGCTCGTCAGGGACGCCCCCGAGGGGCTCGGTCCAAAATAATTTCCGGAGCCAGCGCCCCCCAAGCGATCCGTGGGCTAACACCCACGTAAAATCGCCAAAAAACTGCCGTTTTCACTCTTTCGCCTCTGGGAAGCCCTTAAAACCTCCCACCGGCCCCACGGAGCCCATGGATCCGCTTAACAGCTCGTCAGGGGCGCCCCCGAGGGGCTCGGCCCAAAGTTATTTCCGGAGCCAGCGCCCCCCAAGCGATCCGTGGGCTAACACCCACGGAAAATCGCCAAAAAACTACCGTTTTCACTCTTTCGCCTCTGGGACGCCCTTAAAACCTCCCACCGGCCCCACGGAGCCCATGGATCCACTTAACAGCTCGTTAGGGATGCCCCCGAGGGGCTTGGTCCAAAATAATTTTCGGAGCCAGCGCCCCCCAAGCGATCCGTGGGCTAACACCCACGGAAAATCGTCAAAAAACTGCCGTTTTCACTCTTTCGCCTCTGGGACGCCCTTAAAAGCTCCCACCGGCCCCACGGAGCCCATGGATCCGCTTAGCAGCTCGTCAGGGACGCCCCCGAGGGGCTTGGCCCAAAATAATTTCCGGAGCCAGCGCCCCCAAAGCGATCCGTGGGCTAACACCCACGGAAAATCGCCAAAAAACTGCCGTTTTCACTCTTTCGCCTCTGGGATGCCCTTAAAACCTCCCACCGGCCCCACGGAGCCCATGGATCCGCTTAGCAGCTCGTCAGGGACGCCCCCGAGTGGCTCGGCCCAAAATAATTTCCGGAGCCAGCGCCCCCCAAGCGATCCGTGGGCTAACCCCCACGGAAAATCGCCAAAAAACTGCCGTTTTCACTCATTCGCCTCTGGGACGCCCTTAAAACCTCCCACCAGCACCACGGAGCCCATGGATCCGCTTAGCAGCGCGTCAGGGACGCCCCCGAGTGGCTCGGCCCAAAATAATTTCCGGAGCCAGCGCCCCCCAAGCGATCCGTGGGCTAACACCCACGTAAAATTGCCAAAAAACTGCCGTTTTCACTCTTTCGCCTCTGGGACGCCCTTAAAACCTCCCACTGGCCCCACGGAGCCCATGGATCCGCTTAACAGCTCGTCAGGGACGCCCCCGAGGGGCTCGGCCCAAAATAATTTTCGGAGCCAGCGCCCCCCAAGCGATCCGTGGGCTAACACCCACGAAAAATCGCCAAAAAACTGCCGTTTTCACTCTTTCACCTCTGGGATGCCCTTAAAACCTCCCACCGGCCCCACGAAGCCCATGGATCCGCTTAGCAGCTCGTCAGGGACGCCCCCGAGGGGCTCGGTCCAAAATAATTTCCGGAGCCAGCGCCCCCCAAGCGATCCGTGGGCTAACACCCACGGAAAATCGCCAAAAAACTGCTGTTTTCACTCTTTCGCCTCTGGGACGCCCTTAAAACCTCCCACCGGCCCCACGGATCCCATGGATCCGCTTAACAGCTCGTCAGGGACGCCCCCGAGGGGCTCGGCCCAAAATAATTTCCGGAGCCAGCGCCCCCCAAGCGATCCGTGGGCTAACACCCACGGAAAATCGCCAAAAAACTGTCGTTTTCACTTTTTCGCCTCTGGGACGCCCTTAAAACCACCCACCGACCCCACGGAGCCCATGGATCCGCTTAGCAGCTCGTCAGGGACGCCCCCGAGGGGCTCGGCCCAAAATAATTTCCGGAGCCAGTGCCCCCCAAGCGATCCGTGGGCTAACACCCACGTAAAATCGCCAAAAAACTGCCGTTTTCACTCTTTCGCCTCTGGGAAGCCCTTAAAACCTCCCACCGGCCCCACGGAGCCCATGGATCCGCTTAACAGCTCGTCAGGGGCGCCCCCGAGGGGCTCGGCCCAAAGTTATTTCCGGAGCCAGCGCCCCCCAAGCGATCCGTGGGCTAACACCCACGGAAAATCGCCAAAAAACTACCGTTTTCACTCTTTCGCCTCTGGGACGCCCTTAAAACCTCCCACCGGCCCCACGGAGCCCATGGATCCACTTAACAGCTCGTTAGGGATGCCCCCGAGGGGCTCGGTCCAAAATAATTTCCGGAGCCAGCGCCCCCCAAGCGATCCGTGGGCTAACACCCACGGAAAATCGCCAAAAAACTGCCGTTTTCACTCTTTCGCCTCTGGGACGCCCTTAAAACCTCCCACCGGCCCCACGGAGCCCATGGATCCGCTTAACAGCTCGTCAGGGACGCCCCCGAGGGGCTCGGCCCAAAATAATTTCCGGAGCCAGCGCCCCCCAAGCGATCCGTGGGCTAACACCCACGTAAAATCGCCAAAAAACTGCCGTTTTCACTCTTTCGCCTCTGGGACGCCCTTAAAACCTCCCACCGGCCCCACGGAGCCCATGGATCCGCTTAGCAGCTCGTCAGGGACGCCCCCGAGGGGCTCGGCCCAAAATAATTTCCGGAGCCAGCGCCCCCCAAGCGATCCGTGGGCTAACACCCACGGAAAATCGTCAAAAAACTGCCGTTTTCACTCTTTCGCCTCTGGGACGCCCTTAAAAGCTCCCACCGGCCCCACGGAGCCCATGGATCCGCTTAGCAGCTCGTCAGGGACGCCCCCGAGGGGCTCGGCCCAAAATAATTTCCGGAGCCAGCGCCCCCAAAGCGATCCGTGGGCTAACACCCACGGAAAATCGCCAAAAAACTGCCGTTTTCACTCTTTCGCCTCTGGGATGCCCTTAAAACCTCCCACCGGCCCCACGGAGCCCATGGATCCGCTTAGCAGCTCGTCAGGGACGCCCCCGAGTGGCTCGGCCCAAAATAATTTCCGGAGCCAGCGCCCCCCAAGCGATCCGTGGGCTAACCCCCACGGAAAATCGCCAAAAAACTGCCGTTTTCACTCATTCGCCTCTGGGACGCCCTTAAAACCTCCCACCAGCACCACGGAGCCCATGGATCCGCTTAGCAGCGCGTCAGGGACGCCCCCGAGGGGCTTGGCCCAAAATAATTTCCGGAGCCAGCGCCCCCCAAGCGATCCGTGGGCTAACACCCACGGAAAATCGCCAAAAAACTGCCGTTTTCACTCTTTCGCCTCTGGGACGCCCTTAAAACCTCCCACCGGCCCCACGGAGCCCATGGATCCGCTTAACAGCTCGTCAGGGACGCCCCCGAGGGGCTCGGCCCAAAATAATTACCGGAGCCAGCGCCCCCTAAGCTATCCGTGGGCTAACACCCACGGAAAATCGCCAAAAAACTGCCGTTTTCACTCTTTCGCCTCTGGGACGCCCTTAAAACCTCCCACCGGCCCCACGAAGCCCATGGATCCGCTTAGCAGCTCGTCAGGGACGCCCCCGAGGGGCTCGGCCCAAAATAATCACCGGAGCCAGCGCCCCCTAAGCTATCCGTGGGCTAACACCCACGGAAAATCGCCAAAAAACTGCCGTTTTCACTCTTTCACCTCTGGGATGCCCTTAAAACCTCCCACCGGCCCCACGAAGCCCATGGATCCGCTTAGCAGCTCGTCAGGGACGCCCCCGAGGGGCTCGGTCCAAAATAATTTCCGGAGCCAGCGCCCCCCAAGCGATCCGTGGGCTAACACCCACGGAAAATCGCCAAAAAACTGCTGTTTTCACTCTTTCGCCTCTGGGACGCCCTTAAAACCTCCCACCGGCCCCACGGATCCCATGGATCCGCTTAACAGCTCGTCAGGGACGCCCCCGAGGGGCTCGGCCCAAAATAATTTCCGGAGCCAGCGCCCCCCAAGCGATCCGTGGGCTAACACCCACGGAAAATCGCCAAAAAACTGTCGTTTTCACTTTTTCGCCTCTGGGACGCCCTTAAAACCACCCACCGACCCCACGGAGCCCATGGATCCGCTTAGCAGCTCGTCAGGGACGCCCCCGAGGGGCTCGGCCCAAAATAATTTCCGGAGCCAGTGCCCCCCAAGCGATCCGTGGGCTAACACCCACGTAAAATCGCCAAAAAACTGCCGTTTTCACTCTTTCGCCTCTGGGAAGCCCTTAAAACCTCCCACCGGCCCCACGGAGCCCATGGATCCGCTTAACAGCTCGTCAGGGGCGCCCCCGAGGGGCTCGGCCCAAAGTTATTTCCGGAGCCAGCGCCCCCCAAGCGATCCGTGGGCTAACACCCACGGAAAATCGCCAAAAAACTACCGTTTTCACTCTTTCGCCTCTGGGACGCCCTTAAAACCTCCCACCGGCCCCACGGAGCCCATGGATCCACTTAACAGCTCGTTAGGGATGCCCCCGAGGGGCTCGGTCCAAAATAATTTCCGGAGCCAGCGCCCCCCAAGCGATCCGTGGGCTAACACCCACGGAAAATCGCCAAAAAACTGCCGTTTTCACTCTTTCGCCTCTGGGACGCCCTTAAAACCTCCCACCGGCCCCACGGAGCCCATGGATCCGCTTAACAGCTCGTCAGGGACGCCCCCGAGGGGCTCGGCCCAAAATAATTTCCGGAGCCAGCGCCCCCCAAGCGATCCGTGGGCTAACACCCACGTAAAATCGCCAAAAAACTGCCGTTTTCACTCTTTCGCCTCTGGGACGCCCTTAAAACCTCCCACCGGCCCCACGGAGCCCATGGATCCGCTTAGCAGCTCGTCAGGGACGCCCCCGAGGGGCTCGGCCCAAAATAATTTCCGGAGCCAGCGCCCCCCAAGCGATCCGTGGGCTAACACCCACGGAAAATCGTCAAAAAACTGCCGTTTTCACTCTTTCGCCTCTGGGACGCCCTTAAAAGCTCCCACCGGCCCCACGGAGCCCATGGATCCGCTTAGCAGCTCGTCAGGGACGCCCCCGAGGGGCTCGGCCCAAAATAATTTCCGGAGCCAGCGCCCCCAAAGCGATCCGTGGGCTAACACCCACGGAAAATCGCCAAAAAACTGCCGTTTTCACTCTTTCGCCTCTGGGATGCCCTTAAAACCTCCCACCGGCCCCACGGAGCCCATGGATCCGCTTAGCAGCTCGTCAGGGACGCCCCCGAGTGGCTCGGCCCAAAATAATTTCCGGAGCCAGCGCCCCCCAAGCGATCCGTGGGCTAACCCCCACGGAAAATCGCCAAAAAACTGCCGTTTTCACTCATTCGCCTCTGGGACGCCCTTAAAACCTCCCACCAGCACCACGGAGCCCATGGATCCGCTTAGCAGCGCGTCAGGGACGCCCCCGAGGGGCTTGGCCCAAAATAATTTCCGGAGCCAGCGCCCCCCAAGCGATCCGTGGGCTAACACCCACGGAAAATCGCCAAAAAACTGCCGTTTTCACTCTTTCGCCTCTGGGACGCCCTTAAAACCTCCCACCGGCCCCACGGAGCCCATGGATCCGCTTAACAGCTCGTCAGGGACGCCCCCGAGGGGCTCGGCCCAAAATAATTACCGGAGCCAGCGCCCCCTAAGCTATCCGTGGGCTAACACCCACGGAAAATCGCCAAAAAACTGCCGTTTTCACTCTTTCGCCTCTGGGACGCCCTTAAAACCTCCCACCGGCCCCACGGAACCCATGGATCCGCTTAGTAGCTCGTCAGGGACTCCCCCGAGGGGCTCGGCCCAAAATAATTACCGGAGCCAGCGCCCCCTAAGCGATCCGTGGGCTAACACCCATGGAAAATCGCCAAAAAACTGCCGTTTTCACTCTTTCACCTCTGGGACGCCCTTAAAACCTCCCACCGGCCCCACGGAACCCATGGATCCGCTTAGCAGCTCGTCAGGGACGCCCCCGAGGGGCTCGGCCCAAAATAATTTCCGGAGCCAGCACCCTCCAAGCGATCCGTGGGCTAACACCCACGGAAAATCGCCAAAAAACTGCCGTTTTCACTCTTTCGCCTCTGGGACGCCCTTAAAACCTCCCACTGGCCCCACGGAGCCCATGGATCCGCTTAACAGCTCGTCAGGGATGCCCCCGAGGGGCTCGGCCCAAAATAATTTCCGGAGCCAGCGCCCCCCAAGCGATCCGTGGGCTAACACCACCCATGGAAAATCGCCAAAAAACTGCCATTTTCACTCTTTCGCCTCTGGGACGCCCTTAAAACCTCCCACCGGCCCCACGGAACCCATGGATCCGCTTAGCAGCTCGTCAGGGACGCCCCCGAGGGGCTCGGCCCAAAATAATTACCGGAGCCAGCGCCCCCTAAGCGATCCGTGGGCTAACACCCACGGAAAATCGCCAAAAAACTGCCGTTTTCACTCTTTCACCTCTGGGACGCCCTTAAAACCTCCCACCGGCCCCACGGAACCCATGGATCCGCTTAGCAGCTCGTCAGGGACGCCCCCGAGGGGTTCGGCCCAAAATAATTTCCGGAGCCAGCGCCCCCCAAGCGATCCGTGGGCTAACACCCACGTAAAATCGCCAAAAAACTGCCGTTTTCACTCTTTCGCCTCTGGGAAGCCCTTAAAACCTCCCACCGGCCCCACGGAGCCCATGGATCCGCTTAACAGCTCGTCAGGGGCTCCCCCGAGGGGCTCGGCCCAAAGTTATTTCCGGAGCCAGCGCCCCCCAAGCGATCCGTGGGCTAACACCCACGGAAAATCGCCAAAAAACTACCGTTTTCACTCTTTCGCCTCTGGGACGCCCTTAAAACCTCCCACCGGCCCCACGGAGCCCATGGATCCACTTAACAGCTCGTTAGGGATGCCCCCGAGGGGCTCGGTCCAAAATAATTTCCGGAGCCAGCGCCCCCCAAGCGATCCGTGGGCTAACACCCACGGAAAATCGCCAAAAAACTGCCGTTTTCACTCTTTCGCCTCTGGGACGCCCTTAAAACCTCCCATCGGCCCCACGGAGCCCATGGATCCGCTTAACAGCTCGTCAGGGACGCCCCCGAGGGGCTCGGCCCAAAATAATTTCCGGAGCCAGCGCCCCCCAAGCGATCCGTGGGCTAACACCCACGTAAAATCGCCAAAAAACTGCCGTTTTCACTCTTTCGCCTCTGGGACGCCCTTAAAACCTCCCACCACCCCCACGGAGCCCATGGATCCGCTTAGCAGCTCGTCAGGGACGCCCCCGAGGGGCTCGGCCCAAAATAATTTCCGGAGCCAGCGCCCCCCAAGCGATCCGTGGGCTAACACCCACGGAAAATCGTCAAAAAACTGCCGTTTTCACTCTTTCGCCTCTGGGACGCCCTTAAAAGCTCCCACCGGCCCCACGGAGCCCATGGATCCGCTTAGCAGCTCGTCAGGGATGCCCCCGAGGGGCTCGGCCCAAAATAATTTCCGGAGCCAGCGCCCCCAAAGCGATCCGTGGGCTAACACCCACGGAAAATCGCCAAAAAACTGCCGTTTTCACTCTTTCGCCTCTGGGATGCCCTTAAAACCTCCCACCGGCCCCACGGAGCCCATGGATCCGCTTAGCAGCTCGTCAGGGACGCCCCCGAGTGGCTCGGCCCAAAATAATTTCCGGAGCCAGCGCCCCCCAAGCGATCCGTGGGCTAACCCCCACGGAAAATCGCCAAAAAACTGCCGTTTTCACTCATTCGCCTCTGGGACGCCCTTAAAACCTCCCACCAGCACCACGGAGCCCATGGATACGCTTAGCAGCGCGTCAGGGACGCCCCCGAGGGGCTTGGCCCAAAATAATTTCCGGAGCCAGCGCCCCCCAAGCGATCCGTGGGCTAACACCCACGGAAAATCGCCAAAAAACTGCCGTTTTCACTCTTTCGCCTCTGGGACGCCCTTAAAACCTCCCACCGGCCCCACGGAGCCCATGGATCCGCTTAACAGCTCGTCAGGGACGCCCCCGAGGGGGTCGGCCCAAAATAATTACCGGAGCCAGCGCCCCCTAAGCGATCCGTGGGCTAACACCCACGGAAAATCGCCAAAAAACTGCCGTTTTCACTCTTTCGCCTCTGGGACGCCCTTAAAACCTCCCACCGGCCCCACGGAACCCATGGATCCGCTTAGTAGCTCGTCAGGGACTCCCCCGAGGGGCTCGGCCCAAAATAATTACCGGAGCCAGCGCCCCCTAAGCGATCCGTGGGCTAACACCCACGGAAAATCGCCAAAAAACTGCCGTTTTCACTCTTTCACCTCTGGGACGCCCTTAAAACCTCCCACCGGCCCCACGGAACCCATGGATCCGCTTAGCAGCTCGTCAGGGACGCCCCCGAGGGGCTCGGCCCAAAATAATTTCCGGAGCCAGCACCCTCCAAGCGATCCGTGGGCTAACACCCACGGAAAATCGCCAAAAAACTGCCGTTTTCACTCTTTCGCCTTTGGGACGCCCTTAAAACCTCCCACTGGCCCCACGGAGCCCATGGATCCGCTTAACAGCTCGTCAGGGATGCCCCCGAGGGGCTCGGCCCAAAATAATTTCCGGAGCCAGCGCCCCCCAAGCGATCCGTGGGCTAACACCACCCATGGAAAATCGCCAAAAAACTGCCATTTTCACTCTTTCGCCTCTGGGACGCCCTTAAAACCTCCCACCGGCCCCACGGAACCCATGGATCCGTTTAGCAGCTCGTCAGGGACGCCCCCGAGGGGCTCGGCCCAAAATAATTACCGGAGCCAGCGCCCCCTAAGCGATCCGTGGGCTAACACCCACGGAAAATCGCCAAAAAACTGCCGTTTTCACTCTTTCACCTCTGGGACGCCCTTAAAACCTCCCACCGGCCCCACGGAACCCATGGATCCGCTTAGCAGCTCGTCAGGGACGCCCCCGAGGGGCTCGGCCCAAAATAATTTCCGGAGCCAGCACCCTCCAAGCGATCCGTGGGCTAACACCCACGGAAAATCGCCAAAAAACTGCCGTTTTCACTCTTTCGCCTCTGGGACGCCCTTAAAACCTCCCACTGGCCCCACGGAGCCCATGGATCCGCTTAACAGCTCGTCAGGGACGCCCCCGAGGGGCTCGGCCCAAAATAATTTCCGGAGCCAGCGCCCCCTAAGCGATCCGTGGGCTAACACCCACGAAAAATTGCCAAAAAACTGCCGTTTTCACTCTTTCGCCTCTGGGACGCCCTTAAAACCTCCCACCGGCCCCACGGAGCCCATGGATCCGCTTAACAGCTCGTCAGGGATGCCCCCGAGGGGGTCGGCCCAAAATAATTTCCGGAGCCAGCGCCCCCCAAGCGATCCGTGGGCTAACACCCACGGAAAATTGCCAAAAAACTGCCGTTTTCACTTTTTCGCCTCTGGGACGCCCTTAAAACCTCCCACCGGCCCCACGGAGCCCATGGGTCCGCTTAGCAGCTCGTCAGGGACGCCCCCGAGGGGCTCGGCCCAAAATAATTTCCGGAGCCAGCGCCCCCCAAACGATCCGTGGGCTAACACCCACGTAAAATCGCCAAAAAACTGCCGTTTTCACTCTTTCGCCTCTGGGAAGCCCTTAAAACCTCCCACCGGCCCCACGGAGCCCATGGATCCGCTTAACAGCTCGTC
The DNA here is from genome assembly GCA_031232105.1 of Capsicum rhomboideum. NCBI lineage: Eukaryota > Viridiplantae > Streptophyta > Magnoliopsida > Solanales > Solanaceae > Capsicum > Capsicum rhomboideum. The sequence goes on from CP124713.1 coordinate 144,566,185, forward strand.
AGGGACGCCCCCGAGGGGCTCGGCCCAAAGTTATTTCCGGAGCCAGCGCCCCCCAAGCGATCCGTGGGCTAACACCCACGGAAAATCGCCAAAAAACTGCCGTTTTCACTCTTTCGCCTCTGGGACGCCCTTAAAACCTCCCACCGACCCCACGGAGCCCATGGATCCGCTTAGCAGCTCATCAGGGACGCCCCCGAGTGGCTCGGCCCAAAATAATTTCCGGAGCCAGCGCCCTCCAAGCGATCCGTGGGCTAACACCCACGTAAAATCGCCAAAAAACTGCCGTTTTCACTCTTTCGCCTCTGGGATGCCCTTAAAACCTCCCACCGGCCCCACGGAGCCCATGGATCCGCTTAGCAGCTCGTAAGGGACGCCCCCGAGTGGCTCGGCCCAAAATAATTTCCGGAGCCAGCGCCCCCCAAGCGATCCGTGGGCTAACACCCACGTAAAATTGCCAAAAAACTGCCGTTTTCACTCTTTCGCCTCTGGGACGCCCTTAAAACCTCCCACTGGCCCCACGGAGCCCATGGATCCGCTTAACAGCTCGTCAGGGACGCCCCCGAGGGGCTCGGCCCAAAATAATTTCCGGAGCCAGCGCCCCCCAAGCGATCCGTGGGCTAACACCCACGGAAAATCGCCAAAAAACTGCCGTTTTCACTTTTTCGCCTCTGGGACGCCCTTAAAACCACCCACCGACCCCACGGAGCCCATGGATCCGCTTAGCAGCTCGTCAGGGACGCCCCAGAGGGGCTCGGCCCAAAATAATTTCCGGAGCCAGCGCCCCCCAAGCGATCCGTGGGCTAACACCCACGGAAAATCGCCAAAAAACTGCCGTTTTCACTCTTTCGCCTCTGGGACGCCCTTAAAACCTCCCACCGGCCCCACGGAGCCCATGGATCCACTTAACAGCTCGTTAGGGATGCCCCCGAGGGGCTCGGTCCAAAATAATTTCCGGAGCCAGCGCCCCCCAAGCGATCCGTGGGCTAACACCCACGGAAAATCGCCAAAAAACTGCCGTTTTCACTCTTTCGCCTCTGGGACGCCCTTAAAACCTCCCACCGGCCCCACGGAGCCCATGGATCCGCTTAACAGCTCGTCAGGGACTCCCCCGAGGGGCTCGGCCCAAAATAATTTCCGGAGCCAGCGCCCCCCAAGCGATCCGTGGGCTAACACCCACGTTAAATCGCCAAAAAACTGCCGTTTTCACTCTTTCGCCTCTGGGACGCCCTTAAAACCTCCCACCGGCCCCACGGAGCCCATGGATCCGCTTAGCAGCTCGTCAGGGACGCCCCCGAGGGGCTCGGCCCAAAATAATTTCCGGAGCCAGCGCCCCCCAAGCGATCCGTGGGCTAACACCCACGGAAAATCGTCAAAAAACTGCCGTTTTCACTCTTTCGCCTCTGGGACGCCCTTAAAACCTCCCACCGGCCCCACGGAGCCCATGGATCCGCTTAGCAGCTCATCAGGGACGCCCCCGAGGGGTTCGGCCCAAAATAATTTCCGGATCCAGCGCCCCCAAAGCAATCCGTGGGCTAACACCCACGGAAAATCGCCAAAAAACTGCCGTTTTCACTCTTTCGCCTCTGGGATGCCCTTAAAACCTCCCACCGGCCCCACGGAGCCCATGGATCCGCTTAGCAGCTCGTCAGGGACGCCCCCGAGTGGCTCGGCCCAAAATAATTTCCGGAGCCAGCGCCCCCCAAGCGATCCGTGGGCTAACCCCCACGGAAAATCGCCAAAAAACTGCCGTTTTCACTCATTCGCCTCTGGGACGCCCTTAAAACCTCCCACCAGCACCACGGAGCCCATGGATCCGCTTAGCAGCGCGTCAGGGACGCCCCCGAGGGGCTTGGCCCAAAATAATTTCCGGAGCCAGCGCCCCCCAAGCGATCCGTGGGCTAACACCCACGTAAAATCGCCAAAAAACTGCCGTTTTCACTCTTTCGCCTCTGGGACGCCCTTAAAACCTCCCACCGGCCCCACGGAGCCCATGGATCCGCTTAGCAGCTCGTCAGGGACGCCCCCGAGGGGCTCGGCCCAAAATAATTTCCGGAGCCAGCGCCCCCCAAGCGATCCGTGGGCTAACACCACCCATGGAAAATCGCCAAAAAACTGCCATTTTCACTCTTTCGCCTCTGGGACGCCCTTAAAACCTCCCACCGGCCCCACGGAGCCCATGGATCCGCTTAAAAGCTCGTCAGGGACGCCCCCGAGGGGCTCGGCCCAAAATAATTTCCAGAGCCAGCGCCCCCCAAGCGATCCGTGGGCTAACAGCCACGGAAAATTGCCAAAAAACTGCCGTTTTCACTCTTTCGCCTCTGGGACGCCCTTAAAACCTCCCACCGGCCCCACGGAGCCCATGGATCCGCTTAACAGCTCGTCAGGGACGCCCCCGAGGGGCTCGGCCCAAAATAATTTCCGGTTGCAGCTCCCCCCAAGCGATCCGTGGGCTAACACCCACGGAAAATCGCCAAAAAACTGCCGTTTTCACTCTTTCGCCTCTGGGATGCCCTTAAAACCTCCCACCGGCCCCACGGAGCCCATGGATCTGCTTAGCAGCTCGTCAGGGACGCCCCTGAGGGGCTCGGGCCAAAATAATTTCCGGAGCCAGCGCCCCCCAAGCGATCCGTGGGCTAACCCCCACGGAAAATCGCCAAAAAACTGCCGTTTTCACTCATTCGCCTCTGGGACGCCCTTAAAACCTCCCACCAGCACCACGGAGCCCATGGATCCGCTTAGCAGCGCGTCAGGGACGCCCCCGAGGGGCTTGGCCCAAAATAATTTCCGGAGCCAGCGCCCCCCAAGCGATCCGTGGGCTAACACCCACGTAAAATCGCCAAAAAACTGCCGTTTTCACTCTTTCGCCTCTGGGACGCCCTTAAAACCTCCCACCGGCCCCACGGAGCCCATGGATCCGCTTAGCAGCTCGTCAGGGACGCCCCCGAGGGGCTCGGCCCAAAATAATTTCCGGAGCCAGCGCCCCCCAAGCGATCCGTGGGCTAACACCACCCATGGAAAATCGCCAAAAAACTGCCATTTTCACTCTTTCGCCTCTGGGACGCCCTTAAAACCTCCCACCGGCCCCACGGAGCCCATGGATCCGCTTAAAAGCTCGTCAGGGACGCCCCCGAGGGGCTCGGCCCAAAATAATTTCCAGAGCCAGCGCCCCCCAAGCGATCCGTGGGCTAACAGCCACGGAAAATTGCCAAAAAACTGCCGTTTTCACTCTTTCGCCTCTGGGACGCCCTTAAAACCTCCCACCGGCCCCACGGAGCCCATGGATCCGCTTAACAGCTCGTCAGGGACGCCCCCGAGGGGCTCGGCCCAAAATAATTTCCGGTTGCAGCTTCCCCCAAGCGATCCGTGGGCTAACACCCACGGAAAATCGCCAAAAAACTGCCGTTTTCACTCTTTCGCCTCTGGGATGCCCTTAAAACCTCCCACCGGCCCCACGGAGCCCATGGATCCGCTTAGCAGCTCGTCAGGGACGCCCCAGAGGGGCTCGGGCCAAAATAATTTCCGGAGCCAGCGCCCCCCAAGCAATCCGTGGGCTAACACCCACGGAAAATCGCCAAAAAACTACCGTTTTCACTCTTTCACCTCTGGGACGCCCTTAAAACCTCCCACCGCCCCCACGGAGCCCATGGATCCGCTTAAAACCTCGTCAGGGACGCCCCCGATGGGCTCAGACCAAAATAATTTCCGGAGCCAGCGCCCCCCAAGCGATCCGTGGGCTAACACCCACGGAAAATCACCAAAAAAGTGCCGTTTTCACTCTTTCGCCTCTGGGACGCCCTTAAAACCTCCCACCGGCCCCACGGAGCCCATGGATCTGCTTAGCAGCTCGTCAGGGACGCCCCCGAGGGGCTCGGCCCAAAATAATTTCCGGAGCCAGCGCCCCCCAAGCGATCCGTGGGCTAACACCCACGGAAAATCGCCAAAAAACTGCCGTTTTCACTCTTTCGCCTCTGGGACGCCCTTAAAACCTCCCACCGGCCCCACGGAGCCCATGGATCCACTTAAAAGCTCGTCAGGGACGCCCCCGAGGGGCTCGGCCCAAAATAATTTCCGGAGCCAGCGCCCCCCAAGCGATCCGTGGGCTAACACCCACGGAAAATCGCCAAAAAACTGCCGTTTTCACTCTTTTGCCTCTGGGACGCCCTTAAAACCTCCCACCGGCCCCACGGAGCCCATGGGTCCACTTAGCAGATCGTCAGGGACGCCCCCGAGGGGCTCGGCCCAAAATAATTTCCGGAGCCAGCGCCCCCCAAGTGATCCGTGGGCTAACAGCCACGGAAAATTGCCAAAAAACTGCCGTTTTCACTCTTTCGCCTCTGGGACGCCCTTAAAACCTCCCACCGGCCCCACGGAGCCCATGGATCCGCTTAACAGCTCATCAGGGACGCCCCCGAGGGGCTCGGCCCAAAATAATTTCCGGTTGCAGCTCCCCCCAAGCGATCCGTGGGCTAACACCCACGGAAAATCGCCAAAAAACTGCCGTTTTCACTCTTTCGCCTCTGGGATGCCCTTAAAACCTCCCACCGGCCCCACGGAGCCCATGGATCCGCTTAGCAGCTCGTCAGGGACGCCCCTGAGGGGCTCGGGCCAAAATAATTTCCGGAGCCAGCGCCCCCCAAGCAATCCGTGGGCTAACACCCACGGAAAATCGCCAAAAAACTACCGTTTTCACTCTTTCACCTCTGGGACGCCCTTAAAACCTCCCACCGCCCCCACGGAGCCCATGGATCCGCTTAAAACCTCGTCAGGGACGCCCCCGATGGGCTCAGACCAAAATAATTTCCGGAGCCAGCGCCCCCCAAGCGATCCGTGGGCTAACACCCACGGAAAATCACCAAAAAAGTGCCGTTTTCACTCTTTCGCCTCTGGGACGCCCTTAAAACCTCCCACCGGCCCCACGGAGCCCATGGATCTGCTTAGCAGCTCGTCAGGGACGCCCCCGAGGGGCTCGGCCCAAAATAATTTCCGGAGCCAGCGCCCCCCAAGCGATCTGTGGGCTAACACCCACGGAAAATCGCCAAAAAACTGCCGTTTTCACTCTTTCGCCTCTGGGACGCCCTTAAAACCTCCCACCGGCCCCACGGAGCCCATGGATCCGCTTAAAAGCTCGTCAGGGACGCCCCCGAGGGGCTCGGCCCAAAATAATTTCCGGAGCCAGCGCCCCCCAAGCGATCCGTGGGCTAACACCCACGGAAAATCGCCAAAAAACTGCCGTTTTCACTCTTTTGCCTCTGGGACGCCCTTAAAACCTCCCACCGGCCCCACGGAGCCCATGGGTCCACTTAGCAGCTCGTCAGGGACGCCCCCGAGGGGCTCGGCCCAAAATAATTTCCGGAGCCAGCGCCCCCCAAGTGATCCGTGGGCTAACACCCACGTAAAATTGCCAAAAAACTGCCGTTTTCACTCTTTTACCTCTGGGACGCCCTTAAAACCTCCCACCGGCCCCACGGAGCCCATGGATCCACTTAGCAGCTCGTCAGGGATGCCCCTGAGGGGCTCGGCCCAAAATAATTTCCGGAGCCAGCGCCCCCCAAGCGATCCGTGGGCTAACACCCACGGAAAATCGCCAAAAAACTGCCGTTTTCACTCATTCGCCTCTGGGACGCCCTTAAAACCTCCCACCAGCCCCACGGAGCCCATGGATCCGCTTAGCAGCGCGTCAGGGACGCCCCCGAGGGGGTCAGCCCAAAATAATTTCCGGAGCCAGCGCCCCCCAAGCGATCCGTGGGCTAACACCCACGTAAAATCGCCAAAAAACTGCCGTTTTCACTCTTTCGCCTCTGGGACGCCCTTAAAACTTCCCACCGGCCCCACGGAGCCCATGGATCCGCTTAGAAGCTCGTCAGGGACGCCCCCGAGGGGCTCGGCCCAAAATAATTTCCGGAGCCAGCGCCCCCCAAGCGATCCGTGGGCTAACACCCACGGAAAATCGCCAAAAAACTGCCGTTTTCACTCTTTCGCCTCTGGGACGCCCTTAAAACCTCCCACCGGCCCCACGGAGCCCATGCATCCACTTAGCAGCTCGTCAGGGACGCCCCCGAGGGGTTCGGCCCAAAATAATTTCCGGTTGCAGCTCCCCCCAAGCGATCCGTGGGCTAACACCCACGGAAAATCGCCAAAAAACTGCCGTTTTCACTCTTTCGCCTCTGGGATGCCCTTAAAACCTCCCACCGGCCCCACGGAGCCCATGGATCCGCTTAGCAGCTCGTCAGGGACGCCCCTGAGGGGCTCGGCCCAAAATAATTTTCGGAGCCAGCGCCCCCCAAGCAATCCGTGGGCTAACACCCACGGAAAATCGCCAAAAAACTACCGTTTTCACTCTTTTGCCTCTGGGACGCCCTTAAAACCTCCCACCGCCCCCACGGAGCCCATGGATCCGCTTAAAACCTCGTCAGGGACGCCCCCGAGGGGGTCGGCCCAAAATAATTTCCGGAGCCAGCGCCCCCCAAGCGATCCGTGGGCTAACACCCACGGAAAATCGCCAAAAAACTGCCGTTTTCACTCTTTTGCCTCTGGGACGCCCTTAAAGCCTCCCACCGGCCCCACGGAGCCCATGGATCTGCTTAACAGCTCATCAGGGACGCCCCCAAGGGGCTCGACCCAAAATAATTTCCGGAGCCAGCGCCCCCCAAGCGATCCGTGGGCTAACACCCACGGAAAATCGCCAAAAAACTGCCGTTTTCACTCTTTCGCCTCTGGGACGCCCTTAAAACCTCCCACCGGCCCCACGGAGCCCATGGATCCGCTTAAAAACTCGTCAGGGACGCCCCCGAGGGGCTCGGCCCAAAATAATTTTCGGAGACAGCGCCCCCCAAGCGATCCGTGGGCTAACACCCACGGAAAATCGCCAAAAAACTGCCGTTTTCACTCTTTCGCCTCTGGGACGCCCTTAAAACCTCCCACCGGCCCCACGGAGCCCATGGATCCGCTTAACAGCTCGTCAGGGATGCCCCCGAGGGGCTCGGCCCAAAATAATTTCCGGAGCCAGCGCCCCCCAAGCGATCCGTGGGCTAACACCCACGGAAAATCGCCAAAAAACTGCCGTTTTCACTCTTTTACCTCTGGGATGCCCTTAAAACCTCCCACCGGCCCCACGGAGCCCATGGATCCACTTAGCAGCTCGTCAGGTGTGCCCCTGAGGGGCTCGGCCCAAAATAATTTCCGGAGCCAGCGCCCCCCAAGCGATCCGTGGGCTAACACCCACGGAAAATCGCCAAAAAACTGCCGTTTTCACTCATTCGCCTCTGGGACGCCCTTAAAACCTCCCACCAGCCCCACGGAGCCCATGGATCCGCTTAGCAGCGCGTCAGGGATGCCCCCGAGGGGCTCGGCCCAAAATAATTTCCGGAGCCAGCGCCCCCCAAGCGATCCGTGGGCTAACACCCACGTAAAATCGCCAAAAAACTGCCGTTTTCACTCTTTCGCCTCTGGGACGCCCTTAAAACTTCCCACCGGCCCCACGGAGCCCATGGATCCGCTTAGAAGCTCGTCAGGGACGCCCCCGAGGGGCTCGGCCCAAAATAATTTCCGGAGCCAGCGCCCCCCAAGCGATCCGTGGGCTAACACCCATGGAAAATCGCCAAAAAACTGCCGTTGTCACTCTTTCGCCTCTGGGACGCCCTTAAAACCTCCCACCGGCCCCACGGAGCCCATGGATCCACTTAGCAGCTCGTCAGGGACGCCCCCGAGGGGTTCGGCCCAAAATAATTTCCGGTTGCAGCTCCCCCCAAGCGATCCGTGGGCTAACACCCACGGAAAATCGCCAAAAAACTGCCGTTTTCACTCTTTCGCCTCTGGGATGCCCTTAAAACCTCCCACCGGCCCCACGGAGCCCATGGATCCGCTTAGCAGCTCGTCAGGGACGCCCCTGAGGGGCTCGGCCCAAAATAATTTCCGGAGCCAGCGCCCCCCAAGCAATCCGTGGGCTAACACCCACGGAAAATCGCCAAAAAACTACCGTTTTCACTCTTTCGCCTCTGGGACGCCCTTAAAACCTCCCACCGCCCCCACGGAGCCCATGGATCCGCTTAAAACCTCGTCAGGGACGCCCCCGAGGGGCTCAGACCAAAATAATTTCCGGAGCCAGCGCCCCCCAAGCGATCCATGGGCTAACACCCACGGAAAATCGCCAAAAAACTGCCGTTTTCACTCTTTCGCCTCTGGGACGCCCTTAAAACCTCCCACCGGCCCCACGGAGCCCATGGATCTGCTTAGCAGCTCGTCAGGGACGCCCCCGAGGGGCTCGGCCCAAAATAATTTCCGGAGCCAGCGCCCCCCAAGCGATCCGTGGGCTAACACCCACGGAAAATCGCCAAAAAACTGCCGTTTTCACTCTTTCGCCTCTGGGACGCCCTTAAAACCTCCCACCGGCCCCACGGAGCCCATGGATCCGCTTAACAGCTCGTCAGGGACGCCCCCAAGGGGTTCGACCCAAAATAATTTTCGGAGCCAGCGCCCCCCAAGCGATCCGTGGGCTAACACCCACGTAAAATCGCCAAAAAACTGCCGTTTTCACTCTTTCGCCTCTGGGACGCCCTTAAAACCTCCCACTGGCCCCACGGAGCCCATGGATCCGCTTAACAGCTCGTCAGGGATGCCCCCGAGGGGCTCGGCCCAAAATAATTTCCGGAGCCAGCGCCCCCCAAGCGATCCGTGGGCTAACACCCACGGAAAATCGCCAAAAAACTGCCGTTTTCACTCTTTCGCCTCTGGGACGCCCTTAAAACCTCCCACCGGCCCCACGGAGCCCATGGATCTGCTTATCAGCTCGTCAGGGACGCCCCCGAGGGGCTCGGCCCAAAATAATTTCCGGAGCCAGCGCCCCCCAAGCGATCCGTGGGCTAACACCCACGTAAAATCGCCAAAAAACTGCCGTTTTCACTCTTTCGCCTATGGGACGCCCTTAAAACCTCCCACCGGCCCCACGGAGCCCATGGATCCGCTTAACAGCTCGTCAGGGACGCCCCCGAGGGGCTCGGCCCAAAATAATTACCGGAGCCAGCGCCCCCCAAGCGATCCGTGGGCTAACACCCACGGAAAATCGCCAAAAAACTGCTGTTTTCACTCTTTCGCCTCTGGGACGCCCTTAAAACCTCCCACCGGACCCACAGAACCCATGGATCCGCTTAGCAGCTCGTCAGGGACGCCCCCGAGGGGCTCGGCCCAAAATAATTTCCGGAGCCAGCACCCTCCAAGCGATCCGTGGGCTAACACCCACGGAAAATCGCCAAAAAACTGCCGTTTTCACTCTTTCGCCTCTGGGACGCCCTTAAAGCTCCCACCGGCCCCACGGAGCCCATGGATCCGCTTAGAAGCTCGTCAGGGACGCCCCCGAGGGGCTCGACCCAAAATAATTTCCGGAGCCAGCGCCCCTAAAGCGATCCGTGGGCTAACACCCACGGAAAATCGCCAAAAAACTGCCGTTTTCACTCTTTCGCCTCTGGAATGCCCTTAAAACCTCCCACCGGCCCCACGGAGCCCATGGATCCGCTTAGCAGCTCGTCAGGGACGCCCCCGAGGGGTTCAGTCCAAAATAATTTCCGGAGCCAGCGCCCCCCAAGCGATCCGTGGGCTAACACCCACGGAAAATCGCCAAAAAACTGCCGTTTTCACTCTTTCGCCTCTGGGACGCCCTTAAAACCTCCCACCGGCCCCACGGAGCCCATGGATCCGCTTAACAGCTCGTCAGGGATGCCCCCGAGGGGCTCGGCCCAAAATAATTTCCGGAGCCAGCGCCCCCCAAGCGATCCGTGGGCTAACACCCACGGAAAATCGCCCAAAAACTGCCGTTTTCACTCTTTCGCCTCTGGGATGCCCTTAAAACCTCCCACCGGCCCCACGGAGCCCATGGATCCGCTTAGCAGCTCGTCAGGGACGCCCCTGAGGGGTTCGGCCCAAAATAATTTCCGGAGCCAGCGCCCCCCAAGCAATCCGTGGGCTAACACCCACGGAAAATCGCCAAAAAACTACCGTTTTCACTCTTTCGCCTCTGGGACGCCCTTAAAACCTCCCACCGCCCCCACGGAGCCCATGGATCCGCTTAAAACCTCGTCAGGGACGCCCCCGAGGGGCTCAGACCAAAATAATTTCCGGAGCCAGCGCCCCCCAAGCGATCCGTGGGCTAACACCCACGGAAAATCGCCAAAAAACTGCCGTTTTCACTCTTTCGCCTCTGGGACGCCCTTAAAACCTCCCACCGGCCCCACGGAGCCCATGGATCTGCTTAGCAGCTCGTCAGGGACGCCCCCGAGGGGCTCGGCCCAAAATAATTTCCGGAGCCAGCGCCCCCCAAGCGATCCGTGGGCTAACACCCACGGAAAATCGCCAAAAAACTGCCGTTTTCACTCTTTCGCCTCTGGGACGCCCTTAAAACCTCCCACCGGCCCCACGGAGCCCATGAATCCGCTTAACAGCTCGTCAGGGACGCCCCCGAGGGGCTCGGCCCAAAATAATTTCCGGAGCCAGCGCCCCCCAAGCGATCCGTGGGCTAACACCCACGGAAAATCGCCAAAAAACTGCCGTTTTCACTCTTTCGCCTCTGGGACGCTCTTAAAACCTCCCACCGGCCCCACGGAGCCCATGGATCCGCTTATCAGCTCGTCAGGGACGCCCCCGAGGGGCTCGGCCCAAAATAATTTCCGGAGCCAGCGCCCCCCAAGCGATCCGTGGGCTAACACCCACGTAAAATCGCCAAAAAACTGCCGTTTTCACTCTTTCGCCTATGGGACGCCCTTAAAACCTCCCACCGGCCCCACGGAGCCCATGGATCCGCTTAACAGCTCGTCAGGGACGCTCCCGAGGGGCTCGGCCCAAAATAATTACCGGAGCCAGCGCCCCCCAAGCGATCCGTGGGCTAACACCCACGGAAAATCGCCAAAAAACTGCCGTTTTCACTCTTTCGCCTCTGGGATGCCCTTAAAACCTCCCACTGGCCCCACGGAGCCCATGGATCCGCTTAACAGCTCGTCAGGGATGCCCCCGAGGGGCTCGGCCCAAAATAATTTCCGGAGCCAGCGCCCCCCAAGCGATCCGTGGGCTAACACCCACGGAAAATCGCCAAAAAACTGCCGTTTTCACTCTTTCGCCTCTGGGACGCCCTTAAAACCTCCCACCGGCCCCACGTAGCCCATGGATCCGCTTAGCATCTCGTCAGGGACGCCCCCGAGGGGCTCGGCCCAAAATAATTTCCGGAGCCAGCGCCCCCAAAGCGATCCGTGGGCTAACACCCACGGAAAATCGCCAAAAAACTGCCGTTTTCAATCTTTCGCCTCTGGGACGCCCTTAAAACCTCCCACCGGCCCCACGGAGCCCATGGATCCGCTTAGCAGCTCGTCAGGGACGCCCCCGAGGGGCTCGGCCCAAAATAATTTCCGGAGCCAGCGCCCCCCAAGCGATCCGTGGGCTAACACCCACGTAAAATCGCCAAAAAACTGCCGTTTTCACACTTTCGCCTCTGGGACGCCCTTAAAACCTCCCACTGGCCCCACGGAGCCCATGGATCCGCTTAACAGCTCGTCAGGGACGCCCCCGAGGGGCTCGGCCCAAAATAATTTCCGGAGCCAGCGCCCCCCAAGCGATCCGTGGGCTAACACCCACGTAGAATCGCCAAAAAACTGCCATTTTCACTCTTTCGCCTCTGGGATGCCCTTAAAACCTCCCACTGGCCCCACGGAGCCCATGGATCCGCTTAACAGCTCGTCAGGGACGCCCCCGAGGGGGTCGGCCCAAAATAATTTCCGGAGCCAGCGCCCCCCAAGCGATCCGTGGGCTAACACCCACAGAAAATCGCCAAAAAACTACCGTTTTCACTCTTTCGCCTATGGGACGCCCTTAAAACCTCCCACCGGCCCCACGGAGCCCATGGATCCGCTTAACAGCTCGTCAGGGACGCCCCCGAGGGGCTCGGCCCAAAATAATTACCGGAGCCAGCGCCCCCCAAGCGATCCGTGGGCTAACACCCACGGAAAATCGCCAAAAAATTGCCGTTTTCACTCTTTCGCCTCTGGGACGCCCTTAAAACCTCCCACCGGCCCCACGGAACCCATGGATCCGCTTATCAGCTCGTCAGGGACGCCCCCGATGGGCTCGGCCCAAAATAATTTCCGGAGCCAGCGCCCCCCAAGCGATCCGTGGGCTAACACCCACGTAAAATCGCCAAAAAACTGCCGTTTTCACTCTTTCGCCTCTGGGATGCCCTTAAAACCTCCCACTGGCCCCACGGAGCCCATGGATCCGCTTAACAGCTCGTCAGGGACGCCCCCGAGGGGCTCGGCCCAAAATAATTTCCGGAGCCAGCGCCCCCCAAGCGATCCGTGGGCTAACACCCACGGAAAATCGCCAAAAAACTGTCGTTTTCACTCTTTCGCCTCTGGGACGCCCTTAAAACCTCCCACCGGCCCCACGGAGCCCATGGATCCACTTATCAGCTCGTCAGGGACGCCCCCGAGGGGCTCGGCCCAAAATAATTTCCGGAGCCAGCGCCCCCCAAGCGATCCGTGGGCTAACACCCACGGAAAATCGCCAAAAAACTGCCGTTTTCACTCTTTCGCCTATGGGACGCCCTTAAAACCTCCCACCGGCCCCACGGAGCCCATGGATCCGCTTAACAGCTCGTCAGGGATGCCCCCGAGGGGCTCGGCCCAAAATAATTACCGGAGCCAGCGCCCCCCAAGCGATCCGTGGTCTAACACCCACGGAAAATCGCCAAAAAACTGCCGTTTTCACTCTTTCGCCTCTGGGACGCCCTTAAAACCTCCCACCGGCCCCACGGAACCCATGGATCCGCTTAGCAGCTCGTCAGGGACGCCCCCGAGGGTCTCGGCCCAAAATAATTTCCGGAGCCAGCACCCTCCAAGCGATCCGTGGGCTAACACCCACGGAAAATCGCCAAAAAACTGCCGTTTTCACTCTTTCGCCTCTGGGACGCCCTTAAAGCTCCCACCGGCCCCACGGAGCCCATGGATCCGCTTAGAAGCTCGTCAGGGACGCCCCCGAGGGGCTCGACCCAAAATAATTTCCGGAGCCAGCGCCCCTAAAGCGATCCGTGGGCTAACACCCACGGAAAATCGCCAAAAAACTGCCGTTTTCACTCTTTCGCCTCTGGGACGCCCTTAAAACCTCCCACTGGCCCCACGGAGCCCATGGATCCGCTTAACAGCTCGTCAGGGATGCCCCCGAGGGGCTCGGCCCAAAATAATTTCCGGAGCCAGCGCCCCCCAAGCGATCCGTGGGCTGACACCCACGGAAAATCGCCAAAAAACTGCCGTTTTCACTCTTTCGCCTCTGGGACGCCCTTAAAACCTCCCACCGGCCCCACGGAGCCCATGGATCCGCTTAGCATCTCGTCAGGGACGCCCCCGAGGGGCTCGGCCCAAAATAATTTCCGGAGCCAGCGCCCCCCAAGCGATCCGTGGGCTAACACCCACGGAAAATCGCCCAAAAACTGCCGTTTTCACTCTTTCGCCTCTGGGATGCCCTTAAAACCTCCCACCGGCCCCACGGAGCCCATGGATCCGCTTAGCAGCTCGTCAGGGACGCCCCTGAGGGGTTCGGCCCAAAATAATTTCCGGAGCCAGCGCCCCCCAAGCAATCCGTGGGCTAACACCCACGGAAAATCGCCAAAAAACTACCGTTTTCACTCTTTCGCCTCTGGGACGCCCTTAAAACCTCCCACCGCCCCCACGGAGCCCATGGATCCGCTTAAAACCTCGTCAGGGACGCCCCCGAGGGGTCAGACCAAAATAATTTCCGGAGCCAGCGCCCCCCAAGCGATCCGTGGGCTAACACCCACGGAAAATCGCCAAAAAACTGCCGTTTTCACTCTTTCGCCTCTGGGACGCCCTTAAAACCTCCCACCGGCCCCACGGAGCCCATGGATCTGCTTAGCAGCTCGTCAGGGACGCCCCCGAGGGGCTCGGCCCAAAATAATTTCCGGAGCCAGCGCCCCCCAAGCGATCCGTGGGCTAACACCCACGGAAAATCGCCAAAAAACTGCCGTTTTCACTCTTTCGCCTCTGGGACGCCCTTAAAACCTCCCACCGGCCCCACGGAGCCCATGGATCCGCTTAACAGCTCGTCAGGGACGCCCCCAAGGGGCTCGACCCAAAATAATTTCCGGAGCCAGCGCCCCCCAAGCGATCCGTGGGCTAACACCCACGTAAAATCGCCAAAAAACTGCCGTTTTCACTCTTTTGCCTCTGGGACGCCCTTAAAACCTCCCACTGGCCCCACGGAGCCCATGGATCCGCTTAACAGCTCGTCAGGGACGCCCCAGAGGGGCTCGGCCCAAAATAATTTCCGGAGCCAGCGCCCCCCAAGCGATCCGTGGGCTAACACCCACGGAAAATCGCCAAAAAACTGCCGTTTTCACTCTTTCGCCTCTGGGACGCCCTTAAAACCTCCCACCGGCCCCACGGAGCCCATGGATCCGCTTATCAGCTCATCAGGGACGCCCCCGAGGGGCTCGGCCCAAAATAATTTCCGGAGCCAGCGCCCCCAAAGCGATCCGTGGGCTAACACCCACGTAAAATCGCCAAAAAACTGCCGTTTTCACTCTTTCGCCTATGGGACGCCCTTAAAACCTCCCACCGGCCCCACGGAGCCCATGGATCCGCTTAACAGCTCGTCAGGGACCCCCCCGAGGGGCTCGGCCCAAAATAATTACCGGAGCCAGCGCCCCCCAAGCGATCCGTGGGCTAACACCCACGGAAAATCGCCAAAAAACTGCCGTTTTCACTCTTTCGCCTCTGGGATGCCCTTAAAACCTCCCACTGGCCCCACGGAGCCCATGGATCCACTTAACAGCTCGTCAGGGATGCCCCCGAGGGGCTCGGCCCAAAATAATTTCCGGAGCCAGCGCCCCCCAAGCGATCCGTGGGCTAACACCCACGGAAAATCGCCAAAAAACTGCCGTTTTCACTCTTTCGCCTCTGGGACGCCCTTAAAACCTCCCACCGGCCCCACGTAGCCCATGGATCCGCTTAGCATCTCGTCAGGGACGCCCCCGAGGGGCTCGGCCCAAAATAATTTCCGGAGCCAGCGCCCCCAAAGCGATCCGTGGGCTAACACCCACGGAAAATCGCCAAAAAACTGCCGTTTTCGCTCTTTCGCCTCTGGGACGCCCTTAAAACCTCCCACCGGCCCCACAGAGCCCATGGATCCGCTTAGCAGCTCGTCAGGGACGCCCCCGAGGGGCTCGGCCCAAAATAATTTCCGGAGCCAGCGCCCCCCAAGCGATCCGTGGGCTAACACCCACGTAAAATCGCCAAAAAACTGCCGTTTTCACACTTTCGCCTCTGGGACGCCCTTAAAACCTCCCACTGGCCCCACGGAGCCCATGGATCCGCTTAACAGCTCGTCAGGGACGCCCCCGAGGGGCTCGGCCCAAAATAATTTTCGGAGCCAGCGCCCCCCAAGCGATCCGTGGGCTAACACCCACGTAGAATCGCCAAAAAACTGCCGTTTTCACTCTTTCGCCTCTGGGATGCCCTTAAAACCTCCCACTGGCCCCACGGAGCCCATGGATCCGCTTAACAGCTCGTCAGGGACGCCCCCGAGGGGCTCGGCCCAAAATAATTTCCGGAGCCAGCGCCCCCCAAGCGATCCGTGGGCTAACACCCACGGAAAATCACCAAAAAACTGCCGTTTTCACTCTTTCGCCTCTGGGACGCCCTTAAAACCTCCCACCGGCCCCACGGAGCCCATGGATCCGCTTATCAGCTCGTCAGGGATGCCCCCGAGGGGCTCGGCCCAAAATAATTTCTGAAGCCAGCGCCCCCCAAGCGATCCGTGGGCTAACACCCACGGAAAATCGCCAAAAAACTGCCGTTTTCACTCTTTCGCCTATGGGACGCCCTTAAAACCTCCCACCGGCCCCACGGAGCCCATGGATCCGCTTAACAGCTCGTCAGGGACGCCCCCGAGGGGCTCGGCCCAAAATAATTACCGGAGCCAGCGCCCCCCAAGCGATCCGTGGGCTAACACCCACGGAAAATCGCCAAAAAACTGCCGTTTTCACTCTTTCGCCTCTGGGACGCCCTTAAAACCTCCCACCGGCCCCACGGAACCCATGGATCCGCTTAGCAGCTCGTCAGGGATGCCCCCGAGGGGCTCGGCCCAAAATAATTTCCGGAGCCAGCACCCTCCAAGCGATCCGTGGGCTAACACACACGTAAAATCGCCAAAAAACTGCCGTTTTCACACTTTCGCCTCTGGGACGCCCTTAAAACCTCCCACTGGCCCCACGGAGCCCATGGATCCGCTTAACAGCTCGTCAGGGACGCCCCCGAGGGGCTCGGCCCAAAATAATTTCCGGAGCCAGCGCCCCCCAAGCGATCCGTGGGCTAACACCCACGTAGAATCGCCAAAAAACTGCCGTTTTCACTCTTTCGCCTCTGGGATGCCCTTAAAACCTCCCACTGGCCCCACGGAGCCCATGGATCCGCTTAACAGCTCGTCAGGGACGCCCCCGAGGGGCTCAGCCCAAAATAATTTCCGGAGCCAGCGCCCCCCAAGCGATCCGTGGGCTAACACCCACGGAAAATCACCAAAAAACTGCCGTTTTCACTCTTTCGCCTCTGGGACGCCCTTAAAACCTCCCACCGGCCCCACGGAGCCCATGGATCCGCTTATCAGCTCGTCAGGGATGCCCCCGAGGGGCTCGGCCCAAAATAATTTCTGAAGCCAGCGCCCCCCAAGCGATCCGTGGGCTAACACCCACGGAAAATCGCCAAAAAACTGCCGTTTTCACTCTTTCGCCTATGGGACGCCCTTAAAACCTCCCACCGGCCCCACGGAGCCCATGGATCCGCTTAACAGCTCGTCAGGGACGCCCCCGAGGGGCTCGGCCCAAAATAATTACCGGAGCCAGCGCCCCCCAAGCAATCCGTGGGCTAACACCCACGGAAAATCGCCAAAAAACTACCGTTTTCACTCTTTCGCCTCTGGGACGCCCTTAAAACCTCCCACCGCCCCCACGGAGCCCATGGATCCGCTTAAAACCTCGTCAGGGACGCCCCCGAGGGGTCAGACCAAAATAATTTCCGGAGCCAGCACCCCCCAAGCGATCCGTGGGCTAACACCCACGGAAAATCGCCAAAAAACTGCCGTTTTCACTCTTTCGCCTCTGGGACGCCCTTAAAACCTCCCACCGGCCCCACGGAGCCCATGGATCTGCTTAGCAGCTCGTCAGGGACGCCCCCGAGGGGCTCGGCCCAAAATAATTTCCGGAGCCAGCGCCCCCCAAGCGATCCGTGGGCTAACACCCACGGAAAATCGCCAAAAAACTGCCGTTTTCACTCTTTCGCCTATGGGACGCCCTTAAAACCTCCCACCGGCCCCACGGAGCCCATGGATCCGCTTAACAGCTCGTCAGGGACGCCCCCGAGGGGCTCGGCCCAAAATAATTACCGGAGCCAGCGCCCCCCAAGCGATCCGTGGGCTAACACCCACGGAAAATCGCCAAAAAACTGCCGTTTTCACTCTTTCGCCTCTGGGACGCCCTTAAAACCTCCCACCGGCCCCACGGAACCCATGGATCCGCTTAGCAGCTCGTCAGGGATGCCCCCGAGGGGCTCGGCCCAAAATAATTTCCGGAGCCAGCACCCTCCAAGCGATCCGTGGGCTAACACCCACGTAAAATCGCCAAAAAACTGCCGTTTTCACACTTTCGCCTCTGGGACGCCCTTAAAACCTCCCACTGGCCCCACGGAGCCCATGGATCCGCTTAACAGCTCGTCAGGGACGCCCCCGAGGGGCTCGGCCCAAAATAATTTCCGGAGCCAGCGCCCCCCAAGCGATCCGTGGGCTAACACCCACGTAGAATCGCCAAAAAACTGCCGTTTTCACTCTTTCGCCTCTGGGATGCCCTTAAAACCTCCCACTGGCCCCACGGAGCCCATGGATCCGCTTAACAGCTCGTCAGGGACGCCCCCGAGGGGCTCGGCCCAAAATAATTTCCGGAGCCAGCGCCCCCCAAGCGATCCGTGGGCTAACACCCACGGAAAATCACCAAAAAACTGCCGTTTTCACTCTTTCGCCTCTGGGACGCCCTTAAAACCTCCCACCGGCCCCACGGAGCCCATGGATCCGCTTATCAGCTCGTCAGGGATGCCCCCGAGGGGCTCGGCCCAAAATAATTTCTGAAGCCAGCGCCCCCCAAGCGATCCGTGGGCTAACACCCACGGAAAATCGCCAAAAAACTGCCGTTTTCACTCTTTCGCCTATGGGACGCCCTTAAAACCTCCCACCGGCCCCACGGAGCCCATGGATCCGCTTAACAGCTCGTCAGGGACGCCCCCGAGGGGCTCGGCCCAAAATAATTACCGGAGCCAGCGCCCCCCAAGCAATCCGTGGGCTAACACCCACGGAAAATCGCCAAAAAACTACCGTTTTCACTCTTTCGCCTCTGGGACGCCCTTAAAACCTCCCACCGCCCCCACGGAGCCCATGGATCCGCTTAAAACCTCGTCAGGGACGCCCCCGAGGGGTCAGACCAAAATAATTTCCGGAGCCAGCACCCCCCAAGCGATCCGTGGGCTAACACCCACGGAAAATCGCCAAAAAACTGCCGTTTTCACTCTTTCGCCTCTGGGACGCCCTTAAAACCTCCCACCGGCCCCACGGAGCCCATGGATCTGCTTAGCAGCTCGTCAGGGACGCCCCCGAGGGGCTCGGCCCAAAATAATTTCCGGAGCCAGCGCCCCCCAAGCGATCCGTGGGCTAACACCCACGGAAAATCGCCAAAAAACTGCCGTTTTCACTCTTTCGCCTCTGGGACGCCCTTAAAACCTCCCACCGGCCCCACGGAGCCCATGGATCCGCTTAACAGCTCGTCAGGGACGCCCCCAAGGGGCTCGACCCAAAATAATTTCCGGAGCCAGCGCCCCCCAAGCGATCCGTGGGCTAACACCCACGTAAAATCGCCAAAAAACGGCCGTTTTCACTCTTTCGCCTCTGGGACGCCCTTAAAACCTCCCACTGGCCCCACGGAGCCCATGGATCCGCTTAACAGCTCGTCAGGGACGCCCCAGAGGGGCTCGGCCCAAAATAATTTCCGGAGCCAGCGCCCCCCAAGCGATCCGTGGGCTAACACCCACGGAAAATCGCCAAAAAACTGCCGTTTTCACTCTTTCGCCTCTGGGACGCCCTTAAAACCTCCCACCGGCCCCACGGAGCCCATGGATCCGCTTATCAGCTCATCAGGGACGCCCCCGAGGGGCTCGGGCCAAAATAATTTCCGGAGCCAGCGCCCCCAAAGCGATCCGTGGGATAACACCCACGTAAAATCGCCAAAAAACTGCCGTTTTCACTCTTTCGCCTATGGGACGCCCTTAAAACCTCCCACCGGCCCCACGTAGCCCATGGATCCGCTTAACAGCTCGTCAGGGATGTCCCCGAGGGGCTCGGCCCAAAATAATTACCGGAGCCAGCGCCCCCCAAGCGATCCGTGGGCTAACACCAACGGAAAATCACCAAAAAACTGCCGTTTTCACTCTTTCGCCTCTGGGATGCCCTTAAAACCTCCCACTGGCCCCACGTAGCCCATGGATCCACTTAACAGCTCGTCAGGGATGCCCCCGAGGGGCTCGGCCCAAAATAATTTCCGGAGCCAGCGCCCCCCAAGCGATCCGTGGGCTAACACCCACGGAAAATCGCCAAAAAACTGCCGTTTTCACTCTTTCGCCTCTGGGACGCCCTTAAAACCTCCCACCGGCCCCACGTAGCCCATGGATCCGCTTAGCATCTCGTCAGGGACGCCCCCGAGGGGCTCGGCCCAAAATAATTTCCGGAGCCAGCGCCCCCAAAGCGATCCGTGGGCTAACACCCACGGAAAATCGCCAAAAAACTGCCGTTTTCACTCTTTCGCCTCTGGGATGCCCTTAAAACCTCCCACCGGCCCCACGGAGCCCATGGATCCGCTTAGCAGCTCGTCAGGGACGCCCCCGAGGGGCTCGGCCCAAAATAATTTCCGGAGCCAGCGCCCCCCAAGCGATCCGTGGGCTAACACCCACGTAAAATCGCCAAAAAACTGCCATTTTCACACTTTCGCCTCTGGGACGCCCTTAAAACCTCCCACTGGCCCCACGGAGCCCATGGATCCGCTTAACAGCTCGTCAGGGACGCCCCCGAGGGGCTCGGCCCAAAATAATTTCCGGAGCCAGCGCCCCCCAAGCGATCCGTGGGCTAACACCCACGTAGAATCGCCAAAAAACTGCCGTTTTCACTCTTTCGCCTCTGGGATGCCCTTAAAACCTCCCACTGGCCCCACGGAGCCCATGGATCCGCTTAACAGCTCGTCAGGGACGCCCCCGAGGGGCTCGGCCCAAAATAATTTCCGGAGCCAGCGCCCCCCAAGCGATCCGTGGGCTAACACCCACGGAAAATTGCCAAAAAACTGCCGTTTTCACTCTTTCGCCTATGGGACGCCCTTAAAACCTCCCACCGGCCCCACGGAGCCCATGGATCCGCTTAACAGCTCGTCAGGGACGCCCCCGAGGGGCTCGGCCCAAAATAATTACCGGAGCCAGCGCCCCCCAAGCGATCCGTGGGCTAACACCCACGGAAAATCGCCAAAAAACTGCCGTTTTCACTCTTTCGCCTCTGGGACGCCCTTAAAACCTCCCACCGGCCCCACGGAACCCATGGATCCGCTTAGCAGCTCGTCAGGGATGCCCCCGAGGGGCTCGGCCCAAAATAATTTCCGGAGCCAGCACCCTCCAAGCGATCCGTGGGCTAACACCCACGTAAAATCGCCAAAAAACTGCCGTTTTCACACTTTCGCCTCTGGGACGCCCTTAAAACCTCCCACTGGCCCCACGGAGCCCATGGATCCGCTTAACAGCTCGTCAGGGACGCCCCCGAGGGGCTCGGCCCAAAATAATTTCCGGAGCCAGCGCCCCCCAAGCGATCCGTGGGCTAACACCCACGTAGAATCGCCAAAAAACTGCCGTTTTCACTCTTTCGCCTCTGGGATGCCCTTAAAACCTCCCACTGGCCCCACGGAGCCCATGGATCCGCTTAACAGCTCGTCAGGGACGCCCCCGAGGGGCTCGGCCCAAAATAATTTCCGGAGCCAGCGCCCCCCAAGCGATCCGTGGGCTAACACCCACGGAAAATCACCAAAAAACTGCCGTTTTCACTCTTTCGCCTCTGGGACGCCCTTAAAACCTCCCACCGGCCCCACGGAGCCCATGGATCCGCTTATCAGCTCGTCAGGGATGCCCCCGAGGGGCTCGGCCCAAAATAATTTCTGAAGCCAGCGCCCCCCAAGCGATCCGTGGGCTAACACCCACGGAAAATCGCCAAAAAACTGCCGTTTTCACTCTTTCGCCTATGGGACGCCCTTAAAACCTCCCACCGGCCCCACGGAGCCCATGGATCCGCTTAACAGCTCGTCAGGGACGTCCCCGAGGGGCTCGGCCCAAAATAATTACCGGAGCCAGCGCCCCCCAAGCAATCCGTGGGCTAACACCCACGGAAAATCGCCAAAAAACTACCGTTTTCACTCTTTCGCCTCTGGGACGCCCTTAAAACCTCCCACCGCCCCCACGGAGCCCATGGATCCGCTTAAAACCTCGTCAGGGACGCCCCCGAGGGGTCAGACCAAAATAATTTCCGGAGCCAGCACCCCCCAAGCGATCCGTGGGCTAACACCCACGGAAAATCGCCAAAAAACTGCCGTTTTCACTCTTTCGCCTCTGGGACGCCCTTAAAACCTCCCACCGGCCCCACGGAGCCCATGGATCTGCTTAGCAGCTCGTCAGGGACGCCCCCGAGGGGCTCGGCCCAAAATAATTTCCGGAGCCAGCGCCCCCCAAGCGATCCGTGGGCTAACACCCACGGAAAATCGCCAAAAAACTGCCGTTTTCACTCTTTCGCCTCTGGGACGCCCTTAAAACCTCCCACCGGCCCCACGGAGCCCATGGATCCGCTTAACAGCTCGTCAGGGACGCCCCCAAGGGGCTCGACCCAAAATAATTTCCGGAGCCAGCGCCCCCCAAGCGATCCGTGGGCTAACACCCACGTAAAATCGCCAAAAAACGGCCGTTTTCACTCTTTCGCCTCTGGGACGCCCTTAAAACCTCCCACTGGCCCCACGGAGCCCATGGATCCGCTTAACAGCTCGTCAGGGACGCCCCAGAGGGGCTCGGCCCAAAATAATTTCCGGAGCCAGCGCCCCCCAAGCGATCCGTGGGCTAACACCCACGGAAAATCGCCAAAAAACTGCCGTTTTCACTCTTTCGCCTCTGGGACGCCCTTAAAACCTCCCACCGGCCCCACGGAGCCCATGGATCCGCTTATCAGCTCATCAGGGACGCCCCCGAGGGGCTCGGGCCAAAATAATTTCCGGAGCCAGCGCCCCCAAAGCGATCCGTGGGATAACACCCACGTAAAATCGCCAAAAAACTGCCGTTTTCACTCTTTCGCCTATGGGACGCCCTTAAAACCTCCCACCGGCCCCACGTAGCCCATGGATCCGCTTAACAGCTCGTCAGGGATGTCCCCGAGGGGCTCGGCCCAAAATAATTACCGGAGCCAGCGCCCCCCAAGCGATCCGTGGGCTAACACCAACGGAAAATCACCAAAAAACTGCCGTTTTCACTCTTTCGCCTCTGGGATGCCCTTAAAACCTCCCACTGGCCCCACGTAGCCCATGGATCCACTTAACAGCTCGTCAGGGATGCCCCCGAGGGGCTCGGCCCAAAATAATTTCCGGAGCCAGCGCCCCCCAAGCGATCCGTGGGCTAACACCCACGGAAAATCGCCAAAAAACTGCCGTTTTCACTCTTTCGCCTCTGGGACGCCCTTAAAACCTCCCACCGGCCCCACGTAGCCCATGGATCCGCTTAGCATCTCGTCAGGGACGCCCCCGAGGGGCTCGGCCCAAAATAATTTCCGGAGCCAGCGCCCCCAAAGCGATCCGTGGGCTAACACCCACGGAAAATCGCCAAAAAACTGCCGTTTTCACTCTTTCGCCTCTGGGATGCCCTTAAAACCTCCCACCGGCCCCACGGAGCCCATGGATCCGCTTAGCAGCTCGTCAGGGACGCCCCCGAGGGGCTCGGCCCAAAATAATTTCCGGAGCCAGCGCCCCCCAAGCGATCCGTGGGCTAACACCCACGTAAAATCGCCAAAAAACTGCCATTTTCACACTTTCGCCTCTGGGACGCCCTTAAAACCTCCCACTGGCCCCACGGAGCCCATGGATCCGCTTAACAGCTCGTCAGGGACGCCCCCGAGGGGCTCGGCCCAAAATAATTTCCGGAGCCAGCGCCCCCCAAGCGATCCGTGGGCTAACACCCACGTAGAATCGCCAAAAAACTGCCGTTTTCACTCTTTCGCCTCTGGGATGCCCTTAAAACCTCCCACTGGCCCCACGGAGCCCATGGATCCGCTTAACAGCTCGTCAGGGACGCCCCCGAGGGGCTCGGCCCAAAATAATTTCCGGAGCCAGCGCCCCCCAAGCGATCCGTGGGCTAACACCCACGGAAAATCACCAAAAAACTGCCGTTTTCACTCTTTCGCCTCTGGGACGCCCTTAAAACCTCCCACCGGCCCCACGGAGCCCATGGATCCGCTTATCAGCTCGTCAGGGATGCCCCCGAGGGGCTCGGCCCAAAATAATTTCTGAAGCCAGCGCCCCCCAAGCGATCCGTGGGCTAACACCCACGGAAAATCGCCAAAAAACTGCCGTTTTCACTCTTTCGCCTATGGGACGCCCTTAAAACCTCCCACCGGCCCCACGGAGCCCATGGATCCGCTTAACAGCTCGTCAGGGACGCCCCCAAGGGGCTCGGCCCAAAATAATTACCGGAGCCAGCGCCCCCGAAGCGATCCGTGGGCTAACACCCACGGAAAATCGCCAAAAAACTGCCGTTTTCACTCTTTCGCCTCTGGGACGCCCTTAAAACCTCCCACCGGCCCCACGGAACCCATGGATCCGCTTATCAGCTCGTCAGGGACGCCCCCGAGGGGCTCGGCCCAAAATAATTTCTGGAGCCAGCGCCCCCCAAGCGATCCGTGGGCTAACACCCACGTAAAATCGCCAAAAAACTGCCGTTTTCACTCTTTCGCCTCTGGGACGCCCTTAAAACCTCCCACTGGCCCCACGGAGCCCATGGATCCGCTTAACAGCTCGTCAGGGACGCCCCCGAGGGGCTCGGCCCAAAATAATTTCCGGAGCCAGCGCCCCCCAAGCGATCCGTGGGCTAACACCCACGGAAAATCGCCAAAAAACTGCCGTTTTCACTCTTTCGCCTCTGGGACGCCCTTAAAACCTCCCACCGGCCCCACGGAGCCCATGGATCCACTTATCAGCTCGTCAGGGATGCCCCTGAGGGGCTCGGCCCAAAATAATTTCCGGAGCCAGCGCCCCCCAAGCGATCCGTGGGCTAACACCCACGGAAAATCGCCAAAAAACTGCCGTTTTCACTCTTTCGCCTATGGGACGCCCTTAAAACCTCCCACCGGCCCCACGGAGCCCATGGATCCGCTTAACAGCTCGTCAGGGACGCCCCCGAGGGGCTCGGTCCAAAATAATTACCGGAGCCAGCGCCCCCCAAGCGATCCGTGGGCTAACACCCACGGAAAATCGCCAAAAAACTGCCGTTTTCACTCTTTCGCCTCTGGGACGCCCTTAAAACCTCCCACCGGCCCCACGGAACCCATGGATCCGCTTAGCAGCTCGTCAGGGATGCCCCCGAGGGGCTCGGCCCAAAATAATTTCCGGAGCCAGCACCCTCCAAGCGATCCGTGGGCTAACACCCACGGAAAATCGCCAAAAAACTGCCGTTTTCACTCTTTCGCCTCTGGGACGCCCTTAAAGCTCCCACCGGCCCCACGGAGCCCATGGATCCGCTTAGAAGCTCGTCAGGGACGCCCCCGAGGGGCTCGACCCAAAATAATTTCCGGAGCCAGCGCCCCTAAAGCGATCCGTGGGCTAACACCCACGGAAAATCGCCAAAAAACTGCCGTTTTCACTCTTTCGCCTCTGGGACGCCCTTAAAACCTCCCACTGGCCCCACGGAGCCCATGGATCCGCTTAACAGCTCGTCAGGGATGCCCCCGAGGGGCTCGGCCCAAAATAATTTCCGGAGCCAGCGCCCCCCAAGCGATCCGTGGGCTAACACCCACGGAAAATCGCCAAAAAACTGCCGTTTTCACTCTTTCGCCTCTGGGACGCCCTTAAAACCTCCCACTGGCCCCACGGAGCCCATGGATCCGCTTAACAGCTCGTCAGGGATGCCCCCGAGGGGCTCGGCCCAAAATAATTTCCGGAGCCAGCGCCCCCCAAGCGATCCGTGGGCTAACACCCACGGAAAATCGCCAAAAAACTGCCGTTTTCACTCTTTCGCCTCTGGGACGCCCTTAAAACCTCCCACCGGCCCCACGGAGCCCATGGATCCGCTTATCAGCTCGTCAGGGACGCCCCCGAGGGGCTCGGCCCAAAATAATTTCCGGAGCCAGCGCCCCCCAAGCGATCCGTGGGCTAACACCCACGGAAAATCGCCAAAAAACTGCCGTTTTCACTCTTTCGCCTATGGGACGCCCTTAAAACCTCCCACCGGCCCCACGGAGCCCATGGATCCGCTTAACAGCTCGTCAGGGACGCCCCCGAGGGGCTCGGCCCAAAATAATTACCGGAGCCAGCGCCCCCCAAGCGATCCGTGGGCTAACACCCACGGAAAATCGCCAAAAAACTGCCGTTTTCACTCTTTCGCCTCTGGGACGCCCTTAAAACCTCCCACCGGCCCCACGGAACCCATGGATCCGCTTAGCAGTTCGTCAGGGACGCCCCCGAGGGGCTCGGCCCAAAATAATTTCCGGAGCCAGCACCCTCCAAGCGATCCGTGGGCTAACACCCACGGAAAATCGCCAAAAAACTGCCGTTTTCACTCTTTCGCCTCTGGGACGCCCTTAAAGCTCCCACCGGCCCCACGGAGACCATGGATCCGCTTAGAAGCTCGTCAGGTACGCCCCCGAGGGGCTCGACCCAAAATAATTTCCGGAGCCAGCGCCCCTAAAGCGATCCGTGGGCTAACACCCACGGAAAATCGCCAAAAAACTGCCGTTTTCACTCTTTCGCCTCTGGGATGCCGTTAAAACCTCCCACCGGCCCCACGGAGCCCATGGATCCGCTTAGCAGCTCGTCAGGGACGCCCCCGAGGGGCTCGGCCCAAAATAATTTCCGGAGCCAGCGCCCCCCAAGCGATCCGTGGGCTAACACCCACGGAAAATCGCCAAAAAACTGCCGTTTTCACTCTTTCGCCTCTGGGACGCCCTTAAAACCTCCCACTGGCCCCACGGAGCCCATGGATCCGCTTAACAGCTTGTCAGGGATGCCCCCGAGGGGCTCGGCCCAAAATAATTTCCGGAGCCAGCGCCCCCCAAGCGATCCGTGGGCTAACACCCACGGAAAATCGCCAAAAAACTGCCGTTTTCACTCTTTCGCCTCTGGGACGCCCTTAAAACCTCCCACCGGCCCCACGTAGCCCATGGATCCGCTTAGCATCTCGTCAGGGACGCCCCCGAGGGGCTCGGCCCAAAATAATTTCTGGAGCCAGCGCCCC